>OW028755.1:2410000-4810000 GCA_932294355.1 Aporophyla lueneburgensis | reverse complement strand
GTCGGGAGTCGATAGCGGACTCCCGGCCACTGTAGGCGCGAGCTTGCGGGTGGCGAGCAATGGGTAGCTCGCCGCCCGGTAAGGACCAGGCTCGGGTCGACGGCGCGTAGTGTTCCACGTGCACCTCATAGAGATGTCAGCAGCAGTGAAGGGGTCTACTCGGACCGATGCCTGCCAGGGTCGCGAGATTGTTCAAGCGAGATACCGTGACCCCGGCACACGGGCAACTGATGGAACACGGGTGGGTTTTAATCAGTAAAAGTCTGACACACCCTCCCGCTCCGCCCAGAGCGGGAGAAGTCATTTGATGATTTCCCATCCTGAAAAAAAAAAAACAAAGGTATATTATGTCGGATACATTGAGTGGACAACCTTTGTAAGACAACTAAAATGTCACGTTGTGTAAAAAACTAAAACACTCATTAAGTTTTCTAGTAGTAACAAATATACTAGGTGTACTACCAAGCTATTACAGATAAAGTCTCCGGCTTATTACTCACACACATTCGCAACTGACATTAGCACGATAACAGTCTAACAGTCTAGACATTACAGTCACAAACACACACACATGCACACATTACACTATGTAATAGGCATTAAACTAGTGGGACAATATCATCTGATATTTGTACTAAATTACATTATCATAGACCATAGCAAACGTCTACCTAAATTAGGGCTAGTTTACACTGCGGTTTAAAGAAAGAGAGATCAATTATAATTAATAATGATGGTTGAAATTCGACCATAATTAAAAATACGAATTTCGCCATTAACTAAAAAAACGACGGGTTGCACTCCGGGAGTGCCGGCAGAAGTGAAAACTTGAATATTAACGTTGTGCATTTTTGATATTTTGGAATGGTTAGGGCATAATTTTGCACGAATTGCTCTAATTATCAGTATAAAAGTACTATCATTTATGTGGTAGAATACAATATGTATTTATTGCGCTATCGTATACAAACATGACAATTTATATTATATTAAAAAGTTTATCTCTCAGAAAAATCACTCTCCGTCCGTCTTACGAATTTTCGATCAGGTCACGTGTCCTGACGCGAGCTTAACATTTTTTACCCATTACAAAAAAAGTGCACAACGCCGCTAAAGAAGTTTTCACTTCAAAATATTAGCTTGCTGCACTCTTTCTCTATACTACTACTTTTGCCAAATTTGACAAATATCAGGACATCATTCAACTAACGAAGAGCCCACATCGTACTAACTCAGAAATACAAATTGACAAATAGGAAATACAAATTTCCTCAGTACTTCAAATAGTCCTACCAAAATCATACTCCAACCAGTCTAAACTTAGCCTAACTTAGTTAGTGTGCACGTCCCCCTTAATGACGTCACGTCCGCCCCGGACATCTAGCGACCAAAACTTATGAAAGATGATCTGTACCCTTGATGGGGACTGTCAAAATTTAGTAGGGGGAATTTATTTGAAAAATTCCAACCTTCAGCAAAGGTCGGAATGTTAATATCAGGGTGCGTGGAAATTAATTTTTATGTTGAGGGTAGATGGGTAATGTTGGGAAAATATGTGAGTGGAATATATCATAGGTGGATTTAAAAATGGAGTAGTCAGTGCGTTTCCGAGCATTGTTCGCAAGCATCAATGTTTTTCTTCAATGTTTTTTTTGTGAAAATGTTATTCGATTTTTCTTTGGTCTTTGATTTGATAGTTTACTGTCTGGAAGGAGATCAGGGAAGCCTCTGCCCAACAGTGGGAAAATAAGGGCTAATAAAAAACAAATCATCCAGCCATGTTTTTTTTTGCGCAGAAGTAGTTTGGGACGTGATTTTCGTTCACTAACAGCATCTCATCTCCTCTTGTAAACTAAACCAAAAAATATATCATTTCTAGGGGAAAAACAAAATGCTTACAGATTTTTTTAGCACTGTATTAACACATAAAACATAATATCACGCCTGAAATCTCCGAAGAGTTAGGCAGAAGAGCACCTATGGTACGTCAACCTTTCGCTAGTTATGTTAAGCCCCATGCAATAGAGGGCGAGTCTATAAATTTTCATCTTATACCCCGAAATTTACAGGATGTACTAACTTACCTAATTACTCTTCTGTACCTTTTCCCGTGGGCGTCGTAGAAGGCCACTAAGAGACTTACTAGAGAATGGGCAGCAGCGTTCTCTATGCATTTTACCACCATACTGCGATCGCCAGCCCGCCTGACAAGCGTGGCGATTATGGTAGACCAACCTAAAATTGGGGAGGCCTATGTCCAGCAGTGGACGTCCTTCGGTTGAAATGATAATAATAGTGACCATTTTCCCACAATGCCTTAATTATGCCGTAATATATCTTGTGGACCAGTGCGTAGTGTCACTTGTAATGCATGTTGGGTTGACAGTCTGTTACGATTTGCATTTAAAGCGAAGTGATATTATTTTCTTCTGATGTTTAGCTTACATTGTGCCGTTATTATAACTCGTACAAGCCGCCCTGTGTTCGAAATTCAAAACTTAATGTATTTCTAAAGCTTATATAAAAATATAAGCTTTCTGCGTCACTCCTTTTCTAAGTCCGTGCTATTTTCATAAAAAGGGTTACAATGTTTTTGCTTCACGTATTAAATAAATAAATAAATAAAATTACAGTTTTGTTTGTAGCCTTTCAGTTGAAAATTGAATGATACGGCATTAACTTGTTTGGACGAATAAATACATAGGTTTCTGTTTGATAATATTAATGTAAATTAGTCATTGAGTACATGAAGTGGGCTGCCGTTGTAAGACGATTAAGATGTCACGGTGTATAAACACCTTTTTATTAGACTGATTGTAATAAGCAAGCTGAAGAGAAGTAGACGTGGTCTTGGGGGAAGACCACGAATCGGTAAACGTATTGTAAGATAAGACGTCCTCAACTTAGGTGGAGTGTCAATATTCACACGGTGGCTGGAGAGATGAGAGTAGCCGAGAATCGAGCTGAATGGCGTGCAATTGGAAAGACTTTTGTCCAGCACTGGACTTTTCTAATAGTTATGAGCACCATAAGTACTAGGTATGGACGGCCACAATGAATGTACTTTGAAGTATATAAAATGTATATTTTTTTAGTTATAATTCATAAATATACATTAGAAATCACACAGGTCACAGGTCTAGACATTCAAGAGCTCTAAAATATCAAGTATATATGTATGTAATTTAATTCTCACGCATCACAGGCTCTCAAATTGTAGACCGCTTTTAAATTCATGTATCCATATATATGTTAAAAATGAGGTCGCTTTTGGTGTCTGTCTGTGTAACCACTTAATTTTCTAAAGACTAATTTTTGATGTGATTTTCTCCGTCATGTATTAGAATTTATTTTAATAGGTTTAAAGTTTTGTTCACAAATCATACCAATATTTTAAACTAGCTTTTGCCAGCGGCTTCGCCTGGGTCATATACACATAAACATTTCTCTTGAATCACTTTATTTATTGATACAAACCGCATGAAAATCCGTTGCGTAGTTTCAAAGAATTAAGCGTACAGAAGCGGGTAGCAATTTTGTTTTAGACTATGTAAAGATGTGAAAATTTATTTGTTTGTCTGTATGTTACTTTGCTAAACGGATTTCAACGAAATTTTGCAAATAGTTAGACCATGAACTGAGTTAGGACACAAGATACTTTTACCAATCCTATAAAATAATTTCCGACCTCCACATGGGCAATGCAGCAGATCAAAACTAGTGCTATTGCAAAATTTATAATGGCCTCAATTTTGACTTCTAGTCCTAATAGTATAAAGCACTTGGCCCCGTGCAGGCCACTATTTACCCACAAAAGGGCTTGACAATAATGGAATGCTTCGGCGAACACTTTTGAAATAGAGCACAATATGGCCTTAGAAAGTCGGATCTTAGTTGAAAATTTATAGTAGGGGCAATGCCTACGTGTGAAATTTTTACCATTAAGTATAACTAGTGATCGCCCATTGGTCGAAATTCGACCGTGCTTCATTTGAATAGAAATACATTATTAAATGAAAAAAACGTATATAATAATAAATATTTAAAAAAATGGTTATATTTGACATTCAGTAACAATATAGATAAATAATATTAGAAACAAATATTCTCGAATAACCATAGATTTTAAAAATGAAATAGGTTATATAATATATCTATAAAATTAATTTATTACCTATGGTTATACTTGACATTCAGTAATAGTTAGGGAGCTGGCGAGCAAAATTTCGATATGATCAGCACACAAGGCAGACGTTATTAATAGTGATAATTATACCCTAAGAAACATCACCTCGTCTGCCACCATGGTGGCGCTGCGTTGTAAATTTACAGCGATTCAACAATGTTTAAAAAAAAGGTGTGCTATATTATGCGCACACGTCTGCCTCTGGGGCTGATGATCACAGTCATCCTGGAAACAGAAAGAATCGAAAAGGCAGACATCCAGGGCTCTGACTTTTGTAGTATTAATTTTTTACATTTATTTTTATGATTAAAAAAACTCTATATGAAGTGCACACTTGGCAGATTTGAATTGTTCGATTAAAAACAATGAGAAGAACCACGGAAAAATAGTCTGCCAACATGTTGCCTCTGCGTTGTCTATTGACAGTGCTCCAAAAATGTAAAAAAAGGTGTGCTATATTATGCGCACACGTCTACCTCTTGGACTGATGTTTGAATTCCTTATGAAAACCAAGAAAATCGATGAGGCAGACGTTCAGGCCTCTGATATTCCAAAGGCAGAACATTAGATTTTTTTTCAACCCTACGTTCGCGCCAAACCAAGCAGGTATAAAATATTCCCATAGTTCCTTTCGAGGTGTCTCTCTTTTATTTAGGAATATGAGTGAGAACGGTATAACTCAGTTCCAACCGTTTCCGTATTGTGAAACTAAATGTATAGAGCGTATATCTATATACAGCCTCCCCTTTCATTTTGCGTGCTTTTCCTCTCTCTCGTTTTCAGGAACTTTCACGCGTCTTGGTTCAAAATCTACGTATTCTACACAAATAAAACGTGATTAAAAAAAGTTAAAGACTGTTCCTATCCAGATCCTAATCCTATCCAGATCCTAATCCTATTCAGATAACAGTAATACATTCTAATTAAAGTTCCAAGCGCATTTCGTTTCTGGTTGGCATTGAGAAAAAATATGATTGCATAGATTTCAGCTCCAGGAGTTAAATCGTTACCGTGAGTTTAGAGGATAATATTAAACAAAATTATAAGAATAAAACTATAAATAATAACAATAATCCCATGCAATACCCGCTGTCCCTTGATTCCGTGAATTTCAAAAAGTAATACAGCTGAAAATCAGTGAACAAAGAGTCTGCCACATGTTTTTTCGAATCCACAGAGTCATATTGAATCAAATGGGCGCAATGAGAACCGCGTGCAAATGACTTAGTAGAGCTTTTTTTTAGCATTTTTACAACTCTGTCCCAGGATAATGTCCTGAATGTCTGCCTCTTCGATTTTCTTCGTTTCCAAGATGATTGTGACCATGAACTCTAGAGGCATACATGTGCAAATGATTTAATACCCCGATTTTTTTAAAGCAATTTCAATCCGCTGTAACGCGAAAACGCAGCGACATAGGACCATAATTGATTGGACCAAATCGATTCGTAATTATTTAAACTGCAATCCACCTCGACGTGAAACGTGTGCAAATCATATAACGAAATGCTCGCCAGCTCCCTAACTATAAGACTATAGACACAAAATTAAGACAGATATTGTCGATTGGACCATAAACAAAAGAATATCTATGCATGTGTGTATTAAATACACGGTAATCAATAGTAGTGTGTGTAACGTGTTATTTATTGAAAATAATATATTTATACACATAATTTAAAAAAAATATTAGCATTCGTCACTTCTTCTCTGTATAAACTATAAGTGTGCGAAATTTCATACTCCTCCGTCCGTTCAATTTTCGTAAAAAGGGATCCAAAGTTTTCGCTTCACGTATTAATATATAGATATTAGATGGAGATATGTATAATTTAATATTGTAAATGTTAAAGTTTGTATATTTGAATGTTTGCTACCCAATCACGCGAAAGCGGCCGATTTCATCAATATTTATACACTATAGAATAAATAAATTCACCTTAACAAAACATCTCGTAACTACGCCTGTTGTACACAGCACGGTTTCATTTCTGTACGGCGAATAAACCACGTCGTTGATAAAATGAATCCTTTTACAAGCGTCCATAGGGATTTTTACAACACTGGCAACAGTGTCTATACACGGCGTTTAAATGTAAAGAAAAACTATGTGAACAAAGTGAGTTATAGTATGACATTTTAGTAAATGTATTAAAAGCAAATCCTTGTTGAATGATGTATTTTTTATAGTTAATTAAAACGGTCCCGGCGCGGGCCCGGTGTAGATTGTTCGATGTCACATGCCTTCGAATTTTTAGTATGATATGCCGGTTTCCTCACAATGTTTTCTTTCAACATTTTTAGAGCAATAGTGATGAATTAATTAAGAAAAAGTAAAGTGCCTGCTTGGGTTCGAACCTATGCTAGTACTGGGCTGTCACTGCTCTTGTTGAATTATGTTTTTTCCTTAAATTATAAAGAAAATACCTACTACTACTATTAAAACGCCGTACATAAATAGTAATGGAAAATTATATTGAACCATGTTTATCCAATTTTGTCGAAAATCATAGGCGTTTACTGCAGAAAATCTTTCCAAAATTGTTTGCGTTTAGACTAACAGACCAAAAAAGAAGACACTGTGTGGCCTTACAAAATCTATTCGATTGTTTCTCCAGCTTGGCGCACTGCAATGCAACAAACGCTATCCCACGGTAAGGGTTTTTGAGTCAAACACGGCCTGCGCATTGCACTATGATTCTGTTGTTGTTCCGACGTAAAATAAACGCAGACTAAAATTCTGTTCGCAGCGTTTGGACATGATGTACACTATGCAACATAGATTGCGACGAAGACGATATATTTTATTCACCCGCGTGCAGGTCGCAAATTATCATACGGGAACGTCCAACTAGGATAAAAGTATCTTATGTTTTAATCCATGTTATAGAATAACTGTGTGCCAAATGTCTTCCAAATCTGTTGAGCCGTTTTTGTGTGAATGACTAAAAAGCATACTCACAATCACATTTATAATATTTGTAGGAAGTAGGATTGACTAGAGGCAGACAAATTGAACTGCATGCGATTTTACGTAGGTATATGCCAAAAAATAACACCCAATAATTTTGATAGCATAGCACTGCAAAAACGAACTCTTTTTTTTATTAGCGTATGCTATGAATAAACCGTGGTAGCCTCTTTACAGTTACGGTAATTTGAATGCACTGCAAAACACTAACGGTTTATTTAAATATCCTACACTATAAATCAAACGTGGTAGCTTCGGTATTTTATTTTTCAAAAATGGTTTCCTAACTCAAAGTCAAAAATTAAGGCATACAAATAGATTGCACTAACGCAATCTAAATATCCTACGATTTGAATCAACCGTGGCCTGGACTCACAAAATGGCGGCTTTTGGCCTCCCCCACGTGGTCGACGGCCAACAATACGCACTAACGAGATATTTGAGGCACGTCTGACTGGCGAATTCAAATTTACTACGAAACGTTATTCAAATTCGAAATTATGGTCGTATGTATATAGAAGTTGGGTTGCCAAGTGTTTTGGCGTGTGAAATAGTAGGGATTATTTATTTGTATTGGCAACTTTAACATTTTGACCTAATTACTTAATTGTTTTTTGTGATTTCTATCACTGGTCTTGTGGGGGCAAGCTCTACGGCTGAGTATGAGGTCCTGGGTGCGATTCTCAAGTCGGGCCAAGTATTATTGTTTTTTTTTATATGAAAATTCGTATTAGCAGTCCAGAGTTTGAATTTTTGGCCGGTTGATGGCAATAGGCTCAATACTATTACATGGGAATTAAACAAAACTGGTGAAATGTATTGGAATATACGTACATCCAACTCTACGGTGGAAAAGGCGTGATATTATGTTGTAACCCTGGTGTATATTACCGTGGTGTATATAGTAACATGTGGTGCCGGATGTAAAGAATAACACCACCCCATTTCTTCCCGTGGGTGTCGTAAAAGGCGACTAAGGGACTTACTAGAGAATGGGCAGCAGCGTTCTCTATTCATTTTACCACCATACTGCGATCGCCAACCCGCCTGCCAAGCGTGGCAATTATGGCAAAGCCCTCCAAATTGGGGAAGGCCTAAGTCCAGCAGTGGACGTCTTACGGCTGAAATGATGATGATGGTGTATAATGTATATTGAATTCTTGGTTTTGTTTTCAGGCTGAAATCTTGGCAGGTAAGCTACACACACATCACACACACACATCCACTTTTCACCAATTGTTACTTATACAGCCTTTTTTTTGGATGGGAAATCATCAAATGACTTCTCCCGCTCTAGGGCGGAGCGGGAGGGCATGTCCGACTTTTACTGACTAAAACCCACCCGTGTTCCTTCAATTGCCCATGTGCCAGGGTCACGGTATCTCTTTCGAACAATCACGCGACCCCGGCAGGCCGGCCTTTATTATCTGACTTACAGTTTTATGAAATGGATACAGGGTTTTGTGATTAAATAAATCAAATTGTATGAACCTATTATAAACGAGGCAACAGGAGTGTGTAGAGATCGTAGCAGGTGGCGTTCCGTGGTTTCTGCCTACCCCCATGGGAAAAAGGCGTGAATTTATGTATTAATCAAATTGTTATTAAAGTTAAAGGATTATTGGTGTTTTCCAATAGGAGTTTCTCATAACTAGTTCAGAGTCTAGATTGCTGCCAATTTGCACACAATATAATAGAATCGTAATGACATGGGACTTTTGTGAAAAGAATTCAACACCGTTCAAAGAAAATCTTTCTATAACAGTAAATATGAAACTTTCTGTTTCCAAACAATATACTCATGGGACCCACAAAATCAAAAGTTAAAGTGACCAAACACGAGGTCGAGAACTAGTCAACGAAGTTATATTGTCTGTGCTCCAGTGTAACAACTATTTTGTAATCAAACTTATTCTCAAGACAGATTTCATATAAATCAAATGCCTACCGTTTTGATTTACAAAACTGACCTTTAAATTGGTGAACGTTCTGCTACTAGATAATCTCATAGATATTCCAAGTTTCACTATGAAAAAGATATCAACAAATGATGGCTACGAAACAAAGAAAAAATGTTCTTAATAATCGTAGTAAAATATTTATTGAACTCATTGATTGCGCGTCTTTTCGTGAACCTCAAATAACTCCTAAAATGGAGTCCTATAAATGAACTGGGAAGTCGCGTTCACTTGGCTTGCGACTCGATTGACCACAGATGGTATCTTGGTATCAGAGGGGTAATTGCGTAACTTGCTATCAGTAGGAATCGGTTTCATTTTGATAGTTAAACAACATTCATTGCGTTATTTACGTTGTGAGCCGACAATTTCTTCGAACAAATGACGCAATTGTTTAGAAATAATCTTCAATACGATTCAGATTCTGATTAATAGTGCGTTTCGCAATTAGGGTGCAGGTTAGAAACCTTCATGAATGTCCTCCACCCTCGGACGGAGCGTTCTGTCAGACATCTACTGACTTAAACTCCTCGTGTTTCCTCGCACTTGCACCGGGTGCTACAGGGGCATTTAAAACTCCGACACCACCACAAAAATGACCAGAAAGTAAAAAATAAGCACAATTATTTAAAGTGTGCAAAGTATAAGCGCAAAAAGTTTTCAAAGGTTCATTAATTTATAAAGGGTTCACAGAAGATAAATTAGTTAAAAAATAAATTGGCTTCAAACACCTCATACTAAAAATCTTTGAAGTAAACCCCATAATTTTCTTTTTATTTCTACTTACACATGTCGCGCCAAAACCATGAGTTATCCCCAATATTTCTTTCATATTTACAACATAAAACAACTCATTCACAAGATCCAGGGTAGTAAAGCTGTAAATATAAAAAACCGGCCAAGTGCGAGTCGGACTCGCGCACCGAGGGTTCCGTACAAACCTGTAGGTATTTTCGGTTTAAAAATATATATATTTTTTAATTTTTATATTTCAGTTGATTGAATGTAAGGTAAATTGCGGTTTACGATTTATGACGTTTTAAAAAAAACTACTCACTCGATCTCGTTCAAACCAATTTTCGTTGGTAGTTTACATGGTAATGTACATCATATATTTTTTTTAGTTTTGTCATTCTCTTATTTTAGAAGTTACGGGGGGGGGGACACACATTTTACCACTTTGGAAGTGTCTCTCGCGCAAACTATTCAGTTTAGAAAAAAATGATAATAGAAACCTCATTACCATTTTTGAAGACCTATTCATAGATACCCCACACGTATGGGTTTGATGAAAAAAAACATTTTTGAGTTTCAGTTCTATGTATGGGGAACCCCAAAATTTACTGTTTTTTTTCTATTTTAGTGTGAAAATCTTAATGCGGTTCACAGAATACACCTACTTACCAAGTTTCAACAGCATAGCTCTTATAGTTTCGGAATAAAATGGCTGTGACATACGGACGGACAGACAGACAGACAGACAGACAGACAGACAGACAGACAGACATGACGAATCTATAAGGGTTCCGTTTTTTGCCATTTGGCAACGGAACCCTAAAAAAGTACACTGAAATTCACCAGGCCGATTCTTATTTATTATAGCAATGAAACTAGAGTTGGGCTGCACGTAATCCCGGCGCGGGATTTGAATGTTCCGGGTGGCACAGGATGATAAAGTTCCCGGGTTTTTATTCCTTTTTAAAGTAGCTATAATAGTTTCTTTCTTGGAGGACTCACTGTGTATTTGCTAACGAGGGAGCTAGTTTCTTGACTTGGCGTAAGTTATCGGAAAAATGAAAGAACATATTTTTAATATTGAAATACACGATAAGAAATGAGAGATGTTGTAGTTTATTAGCAGTAACTCTTTGTACAGCTAACATGAAGTAGATATTTTTGTATTGTGAATGTGTTTGTATTGCGGTGTTGCAATTAGAAAGGCATAGGTTTCGGTGATATTGCAGGAATGTATGACAGACATTTTTAGTCGTCCGGCGGCGGCGGCGAAATGGGCGGACGACATTTTTGTCATCGAGGAGATAACCCAGGAGCATGGAGATTGGCACAACAATGATCCTATAGTGGGTAAAGTCAGGTTTGTGGGTGACGATGATGAGACTATTTATTTTTGTCTTCAAAAGGTTTAAACGTCTTAGTGGTGCAGGTCTCAGTGATTCCACGGTGTCACTTCCCATCAAAGGGCTATCGATTTAATGTCAACATGATTTCTATCTTGTATCTTTAAACGAGCAATTCTTGTATATATATATATATAATCTGAATCTCGGAAACGGCTTCGACGATTTTCATGAAATTTAGTATACAGGGGTTTCCAGAGGCGATAAATCGATCTAGCTAGGATTTATTTTTAGTAAATGTCGTTTTATTCGTGTTTTCAATAATCAACTTTATCGATAAACAACTTAAACATAAAGTTGTGTTTTTTTTTTATTGGAAGAAAAATAATCTATCTACAGTAATATTATAAATGCAAAAGTAACTCTGTCTGTCTGTCTGTCTCGCTTTCCTGCTAAAACTACTGAACCGATTTAAATGAAATTTGGTACACAGATAGTTTAGAGCCTGAGAAAGGACATAGGCTACTTTTTATCCCGGTAGTATGTTCCCGCGGGATAATTTCCGACCTCCACGCGGGCGAAGCCGCTGGTAAAAGCTAGTATATATATATAATCTGAATCTCGGAAACGGTTTCAACGATTTTCATGAAATTTAGTATACAGCGGGTTTCGGGGGCGATAAATCGATCTAGCTAGGATTCATTTTTAGTAAATGTCGTTTTATTCGTGTTTTCAATAATCAACTTTATCGATAAACAACTTAAACATAAAGTTATGTTTTTTTTATTGGAAGAAAAATAGCAAAATATAATTTGTATATTTAAATATAATTTCTAAAAAACAAAATTTACCAAAAAAAAAACTAGACAAAGCTCGGGCATCCAGGTACTTTTAATTAAGGTCCGTGAATATTGATAAAGCACCTCTTCGCAGCTTACACGGATAAACTTCGAACGTATACCTCTTCACATTGTATAAATATAATGGCGAAATTATCCATAGTGACACACAGCAACAAAACTGCGAATTAAATAAATACCGCAAATAACGTGGCAAAACTCTCCATGCACATTCTACGTACTAGTTATGATAAATGATAAATGATTTTATTTCTGTAAGTAGGCTTGTACGAACACTTTTACAGTAGTTGACGGTAGACTTAAGAAACTGATCATATCTGCCCCAACTAGCTTTGAGGTCGACTTCCAGTCTTACTGAATACAGCTGTAACGTAATGTGATGAGCTCCATCCCATCCACGGACTCCTTGCAGTAGGAGTATCTTAGTGGCTATATATACTTAAGAAAGTTTGGTCCCAAAATAATATTTTCGATTTCCCATCCCTACTGCCCATTTATTATAAGTAGTATGTATCGTAAAATTTTATTGTGCCAATTTATTTACAGATATTTCTATCCACGTTGATTTAGTAATAAAAGAAAAAGAAACATTATAGTATATCAGATGTTAGTCTCATTTCGTGTAGGATTTGGAGAAATATAATGTTTTGAAGATAAAACACGGCAACATATGTTTGGAGTTATATTTGGAAGTTTAGGTCATGGGGTCGTGTTGTCAGGGAAGTGGGTTGTAGAGGTTAGGCAAATAGTCGTTTCATGTAAAATACTGGTATAAAGTTATTATTGTTTACGACATACAGCCGATCACAACAAATTTAAATTTCTTTTACGTATGATCGCTTACTAAAAAGATTACAGTTTTCGTCATAATTCAACGATTTCATTGCTTACGCTTATGTGGAGAAGTGAATATTAGCTGGAGCAAAAAGAGCTTGAAAGAAGAATAATGCTGTATATCCAGGGCATTCCTTGCGAAGCATGTGCGGTGCTGAGGAATGATTTGATAAGACAACGCTGCGGTTTAAAGGAAGGTGCGGTGCGGTGAAATGCTTGGAGTGGATGCCAAGGAGTAGGTACATAATAATAATAGTTACCTCATTGGATTTATTTCTTATCGATTTTGTTCTGGAAAGTTTGTGTAAAATACATTTATGTTGAACTAAAGAGATCTCGATGTTCGGCAAGTCGTAAAAACGTGCAAAGTAGGGGTGTGAAATAGTTATTTGTTATACAAGAGTGCAAAGTTGCTTTTTAACCGCGTGCTCAATTTTGATGACCGAGCAAGCGAAGGATTCTAAAATTTAATCACGAGCGCAGCGAGTAATTCAAAAATTAGAATCCTGAGCATTAGCGAGGGAATCAAAAGAGCACGAGGTGAAAAATCTTTGCACTCGAGTGCAACAGGTAACTTTTCATCCCACCTCAGCGAGGAAATGACTAAATGCAAAAAAAGCATTTACAATCACAAGATACTTTTATTTCAGTTTAGGTATTAATACTTATTAGGTACTACATTATGATAGGTAAGTATTACAGAATTATCTTTAAATTATTTCAAATAATACTTAGGTATAATTAAGAAAAATTGAAAGTAAAGTTGCTACAGCTGCCTAAGTAGAGTGTAATATTTTTGTTAGTGACGTGAAAAGAAAATGGGGCGCGCAAAGTAAATTAAAAAAAGTACACCAATAAGGTTCCGAGTCTGAGTTTTTAACAAATTACAAAAAGGTTGTATGATAAATTCGGCACCATGGAGGTAGAACTAAATAGGTTTAATGATGTTTTGAATTTACAAACTTAGTGCACACGATGTTCTAAATTCAATTTACTTTATCCTCTAGAGAATAAAAACGGCTTTTCCACTCAGATATTGAAGATTAAAAATACTCTTTCCGAGATGGTGGGATGAAAAATATATATAATGCTGATGCTGATCCAAGCTGAACATAAAACATATAAAATAGTTAATATATTGTAGATAAGTATCGACGACATGAAATCTACGCTACGTACTTCTATTACTTTTAAAAAAAAAGAAAATTGGTTTATTTTGCACAAGCAAAACACACATTATGAGAAAAATAGATAAATAAAATGCAAATATATACATGTACAACGTAAGTAAGCCATAAATTAAGTCAATAAAAAAAAACAGTTTTTCTATATTGTCCATTGGTTGTAGATGTCAGTTCTAAGGACCAAAGAAAAAGCCATTACAAATGAAATGCTGCGAGACTGCGATGCTGCTTTGATTTTTGACTGTGCCATTAATCTAGTGCTGGTGGTAGATAGCCACAGTTTACTTTATAAAATGTTGATAGCGCAACTGCTAAGCATGAGTTTTGGGTTTTGATTCTCAAGTCGAGTAATGTTATTGAATTACTAACTTTTGTATCTAAAGGTTTTTTTTAACTATATTTGCATAATTAAAAATCTTAACACAAAAATATGTGCATGTATATATAAAATAAAATAATTATATTGCAATTACTAACTACTACTCACGATTTCGTTTGCGTGGAAGTCAAGACACCACAAAAATAACAGCCACAGTTTTTTAAAACTTTCCTATACACCCTACGTTAGCAGTTTTGATCTCCACAGCGAATATATGAAAGGAGTATAAAGTCACCAGAACTGGTGAGGTGGGAGCAAACGACGTATAGTCCCACAGTCTTCAGTAATAATTTCTCGTTGCTTGTTTATTGAATTATTCCAGTAGTAATTAAGGTATTAAGCATTTACTATGGGACTGCAAGCTGGTAAGTTTAGAGTCAAGATTGGCTCATAACGTAACATACGTTATGAGCTACTACCACTATCCACTCATTTACTCTGAAGCGTAAGGCAGAGGTGTATGACCTTACGCTTCTGGGAAAATGTGCGTGATAGTATATTATTATGTACAGTATTTAATATTACGCAAATATAATTAAATGTCTATATACATAGAGGAACGTGAAGGTTATAATTTAGAAAATAATGAGATCCTTCGGGAGATAGACGTACCTATGTCAACTAACTCATGTATAACAAAATTATTATTAACGTTAGGAATTCAGACTAGATCTTTTATTTGCAGGCTAGTGAAGGTGTACATTTACTGGCTGTTTTGTTTTTAAAAGTCTGGCTGAATTTTAGTAGGTCATACTGTATGAGATAAAAGATTTAGTTTCATAAGCATATTGTTATTATTTTATATATTTGATTGATTGAATATATAATTGATGTAAAAATAATCAATTAAGAACTCAGAAAGGCGGGCGTTTTTGGGGACTGTCTTATGTAATTTTGACATCCGAAAAGTGCTGATCCTCAACTTCAGCATAATTTGAATAAATGACTTTTGAATTTGATGTCATGAGAAGATGGAAATACCCAAACTCACTTGGGCCGACCATATGCCGAGCAGTAGCACTTGCACCCGATAGACCAACAACGCAGCTTTAAAACTATAACACATTTATAAAAAAGGATTGTGTGGTTTATATGAAACCATGGTAAAAGTGAAACTTTTTTTCACATTATAGACATTTAACTAAAAATTTGTAATAGTCTATACACTTCACGGTCAGCTGATGTGAACTATAGACGCCGCCATATTAGCCTCGGCTGCTCTGACGAGTGCTTTTCACTTTATCCCTACTCCGCGGCCGACCGTCACGCGACACGCAACACACAGACGAAAAAGTGAGAGACGATGTAATAAAAGTTTCACTTTACTAAACACAAGCGTACTCAGGGCACTTTACTAGTAATATAATAAATGAATCAACAGAAACACTCAGGTAGGACGTTGAAGCCATAAAATATAGTTTTGATTGACGGTAACTAAGGGTACCTAAGTTAATTTTCCAACACATAAAACTTAGGCGTGGGTATGGGATGACTTATGGGTTTATACTAGCTGGTCCCGTGGCTTCAATTGCTTGATTTCTAGAAGAGGAAAACATCGTCCTCTTTTTGGGTTCGAACGCAGACGGGCAAAATATAAGCAGCCTATAATATTCCCACTGCTGGGACACAGGACTCCTCTCTGTGGTAAAAAATAGTATAGAATATGTACATTTATTATTGAAACAGGTAACAATTAACAAATAAATCGTAAGAAAAATCGGCCAAGTTAGAGTCGTAATCTACACACATACGACATATCAACCACATAACAACACAAAATAGAACATACTGTATCACTATTATATTCATTTTAAATACTTGTACCATCATTTCAGCTGAAAGACATCCAGTGCTAGACATAGACCTCCCCGAAGAGAGGGGGGGGGGGGGGTTGACATAGTCGCCACGCTTGGCAGGCGTGTTGCCGATCGCAGAATGTCGGTAAAATGCATAGAGAAGCTGTTGTCCATTCTCTTATAAATCCTTTAGTCACCTCTTACGACACCCAAGGGAAGAAATGGGATGGTGCTATTATTTGCTTTCGCCACCACACATTAAATACTTTAGTAAAATTAAACGCGTTTCTTCCATGGGAACACCTTTATTTTAATTTTCACAGATGGACAGACGGATGAATGGACGGGCAGCGGAGCGTTAGTAATAGTGTCACGTTAGCACCCTTTGCTTACGGAACCCTATAAAAGTGTCTACGCTACATACTCTTTGCGAGTACATAAAAAAATAGACAGAAGCAGTTTCCTATCTACATGCATAAATTACATAAATTGACGCCTTCTTTGGGGTAGGCAAAAACTACAGAACACCATCTGCTATGACCCGTTTTTTTTGGATCGGAAATCATCAAATGACTTTTTTCGCTCTGGCTGGAGCGGGAGTCTCAGACTTTTACTGACTTACACCCACCCGTGTTCCTTCAGTTGCCCATGTGGCAGAGTCACGGTGTCTCTTTCGAACAATCTCGCGACCCTTGCAGGCATCGGTCCTAGCAGACCCCTTCAGTTCTGCTGACATCTCTTTGAGGCGCGCGTGGAACACTTCGTGCCGTTGACCCGAGCCTGGGTCCTTACCGGGCGGCGAGCTACCCAATGCTCGCCGCGCGTAAGCTCGCGCCTACGGTGGCCGGGAGTCCGCTATCGAAACTATGCTACGACCCTTATATACTCTTTTTGCTTCGTTTAGATTCATAAATCTGGTCATACACGCACGCCAAAAACAGTTGTGGTACCTGACTTTTCTCAAGAACATCACCATGAATGCACAAAGTGCCCAAGTGAATTGCAGGTGCTGCAATTCTAAGGACCCAAATAACGCCACTGATGACGAGACCAGTCTCGGCATCGGTAGATACTAGGCCCAGCTCTTCTATCATTTGTACCTACTTATTATAAAACTGAAGAGTTTGATGGTTCTGTGTGGTGCCGGACATACAGAATAGCACCATCGCATTACTTCCGTGATTGTCGTAAAAGGCGACTAAGGGACTTCCTAGAGAATGGGCAGCAGCGTTCTCTATGCATTTTACCACCATACTGCGATTGCCAAACCGTCTGCCAAGCGAGGCGATTATGGCGAACCCCCCGAGAACCGACGAAGTCGCGGACAGAAGCTTATAATACAATATTTTTATATTTTACCTTTCATTTATCATCTCCACATCACCATTCACGTGACCACCATCAACCATCTATATACCTTTTAATACTTACGCAAATCCGAATTATTCTCATAATCCTTTCTCTTTTTTAAAGTAACTACATTCTCCCTCCATTCAAATCACAGCGAAACTTACTGCAAACTATTGTACAGTCATTCGAATGATTCTTGCGCTTGAACAACTCGGAAATCTTTAAAGAAAATTTCACAGTCCGCCCGACCATTCCACTCACTTGCTTAGTAAGATTTCGAACAGATTCTGCTACAAGTTCAGGTGTAACCAACCGTTTGATTTTCGCTTCACAGATCTCTATGAAAGGTTCAACCAAGTTTTCTTGTCACTTTGTCGCTGTGGATTATTTTAATAAATGTGGACGGATAATATTTCAATAGTAAATTATTTTATATTATTTGCATTTTAAATATGGATGGTATTAATATTAACTTTTTTTCAACAGCCTCAGTTACCTGCGTAACAGAAAATTTAGTTTTTACGTCAAAAATTGTAATCGCTTGGTTAAATTAATCCAAATTCAAATTGTATCGTATACTGCCTTTAGTTTACGGGATTGTTAGATAGAATTATGTTTACTCACAAAATGTTTAGCAGAGTAATCGTAATCACTTTTAAAGTTTGTCGTATTTCTACAACTTTCAACAGGTTGTCATCAGCCCTTTTACATTTTGACATTTCCATCATCGTCATCGATGAAAGAATGTCACTATTGTAGACCCTTTGGTCGTTTAATAACTATGGCAGCACAGCAAAACTGGCTCTATAAAAACTGTTTCAATTTAGCTCTAAAATCCTTTCAGGATCCAATCTAACCCGATACAGATGGATACCACTATTTTAAATGGAGCGACTGACTATTTGACTTTTTAAGCCTACTGGGAAAAAACTTAAAAAAAAAATAACAACCGACTTCCTCAAAAAAACATTACAAAGTGAAAAATAATTTTAATTTCGGAAGTCTGTGTCTTCTGTATTTAAGGTTTTTTTGCCACCGACTTCGGAAATTAAAGTTATTTTTAAAAGAATCAACAAAATCGGTTCACCCAGTCAAAAGTTCTGAGGTAACAAACATTAAAAAAAAAACAGTTGTATTGAGAACCTCCTCCTTTTTTTGAAGTCGGTTAAAAATGATAAGATTGGTTGTCAGACTTGGTGACTGTCAAGGATCTACGAACGACAAGCTGGGACCAACGGCTTAGTGTGCTTTTCGAGGAATGGAGGAGTCTGCATAAATAAGGAATGGTGCACCATCTACGAACCGATGGTGGCAAGCGATTAACCTTAAATCGGCCCATGCAGCTTTTATTATTTACGTTTGGCTCTAAAACTCTAAACCAACCGTATTCAAATCTTCTAACCCGGTCCAATTTCAGTTGGTTTCAAACCACAATCAGTTTATACAATAGGACAACCAGTCTATAGCCATGCTCTCAAGGATCCCATTGACAATAATAGCTTGGGAAAAGGGTTCTTTATCTGAACGGAATTCCGGTATTCAATGGGAATTAAATCAAATAGTTTGGTGAATCGGGAAAGGTGATAGATTCGGTTGGTTGAAATGAGAGATATTTCTTTGAACAATTTTGTGAGATTATGAACAGTAGGCCGTATTTTATAACTAACCTTTATAAGCTGGAGGCATGACCTTATGAAATTTCTTCCTGCTCTACGCGGACGACTGTACCTAATCTCTTTAATTGTAATTTTTTGTTCGAAAAAAAATAATTACTAAAAATTGAAGAAATCATATTGCTACTGCTTGACTGTCCATATTCTAAACCCTTCGGTTTTGAGCCCAAGGCCTTCCTTCCATCCGGTTGCCCCGTGACCACGTTCCGTAGCAAAACCTTCACGCCCGCCTCTGCACTTGCCTAAGTACTTATTTCTTACAACTAAATTTGACAAAAACAACATAATAGATAAAATAAATATGATAGATTTATGGCTGGTCAATGAGTGGTATGGGAAAGGAACAAATTGTAGTATCACCATTTTAACTAATTGATTAAGGCTTGGCCAAGGTAACAGTGGCGAGGTGTAATTTTTTCTAAAAGTAAAGCCGATGCGAAGTCGGCTTTAACTTACTGACTCATCAATAAAGAATACTTATTATCATTCTAAAATTAATATAGGAATGTAATGAATTAAATACAATTAAATTGAACAGCTGAAAACCGAATAAAATAAGCAATATTCCTCTATCTCGTTCTCGCTGACGCATTTTTCTATACCTGTCTCTGTCATAACCCGTTACACACAGCGGCTTGCTTTCGTACATATCAAGCGGTGCCACGTGACCTAAAGTGACATCATTACGGGATCGCTGTTGTATGAATTTTTAGTTCCCGATTATGACGTTTCGGCGCCGGGTTAATTTAGAACATATCTCTTTTGTTGTAATACAAAGCTATAAATAACCTTTTTTGTTGTTTGAATGTTATGGTGAATTAAATACCCGTAGTGTAACTATATTTATTGACAATAGTTGCCACTATTTACATACTATTGTATCTATACTATAATAATATTATAAAGCTGAAGAGTTTGTTTGTTTGTTTGTTTGTTTGTTTGTTTGATTGAACGCGCTAATCTCAGGAACTACTGGTCCGAATCGAAAAATTCTTTTTGTGTTGGGTAGCCTATTTATTGTGGGAGGCTATAGGCTATATAACATCACGCTACAACTAAGAGGAGCAGAGCAGTAATGAAAAATGTTGCAAAAACGGGGAAAATTTATTCCTTTTAAGAGTTTCCGTTGCGTGCGCTGCGTAAACGGTTAAAGTAACGCAAAAATAATGTATGACGGAATTGTTCCTCTTAAAAAGTTCTAAATAAAAGTCCGCGAGAGCATATGTCTATCTTTTAAGGTTGACTCACTATAACTCAAAAGGAGCGAGCAGCAACGAAAAATGGACGAAAACTAGCAGGCAAATCGATGCGACGGGAAGGGTCAGGGGAGCAAAAATTTGACGCGGACGAAGTCGCGGGCAGAAGCTAGTTTTTAATAGTGATAAGAGTGAGTTACCAATGCGAATCCCCGAAGGCAAGCCGGTAGGAATCGTGATATATGGTGCTTTCGCCACTGCAAGGTAACGTTATGAGATTTATGACGATATGTTTATTTAAAAAAACTCAAACTCTAACCTTATAATTATTTCAAATAGACCAATTACAGGTATTTTTGAATTATCAAGGGGCGGTGATTCAGGAAGATGAAGCTAGTTGCCCATTCCATAGCGTAGTAGTAGTATTTCATAGGTAATGGAGAAGAACGGAGAAGAAACACTATGAGACACAAGACACTTTTTTCAATAAAAAAGGTTACAAAAAGTTGCTTAACTACATCATTTATGTTGAAATTATCAATGTAAAAACGATGTAAAAATGCGTGCGCATTAAAAGCGTCTCCAAACTAAATATGAAACAATAATGAAATGAAAATAAGCGGTGGCAGCTAAGACATGACCAGTCCCTGCTGACGGCACCCATACACGAACATGACGTATGCATGTGCTGATATTCAGCTCAACAATTTTAAAGGTAACTTTATGGTCCAACACAAACGTCACCACCAGCGAGACATTTGAGTGAGTATGACAATTTATCAGCTGCCAGGGCACATTCAAGTCAAAGTAGATAATATGTGAGTAATAATAACGCTTAAACAATGGACTGCAGGCGTTGATTAGGCTAAGGTGACTCGCGCCTAGGCTCTGCGCCAACATATATTGAACCATCGAACCGCGACCCTAGTTGAACAATATTAGCGCTAGTCCGGGCCGAAATTTGGAATACAAGTCAAACTACGATTTGTTACAAACCACATGTTAGGTTAATATTTTGAAGTGGATCCAATAACCACAGAACGAGGTTTATCTATGCTTAGTCAAATACCAAATCAGTAGTCAAACAAATCAGTAGTGGTGAGTTACTTTTTTTTTAAAGTTAGTTGGTTTAGTGATAGGTAATAGAAAATAGAGTTTTAGTCGAACAGACATACAGGATAAGTTTTTAACCAGTGCGCAATTTTTAACAAATAAACGAGTTATAATAACCATGCAATTTTTATTTTGATATATCTTAGTACAAAAAAATTAAGTGATCGTCAACGAAAGATCGACGGCGCCGGTGCGGCGGTGAAGGTGAACGACCGAGCGTAGCTACTAGTAACTACCAGCTGTTCGATCGGTCAAAATTCTAAGAAGTTCGAAGTACCTACGCCGGCGCGCGGTTACTGACCTGTTACTATTTCGATATCACATTACGAAATATGTAGTTACTGATTTAAGGACGGATAAAAATTTAAAAAAGTTTTGAAAAACAAATTGAAATATGTTCTACTACTGATACTGAACTACCAAAAAAATTTGTGCACTAGTTAAAAAAAGCCTGTTTAAATTTTGAATCTTAATTCACAGGCTTCGTTAAAAAAAAAACATTTTAGATACGTTGGCCATCCAGAATGGAGATTAGCATTAGCACCAGCACCCTAATTGCGTAACAAACTAATAGTCATCTGAATCATTTTGAAGATTATTGCTATTCCATTCCTTCATAATATGTTCGAAAAAATTATCTGTTCATCGTAAACAACGACATGAATGTTATGCGTCTAGAGTATTACACAATTATCCTTCTGGTATGCCGGAGATATTAAAGTGAAACACATTTTTGAGTCTTTTAAAACTATCAGATCCATAGATCAAAATAAATTCATTCCTACTAAAGAAAATTCACTCCATCTGACCAGCACACCATAAAAAACACAATAGTTCTTCTCAAGACAATCCTAGAATTTTGAACTAATGAAGGAATTAAAGCTAGATTGAAACTCTTCAACAGAAGCAAGGAGTACTAAGAAATAGGAATTAAGAGATTCGAAAGTGTCTCGTTTTGTAGCCGTCTTATAGACTGTAGTACTAATGAGAAAGATAGCGACGACACTGACGTAGATGTTGGTGCACTGGATAAGGTCGGTCAGTTGAAATTAATGAAAGAAAAAAGCAACAAAGTAAGAAAAAATATTTATTCTGCACAAACAAAACGCACATTACCAAAAAAAAAAAAAACATAAATAAAACACACAATAGCCAAAAGTGTCCTATTCAACTAATGGAAGTTCAGCAATTTTCAAATGAGTGGAAACCTGTGGATATCAAATTCGATTTCATATGAATATTTGAATTATTATTAATTATTAATAAGAGGTGTTTTAATTTGATAATTATTTAAATTTACATCACTTTATACGTGTCTGTTTGATAACTGAGTTAATTGTTTTTTATAATTATGTTAAATTATTTTTGTATACCTTCAATTTAAAATTCTCATTTCATAATGAAGAAAGCTATTAAGTCTAATAGTACGGAGTTATCATTGTTGGCGTTGGAAGCCAAACGGAATGCTTTATTCGAGTGTTTACAGTCTGCCTACGATTTATCTAAAGACATAGGCACGGGAGATGAAGCGAAAGAGGCTTTTCTGGACGCTAGCTCAAACATTGACGCTATTCGTTCCGAATTTCATGAAGTTATGGATCAGTATAATAACTGTCTACTGACAGCCGATCCCACCGCGCGCGCTGATTACAAGGCGCTGGTTTCGTTTGAACAGTTATATAGTCGCTTAAAACGTTTGGTTGCTTCCAATACCAATGCAGACGTCATTCCGTCCATCTTAGAGAAAAAATCTTCTATCATTAAGTTACCGCCGATTGACTTAATGAGTTTTAACGGTGACATTCGTTCATGGCCATTGTTTTACTCAAATTATAAATCCGCTGTTCATGATAATCCATCTCTCTCGGATCATCAAAAATTACATTATTTACAGGGCAAATTGACCGGTAAAGCGCTAGCCGCATGCGCCGGCATTGTACCTAACGCTGAGAATTACGAACTCATTTTCAATACGCTAGTGAATCGGTATGAAGACAAACGCACACTAGCGGCCACTTATTTAAAACAGATCATAGATTTTAAACCGTTAACTTCCGTTACTTCCGATAATTTAGACATTTTTAATGATAAGTTTGCTAACGCCGTCCGTGCCTTACAACATTTAAAAACTCCAGATTCATTGAATTTAATTTTCGTACAAATAGCTATTACCAAGTTAGACAGTGAAACTGTTCGTAACTTTGAAAACAGTCAGGATCAGTCTAACATTCCTTTATTTAATGATTTAGTCGATTTCGTTAATAAACAGAGTAAAATATTGTATCGCACCCACGCTTTAACAGCCGGCGCGCAAGTAAATAATTCCGCAAAATCAGCTGATCGTTCCCGCAGTTTTAATGATAGTAAAAAACCGCAGTCCTCCCCGCGTTATAACGCGTATGTAAGCACGGTCGAATCTGATTCAACAGATAAATGTTTGTGTACTAATGTCACACATCAACACTTATTTAAATGTCCTGATTTTCATAAATCAACTCCGTATGAACGCTTACAGGTTGTTAGGAAAATTAACGGTTGCGTTAATTGTTTAAGTATTAAACATAAAATATCGAGTTGTCAATCCGCATCTGGCTGTAGAACGTGTAAACAACGTCACCATTCACTATTACATTTTACTCGGGATTCGAACCCACGGACCGCGGAAGTGGCGAGTTACACTTGACCTACGCCGCAGCGCGAAGCGCCCGATCCGGTGACGTCAACGCAAGCGAGCGCTGCTGTCGTCCCAATCGCACCCGTGCCCGCGTCCCAGCCGGTGCGCTCCACCACGCAGCCTGATGTAGCTTTGTGTTCGATGTCCGTTGACGCTCCGCGTTCTGTTTCCTCTAATGCCGCTTGCAGCGAGACGCCGCAATGTGATTCGCATACTACCGTTTTGCTCGCGACTGCTCAAGTCGTGGCGTGCGATAGTGCTGGGCGTGAGCATTTAATAAGAATTTTACTCGATTCCGCCTCGCAAAGTCACTTCATTACTAGGGAATGTTGTGAACTTTTACGTTTACGTCAAAAAAATACACGGTCTACGACCGTAAGAGATTTTGGAGGCACAGAGAGGACGTCGTACGGGACAGTAAATTTACGTATATTTTCACGCTTTAACAAAAATATCCGATTTGATATTGACTCGTTAGTAGTTGATCAAATTACGGACAACTTACCTTCCGCTTTTGTTGATATTAAGGCCCTACCTTACTCGAATAAACTTCAGTTCGCTGATGATAGTTTCGCTATTCCAAGTAAAATTTATATTTTGATTGGAGCATCGCTGTTCCCGCATTTACTTTTGCCTGACGTGGTTCCTGGTGGCCCGTCAGTGCCCGCCGCTGTCAATACGGTGTTAGGCTACGTACTCATGGGGGTCGTACCTACTCTCAGTAACCGCCCAGCATGTCTCACATCGTGGTGCGCCATAGTCCCTTCGCCTATGGATAACAATCTGATTTCCCGCTTCTGGGAACTTGAAGAAGTTCCTGGCCCGCCCGTTCAGCATCCTGCTGATGCTGAATGTGAATATTTTTATCATTCAACTACGCAACGGGACCCAGTTACTGGTCGCTATACCGTGGGTCTACCGTTTGATAAGGATGTGTTCACACTGGGTGACTCATTCAATATCGCTCGTAGACGTTTTTTATGCTTAGAGAGGAAGCTTGAAGCTTCACCTGAGCTACGCGCCGCTTATGACGAAGTTTTAAATGATTACCTTTCTAAAGGTTATATCTCGCCCGTCTCAGTTCTTCCGCATGAAACTGCAGATGTGTACCCTACTTATATAATCCCACATCATGGGGTTCTCCGCCCAGACAAGTCTTCGTCTAGGTTGCGTCCCGTGCTGGATGGCAGCTGCAAAACATCGTCCGGTGTTTCGTTAAATGATTTGCTGCACAGTGGGCCCAACCTACAGGGTATTTTATTCAAAATTATTTTAAATTTTCGTCTACACTCTGTAGCGATGACCGCTGATTGTAAACAAATGTTTTTACAAATTATGATTCGCAAATCTGATCGACTTTATCAGAGAATTCTTTATCGTTTTAATCCTAACGACCCGCTTCGCTTATATGAATTTAGTAGAGTTTGTTTTGGCTTAAAGTCCAGTCCTTACCACGCTCTGCGCACTGTGCAGCAACTCATCGCTGACGATGGCCCTGAGCATCCCCGCGCTGCTGCCGTCGCCTCCTCGTGCCTGTATATGGATGATGTTGCATTTTCTGTCAATACCGAAAACGAGGCGATTGACACCGCTAAAGATTTAATTGCTCTTTTTAAGGGCGCTCAATGGGACCTTGTGAAGTGGAACAGTAATTCAAAGTCTGTTCTTAATGAACTTCCCGCCTCTCATAAGGTGACGACTGAGGTTGAATTTGACAAAACCGCTGACCATAAAATCTTGGGTCTTCGCTGGTCTATAGACCAAGATATTTTCTATTTTAAAATCAACCCGCCAAGTTCGAATATCGCGTGCACTAAGCGCACCATACTGTCAACCGTCGCGAGACTGTGGGATATCATGGGATTCGTCGCTCCTTCTATTTTAGTAGCTAAACTTCTTATTAAGCAGTTGTGGCAGTTGAAGGTGGATTGGGACGTCCCTGCTCCTACTCATATTGTCAAGGCTTGGCAACAATTTACTTCAGAGTTACCAGCCCTAAACGAAATTAAAATACCGCGTTGTTTAGAAGTGAAGAACGACTGTGAATTGACATTGGTCGGGTTCGCTGACGCCAGTGGCGAAGCTTATGGTGGCGTAGTATACCTACACGTTGGCTCTGCCTCCGGCAATATTGCCCGCCTTTTATGTTCCAAGTCAAAGATCGCGCCTTCTTCGCCCATTACGATTGCTCGTATGGAACTTTGTGCAGCACTTTTGCTGACAAAATTGCTTCGGACTGTTCTTGAGACTTATGACAACCGTTTTGCAATTAAAATGTACGCCTTTACCGATTCAAAAGTCGCACTCTACTGGATTAAAGGTTCACCGCATCGTTGGCAAACGTTCGTTGCCAATCGAGTTATTAAAATTACTGATAATATCTCCGCAGATAACTTTTATCACGTTGCAAGGGTTGAGAACCCGGCAGACTGTCTGTCATGTGGTGTCTCTCCTGCTAAGTTAAAAGACCACCCTCTGTGGTCCCAAGGGCCCCCCTGGCTAACGTTACATCCGTCGCAGTGGCCTATTACTGAAGGTACGGAACCGCTCACGTTGGACGAGATACCTGAACAAAAGAAACTCGTTCACGCTGTTTTAATTCCCGCTGACGCTTCTTATGTTTATGATACTCTTTGCCGCCTTTCGTCATGGAGTAAAATACTCCGTACGATTGTTTACATTTATAGATTCGCTAATTTGTTACCACGTCGCGATTCCGTACATATAACCGCAGCTGATTTGAGTTTTGCAGAAAACAAATTGCTGAAACTTATCCAAAATAAACGTTTCAATAAAGAAATTTTAAATTTAAAACTGAACACGCAGGTTTCATCATCTCTTAATAAATTAAGACCGTTTTTACATAACGATTTAATCAGAGTTGGTGGACGTCTCACCCATTCTGATCTAAGTTACTCACAGCAGCACCCGGTACTTCTGCCAAGCCATGACTTTTTTGTTAACTTATTAATTGAATATTATCATAAGAAATATTTACACGCTGGGCCTGAACAGCTCATGTCACTATTACGGCAGAAATACTGGATACTGTCTGCTCGTCGTGCTATTCGTAAGGTAGTTCACGATTGTAATATTTGTTTCCGCGCTCGACCGCGTCCCGTCTTCCCGCTCATGGCTGACTTGCCGGACTGTCGGACGCGTCAGGTTATTAAGCCGTTTACTCACACGGGCTGTGATTACGCAGGTCCTATATCTTACACTCCCATTTGCCGTCGGGGTGCAAAGGCTTTTAAAGCATATTTTTGCGTGTTCACTTGTCTCACAACTCGCGCGCTACATATTGAAGTAGCCACTGATCTTAGCACCGCCAGTTTTTTAGCTGCACTCAAACGGTTCTTGTCTCGCAGGGGCCCTGTCCAAGTAATGCACTCGGACAGAGGCACTAATTTTGTAGGCGCTAATTCTTATTTACGCGACTTATATAAATTTCTTAAAAATGTCGAGTTCCGCTCTCGCTTCGAAGAAGAGCTTGCTGAAAACCGTATCACATGGAAGTTTAACTGTCCGGCCGCCCCACATTTTGGCGGATGTTGGGAGAGTATGGTGAAGGTCGTCAAGACGCACCTTTTCAAGGTCATCGGTCAACAGCTTCTCTCTTACGAAGAGCTAGTTACAGTGCTTGTTCAGATTGAGTGTTTGTTAAATTCTCGGCTTCTTACGGTTCTGAGTGCCGATCCCGCAGAACCTACCGCGTTAACGCCAGGTCATTTTTTGCACACCGCTTCTTTACTCTCATTGCCCGCGCCTGAAGTAGAATCAGATAATCTCAACTTGCTTCAGAGACATTCTCTGCTTGATAAATTAGTGCAATCTTTTAGGAAAAGATGGAGAATGGAATATTTACATAGTTTACAAACCCGAGAGAAATGGAATACTCCGTCTGTGCCAATCAAGCCTGGCACGGTTGTTGTTATTATAACTGACAATTCACCTCCTTTATCGTGGCCATTAGCGATAGTAGAGAAGATTCTTCCTTCCAACGATGGTATAACGCGTGTAGTTTCTGTAAGAACAGCTAAAGGTACATACGTGCGTCCGGTCGTACGTTTGTGCCCATTACCTACGCAATAATATTGTTATTTTTTTTTTGTAACCACAGTCGTTTAAGTGCTAGCAGTTAGTTAGTTTAAGATTGTTGCAGTTTATCTTATATAAATCGCAGTTTCAATATTATATTTTCGCAGTTCTTTTTTACACTTTATGATTGGATTTAAAGGTGACCCTTTAAAAGGGGGAGGAAATGTTAGCGCCATCTATTTTATTTGTTAAACTATTACGCAAGATGTCAAGCTAGTCCCTTCCAGCCAATCAACATCGTGCACCTGGCGAACCCCTTCTCGCCAATGAGCGTCGCCTTCTTTATGGCTCGCTCGGAAAAGACATTATAACAGTTCAAATATGGACTCCGCCGTCATCGCGTCCCCGCTGTGTTTTTTTATCCGCTGTACTATTTTATCGCAGAACGATATAATATGGATATTATAAGTTCATAGCAGTCCCGCTGTTTCAATAGTGGTGTTATTTGTGGCTTCGACGGTTGTACTGAAGTGCTGTGTAGTGCCTCTGGACTTGGTTCGACACGTGGTAGCCGAACTCTGCGAAGACTCCGGAGCTCCGAGATTCTGCTGGAGGATCGAGCGGTTTCACGAGGAGGTAGGTGCACGGTTTCCCTCATCCCTTAACCCGTAGGCGAGACACTTGCGTACATCAGGTTTTTTCGGTCCGCGTCGAAGGTACCTAATTTTGCCTTCCGTCGGAGCCCCATCAGACACTTTTTTATAAAATAAATAATATTATATATTAATATTTAAATAAGTGACTATCAATCGTTGTTAAATCTAAATCACTCAGTTATTGAATTTATTAACAGTTACGAAGAAGTCTGGAGATGCCGAGAAAAACATCAGACACGCCATTTATTTTCCCCACTCGGAAAAAACTTTTTAAGAATAAAATTCGGGAAATCGTTACATAAAATTTCCGACAGACTTTCCCATGAAATCAGTACCCTTCCGGAATTGTCCAACGAAATAATAAATGGGGAAGCTTGACATAATTTCCGTGAAATTTTCAAAGTATTTTCTTATAAATAAGAGATTGAATTTGTCAACGATTTCATTTGCGAATTGAGCCGTGAGAGTTCCTAATTGTTAAGGTCAATCGAAAGTTGAAATGCTTATGGGAATTCATTAGGGTAGAAAAATATTGTTTTCAAAAGTGTTGTTGATAGGAAGTTGTTTAAAATTCAAAAAAAAACAATCTAAATAGAATTTGGAGTTGATTTCTGACGTATTTACTTATGTAATCAAGAAGCATTTTAATGGCAGTATGTCATATGGACAAAGTCACGAGTCAACTGTATGTACAGCTGTATTAAGAACTTATGAAATTTTACTTACTGGACAATGACCACAGAGTGATAGAAGTGGAAGGACCGATAACAGCATAGCTCAACTATTCTATACATTTTGGTTACCTGATTTATCTTCTTTACTGCAAATAGCTATTGAAAGAATATCGTGGTGTATTTGATTAAAACGATTAAAAATCAATTAACTAATAGTTTTTCTTTGTATAAAAAAAAAGATTACACTATGTACAATAATAGTTCATCTATGTTTTGTCACTTGGCGTACAAGTATAAGTATACTCTCATGAATGTTCTTGAGAGGCTTTTGCCAAGTATGTAAATTAATTCAAATGTAATAATTTAGTAGCATCAATTTCATATGTAGGATTTGAATTTGCCAAAAACCTTTACAGGACTCTTTCAGTCACATTGATAGGTGTTTGGAATCGAATGGTTGAACCATTTTCAATGAATTTTAAAAATAAAATAAAATATAATGGTGAAAACTTAACGATTTTTAAGAACAATTTATAAATATTAAACAGTCGAAATCATTAAGCCGACTAACGTAGTATAATAGAATTCTCATCTAAATGCCACCGAAATTTAAAAGGAAATGTACGCCCTCTATCTAATCTTCCAACACTATAAATTAATCTACAGAAAATCATGGCACATCCAGTATCTAAGACCCACGTAACAGGTAAAGAGTTAATGGCTCGAACGGCAGCATTAGGACTAAGTGTCTGTACTACACGTGGTGGACTCTCACGTTTTTACCTGAGTTTTAAGTACCTATGTATCGAATACTTTTACTTGTTTTTTTATAGTATACGTGTTTTATGAGGAAATTGAAACAGAACATCGGGAAATTTTCTGTATCTCTTACTCAGAGTATTTATTTCTAACTAGCTTTTGTCAGCGGATTCGACCGCCAAAAAATATACCACGGGAAACGTACCATTCAGATAAAAACTATCTAACCTGTGAGCCAAATTTCATTCAAATCCGTGCTGGTGATTTTGCGTGATTGAGTGAGAAAAATCCAAACTTCTTAACATATCAGGATACTAGCTTTTAACAGCGACTTCGCCTGCGTGGAGGTTGAAAATTATCCCGCGGGAACGTACTACCGGGATAGAAAGTACCCTATGTGTTAATCCAGGTTATAAATGATACGTGTAACAAACTTCATCTAATAAGGGTCCATCAGTCACGAAGATGAAGCTAGTTGCTCATTCCAAAGTAGTGGCTCTCCTGTGGAGAGGAACGAGCAAGAATCTCCATGGATAATCTTAAATATTTTTACATAATATTGCATCACAGCATAATCAGACTACAATATTCACACTGCTGAGGCCTCGTCTCTTAGAAAGTGTGGAGTGAGACGGGGCTATAATTTACTACGTGGGCCCACTGCGGTTTGTTAGATGTCACATTTCTTCGAATTTTTCGTTCTAGAACATGCCGGTTTCCTCACGATATTTCCCTTCACCGTTTTAGATAGATAGATAAAACTTTTATTTGATGTACACAAAAGACGCAACACAACAAACAAATCACGATGAAATAATAATTGAGTGTGGTAACAAATTAACAAAGTAGGTACAAAATGCCAATATACAAAGAGAGAAAAAAAAGAAAGGAAGACAGTAATGATGACACTTTGTGACACAAATTAAAAATGAAATGTAAATAATGTGCGGTTGAGTACGAAAGTGCGGTGTGCGTCTCAAAGTTGCACCAAATGGGAGTCCAGCTCAGCATGTGTCAGGCAAATATACCTGACGCTGATATTCTGCTGGATTCCTGCAGTGCCCCACGGACATCGAGCAGATACAATTAATACGGGAATAATTATTTTTGTTGTTGTGAAAAGCGGTACTTGCGGAGTGAAATTATGTAAGTACCTGCAATGTTTATACAATGTATACTACGGCAAAGATAATATGACATTTGGAAACATTCTTGTTCGATGATGATTGTTTAATTGATAACTTGATTATTTAAATATATAAATGTGTTATATATAAATAAGTAAATAAATATTCAAAATATGAGTATATATGTTTATGTGTGAATAAATAATCATTTTGACTGGATTGAAAAGTGTATGCAATAAATAAAAATAGGTATGTGTGTTATATCTAGTATCTATGTAACAATAAATCCAAGAATCCAACAACAATGGACTTTTCAATACTTAATATTTCATTTGTTTACAGGTGTTTGACCAAGATACGATTTGAAAACAGGACGAATCGGGAAGAACACGACAGCCAGTTATATTATGGACGTATTCGAAATCGTCATACCCAGTTTTCTCTGCGAGTCGATAAGAAACAGCCGCAGTCTAATTCTGAAGATGCCAAGAGATTTAAGATTCCTTATCGGCGGGGAAATATTGTTCCAGCATTTGGATGCGGCATATCTAAAACTTCCCCTGAAGGCAGCCGTCATAGTCAAAGTCAAAGCATTTATTTCAAATAGGCCCAAAAAGGCACTTTTGAACGTCTACAGTTATATGAAAATAGAATTGATTCTAGTTGCCCCTTCCAAAAGGTAGATTCGTATGGAGAAGAATGGGCAAGAAACTCCACCGTTACTCTTTTAAAATGTTTTTAATATTTGTATACAATATTTATATAATTATATGTGAAGACAAAGCACCTCAAATAAAATTACCTGTTGTGGTAACAGGTAAAAAAATTAAAAAGAAGCAAAGAGAGATAAATTAATTATATTATAGATACATGGTGCCCACATACTTACAAACATTGCAAAAGCAAAAATACAAATTTCCTAATATTTAACAAGTTACAAATCAGTGTATGTTTTATAGTAATCATAGAATGTAAATCAGTGTCATAGAGCAAAAATAAATCTAGTACAATTAAGTTAGCAACCAATTTTATAAACTCTAAGACTGTCCTATGGAGCGAGACCAGCATGTTTCCAAGCTTTCTTATCTTGGATGTAATTTGTAATATGCTTTTTTACAAAGTGTACTCTTAATATGATTTTTAAACCTCCTTTCATTTAATTGCAATATATCAGAAGGATTTTTTTTTTGTTGTAGCATTTAACACAGTACCCCTTAAAAGATTTATGTACTTTTGCTAATCTGAAAAATTGTTGATCTATCTTGTCTTTATTTCTAGTATTAAAAGTATGTCTATCACTTATTTTCTTAAAAAGATGTAGATTTTTTCTTACATACATAATATTTTCATAAATGAATTGGCAAGGTACCGTCATAATATTAATCCTTTTAAACAGTTCTCTGAGAGATTCGCGGCGACTTAGATTATAAATGGCTCTGACAGCTCTCTTTTGCAAAATAAAAATGGATTCAATGCCCTACCCCTCAGTAAAATGCCATACGACATAATGCTGTGGAAGTAGCTAAAATAGACCAAACGCGCGGTTTCTACATCTGTTAACTGTCTTATCTTTCTAACAGCATAAGCAGCCGAGCTCAGCCACCCCGCAAGAGATGTTATATGAGGTCCCTATTGTAATTTCTCGTCTAGCGTGATTCCCAGGAAAACCGTTTGATTAATACATTCCAGTTTATCCCCATTCAATAAGATGTTACATTCACTACTTCTGACATCAGGTAATTGAAATCGAATACATTTGGTTTTATTTTCATTAAGTACCAAATTATTTACTGTAAACCAGTCTTGGACCTGAAGAATGGAGTTATTTACGTCGTCAAGAGTTTGTGACCGTCTGTCGATTTTAAATATCAATGATGTGTCATCTGCAAATAACACTATCTTCGGTTGGTTTGGAAGTAAATGGGGTAGATCATTAATGTAAACCAAAAAGAGGAATGGACCCAATATCGAACCTTGAGGAACGCCCATTGCCATTTCTGACCCTAATGAGTTTACGCCGTTTACTTGGACTTTGACCTTTCTATCTTTCAGGTATGACCTTATTAAGTCAAGAGCTGTATTTCTAATCCCATAGTGCTCTAGTTTCAGTAGCAGTGTCTCATGATTTACGCAATCGAACGCCTTAGAGAGGTCACAAAAGATTCCAATGGCATCCTGTGCTTCTTCTCAGGCGTAAAGAATGTTCTTTATTAGGGTGACACCAGCGTCGGTGGTACAACGCCCTTTGGTGAAACCGTACTGGTGTTCGTGAAAGATGGAATTTTTATTAAGTGACGTAACATTTGATTGAGCATCAACTTTTCAAACACCTTACTGAGAACTGGCAGAACTGACACGGGCCTATAATTGTTGGGCTCTTTACTATCACCGGATTTAAACAAAGGAACTACTTTACTGTGTTTCATTAGATCCGGAAAGACTCCTTGGTCTACACTGGTGTTAAATATGAAAACTAAATAGGGTGCAATGGTTTCAATAATAGAACTACAAAATTTTACAGACATTCCCCAAAGATCTTCTGTTGATTTCATTTTAAGATCTTTAAATGCTTTTATAATAGCCTGGGGGTTAGTATGCTGAAACCTAAACTCTAAAGGGCATGCCTCACATTCTTTCTGAGTAAGACAGTGGAACGCACTGGTGAGGAATTTAATGCTTCAGTAGTTTTAACGGGAATATTCTTGTGCGATTGAGTGGTCAGTTGTTGGGAGCACTGTCTACTTGCGATTTCCCTTTTACTAGCGACCCAGCTTAGCTTTCTGTACAGGTAGGACGGTTGCTTATACTTTACAACTCCAAATGAAGGGTACAGGGGAAAAGTGATGGATGTCATTTTTTTTTGTTTTTTTTTTTTTGTTATTGGCAACATTCAAAAGTCCATTAAAAATAGTATATGTTTTCTTCAGAATACAGGCAAAAAACGCTTCTTGTCACCAAAAAATAAACTGTTAAAAATTTAGGCACAGGCAAAAAACGATGAAGGTTTTCTGATACCAGCAAAAAATGATGGATGTCAGTAAAAATAAATGATAAAATTCTGCTCGCAGAGAGCAAACAATTTTTTTCTTGCACTACCCTATGCTAGTAATATAATTGATGATGATGAGTAATATAATAGGTATGATTAATTAACTAAGCATACCTAGTGTTTCCATGATGACATTCATCAATTTTTAACTGACATTCATCATTGTTCCCCGGGAATATTATGTAACTTTGTTATTTTTAATTTAAAAAAAAATACATAAGATGCTCTAATAACATTGACTTTCATTCCAACTATGACAATAAATATAAACCTATGAACATGAATTTTATTTAGTGTGAGGTCAGTGTTAAACAGACATAATAAGTCTATGAACTTAATTATCTGATTTTCTCAAATCAAAGTGTAATTGACACCCATCACTTTTCCCTTGTACCCTTCAAATAGTAGACATGCTAAGTCCAACTTACGCCGTGACTTCATTTTGAGGATAGAGTGCTTATTTACAAATGGCGTTACATGACTTCTAGGTGGGATTGAGAAACAGAACCGAGCGCAGGCGTTTTGTACCCTTTGGATCAGTCGATCAGTTTTTGCCAATAGTCGAGAACTGATGACTGTATCCGCATAGTTTAGGTTGGACAGCACGAGTGACTCAACAAGCTGGATCCGAAGGTCTTCTGACAGATAAGGCCTTATTTTATAAAGGACCTTAAGCCGGTAGAAACAAATGCGCACTGACTCTGCCACGTGCGCTTCGTATCTCAGTCCAAATTCCATGGTCAGACCCAGGTTACGTGCCGCACTGACTCAACCAACCGATTCACCCAGTAGGGTAACGTTAAGTGTTGCTGGCACTGCACTGATCTGGCACTTGGTTCCAAACAGCATATACTTAGTTTTTGTGAGGTTAAGTACCAAACCATTGTTTTCAGCCCAACATGCTATCCGGTCAATATCTTCGTTAAGATCCTTTAACGCGCTGTCATAATCACTTGGCTTAAAAGATATATAGACTTGCACGTCATCACCGTAAATGTGGTACCTACACCACTTTAGGGAATTTATTAAATCCGCACAATACAAAATGAAGATGATGGGGCCCAGTATTGAGCCTTGCGGAACTCCTCTATAAACGGATGTAAGAGGAGAAACAAGGGAAGAGCCATTGCTTAATTGTATCTCCACACGCTGCTGACGGTTGGTGAGATAACTTTGAAACAAGAGTATCGTGTTTTGATCAAATCCATAATAGATTAGTTTTGATAGAAATGAATCAATATTAATGCAGTCAAAAGCGCGAGAAAAATCAAATAGGACGAGTAGTGTGCATAGGCCCTTATCCTGAGCTGACAGGATGTTATCAGTCACGTCTAAAAGAGCCGTAGAAGTACCACGTCGTTTACGAAAGCCTGACTGTAGCTCCGGTAGAATCTCTTTGTCCTCTAGATATTTGGACAACTGTTGATACACAGCCTTTTCAGCAATTTTGGGTAGGCAAGGCAGAATAATAATGGGCCTAAGGTCTCTTAAGTCTGTCGGATTAGTTTTTTTAGGTAAAGGCCTAACGATTGCGATTTTCCAGATGTCAGGGAATGTTGCTGAAATTGAGCTATTCACAATACCAGTGGTGGCTTTAAGTGTATGTGGTAGTGTAAGCAAAATCATGTTCAGGTTCACTTCATCACAGCCTTCAGCGTTAGATTTAAGCTGGCGGAATTATTGCAGAATTTGATCAGCAGTTATGGGTTCTAATGCGAATGCGAAACTTTCATCGCCATAACGATGCGACTCAAAGAAATTGTTGTATTGCAGACGGGGTTACCAGGAACACTCAAAAAATGATTATTTATTAAATTTGGATCTCGGAAGTGAGTAGGAAGGTCATCAATTTGTTTCTTTGGTAATACCGTGCTTTTAAAATTTTTCCATAGTGTTTTCGGATTCTTTATTTTGTTATTAATGTTGAAATTGTAATATGCAACTTTCTCCTGGTGGAAATTGCTACCAGAGATTTCAGCTGCTTGTAATATGCCTTTTTGGACTCGGATTTAGTTTTCTTTTTACGGTACTTAGTCAGAGCATCGTTTCGTAAGTGCATCATCAATGTTTTGAAAGCAGTGGTGATGAAATTATTTATACATTGTAAAGCGCCTGTCTTGGTTTGGACTTACGACCTAAAGTTCGTAAGTCGTGGCCGATACTTATGGGCCACCACTGCTGAATATACCATACAGCACTACCACCTTCATTTAAGTCTCAAAGGGCGACAGTCAGGAAAGAAAGGGTTATATATGTCACCCTCCACGTTACTATGAAGAGCAACTCTACTCGAATGAGACGTGTCATTTGTTCTGTATCTAGGTGTAATTTATCTATAATATGTATGTATTTAGAAATATATAAGTATGTTCATCAGTTGTCTGGTTACCATAGTACAGGCTCTGCCTAGTTAGGGATCAGATAACAGTGTGTTGGGATGGTGGTGGCCCAGTGGTATAGGCTCTAACTCACGAGCACGACACTTTACTTAGTGTTTTAATGTCATAACCACTGCTCTTAAAACGGTGAAGAAAAACATCCCGACGAAACCGGCATGTCCTAGACATCTACCAACTTATGGCCTATTCATAGAAAGAAGACCTGTTTCTCAGCAATGGGAACATTATAGACTGATTTATGATTTCTGCAGAGGACTATCTGAGTTTCATAATAAAAGAGCGTAAAGTATATTAAATCCAGACACGGTGACCCTGGCACATGGGCAGCTGAAGGAACACGGGTGGGTTTTAGTCAATAAAACTCTTACACGCCCTCCCGCTCCGCCCAAGAGCGGGAGACGTCATTTGATGATTTCCCACTCACAAAAAAAAAGTATATTAAATCCAATAGAAAAATAATTTAACCAACATTTACAGATAAATACAAAAAGTAATAAATACTTCTTGTCATGAGAATTGTCACTGGTTGGGGCGTTAAATTTGAATATTTCCTTATTGGTAATCCCTGCCGATGTGATGGGTAATAAAGTATGGAGAGAATTCTTTTATTTTTTTTATTCATAATTTTGTCTTTATATACTGAAGTGGTAAAGGCGGCTGTCACATTGTTTGAAAATAAAATACGTCAAAGGAGAATCGGCAAAGATGTATGGAAACTAGTCCCGGCACCAATAACAACCACACATATGCCATTAGATAGGCATTTTAATGTGGAGCAATAGTTACTATGGCAGTTCATTTCAAATCACTGTGTGGAAAAAGTTATGGGGAAGTATCTGAGGACTGACCTGATAAGCTATATAACGAAACACTTAAATAGTTATTCACTTTTAATGGTGTTGGTTTGAATGTTCGCAAATGTATGCATATCGATGATATTAAATCGAGCTGTTCCGATGATAGACCTGGATGCCATATTACGGAACTCTTCAATTGCCACTAGTAAACCCATCGAGTGTGGGCTCATTAGATGTGCCTCAACGAGTCCTGTTCATTTTACCCGATGACGAGGATCTGATGACTGATCTGGATGCTAGTTAACGGAACCCTTGAATAGCTGCTAGTAAACCCATCGAGTGTGGGCTCATTAGATGTGCCTCAACAAGTCCTGTTCATTTTACCCGATGACGAGGATCTGATGACTGATCTGGATGCTAGTTAACGGAACCCTTGAATAGCTGCTAGTAAACCCATCGAGTGTGGGCTCACTAGATGTGCCTCAACGAGTCCTGTTCATTGATGTCAACTATCTCATGGTTGGCTGGGAAGGAGGATAACGAAATTATAAAATTCCAACAAAGCTCACCCGTTTGCTATTTGAAAAAAAAAAATGGTGAATAGGCGTAAGTTGTGTTATTTCCATATTTTTATGTAAATATAAATTAAGCAAGTCAATAACAAGTAAGTATAAAAGTAAACAATAATTATATACTGTCATCCATAATGACATCTAATAAGTTCTCAGCAGCACCTCTAAAAGGGCGATGCCTCGCAAATCCTAAATACCACACAACTGAAATTATGTGTGCGCAGCTGCCCACAGTGCGTCGTCCAGTCAAACAACTGCAATAATACTGATTTATTGCATCCATGCCTTCTTGATTTCTGTTGACTAAAACGTAACTGTAGTTCGTTCTTGCTCTAACATGCCTCGACTGTACACGTACTCTTAGTAGCCATGCATTTTGTGGCATATTGTAATGACTGAAATCGGTAAGAGCCTCATCTCGATATACTTCAATGATGTATAAACCATCATTAATGTGTTCTCCGCAATATGACTTCGCGAGTTTTAAATGATATGATCCTAATGCTAACATAATTATATCATTCTCTGTAAGTCGGGGAAAATCTTGCATTTGAGGATCATTTGCGTCTAATCTGTGGAAATGCAATCTTTGTCTATTTAGACGCCTGTCATTTACATAATCACCCAGATGATTTGGGGAAATTATTTTCCGGTTTATAGAGTCCAGTATAACGGCTGCATTCTCATTGTCAGTAATTGGGGTGTGGAAAGCGTTTATTAAAGCACATGCTATTTTAAAGTCAGGGAATAAGTTACGTAATGAAGTATTGAAATAATCTTGGCGTAACAATTTATAGTCACGCTTGACGCACCCATTCACCACTTCCACGACCCAACGGCAAATAGTTACCTGCCTGGAATAATTGGCCTGATCCGTAGTCAATTGCGTATCACACCTGTGTTTTGTGGGCGGCATTTTTATTGCATACCCACAGGACTCGAGATCTAAAACAGAATCGCGGAAACCTCTGTCAAGAATAATGACGTCATTTTCTTGGAAAAACCAGTTAAATACGCCGTTTTCATTATTTACGGTAGCTGACATAATTGTTGCATCGGTCGTGGTAGCAGAAAAAGGCCCTAAAACGTCTATGATATATCCATCCGTGCACACAATTAAGAAAGGCTTTAGCAAATTGTTGTATTTGTGCAAACTGTATGTTAACCGTTGGAATAAAAAGTTTGAACTTTTTTGAATATAAGCGTAGGTACCATCACAAATTATAATGGCCTTAGTATTTTCAACGTCACCAAAAAGTCCTCTAGGTATCGTCAGATTCCTTTGAAGAACACCATTTCTGGTGATATGATCGAAACCCAGATGATTAGGGACGTATTCATTTAAAAGGCATTCTCTTACGATTTTAATTATTCTACGCACACTTCGTTCAGATTTATGGAATTGACTAGATATTCTTACGTTGGTCTCACCAGTTCGTAGCTTTATTAAGTACATGCCAAGTGCTAGTCTAGGGTTTCTGCATCTCTCATTTAAACTTGGCGTTTCATGAAGAATCATTTGAAATTGTTCGTTATTACGACCGGTCCAAAAATGCATGACTTCATCACTTATAGCACCTGCTGTTTCGAAGTTTAAAATAGAACTACTCTGAACGGCTTTTAACAACATATCACAAATATCTGTAAAGTAAGCGCTACTAAAATCATGTAGTATTTCACAAAAATCTGGTAGTTGATCCCAAACATTGCTATTTAAGTGTTCTTGGCATACTCGAGCAGATTCCGGTACATATAATTTATAGTTTTGCAGTAAATACAATCATCTTAATAGGTTCTGGTATACGGTGACGAGTTTCATTTTGGCAGTTGTTAAAAATACAATGATTGGCCGTATTGGGTGCCCTTCTGTAATCGGGAACATTTAGGAACAAAGCAGGCTCTATAATATTCGGTTCTTCATGCACGGGTAATGCTACAGCATTTTGAGCTCTTTGCCAACAACGATGACACAAATAGCGCGTACCATTAAATTCAACCTGAAAAAAGAAACAACACGTTGAAGATTATGTTTTCACTCTTCGCCTACTGCTGAATTTCACTGTAGCACCCCAGAACCTGGTTCGTTCAATCGTTCGTTGCCGTTGCAATAGGGTCGCTACCTAGTACATGAAACTTAAACATAACTAGCGAAATGCTGGTTTTTTTGGATCACTTTTGACTACTCCTTTTACGAATAAGAAATACAGGCACGATATAATGCTAAATGACGAGCTTATGCAAACCTCCAGTTCTGAGTTTTCTTGAACGTAAGCTGCAAACGCGGGTAGATTTTGACGGATGTCATCCCTCAAAAGGTGACGCTGAAATCTTCTGTTGTGAAGTCCGCGTCGACACATAACACAATTGTTGTAATGTTCTTCCATAATGAAACGAGTTATTTGAATAATATTGATGAACACCAACAGCGAGAATGTGTCAGTTTCTAGTCAGTGTCAGAAACTAGCACTAGTTCGTGTTTTTGTCTTTGACCGAATAGCTTTTGGTATGACCTTTAGTTATAAGTTCTTGTTGGTGCGTCCTCGTTCGTAACTAATATCCCATTCTGCAGTAGTTTTTTTTTCCCATTAGTACCTACTTACGTTGTTGCGGATGGCAGTATGTTAATAATAAATTAAATTATTTCTTCTTATTTTTAATGAACACTTTAGACTTTTATATATGGACTCATTCAAATACTGAGACAATCAGCTTTCCACTAAACTCGATAAGTTTTCTAGTAAATATTCAAGGGTTCCGTTAACTAGCATCCAGATCAGTCATCAGGTCCTCGTCATCAGGTAAAATGAACAGGACTCGTTGAGGCACATCTAATGAGCCCACACTCGATGGGTTTACTAGTGGTAATTGAAGAGTTCCGTAATATGGCATCCAGGTCTATCATCGGAACAGCTCGATTTAATATCATCGATATGCATACATTTGCGAACATTCAAACCAACACCATTAAAAGTGAATAACTATTTAAGTGTTTCGTTATATAGCTTATCAGGTCAGTCCTCAGATACTTCCCCATAACTTTTTCCACACAGTGATTTGAAATGAACTGCCATAGTAACTATTGCTCCACATTAAAATGCCTATCTAATGGCATATGTGTGGTTGTTATTGGTCGTGGGGATCAATTTGTCCGGTCCTCCTTTGAAAGTATTGTATGTATCAGAGTCAGGGGTACTGCTATTTTGTCATACAGGGAAGGAATTCAATGCGATGTAGTTCAGGTTTCCCCTCGATGATTTCCTTACCGTACATTCTTTTTCCTCGTATAAAAAAAGAAAGAAAGATATAAAAATATTTTATTTGAGACGCGCACAGGAAATACAAACAATAAAGAAGCACCCGACTGAATTTCCGATCTTGTTTACCCAAAACTTCGCCACTTCCACGGTAGTGGCGCAGGGGTAATTTTGACTCTTTCAGGTCAGTTACCGTGACTCTCGCATAGGAAACTGAAGGAACACGGGTGGGTTTCAGTCAGTAAAAGTGTGACACGCCCTTCCGCTCCATTCAGAGTGGGAGACGTCATTTGATAAAAAGGGTAAAAAAGGGTCATTTTGACTGTAGATTTTAGGAGACAGAGAGCAACTTTGGAGAGCATAAATTGCGACATAGCTCAACATTTACACCCTGCTTTTGGTTTCCCTTTACCAGGTTGCCTCACATTGACAATTCTTCTTCGCACTTGTATCCGAAGACGTGACAAGTGACTTCCTGGTGGAAACGTAACACTGAATCCCTGCAGTGTTTCGTTTCCACCACGAAAAGGTTGTTTTTTTTTTCTGGGTGGGATATCATTAAATGACATCTCTCGTTTTGGGTGGAGCGGGAGGGCGTGTCAGACTTTTATTGACTAAAACCCACCCGTGTTCCTTCAGTTGCCTATGGGAGGGTCACGGTAACTCTTTCGAACACGAACCTGTAATGTCACCGGAACCTCTACCTTTGATAAATGACTTTATTTTTGCAAGTAGGTTTGTACAAACACTTTTACACGTCAATCATATTTTTTTTTAAACTAGATGAGGTCGGTGTTTCCTATTTGACTACTCTGAGAAGAAACGCCGAAACAAACTCCGAGTTCACAGTCTCTTTTAAAATACCGACATAATCTTGATCAGATCATGTGAAGACATAGAGCAACACGGACCAGAGGGGAGTAGCCATACGCAGGCGTTCCCCTCTGTCAAAGTACAAGTCCACGCGGTCCTATGCGTACAATAAAACTAGTTGCAGCCGCACTGCTCGGTAGACTAAATCTAGTTGCGCGACAAAATTGACATCCTACAAAAATGCCGAATTGTTCTGTATTTTGCTGCAAAAAGAGATCTGCCACGTCAAATTTACAAAAAGATGGCGTTACCTTTCATATATAAGTAATTTTTAATCACATTATTCCTATTTACTTCTATAAAACTTAAAAATTACAAAATCATCGGTCGTGTTGTTTCGGATTTGTTTACCAACACAGGCCGCTCGCCCTCATACAATATGCGGATCGGTCGAGCGACTGATCCGATTCTATTTCCGAGAATACGCTGTCACCGAGCGATAGTGTTGTTACTGGTTTGTTAGTAGATAGTTATCGATAAATTTGGCAAAGGAGTCTATATCCATACAGAGACATTTTTGAGATTAAGTTTTCTGATTTATTTAAAATATTATATTGTAAGCTGTATATTAATATACATAGTTGTATAAAAAAAGCGTTAAATTAAAAATATTATAAAACGTACGAGTTAACACATTTTATTAAAATTACTTATTGTGAACTTCAAACATAATATTTTTTATTTATTGAAGGTTTCCTAAAGATCCAAATTTAAGGGATATATGGAAGAAATTTTGTAATAATAGACTAACCTGGAGTCCCACAAGAAATAGTGTCATTTGCTCAAAACATTTCAAGACCTCTGACTTTCATGTGTTGTCGAACAATAGGAGGAGATTAGTCGAGGGCACCAAACCAACTCTAACACCACACTGTATTTGTCCCGTAAGTTTTTTTTTATATCACGGAAAAGGTAAAACAGCCGACCTGATGTAGTTCACATTAGTTATAGTGGTGAAATGAAGTTTAGATTTCTCAACTTGAAAAATTTATAGTTTTAAATCTAATTTTCCAGAGTCATCAAAAATCATTCAGTCTACCAAATGACAGACTATCATCTCATGATGCCATTAGTGCCACTCTCACTATTCCTGATTATATTCAGTAATGAGTATGAATATACTCATTACTGAATATACTGCTTAAATCATTGAAAAAACCTTTTATTTTACCTATCATTCACTTACATTGTCGCAGCACTATGCAAACCATGCCCCTGTACTGCGTTTATACTACTCACGTACCACTATATTTTTCTATCGTAATGGTATAAAGTTGATTTCGACAATGTACTTCAATAAAACTACATTGGCGCATAACATTTACTTTCATGTGATAAGAGACACCATGGTTTCGCAGATTTGTAGTAGCAGATCGATTTTTACAGCTAGAAACTGCACAATTAACCATTTTTGGAGAGAACTTATTTTCGACACAATACGATATATAATGGCGGCGGCCGCGCATTCAATTAGTTTTATATAACGTGCATGGTATATATAAATGCTCTAAGGTGATAGATACACATCCACTCGTTTTTAAAATGACGTAAACCTTAATTTTATTTGTTAAATGATAATTATTGTAGTACATAATAAATAAAGTCAATCTTTATTATAATATCTATCTTTGTATCACTTTTTAAACCTAATATTCCGATAAAAAAAATAAAGTCAATCTTTATTATAATATCTATCTTTGTATCACTTTTTAAACCGAGTTCTTGAATTTATCGATAATGCGTATCGACAGTAGTTGCAACCACGGCTGTAAGCAAATTGTCAATGTAGTTGCGTCATCTCATTGTACTGTAACGACACATAATGTATCTATGTGTGTATGAAATTCTTAGTGTATGCTTTAATTTTTATGTGTGAGTTTCGTAGCAACAGACGATTATTTTTGTGTGAGAATTTGAGAAAGTGTGGGTAGAGCAGATTTCCCCCCGCAAAAAATGACAGACAGTTTTGTATCGGGAAAAAACGCTATGGCGTCTCCCCTCCGGTCCGCCGGTGGTCCGTGTTGCTCTATGTGTGAAGATCATGTGGATTTGTGTCTGAATTGGTTTTTTTAAGAAAAGAACACACAGCTTGAGTGGACCCATCCGATCAGTGCACGCATTTGTCAGTAATAATGCAGCTCCACTCAGAACTTAAGGAGGTCAAAATGCAAAACCCATACCGACCGAACACAACTTTTAAACAAATCCGCAACGCTGGTAGGCAGGAAGTATTAGGTCCTTGGTTCGACTTCCGGGTCGGGCAAAGTGTTTATCTGGAATTTCTCAGTAGCAGCCCGGAGTCTAGATTTATGCCCGGTTGATGGCAATAGGCTCGCCCTATTAAATGAGATTTAAACATAACTGGCGAAATGTGGGTGTATTATAGATCCACATTTCACTCTTTGGGGAATATAGACCTGATGTTGTTATGTTATGTATAACTAACAGTATCTATATCATAATATAATATCTATATTATAATATATCTATTTATAATCTAGTCGCACAAAATACCACCACGACATACTTTGTTATTACCAAGGGGTATCGTCTTATCCAGTAACTGGTTTGGAGAGATTATATTACTTGATATAAAAAAAAATACTGATAATCAGCTGCATTCGATAAGATTGGAAGTTAACCCAACATGGTTGCGAAAAAGCTTGACAGATAAAGAACTGTAAAAAAAATCTCCTCTCCATAATTTGAAGCTCACACTACAAATCGGAGGGTAGCGAAGCAATAAGTATCTTGTCGGTCGAGTAATCATTTATTGGCTTTCTATTTTAAACGTTTCTACTATTCAGTAAAAGCTGCTTTAAAGTTTGATTACTCGTATGGTAACTATTTGCTTACACCTTTCTTTGTTCGCACCAAAATCCATTGCGCTGTTGAAAGCAACAACGCAGTCTCAGGAAAAGAGACTAATCTCTGATTTAGTAGACTCTACACAACGCCCCCATTTTTTTTCTGGGTCTCTTACCACCCCCTTTAGGTTCTGCAGCGCCCACAAGAGGGCGTTATCGCCCACTTTGGGAGAGGCTGTCCTAGACAGTTGCGACTGACCTTTTATGTGCTTTAACCGATTGTCATTTTGGTCTCGCTAATTATAATCAGAGTTTTGATAGACTATATAGGTATACCTTATTCTAATGACACGAAATATGTGTTAGACTATTTCTAAGAACTGGGCAAATACTGTGCAAATGGAGACGCCTATTATCCAACAGTGGACTTATAGGTCGATGAAGAGTAGCAGTGTCCTTCTGTATGTACCTAGCTATTTTTGTTCACAAAATTGTAGTATGCATAAACAAATAGCAGGTCGCTATCTAATAGTCTTGTCTTGCATTAATGCTATCAACTGATGAGTTAACAGGTATCAAGATTTCTTTGCTATTTCTGATTTGATTAGTTATGTTTAATACACACAAACCTTTGAATATAAATTCTCTAAATAATGGTAAAACCGCATTAAAAATTATTTTGAAGTTAAGAGGAACTAAGCGATCACAAGAACAAACACGAAAACCAACTTTGATTTATACTTACTATTTAATAGATAGGTGCAATATATAATAACCTATACCTGCGGGGTAATTCTGTAACATATTACCGGTAGGAATGGCTTTCATTTTGATAGTTCAACAACATTAATTACGGTTTTTACGTTGTTGAGCAGACAAAATTTCGAACATAGAACGCAATAGATTAGCCAACGCATTGACCTTCAGAATTATTACGATTCTGATAAGTAATACGCAACTAGGATATTGTATTTGTGTAAGGTCAATTAAAAAGACAAAACAAAACTCCACAGTGTCACTCCTATAGTTAATACCTAATAGGGTATATAATATTTATAACTAAGAGCTAAAAATAAAAACATCACCCCATTGAAAAAGTTTTAATCATTCTGTTTTCCGTTATTAAAACGTTAAATTAAAAATAAACGAAATGTTGACGTAAGTACTGTTATTCAGTGCAATCAATTTGTTTATTTTTCATTAAAACCCCGATATATAGGAAGGGTTCTCCCTTAACGTAGTCTGCTTATTTTTTAACTTTATAATTATCATTTTAATGGGTTTTGAATTAAACGTAAACATGAAACATGAGTGTTTTGTTAGCTTACAATGTGTGTACGGGAAATATTACTATTATCTTTCTGTGGTTCCTTATTTCACAATAAACATGCCTAGCGATTTTCCGACTACGTTGGAGAAACAGCAGAAATTGGTGCGACTGCCTATCAGACCCCTCTTTTTTGTGGGTGGGAAATCAAATAACTTCTGCCGCTCTGAGAAGAGCGGGAGGGCGTGTCAGACTTTTACTGACTAAAACCCACACGTGTTCCTTCAGTTGCCTATGTCAGGTACACGGTAACTCTTTCGAATAAATATCGCGACCCTGGTGCCTATCTGACCCCCACAACCCACTAATGAAGGCTGAAATCGAGATGTCGTACAATAAAAACGCCTTACAATAAAAACTTTTAACAAAAAATACTTTTTAACAAAAAATTAAACCGCCGAAAAAACTGAAACGCAAAAAATAATAAACCTTAAAATGATGAGTCAGCGCTTCGAGTGAACTTTGTTCATTGATTTTTCAGCGCCGACTTAAAATTTTAAGGTTTATTATTTTTTGCGTTTCAGTTTTTTCGGCGGTTTAATTTTTTGTTAAAAAGTTTTTATTTCATATTTTTTGTAGCTGTAATGTACTAATAATACTGGGCAAAGTATACGCTATCCAATAAAAAAAGAATTATCAAAATAGGACTACTCTGTATAAAGTTATGCGTAGTTAAACATTACAATCAGTGAGTGAACAATCAAACATCCCCTGTTTTTCGACCCTTAGGGTTCGATTTTGTTTTCCAAATTTATATGGGACCACTTTCGGTGTATACCCTTTCCAATAAAAAAAGAATTATTACAATCGGACAACTAAGTAAAAAGTTATGCGTGGTCATAAATAAATAAAAATAAAAAATATACGCGTCGAATTGAGAACCTCCTCCGTTTTTTTCGTCGGTTGAAAAGCAAATAATAGGAGAGCCTAAATGGTGTAGCGGTGAGGCAAGTAAAGCTCCATTATTTTTACTGACTATGTAATGAGCCCGAGTCTATCTTAAACAAATCCATGCAAATAATGTAGACATCTATATGAACCCAGTATTTTTAGCAGTCGAACCCTAGCAACAGACTGGAAAAATGGTAATATTGGTAAAGAAGACGCCTTCATACATTATTCAATAAATTCATTACGATCGTTTACAACAGTTTGCTATATCAATTTGAGCAGGCGTTTATCAATATTGTGTTTATGTTTACGTGCGTAAAGAACGCGGTATGGCATATTCCTTATTCATGTAATAACTAAACCAAATATTTTTTTGCCAGGTTATTTATTTTATCATCTTAGTGTTTTCTCAGTGAAATAGATTTTCACACACAAACTTTTTTATACGGTTATTAAACATTTATTTAAACGTAAATGTAGGACAGTCGCTACAAGTAGTCAGAAGACCAACAAGATGACTTACAAGTATCAAAACATTCTTAGTGAAGTTTTTATTTTCTAGTGGTGACCCATTTATCACCCCCAGAAATTAAAAAATCACTTCATTCAATCACAAAAAAAACAGACGCACAACAAATTAATTCTCCAACAAATATTTCACTTGGTGACATTTCAACGTCAAAAATTACTCACTTCTAATAAAGAGAGGCCGTAATTTTTCTCAGGACAACCCCGGAGGGGTAAAAAAAATATAAATTGCCCCCTTGCTCTTGACAGTACAGTCGTTATGCCCCAGTTTTATGTCCCGCACTTTATCAAGGGATGAGCGGGGTGTACTAGGGGTTTTTGAAAAAGTTAGGTTCGAGAAATTTCGGGGTGAGTGCGGAAGAGTATTAATGGGATGGGTAGGATTGTATGCGTTTTTCATTTTAATATTATGAAGATTGAGATGGAGCTGATCTCCCTGCTTGCATGATCTAACAATCATCTAGACTGTAGACAATTTTCTATTTTATTAAGTACCTGGTACTTGTTGACAGGCCACTGTCCTTCCATACCTATTAACACTGTAATTTGAAACCATTGTAATAACAAATTATATTTAAAAGTGCAACCATGGAGTTTCTTGCCGGCTCTTCTCCATAAGAATCAACAATCTGGAACCGTGTACCTAGCTTCTGATTTTTCATAAATGCCCATATAGGTTTATGTGTTTTTTTTTATTTGATTGATTTGATATCATTTCAGCCGAAAGATATCCACTGCTAAACACAGGCCTTCTCCCAAGCTCCGCCACTTCAACCGGTTCTATGCTTTCCGTATCCATCGGGACACAACACTGACACTGACATGACTTATCCACGTTTTAAATTTTTTATATTAGTTAATGTGAGACTGGGTAATATGAGTATGTAATCGCAGCTGTAATGACATTGAATTTTTTATTGTATTGATTTTTTTAAATTTATAATATTAATGATTTTATTGTATTATGACTGTGTTAATTTATAATTTTAATGAGTGTTGTTTTTGTTGTTTTTTTTATATTTTATTTATTATGTATGTTTTCAAACACAATGTGAATTGTTCCTGAAATTGAATTGAATTGAACTGTGTATATTATTATGTCCCTGTGGTGCTGGACGTACAGAATAGCATCATCCCATTTTTTCCGTGGGTGTCGTAAAAGGCGACTAAAGGACTTAGTAGAGAATGGGCAGCAGCGTTCTTTATGCCTTTTACCATCATACTGCGATCGCCCATCCTCTTGCCTAGCGTGGCAATTATGGCAAAGCCCCCCAATATGGGGGAGGCTATGTCCAGCAGTGGACGTCTTTTGGCTGAAATGAAGATGATGATGATATTATGGACATAATTGTTTAATAAATGATCGCGGTTTATATTCCATATTTAATTGATTTGCTTCAACATTCCTTTCCCGAAGTGTACAAATTCTTCATTTCCGTAGGTACTTAAGCTCCTTAAAGAGGCTCCTCTTTTAATAAAACGTAAACAATGTAATCCAAAGTTATAACATTTTTCAAAAAAAGGTACATTGTTATGTAAACGCTTCTCTTCAACAAACTCTTGAAGAGTAATGATGCCACATTAAAAGTTTTACGGCGAAATATATTGGTTGAAAACAAAATTTTCCTTTTTTTTTGGGATGATCAAGACGGGCAAAGCTGCGGGCAAAAGTTAGTGGTCATTAAAAATATGTCAGCATCAGCGATAGACCCTCATTCTCTTGATTCATTGTTTTGGAATACATAGTGCAGGTTTACAATAAAACATGGTGATAATACAGCAAAATAATTATCACAGTAAAGTTTGGAAAAACCAACAGTTTCGCTTAAAAGTCTGCATTCGTTCGGTGTTTTCACAAAACTTACTCATTTTGCAGTCATTTTGCTGTCACTTCCCCACACTCGACTCTATCCATGCCGTCCATGGGTAAATGCCGTGAAGCGCTCGCTGGAGGGGTGGTGACCCCTCCAGCGAGCGCTTCACGGCATTTACCCTCACCTTGGAACTACAACAATCAAATGAGAGACTATTTTTGCTTAACTTTTATAATCTAAGACAAACAGAATAAATTAATACTTCAACTAACTGTTTTATTCATTAACTGAACAACCTAACCTAGGACTTTTTTTTCTATATCTTCTGTGCCGCATTTGTATTGTCTTCTTCGATGAATCGGCTAATAAATATTCTGTAATAATAAATAGTGTGCAACGGAGACATACTACGAAAGACGGGACGGTTGACGTGTGTGGGACATGTCATCGTCCGGATGACTCCATCAAACATAAGCTAAAAATATAACAAAACAGACGTGGAAATTTATTAATGAATGTACAAAGACAACAATAAATAGGAATTGTAGAAAAATCCTGAAAGTGATCAATACAGTGATAATTGACCCCCAGTAGGTCGCAAATCAGTTCATTGATAGTTTTGTGTTCAAGTCGTCACTCGCAAACAATGAAAAAGATGGGACAAAACTACACCTTCTGCGATTACAAAGATTATTAGTAAAATGGCCAATAAAAATCAAGTGGTTTTGATGATTTATCGATACTAGTGTTGGGATTTTATCCGGATAAATACTCAAATTGGATAAATACTCGATAAATATCCGTTTTTACTGAGTATTTATCCAAAACAGCGGATAAATACTATTTTATGTTTTCGTAACGTAAGTTTTGTCATTTTACTAACAAAAGGATTAAAATTAATGAAAAATAGACAATGCAGATTGGTATCGTACCTTATTAATCATTTTAACAATTACAAAACGCCGATATTGACAATAATTTCATTCAATTATGAATACAGTTAGTCAATCACTGTCAAAGTGAGATAAAATTATACATATTTTGTATATTGGTTTTTCACATACATACTTGAACTCATGCCTTTCTCCCATGGGTACCCCCATGTAGAAACTATTTAAGTAACGCTTAAATCATTGTAATAATAAAAAAAAACTACCTCGTGAAAGTCGAGAAAGATAAACAAATCAAATGACTTGGTTCGCGAGGTTGTCGACATTGTAGGATATGGATTCAGCGAGCAATGTGCAGTTTTGAGACCAGTGGTGATGTAATTATTTACCACAAGTAAAGCGCCTGCCTGAGTGCGAACCCACGTCCTACAAGTTGTAAGTCGGGGCTGATACCACCGGGCCACCACGGCTATCGCCAATATGAAAGACATGTCAGACTTTTACTGACTAAAACCCACCTGTGTTCCTCTTAGTTGCTTGTGCCAGGGTACCTCTTTTAAACAGATCCGCAACCCTGGCAGGCATCGGTCCTCGCGGACCCCTTCAATATGTAATGACATCTCTTTGAGGCACGCGTGGAACACAATTCGCCGTCGACACGGGCCTGTTCTTTACCGTGGCGAGCAATGGGTGGTTCGCCACCCGCAAGCCCGTGGCCACCGTGGCCAAGAGTCTACAATGAACTCCCGACGCCCGGGGCGTCTCCTCCTACGGTGGCTAGGGACATGAGGGCGCACAGACTGACTCTCCCTAACGCGCTCCACCTCCTCCTTTGCGAGCCTTACTTCTTCGCAGAAGGAGGTGAGAGCTTCTTATGCCCTCTCGCTCCATACCATGGCCTGCACCAGCGCCGGACGCGAGCGATCGCTGCCGCCAATCGCCTCTACGAGGATACGGCGTTGCTCCGCCCAAGCAGGGCAAACCTCCACTCTATGCTCCACCGTATCTTCCAGGCGATCTACACAATTGTAAAATTTACTGAAACCTGCTTTCAGATTTTCTCATATCCAATGACTCATTATCAGTATTTGTCTGTAAATATAACCCATTGTGTGTTGATTTCATATCCTTAAATATTATAAACACTAGAAGTGCATTGCATTTGTTGGACTCTTGTTGAAAGACAGGTTCTGTTATGGGTTCAAAAACAGATATGCATTGATATAGCTAATCCCAAAAGTTATTGTCAAGCAAAGCTGCTTGACAATAACTAAAGCTAACTAAGCTGCTTGTAGCATTTGACTTGACGATATATTTTTCTTTTGCGTACGCTGAGAGAGCGGCTTTTCTATTTTTCATACTCCTTAGTGATCGTAGATAGCTGCCCCATTTTTTGTAGCATGGCAGGTTTAACTTTTCTTCCGTTACCTTTTGTTTTACGATTTGTTGTAGCTTTGATCGTGGTTTTTGGGTTTAGTTCTTGTGATTTTTTGACTTATAAATCGATGAACGCTGGCTGAACGCACGGAAAAGCATGACGCATTATCACGTTTCGCCTGAACCGAGCGTGTAAGCGAGAGCGCGAAACAAGCGATAGAGAGGCACGATTGACCTTAGCATTCGACTTGTGAAATCTATCTCTCTTCCACTCCATCGGTCAATATATCCGAGTAAAAGAGACTTAGACATTATCACGTAAAATTATCGTCCGTATACCGACTTTACAGACAACCAATTGTTTTTTATTAAACATTTTAACATATCTGCATACATTTTTGAAACTTCCGCATTTCAGTGCACCATGAGCCAGTAAATTACTAGGGTGTGCTGCGCAGTTTAAGGGCTCAACACCTTTAACTAATTGAAAAGCCCCATGCGTGTTTATAGCGTTGGCAAACAACAACAACAAACTTGTCTTCGCCGCATTTTTCTTGAATTTTAGAAGCTCTTCACAGAGATAATCAATTATGTGGCTATTCTCTACACTCTCAACAAAGAAAGATTCTACATTTGTATCTAAAGAGCATGCTCTATTAGAGACGTTTGGACTTCTGACACAATTACAGCCCTGGAAATTGACATTACAACTAAATAATGTAATAACGTAGTATTTTGAGAAGCCTAAATAACAATAAAAGTCATTAACATTTTAAAATAATCATCCGATGCGCAAAAAAGATATTTATCCATCATTTTGAGTATTTATCCGATAAAAATGAGTAAAAACGAGTATTTATCCGTTTCGGATAAAAACTCGAGTATTTATCCTCCGAGTATTTATCCACTGCCCATCACTAATCGATACTGATTTTGAAGGAGAATATAAACTCTTTGGCAATCCCTCTTTCTAATTTTTTAAATTTTTGTTTAAAAAAGTCAACAATACTAGACTGATGGTAAATTTAAAGGTGAATAAAATTATTAATTTAAGACAATTTGGGTATCAGAAAAGCGTCTGTTGCTCAGATGCTATAAATACTCTTATAAATGACATAATTGATCAATTAAATGATAAAATGAAAGTGGCAGGGCTATTCATAGACCTTAGCTTCGCTTTTGATACGATTAATTGTGAATTACTACTAACTAAACTTGAATTTTATGGTATCAGAGTCAAGTCCCTAAAACTTTTAAGATCCTACTTATAAAATAGACATGTTTAAAAGCATCAACAAAAGTAATCATGGAGTCACATACACCTCCAAAATTACTAATATAATCGTGGTGTGCCCCAAGACTCCATTTTTGGACCAATATTTTTTATTTTATTTACAAATGACTTGCTTAACTTTATGCACTATGTTCAGCCTGATGTAAAATTTATTGTCTTTGCAGATGTTACAAGTATAATTATTGGGGCAAATGAATTAAAAGAATTGACTAAACAGGTAAATAAAAACCTACTATATTCCTGCCATTGGTTTACAGCCTAAACTTTTGCTAAATAAAAGTAAAACTAACAACTTTTTATTTAAGACAATAACTCACCTGACAGTGTAACTCCATTGAGCCAATATCGACACAAAGCATGAAAAGTGTTATTTTCAGTCTTTATGATCTAGGTCCAGTATCAGCCTACTTTTTAGGCGTGTTATGGTTTGATCATTTATGAGGTTCCTAACAATTCAATGGCATGCTCTTGTAGTCTCTTTTTATATCGTGTACAGTTTCTATTTACTTTTTCCTTTACCGTGGGTAACTTTAAGCATTCGTGAACTTCGGAGTTTCTCACTCACCCTGCGCCTGATATTAATTACTAGCTTCTGCCCGCGACTTCGTCCGCGTTAAATTTCCCTTCCCATCGCGTTGAATCGCCTACCTGTGCGATTTTCCCCGTTTTTGCAACATTTTTCATTACTGCTCCGCTCCTCTTGGTTGTAGTGTGATGTTATATAGCTTATAACCTTCCTCGATAAATAAGCTACTCAACACAAAAATAATTTTTCAATTCGGACCAGTAGTTTCTGAGATTAGCGCGTTCTTACAAACAAACCAACAAACTCTTCAGCTTTATAATATTAGTATAGATAACCTCGCATAATAGTTATGTTATACCTGATATTGATTAGTAGCGTGTGGTGCCGGACGTAAAGAATAACACCACCCCATTTCTTCCCGTGGGTGTCGTAAAAGGCGACTAAGGGACTTACTAGAGAATGGACAGCAGCGTTCTCTATGCATTTTACCACCTTACTGCGATCGCCAACCCGCCTGCCAAGCGTGGCGATTATGGCAAAGCCCCCCAAATTGGGGGAGGCCTGAGTCCAGCAGTGGACGTCTTATGGCTGAAATGATGATGATGATGATGATAATAGTTATAGGATATTCCACATCGATGGCTGAAAATGAGGTTTATCATTGTATTTATAAACAAAACTTGGCCGACAAACTGCCCACTTTATCCTTAGATAAATTTTTGGCCTCAATAAAACTAAGCTACAAATCAGGCAGGAAAGATGTTGAGAACTGTAACTATATTCTAAAAGTTCCAGCCGCGTCGTACGCAAGGCCCTTATTACACAAGACCGAGTATTCATAAATTGGACGTCCTGTCCGGTCACACGGTACTTCACACTAGTGAGATGTTACAAATGCCAGTAGTATGGTCATGCAGCCAAAACATGTAAAATTGCTGTTTCTACATGTGGACATTGTGGTGAAGAAGGACACGCAATACAAGACTGCGCAAAAAAATCTGAAACGCCTAAATGTGCTACGTGTTTGGGCTTTAAAAAACAAGTCAACCACAAGACGGGAGACGTAGATGATTTAGGCGCCTGAAAGCGTCACATCTTATTTATATTATAGACCTTATTTTTGCTGTTATTTTCTTTAGTTTTAGTATGGATCCTAACTTATTTACCGATAAAGATAACTCATTTTTAACTGTGTTAAAAACATGTGACGTTGAGGATTGCAGACAATATTTTTCTGATCATGAAAAGTCACTATCTATGCTAACCCAAAACATTCGTAATATTTTTAAGAACATAGATAGCTTTAAAATTTTCCTGCAGATACTTAATTTTGATTGTGGTGTAATTTTTCTGAGTGTTAGCTAGCTGACCGCTTAGATAATCTCCCAGTAATACCTGCCTGGGTGTAACTTATTGTATACCACAATAAACAGCAATCAAAATGGTGGTGTGGTCGTTTTTGCTAAAGAATGTTTAAAGGTCACAGTCGAGGAACCTACTCTACAAGACTGTATGACTAATTGTTTACTTATTAAAATTGGAGTGAATACAGCGATAATTGCTATGTATAGGTCACCTTCCACGAGAAAGGGTATTATAGCAGGTTAAGTATTGAGAATGTGCCCCCAGAGCCATATGTAATGAATATAGTATTGTTAAGTACGCTGCTCATTTGCATTACTATTTATGTAGTTTTTGACTGCCTAGCTCTTACTGTCATTGAGTAACCTTGAAAAATGTCCTAATAACAGACATTTTATTAAACTTTTCGTTCTCTAAAATTAATAGAGCTAGGAATGTGATTTTAAAGCCAAACTGTAGACAAAATTATTACAAGTATTACGTACATAATATCGATCTTACTTATTTTCCTAAAAATATTTATTTTTTAACAGAAATATTTTTTTGGCCATTATTAGTAAGTTCTAAGAGAGTGACGACTTTCAAAAAAATCTGAGAAATAGCACATAGTATGTTAATTATACTGTTATAAGTTTCGGTTTTCGAAATCGGATACCTGCAACATATTCAAAAAATAAAAAAATTGCTCATGTCCCTATTTGTGTTTTTATTCAAAACAATACATACTGTGCCTGTATACCTCGCGACACACTTCTTGAACACCGATTGATATACCCTTCTCGCTCTTCCGCCTTGGCGGGAGAATACACAAGGGAGAGAAGGATATATCAATCGATGTTCAAGATGTTTGCCGGGACCTATACAGTGTTACGTAAACATAAGACTTAAGTATAGGAACGATAGATTTTTCATTCACTTATAACTATCTACAAAACATGTAAAATCCGTTTACGGATATTTTGCACTGTACACACTTAAAACGAATATTTAAAACATCAACTTAGTAGAAAAATATTCAACGCAATGCTCGTAGTATTGATAAGCTATTCACAAGCTTGTTTGAACTCGCTATGCGGTAACATTTGAATCGATTAACATTGAGAATCTTCCACAAACGTAATTAAATAACACACGTGGAGTATGTAACAACAGATTTGTGAACTATCTCGAACACAATAACTTCTTATCCCCAGCGCAATTTGCTTTTAGAGCAAAATTATCCACAGCCGATGCGGTACATAGCTTGACCGATTACAATCCAAAAGAACTTTACAAAGGGAACCAGATCCTGGGTGTCTTCCTTGATTTAGCCAAGGCCTTTGACACAGTACCTGTTTCTGTTCTTCTGAATAAATTACATAAGAGAACGGAAACAGAATAAGGGGAACGCCACAAAAACTATTCGCTGACTATTTATATGACCGATACAAATGCATTAGAATAGATAAAACGTTGAGCGATGAGCAGAAATGTACGGGTTTTAGTGTTTCAAAAGGAAATATTCAGGACCCAACGCTCTTCCTGATTTATATTAACGACCTGAGTAACTTTAATATTAAAGCCATCAAAATTATTTCATATGCAGACGACATGGCGTTAATATTTAGCGCTAAAACCAGTACCAAACTCTTCAAAATCGCACAACTAGGTTTTAGTACTGTGACAAATTGGCTTCAAACAAATTTACTAACATTAAATGCTGACAAAAAAAATATTCACTTCTCCATGCGCAAGCCCCAATTTAACTTTACTCACCCTCATTTATATGCCCATCAATGTTGTAACCGTTTAATCAACATGTGTAATTGTCTTTTTATCCTCAAAACGAGCAACATATAATAACCTCGGTGTAATAATAGACGACACTCTGTCTTTCAGAAAACATATTGAAAGTGTCGTTAAAAGAGTGCGCAAATTAATATGTGTTTAAAAAAAATACGTATATTCGCCGATTCAAAATTAATTACACAAGTTTATTTGGCCCTCTGTCAATCAATAATTCAATACTGCATCACATCATGGGGTGGCGCACCAAAAACGAATTTACTTCCTCATAAAAGAGCTCGGAGAGCAATTTTAAAGGTAGCAAACTTCCTTCCCTTTTTCTTTCCTACACATCTGCTATACAAATCCTGCAACGTGCTGACTGTTCGCCAACTTTTCATAATGCACTTAGTATTAAAACAGCACACCATGCTTACCTACACTGCTGAGAATACTAACAAAAGGCGGAATGATATAGTATGCACATCTAATGCAACCTCAAAACATGTTTATGTAGAAAGGTTTTTTACATTATTAGGACCATATCTGTACAATCTGAAAACAAATTATGCTTAAATATTTACTAACCATCGGCCATACACAGACAGAAGATCTACTTGCACGATCATTTGTTCTGTGTCTGGGTGTAATTTATCTATAATATGTATGTATTTAGAAATATATAAGTATGTTTATCAGTTGTCTAGTACCCATAACACAAGCTCTGCTTAGCTTGGGACTAGATGGCGTTGTGTGATAGTTGTGGAATATTATTATTACATTATTATTTCCTTTATTATATTTAAATACATATTAATTACATTATTAAATATTAAAATATATAAAAAAATATAAGAAAACATTTAAAAATATAAAAAATAGTAGCCCACCGGTATCGGGAACAGGGTCCAAGCTACCGGTGGTCAGGGCTGCTGAGAAAGGAACCTCCTAACAATACGCGCCGTGTCCAGGATGACTGCTTTCTGGATCAGGCCCTTGATCCAGCTGCCTAACGAGAGCCTCCTGAGATGTTGATTGAGGCTCTTGCCGATTATGCCATTGGCCGTAACGACTATTGGCACAATGACTGCTGTATCCACATCCCACATCTCGACAACCTCGCGAGCCAAGTCAAGATACTTCATCTGCTTATCTTGTTCAGCTTTCACGAGGTTCTCGTCATGCGGGACTGCTATATCAACAATCATTGTGCGACGCTCTAATCGATCTATCACCACTATATCCGACTTATTGGCAACAATAGTCCTATCAGTGACGAGAGATCGATCCCAATACAACGTGATATTGCCATATTCGAGAACTGGGTCGGGCACATACCTATAGTATGGTACTTCTGATTCCACAAGGCCGTATTTCAGAGCAAGTTGCTGGTGGATAATCCTGGCTACAAGGTTGGGTCTATGCAAGTAGTCTCCGTTAGCCAGACGAGAACAGCCAGAAATAATGTGTCGGATTGATTCACCCGGACGGTGGCATGCCCGACAGATGTCAACCGTGCCATCCTTCACAATATATTTCCGGTAGTTGTTCGTCATCATAACTTCGTCCATAATCGCAAAGACAAAACCTTCGGTTTCTCCAAATAGGTTTCCGAATCGTAACCAGGATACGGACGCTAAGAAGTCTACATCGGGTCCATGTAGGACCCGGTAAAAGCGTCCGTGAAGCTCCTTGCTTTGCCATACCTCCCTGCGGTCATTAGTATCTAATACTTTAGGTTTGCTTCAGTTCTCGGTAGCCAAGGAAAGCGGGGTGAGGCTCTTGTCCACTGAGACCACATCTCGGTGCATCCCCACGTCGGCTTCTAGGAAGTATTCCCTGAGACTGCATACCTCACGGTTGTGCAGGGTCTTAGCATTTAAAAAACCTCGACCTCCGCACTTCCGCGGGATATACAGCCTCATTACCGATGACCGTGGGTGATGCATTCGATATGCAGTCAGCAGCGTACGGACCCTCCTATCCAGGGCGTCAAGTTCCGTTTGAGTCCATTTGAGTATGCCAAAAGAGTACATCAAAACCGGCATGACCCAACCGTTGAAGGCGCGCACCTTGTTTGCGCCTGATAAAAGACTTTTTAATACTTTATTCAAGCGGCCAAAGAAGCGCTCCCTCAACGATTGTTTCATGTCAGCAGTGTTGATGCCTAACGCTTCCGACATACCCAAATACTTGTATGTGTCGATTGAGGAAAGGGATCTTAGATGTATGGAATCCGAGAGTTGGGTTCCCACGGATTCCACAATCTCCCCTGGCTTTACATGCATGACCGCACATTTGTCGACACCAAATTCCATCCTGATGGCGTTACTGAAGGTTTCAGTTACTTTCAGTAGCTCCATCAGTTGCAAATTGCTGGGGGCAAAGAGTTTTAGGTCATCCATGTAGAGGAGGTGAGATATAACTTGACCACCTCTCCTCAATCGATAGCCTATACCTGAATCCTCCAGCAGTGTGCTAAGAGGATTCATGGCTAGGCAGAACCAAAGTGGACTCAAACTATCGCCCTGGAATATACCTCGCTCGATCCTTATCGGTTCGCTGTTCCTCTGGATATTTCGACTTCCTGGATAGCGAAGGACTATCCTCCACTGCCCCATACACGATATCAAGAAGGTGCGCAGCGTTGTATCTACTTTGTACAATTCCAGCACCCTCTTGAGCCAGGTATGTGGCACCGAGTCATAGGCCTTCTTATAGTCTATCCAGCATGTCGACAGATCCCTTCGGGAACGACGAACCTGTTGGCTAATGGTCATATCGATTAGAAGCAGCTCCTTAGTACCGCGGGACCCGTTCCTACATCCATTTTGAGAGACAGACAAGATCGAGTTTGTGTCAATATGATTGTAAACTTTAGCTCTCAAAATGGATGTAAGTACTTTATAGACCGTCGGTAGACAAGTGATGGGTCTATAATTTTTAGGTTCCGCGGTGCTACCTGATTTATGGAGTAGGTGGGTTATCCCTGTTGTTAAGAACTGGGGCAACGACCCTGACTCTAAGGCTGACTGGAACTGAGATGCCAAGCGAGCGTGCGACTTTTGGATCCACTTGATCCAAAAGTTGTGCAGTCCGTCCGGCCCTGGAGATTTCTAGTTAGGCAACGGACGGACTGCACAAGCGACATCTTGGGGGCTGATGGTAATTGCCCCCATTTCTGTTATTTGACCGCACGCTCGCTCGATCTCCCTAGTCCAATCACCTTCGGTGTGATTGACAGGCACCGACCAGATGTTTCGCCAGAACGAAGACATGGCGACATCATCCGGAAGGGGCGTGTCAGCCACACCTTGGTCCGGTCGCTCCCAAGCTCGGTAAACCCACCTTTCATCACTTTGGAATGTGTGATTCTGGGTGTACCGCTCCACCCTCCGCCGGTACCGACGAATACGGTTTGCCCATGCACAGATCTTCTGCTTCAGGAAGTCGATGCGCTCTGTGACGCGGGGCAAATAATCTCGAGGACTAACATCCGTCCCGGAGAACGCCCGCTTCACAAATCGCATCACTCGAGGGCGAGTATTGCCCTCCCTGAAGCAGATTAGCTTACCGATGAGTGCTCTAGCCTCACCGATACGACGCTCAATCCTGCACTGCCAAGCTGGTACGGCTGGTTTTGGTCGTGGAGCTCTGTCACTATTAGGAAACTTAACACGAGCTACACGACAAGCCGCTACAGCTGCACAGTACAAGATCGAGTGGGTATCGGCTAGGTCTTTGCTGCCGTCAAAATATGTTGACAGTTGTGAGTCTAGAGCACACACCAGCGCCTTGTTTTTCTTATGCATGGGCAAACGAGGTAAACGTGGTCTAAGTTCAGGAGGAGTAGAGCGATACTCCCGGAAAGCATCATCCAAAGCGCTCCTCAGTCGTGCATTGCATTGGGTACTCACGGATATAGCCCCGTCATCATCCTCTTCACCAGCGCAGTTGGGTCGCGGTGAAACACTGGGTAAATTTTGCAGTTGTACCGCGACCAGTGGCGAAGCAGGCGTAAGATGGCTATTCCGTGATTCGAGACAAAGTCGATCAAGCACGGTGGCATCCAGCATATGGTTACGCTGGATGACCCGTACCTGATCCGACAGTCGTTGCGATGATACGTTGACAGCGGGCTCAAGCACCTGGAACAGAGAGAGCATCCGACCACGGTACGCAGTCAAATTAGTTCCCCCCTCTGCAGCCCTATAGTATGCGCGCATGACATTTTCATTCACAGCTTGTGTCCACTTCATGCGCCGCACACTTCCACCGGGAGCGGGGACCCTGTCAGAGGCCGGTGGGCCTCGGAGTCCCAAGCTGGCCGGTGGTCGGCCTCTTCCACGCCGACGTACTGGTGGTGGTGTCGTCGGCGGCGAGAAGTATTCGTCGCTCGAGCTCGACGCAACTGCAGCAGCCGGTGTCACTGGACTCACGTCTGGAGCAGGATCCGGCAACTGCGAGGCGGAGCTGAGCGACGAACCCGAAGATGTTGGTTGTGTGGTTTTAGTAAGTCGGGCCCGACTTCGCGTCAGCATCGTACTTTCAGTCGGTTTCTAGTCATAATATTCGCATGATTCTTTAGCATATTGTTGTTATATGTTGCCATTTTTGTTTTTCAATGATATTATGCTGGTATATTTATCAAAACATTGTTAAATCATTTACGTTTAAAAATTCTAGAAAATAAAAGCTATTATTATTATTATTACTTGTTGTCTGCAAATAGAGCTATTTCACTTTTATTTTCCTAATTTGAATTTAGTTTTTACTTTATACTCATTGTCAATTTATTAAATTAAGTATTTATGCACTTACTAGCCTGAAGCACAGGTTCAACCTAGTTCAGGCAAATAAGCAACTGTGCTCTATTTTATTTTTTAAGTAACATTGTAAATGTGCCCCTTTTTATTAATAAACGATTATATTATTTAATAAGGTGCAAGAATTCGCAGGCATTCTCGGATATTGTGTCTGTTATTCAACCTTCTCCATAATCATAAAACGCCATCCTACCTGCGGGACTGTTTTTCCTGCACCCGTTCTTCGGATGCGCCCTGCAGGTCACATCTTAGAAATCTCCTTAAGTCCCCTCCCCACTCCACTGACTTCTACTCCTACTCCTTCACTGTGCACGCGGTGCGGTTGTAGAATGCACTTCCGCCCGACATTAGGGACTGCCAAACTGTAGCAGTTTTCAAAAGAAAAGTGAAAGAACACTATCTGTCCACATCGTCATAATTGTGCATGTATTTATTATTTTAATTTTAATGATATTAATTTTAGATATTCTGTATGTATGTATGTATGTTTGTCTGTTTGTATGTATGTAAGTATATTCTTATATTATTTGTTTAATTTTATTAAGTGAATAGTTTTTGATTATATGTATTTTATTTTCTCTTTTACTCTTACGCACGCTGTCTACATCTCTTTATCTTATCTCCTATCGTGGGTATGCTGGAAGAGATTTCTATAGAAATAAACATTACCTCTGTACCAATTTTTATGTTATATTCTTCTTGTCTGTTTATATATGTGTGTACATAAATGGTTAAATAAATAAAATAAATATGGTGTTTTGGAATCTCTGAAGAATTTTTATGTTTGAGTGACTGGCAGATCCCCATACCGCAAGTCTATACCGGTCTTATATAGATAGACCAGTAGATATTGACTGATGCTGATGATCTATCTGATCTTAATGATGTCCAGCAGTGGATGTCTTTAATGGAAATAATTATTCCTTTCAGCTGTAAGAAATCTACTGCTGCACATAGGCCTCTCCCGATTTGGGGGACTTTGCCACTGTCGTCAAGCTTGGCCGGCGCGGCGGATTGTCGATCGCAGTATGGTGGTAAAATAAATAGAAAACGTTGCTGCTTAATTTCTAGTAAGTCCCTTATTCGCCTTTTACGACACCCTGGAAGAAATGGGGCGATGCTATTCTTTACGTCCGGCACTACACAGACAGTTACAAAAATAGAAATAAATTAAACACTTTTAAGAATAACTATTTTATGAAGTCTGTTACAGTCTTAGTTTAAATACTCCAACACCCAGTCCCGATACTTCGCTACATCCGTAAAGATTGTGTACTTAGAAGGATCACAGATCGGTGCATCATTTCTCCGGGGAGCATAAGATACTATGCCGCGGACGTACCACGCGCCCGACGCCTTACCATTGTCGCCTTCCGTGTCTGGTACAAATATCATGAGACCACCACCACTGTCGCCATTGCAGACTGAGGTGCCTGATAATAGAAAATGAAAGTTTTTATTTCACTTATTGCGGTTTATCTAGGTACATGTATTGATGAGCCTAAAAAGGTTTATATTTCGGTTTGAATTTTGGATGAATTATCTGTATCTTCAAGATAGTAATACTCTTATAACTCGGAGACTGCGGTGCCATCGTCGCTGTCCTAGAACCGGATGGACACGAAAAAAAAGACAAGAATTCGGGTCATTTCACCATAAAATTGAAGGACAAGTTACTTTAATCACTCTGATCCAACAAGCATCTATGTTCGATAACCTAGTTAACACACATATTTTAATGTTAATACATTTTCAAGGTACGAAAGTTTTTTTTAAATCCCAACAAGATCGGATTGTTTTCAGACGTCTGAAGTATACGTTAACTCGCAATCAGTCTACGCGTTCCGTTAGCATTTGGAAAGTCGAGATCTTTCATACGTATTCGCAGGAGTAAAATTCGTACGAAAACGCGTCCAAATTGCGGACAGTCTTGCAATGGCACAGGTTCTAAGTTTTATAGTACCGCGCTTTATGGGCCTGTTATACCGCGTTTGTATTAAGTGTTCGTTCGTGTTCGTATCGTTTTCTGTGCCGGAATAAACTACTCAGATCGCAGATAGTTATCCGTCAGTCATTCAATTGTTTAATTTTATGATCATAGTAATACGAAAAAGGCAAATACGTCATGTTTATTACAGCTCAATATATTAATACGGGCAGAAGCTAGTATTAATATATTTTCAATGATTCTTGAAGCGCATATTTGGTTAAGAATCTGTACTGAGCTTTGCTTTGCAAGAAGAAGTGGCCTAGTACGTCAACTCCGAATGGCGAAGCCGAGAAATAACTGAAAAATTGGGGGGTTTACAGTCACACCATCAGATCACTATAAACTACTTCTAATCCTCTACCTCTAAGTTGGTTTCGGACTTTTTTCTCAGAGTCAGAGTCAGAGAGGAAATGCCGACCGCCTCTATTTTTGTAATAAATATTATTTACATTTAAAACTTTTTGTCCACACTATTAACAGTTATAAAATCATTTATCACAGTATTGGCAAAAATAAAAATATCAGTTTCCTATATTTTATTGAGCATAAACATATGAAGCAGCAGATTTTTATTTTTGCGCATTTTTTTTGTCTATAGTAAACATAACTGGCTTGGTTCTATATAAAAAAAAAATATAATTATGAAAAAAATCCCGATAAGGTGTCGTTGTAGCTACTCATCTCGGTAATGATTAAAAATGCTTCATTATATAAATTAAAATCAACTTATCTCAATGACAATTTACGTTTCTATTTTATTGTTAAATTAATTCAAATACCTTGATTTTTTATTTTATATTAGTAGTAGTTTCTTTTTGTGATCTTAATTGTGTCGTTTACTGGGCCGCTACGGGTTACATATTTTTATCCGTTGTAGATCTTTTTTACAATCGTCAAGCAATAAATGAATATATTTGAACCTGAAATGGATGAACATATCTATATGTGTTCCTAAAATGAATCCATTTCAGGTTCAACACAACTTTATTTACACTTTGAATATATAATGCATCCTTACCGTTAGCAAATCCAGCACAAAACTTGTTGATATTCAGTCTTTTATGGAAGAATAATGGGTCACTCTTCAAACAGGCCAGCTCTGATACTATTGGAATAGTTATTTGTTGCAAAGTAAGAGATAGTCTGTCTTGATGGTTGAAACCCCAACCTACCACCTGTAAAACCATGAAGCATTTAAACATTACAATATGCCATAGTGGAGCACGTTACATGTGTTCGCAATTAAGTTTCCCAACTTTTTCTGCCTAGCCTTTTCCGTTTTTATGTAAACAAATATATGCTTTTGGACTTGAATACCCACAGATAACGTTCAGTATAGGTTCGCGGTAAAACTAAACCATCTTTATGAGATTCTCTTTCTGAAACCACCTTAGTAACACTCGCATAAAGTTGACAATTGCCTATGTAGAAAATACATGAATTAGACAAGAATTTTATAACTCCGCCACGAATCTATTGATTCTATAATTAATTAAGGATATTTTGCGCCTATCGCGATTTCCCACAAAAAGTCGCTGATTTGTAATAATTTATTTATGGGCATTTATACAATATATTATCTAAATGTATAAAAGGCAAACCTGACTGATTCATCTATCAACGCACAGCCGAAACTACTGAACGGATTTCGCTGAAATTTGGCATACAGATAGCTGTAATGACGTAGGCATCCGTTAAGAAAGGTTTTTTGAAAATTCGCCCCCTAGAGGGTGAAAAAGGGGTTAAAATCTTGTATGGAAGTCCGTCATTTTTAGAGCTAGAAACCTGAAATTTTGTTTTTAGTTAACGATTAGAAATAAACAATTACGAGTCCTAGGGTTTTTGAAAATTCAACCCCTAAGGGGGTGAAAAAGGGCTTGAAATTTTGTATGGGGAAACAAGATTAGTTAAACTATTTTATTCGAAACTTCACAGGAGTACTCCTATCAATAAATGAGTAAACAAGTGTTTCAGGCTCTTTCAGAATTCAACCCCTAAAAGGTGGAAAAGGGGTGACAATAATAGCTTTTAGCCACGACTTCGTCCGTACTAATTGTACTTCCTTTCTTAGCGCTCGCCTACGCTACGTTACGCGACGATATAACCGAACTCCATGCGGACGAAGTCGTACGAAAAAGCTAGTTTTCTATATAATATGCGACTCCAAAGAAGTAAATTTTGTGGGGAAATCGACAACTTTGGAAATACACCATAAGCATACTCTTTTTAATTTTGGTCGCAACATCTTATTTTAAACCACACCATTGTCTAATGACGTCATTCCTCAGCATATCATTCACAGTCACACCACACATGCTTCGCAATGCACGAATTTCCAAAACATTTATTCTATTTTCATGCTTCTTTAAAAGAAATTGTTGAGTGTGGCAAATTTTGCCCCACTCAACATGTAGGGTGTAAGTGTGTGTGTGTAGTGAGATAGAGTAGGATATGTATGTGTCTGTAGTGAGTAGGTGTAGGGTGAGTGTTTAGTGAGTGGTATAGTAAGTGACATTTATGGTTAAATTATATTTATAATTCATCATTACCATAAATTGCCCAGCAGAAGATCCTCAGTATTATCATAATTAAGAGTTTGTAGTACGTTTTTGCAATGATATTTGAGGTACGAATAAATATTTAACTTTTTGTTTAGGTAGTTGTATATTTTAGTGCTGATAACATAAAAATTATGGCGTGGCGTTTGGTAAAGGCAGTTCTATGGCGTACGTAAGAGAACACATTATGTATAAGTCTGCCAGTCGGTTCCTTTGCGGGACGTACAGAGTGTTTGAGCAGGATAGTCAAGAGCACGTAAGGTTGCCTAACTGTGAGTACCTTGCAATCGAAATAGAGCTAGAAAGCATTACCTTAAGGACAGCTCTCTGGGCTCCCTCAAGGCGGATAAAAACATTTCCTGTGACTCTACCCCAAACAGGCAAGCAGTACGTTAGGACAGACCGACATAGGCCAAAATATATTAAGTGTTTCATGGTCAGCAGAATTCCGCAGCTTCTTAAAGACGTATATTAGCTTACGTATGCAGGACGTGATCTTTACTATGTGGGGGTGCCAGTTGAGATGCTGATCAATAAGTACTCCTAGATACTTTACACAAGAGGATCTAGAAAGGAAAAGGCAGTTACGTGGTATTAAGGAATCACAAGCGTATGCTCTCAGGTTAAGGAAATGTGGGGGACACAGATCCGACCTAAAAGCAAAGTGAATGTACACCGTTTTATCAACGTTTAAGGTGAACATATTTTCAGACAAACATTTCATCACGGAGGAAAGAGTATCTTCAGCGTTTTGGTATATTTGGGGCCAGTCATAACCATCTACAACAAGGGCAGTATCGTCTGCATACGTGTAAATCTTGCAATTATCGAGAGGCAGTTTGCAGAGTTCATTTATATAAATGAGAAAGAGGCCCGAGGATGCTACCTTGCGGAACCCCATATGTGACTGGAAGCTCATCACTTTCATGTTGGCTGATTTTTACTTTTTGGGTATGATCGCTGAGATAGTCTGCAAAAATTTTCAATGAGTGTCCACGTATTCCAATATTTTCCATTTTTCTCAGTAAGGCTGGGGCAGAAACGATGTCAAATGCCTTTGACAGATCAAGGAAAGCTCCCAGGCACTTGTGTTTCTTATCTAGCGTCCTAGCTACGTGATTAGATAAATCAATAACAGCGTCTTCAGTACTTACTCCATTTCTGAATCCGTATTGGTTATTAACTAAGATATTGTTTTTTTTTCGAGATAATTGGTCAGATTCTTATTCAGTACTCGCCCTAAGATCTTTGATATTGCTGTTAAAATTGAAATTGGACGGTAGTTATTGACATCGTCTCTGCACCCAGACTTATGTATGGGGTGAACTACTGCTTTTTTAAATGCCCTCGGGAAAACACCTGCACTTATACACATATTACAGATATGTGTAATAATTGGGACTAAAACAGATCTCGAGGTCTTTATTATTTAAGGTGGTGTAGAGTCTAAGCAAGTAGCACAGTTAGTCCTGAGACACATAATAATAGCGTCCACATCTTCTTCGGTTTCTTTATAGAAAGCCATTGAGCTGCACGACTATGAATCTACCACAGAATGGGACACCGTTGAGGGTGATTAAAATTTAGACTCTTCTAGATATAAGCGTAGGCAAGAAGAAAGAAGAAATATTGGTGAGAAACTGAATTACGTACCGTCCCATAAAGCTTTTCATTTGGCAATGCTGAATGCCACAAGCAGGCTGGTTGCACATAATCATCCAAAACAGCTTCAGAGTTCATTCTTAGTAAAGCTATGTCATTGTTCAATGTTTTTCCATTGAATTCAGGATGGACAATGACCTCGAATACCTAGAAATTAATTGTAATCTATATAAGTAATAAAATTACAAAATAACATCTTGCATATACGGTATAAGTATGTACGGTGCTTAGAACAAAAAAAAAAAAACAATCTTTGTCAACTTCATAGCAGCCGGCTTCCAGTCTAACCAGATGCCGCTTGATACCAGTATAATACATGGAACAACTGTTTAGCTGACCTCCACAACTAAGTAACGGTTTAACACTATTCGTCTTGGTAAGACTAGTAGTCAGATTTTCGAGCTTCTTACTACCCGCAATGACTGCCGACGATCTACGAATAATAGCCGGGACGAACGGCTTCACGTGCTTTCCGAGCCACGGAGGTATCTTGATCGTCACTTATCTACGGACCGACCGCGACAAGCATGGCTCTTGGATAACCAAAATTTTTTGGGGAATTGAATGGGTCTATAGTCCTTAGTGTCACTATAATCGAGATACGTTTTTTTTTTAAATTACCTAAATCAACGTCTATAGACGAGCAAACTAAATAAAAATATGTCGTTTTAGAAAACGACATATTTTTATTTCGTTTGCTGTTGTTTTTGCACCAAATAACTTTTATTGCATTGTCTAATATATGATTATTCTAAATAAAAATTAAACATAACTTCTTAGCATAGATATTATAAAAAATTCTTGACGACCTTTCAAACTGTTAAGAATGAATTAATCTATGAAAAACAGCGACACATAGGGGTCTAATCTATGAGTGACACTTAGGAAATGGTGTCTCTGGGTGAAAAATAGCACATGACCCACCCAACCCAACAAAAAATACTGTCAGTCCAAGCGCCGAACACCTGAATAGGCACAAGCCTCTCTACTCAGTTAAGTAGTTGGCTGGTAATAAACAAACATTGGAGTACTAACCCCTCTTTCCTGTGCTCCTATGTCTCCACCGATCAGGTTGTACTTGCCTAGTACAACGCTCAAAGAGTGTGGAACAATAGGATTACCACTGTCAGTTGCACAATGCGCCGCTGAAAAGTAAAAACGAATATAGTTCAGAAACTAGGGCTCACTTGCAACCTACCAGGGTCGCGAGATTTGTTCGAAAGAGTTACCGTGGCCCTGGCATATAGGCAACTGAAGGAACACGGGAAGGATTTTATTCATTAAAAGTCTGATACGCCCTCCCACTCCGCCCAGAGCGGGAGACGTTATTTGATGATTTTTCATACACAAATAAAAAAAGGCTCACGTGCAACAGAAATTGTTAAATACGTATTTAAAATAATGCTTTGTTTCTGTCCATCGGTTAAGGAAGACTGAGACAGAATGATGTTTTAAATATGTTTAGCGTTTTAATTGAATCACTTAATGTCGGTAATTCCGTTCATCCATTCCAATATCATACGGGTGGAAACGTATGGCCTAGTTGGTACGGAATTAATTGGCTTAGTGTGTCACTTACGAGCAAAAGGCTTGTAAACAAAGAAAACTATTGGTTTCATTACATTATGTGACTATGGAAAGCCCTCATCGGGCCCCGTTTTTGACTGAATGGTGAAATTGGGGAAATTTTTCAAAGGAAAAGTAAAGTGGGGCCTAAATAACCACGAACAATTAAGGATGGATTTGCCGGCAAAGCACTATGCCAATTCAGACTTTAAAAGTTTCTGGAAAGTTACGAATAAACTAAATTGTAAGTCTGGTTCCTGTGAGTATCGATGGGATGGCCAACCCAAAAAATATTGCTGAGTTGTTCAAAACTCACTTTGCTGCACAGTCACCCCTGGAAACTCTATGCTCTTCGCAAAGATGAGGAGGCACCAACGGTGATCATGGCTAAAGAGGTCAAGGCCAAAATTTAACATATAGTCAAACGGAAATCTTCAGAGCATGATGGGTTATGCATCGACCACCTATAGCATACTGGTGCGCACTTGCCACGAGTACTCGCGCTACTAATAATTAAAAGTAAGTTAAGTAACTTGTGTCTGTCTCATTCGTACTTGTACTCGGACATGATGCGGACTTTGACGATGCTAGTAGTCAAGAACAAGCCTGGAGACTTATCGGACGGGTCAAACTACAGGTCAATCTCACTAGCCACCGACATAGCCAAGGAACTTGATAGCGTGCTCAACTAATGTCTAAATAGACATGTCAAGATTCATGGTGCTCAGTTCGGTTTTCGGGCAGGGCTGTCAAAGGAGACGGCCATTCTTAGTCCGAAGCACGCCGTTAAGTATTACACGGATAGACAGACACCAGTCTATGTGATTTCGTTCCTGCATACAAGAGGTAGTCTTTTCAAGGTATACGAGGTTTTCCCGCAGCTTCACTCGCGTCCCTTCGTTTGTCATAGACCATAGATAATTGTCTGTGGCATGGACAAGCGATTTTGGAGCGTCGGGTCTAGGTGGATCATGTATTCAATTGTTAATTGTAATAATTAATACTGATTTCATAAACATTTTAAGTATATTTTATCCTTTTTTTTATATATAGTAATAGTTTTCAATGTGGGATTCATTGTTATGTCCGTAAGTGTGTCCGTGGCATCACACTGGGCCCTATCAGAATACCAGCGCTGCGGTAGTTTTTTTTTACAAATATCGCAGCATTATGCTGAGATAGGAGCCTTTTTGGCCTCGCACAGGTCTTACTTTTTTATATTTTTTAGCTTTTAGAAATATTATTTTGTTATCTGTATGTTAAATGTAGAAATGTTCCTATGTTCTTTTTTATTGTTTTATGTCCTGTGCGTGTCCCAAATAAAATATTTTTCTTTTTTTCTTTCTTTCTTTCTTTCTTTAAAAATAACGTTAAATATAGTTTTTTTTTCATAAAAAGTATCCTATGTTACTTCTAATACTTCGAAGAATATGTGTAGAAAGTTTCGTAATGATCGGTTAATTGTTTTTCGCGTGAAAGCGTTACAAAAAACTTACATTCACTTTTATAATATCAGTAGGGATTACTATTGCCATCGCGACTTATGTATAAGCCCATGTTACCACGGACATAATAAAATCACGGCGGGATTTTTTCGCCCCTGTATTTTCCGGTTTCGGTGTTGAACCGAATATTGAGAATCCAATAGAGTGCAGCGCGAGTGAGTCTCAGCCCGTCGAAAAAAATAAATTTTCAATTTTCCACTCTCGACACTTAGCACTGATTTGAAGTTCCCGCGGGAACGTGGCCTAAAAGGCTGGTCAGCAAAAAGGAAAAGAAATAATCCTTTGTTTTACCTGTTAAAATCAAAGTCTTGGACAGTAAGGTTCCTCCACACGAAAACTTGAGAGACAACCCATCAAATTTTAATATGGCTGCATGCCACGGCCAGTCTCCAGGTTGAGTCGGTTGTCCATGAACTATCGACGGAGTATGTGCCACTTTGCGTCTACCACAAGATTCGTCTAGACTATTTATTTTTGTATCTTCTATAGTTTTTTTATCTTCTATAGTTTGTATATCTTTTATTTCTTCCTTTACAACTGCAGCTGGCTCTTCGTCCATATGAGCTTCTGCAGTTGCTACTTTGGATCTTTCAGTTGCATCGTGGAGATATCCCTGAAATTAATGAACGAAAGAAAAACTTTTATCATAGTCCTCTCCATTGTTCTTTAGGTGACCGTGAAAACAATTTTTCGCTACTTGTTGAATAATTATCTCCAATAGAGATATTGACCAGTCAATTACCGTAATTACAGACACAATTTAAAAAACCATTGTCTCGATACCAAATGTGGTATCTCAGGGACTTAGAGGTTAAGGGTTTGTTCGTTGTACTGGTTTGTTATTACCTAGTTTATCTTATAACCGCTTTATTGTGTTTATTTTTTATCGTGTAATTAATGTTGTAATACAACTTGGTATTTGTTCATAATATTGTTTATCCCAATAAAATGGGACCGCTCGGAACTCCTCCTGATGATCCGACTTAGATAATATATTTTTTAATTAGTGTGTATAACATCGTATTGGAATACTTAGTGTTAGATGTTGAACTTATTGGTAAAAATAAATAAAAATAGATATTGATTAGTTCAGAGGATTTTTTTTAAACAACTGACTTCCGAAGTTTAAGTTATTTTTCACTTCTTAGTGATTAGGCCTCGATGGACGTGTTGGTGACGTCCAATTTCAGGGGTTTGCCATAATTGCCACACTTGGCTGATATTCCCACTCCATACAAATTCGTGTACCACCACTGCTGAGTAAAAGTAACTGGAAGTTATTAAAGCATCATCAAAATACATAGCCATCTTGACCGTATTTCGGTCATGGCGCTTTCGACGCCGTAGATCTTATAGTGGGCAAGCATATGGGCAGATACAGGGGCACTCTTTTTGCACTCTCGAAATCTCATGGGACAGCTTTTTGACACGATCGGAAAGAGATCAGGCACAGGAACAATGGTTTAACGTACTTTCCGAGAGGATATCAGACCGCCAATTTTCAAACTCCGGGCTGTTACTAAAAAAATCCTAATGGAAGAACCCAATAAAACTGCTAAAACCCCGGAAAAAAATCACTATACTACTAATGGTACAATTTAATATAGGACTCAAAACGGTTTATTAATGATGAAGTTCTGTGGTAACAAACATATAAAAATTCAAATACGACCTAAAAGGGAACCCACTCCTTTTTTAAAGGTGGTTAAAAAGAGAGATCGCATGAAAACATTGTTGTTTTAACAATTCAAAAGTATACTTACAGTATTTGGTACACCACACAGTTCCACACCGTTTAGGACAACGCTTTGGACGTAAGGTATACTGTATCCAGATGCAGGACCCATGACTTGAACGCGGAGAAACGAAGTGCTGTCAGTAAACTTTACAGTGAACTCATAACTGTGTGAGCTATCTTCGGATAACTTTGCGATTCGAGCAGTTATTGGATATAGCTGAAACAAATAAATAATGCCAGGTAAAATCGAAAATGTCATCTGTTACTTAGTAACGAAACTAAGATCTACGTGTCACTGTCTGTATTACATAAAACGCCTCGGTACCTTCATTTAGTATCGAGTAGAAGAACTACACGAATATTCTCGAAGTCTGATCTAGAACTGTCTAGAAACTCCTACGCCATCTATGAATGAGAAACAGAATGGACAGTGTTTCCACGTAAAATACTGGTATTCAGCTGTTTATAGTTAGACTAGAAGAAGAAGTTGACCCCAATATAGTTGGGAAACGCAAAGGGAGATTGCTTTTGATGGGATTATGGAACGCATATAGAAGTTGCAGCGTTCACTTTGTAATTACCATAGATAGAGGACTATTGCTAAGCTATCTGCTCTCAAAGTGGTGAACGAAAACATACATATAATCGACACGTTTTTAGAATAAAAAAATCGAAGACTTATGATCCGCCAACCCGCACTGGGCCTTTGTGGTGGATTACGGCTCAGTATTTCTCAAAGAGAGGAGGCCTGTGTCCACAGTCTCGGATGGCCAATATGGTTTTCGCCCTGGTTACGGGACCATGGACCCTGTTTTTGCCCTAAGGAAGTGTAGAGGCGTATTCTTCGACCTGTACCTCTCCATGACAATTCATGGAGAGGTACAGGTCGAAGAATACGCCTCTACACTTCCTATTTTTGGACATAGAGAAGGCCTTCGACTGTGTTCCTCGTCTGATAATCTGGTGGGCACTGCGGTCCAAAAGAGTACCAGAGGCTTGTATTGATACCATCCGAGACATATACTGCAATTCCAATTCCGTGGTTTAAACCGCTGTTGGCGACACTAAACCCTTTCCCATTACTGTAGGTGTACACCAGGGATCCGTCCTGAGCCCGTTCCTATTCAGCGTAGTATTAGACGTTGTGTCAGACAGCATCAGGAACTCCCATGAGCAGCCCCCGTGGCTGTTCATGTATGCTGATATATTGCGCTGGTAGACGCGGACAGGGGACGACTGGTGAGACGCGTGAAGGCGTGGAAGGGTACGCTTGAGAACGGTGGTCTGAAGCTCAATGTGGCGAAGACAGAGTACTTGGCCTGCAATACAGCAGATCTCACATCCTTCCGCATAGGCGAAGACACGGTTGAGCGCACGGACCCATTTAAGTACTTGGGATCTGTACTCCATGCGTCTGGTGACATCGACTACGACGTCAAGGCACGCATTGCTGTAGCGTGGGCCAAATGGCGAGAGGTGTCTGGTGTCATTGGTGACCCTAAGATACCGGTTAAGCTGAAGGGACAGGTCTATACATCCATCATTAGGCCTGTCCTTTTATATGGCAGTGAGGCGTGGCCCTTTCTTGACGGCAAAAGCAAGAACCGCGTGTCACAGAAATGAAAATGTTGCGCTGGATGTCCGGAGTTCCGCGAAGAGACCGCGTCAAGAACTCACGCATTCGCGGCAGCCTTCATATCCGTGACACAGCAGACAAATTGCAGGAGTGTCGCCTACGTTGGTACGGGCACGTATTACGGAAACCGGCAAGCTATGTGGGGAACAAATGTCTGGCCATGCCACCTCCACCGGGTCCCTGTAGAAGGGGCAGACCCAAAAAGTGCTGGCTTGACGTCGTAGCGGATGACAAGCGTACCAACAAACTCACCATAAGGGAAGCACAAGACCGTCCGAAGTGGAGAGCTAAAAGCAGGAAAGCGGACCCCGGGCTCTGAAAGAATAATGTTGGAGGAGGCTTGTGTCACAGCAGTGAAAACGTTATTGGCTGATACCTATCATTGTGCATTTTTTTATCAAGTTTTATCTCCGTAGAGTTACTTATTTTATTTTCTAATTTTATATTATTGATGATCACAACTTAATAGAGTGCAGTGGTGGCCCAGTGGTATGAGCCCCGACTTACAAGTTGTAGGTAAGTTGTGGCTTCTTTAATTTGTGTAAATATTATCATCATGAATGCTCTCATAACTGTGAAGGAAAATATCGTGAGGAAACCGTCATATCATTGAACCAAAAACTAAAACAAATCTAGCCCCGTAGCCTCTCACTGAGAAGAGGCCTGTTTTCCAGCAGTAGGAAATCTATAAACTGAATATGAATATAATAGTCGTTTAGTTTAATAATCCATTGCCACTTAACACACCTCTTCTTTTGTTAACAGAAGTCAAGGGTTTGGGCTGGAAACCAGCTAGGGGGACCTAAGCAAAATGCTGACACTTAAACCTTTTGCTCGCAGTACGTTCATCAATAGTGTAGTTTTTCCTAACCGAATCAGTTTTGCAGAGCAAGCGGGAGAGATTTATACAACACACGGGGAAGAGGAGCCGATATATAGATGTGAAGTGAAATATTACAAGCTCTTATTTAAAAGCAACTTACCAACTTGAGAGTAGCTTCCGAATCGAATGTCAAATTCATCTGGGAATTAGCCGGAATTTCTCTAACTCCGAGATATGTTAACGTGTACTGATTTCGAGGGTGTAATGTTTTATCATAATATGCTGATAAATACATAGAATCTCCACAAACAGGGATCGTTCCTAAAAGAGTCTGCACTTGTCCTTCAACAGGTCTCAAAAGAATTAGAAGCAGCCAAATCATTATTTTTGTGGTGGTTTTACACTGGAAATAAATTAAAGACCGGTTAGTATAGAATTATATTCAATGGAACTTAAAAATGATGCATCGGATGTTTAACAGTAACCTTTAATTAGATATCCCATCGTTGATAAAATCCGATTGTGTAAAAAGAGAACTTTAAAAAGATGAAAACAAGATTATTTTTTTAAGTGACTTTGACTAGGTTAAGAAACATCGATTGACGTCAGAATCATTAAAATTGGCCTAGGAATTTGGTCCATAGAGTGCTACGAAGGAACAAATATATCGGATGATAGACATATTAACTTTCATTCCCAATTTAATGCCGTTATTTTTATTACCTATTCATTTCCTACTGCTTGGCGAAGGCCTCCCTACTCTCTTTCAAACTCACTTCATCCAGAGTTGCCAAGGATCAATCTTTATTAAACGAGTCTAGCTCATCTCGCCATCTTTGTCTGGGCCTGCCGCGATGTAGTGACCCATCCTATTTAACCCCTTTCGGTCATAAATTTTCAAAAAGTGCTTCGGTGGTGCTCACTTTTGATACAAATCTATATTCGTATCTCTATACCCACTGGTTTACGCTGTGCAATGTCTGTCAATGAATGAATTTAATATTTTTATTCAGAAGATATTATAGAATATTATGGACTAGGGATAGCTAAAAGAACTGATCATAGTTCACTGAGACAGACAAATGTTAGCAAACGTAAGATTTTTCTTCGTTTTTATCTTACGGCCTTATAGAAACACACAATAAACTTTTAAAACAATTAATGTAGACTACAAAGTATTGTAGGTTATTTATTTAACCTGACAAGTCAGTAAATACTATTACGTGTAGGTATTATTGTACATATAATTTAATAATTTCAAATTGTAATAGAAATGGAAAGCGCACTAATTGTGTCATGAGATTTATTTTGACGATTTAATTAACCTAGTTCCATAAATGAATTTATTTGTTACGGTGTCGAATAAATACATATTTTCGTAAACTACGATATACATATTTTGATCAAAATAATTAACTTAAAGAATTCCAGAGGCTACAATGCACGCTGGCATTTTAAAGAATGAATTATAACCATAACACAAACTGTTAAATGGAATAAAACAAACCACAAGATTTGTCACCAAATTTCTTGCGGCAAAAAACATTACAAAACTGGATGAAAGTAGACGAACGACTACAATCCGACACGTCGCCTCACTTGGACTCCATTCCCGACCACACGACTATATAATGTCATTCGCGGACACGACGTCTGCAGTCAACTAGTTTACAGAACGCGTACAATCCGTAATAACGGATTGTTCTTGGGAAGTTCCGGTGAAGGAAGACCATCGCTGGAAACTACCCACTGACGTGTGTGAACTGATAACTGAGAAGAAGGCGGCTATTCGTGCCTACGACTCGTTTCCATGTGACGCGAAAAAAGCCCCATGCGTCATTTACAGCGTGCTGTAAAGAAACGCATTTTGGAGCGCCGTTCCGAGGGCTAGAATAAGATGCTTGGTGAACTCGAGCCTATCCACCAAGCCTTCTGGCATCTTCAGAGGAAACTTTGCACTCATTAAATGAACTCGCAATGTCTTGAGGATTATTTTTTATTACGCCATTTGTAATTAATTGATTTACGCCTTCATTCGGATAATTAGATTTGGTCTCATTTATTACTTTGCAAGTAGCTTTGTTTTTATTTGTTGTAGATTTAATTAGGTAGTCATTTTGTGATCTTCTTGTCAGTCTGATTATAGTTTTATACCTCTTTGCATATGCTTTGAAAGCAGTTTTGGTGGCTTTTTTTTTCTGGATGGGTAATCCTCAAATGACTTCTCCCACTCTGGGCGGAGCGGGAAGGCGTGTCAGACTTTTACTGTCTAAAACCCACCCGTGATCCATCAGTTGCCCATGTGCCAGGGTCACGGTATCTCTTTCGAACAATCACGCGACCCCGGCAGAAGTTTTGGTGGCTTGATTTGGATTATTCCTATATTGCCACAGTTGTTGGCATTTAAGCTTGCTACATATTTTTAAGCCACGTGAATTTCATTTCGGTTTAGATCTGCCATATCCTGAGTTTTTGTAGTGGAAAACAGAGATCGTATAACATAGTAAAATTATCAAAGAATTTGTTGTAGGCACTATTCGCATCCGTGTAACTATAAATGTCGCCATTTGTTAGTTGTTTTAAATATTTTATAAATATTGTCTTGACAATAATCTCGTTTTAATACACAAAAATACAAAAAAATATATACCAATATTTAATGGTGCAAGTCTTTTTGACCGGAACCTTCATGATTTGCGTATTATGGTCAGATAACGCTAATGCCTTGACAGTGCCTTTGCAAGCTCTGACGTTATGGGCTAGGTTCTATAAGCGCGTTTTACGAGTAAATCACGTTACTTCCTTAAAGGACAATGCTCATATACTAGAACAACCGTGGCCCACAGTGAACATTTACAAATAGTTTATGGAATGATAGTATAAGGTGTTATGAGCACCTTCTAGTACTTATCAGGTCAGAAAATAAGTCGCCATTTGAAAATAAAACAGTTTTTATTTTTTTTATAATTTTTAATTTTTTCACAAGCACTGACTTATTCTATATACTTACAGTCACTTTTGAATGGTATTAACACAGTCATTGTTCATTTCAAAGTTATTGTAACCTTTTGAATAATAGTCACCTTCTAAGTTTAAACAGCTATGGGCCCCATTTTATACCGTAATAAATTGGTACAGTAATATGTTATGGGTAGCTAAAAAGATTTTGGAGCTATTTTATTTATTAATCAACACTTATCATTTGTCCCAAATAACATCCCCCCCCCCCCAACAATGTAAAAGCTATGTAATGAAATAATGCTGATGTCCATGGTGCAGTCCAACATGAATGACAAACGCAATCATTGCTTGAGATATGCACCTGAAAATGCAATTAATTATGTATTTATTGCACAGGAAACGATGAGAAAGAATGAAATGGAGATCTTAGAATGGTGTATATACATATATAGAAAGGGCTTGCGGCTCAGTAAAAACAGCCGCACGTGTTGATCGTTCAGGTTAAGCTATGCTTGCAGTGAATGGGTAACCATCTTTACATACCAAGACCCTTCTATGCCTCAGAACGCATATTAAGCCGTTGGTCCCGGCTGTCTTATCAAGGGGTATTGTATTACCCAGTAACTGGGTTGTCAAGGTCAGATAGGCAGTCACTCCATGTAAAATCCTGGTATTCAGCTGTATCCGGTTAGACTGGAAGCCAACCCCAACAAAATTGGGAAAAGGCTAGGCAGATGATGATGAGCTGTAAGATTTGGTTACTTTCTCATTAAATAAAAGTATTTAGGTCTTTAAAAATATTTTTCACTTATTTAATACTAGCTTTTGCCAGCAGCTTCGCCCGCCTATTATACGAATAAACCTTTCTCTTCTATCTATTAAAAAAACTGCATCAAAATCCGTTGCGTAGTTTTAAAGATCTAAGCATACATAGGGACAGAGGGAAGCGACTTTGTTTTATACTGCGTAGTGAAGTTAAATCACTATAAGCTAGCATTAGAACTGGCTATTGTTATTATCATAGTTTTCTAAAGGTATTGTTTAATGTAGGCGAGTAATACAAGACTTACCTGTTGTGGAAGAACTCATTGCTGTACAATATTTATTGATAAGTTGATGAGAGCGTAAGTGCCTCATATTCACTATTCAATTCGCACAGCGAACCTTGCTTGCGCCGGTTAATTCATGCGACGTGTTTGGGACAGCAGAGTTGCTCAGGTCCGAATTCGCGCCGGATTAATCATTAGTAAAAGCGGAACTCACGCAGTCCAAATGCACGCGGGGGTCGTCATCAATATGCACCCAGCAGTTTTCACATTCACACCAGAGTCGTCATTCAAAGTGGAGCCACGATCCAAGTTCGTGCAAGGATTTTCATTCTGGTGAGATTGATCGGAGTCCATTGTCGTAAAAAAGCTCACAAAAGAACACAAACTATATTTTATATCTTTATCTATTTGTTTACTGGGTGTCAAATGTCAAATTCATCATCTGTCAAAGAATAGTGCTGCCATATTTTGAAATATAATCGATTACTTGCATCGATTATTGGTCTTGAACAATTTAATTTTATCAAATTACGGCAAAGCCATAAACAATACAATGATATTACCCTTCCATGTTTATGTATGTTTGGACTAAAAGATATCTGGTTTGAGATGTTTATGAACATAATTGTTTTGTCTTAAACTGGAGTTGGTTTGTTACGTTCACAGAAACTAAAATGGCCGTCATGATTATGACGGCTTGCAGTGTGATTACACTGCACGCCTCTGAGCACACGGATTGATTTTTATAATTATGAATTAATCCGTAATCGATTAAACTTATTGAATATACGATTCAAATTAAATTGACAATATACTAGCAACCCTAAACTTTGCCTGACAGTCAAACTCTCAGTGATAATAATAAGTTCAATTACTTATTTATTTGTTATAATGACGGCGTCTTAGTTAGAGACAGAAGTTAAACGGATAATTCCTGTTTTAAAACAATGTATTTTTTAATTATACTTCGAAATGTGTTCGGGTTGGGCCATCGATGGGCATTGACCTTTAAGTTTCAAATTATATCTAGTTAAGAGTTTTATAAATTCACTGGAAAATTTTATATGCTTCAAAGTATCTATGTTGAAGTCTCTGCATATTACGATCTTTTTGCGTTTGAACATAAATGATTAAATATTTTATTTAATGTTGTGAAAATGCTGTCTATAGAGCCAGCGGAGTTATTTGGCGGCCTATAAATGCATAAAACAATTATTTGATGTTTCAATAGCTCGATTGCAGAGCATTATATTGTGTTGCTGATTGAAAGTTTTGTGGTGTTATGAAGAATTTTATATTATTTTTAGAGCCTCCATGTCTGCTATCTTTCATATAAAAAGACGCAAGTTTATAATTTGGAATTGGGAGATACACTTTATCACCGTCTGTCATGCTGTGCTCAGTGATATATAATGCCAACAGGATTGTCCTACGTAGCTAAATCCTTAATACAAACAAAAATCATATCAGAATTATTGAGTAATCCATTAATATTTTGATAAAAGATAGTGAACAAGTTCAAACGAGTTTGGATTTTCCATTTTGTTACATTTCGATTCACCGTTTTAGTTACTTGATTCACGCATACAGTATGTATGAATTTTATCCATTAAATTTAAATTTTGGTCAGAATCTAAGCTAACTTAGACATGTTATTTACTTTCAAAAGATTTTTTAATTTAAATTTGACACATTTGTTCGAATTGCAATGCCTTGAAATGGTAGTGAAAACACAATAATAGGTCTATGAAAATGCCGTTTTGTATGAAAAAAATTAAACGAATTTTTTTCATGTATTTTTTTATTAAATATTATTATTATATATTAAATATATTAATACAAATTTTGTATTAATCGAAATAATCACCCATGCAATCAATGCATGTTTGCCAACGCAGTGGCAGTTTATTGATGCCCTTCTTAAAAAAATCAGCTGGACGGGAGGCAACAAATTCTTCAAAGGCATTTTGTACTGCCTCTCGGGTATAGAATTTTTATCCCGCCAAGAAGTTATCCAAATTCTGGAAAAAGTAGTAATCTGTAGGCGCAAGGTCTGGTGAGTAGGGCGGATGACGGAGAGCTTCCAACCCCAGTTCTTGCAACTTGGAGACCGTCTGCTGTGCAGTATGAGGTCGCGCGTTGTCGTGCAGGAAACAGCGGAGACGACCGATTGACCAATGCTGGTTGGAGATGTGCCAGCTTCTCCATCATTGAGTTCAGTTCTTCACAGTACACATCTGCAGTAATGCTCACCCCGTTTGGTAAGAAGCTGTGATGAATCACATCGGCGCTAGACCACCAAACAGTGACCATCACTTTTCTAGGGGTAAGTTTTCATTTAGGGCATTGTTTAGGTGCTGAACCAGGATCCAACCAACTTGCTGAGCGCTTGCAGTTATCAAACAGAATCCATTTTTCATCGCAGGTAACAATGCGGTTCAAAATTCCTTCATTTGTGTGTCTGTTGAGCAGTGCAAGGCACGTCTCGACGCGTATTTCGCGCTGGCGATCATTGAGTTCGTGGGGCACCCATTTGTCAAGCTTTTTTACCTTGCCAATTTGACGCAAATGGACCAATATTGTTTTGACGCTAACATCGAAAGCTGCTGCTAATTCAGCCGTAGATTGTGTATCATCAGCTTCCACAATCGCCTTTAATTCGTCATTGTTGACCAAAGTCTTCGAACGACCGCGAGGTTCATTTTTCAGGTCGAAATTTCCAGAACGGAAGCGAGCAAACCAATAACAGGTGGTGCGTTGGTTTGAAGTGTTAGCTCCGTAAACGTCGTTGATGTTGCGTGCCGCTTGTGCCGCGTTGCTGCCACGATGGTACTCATATTCCATAATTACTCGAATTTTTAACGTATCCATGATGACGAAAAAGATTGAAATGCGATGAAAATGTAACACTAATCAATAAACAAATGACTACTTTTGGAAAAAGAATTCCATGTTTTTAAAATAAAATTAATTTGGAATTAGAATTCTTAGACAAACAACAATTATTTTGATTTGAAATGGCCAGTACTGCAGAACGGCAATTTCATAGGTAAAGACCTAATATTTCTTTAGTAATTTTGTCTACTTGGTGAATATCTAGTATTACTAAGTAAATAGTTTATTTTTGATTCTTTCAGAAACCTGTTACTGGGTACTGTAAAGTAATTATTAGTGAAGTCACTAATAATTGCTTTTGTATTTGCAGTTGACGATAATTATAATCAGCGATGTAGATTTATGTCAATATCGCTAGGATTTTTATCGCAGCATCCACCCAGTATAATCACGTAGTCGCTTTTTGTGAATATGCTGATTTCGCCCTTCGAGCATTCCAAGATCTCACTGAGTACAGCACCTGGTTTTAAATAGGAAAACACGTCGTAATCAGATCCAAGCAGGTTTTGTAGTATGTTGCGTAGACCCCGACCTTGTCCATCATCTAGGATAATTACTCAGTGTTTGTTGTTCTGAGCCCTATCTGGCGGGCTTGCTATACTTATATAACGGTATGTTTTCATATATCCGTATCGCATTCGAATTCATCCTGCTGGGCTGTACCTGGGCTATGGCTACTCGTGCAGGTACTTTTAGCTAGTTGTAGCGGAGAATGACGGGGGATGTTTACTCTATGCTCAGTATTCGTCTCGAGATAGGAGATGAGTTATTATTTTTGCACTGCGGGGTAATGCAAGTAATTTTTTTCAATAATTCTATTTGTCGTTGTTGTTCCAGTGTAACATGTTTGAGCTTAGTATTGTCACAGTTAAGATTTCCAATTTCAATGTCAGCACTTTTTATTTTTTCTTTAATTTAATTTAGTTCTCGTCTTAGGTCCTCGGAATATGACTGTCGTAGCTTTGCGTATCACTATGGGTGCTCATCATAGTAGAACCGAACGTGGTAGAGTTTAATAGATCTTGGCTAGTTGAATGCGATAAGTTCATTTGTGATTGTGATCTTATCAATTTATGAGGTTGTAGAAGAAGTAGATAATACAAGATTACTGGGACTTGTAATATATAAAAACCTAAAATGGAAAGTACGTACTGATACCTTACAATAATATAAGAGTATTAGTAAATACACAAACGCTTTCACTGTCCCCAATAATATACATGAAGCACTTCTTATTGCTTATAATAGCATAGTTAAATCCAATTTACGTTACGGTATAATAGTCTAGGGAAGGTCAACTGAGCTAGAAACAGTTTTTAAAGCAGAGAAAATAGGTTTACGATCTACTGAAAGTTACAAGCTGTACATCAAAATATTAATACTACCTTGTCTGTACATAATGAAGGGAGCTGTGTTTGTGAAGTCGAAACCAAATCGTTTTAAAAATCTGGCTGATTTAGACTCACGTAATAGACGCAACAATAACCAAGTGTGTTTCCAACTTGCCATCCCGCCAAAATGGCACTAATGCGCAAGAGTATGTACTACATGGCTTTGGTTATAAACAATAAATTACCCAAGCAATATGGAAAGATGGCGCTATATTTGTTCAAAAATAGGCTCCGAAGCTTTTTAATGCATACAGCATACAATAATGTCAGCTTATTCATTACAGAGAAAAAATTGTGTACTGTTTTTGTTAAAAATTTTCTAAGATTTAAGATCTATATAAGTTGTAATTTAAAACAGTTCATTATAATGTACCTTATAAATGCCTAAATTGTTTAGCGTCAAACTATAACTTTTGCATGCCTATTGGTAAAATATGAATGAATATATCTGTTTTCAATGTATAACCAAGTACTGTGACCATAACTGCAAAATAACCGACTTACATTCTTGGTAATATTTTGTATAATTTAAATGATAACACTGACTGGTCAACAACAAAAGTATGCGGTTCGCAATTATCACAAAAGTTCGAAGTTCTGCCAGTGAACTACGAAACCACCACAGTGTATTAATAAGCCCGCTATACTGTCGTGGATACGGTAAGAGTGTTAATTTCGTTAAATATTGGAGAGAATTTTTGAGCGATATAATGTATAGGTTAAGGTGAAACTAATAAAAATAACTATTTTGACATGTCACATCTATTGGTACTCACAAATTCTTATTTATCCTAGTAGCTGGCATTATCGCAAACATTTTACTGATTTCGAAGAGGAAGCGTATCCAACGGTTTTGAAAAGACTACAAAAAAGGAGGAGGTTATCAACTCGACTGTTTTTTTTTTTGTGTTTTTACCTCATAACTTTTGACTGGATGAACCGATTTTGATGATTCTTTATTTTATTTGAAAGCTGGTGCTTCCCAAAAACTCCCATTTTAATTTGGTTCCATTCGGATAATAGGATCCATGTGAAAACCATATACCTAAGTCTTAAATTTGCATTAAGTATTTGCGCGACAAATGAACGATAAACGCAATTATATTAGTGCGGGGTATCTACCATAACTAAAAAGTTAAAAATAAAAACTTCCAAAATTAAAGTTATTTTTCTCTTTGTAGTGTTTTTTTTTTAAGAAGTCGGTTGTTATTTTTTTGTAAAAAGTTCAATTCTCAAAAAACTTCGGAATAAATATTTATATTATTTAGATTTCTATAACATAAGCAGAAATACAAACTTTGAAAGGCCTGACCTTCGAGGGTAACACGGACTGTGAATCCCACAGTCCGTGTTACCCTCGAAGGTCAGGCCTTTGAAAGTTACTCATTAAATCTACCCGGGTGCCGGTAGTGTCATAACTTAGGCGGTTTTCTAAAGTGACCAACTCCCAGAACCTCACTGAACAGCTTGGGTACACATTCCTGGGACTCACCACTAGATCCAAGAAACAGCTTGTAACTCTCTATATCGTGAGAAGTTAATCTTATAAATATGTATAATTGATTGTTTTATTATGTTTGTGAAAATAATTATCTGGAATATTAATCCAATAACAAAAAAATATATCCCAAGTGTCATACTATATGTTTCATGTTAAAAAACAAGTTTTACGAGCTACATATCGCAACAAAAATACCACATTATTTACCTGTCTGAAGTAGGGATGTCCGATCTGAATTGATCTTTCCTATGATCGATTCATGGCCATACGATTTACCGATTATTTTAATCGATTCAACAGGATACGATTTGACTAGATCGAATCGTATGCGCCTAAAAGATCGTATGAAGAAATCGTATCAACTATAACCTACACAGTACGAACTACATCTTGCCGGGTATGTTAGCATTCCCTTCGGAACGTCTGTTTTCTCTATTTTTATTTTAAATTATTAATTTTCAAAAGTATAAAAGATGTTTTACACAAAACAGATTCCAGCTGTCTACATTTAAATTTTTCAAAATTAATCATTTGGACAGACGCACTGGATCCAGCCTATTACGGCTATCTGTCAAAGTATTTTCAGCTAGAGAAAACAGATGTTCGGATAAAAAATGCTAACATACCCGACAAGTTGTAGTTCGCACGGTACGTTGTTTAGGTTTTAGCTGATACGATTCACTGTCTGAATCGCCTATTATGGCTATCCATCATAACGGCGTCCGTGGCGCACCTTGTAATAGGTTTATTCAGTAGATTATGTTAAAATAAATAATTTTGCTTGCGTACTGTACTTTTCATTATTATTATAAAATTACGATACGATCTTCTGAGATCGAGTAAGGTCGATTCAATACAATACGATTAAGATCGTGAATCGATTCACGAAGTTACGATCTATTACGATCCAGAAGATCAATAAAATTCAAAGCAAAGAATCGGGCATCCCTAGTCTGAAGACTTAGATACCAAGGTAATATTGATGATGATTCATATTTGGGTATAAGACCCCTACTAGTGGTATGACAAGAATATTGTTTTTATAGATGGCTCGAATTAATTACAAGCAGGGTCACGCGCCACAGATAAGGGAAGACAGCTAAGGAAAGACTTTTCAACTCGTAACATAGCCAAATGCTAGGACCAGTCTCCAGACTCGGTTGGTTGTCCATGGATTATATGCTCCATGTGTAGTAACGTCTTCCGCAAGATTAAACTAAGTCTAATTTACTCAGCATTTTCTAATACTTCATAGTCTACTTCGATATTTCGGTTCGAGTTGCTCCAATATGGTTAGGTTATCTGTTATAGTGTGCAATGTATGTGTATTAGTAAACTTGACAATAATTAGGCATTTGACACAGTGTGGTGATAAAGGTAGTGTCCCTGGATCAGTATTTTAGTTTTTTGCCACTGACTTTTGAAATTAAAGTTTTTTTTATTTCTTATGCCACTACTTTCTATGTAAACAACAGGGGTAGAAAGTTTTAAAACCTCATCAAGAGGCACAAACTGGATTAAATAAATATTATCGAAACCAATGCACAAAGTTGATAAAATTAATATGGACCCCTGAGGCATATCCTATACATTGAAAATTGCCGAAGATATCGCAGAACATATAAAGAAAAAATACAAAAATAAGTACAGAGGAATAGAGAATCTCCTCCATTTTGAACTATACTAAATATATAAATCTAGTGAATAAATCTATAAATATAATCACACCCGTCAGTTAAAATCAACAAAAAAATATAATGATGTCATTATTATGCAATTGCTTCTATAAAAATATACAGCTTTTAAAAAGAAATATAATCCTATAACTAGTATTGCGTTAATGATCACAAAACTCACCTTTGTAAATCCTAAAAATAATAAACACCAGTCACAATAAGTTATTAAATCAAAACACACAATGGATTAAGTATATAAACAACATCACATTTTTAAGTCGATGCAGGACTGGTCAAAGTGGTTAAGTAACTTTGCTGCGAAGTGCCAGAAACTACGTCTGCGCCATATTGACGTAGGAATTGATCCCAAAACATGTTTAAATCAGGGTCATAGCAAGCACAGTAATCCTATATTTTTTTAATTATATGGATGTGCAACATATTTCCTCTCGCTTTTCTGCGATATGGGTCAAACACAAAACGTGTAGTTCATAAATTCCAAAAAATAAATCTTCACATAATGTTTTGAAAATCAGCCTTTATTTGTGTAACAGTCTCTAATAATCCTTAATAATATCGACATAGATCAGTCTCACATATTCTCTGACAAAATCTCACTTTTTATTTTTATAAGGCCACAGAAAAGACCTGGTTGTCTACAGATAATAACATAAACCTTATTATGTAATCGTATTATTACGATTTGTTTACAGAACTTTATTCATAATGCTCAAAATAAAATTCACTTTCGTTATAAGATAAAATAATTATTGAATATTCGGGAATTATCGAAAAAAAAAAATATATGTATTAAGTCCACAGAATGGTCATCTTTCCTGTAGAAATTCCACAGAAAATACCTAGTTGTGTACAGGTGATAACATATAGCTTATTAAGTAAACAAACAAATGACTTATGGAAAACAATTTAAAATGATAAAATATGTAGTAATTATTCCATAATTTAACAAACAATGATCGAATATACAGTAGGTATCTTGAAATGTAAGAAAGGCAAAATTTCCACAAATGTCCTATCTGTATATTAAAAAAAAAAAAATATATATTTTCATCGTCAGAATCGTCCAAAATAAAAGGCATTCTGCGTTTCTTTGGCGACATTTCTACGGAAGACTCAGAGTCGTCTAAGACGATACCACCGCGATGTGCGCTTTTCATAGGTCTATGACTTTGTAAAAATAAGTTTTCAATAGGATTATCAGGTGTTAATCTTTCAGAGAAACCGGGTGATATGGACTTAGTTGTAGCGTTACTAGTTCCTGTACTTGCAGGTGAGTGAGCTTCAAACAAAGGATAACGATTTTTGGAAGGCCCTGCTTGAGGAGATGCCGGCGAAATATTGAAAAAGTTATGATCAGATAATACGGAATTAGTGGGAGAATTTGAAGCTTTAAACTGTATTTGAATCTGTCCGATTTCATAATGCGGACATTTTTCATTAGCTGCGCAATCCAAACAGCTTAATCGCCGGGCATGGATAACATGAGGATTTTGTATATGCCATGTTATTTGATGAATTTCTAGCGTACCTTTAAAAGGACGTGTAGCACTCTCCTGCAAAAGTAGATCGATTTCAGAAAACCTCGACTCGTCGATTTTAAAAACCTGTATACCTTTACAATTTACAGATAAGCATGCCATTAAATCATCTAAATTAGACACGTCATTAACCTTTGCGACATGACTATCGCAAATACGCTTGATGCACCCTCCAACACCATCGGGAGCACCTTTCCCATGCCCTCGTTCACTGAAATGCCAAATAATGGATATAATAGAAAATTCTTTACTTAATAACGTTGCGATCAAAAAAAACATGGACTTGTTGCGGTATTGAGTTGGGGGACCATCGCTTAAGATGTGTAAAGTTTGCAAATCAGGGGACAGCTTCTTGATTCTTTTTATTATAGCAATTAAGTGGACGCATATAGCAGCTGGGTCATGTCGCAGGTTCTCCGACGCAGTACAGAAAGATGAACTTTTTATATAATTGTTGGGGGGCTCTAAATTTGTATAGTATATGCTTGTATATAATGAAATTTGCGATTTTGATCCACCAAAATGCGCCGACTGGACCTCTTGTCCATACTTTTTTTTTTTTTTTTTTTTTTCAGGATGGGAAATCATCAAATGACTTCTCCCGCTCTGGGCGGAGCGGGAGGGCGTGTCAGACTTTTACTGACTAAAACCCACCCGTGTTCCATCAGTTGCCCATGTGCCAGGGTCACGGTATCTCTTTCGAACAATCACGCGACCCCGGCAGGCATCGGTCCTAGTAGACCCCTACACTGCTGCTGACATCTCTTTGAGGCGCGCGTGGAACACTGCGCGCCGTCGACCCGAGCCTGGTCCTTACCGGGCGGCGAGCCACCCATTGCTCGCCACCCGCAAGCTCACGCCTACGGTGGCCGGCGAGTCCGCAATCGACTCCCGACGCCCGGGGCGTCTCCTCCTGCGGCGGCTAGGGGCATGAGGGCGCAGAGACTGCCACTCCCTCACGCGCCCCGCCTCCTCCTTCGCGAGCATTACTGCTTCGCAGAAGGAGGTGACGGCTTCCCATTCCCTCTCGCTCCGTACCATGGCTCGCACCAGGGCTGGACGCGAGAGGTCGCCGCCTCTTGTCCATACTTACAATTATAATTTTCCGAGAAGTCTATGTGTAGTAATCCCTCAACGGTAGATAAATTTTGTTTAACATGTTGTATGGATTTAATTTGATGAATCATATTTCCCACGTGTTTTCTTAAATTAGGTAAATTGAAGATTAATTTTTCAAAGAGTAATTTTTTTGTGGTGTTAACCTTTTCTTTAACCGTTTTTCGACAGTGCTTTGGAGTATTTTTAATAACCACAGGAACGCCTTTTGTGACCCATCTTTCAAACGATACAGTATCATTAACATCAAAAATATTACACTGCAAAGTTTTATTTTTACAACCGGAACATTTATTTTCCAAGTAAGTCAAGTTAAGTGTATTTCTACAGCATAAATACTTTAACAAGTCTGATATAGATTTATAAGGAATCATTTTAGCATTATGAAGAGATTGAATTATAAAACTATTATTAGCGTGTATGGTACATAAGCAAGTGTTTCTGGCATTAACCTTAGGAAATAGGACCCAGAATGGGCGATATCTCCGAAACGTTTCGTACGAGATGTTAATACCAGACTTATTTACAAAGGCTTTATGTGGGTTATTAAGAGAATCATTCAAAAAACGTACTTGTTTCTTAATTTTTTTCCTTGTTATAGTGTCTTTTTTCCCTGATGTAAGTGTGCTGTTTCCATCTTGAAGCAAAAAATTTTGCTGCTTCATCCATTTTGGCACATGCACGACGGATACTGAGCTTCTTTTGCTCCCGCTTGCGCCTTTTTTTCTCTTCCTCAGAAAGCTGAATCCTACTTCTACTTGCCCGTGGCATAGTTACTGTAACAATACAGAATTTTCATACATTTCCTATAACAAGTTTTAAGGCTGCTTCTTACACCATCTGCCGGTCACATGCATATCTCTTATGTGGCAGCCAGCCCGACGGCCAGGCGCCCGGCAAAGCCGGCGGCATGCGTGCATGCGCCATTATAGAGAAAAGGATGTTTTAGCCTACTAAAAGTCATTTAACGTCTCTTTTGTAGACAACAGTATTTCCTGTAGACGTCTGGGTCTACAGAAAAGATGTTTACAGGAAAGACATAGCGTAAAACAACGAAGAAATCATAAAACGTTTTGAGGTTAGAATGAAAGCATGTTGGATTTTGCAAACCTATCCCCAAATAGAGGCTTGCAATTTATATATGTTTTAATAAATCTACTTACCATTAAACACACTATACAGAAAAGATCATCAAAACACGACCAAAAACTTGTGTATCTTTTAAAATCAATATTTTTTCACCAACGCAGACGCCATTTATCGAAGTCACAAACAAATGAACGACTAACAAAACAGTGATGCCAACATAACCCAATAAAAATATTGGGTGCGTTCGAAATATTTGAAATTGTGCAAGTTTTACGTGTCCACAGTAGGAGACTACAAATATCGGAACACCATGTTTATTTGCTTTTATTCGTAAATATGGATTGCTGTTTTTGTGTCTACGCTAATATGAAAACTTGTTTAAATTTCACATATTTATACAATTAAAATAATTTATTTATGAAGATGCGCGCTCGTGATTTAAGCGGTTATGGTTCCGAAAATATTTTTAAACATCTAACAAACTGAGGTATTAAGGATCCGAACAGTCTACAGTAGGAGACATTGTAATACGAACGAGAGCAGTAATAGTACATTATGGTACAAGTGTGTAATGTTGGTGATTACCGCTGAGGCGCCATTGAGACCCGAGCCGTCAGGTGAGGGTCTTAAGAGAGCCGAGGACGGTAATCATCAATACACACGTGTATCATACGACGTTTTTCAACACACTTGCGAGGAAAAAACAAATATGTATTGCATAAATCGTTTAATTATTAAAACAATTGGTGAATGTACAATTTTCAAAACGATATTGGATTGTTTTTGATGGCAATTTCACAGTTTGTGTTACATTGGTACTTGCCACTTCTTTAGTACCTTCATTTACTTCTTGTGTAAATGTCGGCGACAAAGGTAAATCATACAAATTACTGGAAGGAGAGGGCACCAAATAACTCACGCTAGTAGATGTACATGGTTGTGGTTCGGGGCAAAACTTTTTTGCCTTTGGCTCCAAATTAATGGCTTGCGTTATTTTGTCATTGATTTTTGCTTTGTTATGAATTGAGTCTTCTATGTACGATTCAGCGATTGCGTCAGAACGCCATCCACCATGTCGCTTCAAAGTTAGTATATCAGCCCCCGAATCAGCCAACATTGTAGCCGACGTTCTTCTAAAACTGTGTCCAGTGTAAAAATCGGCCTCAGGCAAACCTAAATACTTCGCTATTTCTCTTGGCATATTACCAAATTTGTTAATACCGATTGTTTGTGCAGTACATTTTCCTTTCTGAAAGTTTTGGAAAAAGCGGTCATTCTTTGTTTTTGTTGAACGGAGATCTTGGTATTTTTTCACTATTTCACGAAACGTTCCTTGGATTGTAAAAGATCGTGGAATCTTGGTTTTAGTCTGGGTAATTTTGACAAGAAGCATATCTCCGTGGATTTCTACATCTTTTGTTGTAATATTGTACAGCTCTTGTCGTCTACAAGCACCAGTAACACCGAATATTAAGGCAACCTGCAAAGAAATCAATTAATTAGTTCTAAGAAATTATGCTAAAGTTACACACTTGTATATTGTAGATTCGTTTCGATTAAAAATATGAAACGTACCTTTGTTGCTAGATACTGACTATCCGGAGCCTCATTCAAAAACTTTTCAACGTCGGCTGGTGACAAAACTTTAGATTTCCGACCAATATATCCATCCGAGCGTCTCTTCAAAAATGCCATCAGGTTACAGTACGTTTTGATATCAACACCATGTTTGAGCTTAACCATGCTTCTTAACATGGAATAGATGCACCACAGGGAGCTAGGTTTGTATGTATTGGCGAGTTCAGAGAAATACGCCAAAAACACATTTTCAGAAAATGACTGGGTTTTTTTGTTGCTCTTCCATTGCAGGAAACTATCGTAAGCAGCTAAATACTTTTCTCTAGATTTTGCAGGTATTAGGCTTTCGTTTGCATTTTGTGCTGCATTTAGTATTTCTGGCGGGGTTAAATCAATCAATTGTTCATCTTCTGTACTAAAACCTGACATTTTTATAATTATTTACCACACAGCAACAAATGCGATACAAACAAAATATGAAAATTAGGGGAAAATTGGGAAATGGCGCGCAATTTTTTTTTTTTGCACGCGCCAAATGTAAGTTGATTGATTACAGCCATACAGCCTACTTCAAAATGATAATTTTTGTGATAAAATGCAAATATTTTATAAGAAATTATTGTGAATTATAAATAATTTGATAATAATAAATGTTTTTTCGTCTTAATTAGGGACACATTTATTTATTTCAAAAATGTAAATAGATTTTCGGTGGCATAAAACCTCTTTGTTGTTACAAAAAAAAAAAAAAAAAACTGTATTACCCGGTTAAATTGAAAATGCTCTGTTTACTCGCATATAATTTGCAGTTAGGTACTAACTTAACTTTGTAGGGATCATTCTATTATGCACTAGTGTGTAATATTATTATGCACGTGTATGTTATAGTTCGGTTTATGGCCCTAAGAACGATATAATAAGGCTCACTTTACGAGCAAGTGTGTTGAAAAATAATTTATATTTGTTCTTATAATATAAAATAATGTCTAATCTAGTATATACAACATAATCTTACATTATAAAAATACATACGCGCTCAAATAATGTACATCTAGAATTTATGTAACCTGAACACTTTTTTTTACGTTTTTGTGTTTGACCCATATGTATGATTTCGTGTAAAGGGACGGAAGTGTGTAACTTGAAGCCAAAAAAGCACATGCTATTTGATTTGACTAATGAGCGTTTGTGGTTGTAGGGTTCAAAATCAAAAGTCATTTATTCAATTTAGACTGATCAACACTTTTCGAATGTCAAAATTACATAAGACAGTCCCCCATAACACCCACCCTTCACCACTTCCTAGTGCTTTAGCTGGGTAGAAGAAGTGGCGGAACAAACTCCCCAGCAGCACAGCTGTGTGTCCAGTTAGAAGAACTTGATTCTATACAATGGTAAGTAGTAAACATTAAGAGACCCAAAACATTAAATTAAATGATTGGCTATATACCAGCTAGCCAACCCAATATATCAACAAAAAAAAAAAAAATGAAATCCAGTAATTTAAGCCATATTAGTAGGTTAGTTTCATCGTAGTTTTCTTTTTTGTAAGCGGGTTGAGGTTAAGGATATAATTTAATTTATTATAAATCGCCAGGTACAGGCGTAGCCGTTGAGCAGAAGCGGTCTAACATTGACTGCACGGCATACATTAACTATGGTTCTTTTGTGTTTTGTTGCATGATTTGTACTGTTTAGTGTACTATGTAAAATAGAGCGTTTCGCACAAGTGTTATTCGCACATCCATTTGTCGAGCTCACGTAGTACACTCATTTACTCGTGTAATTTCATGTTGTTTTATTGTGAGATTGAGAATGTATAGTTGTCGTACTGTAAGTACAGACGCCACCAGGTCAAGCTACCCGAAACTGTCAATTTTTCCCAATGAAACTTGAACCTAATGCTCTAGAAATAAAGTCTAAAATCTATCAAAGAAATCTGACAGATTGTAGTAGCTTGATGTGTTGGCGTCTGTACATGACAATTTTCATATAGAGTTTTTGTAGGGAACCGGTACTATTTGAATGTCATGACTTTTAGCAGAGATCTTTGGGCTTTCCCGAGGTGTATCATGTAAGTTTTACAAGCACCTCCGCATGCCGTGATACAGTAGCCTATGATTGAATGTGCTAGTGCTAGATAAACCGCACGGAGTAGCTCAAAGTCACACACCTGTCGAAGTCTCCTAAAGGTCCATATAAGTTTCCTTACCCGGGAGGCAGTCAATTCAATATGTGGACGCCAGCTAAGCCTTTCATCCAGAATCACACCCAGGTACCTTATTGACTTTTGTTGTGTAACTGGAATACATGACCATGGAATACGGTTTACGGGGTCATCACAAGAGTGTGCTTTGAGGTTTATTACGGCAGGTTTTGTTTTGGCGAAGGTAAATTGTAGAAATGTTGTTTTCGAGATATAAAGAGTTAGTAAGTGTTAGTTGTGTGTGAGTGTTGTTGTTGGTGAGCTAGTTAGTGGCATCTAGCCCATGGCCCTTTACGGAGCACCGGAGTGGGCGCCCTCATTGAGGCTGCACCCAGCGCGCCGGTTGAGTGCGGCCCAGAGGGTCATGGCCATCCAGATAGTCCGGGGATACCGCACGGTCTCCTGCGAGGCGGCGAGCCTCCTTGCTGGAGTGCCGCCATGGGATCTGGAGGCAATAGTCCTCGTGCACATGTGGGAGTAGTGCGAGGAGGCGAAACGCCGGGGCGAAACTCCGCTGCCACGAGAAATCGCGGCACGGTGAACAGAGCTCCGGCAGGATCTCATGGCGACATGGCGGGTACGATTGTCGCAACCCAGCGCTGGGCACGCCACAATTACGGCGGTAAGTCCCCTGAGGAGTGGATAGAGAGGCGCCACAGCATCCTCACCTTCCGCCTGACGCAGGTTCTCACCGGGCATGGGCGCTTCGGTGGGTTCTTGTTCAGGATAAAGCGGGAGGATACGCCCGGATGTTTCCATTGTGAGGATCGTCTAGAGGACACGGTGGAGCATACGGTGGCAGTGTGCCCTGCCTGGGCGGAGCACCGCCATGTCCTCGTGGAGGCGATCGGCGGCGGCGACCTCTCGCGTCCGGCCCTGGTGCGAGCCATGGTACGGAGCGAGAGGGCATGGAAAGCCATCACATCCTTCTGCGAAGCAGTAATGCTCGCGAAGGAGGAGGCGGGGCACGTGAGGGAGTGGCAGTCTATGCGCCCTCACATCCCTAGCCACTGCAGGAGGAGACGCCCCGGGCGTCGGGAGTCGATCGCCGACTCCCGGCCACCGTAGGCGCGAGCTTGCGGGCGGCGAGCAATGGGTAGTTCGCCGCCCGGTAAGGACCAGGCTCGGGTCGACGGCGCATAGTGTTCCACGCGCGCCTCAAAGAGAGTCATCAGCAATGAAGGGGTCTGCTAGGACCGATGCCTGCCGGGGTTGCGAGATGGTTCGAAAGAGATACCGGGACCCTGACACATGGGCAACTGAAGGAACTCGGGTGGGTTTTAGTCAGTAAAAGTCTGACACGCCCTCCCGCTCCGCCCAGAGCGGGAGAAGTCATTTGATGATATCCCATCCCAAAAAAAAAGTTAGCATCTAGCCAGGTAATTATATTACTTAAGCCTATTTCTGCAGTTTTCCGTGCCGCGTCCCAACTCTCACCGTAAAATACTAGTACGGTATAGCTAAAAAATCTACCGTTAGTAAGAGACTGTTGGCATAGGTCGTTCACATAGAGCAAGAAGAGGCTCGGGGATGGGCAGTTACCCTGAGGCACACCGTAGTCTACTCTAGCTTCATTACTAGTTACTTCTCTAATCTTAACTTTTTGTGTCCTAACATTAAGAAAGTCTGTTATCAATTGTTATCAATATTAATAACAATATCAACATCAAGTTCAGAAAGACGACCAGTCACCACAAGCAGCACCCGTTCACGAGCATAACGCAAAGATCAGCCACTACCTCCCTCGCCTTATTTGAGGGAAGGGGGTAACCCGACCCCTGACGCTACCGCAAGCATTGACATCTAAGGGAGCATGACGAACTTGCTGCCGGTTGCTCAAGCAAGAATTGAATGATTACTTGTCGAGGTCACTAGCTAATCACATTATGCAATACTACTCATCATACTTCAAAACATAGATCATGTCAATACTAATAAATAATTTACAAAAAATTGGAACAAACAATAAAAAAAAAATATGTAAACGATTATATTGAACCTTTCACTAGGTACGCTAATACTGGAGAAAGAACATAAACATTGTCTTGAGCAGCGACCAACACTATTGTTAACCGACTTCAAAAAAGAAGGAGGTAATCAATTCGACTGTATTTTTGTTATTTTTATGTTTGTTACCTCATAACATTTGCCTGGGTGAACCGATTTTGATGGTTTTTATTTGAAAGCTGGTGCTTTCCGAATGGTCCCATTTTAATTTGGTTCCATTAGGACAAAGGGGTCCATGTGAAAACCATATAACTCTTAAATTTGCATTAAGTATTTGCGCGACAAATGAACGAATAACGTGATTAGATTAGTGTGAAGTATCTACCATAACTAAAAAGTTAAAAATAAAAACTTTTTACAAAAAAAAAAAACCGACTTCCTTAAAAAAAAAAAACACTACAAAGTCAAAAATAACTTTAATTTCGGAAGTCGGTGGCATAAAACCTTAAATACAGATCCTAAGACACCAACTTTCGAAATTAAAGTTATTTTTGACTTTGTAGTGTCTTTTTTTAAGGAAGTCGGTTGTTTTTTTTGTCATTTAAATAATCGTTGCTGGAATAATACGCCTTTAAACAAAGGTTGGATTTTACTTGAGCTTTAAACGCATTAAAAGGAATTTCTAGTAAAGAAGGTGGTAGCTTGTTGTAAAATGTTATACCAAGCCCAACAAATGAGTTATGCACCTTATGAAGCCGGTGAAAGGGAGCACGTAGTTTGTCATTATTTCAAGAGTATGTGCATATTTTGCCTAAAATATAAGATGTTGGCGAAATTGAATTATGATGCCACCATAAGAAAACAATATCTTTATAAAAGTCCCTTAGGGAAACTCTTGCACCTAGCTGGTAAATTGCTCGAACAGCTCGTTTCTGAAGGATAAAAATATTTTAAATATCAGCGGCTTTGCCCCACAGTAGAATACCGTAAGACGTAACGCTATGGAAATAACTAAAACAGACTAACCGAGCTGTATCAACGTCAGTATAATGGCTTACTTTTCTAACGGCGTAGGCAGCTGAACTGAGCCTCAGATGGTACCAACCAATTTTTTTTTAAATCTTAATTTAATTGGGGACTTTTGTGATCATGATGCGTATGTCAGACCTTAAATACACATTGTTTATGTAGGCCATGATTCTGCACAGACTCTTTGCATCGTCACCATTCAGTTGGCACAAAATTTTATGGAATGACCCAATTTTTTTTTTCATTTTTTTTATATGTTAGGGTGGCTTATACCTAACAATACAAAGAGATAATACAAGCCTCCAAAGATAGCAATAGAGTATTGTTGTACGAGTTGAAAACTATGCAATGAAGTATGTAAGTGATTAACTAATTAAGCTTCAAATTATCCAAGTATAAATTATACTATTACATTAATAAAAGAATGTAGCTACATTGGCAGAAATACATGTACAACCACTACAAGGATTCATTAAATGCTACAGTTTTTTTATGAAATGGTAGTAATGGATACCAAGCTGTTTGCAAGCAAATCGATTGATGGATGATCATTTTTTTAAATTCCATTGAATCTCTTGACTGCGTGAATGATTTAGGAATTACTGCAGTAAATTGTGCGAGCGTATGGAGCATGGAGAAGATTTCTCTAACGAGAATGTCGAGGTGGAACATTTAGAGACAGCTAAGAAAGAAGTTCAGGATATTCAATCCGTGATTGAGCTATTTTCACTAAGAACTGTATGTCAGATATATTTCTCCGAGCTAAAAGTGGAATCGAGCACATCGTTCATTGTAGCTCAGATAAGGGATTTTAAATTTGTATCGCGTGAATTTCCTTTGTATTCGTTCCAATCTGTCTGAATGCACTGCATAATTCAGATTTCAAAGAACAGTGGCGAACTCCCAAACAAATTTTTTAATTTTTTTTTTGCGTCTGCCTTTAAAAAATATATAAAAGAGATTGAATTGCTGAACAGTTTTGTCTTTGGTTATACTTTTATAGCAAGTAAGGAATTAAAGATATTTCAGGTTATAGTTTTAGAGGTTATGTCTCGTCAACAACAGACTTACCTTAGAAAAATACCTTATCGCTCAAAATATCATTGATTTATCATTGCATTTTAAATACAAAATAAACTACAGACTACGTATTCAGAATATTAAGTCCAACCGACGTGCGTAGGTCTGCCACATGGTCCACGTAAGTAAGTAGGCAGGTATTTAGATACCTACTTAATTATATGTTCAGAAGAATATTTATTTAGTAACTTTAGTCAACAATCTTTAGGGCAGTTAGTTATAGATATATTATAGTATCTTATATCTTTAAACGAGCAATTCTTGTATATATATATACTAACTTCTGGATCCTGTTGCTTATGCCAGCGACAACGGGGTCGTCAAAATCGAAGATCTGAAACGTCTGATGTAGAATTCTAAGGCCCGGGCACGGGAAAACAACGGGATGAGCGAGACGATTGGAGTCGTTCCAGATCTTTCATTTTTGTATGTGAATAGGAAATGCCCATCAGACTAAACAACTTTTGCTAAGACGTCATTCCTTAATATGTTACAGTAGAACCCGTTTAAGACGATCACGCTTAATACGATTTCTCGCATAATACGCCACTTTACGCCAGTCCCTGCAACTTGAGACATATTTTCATACATTTGTTAACGTTTAATACGATTCGTCATCCTGTTTAATACGCCCGAGCCCGAGCCGAGAGGTCTAACCGAGCGCTCTAACGCGGCCCCCCGCCCGCGCGCTCTGATTCTTTTGTAATAGTGCATCATTTGTTTGTTACAATATGACTACAACTAAGCGAAAGGCATTGTCACTTAAAAAATTGAGATATTGAAAGTTTTCTATAAAACCACAAACAACAAATCAAACTCAGTTAGCTGCTAAGCTTCACTTACGTTACGTACCATTTTAAAGAATAGAGAAGAAATTAAAGAAAAATACAGATTGGGAGGTGTGCAGAGAAAAAAGCAAAAGGTAGGAAAGTTTGATAAATTGGAAAAAGTTTTAGTGGAATTGCTTCATCAAGCACGAGCTTTAAAACTGCCAATAAGTGGCCCCATAATATGCGAGAAAGCGCGTAAAATTGCTGAAGGCTTACAGATCACTGATTTTAACGCTTCAAATGGCTGGATAGATCGTTTTAAAAATTGCAACGGCATTGTGTACCGAAAAATCAGTGGGGAATCGGAGACAGTGACACAAAAAGATGTTGATACATGGATGGTAACACTTCCCGAATTGTTGCAAAACTACGAACCGCGAGACATTTTTAACGCAGATGAATTTGGTTTATTTTTTAAATTGATGTCAGATAAATCCTATGTTTTCATGGTGGTAAAGTAAGTAAAGAGAGACTGACTGTCCTGGCCTCTGCCAATTCTGATGGCTCAGAAAAGTTACGTTTGCTAGTGATTGGCAAAGCAAAAAATCCGCGTTGTTTCAAAAATGTAAGATCGCTCCCCGTAACATATGATGCACAATCTCGAGCTTCGATGACCGGCATTAGGTTCATTGACTGGTTAAAAGCTTTGGATGATCACTTCCAGATTAAATGTAGACGCATAATTCTATTCATTGACGACTGCCCCGCTCACCCTAAAGGTGTTGAAGTCAAGAATATCAAGCTTGTTTACTTACCTCCAAATGCGACAAGCAAATTACAACCGATGGATCAGGGAATTATAAAGGTCCTAAAGCAAGGTTACAGGACAAGACTGATACATCGCTATCTTCAAGAAATGGAAGACCCTGACAACAAACGATCCTTGACTGTGCATGATGCGATTCTAAACATTGCAGCGGCATGGGAAGGAATTAAGCCTGAAACCATTCAAAATTGTTTCAAGAAAGCAGGTTTCAGAAATAACGTGGATGACGTCGTGTTGGAAGAAGAAAAACCCGAGATACTGCAGGGTTTTCCTGGATATTCTTCCATTGATGACAATGTAGCACCGTACGAAATTCAATCAATTGAAGATCTTATTGAGAATGTGAATAACACACAAAACGAGGCCCTAAGTGATAATGATGAAGACGAAGATGAGTCAACTCCAGTTTTGTCAAACGCCCAGGCATTATCAGCTGTTAATGATTTAAAACGCTATGTAGCTTCTTTGGATCAATGCGATGACGCACTGCAAAAGTTGAATTATGTTGAAAACCTTTTAATTGCTAATGCATCAAAATCTCTCTGTCAAACCAAAATAAGTGATTATTTTAAATAATGTAATTATAATTACACTACATATTCAATCTAATTTATAAATGTATGATTTAATACCTATATATGTATACCAAAATTAGAACATAATACATAATAATATGTAGTACGTTTTATTTTCCCTATCCCGCATAATACGCTTTCTCGTTTAAGACGCGTTTTTTACTGTATTAAGAATTTTACTTAAGAGTTCCAAAACAGGTGTTCCAGATCTTCAAATTTATTCTCACAGCAGAAAATGCTCTTGACGTGGAATATTTTTTGCTACGGCACCATTTTTATATCTCGTATACTTATTTAGCTGGTCTGTTGCGGTCTGCATCAGGTGTTCATTTTCCAAAATAAATTATGTATAGCCTATATGTTGAATATTTTGTTATGTGCGTGTTCGGGACAATGTATGATAATCTCGATCAGCAGTTAGTCGCGCATCACGTTCATCACTCGTTTCGAAAGACCTGTTAGTAGATGTGCGAATTCACTGAGAACTCAAGCGTGATTCTGTATCGGTAAACGTCTCCGACTCGCGAGACAATGCGTGACGTTCACGATCAGCGGACAGTCGCGCATCATGTTTCGCACTTGTCTCCAGAAAACCTAGCAGCAGATGCGTAGATACGCTGAGAACTCAAGCGCAATTCTCTATCAGTGAATGTCTCCGACTCGCGAGACACTGCGTTACGTTCACGATCAGCGGACAGTCGCGCATCATGTTCCGCACTTGTCTCTAGAGACCTAGCAGCAGATGCGTAGATACGCTGAGAACTCAAGCGCAATTCTCTATCAGTGAACGTCTCCATTCTCTATCAGTGAACGTCTCCGACTCGCGAGACCATGCGTGACGTTCACGATCAGCGGACAGTCGCGCATCACGTTCCGCACTTGTCTCTAGAGACCTAGCAGCAGATGCATAGATACGCTGAGAACTCAAGCGCAATTCTCTATCAGTGAACGTCTCCGACTCGCGAGACAGTGCGTGACGTTAACGATCAGCGGACAGTCGCGCATCATATTCCGCACTTGTCTCTAGAGACCTAGCAGCAGATGCGTAGATACGCTGAGAACTCAAGCGCAATTCTCTATCAGTGAACGTCTCAGACTCGCGAGACAGTGCGTGACGTTCACGATCAGCGGACAGTCGCGCATCATGTTCCGCACTTGTCTCTAGAGACCTAGCAGCAGTTGCGTAGATACGCTGAGAAATCAAGCGCAATTCTCTATCAGTGAACGTCTCCGACTCGCGAGACAATGCGTGACGTTCAAGATCAGCGAATAGTCGCGCATCGTGTTCCGCACTTGTCTCTAGAGACCTAGCAGCACATGTGTAGATACGCTGAGAACTCAAGCGCAATTCTCTATCAGTGAACGTCTCCGACTCGCGAGACAATGCATGACGTTCACGATCAGCGGACAGTCGCGCATCATATTCTTCACTGGTCTCTAGAGACCTGCATGTAGATGCATAAATACGCTGAGAACGCAAGCGAGTTTCGCGATCCGAATATGTTTCTACGGAGTGAGTTGCAGCCTGATGTTCTCGAACAGCATCAAGTCTATCCTGACGCTCTTCGGTAGATTCTTGAGATCTTATGATCCTCAATTTTTTAGCTCCTTTGGAACGTTGGGAAAGATTTTACCTTTTTCTAGGCATGGTTATAGTTTTATTCTGAAGATACCTGATCAATTAAAATCTAAGTGACTGCTCCCCTGCGTTACCGGGTAGGCTACCGTGTCACGAAGATAAATGGAAAAGAAAATTAAACACTCAAATAACATGAGCCCGAAGGCATGTTTCTTCGATAAAATAAAATAATAAATGGGAGTTTTAGCCAGTAGAGTCAAATTTTCAATGATTCATAGAATTTTCATCGAAAATCAGTCCTAAACTGTTACCGTCTTCACCGCGTGGAGGTACTCCCAGCTTATGTTATTTTATAATTATACAGTGAAATTAGTGATAGCTTTGATTTCCACATCAGGTGTTCCAGATCTACAATCTTTATACGTCAACAGAGAGTGCTCATCAGGCTGAACAACTCTTGCTAAGACGTCATTCCTATATATGTTATAGTGTAGCTGGGCTCTTGGAGTTCCACATCAGCTGTTCTAGATCTTCAAATTTTATACGACAACCGAGAGTGCTCATCAAGTTGAACAACTCTTGCTAAGACGTCATTCCTATATATGTTCTAGTGTAGCTGGGCTCTTGGAGTTCCCCATCAGCTGTTCCAGATCTTCAAATTTTATACGACAACAGAGAGTGCTCATCAGGCTGAACAACTCTTGCTAAGACGTCATTCCTATATATGTTATATTGTAGCTGGGCTCTTGAAGTTTCACATCAGCTGTTCCAGATCTTCAAATTTTATACGACAACAGAGAGTGCTTATCAGGTTGAACAACTCTTGCTAAGACGTCATTCCTATATATGTTATAGTGTAGCTGAGCTGTTGGAGTTCCACATCAGGTGTTCTAGATCTTCAAATTTATTCTCTTAGCAGAAAATGCTCATCACGTGAAACAATTTTTGCTATGGTACCATTTTTGTATCTCTTATAGTTTAGCTGGTCTGTTGCAGTTCTGCATTAGTTGTTCAAGTTTCCAAGATAAATTATAGCTTATATGTTGCTCAGACTTAATACTATACAAAAAAGAAAAAAAACATTCAAATCCCTCCAGTAGTTCCGAAGATTAGCGTGTACAAACAAACAGACAAACAGACAGATTTTTTTTTTGGTTTCGTGCTCTATTACTGTTCCTAAACCCACCTCAATTTTTTTTTTTTAATATATTCAATGTACAGACACAGTTTTTTTACTGTTTTGTTATTATATGTATAGATAGAGATTTTTTTACAGTTTTTTTACAGTTTTTTACTGTTTTGTTATTATATGTATAGATACTGTTTTGTTATTATATGTATAGATAGAGATATAATCTGAATCTCGGAAACGGCTCCAACGATTTTCATGAAATTTAGTATACAGGGGGTTTCGGGGGCGATAAATCGATCTAGCTAGGATTCATTTTTATAAAATGTCGTTTTATTCGTGTTTTCAATGATCAACTTTATCGATAATCAACTTGAACATAAACTTATTACTTTAAATACAATTTACCAAAAAATACCGAGCAAAGCTCGGTCATCCAGATATTGATTAATTACATGGTAAGGGTAGGTCATTGGTAGGTATAGAAAAATACCAGCTTTTTTTAAATATCATATTTATTCCTCATCTTCTCTAACCACAGTTGCAGTTGACACACATGATGCGTGTAGGCCTAACACGGCTACTGATCGTGATAAACAAATCGATGCACACACCACAAAATCCAAGGTTTCGGGCAGAATCGGAATCCACATTCACAGAAAAATGTCGTATAGGCAAACAATCAGAATCTTTAGACAAGCACTAGTCACACAGGGAACCGGGAATCTCAGAGTCCTTAAGCAGAAGCAAAAGCAGTCGATAAAGTAGAAAATCACGGAAAATCGATGGAAAACAAAATAACGAGACGCACGCGAAGACAATGACATGTTATCATCAGTGCCGGCCGATTAACAATTGAAATGTCATGTTTTTTTGCGATGTTCCCATACTCGAATTGCACTAAGATGTCATTTGTATGTATTAAAAAATTATGACCGCTATAATCTTTAGCACAAGCGATCATTCTTATTATAACATTTGTATTCTGATACAGAAATATATTTCCTAAGTATATTAATGGAATACGTAAAGCCACAGCGTATGTTACTTGACTAAGATTAATATTACATGGCAACATAAAAAGTATCGCTTAGCCAAAAGTCATGAACTCAAGCAAAAAAGAAAAAAAACTAAGCCATGTCTATTTATTAGCATCAACAATCTAGTCAAATAAGCTCTTTATTATGGCGTTTTTTTTTTCAGACGGTGCAGTGGTAGTATTTATGGTTGATTTGATAAAACTTAGTAAATTATTCTGTCGGTACCTAGTAGGGTGACATACGTAGACGCTTAATAATTTCATCAACAATTCTCTCGCTGGTATCCTTTGACTACCATATTCAAGGAGACTGCGGACGTAAGTACAGTACAGGATTTTTAAGGTTTTCATTTTATTAAAACAACTAGCATTACGGATAATGAATCCCAAGGCTTTGGAAGCTTTTTTGGCGACATGACACTCAAAAGTGAGCTTACTGTCCAGTAGAATTCCAAGATCTCTGGTGACATGAGTTCGAGATAAGGGCTGATTTGCAATGATTGGTAGGTTCCTCCGGATGAAAGTGATGACTAAGCATTTGGATAGGTTAATATCTAGTTTATTTATTCTCTAATAATTTTCCAACCTAGAAACGTCTGCCTGCCGAAGTCTAGCGTCATTTAATTTTTTAACGGATGTATAGATTTTCATGTCATCTGCGAACATTATGTGCTTAGAATGTTTGAAACACTCGCCGATATCATTAATGAAAAGTACATATAATAACGGCCCCAGTAAGGAGCCCTGCGATACCCCTGAAGGGATGGTTGAGCCGGAGGATATATAGCCACTGAAAACAACTGCCTGTGTCCTATTTTGCACATAGGACGAGATCCATCTATATCTAGTCAGTTCAACCTCAAGACCCCAAACAGGTCATTTTTATGAGACTCGTATCGAACACAATCCATCAGTAAGTGAAGTAAAACTACCACAACTCCATACAATTAGGCGAATAACTAAAAATACAACAAAGTTGTTTACATGACAAACGCAAAAAAAAATGTGTCCAGATCTGACTCTTTCAGCCGTAACAAATTTTCTAATTAAATTACTGTTGATAAACTAGGTCACACAAAAAATTAAATTAAAATTTTAAAAAACCCCCGACACAAAAACCTAATTTACCTTTAAAAAGTAAAAAATAATAAAAAATAACTCAATCTTAAAGTACCTAAGAATGTATTAATAATTAAAAAAAAAAATACGCCGCGTTGGGGGACCGCTTCAAACCTAACAATTTAATTACCAATAGTCTTATTACCTAACTAAGCAGTCAACGACGTCTGCACTCGCGGAGCGGTCCCCCAAACGTGACGTTTTTTTTTTTGAATTATTAATACATTCTTAGGTACTTTAAGATTGAGTTATTTTTTATTATTTTTTACTTTTTAAAGGTAAATTAGGTTTTTGTGTCGGGGGTTTTTTAAAATTTTAATTTAATTTTTTATTTTGTACTTTTTATAGGTAGGTATATACTTAATATAATGTAGAATCAAACGAACCTAAGAACACTTTCGATTAATTCATCAATATTCTCTTTCAGTGCGCTTTCATTTGAGACCCCACTCGAGTATATTTGCTGACATTCGGTTACTCTTCCCCACTTTCCCCCCCACAACTTTTAAACGGCTCAACCGATTTTCATCAAACATATCTAAGAACACTCGCAGATAAGTCACCTTTAATACGTAAATTATTGAAATCGCATCATCCGTTCGGGAGCTATGATGCCACAGACAGACAGACAGACAGACAGACAGACAGACAGACACGTCAAACTTATAACACCCCTCTTTTTGCGTCGGGGGTTAAAAAGGTTGACGCTGCTTGGTTTTTATATTTTAATCAGTGACGATCGAATATTTGGCTATTCCAAGCTGTATCTCGTTTTGCATAGCTATTCACAGCCGAGCCATACACTTCTGTACCGAATTGCAGCTTAAACAACCATATCAGTAGAGAAAAACTCGAAAATTTGGTAGGTTTAAATCAAATGGACGATCGCTAGTTTTCTTGTTGTGTCTGTGTGAATATGCCGTTTTGAACGTGTGTTCGGCTACAGTCTTGAAATGTTCATTTGATACCTTACCATTTCTTTTTTTTCCATCTATAATTAGCCTATAATGTTCTCACTGCTGGGACACAGGCTTTCTCTCTTCGAGAGGGTGTGGGTTTTAATTAATCAAGCGGGTCCAGCGCTTGTTAGTAGATGTCATATGTCTTCGATATTTTGGTTCACAGACATATCAATTTCCTCACGGTTTTCCTTCACCGTTTTGTGAGCAGTGATGATGAAATCATTTACCACTGGGCCACCACAGCTTTTTATATTACTATAAATTTATTAAAATATAATTTAAAATGACAATATGCCAACTAGATTGGCGAAAGATGAAATTACATTCCTTACTATTGCGTATAATACATTTTTTATACTGAGTCCAAGTAAAACGCGGTCAAATATATGGACTTTATAAATAATGACTCATTTCTGTATCTGGATTAATTAAGGAAAATAACATCTTATCTTAAATAATTATTGACCTTGGTCCCAAGCTGGTAAAACGGGCCTACTACAACATATAAAGATCGGGTTATAGTAGGTTTCTGTTGGCTTACCGTTTATTTTTAACTAGCTGTTGCCCGAGCTTTTTTCTGCAAATCTGAATGAAAAATAGCAAATTTCCTTCATTAGGTTGGGTTAATAGAACTTTCTTTCACGTAAGGACTAAAAATAATAGTTTGTATAAAATAAGATACAATAAGTGATTAATTATAACTAGTATTATTACGTCTAGGGTACTGGAAACATTGTATTTAATTAGCATATTTTCTTTATGTTATTTCAAATATTGCGATGTGTTTGCCATAATCTGCATTTGAATGAGTTTACACAGTCACATCTTTTTATATTTTCCGGTAAACTAATATCTTAATAGTTATTATTCTACTTTCAGTATTTGACTCCGACAAGAATACTACCTTCACGCTTGCGTCCTTATTAAAAATTAGCTTCTGCCCGTGACTTCGTCCGCGTTAAATTTCATGTTCCCCCGACCCTTCCCGTCGCGTCGAATCGCCTACCCGTGCGATTTTCCCAGTTTTTGCAACATTTTTCAATACTGCTCCGCTACTCTTAATTGTAGCATGATGTTATATAGCCTATAACCTTTCTCAATAAATAGGCTACCCAACACAAAAAGAATTTTTTTATTCGGACCAGTAGTTCCTGAGATCAGCGCGTTCAATCAAACAAACAAATAAACAAACAAACTCTTCAGCTGTAGAATTATTAAAAATTCACCACCAAATCTGTCCAATCAAACATACATCTACCAATGTTAAATATACAACGTAAGGAATATAAACAAAATCCAGTTAAAACCACCGCACGCTCGCACTAATTATGGAAAAACAACAATATTGGTAGCACGGCTGTCAGTTACTTTCAAACCAAATATTGCTCGTAGGCATCGTTTTTAGGCCTTAAAAATTATTTCTCTTTCGGTACAATTGCTCTAATATATAATACCAAACCTTAAAGTAGAAACGAGAAGACTATGATTATGCTAGTAATACTGTTTTGATATAATATTAACTTTTTTAAGATTACAAAGTGCTCTATTTACAAATTGTTTCTGCCTGTGCTTTCCATGTCAGTTAACTGTTAATTAATATTCTTAGAAATGTTGTTAACAACAACATCAACATCATCAACATCAACATCTACTCTGTCCAAATGTTGACTATTATGATTAATATTTAGATCATTGATACAAAGTCTGTGATAAAAATGCATTATCTTTGTTTTTTTTATGTTTATTTGTAAAATGTTTCTATTTAGCCCGTTTATTATAATTTGAATCATGTTGTTCATATCATTTTCATAATTTTTATTATTATTGCGTTTTAAACGTGCTGTACTATCGTTGGCAAACAGAACCATTGTGGATTTAGAGTTCCCACGGCCGTTAATATAAATTAAAAATAAAAAAAAGCCCAAGGACGTTTCCCTGTGATACATAGGCTGCACTAAAAGTATCGGGAATGGAATATTTCCACTGTTCCTGTCACATTAAAATCTTTTTAATTGAAAACTCTTTGGTTTTAAAATTCGAATACCATTTATTTATTTAAAAAAAGATTCTCGGTCTTGTCACAAGGTTTTGTCAAACTTGTTTAGTCGTTGAGAAAATGGAATTGACTCGAGAAAATTCAAGAGTTATGATTTATTATGACTTTCGAAGTGGTTTAACACAAAAACAGTGTTTGACCGGATGATTTCTGCATTTAGTGATGAAACCCCATCCAAAACCACAATGTATTGCTGGTTTGCTGAATTTCAACGTGGACGTGTCAAGCTCAGTGATGATCCCCGTCAAGGTCGTCCAAAAACTGTAGTCACCCAAGAAAACGTTGATGCTGTGGGTAAGCTGATTGAGGAAGATCGACATGTGACATACCGTGAAATGCAAGCAACTTGAGACATTGGCATAAGTTAAATACAAATAATCTTGCATGAACAATTAGATGTAAAAAAGTGGTTTTCCCGATGGGTACCGCATTCGCTCTGTGAAGAGCAAAAAGCGGCTCGCGTTACTTGGTGCGGCAGAACTCTTGTCGAAAGATTCCACGCAGGGTCCTCAAATGCTGTATACAACATCGTATCAGGTGACGAATCCTGGATATACGCGTACGAACCCGAAACAAAAAACCAGTCACGAGTTTGGGTGTTCGAAAATGAGTTAAAGCCAACAAAAATTGTTCGTTCACGGAATGTTGCAGAAAAAATGGTGGCCACGTTTGTTTCCAAAACCGGCCATGTTGCGACTATTCCTCTTGAGGGACAAAGAACGGTTCATGCAGAATGGTATGCTAGCATTTGTTTTCTACAGGTCATTTTTGAACTTCGTAAAGAGAACCGCAACCGCCGCATCATCCTCCATCACGACAATGCGAGTTCTCACACCGCGCACAGAACAAAAGAGTTTTTAGAGCAAATAAACATAGAATTATTAGACCATCCGCCGTACAGCCCAGACCTAAGCCCTAATGATTTCTATACTCTCCCTAAAATAAAGAATAAATTGCGTGGTCAGAGATTTTCATCACCTGAAGAAGTTGTGGACGCCTACAAAACGGCCATTTTGGAGACCCCAACTTCCGAATGGAATGGTTGCTTCAATTATTGGTTCCATCGTATGGAAAAATGTGTCAAATTTCGCGGAGAATATTTCGAAAAGCAATGAATACATTTTTAAATAGTAATGTTGTGTCACTTCCTTGATTCCCGAAATTTTCAGTGCCGCCTCGTACACCGAATTTAATTTCTGTACTGGAAGACATAATTTTTGTTCTAATTTAGACTTGACACATATTTTGTAAATTTCTGTCATTTGTTTGCGACCGGATAAATATGTTTTTATTAGGTTCAGGATATTACCTCGAATGCCATAGCGTTTAGTTTATGAAGTGGGATGTTATGGTTGACACAATCGAAAGCTTTCGACATACCTATATAAGGTGTATCTATTCATACACGAAATATTTTAAGAGGTACACCTGTAGGTGGTAAAGCAGCTATAGAAGAAAAAAGAAAACTTTTATCTAAGCGTTTTTGAATTTTCGTAATTGTTATAATTTTAAAACTGCTTGAGACGTTTTGCATAAAACCTTTACTCCAAATTCTATGAATGGCCTACCTGACGCTGCGAGGGTGGCAACCGGACGGCACGAGCATGGCCGTGGTGTCTCGGGCCGTAAAATATAAATAGCCAGGATTTCTTATGTGCGTCAAATTATTTATAAATATTAAATTTTGAAAAAAAAAAATACATTCAGAATTTTTTTTTTCGTTGCTGTCGCTTCTTTACCACCTCCAGGTATACCTCTTAAAATATTTCGTGTATGAATAGATACACCTTTTATATTGTATACCACATATAGGCGTTTTTGTATCAACATTCGACATAATAATATTTAACAGGTCAAAAATTACCATGTTTATATTCCTGTTTTTCCTGAACCCGTATTGTTCATGGCAAATCATATTAAATTTAGTCAGGATGATATTGCTTCATATATGACTTTTTCTAAAATTTTGAAAAAAGTACGGGAATTAAAGCCACTTCGACATATTGCCTTTACTGTTAATTTTATGAATTGGATTTACAACAACGGATTTTTTTAATTTATCAGGGAAGTTACTGATGATATGCTGACGTTATTAATATGAATTAAAGGGCCAGTTATACTATTGGCAACAAATTTTATGACTTGAGTGGAAATCCCGTCTTATCCAAAGCTCTTTTAGTTTTTTAGTGATTTAATTATTCTCATCACGCCTTTTTTTTTTTTTTTTTTTTTTTTTCAGGATGGGAAATCATCAAATGACTTCTCCCGCTCTGGGCGGAGCGGGAGGGCGTGTCAGACTTTTACTGACTAAAACCCACCCGTGTTCCATCAGTTGCCCATGTGCCAGGGTCACGGTATCTCTTTCGAACAATCACGGGACCCCGGCAGGCATCGGTCCTAGTAGACCCCTACACTGCTGCTGACATCTCTTTGAGGCGCGCGTGGAACACTGCGCGCCGTCGACCCGAGCCTGGTCCTTACCGGGCGGCGAGCTACCCATTGCTCGCCACCCGCAAGCTCGCGCCTACGGTGGCCGGGAGTCCGCTATCGACTCCCGACGCCCGGGGCGTCTCCTCCTGCGGCGGCTAGGGGCGTGAGGGCGCAGAGACTGCCACTCCCTCACGCGCCCCGCCTCCTCCTTCGCGAGCATTACTGCTTCGCAGAAGGAGGTGACGGCTTCTCATTCCCTCTCGCTCCGTACCATGGCTCGCACCAGGGCCGGACGCGAGAGGTCGCCGCCGCCGATCGCCTCCACGAGGACACGGCGGTGCTCCGCCCAGGCAGGGCACACCTCCACCGTATGCTCCACCGTGTCCTCCAGACGATCCTCGCAATGGAAACACCCGGACGTATCCTCCCGCTTTATCCTGAACAGGAACCAACCGAAGCACCCATGCCCGGTGAGAACCTGCGTCAGGCGGAAGGTGAGGACGCCGTGACGCCTCTCTATCCACTCCTCAAAGAGGGGACTTACCGCCGCAATAGTGGCGTGCCCAATTCTCATCACGCCTTGAGGTATGATTGGTGGCATAAATGTTGAGTTTGGGTTATGGTCTATTTTCTTAAAGTCGTGCGTTGGGTTATTAGGTATACCTATTATTAATTTGGTCACTGAAAAAAACATTGAAAGACTGCTATTTCTTTCGGGTCCGTTACTGTCTGATTAATATTTCTCATCTGCAAAATTGGTTTCCTATTCATTTTATCATTGTTTATTATTTGCCACGAGGTTTTCAATTTATTCTTCGAGCTCTTGATCAAGTTATTATTTTGGGATTTTTGAGGTAATTTAATTATGTTTTTAAATCTCTTAGAGTAATTCATAAACGAGTTTTCATTTTCTGCTGACGGCCGCATTCTATGTTTCCAAAATAAATTTCATTACTTTTTACTGCTTAATCTTATGCCACGCTTAATTTTTTGTCTATTATCACTAAGTTACAGGGAAAACATAAGTCATGCATGATCTTAAATAATTCAAAGTAATTATCATACGCTTTGTTCAAATTATCTGTGTTATATACGTCAGAAAACGATAGACTATGGAGATAGTTATTAAATTAACTGTAGTTGTAACTCAGGAGAAAGCATTTGAAATCCAACGTTCTATTATTTTTCAAAATGTCGTGTCGTGTTTTTGTGTGACGATTACTACATACAGCTTTTAAGATAGTATCCAAGTTTTTTTAATTTACTCAGGTTAGACAGCTTAGGTGGTCTATAAATACATAATGTAGTGTCATTTCAATGGCACAACATTCTATTATTCCTGAAACCGAGTGTTTCATTATGTCGGGTAATTCTGTGTACTCGTGACCCTTTTTGACTAGAATACAGACTCCACCGCATTTTATGTTGCCTCTTGCATAATATGCGACGAACCTATTATTTGGTACATGAAAAAGATGTTCCTAGTCCGAAATTGTAAAATGCTTGATTATGCATATAACATCTACAATTATTTGTTTGCTTAGTAGCTCCTGAATGTGCACGGTTAATAAATCAGATTTATTTATAAGTCCGGCAATATTCTGTTGTATAACATACATGTGATCAAAGAAAAAAATCGATTAAAATATTAGTCAGATCAGATTCAAATTCAAGTTGAGATATTGAGAGATAATTGTTCATAAGTATCAGCAAATTTTGAAAAATATTTCTCATTCCTTGGTTATTTAATTTTGTATTGTATTTTGAGAACAGTAAAATCGCAGAATAAGTCTAAATTGGAATCTAGTACTGTTACATAATTATGTGACAAAAAATCTTAATGCAGTTAGGTACTAAAAGTTTGGATACGCCAGTTGAACATCGTTGAATAATTGCTTAGTTTGAATGTAGGTAGGCGGGGATAGCTGAAATAATAATTCATTTCAGCCGTAAGAAATCCACTGCTGTACATAGGACTCCCCAAATTTGGGGGCTTTGCTATAATCGCCAAACTTGGCCGGCGCGGCGAGTTGTCGATCGCAGTATGGTGGTATAATAAATAGAGAACGCTGCTACCCATTCTCTAATAAGACCCTTATTCGCCTTTTACGACAGCCCAGGGAAGAAATGGGGTAAAGCTAAGCTTTACGTCCGGACACTGACAGTTAGTGAAATAGCAATAAAGTAAACAGTTTTAATAATAACTATTTTATTAATTCTGTTACAGTCTTAGTTTAAATACTCCAACACCCAGTCCCGATACATCGCTACATCCGTGAAGATTGAGTACACATAAGGATCACAGATAGCTGCATCATTTCTTCGGGCAGCAAGAGAAACTATGCCGCGTACGTACCACGCGCCCGACGCCGTATCAGTGTTGCCTGGTACAAAGATCATGAGACCACCACCGCTGTCACCATTGCAGACTGAAGTGCCTGAAAGCAGAAGATGAAAGTTCTTATTTCACTTGTTATGCTCCACGGTTAGAGCACGGTTAGAGCAGTGGTAGCCCAGTGGTAACGACCGCGACTTACGGGTAGTAGATCATGAGTTCAAACTCAAGCACGCGCGTTATTTTGTGTAAATTATTTCATCAACACTGCTCTCAAAACGGTGAAGGAAAACATCGTGAGGAAACCAGCAATTCTTGGAAAGAAAAAATCGAGGACATGTGACATCTACCAACACTTACTGGACCCGCGTGGTGGATTATGGGCCGCTCCCTCTCACCGAGAGGAGGCCTGTGTCCCAACAGTGGGAATGTTGTAGGCTGCTGATGTATGAGAGCTCCACGGTTTAATAAAATGCAACGTTCTACAGTAGCCCACGGTTAAGCTACGTACATTTATGAATTACCCTAAATATATATCTGTTTCGGTAAATTTCGTGGTTCCGAATCAGCAAGAACGTCGGTCTACTGAGTAGGCACACGGACTTGATTAAACTTGTGGCGGGATAGTATTCTGCACTGGATTATCGATTCTCTGTAGTGAATCGAGCATTGAAAATCCAACAGAGTGCAGCGTGAATAAATCTAGGCGAGTTGTTTGAAACGAAAGTATTAAATACGGCTCAATACCTATCGAACGGATATTTTTTTTTTGTCAATCACAGCTCATGTAGGTGATCGTTTACTTCATGTCATTCAGTATCTAAAAGCGACTTATGTACAAAACTGTTTTTAAATGTGCATACTAAGCTTGTGATACTTTTACAATTTACTTAATTTATTTTGGCGGCGTTTTACAAGGGATGCGTAAAGTCGCCGCTTGTACTTGGGGTCGCTGACTACGCGTGTACGAAGATGCCCAGAGATCAGATGATTTTTACATTTGAATTAACATTGCTTGGTAAAGGTGTAAAAAAAGTTTTTGATAGTGTATGTGTTAAATCCCAAATAATGGTTCAATTAACTGTTCTCTTAGCATAGTGTACAAAAAAGAAATTGATAAAAAATTATTTAAAATAATCTAACAAAGAATATGGTTACGTATCGAGAATAACTAGCCCTATCTTATTACTTGTCTTCGTTTTCGGCAACATTCCCCGTACACTCTTTATAAGTAGTAGTTTCTTTTTGTAATCTTAATTGTAACTTTTAATGGGCCGTTACAGGTTACATATTTTTATCCTTTGTAACACCTTTTTTACAATAAGACAAGCAATAAATGAAAATAGATATGTTTCTAAAATTAATCCATTTCAGGTCCAACATCATTTTATTTACACTTTGAATCATTTATTCTTTCTTCACAAAGCTGATTTAAATTAGTGTGTCCAAAAAATATCTAAGCTGAATTCCACCTTTGCAAGAGACTGGTGCCTGATACAGTTTTTTTTTTAGAAAAACCTGTGGTCTACCTCAAAGAATCGGGGGGGGGGGGGGGTGAGCAGCCAAGTGAATGTATAATGTAATATATAATGCATGCTTACCGTTAGCGAATCCAGCACAAAACTTGTTGGTATTCAGTCTTCTATGGAAGAATAATGGGTCACTCTTCAAACAGGTCAACTCTGATACTATTGGAATAGTTATTTGTTGCAAAGTAAGAGATAGTTTGTCTTGATGGTTGAAACCCCAACCTACCACCTGTAAAACCATAAAGCATTTAAACATTCCAATATGCCATAGTGGAGCACGTTACATGCGTTCGCAATTTATTTCCCCAAGATGTCCTTATGTTTTTGGAAAAACAATTTCAATACCCACAGATAACGTTCAGTATAGATTCACGGTAAACTCGACCATCTTTATGAACTTTTCATTCTGAAACCATCTTAGTAACACTTACAAGATACTCAATACTTTATTGCATTCCATAATCTGTACATATAACAGTTGGTATGTTAAAACATCTACTCAATTATGGACCCTGTCGGGCACAGCAAAGATAAAAAGGATATCAATGCTGCAGTAAAGAAGAAATATTGGTGAGAAATTGAATTACATACTGTCCCATAAAGCTCCTCTTCATTTGGCAGTGCCGAATGCCACAAGCAGGCTGGTTGCACATATTCATCCAAAACAGCTTCAGTGTTCAATCTTAGTAAAGCTATGTCATTGTTCAATGTTTTTCCGTCGAATGCAGAATGGACAATTACCTGGAATACCTAGAATAAATAAAATTGAAGTGTTAACATAAAAATAGTCATATCAGCTTGCTTATGTCATATCTACGTTATTTATAATAAAAAATAAACAATCTTTCCAACTATATAGCGGTCGGTTTCCATTTTAACCAGATGCAGCTTGATACTAGTATATTACATGGAACAACTGTTTATCTGACCTCCACAACCAAGTAACTGTTTAAAACGATACCCTCTTGGTAAGACTGGTAGTCAAAATTTCGGGCTTCTAGCTATCCGTAAGGACTGCTGAATATCTACGAACGATAGACGGGATTTCAAGTGCTCTCCGACTCTCTGAGATATCTCGATCGTCACCAATCCACGGACCGACCGTAGCAAGTGTAGCTTACATATGCATAGGTATGGTGCATGCATGTGCATGGACGTATAAATATACTAGCTGTCCGTCTTAGAACTCGATAGCAGCGCCACCTACCGGGTCCAATAGTGAATCTAAACCATCCAGGGAGCCACTCAAACGCATACAAAAAAAAAAACATTCAAATCGGTCCATCCATTTAGGAGGAGTTCAGTGACATACAGACGTACAGTAGAATTATATATATAAAGATAGGCACGAGCCTCCCTCGCAGTAAAAAAAAAAAACTTTAATTCAGATAATTAAACATCCATAAAGGTTAATAAGCAAAAAAGATAACGTATTCATATGTTGGTAAACTGATTATCTATTTGGAAACAAGGTTGTTGTTCTTAAGACATCTTAGAACAAAATCACCTAATAAAGGAAATTCGCACCTCCCCTGCATATACCACCTGTATGGTCTTTAGGATGGAGTTGGAGCTTTCTCGCACTCTGCAGAGCAACGAGGCCGATTTCCGTCTAACGATGGCATGGAAGCCATTGACGTGTGTTTGTGCAAACATATTTGATGTACTGCAGAAACGGGGTAGTCCTATCAACATCGTGTACCCATTATTATATTGGACCCGTAGGGCGCTGATAGCCCGCTGAGTATATACGTAGTTAGTCCACAGACTGCACGTGTGAAATACTTGGCAATAAGCTTTGAACAGCGTTATTTTGACAGCCCTACTACAGCGTGCAAACCTACGAGCCAACCTGTTACATCGAACTGCCAGCGCCCTATGTTCCCTTTCAATATCCACTTGGTAATTAAGATTGTCGATTACATAATGCCCTAAGTACTTAAACTGGTTCACTCGCAATATGTCATTCCCATTTAGTTTAATCGGGGGCACATACTCAGGACATTTAGCACCGCTAGCCTTAAATACCAAGAACTCGATTTTTTAAACATTATAAACTAGGCTATGCTTTCGAGCATAGTGCTCTCAATACGTAAGCGGCACTCTAAGCGCCCTAACCGTAGGGCTCAGCAGAACCATATCGTCAGCGTAGCTGATGTTGTTGACACTAACGTCATCAATACGACCATTCGATTTTCTTGCTCCTGAGCTCAACGATTAGATTATTTATATAAAGGTTAAACAGTTTTGGTGAAGTAATCCCATCCTGTGTCACCCTACACTCTAGCCCATACGACACAAACAGCCCATCGGTCCATCTCACAGTGTTCGTCTGTTTGTAATACCAAAACTGGAAGATGCGCAACAGCTCCGCTGGCACTTTTCTCTCCCGCAGCTTTTCCCACATAATTTTGTAAGATACAAGGTCAAAGGCACGGGAGAATTCTAAAAAGCAAGCAAACAGTGGAGTGTGTAGTCAACGTTTTGTGTAATATTGCACCGTATGTTTGAGGCTGAGGACCGCACTTTCAGTGCTAAGGTAATTATGAAACTCAAACTATGCATCATGAAATTTTAACAAGCCATCTAACCGTGCGTCAAGCTGACTGTCGAGCACCTTCGCGATAATAGTAGCCAGGGAGATGGGTCGATAATTACTAGTGAGCAGCGCCCATAGCTAAACGGCTGACCGATAATAAACAAACGTTGGAATACTAACCCCTCTTTCTTGTGCTCCTATATCTCCACCGATCAGGTTGTACTTGCCTAGTACAATGCTCAAAGAGTATGGTACAATAGGACTACCATTGTCAGTAGCACAATGCGCTGCTGCAAGGTAAAAAACAGTACAGTTAGTTCAGAAACCACGGCTTAATTTCGACTCAATGGTGAAATCGCTGAAAATATTCAAAGGAAACGTTAAGTAGGGCTAAAACCACAAGGAACAGTTATAGATGGATTTGCTGGCAAAGCACTATGCCAATTAAGACTTAAAAAGCTTCTGGAAAGTTATTAATAAGCTAAAACTGGTTCTTGTGAGTATCTATGGAATTGCCAAACCCATAAGATATTTCTGAGTTGTTCAAAACTCACTTTACAGCACAGTCAACTCTGAAGCCACCATGCAGGGAGCTTGATGCTCCACACAAAGATGAGGAAGTATCAACGGTGGTCTTGGAGATAGAGGTCAAGGCCAAAATTAAAAATATGGGTAGAGGGAAATCCCCAGGGCACGACGGGCTCCACATCAAGCACCTACAGCAAGCTAGTGCGCACTTGCCACGAGTACCCCTGCTACTATTTAACTTGTGTCTGTTTTATTTGTACTTGCACTCGGACATGATGCGCACTTTGATAGTGCTAGTAGTCCAGAAGAAGGCTGGAGACTTATCGGACAGGTCAAACTACAGGCCAATCTCACTAGCCACACACATCGTGCTCAACTATTATCTAAATAAGCATCTCAAGATTCATGATACTCCGTTTGGTTTTCGAGCAAGGCTGTCAACGGAGACGGCCATTCTTAGTCTGAAGCACGCTGTTAAGTCTTACACGGAGAGATAGACACCAGACTACGTGGTTTGGTTTTGTTCCTGGATCCAAGAGGTAGTCTTTGTATAGTTATAATATTAATATGTATAAGCCCTGTATTTTTCCTTCTCGGTGTTGTACCGAATATTGAGAATCCAAGAGAGTGCAGCGTGAGTGAGACTCAGTCCCGTCGAAAAAACTAAATTTTTGATTTTCAACTCTCGACACTTAGCACTGAGTTGAAGTTTCCGCGAGCCCGTGTTTAATGCTGCTGGCATGCAAAAATGACGAGAAAATATCAATTGTATTACCTGTTAATATCAAAGACTTGGACAATAAGGTTCCTCCACACCTAAACTTGAGAGACAACCCATCAAACTTTAATATGGCTGCATGCCACGGCCAGTCTCCAGGTTGAGTCGGTTGTCCATGGACTATCAACGGAGTATGTGCCACTTTGCGTCTACCGCAAGATTCGTCTAGATTGCGACTATTTTTTTTTGTATCTTCTATAGTTTTTTTATCTTCTGTAGTTTTTATATCTTCTATAGTTTTTGTATATTTTATTTCTCCCTTTACAACTGCAGCTGGCTCTTCGTCAATATGAAATTCTGCAGTTGCTACTTTGGGTTTTTCAGTTGCATAGTAGAGATATCCCTGAAATAAAAGAAAGAAAAACTTTTATCATAGTCCTCTACATTGCTCTTAACAAGTAGCCAATAACGAATTTCAGAGTCACCTGGACTGTGAAAACCATTATTCGCTACTTGTAACATACCTCCAATATAGATATTAACCGATTTCCGAAGTGTAAGTTATTTTTCACTTCTTAGTGATTTTTAAATTAGTCGTTTTTTTAATAAATAATATTTTTTTCCTTATTTCTTTTTTACTTCATCATTTCAGCCGAAACACGTCCATCGCGGGTCATAGGCCTCGCCAAATTTGTGGGGTTTTCTATAATCGCCATACTTGGCTGTTATTGCTACCCTACACAAAATCATGTGTCTTCACTGCTGAGTAACAATAACTGGAAGTTATTAAAACATCATCAAAATACATAGTCATCTTGACCGTACTTTTCAAATAAAATATCCAGAACGGTCTATTAATGAAGGAGGTACAAACATAGATATTCAAATACGACATAAATGAAATAGGTTTTCATTTAAGTCGTATTTGAATCTCTTAATCTCTTGTTTTTTTTTTTAAGTTGGTTTAAAAGAGAGATCACATGAAAACATTATTGTTTTAACAATTCAATAATATACTCACAGTTTTTGGTTCATTACAAAGTTCCTCATTGTTTAGGACAACGCTTTGGACGTAAGGTATACTGTATCCAGAAGCAGGGCCCAAGACTTGAACGCGGAGAAACGAAGTTCTGTCAGTAAACTTTACAGTGAACTCATAACTGTGTGAGCTATCTTCGGATAACTTTGAGATTCGAGCAGTTCTTGGATATAGCTGAAACAAATAAATAATGTCAGGTAAAATCGAAAATGCCATCTGTAATATAGTAACGAAACTAAGGTCTACGTGTCACTGCCTGTATTACATAAAACGCCACGCTACCACCATCTAGCATCGAAGTTTGATCTAGAACTATCTAGAAACTCTTACGCCATCTATGAATGAGTAGCAGAACAACACGAATGTTCGGGAAAATTCTAGAAGTTTAAGCTCCTTATAAAAATAGCAGATTTTTGGCCCCGAGGAGTTCATCAATCAGATCCAGGTCGTCCCTTGCTGCCCTCTACCAGCCACGCCCTAAGCCGAGGTCCCCTTAGCGAGCAGTCGCTCCAGCTTTAAGTTTTTGAACCGTCGCTGGAGGACTTAATTTATCAAAGGATTCGCATGCAAGTCCGATCAATTAGAAACAACTTCTCAAGATCAACTACGAGATGTTATTGAAAAAAAAAAAAAACCGAATGAGTTAGTACAGTTGGGAAAGTGAAACAGTGAACTGCAAGTCAGAGACAAATGATAAGTTTCTGTTTACTGTATGGTGACTATTTGAATAAATTGAAAAGTATTTTTTAATTAATAATAAATTTAATTGAAAAATATTAAGTAACTTGGCATATTAAATTTTGTATCCTAAGACCCAGCTCCTAACAATAGCCCCAGCTCATTTATTATTTTACTATTGGGCAAAAAATTGCCGAGAAGCTCGTGATAAAATAATAACAACTGCACAGGCTGATGAATCTGGTCAAGCAACGTTTGCCGTGCTTGGTCCGTCATTAGGTGACCATCTCTATACAGGATTATTTGTAATACATCGGCAACCTCTCAGGACTATGTTACTAACATCATAAACAACATTTTTTGTTCAATGGCTTTTAAAAACTCATCATATTTTAGTTCATTAAATTTTCATACCTAAACTGGCCACCCGTAAATTGGTCAAGTTCAAGCAGCCCACCGCCCTAACCCCGCTCCCCTCGCTAATGTTCTATCGCTTTGTTTTGCGTCGCATAGACTTCGTAACATTTAGAGCGTTCAGTTTAAAGATTTTTATTTTTGTATGAAAATCTGATGAACAAAAATATGATGAATTATTAAAAGTCATAGAACAAAAGTTGTGTTATTTAAAAGTAACTTACCAACTTGAGTGTAACTTCCGAATCGAATCTCAAAATCATCTGGGAATTAGCCTGAATTTCTGTAATTCCGAGATATGTTAGCGTGTACTGATTTCGAGGGCGTAATGTTCTATCATACAAGGCTGACAAATCTAAAGAATCAGTACAAACAGGAAGCGTTCCTACAACAGTCTGTGCTTGTCCTTCACCTGGTGTTAAAAGTATTAGAAGCAGCCAAATCATTATTTTTGTGGTGGTTTTACACTGAAAATAAATTAAAGATCGTTTAGTATAGAATTTGATTTAATGGGACTTAAAAATGATGCATCCAATGTTTAACACTAATCTCTAACTAGATTACCCATCGTTGAAAAATCCCGACTGTGTAAAATGAAAACTTTAAAAAGACGGAAACTAGAAAATCTTTAGTGATTTTTGCAAGATTAAGACAAATCGGTTGACGTAAGAATCATCAAAATCTGCCCATGAATTTGGTCTTTAGAACTCTACAAAGGAACAAACCTATATAGAGGCAGATAAATATATTACGGTAAAAAGATAAATATTCATTCCCTATATAACTGATATATTATTATTAGCTTTTAATGTCACACTGTTGGGCAAAGGCCTCCGTACTCTTTTTCCATCTCTCTTTGTTCAGAGCTGCCAAGGACCTCTCTTTATTCAAGGAGTCCAGCTCATCCCACCATCTTCATGTGGGCTTACGAGAACATTGTGACCCACCCACCCCATTTAACCCCTATTGCTCTTGAATTTTCGAAAAATGCTTCGTATGTGCTTTCTTTTTAAATATATATATTCGTTTCTTTATATCCAGTAGTGTAGACTGTGCGATGTCTGTTAATGAATTTAACATTTTTATAAAGTAGATATAGTAGAATAATATGGACTAGGGAAAGCTAAAAGAACCGATCATAGTTCACTGAGATATACAGATGGTAGCGTAGATATAGTAGAATAATATGGACTAGGGAAAGCTAAAAGAACCGATCATAGTTCACTGAGATATACAGATGGTAGCTAACGTAATCTTATTCTTAGTTTTTATCTTACTATCAAAAAAACATAAAAACCTTTAAAAACAATGAATCTAGACTACAAAGTAATGTAGGTAATTTATTTACAATAATTTGACAAGTCAAAACTATTTGTATTTTTTTAAACTGTAATGCGTCCACTGCTGGACACAGGCCTCCCCCAAGCACTGCGACCTCGACCAATTCCATGCCTCTCCCATCAATCATATTACGTGTAGGTATTTTTTGTAAACATAATTAAATCATTTCAAGTTGTAATAGAATTGGAAAATTCACTAATAGTTTCATGAGAATTATTTCGATCAGTTAATTGTTATAATTCTATAAATACATATTTATAACGGTCTCGAATAATTACTAGCGTAGTTTTTATGTTGATCAAAATAATGTATTAATTAAAAGAATACTACTACACTGTCTACACTGACACGCTGGTATTTAAAAGTAATGAATTATAACCATAAAATAAATTGTTAATCAATGGAACGAAAGCAGCAAATTATGACAGGAAAACAACAAGATTGGTAAAAAAAAATTCTTAAGAAAAATAAATGTACACAAAACTATCAAATTGCTTAGTAGGTAATTACAACAAATTCCTTATTATAATTGAAAATAATATGCTAAATACTATTTAAGTTGCATTATATTTGTTTATGTATTTTGCATTGCATTATAAAACTATTTGGTGTTATTCAATGGAACAAAAAAGCCAATTGTAAGGGGAAAACAACAAGATTGCTCATTCAAATTCCCAAGTCAGTTTAAATGTACACAAGACTAACAAAATGCTTGGTAAATAATCGTATCAAAATCACTCACTTTTTTTAAATCAAAACTAATATGTAGCATACAATTTCACCAGCATTATATTTATTTAACAATCTAGCATTGCACTATAAAACTGTTATTTAGTAGAACAAAAACAGAAAATTATGAGAGGACAAACAATAAGATCGGTCATCAAAATTTTTGAGACAAAAATGTATATGCAAAACTAACAATATATTTAATCACATCACTCACCATATTAAAATTTAAAGTAATACATGTCATACTATCTGACAAACATTATCTTATTAATCTTTTTCACATTGTGTTTAATTTCCTAAGCTATTAAATGATTTTATAAACAACATCGCACTTCTAAGACATTGTAAGACTGGTCATAATGTTTAGACCAAATCAAACAGGTTGCTAATTATATTGTATAATTTAGTAGCTTCTGAAGTCTCATCTTCAAATTTCCTGTTTCCTCGACCCAATGTGACGTATCGTATCGACCGCCTGTCGCTATTCGTTTTTGCTTTTTTATCTATTTGCTCGGCTCTTATGGGTTTTGAATTACCTTCCTCAAGTTTTGATTTATAAAATGCACAAACATTTTCCAATCCGACTAGTTGTTCATACAAACAAACTCTTCAGCTTTATTAATCTAAACTAATATTATAGCTGAAGAGTTTGTTTGTTTGGTTGAACGCGGTAATCTCAGTAACTACTAGTCCAAATTGTTTTTTTTTTTGTATTGGGTAGCCTCATTATTAATAAAGGCTATATAATATCACGCTACAGTCAAAAGGACAGCGGAGCAGCAACGAAAAATGGATGAAAACTGGCAGGCAATTCCATACGACGGGCAGGGTCTGGGGAGCAAAAATTTTACGTGGACGAAGTTGCGGGCAGGCGCTAGTTTCGTATAAAATAAATATAGAATATTTTAATGCCATTGATTTTATATTCTGTGATTACTTTAACTCACACACCGACTTCCTATGTTTAAAATTTTAACAAATCAAAATACTACACTGATTACCTCTCAAAATTGTGTTTACATTAAATATGGCAGATCAGAAGCATTCGACAGTTTGTTGTATCAAAAATGACACATTTTCAATTGAGGTGGAAGTATCTATTGCCGTACTTGGTACTCGGTAACGAGTCAGCTTTAAAACTTTTGCACCTTTCTAATTGCTGTATCAAAGGAAATATGTGGTCACCTAAGTCACATAAATAACCTTAATATCAGCGCAGGTATCTTCCCAAATGCCTTAAAAACTTCATTGATAAGGCCAATGAAAATGAAAATTGAAGGAGAATAGAGAATTAATGGAATATTAACGGCCAATCGCACTCATATCTGGGAATTTCAAAATATTTTAGCAATACATTTATAACGAACTGTACAACTCTAATTCATTCATTAAAAATAATAACTTTTTATGTGATGAACAGAAAGAGTTTACCTAAACTCTTTCGGTCTCATTATAAAAAGCAGTTTAACTAAAAACCCAGGTTTAAACCTCATTAAAGAATGGTTTAAGTTTAAGTTTTATTACAAAAAAAGGTTTTGCTATAAACCATAGACTAAACCTTTGTTTAACGTTAAACCTGGGCGACCCCTGGTTTATCGATGGGTCTAAGTAGCATCTGTCAAGTTTCCACTTTTAGATTATCATTTATTTCGTTGTGTTGTGTTGTTTTTATCCAAAAATGGACATTAACATGGTAGATTTAATTGATAATCAGGATATTGAAGCTATTCAGTCAAAAGAAAGGTCACGCCGATTCAACAGAAATCGGGTTCGAGTCAATCCCTTCATTGAGTTATCCGATGAAGATTTCAGGCAAAAGTAGAAAACAAAATTTATACAAAAGTATCGCAAGTCGAAGAAACGCTTAAATAAATTTTGTTTTCATAAAACGCCCGAAAATATTACGTTTCGTTACACAAACTTACATGTACTACTACCTAATACATTAGTAATGTGATTAAACCTAAACAAAACTGCAATCGATAATTAATATTAATGTCCATGCAAAATAACAAAGTCTCAATATTTTGAATGTTCCTTACATAATTAAATCATTGATAATACTATCAAAACGTTTTCTTTTCTTGGGATACGGAACGTTGCAATAGAATGATATCATGACGAATGAGTGATATTTGTGTTAATCTGTGGTTGATATTAAGATAATGGTTTAAATGACGGTATTAAGAAGACCACGATCTAAAAATGTTTTGTAATACGAACAAGTTTAGACCATGGTTTTACAGATGAGCTTGGACTTGATAGTTTAGGTTTAAACCAAGGCTTATTTAGTTTTTTGTAATAAGACCGTTTCTGTTCATCACATAAAAAGTTTAGAGAGGACTATTTATATGGCCATATATGACTTTATATATAATGTGATATAGAATGTCAAAAAACTAATACCTGTATGAGGCACATTTGGGACATGACTCAGACCTTTGACTACGAAGATCATGCTATTCTCTTGGGAAAACTTGAAGCTTACAGCATTACACGCAATTTAATTAGTCTTCTTCGTCTTACCTGAAAAATCAAAAACAAATAACTGAAAGTCTTTATCCAGCTAGCAAGCGCAAAGAGATATATCGGTCCTCAGAGCGTGAGATTCTCTTTAGAGTACCCCAGGGGAGCGTATTGGGTCCATTCGTATTCAAATTATACATAAACGTTATCCAAACGCCAACACATCAAGCTACCCGAAACTGTCAAATTTTCCCAATCAATCTTGAACCGAATGCTTAAGCGATAAAGTTGAAAACCTATTAAAGAAATTTGACAGATTATAATAGCTTTGTATGTTAGCGTCTGTACCTGAATGCATTGAACAGTCCATAACACTGTTTGCAGACGATAGTATCGTAATAATACCATATTTAAGCAAGGAGTTATGTAAAAGGGCATTATTAATTGTTTAATAAATGTTGCAAATTATTTAAAAATATGCTTAGAAGAAACACAATTTGTAAATTTTAGTCACCGGATTCCCAGCATTAGCCCTAATATTCAGAACAACAATGAAGTTATACAAGTTACAAGACTTCTAAAACCTAAATTGGAAAGAAAATACTGATACGAATACCTTATGAAAGAGAATTAATAAGTCCACAAACGCTCTGCATTCACTATCCCAAATAATACCTATACATAAATTCACTTCTTACTGCTTATAATGGCATAGTAGAATCTTACATGTGTTACGGTCTAATATTCTGGGGAAACTCAACCAAAGAGAAAAAGCTGCTAACGCGAAGAAAATATGTTTATGGGTGATGTTTGGCATATACATCTGCATACAACCTTCATATACTGAAAGTTGCATGCCATACTTCAAAATATTAATACTGCCTTGTCTGTAAAGAATAATGGATAAGTTTTATATTATAGTGTGCAATTTGTGCATAAGTAAGTATATATGATAGTCATTGGACATTGGACATCTAATAGCGGAGAAACGGATTTTTTTAATGAAAAGGCCTAAAACCAATCAGTTTTCAAAAAAAAACTGACTTCTAAAAACACAAATCAAAGTGCAAAATAACTAAACTTATTTTCAAAAGTCGGTGTCTAAAAAACTTAAATACAGATTTGTATTTAAGTTTTTTGCCACAAAACTTCTAACATTAAAGTCATTTTTCAATTCGTATACCACTACTTGCTATGTGAACAACAGTGGTAGGAGGTACTAAAACATCATCAAGAGACAAAGTGGCAGAAGTACATATTATCGAAGCTAAGGCAAAAATTACCAACGAATTGGGAATCTCCTCCTTTTTCAAGTAGATTAAATATACAAATTTAGAAAATAAACCTTTAAATATCACACCCATCATTTAAAATCAACAAAAAATTATAATGATGTCACTATATCCACTTGTTTATGAAAAATAATAAACAGGTTTTAAAAGGAAATATAATACATATTATAATCGATGAGACAAAACTAGTATTATGTTAATGGTCACAGAACTCACCTTTGTAAATTCTAAAGATATTAAACACCAATCACAAAAAGTTATTAAATCAAAACACTCAATGAATGTAGTCTTTTTAAATGTTCCATTATTTTCAAGTAAAACATCATAAAATGTTGCCATTTTTAAACCATATTTATTATTAACAACAACACATTTTTGAGTCGATGAAGGACTGGTCAAAGTCGTTTAGTAACTTTGATCCGAAGTGCCAGATACTACGACCGCGCCATATTGACGTAGGAATTGTACAAAAACATGTTTAAATCAGGGTCATAGCAAACACGATAATCTTATTTTTTTTAATTTTTTTTTATTGATGTGCAACATATTTCCTCTCGCTTCCCTGTAATCTGGTTGATTTTGTGTAAAGGGACGGAAGTGTGTTTCAAGAAGTCGGGGAAACCCACGCAATTTGATTGAACTACTGAGCGTTCGTGGTTGTAGAGTTGGCCGTTAGATGGTACCAATACATTTTCAGAAAGTTGGTACAATGTTACTTTCGACCAAAATGATATTCCAGATATTACACACAATATGCGACTACTGGAAGGTTCAGTCGTTATTTTTAAATAGAGACTTTTATGACCGCGATGCGTACGTCAGTCCCTTCAGACCCTGTGTCTTATTATATTTGAGCCATGAACTGCGCAGAATCTTTGCATCGTCACCATTTGGTTGGTGCATAATTTCATAGAATGTAAGTAAGCAAATTTATTTCTCGGCTAAATACTTTTTATTTTACAACTTATCATAATTATCTTAATACAATATAAAAACCAACACTAAAATAAATATATTATCTACAATTAAATAAACGTAAAAAAGGGAAGAGTTCACTGGGCATCAAAAAAATCGTCCTCAATGCTGTCGATGGGAAAAGTACCCAAATGGCTAGCAGCGTTGCCACGTTGGATGGCAAAGCTGATTCTTTGATCTAAACATAGGCCAGCCCTCTGGCACTCGATTAGCACACGGATCCCACGGCCCTAGTGTTCCAACCCCATAAGGCTTAAACATAAAGCTCCCAATAGGGTTGTTATATTTGCGTCATTAGAGGTTTTCTGCTCCTGCAGCAGCCGCCCCAGCACAGCCTGCCGTGCTAAGAAGATGAGATGGCGCGAGGGTGTCGACAAAAGTATCATCCCACACCAAAAGCCTACCCAACTACCAAGGCATTATGGTCATTCCGTCTGGCCTCTTCCCATCGTCGTGTGCCAAACCATTGGCTTATAAGACAGCTTGCACCCCGGCGGCGGTGAGAAGAGCCCGTGTTGGAAAGTGGCAGTGAAGTTGCTGGTACACATGAATGTCTAACTTGTCAACATATGAACCACCCAACTAACGTGCAACACATTCTGGTACTCCCTTTCTTCTCCTAAAATTGTTTGTCCGAAAAACATTATCCATAACACGTTAGCTATAAACGGTAGTAACCATAATATTCAAAAAGTCGAAATTTTGTTTTACATAATTATCTTTGCTTCTAAAACTATTCTGTCTTAGTATCAAAAACTATAATCATTAAATCTCCTAATTTTGCATGTTATAAAGTCATATGTCCTAAGTATTGTATTAAATAAATTGTATTATGTCGAATGTTCATTTATAATAAAATCGTTAGTAGTAAGAAAATGCTACATGTTAGGTTTTAGTGACAGAAACGAATCGCTGTAAATCCGACTCCACCAAGTCTTGTCTGCCCTACCCCTAGAGTGTAATTTAAAATCACGTAGGCGCAGAGGGGTGAGGCGGCCCGCGAGCTGAGGAGCAGGTGGTTGTAACGCTCGCCGCCGCTGCTGAGGCTGGCCGGCGAAGCCGGCCAGCAAGACGAAGCTGCGGTGGTGATCGTTAAACCGTCTGCGACGATAAGCTCGTGTGGGACCGCCTAAGCCCCGCAGTGCCGGAGCCGTGACAGAAACCATGCCTGCTGCATGATGCATGCTCGCTTGCATACTGCATGCTTGCTTGCATGCTCGATTCCATGCTGCTTGCCTGCTTGCATGCATGCTCGCTTGCATGCTGCATGCTTGCTTGCATGATACATGATGCATGCTTGCTCGATTGCATGTTGCTTGCGTGCATGCATGGTGTATGTTTGTTTGTATGTTTCTTAGAGGGAAATAAAATCACTTGTTCACAATCACCTGTTTTATTGAGTGATATTGTATTTATTGAGTGATAATACATGCAGCGCCATGCCAGGCCTTGATAAATACCATAATGCTTTTGTATCTTTAATATGTATGTATTGTATCAGTTGAATTTGATATAATAATAAAATTCTTAGTGAACTCCGTAATACTTTGTTTTACAAATATAATTTATAGGATAAATAAACATAAAATAATTTGAATTTAGAACTTATAACTTTTATGGAAAACAGTTTAAAGTCTTTTGTATGTTATTGATAGTAATATTTATGACAAACGGATTTAGGGCATTTTATATTTCGGGATTTCAATTGTATGGCATGTGATATTATGTGACATTTAGTTCGGACAAGTTATCATTCGGACAAATGATGATTAGGACAAAAAAAGTTATGGCTCTTTAGATTATGGATAAAAAAGTTAGGTCACACAATAGAGAACCACACATTCTACGTAGTAGTGGGCGGTCGACTTTACATTTCATAATGAGAAAATACTGTATTTAAACAATTGTATATGTTACTGTACCCAAAGTAGGTTCAGTTTGAATACTCCAACAACCAATCCCGTTACTTCTCTACATCCGTGAAGGTTAAATACTGAGAAGAATCTACATAAGATCTATGTAGGAGTATGAGAAACTATACTGCTGACGTACCACGCGCCTGATGTCTTTCCAGTGTCGCCTGCCTTGTCTGGTACACAGATCATGAGACTACCACGGCTTTCACCATTGCAGACTGAGGTGCCTGAAAAAAAAAAATTGTTAGTAACTTTAGTTACTGAACCGCGCACAACTTCACGGTCAATCCCGCACGAAGAAAGCCACAGTAACGGTGCATTGTTCTGCATGCGTAGCATGACCACCGTAGAAAGGGGTTTTGTCGACGGAAGAATAGACAAAATTACAGATTGTAGAAAGATTAAAGACAGAATTAAAGATTGTAGAACGATTTGTACCGTTTTATGGTGGCGTAGCATGACAGTTCTATCTTTTTTCTACCAAGAATAGGCAAAGTTCTTTCTATGGTGGTCATGTTACTCGTGCTGGTATACAACATACTCGTGTATTAAGCCCGGTCTACTGTTGCATGTGGATTTCGCGAGAAAACATGTACCTTTCTTGCGACCTTTTCTCTAGTGACGTTTGACGACTGTTTCGGTGCAGATTTGTCTGTATTTTATTTTATCGGAAATAATTTTAAACACAAGTGTCATTGTAAATCTATACTAATATTATAAAGCTGAAGAAGAGTTTGTTTGTTTGTTTGATTGATTGAACGCGCAAATCTCAGGAACTGTTGGTCCGAATTGAAAAAATCTTTTTGTGTTGGGTAGCCTATTTATCGAGAAAGGCTATAGGCTATATAACATTACGCTACAACTAAGAAGAGCGAAGCAGTAATGAAAAATGTTGCAAAAACGGGGAAAATCGCATGGGTAGGCGATTCGATGCGACGGGAAGGGTCGGGGGAACATTAAATTTAACGCGGACGAAATTGCAGGCAGAAGTCAGTATTTTATACGTATATGATTGTGAACTAAGTGGAACGTAGCGTGACGTATATTGAAGTGAATAGTAAATAAAGTGCATAAGGACAATAAATCAACAAAACAATAAGAAAAATTTACCTGCTTACCCTCTATTAACAACAAGTGGTTGCAGCTCTAAACTGCTAACAGTGCCATCTGTCTTTCTCATAGTTATCAGTTTAACGATTCGTATTGAGTTTATTTCTTGCGACATCTAGTGTGCGAACCTAGAACCACTTTTGTCAGAAGTTCTGTGTCGACTCACCATTGTGCCAGGTGTCAAATGTGGAGGTGGCGATCACTTCATCTTGACGATAGAGGGCGCTAGGTGTGGTAAATATAACAGCCACTATCATCGAAACTAGTGGTGACCCAGTGGTATCGGCCCCGACTTACGAAGGTTCGAACCCAGGCAGGCGCTAAACTTTGTGTAAATAATTTCATCACCACTGCTCTCAAAACGATGAAGGAAAACCATCGTGAGGAAATCGTCATGTCCTAGAAAAATTCGAAGATATGTGACATCTACCAACACGCACTGGACCCGTGTGGTAGATTACGGCCCATTCCCTCTCATCGAGAGGAAGCCTGTGTCTCAGCAGTGGGAACAATATAGGCTAATTATAATGAATATAATCGAATCTGTGTGGATTTTGCAACGAAAACAACCATAACTGCAAGCTGACGTTGCCAAGAATATAAAAAGCACCTCGTTAGGGACAACAGGGCTGACAACGTGGCCTGTATCGAGGCCCTGCGAAAGGTTCTCAAGCTGGAACCCTGTAGGATATGCATGTGTTATATTAAGCAGTATATAACTATAAGTGTATATACATGTACTAATTATGTATAGGGAAGGGTTTCAATAAGTAAAGCACAGAAAGACAAGACTAGACCTTTATTTCAATTAGGCTTGTCAGCAATTAATCAGAAAGCTAGTCGTCCGTTCCAAAACTAGGTCTTCATGGAGAAGAAGGACAAGAAACTCCATGGAAACAGTATTGAAGTATTATATCAACACATTTCTTACATTGCCATACATTATCATTATCTTAAATACATTAATTCTATCTCTTGGACCATTGTCCAAGAGAACTCAGAATAATATCAATATAATCAAAATATAACAATAATATCTAGGAAAAGAATATGAATATTCCATTTATAGGATTTTAAACATTTGCAATATTGGCAACACTATAAACAGTACAACAACAATGTCATAATAGGCAATGATTACGATATAATTAATCAATTACTTAACTTACGTGACCTCTGGTCGATCCTTCCACACAACAACAGCACTAGAACTAGCCAACTGAACATCTGCCAAGCAACTGACAGTTTCACTGTGGCTCCGGCCTTTTATACCCGTTAACAAACAAGTATGATTCAAAAACTGACAGCTTGAGTCAAATCAGTGTTTGACTTATACAAAAATAAGTTTATAATAAAAATCATTTACTAATTCCATAATTCAATATTAGACACATAATAATTACATATAATAATTACATATATCACGGCCATACTGACAAGTACTTCGCTCTCGAAGTACATTAGATACCTTGTTTTCTACAACTGTTCTTTTTTTTTCCTTTTGTATTTCTCCTTTTGTTTTGTCAAGTGCCTAGACGTGCCAAGTCCCCTCCACCCGCTGCTAGTGGTATAGACTTGCACCAAGCAAATGACCGACCAGCGGAAACAAATTTTATCGGTTACTTCGTCATGCAAGTCCTATTCACCCACTGCTGGTGAGATAGACAAGCACCAAGTAAACGATCGCCCAGCGAATCTTTACTTTTTTTACTTTTCGTTTGATTCTCATTTCAGGTTCTCTAAGCGTAATAAAACTTATCTACCTATGTATCGAAACCTTTTGTTTTTTTTTTCTTTATCTCCCTAATGTAATAGAAACAGGTTAAATACTTTAACAATTTTGACAAATAATGAATCGTTTATCGGTATAATTTATTTTACAAAACAATTATTTCAGAAATAATTGAAAAAGCCATTCCTATTGATTAACTTTTAACTATTGAAATTAAAAATTAACCGTTGTATCAAAACAGTAGCCAGTGATCATGAAAATGATTCGAATAATTCATCGCTCGGTCAATCTGACAATATTACCGAAAACCGTATTCAATAATCATTTACTATTAACATTTCCACAAATTTTTGACATGGCCACTCCGACCACAACATTTCCATTTCACTTTGGAAGTAATAACTGTAACTAATACCTAACAAACCAAAGTAAAAACAATTATTTCACAGAGGTTAATCTTGAGAAAAGCTATTTATTTTCTGTACTATGTTATGCTCACTACTTTGGAAAAAATAAAGAATTAATCCAAGTAAAAGAAGCCACATCCTCAAATTAATTTCAGTAGGTGGTGTTAGCTATTTTCTCACAGAGTCAACGGAGCCTGACAGTCCGCTTAAACGGGTCCAGTGACCACGGTGTCCAACAACGAAAGACCGATTGAAGAAAAAATGGAGGATCATACCGAAGTATAAATTGAATTTTCAGGACGTTAAACTACTACTAACTATGTGTTGTTTTCTTCGTTAAAATTATCTCCGAAACAATTTATAAACATCAGAACCTAAACAAGTAATTTTAAATTACCATGAACATTTGAATGGCATTTAAATATCTCTCAAATAACATCGTTTTTATAGTACTTGTACAGTCAACCAAACTATATTCGTACAGCTTCACCGACTCAGCAGTTTGTAAATGTTTGTAACGTCTATTAGCACAGAATGACATTCTGCTATCATCTTAATATGTCAAACCGAATAAGTAGTGTGACACTAACAGCATCATTATTTTCTGTTGTTTTTATTTTATTTATTTTTCATAAAATGGTCAGGCCATTGAAAATAAAAGATTTGGGTTGCTTTATCGGTAATCGCTGTATTCCAATTTAATTTAATTTTCTATGTGATAATCTGCTCAGTATCGTAGCTTAATGAGGTGAGCTTGATAAAGGAAATAATTTGAGAACTGAACATATAAAGGAACAGACCATAACTTCAAAAAAATAAATAATGGTAAATGCCCATTACAATTGTTACATCATGTTATTACATCAGTATTCACAATACCTTTTTCTTAATCTTCCAAAATAATTATCCAATAAATCATAATAAATCTAATCTTTGTCAATATATCGTTTGAACGTTCAGTACAACTGAAATGGACAACAATGCTTATAATTTGAAAATAACCTTTTACGACCATGCCGAACTGTACGTCATCTCGAAGTACAAGTGTCAAAAGCGATAAGAGGAACATTTATATTGTTTTCATTGGTCTATGACCCAAGTGATGTTATGGTCTCACCCGATGCACGTGGCCTAACACCAGGCCTAAGACTCCAGCGGTTAATTTTCATGTATTTCACAATTAAATTCACCTCGAATTGTGTAGTTTATTTTTCTTTTTTTTGTGTTTTTTTATAAATCCAGTTATTTCAGTTTAACCAAACCTAAATAATACGGTTTTGTCTCAGGTCTCATCCCTGTGAGTATGTCTCTATAATAAAAACCTCACAAGCTAATTCTAAATATCTTAAAATAATATACCTAACCCTCAAAAGAAATGAAACTAAAATTGCATTAAGTACTGAGATCTACATAATCACTTTTATAATTAAACAAAGTGTTATCTGATCTATGAATTCTGCGTTTACTACCATCTCAAATAATTTTTCATATTTACTCCGTTAATCGATTGATTTCAAAATGCTAGAACAACCTTGGGCATACACCGTCCGTGACATGTTCCAAAGCTAATAATAAACAAGCTGTGAAGAATTAACACTTAAAATATATCTTATGTCGGAGAAATAAGTCTTTCTATAGTGTATTCAAATCCTAATAACAAATTTATTTTATAGAAATTTGAATATCTATTTAGCTTTACGTGTAGGTATCAAGATTATTATTTTTGAACTAATTTGTTTACATGTTTGAAAATTAAATAGCAAACGCAGATTAAGACAAAAATTAAAAATGCAGAAACCAATTAGTCAACATTATGACGTTTTTAGCATCTTATTTTTTTCTAAAAGTAATTTCATATATTTGTCGGAGTTTGTTAACAATTACAAATTGTGGGTAGTCCGCATAATTTGTTATGCATTGTTTTTATTATCATTCATTTAGGTGATGTTTCTATTAGATATTGTCTTATAAATCAGAGCATAATTTATTGAGTACCTGGTGTGCGCACTAATTGATTTTTGGCTACTTATTTCGATAATTGTAACTGATACTTTTGTTCAAAACAATAACTGACTTGTTACTTTAATTTTAAAATGATTGGCGTTGCTAAATTCACCGTTGTTTATTTATGACAATTATTCTTGTAATATTTGATTACTCAATAATGTAAGTCTTATTAGATTAAGCATACTTTAGCGTTTTGTATTAAGTAAACACGTGGCGTACTTCCGCGCGCCATCGGACAGAGTTGTCATGGATATTAAGGCGAGACATTGTCCTATAAAAGAGCTGGCACTCAGTGAGCAAGTCAGTCTATCTTCGGATTAGACTCATTACAGAGCCTCTGCTCCCGACAAAACTGTCGGTTTACCTGGTACAGCGCTGCTGTATATTCACATAGCTGTATTGACTAGCTAAATAGCGAAAGATACACTTTGTATTTGGGTCGCTTAGGCCTCTATACGAACTGTAGCCTTTTGTTCGTCGAACTGTATTGTTTTAACCTACTTTACCATCTGTTACCTTTTTATTGTGTTTCTTTTTATATCGTGTAATTAATACTGTATTAAAACGCTGTAACTGTTTATACTTCTTGTTTATCCCAATAAAATGGGAACTCCAAACCCTGACGATATATCGCTCGGCACTTCTGATTTATTTGTAACCTAATCAACGGTTTCTCAGCCAAATTCTGGGCTGACTATATTCAGATTGCTATCGAAACACTAAGAAGAAGAACGGTTTCTCCTTAAACTTTTCTAATGTAACGATTTCTTGTTGTTAGTACGTGTATCATCATTAAAACTTTACGAAAAACGGATTCACTTTACTATTTTTTCAACCGACTTCAAAAAAGAGGTGCTCAATTCAACTGTATTTTTTATGTTTGTTACCTCATAATTTTTGGCTGGGTGAACGATTTTGATGATTCTTTTTTTTAAATTGGTAGTCCCATTTGAATTTCATTGACTTTGCTTTGGTAGTTTTTGCATTAGCTTCGATAATACGAATTTAATCCTCTTTGTTTATCATGATAATATTCTAATAGTCCTGTCACTGCTATTCACGTGGCCAGCAGTGATATAGGAGATACATACCATAACTAAAAAGTTAAAAATAGAAATCCCTTTTCAAAAAACCGACCTCCTAAAAAAGTGGCTAGGTTCTTTTTTTAAACTTTAACATCTGTAACCGGTACCTCTTTCTGTGCAAATAAATACTTTCTAAACATCTGACATCGTGAAGTTTCATTTCTGTGAACACCTGCATCATACTACTTCCACTTTTTTTCAAAATTGTATCCTCTTATAATACTGGAAAGAAACAAAGGTACAATGACTATTAAGTAGTTAATATTTTTCCATCCACAATAACCCATTGGTACTTGATTATCTATTTAATGATGATGTAAAAGTGATTGGCAATACTTAATCCCTTAATTTAATAATTTTATCCCTTTGTATTTCGTTTTAATGTAGAAGGGCCTCTAAAGATTTCAACGATTTCATTTACTACTTATTTCCTGAAAACTTCGTGATATTATTACAAAAAGTCGAGGTTCCGCAGTTTCAAACCTCATACAGCAACTTGCAGCACCGCAGCTCAGATGTCAAGGTGCAAGTGTAGTCAGCGATCCGCCAACGAACGGTTTCCAATAGACCGTTAGTGGCCCCACCATCGAGCATGAAAATAAGAAAATAACATTCATTAGTAAGCAGTTTTAAAAGGACAGGGAACAATCGCCACTTCTGATGTTATATTAAGCAGTATATAACTATAAGTGTATATACATGTACTAATTATGTATAGGGAAGGGTTTCAATAAGTAAAGCACAGAAAGACAAGACTAGACCTTTATTTCAATTAGGCTTGTCAGCAATTAATCAGAAAGCTAGTCGTCCGTTCCAAAACTAGGTCTTCATGGAGAAGAAGGACAAGAAACTCCATGGAAACAGTATTGAAGTATTATATCAACACATTTCTTACATTGCCATACATTATCATTATCTTAAATACATTAATTCTATCTCTTGGACCATTGTCCAAGAGAACTCAGAATAATATCAATATAATCAAAATATAACAATAATATCTAGGAAAAGAATATGAATATTCCATTTATAGGATTTTAAACATTTGCAATATTGGCAACACTATAAACAGTACAACAACAATGTCATAATAGGCAATGATTACGATATAATTAATCAATTACTTAACTTACGTGACCTCTGGTCGATCCTTCCACACAACAACAGCACTAGAACTAGCCAACTGAACATCTGCCAAGCAACTGACAGTTTCACTGTGGCTCCGGCCTTTTATACCCGTTAACAAACAAGTATGATTCAAAAACTGACAGCTTGAGTCAAATCAGTGTTTGACTTATACAAAAATAAGTTTATAATAAAAATCATTTACTAATTCCATAATTCAATATTAGACACATAATAATTACATATAATAATTACATATATCACATGCATGGTAACCAGTACGCCTAATACAATGTCTGAAAACAATTCTAAGCCTGCACCTATGCAGTCCGCGTGCCTTTCTAAGGTTGCTACTCTGCCGACTTACAGTACCCCTATAGTCGATATCACGGCGAAATATCCCTGATCGCTGGTTCCAACATGGAATTAACCCTTAAAGGCCACACCTCACCCAGGCCACATAACGGCCACATGGGGTAACTCATTACCCCAGGCTGAAAAACCCGTCGGACAAGATGTGTAAATGTTCTGAGACTTTAACTAATTATTTCTAATGGTTTAACTTGGTTAAATTATAAATGGCTTTCTAAAAACTGGTCATATAAGTCAAAATTCTGGAAAAATGCCGTTTTTTGCAAAAAAAATTCACTACTCCGCCATTTTGCAATATTAATATCTAAAACTTCAAGATAGTCCGCACAATATATACTACTATCACAAAAAAATAACAGTATCCCCCAATTATTCAAAAAACATATTTATTTTGCAAAATTACTGGAAGGAAAAATGAAAAAATTGCAAATTAAGATATTTATGATTTGAAACGTAAAAAAAATAATGTTTTTATGTTATGGAACTAAGTATATATGTATCATATTTTCATAACCTAGAGTCCATGTGTTTTCATTCAATGAACATAATCAATATTTATTCGGTAAACAATCCATATTTTACATAAATAGACTAGATTTTATAACAAATTTTTGTTACAAAAAAATCGAAAACTTACCTTTATTTTATCGATTGACACTGCAATAAGTCGATTGAAATAAAAATGTTTTTTTTACTGAACTGCGGTTACGGCCACACTGGGGTAACTGGTTACCCCAGGCCGAGAAAACGAACGCTAACAACGCCAGCATGCATTTGTTTGGCTTACTATGTAGTGAAGTCACGTCTCACACGTGTCTGTCAGCGGCAGATGCCGTTTATTGTATTTATTTGAAAGGTTTAAGACCTCTAATTCCACCTTTTCTAATCCTGGGGTAACTAGTCACCCCGTGTGGCTATTAAGGGTTAATCATGTCGGAACTCAGGGCTGTGCAATTGTGCGTGCAAAGATCCAAGTGTTTTGCAAAGAAATGGAGGTAAAAATAATCAGGCTCAATACCTCTATGAATACATGCAACACGCGCATCAATGGCTTGGAAGCCAGAATGGACGCTTTGAAGCGGTAGGCTTCTTTGGCTTCGGCCAATACCGGGGCAGTGGAAGCCGTCACCTCCTTCTGCGAAGCAGTAATGCTCGCGAAGGAGGAGGCGGGGCCCGTGAGAGAGTGGCAGTCTCTGCACCCTCACGTCCCTAGTCGCCGCAGGAGACGCCCCGGGCGTCAGGAGTCGATTGCAGACTCCCGGCCACCGTAGGCGCGAGCTTGGGGGCGGTGAACAATGGGTAGCTCGCCACCCGGTAAGGACCACGCTCGAGTCGATGGCGCGTAGTGTTCCACGCGCGCTTTAAAGAGATGTCAGCAAAACTGAAGGGGTCTGCTAGGACCGATGCCTGCCAGGGTCGCGAGATTGTTCTAAACAGATAGCGTGACCCTGGCACATGGGCAACTGATGGAACACGGGTGGGTCGCGAAAGTCTGACCTCCTGCCCTCCCGCTCCGCCCAGAGCGGGAGAAGTCGTTTGATGATTGGGAAATCATCAAACGACTCCAAAAAACAAGGAGGGTTCAGGTAATGCAGGGCATTCACTGTACTAGTAAGTAGCTACATTCATGGCTAACGATGTTTTTGAGAGCACTAATGTTCGTGTATGATGCGTTTATTTGTAATACGTCATTACACGAACCAATTTTTACCAACAACGGTTCGTGTCAATATCATGCAAGCACCAAAAGATTCTTGTAACATTTTGTAGGGATGCAAACGCGGGGTCTACAGTCGATTATAAAACAGTAAATAGTACATACTAACCAGTATCTCTACAAGAATTCTCAGTGTTCAATTGCGTATGGGCGAATAATAGGTAATTGTACCAAAAATCAACGTTGACATCATAAGATTGGTTATTTGTGATAATGCGTCTTGGCGGTCGAATCCCCATCGACAGCGGTCTTGGTGGGTGATTAGTTCCTGTAAAATTGGTTTGTTATTTTATTTTAGACCAAATATTAATTTCAAAAATCCTGATGTATGCACTACCACATAATAAATAAACAAGTTCTATATTTACTGTAAACTGGGTTCTATTTATTGACTCGCAAGTCACAGGCCATAAACCTAGTTTGGGATCCAGATGTTACTGGTTTACAGTTTTGTACCAAATTATTTGACTTAATTTTATCATTAAGTTTGGGATAATATTTTTGTTTTAAATTAGCAGTAGTCTGTGGGCCTCAAGGCTTATTTAAGATCGACGCAGACTCACAAATCACATCATTGCATGCAAATTGAAAGATTTAGTTTCCATAATATTTTTGTACTTATAGTTTTTTTTTATTCTTTCTCCTTGTAATATATTCCTTTGTTGTTGTTCATTGTTTTTTAAATTGTACTTTTATGGTAAATTATGGTACTCATGATACAGGGAATTCAAGTATGAGGACCGTGTATTCAAGTTTTCTGAAATTTTTTAACAAAATATAGTTATTTTTGCTTTATATACATCGCTGTCTTTTCCTGAGTGAAAATATGCAAAAGCAAGCTTAAACACATTCTACAAGTATCTAATCATCTATTGTTCGCTATTTTGAATTCTATTGTAGATCTTGTATTACTCTTAATTTTATCAATAAAAAACTGCTCGGGCATTACACTGCTTAGTTTATGCTCACACAGAGCCCAAATCTCGTCGTAGTGGTAATACAAAGCAAGATATTACGAGTCCGAATTCCACTTCTTACCATCCCAAAAATAGCACTACTAGATACTTGCTTATAATTTTTATTATTCGTAGGTACATACTTCATATTTTGTACTGCCTATATTATATTCCAAGAATAATTATGTATTTTGGAAAACTTTATTTTTAAATAATAATAATTAATAATCAGTCTGTATTGTCCCACTGCAGGGCAAATGCCTTCTTTCCTTTTACCACTCAACTATATCTTGAGCCAATAATGACCAAACGCCTGAGTCTTTCGCGAAGCCGTATGAAGTTTTCGGGGACCCATGTTGTGGTGGTCTTAGCCCACATTGCGATCTTTTTTATCTATACTTAATATTATAAAGCGTCTCCCCCCCTAACGTTGTGGCGAGCGGTCATGTTATTAAGTACTCCGGATATTTTATTCTAAAACTGTAGTAAAAAGTGCAGATTTCCTTATAAAAGTCATATAATCAAGTGCTCAACATCAGTATCTACAAAACAGTGCATAAACTTTAACATTACTCGAACTATTTCTCGAGTAATTAACAAAAAACATTTTAAAAACTTTCCGTAAACAGTGTGTTTGTGCGATGTGAGTGACCTTCACGAACAAAGAACTGAGCTATTAGCGGTCATTTGCACATAATAATTCTGGAAATTGTAGCAAGGAAATACCATTTTTGTTCATTTACAACAGTGCTTGGTTGGTGCGGCGGCGTAGTAACCGCTTCGAATATCATTCAAAACTTATAAACTCGAGTTAGATTCCAGCGATCCGTCATACTTTTTGTTTGTTATATATTTTAAATAAGACTTCTTTAATCAAAGTGTAACTAACCGCAAGACAATAATCAGATATTTGCTTTATTTAAGGATTATTTATTCAAGAAATATTTCTTTATATTAAAATCAAATATGTATAAAACGCCACCAAAATATACTACTCATCAAGCTACACCTTCTCGCTCCGAATCCGATATACAAAAAGTATGTGAGGAAGAAGGCTTTTCGTTAGATTTAAGCCCCGAATACATAACCCAGAGAGGTAATAAGCGCCTTCGGCCGATGAAGGGTGCTACACATATGGATCGGTTTGAAGACAAATTTCTAGGTCTGAAAAACGACATAAAATCTGATCTCAAGGATGATGAATGAATTAATAAGTTCTCAGAATTGCCGCATGGACAAATTTGAAGAGCATATCTTGGAAATTAAATCCCATTATACAAACATTGAGGCAACCAATCAAGAAATCGAGAAATCAATGACAGCCGTAACTAATCAATTAATCTCTTTGGAGACTAAAATTACTAACTTAGAAATTGAACGTCACACTATGGCCAAAAAGTTGACTTCACTCGAAGAAAAATTGGACAACTTAGAACGCAACTGTATTAAGACCTGTATTGAGGTGCGTAATGTTCCCAAGTGACAGAAAGAAACAAAAAGTACCCTTTACACCTTGGTTCAAAATCTGTCCAAAGAATTGCAAGCCGACATACAATTCTCAGACATTCGGGACGTTTCAAGACTACCATCCAAAAAAGAAAGCAAAACGTCAAATATAAGCATTGAATTTTCAAACACTTTACAAAAAAGTAACTTTCTTCTAGCTGCCAAACAGTTTAATACCAATCACCCTACGAATAAAGTCAATTCTACTCATTTAGGCTTTGAAGGTCCTAAGGCACTTATCTATATTGCTGAGCAGCTTACTCCTCTCACTAAAAAACTGTTCTACGCAGCTAGAAACTTCGCCGAATTGAATGGATTCGCTTTTTGTTGGACGTCAAATGGACGTGTCATGCTGAAGAAAACCGTCGATGGTCAGTACATAATAATTAAAAACGAACAACAACTATCGCAAATGTTACAACCCATTAATGCATGACTTATTATTAGTTTGTTTCGATCAAAAAAATATTATTTAAATTTTTCTTTTGTTATGTTTTTAAGTTTATTGTTACTTAGAATTTACAGCTCTAGATTTCACTTATTTATTTTGAATGTTAACTCGTGGTTTACACAGACAATCACACACTACACTAACCTTACCATTCAGTCCATACTCTTCACTACACACTCACATTTCATACAACGTGTTTCTAACGTGATCTATATGAACCGGTTTTCCAAGCTTTATAGGCAACTTACGACCCTTGTTCTTAACATAAAACATGCTTGATAACGCTAATGCCCTTATAGACACCATTGACGACTTTGCTGTATCGGATTCACACGCTTGCACCCCGGAGCAGGCTAAAATGTTTATTAAAAATCCAAAACATCAACTGAAAATCCTTACACAGAACATAAGATCAATAAATTGTAATTTTCTGAGTTTCCAAACACTACTTCAACGACTCACGTTGGAATGTGACATTTTGGTCTTAACCGAGTGCTGGTTATTGTGCTCGAGTAACTGCCATATCCCTAACACACAAAACTTTATTATGTACAGCACTGCTAAAAACTTAAATCAAAGTGACGGTGTTGTGGTCTATGTCAGGTCTAACCTTACAGTCACCTGTGATGAACTTTGTTTTGGTGGTTCTGCCACCGGATTATCCATCAAGGTGGGTTCTGATATTGCCATTTTGTGCATTTATCGGTCACCATCAATAAGCAACATTGATCACTTTCTTGCCTCTCTGAACAACTTAATTCCCACTTTTTCCAGTGTAAAAACCGTAGCTATTACTGGTGACATTAATATCGATATAAAACCAAAGTCACTTGACGCTCGTTCCCATGACTACCTAAACACACTGGCATTCCACGGATTTCTTCCTACCCATACTTTTCCGACCAGAGGCAACAACTGCCTAGACCACTTATTATTAAAATCCACATGTACATCCGTCTCACTTATCTTTAACACGACTGTAACTGATCATTGTTCTTCATTACTATGCATTTCGACCAAAAAAACACCTCTTAACATTGTTAGATCCGTCACCAAAATTGACTATGATGCCTTGGATAAGACCATGCTGACAATAGACTTTACACCCATCTACTCTATGTCGGATTCCAATGTTGCTACTGATACACTGGTTGGTCTCATCGTTGACGCAATATCCGAAAACTCTAACACCAAAAAGTTACCATCTAACAAGAAGATCCTCAAACCTTGGATCACTCCGGGCTTGCTGCGGTGTATGAGACACAGAGACCGGCTACATAAAAGATTTAAACAATCACCTAGTAATAGTATGCTTGAAATTACATATAAGCGATACAGAAACTTCTGCAATAAATTATTAAAAAAGGTCAAGAGACAATTCGACACCCAAGAGCTCGATAAAGCTGGAAATAACTCTAAGGTTCTCTGGGAAACTATAAAACGAATCACAAACACACAAAAACAACAATATTCATCTACACAACTACTTTCACACTCTGACACTCCTTATCAGTCCTGCAGTAATCTTAATAAATTCTTTGCTGACATAGGCAGAAAACTTGCTGATAATATTATCAACGACCACACATCTTCCACTTCACCTTGCTCTCACACTACTTTTTATTCGTCATCATTTGTTTTGGATCACACGGATATTGAAGAGGTTAAATCTGTTATTGAGTCCCTTAGGACCACTGCAGCCACTGGATGGGATGGTATCTCTCCTGCGGTACTTAAGAGATACTCTGGCATTCTAGCGCCAGTTTTAAGCTATATAGTTAACCTCTGTTTTAGTTCTGCTGTATTTCCGTCAGCTTTAAAAAAGGCTATTATACACCCTCTCTTTAAGGGTGGCGATGGAAAGTCTTTTAGTAATTATCGTCCTATGGCGGTACTACCCGCCCTTTCTAAAGTTCTTGAGCGCTTAATCAATAAGAGATTGGTAGGCTTTTTTCGAAAAAAATAATTTGTTTTCTTCTCAACAATTCGGGTTCCGGAAAAATATGTCAACCTGTGACGCAATTCATGAAGTTACCAATTTCATAGTCGAGAGAATCAACAGTCGTAAAAAGGTGCTTACAGTATTTCTTGATCTCGCTAAAGCCTTCGACACCGTTCCCATTTCTATCCTTTTACTCAAACTAGAGAAAGCAGGAGTCAGAGGACTGCAGCTTGATCTTTTAAAAAGCTATCTGACAAATAGAATGCAATTGGTGAAAATTGGTGACCATCTTAGCGATGAGCTCCCTATTTGTTACGGTGTGCCGCAGGGTAGTATACTCGGTCCTACGCTGTTTCTCGTCTTTTTAAATGACCTCTGCAATCTCAAAATCACAAACGCAAAAATTGTATCCTTTGCAGATGATACAGCTCTTACCTTTTTCGCTAATTCGTGGTCAGAACTTCAAACAATTGCACAGAACGGTTTTAATTCTGCATGTAACTGGCTTTATTCCCACGCTTTAACACTTAACACTTCTAAGACGAAATTAATGACATTCTCTATCTCACCGACCTCACAACCTGATATACCCATCACTATAAAAGCTCACTCCTGTAACAATACTCATTTACACCCATGTCAATGTCCACTTATTGAAACAGTTGATAATATTAAGTACCTAGGTATAACTCTAGATCAGTACCTGAATTATAAAATACATATTAACTTACTTACATGCAGGGTGAGAAAACTTATATATATTTTTAAAACTCTTCGACATGTCGCTAAGCAGCCTATTATTCGCAATGTATATTACGCCTTATGCCAATCTATTATTTCTTATTGTATTAGCTGCTGGGGTGCGGCCACAAAAACTGCCCTTAAACCTTTGGAAGTGTCCCACAGAGCTATACTAAAAATTGCAACATTTAGACCTATTCTGTTTCCAACCACAGAACTTTACAAAAATTGTGGTGTCCTCAACGTAAGGCAACATTTCATTCTGCAAACCGTTCTTCTCCAACATCAAAAAACTCCTCTTACTACTATTACCAAGCGAAGGAAAGATATTATTTGTACTGTTCCACAAACGAAGTTTAAATTCACTAAGAGATTTGTCTACTATCTTGGCCCCTGCTTGTACAATAAAATGAACGCGTCCTTATATATCTATAATTTACCACACAGCAAATGCAAAGTCACCTTACGTGCATTCCTCCTGAAAAAAACGTACGACGAGACTGAAAAGTATTTATTGACAGTTACATGAAAGTTACCCTATTTTTCATTTACACACACATACATTCACCCTTACACACTTACTCACCCACCCCTACACTAACACATACACACATTCACTCAACTGACCACACCAAAACTCCTTATTCTAATTGTTTTTTTTTAGTATTAGTTTTTGATGTTTAGTAATTTTATTTTTTTTCCTTTTGTGTTTTGTTCTACATTATAAGCTGCAAAGCTTACTAACATGATAATTTGTGATACCCAAACTGGGAGTGGAAACTGTCTCTCCTAAATACAGATTACTCAGTGATCTAGCTAGGAGAGTAGCGATTCACCCAAGAATTCGTTGTACCATGTATCATACTAATAATGCTTACATTTTAAGTCCCTTATGTACTACAAAACCTTTATGTACCTAAATAAATATATTATATTATATAAAAAGTTCAACGAAAGCTATTGTTCCATCCCGTTTGACTTCTTTAATCTGTGCGTCTAACGAAGCAGACCGAACGGAGTGACATCTGTCACTTGTCAGTTTGATTTTGACACTCTTGGGTTTGGTCTTTGAAAAATGGTCGCCGTTTGGGCCTCGCGACCCATGTTGATATATTAATCCCTTTGAATCGATCGGTTTGTGGACAATTTGTCGTGATCTAATTGTTTTGTTTGTAAATAACCCTTTTTGACGAAATATAACGGGTTTTAGTTTGAACTTTGGTTGAAATAGTTTGATGTGACAGTGACGATTTGGAGACCGCGTGCTGTGAAAATCTCTGGTATATTGCAGCGGCCTGTATCCTGGAATACTGACAGCGTCACTACACAATACAATATACACTCATTTACATATATAAATCCAGGTAGGCTCCAGAGCCAGTGTTCTTCAACCAGGTGAGTCTTTTGAATATTATATTAGTCAGCTCCGCGCACGGCGGACAGTTCGCAGCCACTCTTGTCCCAAGGCCCACCATAGTTATTATTCATAGCTTCCACTGCGCTAATTAAAATCCTACGGCCGGGGCCTTGGCCTGGCGTCGAACAGCTATCTTCTTACCAATCTATAATATACAGCAATAGATTAAATCTTCTCGGATATGGAACAAAATCAAGTTAAATAGAAATCTTAAATTCACTAATAGACAAACCTTATAACTACTCGGTCAAAAAACATGAAATTTTGCAAAAACTTCCTTACACAACGGAAACTCGAGTGGCGCTTAAACTAAAACTACTAACCTCTGATTCGACATATGTTTCTAGACCTCCTAGCGTAGAAATTCTTAATCGATTATCAATATAAAATCAGGTATGTCATACAAAAGTGCTGCATCTACGCGGACGAAGTATATGGAACAGTATTTTTTTTAAACTCGCAAATTGGCAGGTGTTCCCTTCGGTTCTCTATTGTGTGACCTAACTTTTTTATCCATAATCTAAAGAGCCATAATTTTTTTTCTCCTAATCATCATTTGTCCGAATGATAACTTGCCCGAACTATATGTCACATAATATCACATGCTATAAAATTGAAATCCCTAAATACAATATGCCCTAAATCCGTTTGTCATAAATATTACTATCACTAATATACAAAAGACTTAAAACTGTTTTCCATAAAAGTTGTAAGTTCTAAATTCAAATTATTTTGTGTTTATTTATCCTAATTATATTTTTAAAACAAATTTGTATTACGGAGTTCATTAAGAATTTAATTATTTTATCAAATGCAACTGATACAATACATAAATTGTAAAGATACAAAAGTGTTATGGCATTTATCAAGGCCTGTTATAGCGCTGCATGTATTATCAGTATCACTCAGGATTTTTTTTTTTTGGCTTGTGGGTAGTTGTAAGTCAGTAGTAATATATAGTTGTAGTAATATATTTTAATAAAGACATTATTAATTAGTATTTATGCAATTATAATAAAGTTCATAGTTTGTACCTGCTGGTGTAGCGTTATCACATTATAATTTTACTTTTAAAATCCACATCACTTCACTGACATCACAACAATGGAGTCTAGCAAACACTCTGAGTGAATTAAAGGAGTTGTTTCACACCAAGATGTCTGCATTTGAAGAAGAACTACAGAAGGCCCCATCATCACCTGTCATAACTTCAAGCCTGGCCGAGGACTTCATAATGTTCCGGACATTCATCACCCAGGCTCTTCACAGCGTACAGCAACAGGTGGAGCTACTAGCTCGTAGTGTCGACCAAATTGAGATGCGGGGACAGAGGAAGATCTTGCTGTTGCATGGTGTTGATGAGGAGCAGAAGGAGGACACCACCAAGCTGATTGCAGAGGTGATATGCATTAAATTGCAGCTGAGTGACTTCACAGTTGCGGACATCAGCCGATGTCACAGGATGGGACGAGCGGTTGCTAATAAAACCAGGACTATCCTGTTTCAAGGTGGGCAGTCTTGCGGTCCGAGATAAAATTTGGTTTTCCAAAGCCAAATTAAAGGCAACAGGCGTCACTATGTCAGAGTTCCTGACAAAGGGGCGGCATGATATTTTCCTGGCCGCGAGGGAACGATGTGGTGTCACCAAGAGCTGGACTAAGGCTGGCTGCGTATATGTCCTTGGTCCCAATGATACGCGGCATCGGGTCGAGTCTCTCGCTGAATTGGACAGGATTGCGCCGAATCCCAGTGAGCCCGAGCAGAGTGAACCGGAACCGGCTGCATCAGTACCGGCTGTGCCAGTCTCTGCCCCGGTCGTAGCTGCTGCGAAGACCGCAAGGTTGAAGCGTTCTGCTGCTTTGAAAAAGGGATCTTTTTGTGAATGTTTTCTTCAAAGTCCGGGTAATATCGTTTTTTGTTTATACCTTCAGTTTATTATTTAACAAGGTTCGACAATTTTATTAGTTCTAAGTCCTGACTTGACATTTTCATAAAACTGCTCACACTCATGTCACAATGTTTACACTGTCAGTGTCAGTCATGTATCAATCAACACCCATGTCAGTTCATAACGGTGCGTTCCGTTTTACGTAACGTAGCAAGTAGCAATGGCAGAGTGAGACTGGCAGGTTTTGGATTTGATGTCAATGTTTTTTTTTTTTTCATTTTACTTTTATCTTGTTACTATGTCCTCTTCATGTTTTACATTTGTTGAGTTTTTTTTTTTCTTAATATTTTTGTTTTGCTACCCGGACTGCATAAGTTTTAATGTTTTAATTTTTCTTTTATTAACGCAACCGCCAGGTGGACTTGTTAATTGTTTAACCTTTAATAAGGTTTTTTTTGTATGGTATTTAATATTATTTTATATCTATATTATTTTATCATTTTAGTTAATATTTATGTCTACTGATGAAAGCAGTGATAGTAATTGTTTTTTCTCTTTACCAAGTAGCGACGACAGTTTTGTGAGTGTTCCTTCTCTAGCTGACACTCTTACAGCGCAGTTTTCTGATGTTCCCAAGAATTTCAACGTTATACATATAAATGCTCAGAGTATTCCGGCTCATTTCCACGATATGCTGGCAAGCTTTGACTGTAAAAACATTCATGCTATTCTTATTTCCGAGTCATGGCTTAAACCTTGTCTCCCTTCAACAAGTTACTCTCTTCCTGGCTTCCAACTTATAAGAAATGACCGGTCAGTTGGTGCTGGTGGTGATGTTGCCATTTATCTCCGTTCACATATTCCCTTCTCAGTTATAAATGTGTCAGCGCAGCCACCTCCATCAAATGCTGGTGAATATCTCTTTCTTGAGGTTGAACTGCACCATTCAAAATTACTTCTTGGTGTCTACTACTGTCCCTCGTTACGTGTTAATTTCTTTTCATCTTTTGAAAATCTATTAGAAATGCTTATCCCTTCTTACAGTCATAGTATAATCATGGGTGACTTTAATACTTGTCTTCTGAAAAAAGACCATCGCTCTTCTTCTCTGAATAATATTTCGGTTTCCAGTAACCTTTCCATTCTTCCGTTAAGTGCCACTCACCATTTTCCTAACTCTACTCCTTCACTTCTTGACTTGATCTTGGTTTCATCTCCAGATCGCGTCGCTAAGCATGGCCAATGCTCAGCTGATGCTTTTTCATATCATGACCTGATCTTCCTATCATAAAAAATTCGCCCACCAAAGGCAAAAGCCAAGATTCTCATGCAGCGTAATTTTGGTGGTATGAATGTTGACGATCTCTGTAAGGATGCCAACAATATAGATTGGTCTGCTCTATTTGCTTCTACATCTGTCGATGAGCAAGTTAACATTTTTGCGACTAAACTTATAGAGCTTTATGATCTTCACGCACCTGTTCGAGCAGTAAAGGTTAGACATTTGCCGGCGCCGTGGCTCACAGATGATATTAAAAAAATAATGCACAAAAAAGTGACGGCAAAGTCTAAGTTTAAACATAGACCGAATGACGCTAATAGGGAAAGCTATGTCTCAATCCGTACTCACTGCAATAAGGTGTGTAGGAATGCCAATCGCCATCACATTCATACTTCTGTCCAAAATGGGGACGCATCTAAAGTTTGGAAATTTCTTAGGTCATTGGGGGTCGGTAAAACCCAACAAGAGACAATCCCAAAAGGTTTAGACATTGATGCAATGAATAATCATTTTACTGCTTCGTCCGATTTTGATAGGAAAATAAAATGTAATACACTGAATTATCTTTCTTCTCTTCCGACTCCCAGTTTTTCTCCATTTGTTTTTGGTCAATTTTCCGCATGTGATGTTAAGAAGAGCATACTATCAATTACTTCCAATGCAGTTGGAAGTGACTGTATCAGTCGTAATATGTTAATCCCTGTGCTGGATGTTATCCTTCCTGTCATCTGTCATATCCTAAATTTTTCAGCATCTAGTGGTGTCTTTTCATGTTCATGGAAGGATGCTCAAATAATTCCTTTACCTAAAAAGTCTAATCCCTCATCCTTTTCTGAATATCGTCCAATATCCGTCTTACCATTTTTATCCAAAGTCCTTGAACGGTTAATCCACGATCAATTAAGCACTTTCCTCTCCAAAAATAATCTCCTCAACCCTTTCTAGTCTGGCTTCCGTCCTGGACATAGCACCACCACGGCGCTTCTGAATATTACGGATGATATAAGGTCAGCCATGGAAAACGGTAATCTAACGGTCTTAGCTTTGCTAGATTTTAGCAATGCTTTTAATACCGTTGATTTCGATGTTTTGCTTGGCATACTATGCTCTCTTAATGTATCTCTATCGGTTATTGACTGGTTTCGTAGTTACCTGTTCGGTCGTCGGCAACGTATTTGCATCGGAGAGAGTTTGTCTTCCTGGAGTAATACTTCTGCCGGTGTACCACAGGGTGGCGTTCTATCTCCTTTACTTTTCGCAGTTTTTATTAACTCTATCTCCGACGAACTAATTTCTTCCTACCACCTTTATGCAGATGATTTACAAATCTACTCTCGAGCTCCTCTTGGAAATTTGTCCGAGGCTATATTGGTGATAAATCGCGATCTAACCCGGATATGCGGTTGGAGCAAGAGGTATGGACTCATGGTCAATCCCATAAAGACGCAGGTCATTGTGGTGGGCAGTTCTAGGACGGTCTCAAGAATTGACTGGACGGCTCTTCCTCAAGTTTACTTTGACAACTCTATTATTCCTTTCAGCGAAAAAGTTAAAAACTTGGGGATTTTTATCGATAAGAACTTCAGTTGGAGTGCCCAGCTACAGGAAGTTAGTCGCAAGCTATTTGCATCCGCTGCATCTTTGAAGAGACTGCGTAATTTTCTGCCGACTGCCACCAAGATTGCGCTTGCACAATCACTTCTTTTACCCATCCTTGATTATGCTGATGCTAGCTATCTTGACTTTACCTAGGACCAACTCGATAAACTTGAGCGGCTTCAAAATGTCTGTATAAGGTTCATATTCGGTTTGCGTAAATATGACCACGTATCCGAATTTCGTGTGAAGCTCAAGTGGTTACCAATTCGCCTTCACCGGAATGCCCATATACATATACATTATATAAAAGGGAAAGCCCTTTTATATAATGTGCTCTTTTCCCCTTACACCCCTCTCTATCTTAAGAGTCGTTTTCAGTATCTATGTGACTCCCACATAAAGTTCTTGAGGTCATCAGACAACTTAAAGCTTAAAATGCCTATGCATTCTACAACTTTCTTTGACAAATCCTTTTCTGTTCAGGCTGCTCGTTTGTGGAATGCATCGCCAGTTCAAATAAAACGCGCGCAATCTTTATCTATATTTAAGAAACTCGTGAAGGAGCATTACTTTTTGTTGTGATCTTGTTCACGTAGCTGTGATTATCTGTACTTTTCTTTTATCTTCTTAAATATATATATATAGTACTTATGTATGTATATAAGTATCTAATATCTAGTTCACCGAGCTTTGCTCGGTATTTTTTTGGTAAATTGTGTTTAAAATAATAAGTTTATGTTCAAGTTGATTATCGATAAAGTTGGTCATTGAAAACACTAATAAAACGACATTTTATAAAAATGAATCCTAGCTAGATCGATTTATTGCCCCCGAAACCCCCTGTATACTAAATTTCATGAAAATCGTTGGAGCCGTTTCCGAGATTCAGATTATATATGTACCTAATATCAAACATTGTGTATCAGAATGGCTACGGCGGCTTATTTACTGTGTATGAAGGTTCTTATGAATATGGTTTGTTGGGAAAGGGTTTCACTAAATAAAGCACAGAAAGACAAGACTAGATATTTATTTCAATTAGGCTTGTCAGTAATTAATCGGAAAGCTAGTTGTCCGTTCCAAAACTAGGTCTTCATGGAGAAGAAGGACAAGAAACTCCATGGAAACAGTATTAAAGTATTATATCAACTCACTTCTTACATTGCCATAAACTATTATTATCTTAAATACATTTAATTCTATCTCTTGAACCATTGTCCAAGAGATCTCAGAATACTATCAACATAATCACAACAATAACAATAGCTAGGCAAAGAAAGAGTATGAATATTCTATTTTATATGATTTAAAACATTATCGATATTGGCAACAATATAAAAGGTACAACAACATTTTCATAATAAGTAATAAGTGTTACATAATATCAAATTACTTAACTTACGTGACCTCTGCTTGATATTTCCACACAACAACAGCACTAGAACTAACCAACTAAACATCTTACGAGGAACTGCCCCGATAAAGTAATTACAATCCTTTTTATATCCTACAAACGTCAATCTAACAAAATCGTCAGACATCTCCCGCCATTTTGTACAAATAACAGATCATTACACATTTTGGCTTAATAACTTCTAACACAGATAATAATAAGCCATTGTTATGTAGTGGAACAGTTTAAAAACATTTTAAGGTAATTTAGCAATTTACCAAGGACTGATTCGTAACTTCTTCGTAGTTACGAATCATTAAAAGAATATCAATATAAACTGACAGCATTGTACACAGTCGTTTGGATCAGCTTAATAAAGTAAAATGGCAATATAAATCCAGCGATATACTACAACTATAATTAAATAATTATTAATTATTTCTAGTACTAAAATCATAGTTATTTTTACTATTTAACACGAGTCAGTTTTTGTAAATACTTTATCTAGTCAAATTAGGTACTTCTATATTGGTTAACATACATAACATCACGCCTTGTTTCCCCGAAGGGTTAGGCAGAGGTGTACCTATAGTACACCCACATTTCGCCTGTTATGTTTAAGTCCCATGTAATAGGGGGCGAGCCTATTGCCATCAACCGGGCACGAATCCAGACTCCGGGCTGCTACTGAGAAATTCCAGATGGAAAAACACAATAACACTTTGCCCGACCTGGGAATCGAACCCAGGACCTCATGCTCAGCAGTAGCGCTCGCTACCACTAGACCAACGAGGCAGACATTATATTATATATTGGTTAAATGCTTCGTTAATGTGATAGATGTCATTATCTACCCAACAATTATAAAATATCAAAATTAAATATCTAACACAGGCATCACGTGAAAACTAACGGTTCGATTTCGATGAAACTTGGTATAATTATACCTTATTATCATAGGCATAAAATGGGATACTTTTTATCCTGGAAAAATACGTAGAAAAAAAAAAACTTATTTTTCAGTTTTATTCATAGACGTTGTTCTGTAGAACCGCGAACACACGTTGCATTACCCGCAGTGGATTCAGCGCCGTAACCTGTAGCGCCGAAAGTCGGATTTGGCTTGAACCGTTTGCGGCACACGCGGGCCCAGCCTCCCCGACTCCTATATAAGGAGCCGCGTTCCGCGCCGCGCGATTCTATCCGATCCTGACGATCCCACTACTCTCCTCCAGGAGAGTCGAAAAGAGACCAGTACAGTGAGCAAAACACACAAACACAAACCGTACCGACCTCGCCGCCGAGGTCCATCGTCGCGACCCCGACTTAACAGTCCCTCCCGACCCTTGCAAGAGCCAGCCCGCGATGCTGTGCCGTTAGCTTTAAATTAGTCCCTAAATAATTTAACCCAGATCCAGCCAGTCCCTTGCTGTCCCCCCACCAGTGATTGCCTAAACCGAGGTTCGTACCCCCCTCGGGGTAACCCTTAGAGCTTTCGCTTTAGTTTTTAAGTATAATAAGCCCCGGCTGGAGGCCTAAAAAGGTAACTTTTTAGAACTCGCCGGGCCACAATCCGTTTAAGTAGTAAGAATCTTTTCAGATTAAATACGAGATGTCCTACAAAAAAAAAAAAAACGCCGCGCGATGCATATAAATTCTGAATTTTGATGCGAGCGGACGTGTCCAGTGTGGCGAGCGGTCGTCCGTGGAATTAATATTGTATGCGTGTAATTTTAAACCGTGCTTTTCAGCGCGACCTTTTTGATTACTGTTCCGATCAGTTATCTGTACTTATAATAAAACTGTAGAGAGGTCAATTCTGTACACTGAATATGTTCGCTGCCAGACTAGACCCCTACAATAGCATTTCAATAGCGCAGTGGAAGATATTATGGTGGGGTCCAGGAGACAAGAAGTGGCTAGCGAAAATAGTCCGCCGTACGCGGAGCAGACAATATAATTCAAATAACTCACCTACAATACAACAAAGGAACTTACCTGTTGGTTGAAGGACACTGCTCTGGTGCCTACCTGGAGTTATGTATGTAAGTGAGTGTACATGTATTGTGTTGTGACGTTATGAGTATTCTCCAGATTACCATCCGCTGCAACAAGGCTGGAGGCGATCACAGCATGCGGTTTCAATAGCGTCACTTTCACTTAACCTTCAAAGTTCTTCAATGTCACGAAACTAAACTAAACCCGTGTTATGTCTTCAAATTGGGGTTATTAACACAAACAACTGGGTCATGACCTATTGTCCACCAAAACGACCGGTTCTAAAAGGATTACTTTACAAAAGGTCGCGAAAACCAAGCGGCGACGTGCTCATTTTTCAAGCGCCAAAAATCAAGAGAGAAGTGTCAACGTCAAAACTGTCAAGTCAGATGTCATTCCTGTGGCGCGTTCCGAAGGCGCATAGAGTAACTAATCGGACGGTCCGAAACAGAAAATATATTCAAAATTAATATTGGAGGATGAATGGTGATCGATACTGATGCCAAAAATGTCTATACTTATAATAAAACTGTAGAGAGGTCAATTCTGTACATTGAAAATATATTCAAAATTAATATTGGAGGATGAATGGTTGTTTCATCCCGTTTAAAGTAGTTACTTTATGCGCCTTCGGAACGCGCCATCGAACGGAATGACATCTGACTTGTCAGTTTGATTTTGACACTTGACACGTCCTCTTGATTTTGGCTTCTTGAAAAGGGTGGATCGTCGTCGTGTTGAATTCCGCGACCTGTTGTAAAGTAATCCTTTTAAACTGGTCGTTTTGGTGGACAATAGGTCATGACCCAGTTGTTGTGTTAATAACCCCAGTTTGGTGAGATAATACGGGTTGAATTTGGATATTTCCTGACATTGAAGAACTTTGGAGGTTAAGTGTTTGAACCGCATGTTGGAGTAAATTTCTGGCGAGTTGCAGCGGATGGTAACCTGGAAAACCCATTTACAATGTCACAACACAATACAATATACACTCACTTACATTCATAAATCCAGGTAGGCCCCAGAAGCAGTTTCCTTCAACCATGAGGTGAGTCATTTGTTAATTGTATTGCGTCTTCACTTGAATTGTACTTGTATTGTCTGCTCCGCGTACGGCGGACTAGTTTCGCTAGCCACTTCTTGTCTCCTGGACCCCACCATAATATCTTCCACTGCGCTATTGAAATGCTATTGTAGGGGTCTAGTCTGGCAGCGAACATTCTTGGTAGCAGAGCGTGGCTATAAGACATATAACCACCAAATTGGTAATTTACAGTAGGCTAATTACTTGGCAGTCTCTATAAGGGAAGTAGTAATACGCTGTAAATATTTGATAACTATAATTAATTGTTTATTTGAAATAATAATTTTGGAATTTATTGAGTCGAGTAACTCATATTGGGTCAACCGGGTTTGCATATGCTAACAGAGTTGGTTAGATTGAGCTATGTTATAACCTCTTGTTGTTGTTATTTGACCTCTGTGTTGTACTGAATGTCAGGAAGACATTAAAATATTGAGTTTGTACCATCAATATGGTAGTTTTGTTGAAATTGGCATTTTTGAGTATTACCATTGTTTTAAATTGGAATAAAGGTTCATTATTGTTGTACCACACAGTGGTTTGTGAACTTAACATTTGGAATTGGATTAGAATTTGAATATTTGAATTGAATTTTGAAATAGAATTTTGAACGTTGATATTGGTTTAGAATTAAAATAAAAGTTTATTGTTGAATTGAATTGAAACCAATATTTTGTTATTTCTTGAGTTGCTGATTAGTCAGTTTGGTAGTTTGATTGTTTGCTTGTAGTTATTTTGTAATTGATTGTTTGAACTTTGTTATTTGATTATTTAATTATTTGGTTTATTTGAATTGTATTGTTTGTGCAATGGCATACAAATGGAAATATTGCAGTGCCGGACACCTGTCCAGGTCAAGCCGGAGACCTCGGTTGTTTCAGGTCCCGGACTATTGAGTAGATTGCCTACTTTGGAACTGCCACACTTTGACGGTCGCTCGGACCACTGGTACGGTTTCCAAAACCTGTTTGCAAGTTTGGTTGATGCACGCTCGGACCTCAGGCCCGCCCAAAAGTTGGCCTATTTGTTGTCTGTCCTGGAAGGTGAGGCCCGAGCCTTGGTACAGCATCTGTCGTTGACTGACTCAGCCTACCCTACCGCTTTGGGACTACTCACCCAGCGGTACCAAAATAAACGTTGTTTGGCTGACGTTAATATTGAATTGATTTTAGGGTTACCGGTCATTACTAGTTTGTCAGCATTGCGTACTGACCTGTTGAACCCGTTGGTGGTAGCGACCAACGCTTTAAAGCGATTGGACTTGCCGGTGGACCAATGGTATTACCCTTTGGTGCATGTTGTGCTGCAACGGCTTCCTGCCGATTTGAGGGCTCGTTTCGAGCAAAGGTATGGTGGGGATAGTGTTACACATCTCCCCCCATTTGGTGACCTCGTCCAATTTTTGGAGGATGAGTGTCGGTTTGTGGACAACTCTGGCGTTGCCACTGAGTCATGCCAGCCGTCTTCCCGGCCACAAGACCAGGGACGGACTAGGGCTCGCGGGCCTGTTGATGGTCGCCCCGCCGCTCGTTTTGCTGGCACCCAGAGTCGTCCTGGTTGTGTGTTTTGTAGGGACACGGGGCATGGCATGGCAACTTGCGCGGCCTTTTTGAAGTTGCACGTGAGTGCCCGCCGCCGAATTGCCAATGCACGCCGCATGTGCTTCTCTTGTTTGGGGGCTCACTTCCATCGGGACTGCCCCAACCCCCGCCCTTGTAGAATTTGTGGGGGGTCCCATTTGGAAATATTGTGCGCTAACGCGAACCACGCTGGCAGACCAGCCTATGATGACGGTTCGCGTACGGGGGGGTACCATGGAGTTGGTCACCGGGCTTCTGCCTCGCCGGTTCAGAACCGGGGAGAGGCCCGCAATTTTGAGCGCCGCACTCCACCCCCCGCGCAAGTTGATCGGGAGCCGCGCGACCGCCATTTGGTCTCCCCGCGTAAAGGCGATTACGCAATTTTTGCTAGGCAGCGCTGGCCAGACCAGCACCTGCCCTCCCCTCCTTTGGCGGAATGTCCCCGGTTGGAGTCACGCCCCCCGCCATTCAGGCCTCCGGTGGGATATGCCCTTCCAGCGATGGCGCGTGGCTCGGGACACCGCGCGTACGAGGAATTTGAATTCCATCCTCGTCGGGAAAGACTTGGGCCTGGGTGAGGCGATCGGTCGCCGCCCAGGCATTGTTAGGACATTGGCGCATGCCCCGCTAAGGTACCCCTCAGATCAACACGATTTTGTTGCCAACGGCATCGGTCAGGTCTGGGGGCCCACGGGGGACTCTGTTGTGGTCCGTGTCATTATGGACATGGGAGCCCAGGGTTGCCTTTTGTCTATTGTTTTGTTGTTTTGTTTGTATTGCTTTGGGCGAAATTGTTTTCTTGAGCGCCTTTGGACTGCGGGACTTGGCTGGGACGAGCCAATTCGGGAAACCCTGTTGGAAGATTGGCTCCAATTTGTATCCGCACTCCCTGCAGTCAACGAGGTCGTGTTACCCCGCGCTATCCTCCCCCCTGGGAGCTACACTGCTATCCTTGTTTGTGATGCATCTTCGCACGGTTATGCAGCTGTTGTTTGTCTGCGCACCGTCTGCGCGACAGGCCAGGTGAATTTGTCACTGGTCTTGGCCAAGAGCAAGGTGGCCCCCCTCCGGACGGCACTGACCATCCCTAAGTTGAATTGTCCGGGGCGGCGCGTCTTGTGCGTCTATTGAACCACGTTGCTCACACTTTGGGTGGAACTGGGGACATTCGGGTTTCTTACGCCTGGACGGACAGTCAAATTGTTTTGTGTTGGTTGAAGACGTCCGTCCACTCTTTGGAGGTCTTTGTTGCGAACCGAGTGTCCCAGATTCAAAATTCTGAAACGCATTTGATTTGGAGGCACGTGCCTGGAGATTTGAACCCAGGCGCCGTGGCCTCACGTGGGTGCATGGCACCCCGCTTGTTTGCTTACCCCCTATGGTGGGGACCAGACTGGCTGACTCATCCCGAGGATGATTGGCCTCGATCGCCAGTCTTGATGTCGGGTCCTTTGCCCGGGCTCAAGGTGCTCGCTGTTGGAACGAAGGACCCTGATTTTTTGTTGAGTCGATTTAGCTCCCTCGACAAATTGTTGAATTGTTGTTTTTTGTTGTTGAATTGTTGGTGACTGATCGTCACATTAAGAACTCGCATGCCGGTTGCAATGCGCTGTTGGCCATTCTGCAGCGAGAGTTTTGGATATTGTCGGGAGCCGTTAGTAAGTTGAACCCCTTTTGGACGATACGGGTCTTTTGTTGTTTGGTTGTTGACGGTTGAGGCACTCTAGCCTTCCTTATGGGACCCGTCACCCCCTTTTGTTGCCTAAGGAGGGCCATTTCGTTGTTGTTGTTGTTGTTTGGTTGTTGTTGTTTTTGTTTGGTTGTTTTTGGTGTTTGTTATTGTTTTGACCCGCCAGCCTTCCTCCATTGGGGGGGGTATTTTGAGGCCGTGGTGAAAGCAGCTCAGGGACTCAGGCGCAGATTGTTGGGAGACGCCGTTCTCACCTTTAAGGAGTTAGCTACGGTATTTTGCCGCATTGAAGCTGTATTGAACTCGCGTCCATTGTGCCCGCTGTCTTCGGACCCGAACGACTTGGAGGCCCTGACCCCGGGCCATTTTTTGATTTGACAGCCACTTGCCGCCCTGCCAGAGCACCCTTTTGTCAATGTGAGCCAAAATTGGTTATCGCGGTTTCAGTTGGTGCAGCAGCTCGCTCAGAGTTTTGGAAGCGTTGGAGCTTGGAGTATTTGCACATTCTCCAGCAGCGCGTCAAGTGGACTGATAACACACAACCTTGTAAATATTGCCAAGTGATTAGCGGACGGGAAGGCCCGTCCGGGCGGGGGGGGGGTAGATGTTTCATCCCGTTTAAAGTAGTTACTTTATGCGCCTTCGGAACGCGCCATCGAACGGAATGACATCTGACTTGTCAGTTTGATTTTGACACTTGACACGTCCTCTTGATTTTGGCTTCTTGAAAAGGGTGGATCGTCGCCGTGTTGAATTCCGCGACCTGTTGTAAAGTAATCCTTTTAAACCGGTCGTTTTGGTGGACAATAGGTCATGACCCAGTTGTTGTGTTAATAACCCCAGTTTGGTGAGATAATACGGGTTGAATTTGGATATTTCTTGACATTGAAGAACTTTGGAGGTTAAGTGTTTGAACAGCATGTTGGAGTAAATCTCTGGCGAGTTGCAGCGGATGGTAACCTGGAAAACCCATTTACAATGTCACAACACAATACAATATACATTCACTTACATTCATAAATCCAGGTAGGCCCCAGAAGCAGTTTCCTTCAACCATGAGGTGAGTCATTTGTTAATTGTATTGCGTCTTCACTTGAATTGTACTTGTATTGTCTGCTCCGCGTACGGCGGACTAGTTTCGCTAGCCACTTCTTGTCTCCTGGACCCCACCATAATATCTTCCACTGCGCTATTGAAATGCTATTGTAGGGGTCTAGTCTGGCAGCGAACAATGGTGATCGATACTGATGCCAAAAATGCAATCAGTAAATTTTTTGTCTGTCTGTCTGTCTGTCCATCTGTCTGTATGTGCACGCATGGGTCAAAAACGACTGAAGGTATTTTAACCAAACTTGGTACGATTGTAGGCCATACTCCTGGGCAGGTTATAGGCTACATAACATAATGCTCAGACACATTGGAGCTGAGCAGTAACGATAAATTTGAAACAAATCGGATGAAAATGCGCTTTCGAGCTAAAAATAATTAACCTGGATTAACACATAGGCTACTTTTTATCCCGGTAGTACGTTCACGCAGGATATTTTCTGACCTCCACGCGGGCAAAGCCGCTGGCAAAAGTTAGTTATAACTATTATTATTACGTCTAGGGTACTGGAAACATTGTATTAGAATATTTTCTTTATGTTATTTCAAATATTGCGATGTATTGCCTTAATTTCCGTTTGAATGAGTTGTTTACACTGTCACATCTTTTCATATTTTCTGGTAAACTTATAACTTAATATTTGTTATTTCACTTCCAGTATTTGACTCCGACAAGAATTCTACACAAAAAAAAAACAAAACTACTCAATATCACCTTTACACATATTGCACTTGCGTCCTTATTAAAAAAAATCATCACCAAATCTGTTCAATCAAACATACATCTATCTATTAAAAATATAACATACAACGTAAGGACTAACGTAAGGACACTAATTATGAAAAAAAAAAAACAATATTTGTAGCACGGCTGTCAGTTACTTTCAAACCAAATATTCCTCGTAAGAATCATTTTCGGGCCTTAAAAATTCTCTCTCTTTCGGTACAATTCCCCTAATATATAATACCAAACCTTAAATTAGAAACGGCAAAACTATTTGTGCTAGTAATACTGTTTTGATATTAACTCTTTTAAAGATTATAAAGTGCATATGCTGATGTGCTAAGTATTTACAAATTGCTTCTGCCTATGCCATCCATGTCAGTTGACTGTTCTGTTAGTTAATATTCCTAGAAATGTTGTTACATCTCCTCTGTCCAAATGTTAACTATTATGATTAATATTTAGATTACTGATAACAAAGTCTTTGGTAAAAATGCATTATCGTTGTCTTTGTATGTTTATTTGTGAAATGTTTCTATTTAGTCAGTTTATTATACTATCGTCGGCAAACAGAACCATAGCATGGTGTATTTGGCGTGGGAAGTCAATAGTATAAATTAAAAATAATAAAAGCCCAAGGAAGCTTCCCTGTGGTACACCGAATGTAATTTCTGTACTGGAACTTATTACTTTTGTTCTAATTTAGACTTGTACACATTATTTTGTAAATTTCTGTCATTTTTTTGCGACTGGATATATTATATGATTTTTCTCCTATTTCTCCTGAAACATCTATGGCGTTCGAGGTAATCCTCGAATGCCATAGGCGTTTAGTTTATGAAGCAGGATGTTATGGTTGACACAATCGAAAGCTTTCGACATAACAATATATATAGCACATATAGGCATTTTTGTATCAACATTCGACATAATAAATATTCAAAGCTCAAAAATTGCCATTTTTATATTCCCGTTTTTCCTGAACACGTATTGTTCATGGTAAAGTGTATTCAATTCAGTCAGGATGATATTGCTTCTTATATAACCTTTTCTATTATTTTGGAAAAACCGGAAATTAAAGCTATGTTCGACATATCGTCTTTACTGTTCATTTTATGAATTGGTTTTACAACTAAGAATTTTAATTTATCAGGTAAAGTTCCTGATTATATGCTAACATTAATAATATGACTTAAAGGGCCAGCTGTATTACTGGCAGTAAATTCTATGACTTGAGTGGAAATTCCGTCATAACCAAAGCTCTTTTAGTTTTTTAGTGATTTAATTATTCTCATCACGCCTTGAGGCCCAAAACTGACTGGTGGCACAAATATTGAATTTGGGTTATGGTCTATTCTTAACGTCGTGCGTTGTGTTATTAGGCATATGATTAATTTGGTCACTGAAAAAAATATTCAAAGACTACTATTTCTTACGGGTCCGTTATTGTCTGATTTTATATCTCTTCTGTAAAATTGGTTCCATAATCATTATTCAATGTTTGTTATTTGCCATTCGTGGCAAAACCGAAAACCAGAAACGATGAAAATGGGTGATCGAAAACTTCGGTTTTCGATTTATTCTTCGAGTTCTTGATCAAGTTATTATTTTGGGATTTCTGAGTTAATTTAATTATGTTTTTAAATCTCTTAGAGTAATTGACAAACGCGTTTTTATTTTCTGCTGACGGCCGCATTCTATGTTTCGAAAAAAAAAATTCATTACTTTTTACTGCTTAATCTTATCCCACGCTTAATTTTTTGTCTATTGTCACTAAGTTATAGGGAAAACATAAGTCATGCATGATCTTAAATAATTCAAAGTAATTATCATACGCTTTGTTCAAATTATCCGTGTTCTATACGTCAGAAAACGATAGAATATGGAGATAGTTATTAAATTAACTGTAGTTGTAACTCAGAAGAAAGCATTTGAAATCCAACGTTCTATTATTTTTCAAAATGTCGTGTCGTGTTTTTGTGTGACGATTACTATATACAGCTTTTAAGATAGTATCCAATTTTTCTTTAATTTACTCAGGTTAGGCATCTTAGGCGGTCTATAAATACATAATGTAATGTCATTTCAATGGCACAACATTCTATTATTCCTGAAACCGAGTGTTTCATTATGTCGGGTAATTCTGTACACTCATGACCCTTTTTGACTAGAATACAGACTCCACCGCATTTTATGTTGCCTCTTGCATAACATGCAGCGAACCTATTATTTGGTACATGAAGAAGATGTTCCTAGTCCGAAATTATAAAATGCTCGATTATGCATATAACATCTACAATTATTTGTTTGCTTAGTAGCTCCTGAATGTGCACGGTTAATAGATCAGATTTATTTATAAGTCTGGCAATATTCTGTTGTATAACATACCATGTGATCAAAGAAAAAATTCGATTAAATTATTAGTCAGATCAGATTCAAATTGAGATTTTGAGAGATTCATAAGTATCAGCAAATTTTGAAAAATATTTCTCATTCCTTGGTTATTTAATTTTGTATTGTATTTTGAGAAGAGTAAAATCACAGAATAAGTCTAAATTGGAATCTAGTACTGTTACATAATTATGTGACAAAAAATCTTAATGCAGTTAGGTACTAAACGTTTGGATACGCCAGTTGAACATCGTTGAATAATTGCTTAGTTTGAATGTAGGTAGGCGGGGATAGCTGAAATAATAATTCATTTCAGCCGTAAGAAATCCACTGCTGTACATAGGACTCCCCAAATTTGGGGGCTTTGCTATAATCGCCAAACTTGGCCGGCACGGCAAGTTGTCGATCGCAGTATGGTGGTATAATAAATAGAGAACGCTGCTACCCATTCTCTAATAAGACCCTTATTCGCCTTTTACGTCAGCCCAGGGAAGAAATGGGGTAAAGCTAAGCTTTACGTCCGGACACTGACAGTTAGTAAGATAGCAATAAAGTAAACAGTTTTAATAATAACTATTTTATTCATTCTGTTACAGTCTTAGTTTAAATACTCCAACACCCAGTCCCGATACATCGCTACATCCGTGAAGATTGTGTACACATAAGGGTCACAGATAGCTGCATCAGTTCTTCGGGCAGCAAAAGAAACTATGCCGCGTACGTACCACGCGCCCGACGCCGTATCAGTGTCGCCTGGTACAAAGATCATGAGACCACCACCGCTGTCACCATTGCAGACTGAAGTGCCTGAAAGCAAAAGATGAAAGTTCTTATTTCACTTGTTATGCTCCACGGTTAGAGCAGTGAAGCCCAGTGGTAACGACCGCGACTTACGAGTCATGAGTTCGAACCCAAGTAGGCGCGTACCTTGTGTGTAAATTATTTCATCAGCACTGCTCTCAAAACGGTGTAGGAAAACATCGTGAGGAAACCGGTATGTCTTAGAAACAAAAATTCGAAGACATGTGACATCTACCAACACGCACGCACTGGACTCGCGTGGTGGATTATGGCCCACTCCCTCTCACCGAGAAAAGGCCTGTGTCCCAGCTGTGGGAACGTTGTAGGCTGCTGATGTATGAGAGTTCCACGGTTTAATAAAATGCGACGTTCTACAGTAGCCCACGGTTAAGCTACGTACATTTATGAATTACCCTAAATATATATCTGTTTCAGTAATTTTCGTGGTATCAGCAAGAACGTCGGTCTACTGAGTAGGCATACGGACTTGATTAAAGTTGTGGCGGGATAGTATCCTGCACTGGATTATCGCTTGGCTCTGTATTGAATCGAACATTGAGAATCCAACAGAGTGCAGCGTGAATAAAGCTCGGCGAGTTGTTTGAAACGAAAGTATTAACTCATCGAATGCCGTAACTAAAGACACAATAGAAAGACAATTGCTTATGTCGAACTGTGTAACTTAAGACATTCAAAAGGTTAAATATCTTCGGTCTATATAGGTCTTTATTTCATTCACTATTGATTATTTATCGACTTACATACAAAACTGTTATTAAATATAAGACACAGTCCATCAGTTTAAAACTTATGATACTTCTGCAATTTACTTATTTTAGTTTGGCGGCGTTTTACAAAGGATGCGTAAAGTCGCCGCTTGTACTTGGGGTCGTCAACTCCGCGTCTGTGTCGGCGTGCGCGATGATGCCCGAGGATCAGCAGATTTTTACATTTGAATTAACATTGCTCGGTAAAGGTTTAAAAAATATTGAAAGTGTATAATACTAAATCTCAAATAGTGTACAAAAATGCAAAAGAAAAAAATGGTAAAAAAAATGTTTTAAAATATCTAAATAAGAATATGGTTACGTACCGAGAATAACTATCCCTATCTTATCACTTGCCTTCGTTTTAGGAAGCATTCCCCGTACACTCTTTATACGTAGTGGTTTCTTTTTGTAAACTTAATTGCATCTTTTACTGGGCCGTTACAGCCAGGTTACATATTTTTATCCTTTGTAACATCTTTTTTACAATAAGGCAAGAAATAAATGAATATAGATATGTTCCTAAAATTAATCCGTTTCAGGTCCAACATCACTTTATTTACACCTTGAATCATTTATTCTTTCTTCACAAAGCTCATTTAAATTAGTGTGTCCAAAAAATATCTAAGCTGAATTCCACCTTTGTAAGGTGCCTGATGCAGTTTTTTAGAAAAAACCTGTATTATACCTCAAAGAATTGGGAGGTGAGCAGTCAAGTGAATGTATAATGTAATATATAATGCAAGCTTACCATTAGCGAATCCAGCACAAAACTTGTTGGTATTCAGTCTTCTATGGAAGAATAATGGGTCACTCTTCAAACAGGTCAACTCTGATACTATTGGAATAGTTATTTGTTGCAAAGTAAGAGATAGTTTGTCTTGATGGTTGAAACCCCAACCTACCACCTGTAAAACCATAAAGAATTTAAACATTCCAATATGCCACAGTGGAGGACGTTACATGCGTTCGCAATTTATTTCCCCAAAATGTCCTTATGTTTTTGGAAAAACAATTTCAATACCCACAGATAACGTTCAGTATAGATTCACGGTAAACTCGACCATCTTTATGAACTTTTCATTCTGAAACCATCTTAGTAACACTTACAAGATACTCGATACTTTATTGCATTCCATAATCTGTACATATAACAGTTGGTATGTTAAAACATCTACTCAATTGTGGACCCTGTCGGGCACAGCAAAGATAAAAAGGATATCAATGCTACAGTAAAGAAGAAATATTGGTGAGAAATTGAATTACATACTGTCCCATAAAGCTCCTCTTCATTTGGCAGTGCCGAATGCCACAAGCAGGCCGGTTGCACATATTCATCCAAAACAGCTTCAGTGTTCAATCTTAGTAAAGCTATGTCATTGTTCAATGTTTTTCCGTCAAATGCAGAATGGACAATTACCTGGAATACCTAGAAATGAATTGTAATCTATACGAATGAATAAAATTTAAGTGTATACATAAGCATATTTATTTAACAGCTTGCCTATGTCATATCCACGTTATTTATAACAAAAAAAAAAAAAACTTTCCAACTATATAGCGGTCGGTTTCCATTCTAACTAGATGCAGCTTGATACCATATAACACGGAACAATTATTTATCTGACCTCCACAAACAAGTAACTGTTTAAAACTATACCCTCTTGGTAAGACTGGTAGTCAAACTTTCCAGCTTCTAGCTACCCGTAATGACTGCTAAAGATCTATGAATGATAGCACGTAGGGCGCTGATAGCCCGCTGAGTATAGTTGGTCCACAGACTGCACGTGTAAAACACTTGTTAAGCGTTATTTTGACCGCCCTGCTACAGCGTGCAAACCTACGAGCCAACATGTTACATCGAACTGCCAGCGCCCTATGTTCCCTTACAATATCCACTTGGTAATTAAGGTTGTCGATTACATAATGCCCTAAGTACTTAAACTGGTTCACTCGCAATATGTCATTCGCATTTAGTTTAATCTGGGGCACATAGTTAGGACATTTAGCACCGCTAGCCTTAAATACCAAGAACTCGCTTTTTTTTACATTATAAACTAGGCTATGTTTTCGAGCATAGTGCTCTCAATACGTAAGCGGCTCTCTAAGCGCCCTAACCGTAAGGCTCAGCAGAACCATATCGTCAGCGTAGCTGATGTTGTTGACACTGACGTCATCAATGCGACCATTCGATTTTCTTGCTGCTGAGCTCAACGATTAGATCATTTATATAAGGTTAAACAGTTTTGGTGACGTAATCCCATCTTGTGTCACCCTACACTCTAGCTCATACGACACAAACAGCCCATCGGCCCATCTCACACTGTTCGTCTGGTTGTAATACCAAAACTGATGCGCAACAGCTCCGCTGGCACTTTTCTCTCCCGCAGCTTTTCCCACATAACCTTGTAAGATACAAGGTCAAAGACACGGGAGAGTTCTAAAAAGCAAGCTAACAGTGGTGTGTGTAGTCGACGTTTTGTGTAGTATTGTACCGTATGTTTGAGGCTGAGAATCGCACTTTCAGTGCTAAGGTAATTACGATACCCAAACTGAGCGTCGTGTAATTTTAACAAGCCATCTAACCGTACGTCAAGCTGACTGTCAAGTACCTTCAAGATAATAGTAGCCAGTGACATGGGTCGATAATTACCAGCGAGCAGCGGCAATCATTAAGCGGTTGACCGATAATAAACAAACTTTGGAATACTAACCCCTCTTTCCTGTGCTCCTATATCTCCACCGATCAGTTTGTACTTGCCTAGTACAATGCTCAAAGAATATGGTATAATAGGACTACCATTGTCAGTAGCACAATGCGCTGCTGAAAGGTAAAAAACAGTACAGTTAATTCAGAAACCGAGGCTTAATTTCCACTCAATGGTGATATCGCGGAAAATATTCAAAGGAAACGTTAAGTAGGGCCAAAACCACAAGGAACAGTTAAGGATGGATTTGCTGGCAAAGCACTAGGCCAATTAAGTATCTATAGAATCGCCAAACCCATAAGATATTTCTGAGTTGTTCAAAACTCACTTTGCTGCACAGTCAACTCTGGAGCCACCATGCAGGGAGCTCGATGCTTCTCACAAAGATGAGGAGGTACCCACAGTGGTCTTGGAGATAGAGGTCAAGGCCAAAATTAAAAATATGGTTAGAAGGAAATCCCCAGGGCACGACGGGCTCAGCATCAAGCACCTACAGCAAGCTAGTGCGCACTTGCCACGAGTAGTCGTGCTACTATTTAACTTGTGTCTATTTTATTTGTACTTGCACTCGGACATGATTCGCACTTTGATAGTGCTAGTAGTTCAGAAGAAGGCTGGAGACTTATCGGACAGGTCAAACTACAGGCCAATCTCACTAGCCACACACATCGTGCTTAACTATTATCTAAATAGGCATGTCAAGATTTATGATGCTAAGTTCAGTTTTCGGGCTTTCAACGGAGACCGCCATTTTTAGTCTGAAGCACGCTATTAAGTCTTACACGGAGAGATAGACACCAGACTACGTGGTTTTGTTCCTGGATTCAAGAGGTAGTCTTTGTATAGTTATAATATTAATATGTATAAGCCCTGTATTTTTCGTTCTCGGTGTTGAACCGAATATTGAGAATCCAAGAGAGTGCAGCGTGAGTGAGACTCAATCCCGTCGAAAAAACTAAATTTTTGATTTTCAACTCTCGACACTTAGCACTGAGTTGAAGTTTCCGCGAGAACGTGGTTAATAGGCTGGTATGCAAAAATGACGAGAAATTATCACTTGTATTACCTGTTAATATCAAAGTCTTGGACAATAAGGTTCCTCCACACCTAAACTTGAGAGACAACCCATCAAAGTTTAATATGGCTGCATGCCACGGCCAGTCTCCAGGTTGAGTCGGTTGTCCATGGACTATCAACGGAGTTTGTGCCACTTTGCGTCTACCGCAAGATTCGTCTAGATTGCGACTATTTTTTTTTGTATCTTTTATGGTTTTTGTATCTTCTGTAGTTTTTATATCTTCTATAGTTTTTGTATATTTTATTGCTCCCTTTACAACTGCAGCTGGCTCTTCGTCAATATGAACTTCTCCAGTTGCTACTTTGGGTCTTTCAGTTGCATAGTAGAGATATCCCTGAAATAAAAGAAAGAAAACTTTTATCATAGTCCTCTCCATTGCTCTTAACAAGTAGCCAATAACGGATTTCAGAGTCACCTAGACTGTGAAAACCATTATTGGCTACTTGTAAATTAGTCGTTTTTAAATAAATAATATTTTTTTCCTTATTTCTTTTTTACTTCATCATTTCAGCCGAAACACGTTCATCGCGGATCATAGGCCTCGCCAAATTTGTGGGGTTTTCTATAATCGCCATACTTGGCTGTTATTGCTACCCTACACAAAATCGTGTGTCTTCACTGCTGAGTAACAATAACTGGAAGTTATTAAAACATCATCAAAATACATAGTCATCTTGACTGTACTTTTCAAATAAAAAAAAAAAAAATTCAGGACAGTCTATTAATGAAGGAGGTACAAACATAGATATTCAAATACGACATAAATGAAACAGGTTTTCATTTAAGTCGTATTTGAATCTCTTAATCTCTTGTTTTTTTTTTAAGTTGGTTTAAAAGAGAGATCACGTGAAAACATTATTGTTTTAACAATGCAAAAATATACTCACTGTTTTTGGTTCATTACAAAGTTCCTCATTGTTTAGGACAACGCTTTGTACGTAAGGTATACTGTATCCAGAAGCAGGACCCAAGACTTGAACGCGGAGAAACGAAGTTTTGTCAGTAAACATTACAGTGAACTCATAACTGTGTGAGCTATCTTCGGATAACTTTGAGATCCGAGCAGTTCTTGGATATAGCTGAAACAAATAAATAATGTCGGGTAAAATCGAAAATGCCATCTGTTACCTAGTAACGAAACTAAGATCTACGTGTCACTGCCTGTATTACATAAAATGCCACGCTACCGTCATCTAGTATCGAGTAGCATAACTACATGAATATACTCGAAGTCTGATCTAGAACTATGTAGAAACTCGTACGCCATCTATGAATGAGTAGCAGAACAACACGAATGGTCGGGTTTCTACAAGTTTAAGCTCCTTATAAAAATAGCGGATTTGTGGCCCTGAGGAGTTTATCCTTCAGATCCAGCCCGTCCCTTGCTGCCTTCTACTAGCGACGCCCTAAGCTAAGGTCCATACCTCATAGGGTGCCCTTAGCGAGCAGTCGCTCTAGCATTAAGTTTTTGAGCCCTGGCTGGAGGACTTAATGTATCAAAGGATTCGCATGCAAGTCCGATCAAGTAGAAATAACCTCTCAAGATCAACTACGAGATGTCATTGAAAAAAAAACCGAATGAGTTAGTACAGTTGGGAAAGTGAAACAGTGAACTGCAAGTCAGAGACAAATGATAAGTTTTTGTTTACTGTATGGTGACTAATTCAATAAATTGTAAAGTATTTTTTAAGTAAATTGGCATATCAAATTTTGTATCCTAAGACCCAGCTAACAATAACCCCAGCTCATTTATTATTGTACTCTTGGGCAAAAATTGCCGAAAAGCTCGTGACAAAATAATAACAACTGCACAGGCTGATGAATCTGGTCAAATAACGTTTGCCGTGCTTGGTCCGTCATTAGGTGACCATCTCTATACAGGATTATTTGTAAAACATCGGCAACCTCTCAGGACTATGTTACTAACATCATAAACAACATTTTTTGTTCTATGGCTTTTAAAAATTCATCATATTTTAGTTCATCAAATTTTCATACATAAACCGGCCGCCCATACATAAGTCAAGTTCAAACGCTCCCACCGCCCTAACCCTGCTCCCCTCGCTAATGTTCTATCGCTTTGTTTTGCGTCGCATAGACTTCGTAACATTTAGAGCGTTCAATTTAAATATTTTTATTTTTGTATGACAATCTGTTGAACTAAAATATGATGAATTTTTAAAAGACATAGAACAAAAGTCATCTGTCATCGAGACGTCAAATAGTACGGTCACGTTAATTCTGTTCCGTAACATAAATTCTAAAATACTAGTAAAAAGTTATTTTACGACTGTGTGCTATCTAGATACTCAAACATTGAAACCTATGGACTGAAATCACGTATTTTTCTAAAGGATTAAAGTGTTTTTAAATGTGTTAATAGTGAAAACCAAAGTGTCCTGTGGCGGTGATCTAGCAAAAGTTATTAGTTTTATCACAAATTGTCATATTTTATTTTCGAACTACCGCCATGTTGTGCTAATTTCGTGTGGTCACCACATACGATCCTTAATTTCGTGTGCCACTCTAAAGTCTTGGTGGCTCTGACCGCTTACGTCGACCATCGGTACGTAAGGTGTCGTGAGTTCGAGCCCAGCTAATCGCTCTTGTCTTTTTGGATTTATTGTATTGTTTGGGAGACAGATTGTGTACTTCGAAAATGTCTAGCTGTGATACTTGTGGATTACCAGTTAAACAAAGTGAAAAAATAACATGTTCGAATTGCGATAAATTCTATCATCATCTGTGCGTTAACCTGAATGCTACCGCATTTAAAAGGCTCAGTAAAATTGCACGTTCTAAGTGGAATTGTCCGAGCTGTTTATCTCAACATGAACCTGATAAATCGACGTCTGGGACAATTGAAGATAGCTCTGAAGGCGAGGATGATAAGGTCAGTGATATAAGACTTATTATACGGGAGGAAATTCGGAATACATTGCGTATTGAGGTAAAGAATATGATCAGCGTGCTTAGATCCGAAATGGATGATTTAAGGAAACAGATTGATGAGTTGAAGTTATCGGGATCCTTTGACATTTCTCAAGTTAACGACTTAAAAACTGAACTCAAGAGTGTTCAACGTGAGAACACTGAACTTCGTATGCAGAACTCCGATTTGCAAAAGAATATGGCTCAGCTGAAAACGCAAATAAACACCCTAGATCAGAATATGCGTGAGGCGAATCTGGAAATTCACGGCTTACCTGAAAATAAGAATGAAGTGTTACCGACTATAGTTACGCAATTAGCTAATGTTGTGTCATATGCGCTAAAGGACTGCGATATTATGAAGTGCGTTAGAGTGGCCAGTATGAACAACAACAAGTCTCGCCCGCGCTCTGTAATAGTGAAGCTGCGTAGTCCTAGATGTCGCGACGAGTTGTATTCTGCAATATCTAGATACAATAAATCTCACACTGATGATAAATTAAACGCAAGTCTTTTGGGGTATGGGAGTAAAGAGCCAGTTTATGTATCCGAGCACCTTTCTCCGACATATAAATCTCTACATGCTGCTGCTCGTCTTAAGGCCAAAGAAAAATCTTATAAGTTTGTATGGGTTCGCTATGGTAAAATGTTTGTATGCAAAAGTGAAAATTCGGGGACTATTCTAATTAAGGATGAGCAGAGTTTAGAAAAGATTGTGTAATTATGTGAACTGTTAATTTTATTTCTTATTAGTCATGTTTACTTTTTTTTTAGTTTAATGGATGGTTTCGATTTTTTATCAGAACGTGAGGGGCATGAAAACGAAGTCACATGAAATTCTAAAGTCAATTTTAAGTTCTGCCTACGACATAATATGTCTGACTGAGACATGGTTAGATGACTCGTTCTTATCCTCTGAATATTTTGATCAAAGATATACTGTTGTGCGCCGTGATCGGAGTGCACAGTTTAAGAATTTGTACTCTAAAAGTTATGGTGGTGGGATATTGGTAGCTATTAGTAATAAGTTTAATTTTGTTAACAAAACTGAGTGGCAAACCTCTGTTGAGGATATGTGGTTATGTATAAGTGCTGGAGGCATCCGTATGAATATTTGTGTTGTTTACTTACCGTCTTATATACCTTGCCATATTTTTGTTAATTTCTTAGCCAGGGCTGAAGAAATTTGTTTGCGTTATATGGATTGCACCACATTGATTCTTGGAGATTTTAATCTACCAAATGTCAAATGGCCTCAGTCGAATGACTCTTTTCTAGGAATTAATGACCCTAAGTCTTTAGCGTTGAGGGACTTCATAAACATCACTGGCTATGTTCAAATGAATAACATTTACAATAAAAATGATAATATTCTAGACCTCATCTTGGTGGATGAGAACTCTAGTCTCTCTGTTTGTTCAGCGCCCCCTATTAGTAAACCTGATATACATCATCCGCCACTAGAGTTAACCCTTACTAAGACTTCAATTTCTAATTTGAATAATAATATTTTACAGTCTAAATATATCTTCATGAAAACAGACTATGAGGCTTGTGTTCGTGATTTATGTAAAGTAAATTGGGAGGATTATTGTCATTTGAGTTGTAATGATTATGTTCTGGCTTTTTATAACATACTGTGGGAGCATATAGATAAATACACACCGAAGAGTAAACCTAAGAATAATTGCTATCCAGTTTGGTTCTCTGTGTCGCTGATAAAACTTCTTAAAGAAAAGCATAAATACAGGACTCGGTTCAAACGGTATAAAAACCCTCGGGACTATGATACTTTTGTTTCCCTGCAAATGCGTGCTGGGAGAGTTATGGATAACTGCTTTAAAGACTATATAGAAAGAATTGAGAGTGAACTAAAAACAAATGTTAAAGCTTTTTGGCGTTATACTAAGTCCAAAAGATCTTTTAGAGGTGTCCCTGACCAGGTATCGTGGGGTAATCGTGTTGGTGAGGGTGGTAGTGGTGTGGCTGATCTATTTGCAGAATATTTTGCATCTGTGTACGAGGTTCATCAACAGCCTGGTAACTTGTCCCCAGGTTCCTCCTCGTCTAACTACAGTATTTCATTCATTGGCATTACTGAAAATGACGTTAGAGATAGCATCAAAAAATTAGATCTTAATAAGGGGGCTGGTCCGGATGGACTTCCTCCTATTTTTATTCGTCTCTGCATTGATGCTCTTAGTATACCACTGCAGATAATATACAATAAATCTCTTAAGGAGGGTAAATTTCCCGATTTATGGAAAATCTCACACATTATCCCCATCCATAAGACTGGTAGTATGAATGACGTAACCAACTATCGACCAATTTCTATTATATCACAATTTGCAAAAATGTTTGAGGGTCTCATATACAACGTAGTTTATTCTCACCTCCGTCATGTGGTTAGTTCGAAGCAACATGGTTTTGTGTCTAACCGTTCAACTTTGTCTAACTTACTTATATACACGACTTTCATTAGTAACACCTTTGAAGCTAGGGGTCAGGTTGACGCTGTATATACAGATTTTGCAAAAGCCTTCGATCGCGTTGATCATTCAATTCTTATTATGAAATTAAATTGCGCTGGTATTCATGGCTCTCTGTTGCGGTGGTTCGAGAGTTATTTGATTAATCGTTCTCAAATTGTTGCCTTGGCGGGTTACGAATCTGGACCTTTTTCTCCTGGCTCTGGTGTTCCGCAGGGCTCAAAGTTGGGCCCTTTGCTTTTTTTGATATTTTTGAATGATCTATTACATTTAATAAATTGCGATTGTTTAGCCTACGCCGATGATTTAAAAATATACTGTAGGATATCGGACCTGAGTGATTGTTTAAAGCTTCAAGCAGACCTTGATGTCCTTCAACAGTGGTGTCTGAACAATAGAATGACGCTCAATGTTAAAAAATGCCAGACTATTACGTTCACGAATAAAGTGAACTACACTAAATTTAATTATCATATTGATGGATCAGTACTGAGCAGAGTTTCGGTCATCCGTGACCTAGGGGTACTCTTTGATACATCCCTATCTTTCCGCGAACATATTGATGGCACAGTGTCTAGGGCTAAAAAAATGCTTGGCTTTATAATCCGTATGTCAAAACCTTTTCGTAATGATAGCAGCATTATTTTACTTTATAACGCACTTGTAAGGAGCACCTTGGAATATTGTTCTACTATTTGGTCTCCTTATTATTCCACTTACACTAATAATGTTGAATCTGTTCAGGCCCGTTTTGTTAGATATTTATGTATGAAGAATGGGATCCGAAAAGCTATACCTGATTATAATGACAGGTTAAGGCACTTTAAAATGATTAGCTTAAAGGAAAGACGTAATCATTCTGACTTACTAATACTCTATAAAATAATAAACGGTTCCATTGACGCACAATTGGTAAATTATTTTAACTTTAGGTTTAGCCAACGTAGTAAGCGGCATCACCGTATTTTTGAATTGCCTACATCCACACTAAATACCACGTTTAATAGCCCCTTAACACGTATGGCAAGGGAATATAATGACAGGTCCAATTTGACAGATTACCCCATTGATGTATTCTCCATGACTTTCGCTTCATACAGGCGTTCCCTATTTAAATGGTGTAACGACTGTACGTCTGTGTAGCCTGTAAAATTAGTGTTTTGTAGTGTTCTAGGTTTGGGTCTCTGGATACTTTTTACTTTTATTTTTTACTTTCAAGTTTTTTTTTGTCTCTAATATTCATATGCTAATGTCATGCATATCTGTTATTTGCATGGTTACTGAAGTGCCAATTTTAAATTGTATTTTATTTGAATTGTAAGTGATTGTGCTGTTGGTGTGCTTATTATAAATAAATAAATAAATAAATAAAAATTGTTCATTTTGATGTAAGTAACATGTTCCTGAGAGGTTGCGGGTGTTTTACAAAAAAACCCTGTAAACCAAGATCTCTTTGAGCACATATATTATTTTATTTTCAAATACAGGGTTATTTGTAAAACAACAGCAACCTCTCAGGACCATGTTACTAACCTCATAATCAACAAATTTTGTTCTATGACTTTTGATCATTCATCATATTTTAGTTCATCAGATTTTCATACAAAAATAAAATATATTATTGATGAATGATCATAATATAATAGAGTGCAATGATGGCCCAGTGGTATGAGCCCCGACTTAGAAGTAGTAAGTCATGGCTTTGAGCCCAGGCAGGCGATTTACTTTGTGTAAATAATCTCATCACCAATGCTCTCATAACGGTGAAGGCAAACATCGTGAGGAAACCGGCATGTCATACATACAAAAATTCTAGGACATGTGACATCTTCCAACCCGCACTGGGTCCGCGTGGTAGATAACGACCTCTCACTGAGAAGAGACCTGTTTCCTAGTAGTGAGAACAAGATAAACTGATGATAAATATACCTAATAATCATTTAGTTTAATTATCCATTGTCGCTAAATATACATCTTCATTTGTCAACAGAAGTCAAGAGTTTGCGCTGAAAACCTAGGCATAATGCGGACGTTTGAACCTTTTACTTGCAGTACGTCCTTGATTAGTGTAGTTTTTCCTAACCGAATCAATTTGGCAGTGCGAGCGATATAGAACATATGAGCTGAGATATTACAGTCTTTTATTTAAAAGTAACTTACAAACTTGAGTGTAACTTCCGAATCGAATCTCAAAATCATCTGGGAATTAGCCTGAATTTCTGTAATTCCGAGATATGTTAGCGTGTACTGATTTCGTGGGCGTAATGTTTTATCATACAAGGCTGACAAATCTAAAGAATCAGCACAAGGACGCCTTCCTACAACAGTCTGTGCTTGTCCTTCACCAGGTCTTGAAAGAATTAGAAGCAGCCAAATCATTATTTTTGTGGTGGTTTTACACTGGAAATAAATTAAAGATCGGTTAGTACACAATTTGATTCAATGGAACTTAAAAATTATGCATCCAATGTTTAACACTAATCTCTAACTAGATTTCTCATCGGTGAATAATCCCGACTGTATAAAATAAAAACTTTAAAATTATGAAAACAAGAAAATCCTTAGTGATTTTTGCAAGATTAAGGCAAATCGATTGACGTAGGAATCGTAATTTTATCTTTAATATGTATATATTTAGAAATATATAAGTATGTTTATCAGTTGTCTAGTACCCATAACACAAGCTCTGCTTAGCTTGGGACTAGACGGCGTTGTGTGAAAGTTGTGAAAAAAAAAAAAAAATCTGCCCATGAATTTGTTATTTAGAACTCTACAAAGAATAAACCAATACAGGAATTTTTTTTACCAATGCGCAAATTTTGTTTGGTAGTTCAGTATCAGTAATAGAACACATTTCAATTATTATTTCAATACTTTAAAAAAAAAATATCCGACCTTGAATCAGTAAACTTTGGACACCCTACATATTTCGTAGTATTGTATTGACAATAGTAATAGGTCAGTAACCGCGCGCCAGCGTGGGTACTTCGAACTTCTTAGAATTTTGACTGATCGAACAGCTGGTCGGTCGTACACCTTCACCGCTGCGCCAGCGCCATGCGCAAGTTACCATAAAAACCAGTTTTAAAATAAACATTTTTCGTTAACGATAACTTAATTTTTTTTGTATTGAGATATATCAAAATAAAAATTGCATGGTTATTAAAACTAATTTCAGATTAATTTGTTAAAATTTGCGCACTGGATAAAACTTATCCTGTATAGAGGCCGATAATACATTACGGTAAAAAGATAAATATTCATTCCCTATATAACCGATATATTATTATTAGCTTTTAATGTCACACTGTTGGGCAAAGGCCTCCCTACTCTTTTTCCATCTCTCTTTGTTCAGAGCTGCCAAGGACCCGTCTTTATTAAAGGAGTCCAGTTCATCCCACCATCTTCATGTGTGCTTACGAGGATGTTGTGACCCACCCACCCCATTTAACTCCTATGGCTGATGAATTTTCAAAAAAATGCTTCGTATGTGCTTTCTTTTGATATATGTATATTCGTATTTTTTTATCCAGTAGTGTAGACTGTGCGATGTCTGTCAATGAATTTAACATTTTTCTAAGTAGATATTGCAGAATATTATGGACTAGGGAAAGTTAAAGAACTGATCATAGTTCACAGAGATAGACAGATGGTTGCAAACTTAATCTTATTCTTAGTTTTTATCTTACTATCTTATGGAAACACACACAAGAAACCTTTAAAAACAATTAATCTAGACTACAAAGTAATGTAGGTAATGTATTTACAATAATTTGACAAGTCAATAATATAAAAAAAATCTGCCGAAAGATGTCCACTGCTGGACATAGGCCTCCCCCAAGCACTGCGACCTCGACCGATGTCATGCCTCTCGCATCAATCACATTACGTGTAGGTATTTTTTGTAAACATAATTTAATCATTTCAAGTTGTAATAGAAATGGAAAATTTACTAATAGTTTCATGACAGTTATTTTGATCAGTTAATTGTTATAATTCTATAAATACATATTTGTAACGGTCTCGAATAATTACTAGCGTAGTTTTTATGTTGATAAAAATAATGTATTAACTTAAAAGAATACTACTACACTATTTACACTAACTCGCTGGTATTTAAAAGTAATGAATTATAACCATAAAACAAATTGTTAATCAATGGAACGAAATCAGCAAATTATGACAGGAAAACAACAAGATTGGTAATAAAAATTCTTGAGAAAAATAAATGTACACAAAACTATCAAATTGCTTCGTAGGTAATTACAACAAATTCCTTATTAAAATTGAAAATAATATGCTACATACTATTTGAGTTGCATTTTATTTGTTTATGTATTTTGCATTGCTCTATAAAACTATTTAACCAGTCAATTACCGTAATTACAGACACAATTAAAAACCATTGTGTCTATACCAAATGTGGTATCTCAGGGACTTAGAAGTTAATGTTATTCAATGAAACAAAAAAATCCACTTGTAAGAGGAAAACAACAGGATTGCTCATTCAAATTCTCAAGTCAGTTTAAATGTAAACAAGACTAACAACATGCTTGGTAAATAATCGTATCAAAATCACTCACCTTCTTAAAATCGAAACTAACATGTAACATACAATTTCACCAGCATTATATTTATTTAACAATCTAGCATTGCACTATAAAACTGTTATTTAGTAGAACAAAAACAGAAAATTATGAGAGGACAAACAATAAGATCGGTCATCAAAATTTTTGAGACAAAAATATATATGCAAAACTAACAAAACACTTAAATCACATCACTCACCATATTAAAATTTAAAGTAATATATGTCATACTATCTGACAAACATTATCTTATTCATCTTTTTCGCATTGTGTTTAATTTCCTAAGCTATTAAATGATTTTATAAACAACATCGCACTTCTAAGACATTGTAAGACTGGTCATAATGTTTAGACCAAATCAAACAGGTTGCTAATTATATTGTATAATTTAGTAGCTTCTGAAGTCTCATCTTCAAATTTCCTGTTTCCTCGACCCAATGTGACGTATCGTATCGACTGCCTGTCGCTATTCGTTTTTGCTTTTTTATCTACTTGCTCGGCTCTTATGGGTTTTGAATAACCTTCCTCAAGTTTTGATTTATAAAATGCACAAACATTTTCCAATCCGACTAGTTGTTCACACAAACAAACTCTTCAGCTTTATTAATCTAAACTAATATTTTAGCTGAAGAGTTTGTTTGTTTGTTTGGTTGAACGCGGTAATCTCATTAACTACCAGTCCGAATTGAAAAATTCTTTTTGTATTGAGTAGCCTAATTATCAAGAAAGACTATATAATGTCACGCTACTGTCAAAAGGACAGCGGAGCAGCAACGAAATATGGATGAAAACTGGCAGGCAATTCGATATGACGGGCAGGGTCTGGGGAGCACAAATTTTACGTGGACGAAGTTGCGGGCAGGCGCTACTTTAGTATAAAATAAATTTAGAATATTTTAATGACAATGATTTTATATTCTGTAATTAACTCACACACTGACTTCCTATGTTTAAAATTTTAGGAAAATCAAAATGCCACACTGATGACCTATCAAAATTGTGTTTACATTAGTATGGCAGTTCAGAAGCATTCGACAGTTTGTTGTATCGAAAATGACACATTTTCAATTGAGGTGGAAGTATCTGTTGCCGTACTTGGTACTTGTTAACAAGTCAGCTTTTAAACTTTTGCACCTTTCTAACTGCTGTATCAATGGAAATATGTGGTCACCTAAGTCACATAATTAACCTTACTATCAGCGCAAGCATCTTCCCAAATGCCTTAAAACTTCATTGATAAGACCAATGTTTAAGAAAGAGTATAGAGAATTAATGGAATATTACCGGCCATCTGGGATTTTCAATATATTTGAGCGATACGTTTATAACAAAGTGTACAAATCCAATTCATTCATTAAAAATAATAACGTTTTATGTGATGAACAGAAAGAGTTTAGGCAACAGATGACTATTAATATGGCCATATATGACTTTATATATAATGTGATACAGAATTTCGAAAAACTAATACCTGTATGAGGCATATTTGTGATATGACTTAGGCCTTTGACTACGTAGATTATGCTATTCTCTTGGGAAAACTTGAAGCTTACGGTATTACACGCAATTTACTTAGTCTTCTTCATCTTACCTGAAAGTACGAAAACAAATAACTGAAAGTCAAATTAATCCAGCTAGCAAGCGCATAGAGATTTCTCAGAGCATGAGATTCTCTTTAGAGTACTCCAGGGGAACGTATTGGGTCCATTGGTATTCAAACTGTACATAAACGTTGTACAAACGCCAGCACATAGAGCTACCCGAAACTGTCAAATTTTCCCAATCAATCTTGAACTTAATGTTTAAGTGATAAAGTTGAAAACTTATTAAATAAATTCGATAGATTGTAATAGCTGGCATCTGTACCTGAATGCATTGAGCAGTCCATAATACTTTTTGCAGACGATAGTATTGTAATAATACCATATTAAAGTGAGGAGTTATGAAAAGGGCATTATTAGTTGTTTAATAAATGTTCCAAATTGATTAGAGGCAAATTATTTAAAAATATGCTTGGAAAAAATACAATCTGTACATTTTAGTCAGTGGATTCCCAAGATTAGCCCTAATATTCAGTACAACAATGAAGTTGTACAAGGTACAAGACTTCTTGGACTCATAATATATAAAATTATAAATTGGAAAGCACATACTTGATACCTTACGAAAGAGAATTAGTAAGTCCATAAACGTTCTGTATCCACTATCTCCAATAATACCTATATATAGACGCACTTCTTACTGCTTATATTGGCATAGTAGAATCTTACATGTGTTATGGTCTAATATTCTGGGGAAACTCATCCAAAGAGAAAAAGTTACTAACGCGAAGAAAATATGCTTATGGGCGATGTTTAGCATAAACATTTGCATGCAACCTTCATTTACTGAAAGTTGCATGCCATACTTCAAAATATTAATACTGCCTTGTCTGTAAATAATAATGGATAAGTTTTATGTTACAGTGTGCAATTTGTGCATAAGTAAGTATACATGATAGTAATTGGACATCTAATAGCGGAGAAACAGGTTTTTTAATGAAAAGGCCTAATTCCAAACAGTTGTCCAAAAAAAGTAAAGAAACTGACTTCCAAAAATACACAACAAAGTGCAAAATAACTAAACTTATTTCAGAAGTCGGTATCTAGATCTGTATTTTAGTTTTTTGCCGCACAAATTATAACATTAAAGTAATTTTTCATTTCGTATACCACTACTAGCTATATAAACAACAGTGGAAGGAAGTACTAAAACATCATCAACAGATAGAAAGTGGATGAAGTACATTTATTATCGAAGCTAAGGTAAAAATTACTTTAGAAAAGTCCCCAAACCCCCTGAGGATGATATCTGATATCACAGAACATATTTGCAAAAAAAAGTACCAATAAATTGCGAATCTACTCCTTTTTCAAGTAGATTAAATATACAAGTCTAGAAAATAAACCTTTAAATATCACACTTTAGATGTCACTATATCCACTTGTATATGAAAAATAATAAACAGGTTTTAAAAGGAAATAATAATACATATTATAATCGATGAGACAAAACTGGCTATGTTAATGATCACAGAACTCACCTTTGTAAATTCTAAAGATATTAAACACCAGTCACAAATACTTATTAAATCAAAACACTCAATGATTTTAATCTTTTTTAAATGTTCCATTATTTTTAAGTAAAACATCATACAATGTTGCCATTTTTAAACAATATTATTAACAACACCACATTTTTGAGTTGATGAAGGACTGGTCAAAGTGGTATAGTAACTTTGATGCAAAGTGCCAGATACTACGACCGCGCCATTTTGACGTAGGAATTGAACAAAAACATGTTTAAATCAAGGTCATAGCAAACACGATAATCTTATAATTTTTTATTTTATTGATGTGCAGCATATTTCCTCTCGCTTTCTGCAATACGTGTGATTTCGTGTAAAGAAACGGAAGGGTGTAACTTGAAGGCAGAAAATCGCACGCTATTTGATTTGACCAATGAGCCGCCGTGGTTTAGAGTTGACCGTCTGATAGTACCAACCCATTTTCCGAGAGCTTGGTGCAATGTTATGTCAGAAGTCACAACAATATTAAGCGACTATTGGGAACCTCGATCGTTTTCTTTTTTAAAATATTTTATTACGAACTTTTATGACCACAATGCGTAGGTCAGTCCCATTGGACCCTAAATACACACTGTTTCTAATTATATTCAGGCCATGATCATGCATAGACTCTTTGCATCGTCACCATTTGATTGTCACGGAAATGGAAAATATTATATTGGCAGTATTAATTTAAAAAAGGGTGTCGCTACTGCAACCAAACTAGGCAAAGTCTGTATTTCGGAAATATGCCCATACCCAAGTAACACATCAAAGCATTATAACGGCTGACTTACAGAATTTCTGTATCGTTTTCGCATTTTGAGTTAGTTCCATAGTAGCATTACAAACGTTTATACGGCTACTATAATGCTTATTTGGGCACAAATTATACGGCTTTAGATCTCCAATACGTTCACAATAGTTATTTAATCGCATTACAGGCGCATTATTTTAGCATTATTGTGGTCAAAGAAAGTATCAGTCACATTAAAGACGCATTATTTCGGTCAATGAAATTGCCAATCGCATTATAGAAGCATTACACTAGCAATAACATTGATAATGAAGATGTTAATTGCATTACAAAAGCATTAAACTAGCATTAGAAAGTAGTAAAAGAATGATTGGAGCTATTTAAGTGTTCACAGTTAGAACTTAAATAAACCCTACATCATTATAAAAACATATCTAATGCCACGGTACTAATGTCATAATACAGTGAACGTCGTTGCAATTTAATTACTTTGTCTCACAATATAATATGAACGAAGATGGTCAAAACTGAGTGAGTGACACCATATTTGTTTGCATCAAAACAAAATTTTATAATACTGGGTTTTGACTGTTTTTTTATTTCATACCTTCAAATATTACTGCGCAATGTAGTTTACTGTAAATGTCTATATAAGTTTCATTGAAAATTTTCACGCGCCTTCGATATTTTGTGGTTTTGATATAAAATGTGATTAACTGCCACACTCAGAAAGGTTCATTAAATTAGTCCTTATTAGTATTTAACTAATTATCATTAAATCTGTTAATGAACGATACGTCCCAGAGACAATATTTAAGGGTTCATTAGTTAATGACAACTTTAAGTATCCGTAGGGAAGAGTAACGTCAAATTGTCTTTGAGATTGCTTATCGATAAACGATTGGTGTAGCCACATTTGAAAATGTGATATTATCAAGTAGCAAAAAACTTTAGTTTAATACATTAAAACCTTTTATATTGACAATTTAAATAAGAATTCGTTCATTTCCCGATCGTTTTTACATAAAAACAAAACGAAATAGCTATTTTCATGTAAATAAAATAAAGTACACGGATCTTTTTTTTCTGGTATCACTAACTGTCAATGTTGTAAACTGTCAGTGTTAGGGTTATTATGTTTAAAGCTTGTGTTGCGTTTAAACCGCCAAGAAAGAAAATTCGTGAATAAAGTTTAACTATAGTGCTATAGCTTTATCTCAACATATATCATTCTATGCACATTCAATGAATCAAAATATGTTAGTAGCTAAACACCACATGTATTTGAAGAAATTAAATTGTGTTTGTTTCATTGTAGGAGTCTACAGTAACAAAAACACCACGCAAACGTGTAGCTAATTTCACCGCCGATGAAAAAGCTTTATTGGCACAATTAATTAAAAAGAGACCAATCCTGGAATCCAAAATAACAGATGGCAAGTCGGTCGCCAAAAAAACAAGCAGCATGGGAAATTATAACACAGGAGTTTAACCTCTAGTCCCTGAGATACCACATTTGGTATAGACATAATGGTTTTTTAATTTGTGTCTATAATTACGTAATTGACTGGTTAGTTGTAATGCCGGTTTCTGGCGTAAACTTATAGCGTGCATGAAATTATTGAACCGACCGAGTATTTTGAAAAGGGATCAGAATAATCACGTAAATACCGCCTCAGCCCCACTACTCTGTACCTTCTGGTATAGTCTACAAAATCAATAAGGTCTAGCAGATCACTCATCTTTACTATTGTTAAAACACTTCTATTCCTGTGAATTCTTTAAATATAAGTAAAATATAACCTCAAACGTAAATGTCAAAATCAATCATTAGAAAGTTAAGTGAAGGTTTTGCCGTACTTAACTTTGATTGTCATTAAGGGACGGTAACGGACCATTAACTGTCTCTGAGAGCGAACTTTTTTAAATCTATACTAAGGAGCAACTTAAGTAACCATTAAACGTCTCTGAGTGTGGCAGTAAGTGAAATAACCAAAACAATTGTGTATTCCTAGTATAGAAAGAAATTTGCATAATTAACATAATAGTATTGGTTGGGCAGTATTGAATTAAGTTATATCATTATTATATAGGTATATTACTTTTATAAATAGGTTCGAAGGATAATATTTTTTGGTTATAAAATATTTACAAAATGGTGTCGGCCTTTAGAAGCCCGGTGAGCGTTTAAAAAGGCTACTTAATGCCGCCAGCAGTATAAATACTCACACGTGTACAATTATTAAGCCAGAGGCCAGAGAGAAGACTTTTGATGAACCACTGTAGTGCCATTGTCTATAAAGTAGTTCTATATGAGTTCACCGGTATACCGGTAGACTTGATATAGACTGACTTAATGCCATTACTTGAACGGAATTTTGGGGATCTTTGAACAAAACAAACCCATTTCAGAATTTTTGTACAACTTAAATCCGTATGGATATTAAAAAAAAAAAAAAAAAATTTCAATATCCATTGTTTAAAACAGACAAATAAAATAAACAAATGGTTTTACGAATATAGTAAATTGAATGTATATACAGCTTTACACATTACAATGACTCACTTGTATTTTAATAAAAAGCTGTTAGCAGTACAACATAACTTAGTTGATCTTTAAAAATACAAGCCTTACATTGATTCACGTTCATGCTGTTCAGCAGTACTAGGCTTTTACTTACGACTTAAAGGTGCTAATACACAACAAAGGGCACTAAATACAGCTCAAAGCCGTTTAACGGATTTACGGTGCATTATAATGATACAAGTTTATGCTACTAACCAGCATTAGGCATTATCTTAATACTTAAAAATGCTATTGTAGACGCTAAGGCACTAAAAACAGCTGAAAGTTGTATAGAGGATTTACGTGGCATTATAATAGTTCATATTTATGCTATTAAACAGCATTAAGCATTTATTTACTACTTAAAAATGCTATTGTAGATCCAAATGCACTAAAAACAGCTGAAAGCTGTACAACAGCGTTGTGGTTTGCTGCACTGAAACTAAAGGCTTCACAAACGCTAACAAACGCAAACGCTTTTCAAAAGCATTTTGATAGACCAGTATCCAACCGTTATACAGTGTAAAGCATCTAAATGGTTTTGAAATGCCAATATGAAGCGTCAAGATGCTCGGTGAACATATATAAGAGTTTATACGGACCTTAAGTTTTACATAAGTTTAATATTCGTTTGTTAAAATGCTTTCTGTGTTACTTGGGTATCTAGTCAGCTCAACCTCAAGACCCCAAACAGATAATTTGTACAGTACTTTAACCTAAGTAGATTTAGTTTAAATACTTCACCAACCAATCCCGATACTTTTGTTACTTTCAGATGGTATACTGATGAGGATCATAGACATTTACAGCGAGTCTACTGGGAACAAGAGAAACTATACCGCGGACGTACCACGCGCCTGATGCTTTGCCAGTGTCGCCTGCCTTGTGTGGTACAAAGATCATGAGACTACCACTACTGTCACCATTGCAGACTGAGGTGCCTGAAAAAAGAAATAGTTAGTAAATTAGTTACTGGACCACGTACAGCTTCACGGTCAATCCCACACGACGAAAAAAAAACAATACTAAGTCAAAACTAACTTTAATTTCGGAATCCGGTGTATTCGGATCTGTACTTAAGGTTTTTTTCCCACCGACTTCCGAAATTAAAGTTATTTTTGAATTTGTAGTGTTTTTTTTTAAGGAAGTTGGTTCTTATTTTTTTGTAAAAGGTTTTCATTTTTAACTATTTAGTTATGGTAGATACCCTGCACTATTCTAATCGCGTTATTCGTTCATTTGTCACGCAGATACTTAATGCAAATTTAAGACTTCTATGGTTTTCACATGGATCCTATTGTCTGAATGGAATCAAATTAAAATGGGACCATTCGGGAATAACGCTTTCAAATAAAAAAAGTAATCAAAATCGGTTCACCCAGTCAAAAGTTATGAGGTAACAAACATAAAAAAAACAGTCGAATTGATAACCTCCTCCTTTGTTTGAAGTCGGTTAAAAACCACAGTAACGGTGCATAGTTCTAGTATACAACATACTCGTGTGTTTAAGTCCTGTCTACTCTTGTATGTGAATCTCGCGAGAAAACATGTATCTTTCTTGCGATCCTTTCTCTAGTGATGTTTGCCGACTGTATCGGTGCAGATTTGTCTGTATTTTATTTTATCGGAAATAATTTTAAGCACAAGTGTCATTGTAAATATTTTATACGTATATTGTTGTGAACTATGTGGAACATTGCTTAACGTATATTGAAGTGAATAGTAAATGCTCTATGCATAAGGACAATATATCAACAAAACAATAAGAAAAAAAATACCTGCTTACCCTCTAACAACAAGTGGTTGCAGCTCCAAACTGCTAACAGTGTCATCTGTCTTTTTCATAGTTATCTGTTTAACGATCCGTATTGACTTTATTTCTTGCGACATCTAGTGTGCGAACCTAGAACCACTTTTGTCAGAAGTTCTGTTTCGACTCACCATTGTACCAGGTGTCAAATGTGGAGGTGGCGGTACTTCATCTTGACGATAGAGAGCGCTAGGTGTGGTAAATATAACAGCCAATATCATCGAAACTAGACGTAACCCAGTGGTATCGGCCCCGACTTACGAAGGTTCGAACCCAGGCAGGCGCCAAACTTTGTGTAAATAATTTCATCACCACTGCTCTCAAAACGATGAAGGAAAACCATCGTGAGGAAATCGTCATGTCCTAGAAAAATTCGAAGACATGTGACATCTACCAACACGCACTGGACCCGTGTGGTAGATTACGGCCCATTCCCTCTCACCGAGAGGAGGCCTGTGTCTCAGCAGTGGGAACAATATAGGCTAATTATAATGAATATAATCGAATCTGTGTGGATTTTGCAAACAAATAACCATAACTGCAAGCTGACGTTGCCAAGAATATAAAAAGCACCTCGTTAGGGACAACAGGGCTGACAACGTGGCCTGTATCGACGCCCTGCGAAAGGTTCTCAAGCTGGAACCCCTGTAGGACATGCATGCATGGTAACCAGTACGCCTAATTCAATGTCTGAAAACAATTCTAAACCTGCACCTATGCAGTCCGCGTGCCTTTCTAAGGTTGCTACTCTGCCGACTTACAGTACCCCTATAGTCCATGTCACGGCGAAATATCCCTGATCACCGGTTCCAACATGGAATTAACCCTTAACGGCCACACCTCACCCAGGCCACATAACGGCCACACCTCACCCAGGCCACATAACGGCCACATCTCACCCAGGCCACATAACGGCCACATGGGGTAACTCATTACCCCAGGCTGAAAAACCCGTCGGACAAGATGTGTAAATGTTCTGAGACTTTTAACTAATTATTTCTAATGGTTTAACTTGGTTAAATTATAGATGGCTTTCTAAGAACTGGTCATATAAGTCAAAATTCTGGAAAAATGCCGTTTTTAGCAAAAAAAAAAAAAATTCTCTACTCCGCCATTTTGCAATATTAACCAGTCAATTACCGTAATTACAGACACAATTAAAAAACCATTGTTTCGATACCAAATGTGGTATCTCAAGGACTTAAAGGTTAATGGCTAAAACTTCAAGGTAGTCCGCACAATATATATCACTACCACAAAAAATAACAGTATCCCCCAATTATTTAAAAAGTATATTTATTTTGCAAAATTACTGGAAGGAAAAATGAAAAAATTGCAAATCATGAAATTGACTATTTTGTGTTTTATTAGATTTTGCGTTTTATTAAGTTACCTTTATTTTATCGATTGACACTGCAATAAGTCGATTAAAATAAAAATTATTTTTTTACTGAACTGCGGTTACGGCCACATTGGGGTAACTGGTTACCCCAGCCGAGAAAACGAACGCTAACAACGCCAGCATGCATTTGTTCGGCTTACTATGTAGTGTAGTGAAGTCACGTCTCAGACATGTCTGTCACCGGCAGATGCCGTTTATTGTATTTATTTGAAAGGTTTAAGACCTCTAATTACACCTTTTCTAAGCCTGGGGTAACTAGTTACCCCGTGTGGCCGTTAAGGGTTAATTATGTTGGAACTCAGGGCTGTGCAATTGTGCATGCAAAGATCCAAGTGTTTTGCAAAGAAATGGAGGTAGAAATAATCAAGCTCAATACCTCTATGAATATTTGCAACACGCGCATTAATGGCTTGGAAGCCAGAATGGACGCTTTGAAGCGGTGGGCTTCTTCGGCTTCGGCCAATACCGGGGCAGTGGAAGCCGTCACCTCCTTCTGCGAAGCAGTAATGCTCGCGAAGGAGGAGGCGGGGCGCGTGAGAGAGTGGCAGTCTCTGCGCCCTCACGTCCCTAGTCGCCGCAGGAGACGCCCCGGGCGTCAGGAGTCGATTGCAGACTCCCGGCCACCGTAGGCGCGAGCTTGGGGGCGGTGAACAATGGGTAGCTCGCCACCCGGTTAGGACCAAGCTCGGGTCGATGGCGCGTAGTGTTCCACGCGCGCCTTAAAGAGATGTCAGCAAAACTGAAGGGGTCTGCTAGGACCAATGCCTGCCAGGGTCGCGAGATTGTTCTAAACAGATACCGTGACCCTGGCACATGGGCAACTGAAGGAACACGGGTGGGTCGCGAATGTCTGACATCCTGCCCTCCCGCTCCGCCCAGAGCGGGAGAAGTCGTTTGATGATTTCCCACCCAAAAAAAAAGGAGGCTTCAGGTAATGCAGGGCACTCACTGTACTAGTAAGTAGCTACATTCATGGCTAACGATGTGTTTGAGAGCACTAATGTTCGTGTATGATGCGCCTATTTGTAATACGTCATTACACGAACCAATTTTTACCAACAACGGTTCGTGTCAATATCATGCAAGCACCAAAAGATTCTTGTAACATTTTGTAGGGATGCAAACGCGGGGTCTACAGTCGATTATAAAACAGTAAATAGTACATACTAACCAGTATCTCTACAAGAATTCTCAGTGTTCAATTGCGTATGGGCGAATAATAGGTAACTGTTCCAAAAATCAACGTTGACATCATAGGATTGGTTATTTGGGATAATGCGTCTTGGCAGTCGAATCCCCATCGACAGCGGTCTTGGTGGGTGATTAGTTCCTGTAAAATTGTTTTGTTATTTTATTTTAGACCAAATATTAATTTCAAAAATCCTGGTGTATGTACTACCACATAATAAATAAACAAATTCTATATTTACTGTAAACTGGGTTCTATTTATTGACTCGCAAGTCACAGGCCATAAACCTAGTTTGGGATCCAGATGTTACTGGTTTACAGTTTTGTACCAAATTATTTGACTTAATTTTGTCATCAAGTTTGGGATAATATTTTTTTTTAATTAGCTGTAGTCTGTGGGCCTCAAGGCTTATTTAAGATCGACGCAGACTCATAAATCACATCATTGCATGCAAATTGAAAGATTTAGTTTCCATAATATTTTTGTACTTATAGTTTTTTTTTTATTATATCTCCTTGTAATATATTCCTTAGTTATTGTTCATTGTTTTTTAAATTGTACTTTTTCATTCATGTTTTCTGCAATTTTTTAACAAAATACTTTATTTTTTGTTTTAAATACATAGATGTCTATTCCTGAGTGAAAATGTGCAAAAGCAAATATATTTTATTCCAAGAATTATTTTGAATTTTAGCAAACTTTATTGTTGAATAACAAAAGTATTTATTCTGGTTGTATGCAGACATTCACGGTGAATGCAGAAACAGGACACCTATGCACGGTTTCTGAGGTACTCGTATCGGTAGTTTATCTGTTCATTAGCGCTATTGGTTCGATAACTTGACAGTTTGCGTTTCCGAACACCGCAATGTAAGATAAACTCCGTTTAAACTTAGGTTATTTTATCTGACGTTTATCGGTTCCATAACTTTATTTGACGTTTCATTTCAAACTATATCAACTCGCTTTTAATCAAACGCCTAATCAAGTTTGTTGAGCAATAATGCACAAATACGGCTCATTGCACGAACATATAGTTTTTTAAGAATTTATTTTATAAGCACCTACCACGTTGTACACTTTATGTTATTTTTTTCTACTTCATTTTGTCTTTGCACGGAATACAACTATTAAATCATCGGAAGCTTTTTATTCAAAATAATTCTGGATATACACCCCAACAGTTTCTTTTCTATTAATCTACAAGTTGTATGTAATGCAAAGTTATAGGTACATTCGTGATATAGATGCTCGTTGCATGACAGTAACGAGTATCATAACTCATTCCTACGAGCGCAACTCGATAATAATGAGATGGATGGTCACCTCATGGGAGACAGTGGTTATCCTTGTAGAAAGTTCATAATGACACTATTCTTAAATCCAGCTACAAATGCGGTAAAACGTTACAATGAAGCACAAATAAAGACCAGAAACACAGTTGAAAGAACATTTTGTGTGTGGAAAAGAAGATTTCAATGCCTGTCTAAAATTACGGTTAAAATTAGATTAGCTGTAATTGATGCAACAGTTGTGTTACATAATATAGCTCTAAAGCAAAATGATTCACTGATAATTGGTTCTGCTTCTGAACAGGAAATTGTAATAGACTCTGTTGATTAACCCCTTTCCTCTGAAGGAAACCATGTCCGTCGGCTATTGTTGGAGCAATACTTTAGGTTGCTAACTTCCTCTTTTATAAATATTTCAAACTGGAAAATTGTCATATTTATTGTACAACTATTTACGTATAATGTGGACACAAATAAAAAAAAAACATATGAACTTGGCTATACATTTATATTTCGAGTTAAATATGCACTTTGTTAAGAAGCATCTTGTCTCTTTCAGTAAAATGTTTACTACGTTTTCCAGATTCCATTATCTATACTTTATTTATATATATATATTATATATTATATATAATATTATAAAGCTGAAGAGTTTGTTTGTTTGTTTGATTGAACGCGCTAATCTCAGGAACTACTGCTCCGAATTGAAAAATTCTTTTTGTGTTGAGTAGCCTATTTATTGAGGGAGGCTATAGGCTATATAACATCACGCTACAATTAAGGGGAGCGGAGCAGTAATGAAAAATGTTGCAAAAACGGGGAAAATTTATTCCTTTTGAGAGTTTCCGTTGCGTGCGCTGCGTAAACGGTTAAAGTAACGCAAAAATCATGTATGACGGAATTGTTCCTTTTAAAAAGTTCTAAAAAAAAGTCCGCGAGAGCATATGTCTATCTTTTAAGGTTGACTCACTATAACTCAAAAGGAGCGAGCAGCAACGAAAAATGGACGAAAACTAGCAGGCAAATCGATGCGACGGGAAGGGTCAGGGGGACAAAAATTTGACGCGGACGAAGTCGCGGGCAGAAGCTAGTGTTATTATATAAAATAATGGATTAAGCGCAAACGATTCGAAAGACATGTAACCGACAGCGAAGTAAAATTAATATCAGAAATCATAAACAATGAACTGAGTACTGACAATAGAAAAAAAGGTTTTACCCATAAATATAAAATAATGACTTTACATATTTTTAACTAAAAACATATTAAGGCAGTTATTTACCCTTGAAAAAAATAAAATCGTTTATTAAACTAGTTTTAAAGACCATTTTAAATAATAAAAATCAATTTTATATGCAATCTCATAAACAGACCCATCTAGCGGCATCTAAAAAACTAGTTGACAGTTTCATAGTTATTGAATGGTTTGTTTTGTATTCAGAAACACAGTGACAGTTAGCCGACGTTTATCATAAACATAACTTTATTGAATAGTTGTTGAGAGTTTATCTTGGAACTTCAGAAACCGGGCACTAGATAATCAATTTTAACACTAACTACTAGTCCAATGCATCACTGAGTGCTAATAATGTCGCTTATAAGATGTTAAGGGTAAGAAATCCACTTCTTATAATCCTAAAACATCGCTACTAAACAGTTGCATGTTTGCTTGTAATTATGTTTAGTATGCCACAACCATTTTGGTCTTTGCCATCAAAAGCAAATTCTGATTTCAGTAAAGCTATGTTAGTATTCAATGTTTTCACGTTGAACACAGAATGGACAATGGTTGCGAAAATGAATTGTAATACTAATTAAATGTCAAATTCATAATTAAGTGCCGATAACGACGCCTAATTGGTTGTTTCATTAGTATTTTGAACTAAATTTATGAATAATAACGTGTCAAAGCGGGTTTATTGGTGGATAAATAATTATCCTTTTAAAGGTACTGTAAGTACTGTAAATACTGTAAGTGCTGGTTGTCAACGCTGTTCGGTGCAGACAGTTTTCATACTTTTTGACAAATCAGTTATAGTCGATTTGCACTGGTTCGCGCCAGTGCAAACCGGAGCGGACTACGCCCAGCACCAAGGAGTTTTTCGTGCACTTGATCTTCTACGCACTGCTTTTAGAGATTAGATAATAGAATCGTATGTTTTTTCGACACATTGTTATGGACTCTTTTAGATTCTCAGCGCTTGGCTGAACACCTAGAGTTGAAAATCCAGTGCCCAAAAAATATGATGACTAAACCGGGGCCTAAATCATATAGGCATTTTTCAGCGCTTGACGTTGACAGTGTTATTATATGGTTATAATAAGTAGTATAAGAATCAAATCTCAAATGATTGATCAGCGAACGTCTCTGGTTTTGTCCTTCTATAATTAAACTAGCTTCTGCCCGCGACTTCGTCCGCGTCAAATTTTTGCTCCCCTGACCCTTCCCGTCGCATCGATTTGCCTGCTAGTTTTCGTCGTTGCTGCTTGCTCCTTTTGAGTTATAGTGAGTCAACCTTAAAAGATAGACAAATGCTCTCACGGACTTTTTTTTAGAAGTTATTAAGAGGAACAATTCCGTTATACATGATTTTTGTGTTACTTTAACCGGTTACGCAGCGCACGCAAGGGAAACTCACAAAAGAAATGAATTATCACCGTTATTGTAACATTTTTCATTACTGCTCCGCTCCTCTTTGTTGTAGCGTGCTGTTATATAGCCTATAGCCTCCCTCGATAAATAAGCTACTCAACACAAAAAGAATTTTTCAATTTGGACCTGTAGTTCCTGAGATTAGCGCGTTCAATCAAACAAACAAACAAACTCTTCAGCTTTATAATATTAGTATAGATTATATTGATTTTCTTCCTCTGTTGGTATTCCAAATTCAAAAGCAGCAGAAATATTGGTATTACCACCACAAAACCAGTATTGAGCTAAAGAGTTTTCAACAATGCGAATTTGATTTGATTCACCAGGTGCTATCAGGATTATTAGTAGCGAAATCATTGTTTCCGTAGTTGTGGTATCCTGAAAAGAGACTAGAAGGTTTTTGAAGGTAGGCAAAATCAGTGTACTGTCAGTGCCGTGCATTACCTGACCCCTCTTCTTAATTTCTTCTGTGTAGGAGGGGTCAGGTAATGCAGAGCACTGACTGTACAAACGAGAAAAAGTTCAACGAAAGCTATTGTTCCATCCCGTTTGACTTGTTTAATCTGTGCGTCTAACGGAGCGGACCGAACGGAGTGACATCTGTCACTTGTCAGTTTGATTTTGACACTCTTGGGTTTGGTCTTTGAAAAATGGTCGCCCTTTGGGCCTCGCGACCCGTGTTGATATATTAATCCCTTTGAATCGATCGGTTTATGGAAAATTTGTCGTGATCTAATTGTTTTGTTTGTAAATAACCCCTTTTGACGAAATAGAACGGGTTTTAGTTGAACTTTGGTTGAAATAGTTTGATGTAACAGTGATCATTTGGAGACCACGTGCTGTGAAAATCTCTGGCATATTGCAGCGGCCTGTATCCTGGAATACTGACAGCGTCACTACACAATACAATATACACTCATTTACATACATAAATCCAGGTAGGCTCCAGATCCAGTGTTCTTCAACCAGGTGAGTCTTTTGAATATTGTATTAATCAGCTCCGCGCACGGCGGACAGTTCGCAGCCACTCTTGTCCCAAGGCCCACCATAGTTATTATTCATAGCTGCTACTGCGCTAATTAAAATCCTACGGCCGGGACCTCGGCCTGGCGTCGAACAGCTATCTTCTTACCGATCTATAATATACAGCAATAGATTAAATCTTCTCGGATATGGAACAAAATCAAGTTAAATAGAAATCTTAAATTCACTAATAGACAAACCTTATAACTACTCGGTCAAAAAGCATGAAATTTTGCAAAAAGTTTCTTACACAACGGAAACTCGAGTGGCGCTTAAAATAAAACTACTAACCTCTGATTCGACATATGTTTCTAGACCTCCTAGCGTAGAAATTCTTAATCGATTATCAATATAAAATCAGGTATGTCATACAAAAGTGCTGCATCTACGCGGACGAAGTGTATGGAACAGTATTTTTTTTAAACTCGCAAATTGGCAGGTGTTCCCTTCATAGTTGGCTTAACAGATTGATTTTGACTTAAACATTATTATCCACATACTTTTGTTACTGGTCACACATACACAAAAGGTCAAAAAGAGCTTACCATAATTCCAATAGTGTAAGAATCAAATCCCAAATATTATTGATCAGTGAACGTATCTGGTTTTTTCTTCTATGATTAAATTATATTCGTTCACTTTCCCAGTTGCCATTCCAAATTTAAATGCATCATAAATATTGGTATCGCCACCACAAGACCGGTAGTGAGCTAAAGGATTTCCAACTATGCATATTTGATTTGATTCATCAGGTGCTATCAGAATTATTAGTAGCCGTATCATTGTTTCCTTAGTAGTGGTATCCTGGGAAGAGAGTAGAAGGTTTTTTTTGGGTAGTCAAAATCAGTGTATATGTTGCAGTCAAAACTCTTAACCCGTCAAAAGTACTATTGGCTAGCACAATCAGTCAAATGTACTATTGACTGAACAGGTTGGTCAAAAGTGGTTTTGACTGAAAATTATTGGTTATTAGTACTTTTGACTGAAAATATGCGGTTAAAAGTACTTTTGACTGACGCTCTTCGTCAAAAGTAGTTTTAACTGCAATAAAGCATCAGTCAAAAGTACTATTAAGCGAGCTCGTGACTTAGGGCACCCTGACTTGGACAGGTTAGGTTAGAAGTGAACCCTTCGTGGTTAAATGATAAATGATTTTATTTCTGTAAGTAGGTTTGTACAAACACTTTTACAAGTCAATAATATTTTTTTGAGCTAGATGAGGTCGGCGTTTCCTATCTGACTACTCTGAGAAGAAAGGCCGAAACAAACTCAGAGGTCACGGTTATTTTTTTTTAAACCACTCAGTAATAGGAGCCCCCGCAGTGGGGCTCCGTTGACCGGGGTTCCGACTTTTTAAGAGTTTTGACTGATACGACCAGTCAAAACCACTTTTGACGGAATCACTTAGTCAAAAGTACTTTTAACCAGCTCCATTGGGCAAAAGTACTTTTAACTGTTATTTTAGTCAAAAATATTATTGGCAACATATATATGGCCACAGGTCAAGCAATACATTTCCATTATATGCTGACTTCTCACTGTACGAAAAGCGTGGTCAGTTTGGAAATGTATAGCCGTGTGTGTTTTTACATAAAAAAAGTTCAATGAAAGTTACTAAAATTCTTACCAATCTCATCATAATCAGCAATAGATTAAATCCTCTCGGACACGACACAAAATAGAGGTACTAAAAATCTTAAATTCATTAGTTCACTAAAAGACAGTGCCTTATAACCACTCGGTCTAATCGCACAGAAAGGGGAGGGGGCAGAATAATGAACCGAATTGATGGTAACAAATCTACTCCTAAAATGGTGGGTGATAGTTTGTATGGAAATTCCTTATTTTTGCCGATGGGAATTTTTATTGTACCTGTTTCACTTTTGATAAAAATGATTAATCAGTTTTTAGAATTTATAAAACTGTTCAAAGGTGTTCATTTCATTTTACTAACCATGCTAAGAATTATGTTAAATGTGGAAAATCAAAGAAATGTCGCATTTAAAAGCTCAAGAGAGTGTGAAAAGAAAATAATACAAAATGTATTAACATTACTTACCGCAATAAATCCAAACTAATTATAAAGCAGTTAACAATCAATATACTCAATATAATAATAGTATACTGAATTATTATGGAAACTTAGTAACATTTATAAATATTAGTAGGTACATTTTCAAAATATTTTTAAGTATTGGTTTTAAATCTATATATATAAAATTCAAAGTTCTGAGTGAGTGACTGACTGACTGACTGACTGACTGACTGACATATCAACGCACAGCCTAAACCGCTGGACCTAGAGACATGAAATTTGGAGGGTGTGTTCTTTGTAAAGAGTAAATATCCACTAAGAAAGGATTTTTTGAAATTCCACCCCTAAGAGGGTGAAATGGGGGGTTGAAGCTTCTATGAAACTTTTTATTCTCTGGGTCGATTGACACAAAAATTGGTACACATACTCTTCAAGTATAATTATGAGACACGTGTATCACAATTTTTCCAAAATCATCCCTTTACTGCGTCAAATAGGGCTTCGAAAATCCTACGTGGAATGACAGACGTGCGCATGGCGTGGCAGCCCGGGAAGCGCATTGTCGTCACCGGTGTCCAATCTCAACCAAAGTACCAAGAAGTATCATATATGTAACTGACATTTATATGAACTAACTAGCTTTTGTCCGCGACTTTGTTCGCGTAAATGTCGGTTATCGTGGACGGGGACGAAATCTCGGAATAAAAATAGGCCTATGTCCTTTCTTGGGGTTTAAACTTATCCCGTACCGAATTTTATCTTTAGAATTTTTTTTTTCTTAAAAATTATCTTATGTTTATTTATTTATAACACCTCACACCTCTAAAAATATGTGTAAAAAGTTTCATGATCGGTTAAGTAGTTTTTACGTTAAAGCGTAACAAACAAACTTAATATTTATTAGTAGGGATATTTGCAAATTATAACAGCCGCACGGGTCGATCGTTCAGGTTAAGCTACGCTTGCCGCGGTTAGTCCGTGGATGGGTGACCATCTTTACCTAATAAGAAACTGTCCCTCGGAAAGCATGTTAAACCGTTGATTCCGGCTGTCTTTCGTAGATCTTAGACCGTCGTTACGGGTCGCCGGAAGCCCGAAATTCTGACAACCAGTCTTACCAAGGGGTATCGTATTACCCAGTTAATGGGTTGTGGAAGTCAGGTAGGTAGTCGCTCCATGTAAAATACTGGTAAGCTGCATCCGGTAAGACTGGAAACCGAACCCCAACATAGTTGGGAAAAGGCTAGGCAGATGATGATGAAGTAAGTATAGTAAAAAAACGCGTTTGTTTCTGTATTAGATAAAATTGAATAACTACACTAACTATTCTTTAATACATACCTATGCAACTTTATGAGTAAAGTCTAATTAGGCACATACCTACCATAACACCTACTTTAAGCACTAACATATAAATCTGTACGTTCAGTGAGCAATAGTGCGATTTGGTTTATGCATTAAAGTAAAACATAACAACCAAGCCACAATCATCAATTACGCTTTGAGTTTTGTTAAAACTATACTTCTCTCATCCCAAAGATTACTTTAGTTTTACGGAGAACTTCGTCCTATTTGCTTTGTTTGGGATATTGTCAGTTCGTATATTAAATTGAGAGGTAGTGAGAGCGCGTATGTTTGTTTCAAAAAAAAAAAAGAGTCATTTGTTTCTTGTAGGCCAAGCGGGTAAAGCCGCAGGCAGAAGCTATTCAAAATAAACCAATGAAATAAACACAGACAAAAAAACATCTGTCCTAATTATATTACATGCATACGTGTGGAATTCATAAGGATGATACTATATATATATCCTAAGGAGCTTTTAAATTTATTCAACCCATCTGGTCTTTGTCTCACACACTTATCCTCAAAGTGGGTGCTCCAGTAATGCTACTGCAAAATCTTAATCCAGCCAAGTTGAGCAATGGGACCAGGTTGTGGATGAAAACCTCACATCAAAACGTGGTAGAGGCCACGCCATTGTATTTACTGACTGTGCTCAAGGTGAATCGGTGTACTATATACCGCAGATACCAGATACGAGTTTAAAAGGCCGCAGTCCTTTTATGGTATTTTTAGCAATGACGATTAATAAGTCTTGGGGACAGTCACTGTAAACAGCGGGATATGATCTTAGTGGGGACTGCTTCTCGCACGGCCAGTTTTACGTGGCCTGCTCGAGAGTGAGCTCATCTAGCAGCCTGGTTGTATTAGCACCTGAGGGCAGAACCTCTAAAGTAGTATTTAAAGAGATACTTTAAGAATAGACTAAAAAATAAATAGTCTCAAACCCCTGTGAACAGCAAGTAAAATCTTCGTTTGAATAATTTAGGTAACAATTTTTTTTCGAAATTCCCAGGGAATAAATGAATTTATATTTTCGCTTTAAAGTTGCCTCCAAATTTGTCATGCAAGTAGGTAATTTGCCGTTCCGTTATGTATTTCCGTCACTATTGTTAGGTTTTAGGATTAATTATCCTACAACAATCATTTATCAATCCGAGCGCTACTCCTTGGATAACACAAAGCAAGCAATGCAATAACACATTGTTTACCGGGATTAACACATAGGATACTTTTAATCCTGGTAGTTCGTTCCTGTGGGATATGTCGACATCCACGCGGGCGAAGCCGCGGGCAGAAGCTAGTATTTACTAAAATTCAACTACAAGACACAAATTGTTAAAAAATGTTAATTATAAATAGCAACACGATTCTAAGTCAAATCATAACTGGTTAAATAACATCTCAGTGTTTTCCTCAAAGTCGTTGTTGTCTCTTTTTTCCTTCTTTTCCAAAAAGGGATGGCGACTAAGTGATGCTTGGTTGTTTGACCACATTTTCTAATAACAACATAATCATTCGGGGTTTCTGATGACGTCAGAAAGTCTGTAGTGGTCTTCTATTTGCATAAATTACTGCAGAACTTGATATAGCCAATAACGTATTATAAATAGACGCGTCATTTGTGAACATTAGTGCATTAAAAAAGCGTAAACCATGAATGTGCCTATATACTATTACATGCATTTATACAGTGTGCGAAGAACAGGAAAACTCATACCAATTCCTGTTGTCACACAGAGATGAACATACATTTGTAGTTACTGTAGCGAGACGGTTAAAGAAAAACACCAAATTCACACCACTTTATAATTTCGACAAAACAAAAATAATAAAAATACAGCAGTAATATAAAAAAATATAAAAACAAGTATATGGTTAACTGCAGATGTGGCTATCAAATATTTGGTTTTGTTTAAAAAGAGGGACGAGTCAAACTTAGTGGTTAATCAGATATAACGGAAATTATCTTCGCGCACGACCTATCCCCAATACGATTGCAATCGATTAAAAAAAATAGGCCTATGCACGTCGATTTATAGGTTCCTTTTTTATAACGAACACCTAGTTGAATCGTGAAATACACGTTACATCAGGATGCGTAAAATAGAAAATTATCTGGGTAATCTATTACAGAAAAATAGAAAAAATAGGTAATGTTAAAAGGTTCCTTATAACCAGCCGGGCGTAACTATCCAGAAGGACACTGCCAGTGCTGCGTGCAGCGACGGCAGCAAGCAGCCGTCTATGAGGGCGTCTGGCTCTGCGTCGGTGGCAAACGTCCGCAACACGCCGCTGACCTCAGTTTAATCCGACGGCTGATAGCCCGTCGGGGGGAAAAGCCGAAATTCGGCTTGTATGGTCGTCGTCAGTTGAATGGAAGAGTTGCACACAGAACTTTATCGATATGAGCAATTTTAAAAGTAGCACCAGATTAACACACGTAGGTTTAGTAATAAAATTTTAGGGCTAAAATTGATAATTTAAACTTAGGGGTTCCGAAAATAAGAATCCCACCCAAAACATAAATGTGAAATGAAAGCCAAGTTCAATATTATGATATATGCCTTAGTTGTTGACTTCAGGGACAAAAGAAGTGAGATCTAAATGGGTGCCAAGTTCAATGGTCAGTCCTGAAATTTATTTATAACTATCATTTCTTCTTATAACTTAGGATAATATATTGTAGCCTAAGGTCTGACTTGGCTAGTTCTCATATACGAATTATTATGTTCGATGGCTAGTTTCTACCAGCAAGCCAAAATTTAGGAATAATAAAATAAGAACCGACAAGTAACAGGTTTAGAACTTGCGTAGGTTATAATATAATTCGTATATGAAAACTAGCCAAGTCCTAAGTTAAAAGAAGAAATGATAGTTATAACTAAATTTCAGGACTGACCATTGAACTTGGCACCTATTTAGATCTCACTTCTTTTGTCCCTGAAGTCAACAACTAAGGCATATATCATAATATTGAACTTGGCTTTCATTTCACATTTATGTTTTGGGTGGGATATCATGACTTTTTGTACATAAATTATTAGTAGGTACTTATTTATAACAAAATTAATACCAAATGGTTTTTATTACAAGTGTTCCTAATAGAAAAAATTAAGTGAAAAATTATAGTAAAATTATAAAAAATTACCAGTTTCTGATTTTTTCCTTTGTATTCACCTAATTACCTACCTGCATGCCAAATTTCAACTTTCTAGGTCACCTGGAACTGGGTTAGAGTTTTGATCTATAGGTCAGTCAGTGGTAAAAATGACGATTTTTGGACGTTAATATCTAAATAACCGTTTGAGATGTGTTTATGAAATTTGGAGCACATATGTATCTTGCAAGTATCAATATATGAGCCAAATTTGAAACGTTTATGTGAAATAGTTTTTGAGTTATGAGGGGGTCTAAAGTGGCTCCAAATGGTTCGTGTAATATTACACACGGTGCTGCTCGCCAGTTCTGTTACTTGAACTTGGCTTGACACGCTCCCGCGTGTCTAGATAATGATGTGAAACGTTCGGCTCCCATCTGCAATCTGCCAGTTGACAAACAAAAATTTTTGGCGTAAGATTTTACAGGATCGAAATTTGAAATAGAACAAAAAATATAAAGGCCAGTGTTTCTAAAAAAAAGGTTGATTTAGAAACCAAAAAGTTTTGTCCGCAGCGAATTTACGCTGCATTACCTCATTAGCGGCTGCATGTTCATAGGCGCGTGCGCGCGATGGTACGTGGCTAATATTATTTCAGGCAATTGCCTTGAGTTTATCTTGCTAATATTGAGCGCCGGTAATGTAAAAATATTTCATTATATACTTACATCCCTTTTATTAATGGTGTTCAACGAATCTAGTCTATTTATCTATCTATATTGTGGGCAAATATAATAACCTCTTAAAACTTAGAATAACTATTAGTAAATAGGATTTATGGTTCTCAATATTTTACTTTTAACGTGTAGGCATAAACTTATTCAGACCTTCTTTTTGTGGGTGGGAAATCATCAAATTACGTCTCCCGCTCTTGAGCGGAGCGGGAGGGCGTGTCAGACTTTTACTGACTAAAACCCACCCGTGGTCCTTCAGTTGCCCATGTGCCAGGGTCACAGTGTCTCTTTCGAACAATCTCGCGACCTTGGCAGATTCAGACCATATTTTTTTTCCACAACTATCACACAACGCCATCTAGTCCCAAGCTTAGCAGAGCTTGTGTTATGGGTACTAGACAACTGATAAACATACTTATATTTTTCTAAATACATACATATTATTGATAAATTACACCCAGACTCAGAACAAATGATCGTGCTCATCACACAAACATTTGTCGTGGGTGGGAATCGAACCCACGACCTCCGGCATAGCAGTCAGGGTCACTAACCACTAGACCAACAGGCCTGTCAAATATGAGCTCATTAACCTTCATAATCTTTTGAGGTTATAAGCATGCAGACACTGCACGCCTTTGTCAGTAGTCGTGTAGCTCAACTAGTTATTAGTTGAACTTAAAAAGCTTAACGTATCGACGAAAATATCAAAGAAAGGACGTTTAGGTACGCCGCATAACGTACTTGAACTGCCAGATTATCATTACAACGCAGAAAAAAACCGGCCAAGTGCGAGTCGGACTCGCGCACCGAGGGTTCCGCACAAACCTGTAGGTATTCTCGGTTTATGTTTATGAAATGAAATGGGTTTTTTTTTAAATTTTCATATTTAAGTTGATTGAATGAAAGGTAAATTGCGGTTTACGATTTATGACGTATTAAAAAAAAAACTACTTACTGGATCTCGTTCAAACTAATTTTCGGTGGAAGTTTACATGGTTATGTACATTATTTATTTTTTTTAGTTTTATCATTCTCTTATTTTAGAAGTTACGGGGGGGAGGGGACACACATTTTACCACTTTGGAAGTGTCTCACGCGCAAACTATTCGGTTTGAGGAAAATGACATTAGAAACCTCAATACCATTTTTGAAGACCTATTCACAGATACCCCACACGTAAGGGTTTGATGAAAAAATGTTTTTTGAGTTTCAGGTCTAAGTATGGGGAACCCCAAAATTTATTGTTTTTTTTTTCTATTTTAGTATAAAAATCTTAATGCGGTTCACACAATACATCTACTTACCAAGTTTCAACAGCATAGCTCTTATAGTTTCGGAGAAAAGTGGCTGTGACATACGGACGGACAGACAGACAGACAGACAAACAGACAGACAGACAGACACAGACATGACGAATCTATAAGGGTTCCGTTTTTTGCCATTTGGCAACGGAACCCTAAAAAGGAAAAAAAAACAAAAGAAAGATGAAAGACTCACATTACTTGTTGATACTTATTGAGTGAGGATAGTTATATGTTGGATTTTAAAATTGTTTCACTTGACGATACTATGAATATTTCGCATGTTCGTATTCGGGGTTCTGTCTTGGTCTATTTACGAGTTAAAAGCAGTCACTTGAATAAGGTTCAAACTTCAAAGTAAAAACTGCAGAATGCCACTACAGAACTGAATTCCTGTCAATCTAAGCCTGTGTCGGGCTGAGAATTGATAACTCAATTAACATGCCTGAAATCTAACCCTCTAAACCTACCATGGGACGGGATCTTCTCGATAATATAGTAGCAACAGCTGTGATCGATTGATTGTCGCTGGTACAATGTAGTGGGCTTACAAAGGCTCACTGTCACACCGGAGCAAAAGTCCACGTCCGCATGAAGGTAAAAATATTGCCGCGAGATTTTGTTTCGCAATGGAATTTTAACGCATTGCTCAGCGCCGAGAGTTTAAAATTGAACAGTTTGTTTCTTTGCGCGTTGGTATGCACTCTGTTGGATTCTCAATTTCAATAAGATCCGACCACGATTTTTTTTCCCCCCATCCATATGTGGTCTAAGAGAGTGGTCCAGGAGCCGATCAGTAATGCCGAGAAATGTCAGAAAACTGAAGTTGCCTGTTCCAAAAGGTAGAATTCTATTGCGAAAAATGAGCTAGAAACTCTATGGAAAAGGCAAAGGAATTATTATTCACACAGTAATGTGTATGACTACCTGAATGCAAACCCCCAACTTACAACTCGTAAGTGCCTTAAGCTTTTTAAAACATAGTGGTACTTATGTTTTTGACACAATTTAATTATTCAATGTCAATTATAATACAAACTGAAAGAAAGTAGTTTGGCTATTACTTGCTTTAAGATTATTTTTCTAATTCAAGTTTAGGTCATGAGTCTGTGTGTGGTCTTTTAAGTGCAGTTTTCTCCAATAGGCAATAGATAAAATATTCCTTGCCGAACAACAAACTGCAACAACTCAAAAATATTGTCGTACATTTTTTTGTTTTGCATATTGTATCTATCGCTTAGTATTGTGCAACTTGACTTGTATCTTAACATGAATAGTGTAACTTTTATAGATAGCTCAATTAATAAAAACATTATTTAGTTACGCTTTGGTGTAAATGCAGTGCTTTGGTGTAAATGCAGTCCATATCACACACTACGTCACAGACTGACGCGACGACACATGCACTATGAATTAGGCAAATCCTATGCAAGTGACATCCTTAATCGTCGTGCCGATAATCGATATGTAGTATTCGGCTTAGCCCTGATATCTTGCTGTTGGATATTCAAGCTTACTGGTAGGAATTGAAGGTTGATATTACCGTGACGTGGATATTAGTTAAGCATTGTCCAGGATTGTAAACAGGGTTGCTAGTGAGATTAGTTCGAGCTCCAATATTTTATAAGCTTAGAAGAGTTCTTGTGATAAGTGTGTAAGAGGGCTGTCATTTGGATAATATCACTGGTTCCCTATTCCCAACCGGAAACCGGCATGTCTTAGAACTAAAAATTCGAAGATATGTGACATCTACCAACCCTTACTGGGCTTGCATGGTAGATTATGGCCCACACCCTTTCACCGAGAGGAAGCCTCTGTCCCAGCAGTGGGAACATTATAGGCTGGTGATGATTATGTCCAATGTCAATTATTTCTCAGAATTTTATAATAGATATTTCTAAACTCGGGACCATGGTATCGGTAGTCGATATGACGGACACTTCGCTTGTTCAAACCTGTTCGCTTCTATTGTGTGATTAATTAATCTGCTCTCATCCGGTATACCATAGATACCTACCTATAAGACTCGATCGAATATAATAGGTGTTGACGCCGTAACAAAGATACGGTGTGCGGATGAAATTTACACGTGACAAGGACGTACGCTTTGTCAGAAGGGGCAACACGCGACATAAAACCAATGCCGCAGAAGTGCGCTCACCAGAACATACTAAGTCCATGGCGCATACAAAGGGTATATTCCGTATAATGCCATAATCGCTAACAACGCTGAAATATTGAAAAAAAAAAAAGATGACAATGTTAGTGCTGATATTTTAACTACGCATCAAAAGAACAATGGCTGTTATATACTTTCCTTTTCTTTTTTATATTAACTTTATTTCAGATAAAAAAGCACAGCAATAATAATAAAAAAACAAAGAAGAAAAAAAAGTAAAGTTTTTAAATAGAAACTAGTACAAAATCGTTGGGAAACCCCATGGAAAGCCCTACAATGAGTGATACGGAAACTGAGGAGGATATCATTAGTTAAAAAAAAAAACATTTTATAAAAACGTTTATTAAAAAAATATAAGTATCATGTAGGTACTAAACGGTAACACTATGTACAAAGTCTTGTTTTATATTTTTACATTGTCATACATTTTCTTAACAGCTAAGCTTGGATACACCAATATTCGTATGTACAGGATGAACATTTGTTGCCATCATAATACTTAAGCTATTGCATCAAGATTGATGTATGGGATACAAGCTGTGGCCTTATAAAGAGAAGACATTGAAAATTTTAAAGAATTTACAGTGTCTGCAACATTTAATAAATCGAAGTAAAGATGTATGTTTAGTGACAAAGAATCGCAGCAATATAAAGAATAGTGCTCCAGAAAATCGTATGAACGAGTTTCGCACTAGAAAAAGACATATCCACCAGGTAAATTCAAAATATTGGTAAAATTATTTGCTAAATAAAGTTTATTGAAACTGATCCGGAAGTGGCGAAATAGGCCGTCTGAAATCTCATTCAGTAAGGCTTTATTGGGCTAGACATTAGTTTTCTTTTTATAATTTTAAAGCCTCGTTTATTTATATATACATATATGTATATTAGAATAATTGTAGTGATGGAAATGTCACAGTCTGTTCACACTTATTTTACCTCTAATTTTGCTTTACTGTGAACATCAAAATGATCTTTGTTTTAGTTGCAATAAGGTTGCTGGTAGGTTACTGCAGTAACAGCTGTTAGAGGTAAAAAAAAAAACTGTGAATGGATTGTAAATGAAATTTTACACTTATTCTCATTGTCTTATTATAAAGATTTGATAAATGACGCCAACACTTTCCATATGTCAAAAAACCTAATTTTAAAGTTGAGCAAAGGTTAGAGTATTACTTAGAATCGATTCTGAGTTATTGGTTTTCTTTTAGTTAATCATACCAGTCCATAATCATAATTTCTATTAATCTCAAGTTTGAGTCCCTTCTTCCTTAAACAATAAAATTATAATACGATGGGGAAGGCTGAAATTGTCATATAAAATTGGCACTGTCGTAGCTAGTTCCGAACACTATGTAATAATAATAAAAGTTTTTGATTTTTTTCAAAAAAGAGGCGTTGTTTTCCTAAATACTCTGAAATTGGAATCCACCATTTTCCGAGAAACTCTAAAATTAGAAAATCGTGGATTAAAGCATGCGTAATTTTTTTTAAAGTGATTTCTAGCACTGCTTTAATGTTTTAAATTCTGTCAATTTCCGTGTCAAATCATTTAAAAATATTAAAATAACAAAAAACGAAAAAAAAAAAACTGTGGAAATGGACAAAATGTCTACTGTAAGCCGTAGGAACCTAGCTATGAAAACGCCATCTACAATTAGCTTTGCCTGACCTTCCCCATAGAAATAAAATATTTCCAAATGTCGGACAAACGACTTTAAAAAGACTCTTGGGCCTATGCTGTACAATTGGCTTACAGGCTACGAAAACGTTGATCATACTTAAAACGTTGTCTTAATTTTTTTATATCCAAATCAGAATGAAAGAAAGTGTGGCATATTTTTTGCTATAGCCAAGGTACCAATTTGATAATTTCTGGCTTTCATCAAGAAAATAAATTACTCAAGTTGGGTGACAATTTCTGGCTTTAACATTGGTTTTAACAATGACGTCAAGTGACAAAGTCAAAAACTTATCAACGTTTTCGTCATGTACAATATTCTGGACTAAATATGAGTAGAAACAGTATTCACAGATACATTAGAGATCCCAGGCTTGACGTGATTGGCGTTAGCATCTTCCTTTTCATTTCTTCCTTCGGGCCTCTTTTTCGCGCCTAGAAGAAGTTTCTGGAGCTGACAGGCCGGAGCTTCGGCGAAAAGATAAAGTGGCAGCGCGAAGAGATACGTCGTGCTAACGATTCCAGCGTATAACATTATCTGAAAACAATTGTAGTTATTTGATTATTTAAGCCAATTGCCAACTTAATAACAATTGCACAGAAATGTGATACATAAATGATATTATCATAATACAATAAAAATATATAGGACATTTTGCGCAGGTGTTCCATATAATTCATTTACAAAATTCATCATCTAAAGGGGTTAAGTAAGGGTGAAAGTTTATATGGAAAGTTTTGGGTTTTCACAACGCAAAACCCCATCAGGCGCACTACTTATAGAATAATAATATTCATGAATTACAAAATTAACCTTACAGTCGTAATATTATATCAAGTTTTGTGGGCATGTGTGGACCAGCAACATCTTTTTTCCCCATTTTTGGGTCAACAGGTTGAGTTAATTTTAATTGTGCCCCTTATTTATAGGGCAGTAGAGACACAAAAATCAAAATTAAAAGTCATATATTCAAACTAGGCTGAGAGTCAGCACTTTTTGAACGTCAAAGCAACATAAGACAGTCCCCCCAAAACGCCCACCCTTCGACACGTCCTAGTGCTTTAGCTGGGGAGAATTAGTGGCGGAACAAACTCCCCAGCAGCACAGCTGTCTGTTAAATTAGAAAAACTTGATTCTATACAATTGTAAGTAGGTAACATAACGAGACACAAAACATTAAATTAAATGATTTGCCATTATGTCAGCTAGCCAACCCAATATTCCAAGCAATAAAATGAAATCTATACTCAAGCAAAAGCAAAAAATATTTATATAACGGATGCGCAACCACTGACTATGGATTCAGTATACGAATCTGAACATTTTGCATCGGTTATTTACGATTTATATACCTAAATAAATATATTATTTATTTAATACACTCTGAACGCAAAAGTACTTTTCTATGAAACCGCTGTTTTTCATAACCAAGGAATACTTATTTTTACGGTTCATCTAGAATTATGTGCAGAATTTGTAGTTACAGATTCAATGTTCTAACCACCCGGTATATATTACCGGGGTATCTTTGAGTCGGGTCTCGCAGTTTAGGTATCTAGGGCATGTTGTGAACGAAACCCTGCATGATGATGCAGACATTGAGAGAGAGCGGAGAGCATTGTCGGTGCGTGCTAACATGTTGATTCATAGGTTTGCGAGGTGTACAACACAAGTAAAGATAACTTTGTTCAGAGCCTACTGCCAAACTTTCTACACAAGTGCCCTATGGACCAACTACACACAGCGGGCCTACAATGCTCTCAGAGTACACAGTATAACAACGTCTTTAGGATTCTGGTGCGACTACCTCGATTTTGCAGTGCCTCGGGTATGTTTGCCGACGCGAGGGTAGATGACTTCTACGCCATAATGCGCAAAAAGTCAGCCTCACTAATGCGCCGCATTCGAGGGAGTGACAACGCTATCCTAAGGATGATTGCAGACAGACCAGTGTCGCCAGCGGTGAAAAGGCTCATCAGGCTGCATGTGACCTGATACTATGTTTTTTTAATTTTGATCATTTATTTTATTTTTTTAGCTAATTTACAACAGTGTTTTATTTTTCAATTTAATGTTAATTTATTTCAATTTAATTTAACTGTACCTATGTTTTTAATTTAATCAATTTTAATTTAATTTTTCACTTGTTTAAATTTAATTTTAACTTCTTAAAATTTAATTTATTTCAATTTTTATTTTTCTTTATTTTCTATATGAGTATAATTAAGCTCCTAACGACTAACATAGTTTTAAGATAATGTAATACTAACGACATATGGACATCTTAATAGTCTGAATTAAACGTATTTTATTTTTTTTATTACAATCTAAAACTAAATGAATAAAAAAAATCAGAGGACATGGACATTATTCTTCATTAAAAACCCTGTTTCCAATTGATGTTATTTCCACTTCGAATCGATTTCAAAATAACTGGTACTATCAAAAAAGTCAAAAAGTCATTTGAAGATGTTGCACAATATGAACTTTACGCGTGGGTTTAGTACCCACGTTATTTTTCTAAATATACAATATTTGATGAAATGTTTGGGATCTAAACTGCGGACACAAGATAGGCTCTTGATCATTCGGAATATAGACTAAAGTGATCAGATAAACTTAGGTTTCATACTCACAGCAGTATAATCAGTTGCGTAGAAGGACCTCCTCATCTGACCTCCGTAGGTCCTCAAAACGGTAGCATGCAGCAACATAGCGCAGTACGACATCCTTCCTAGAGGCTGCAGAGGACCCCATTCTACTGAACCCACGTAGATTCCTGCAAAAACAGAATAATATTAACTGAATAACCATATTTTTTGGTATTTAATTTATTTCAAATTTTTGGGTACCTCCGTGATACCAATTTTTGTTCTGGCTATCACTATGGAAATATATATTTAATTTTTGGCTTTCAATAACGTTACAAACGGCCAAACACTGTCTTTTGCCAAGGTTAAAAAGTGTTAACTTCTGTCTATCAAATTGGTTTTATGAATTTATGATTATGATGATCATCTTATCACCAAGATTTCACTTAAATTTCTGGATTTCACCAATGTACCATTTCCTTACATTTTAGTTCTTATTCATTGCAATCATTTCTCAGTATTATTTGTCAATTTCTGATTTCCACATATGTTACAAAATAACAATTTCTGTCTTTCAGCAATGTACCATTTTCTTACATATTAGTATTAATTTTCCACTTACTGTTACACTTGTAGAAGTATCCAATAATGAAGACACAGATGGCTAGAGCAAAGAAGTTCTGGTTTAAAGCGTTGAAGACCGCTGACTCGAAGGCCGAAGCCTCACGATGATGTAAATCCCAGCCCATGAGGACTGTTCCCGCTGCTATGGGAATTGAGGACAAGAAGAGGAGTTTCATCACCTAAAAAATAAAATATGGCACTGTTACAAAGGGAAAGAAAAAAGGAAACACATTAGTAGAACGAAATCGTGGAGCAAACATAACGTAAATTCAAACGATATTAAAATTGAAAATAGTCGTTTCACACCCCGCACAAAATACATACCTAGGTACTTAGTTTTGAAACTTTACTCATATCTATGAATGATATTTATTGTGCTTGTCGTAGAAATTTAAACTAACACGAAAATAGATAGCAGTAAGCTAATTCACGTAAATAAAAACGTTCAAAATCAGGTCGTAGCCTCATCTCAGCGACAATCAAATGTCAAAATTGTATGGAAACTCAACTGAGATGAGACTGAGAAGAGACTGAGATAAGACTGAGAAGAGACTGAGATGAGACTGAGATGAGACTGAAATGAGACTGAGATGACACTGAGATGACATTGAGATGAGACTGAGATGAGACTGATATAAGACTGAGATGATACTGAGATGACTCTGAGATGAGACTGAGATGACACTGAGATGACACTGAGATGACACTGAGATGACACTGAGATGAAACTTAGATCAGACTGAGATCAGATCAAGATCAGACCCAGATATACGAGAATTGCCCTACTGTTGTATTGGGACTAAGAAATCGTTAGAATTTACGTTGCGTTAATGTTACGCGTTTGTGAAGTGCTCAGAAGCAACATTAGGTGTTAAACCCCTAACATTATACTTGGTAGTTAAGTGCAGTCACTTGGCACATAACACAGCGATCACATTTTGTTATAATGAAGAACATAATAACCAAGAAAGGAGGTCGTATCAGCAGTGGCGGAAAGGAACTCCTTCTTGTGTGTATTATCCGACTCTCGCGTCCTTCTAATTTATCTTTACTAAACCTAAATGATTAGATATATAAATAAAAAATAAATAAATATCTGAGGACAACCAACACACTGTTATCTGATCCCAAACTAGGCAGAGCCTGTACTACGGCAACCAGACAACTGATAAATATACTTATATACATACATATTATAATAGATAAATTTCACCCAGACACAGAACAAATAATTGTGCTTATCACACAAAGATTTGTCCTGGGTGGGAATCGAACCCACGACCTCAGTCTTAGCAGTCAGGGTCACTAACCACTAGACTAACAGGCCAGTCATATGTATATCTGTGCTTTTATTCTTTGCTGGTAGCAGCGTACTGGTAGCCCAGTAGATAATGGCTGTGACAGACAATTATTTGCTCGTAGGTTGGAACCTAGGCAAGTGCTTTACCTTGTGTAAGTGATTTCATCACCACTGCTCTTAAAAAGGTGAAAGAAAACATCGGTAGGAAGCCGCCATGTCTTAGACAGGCCTAGCAGTGGAAACATATATCGTCTTATTGTGATGAACTGGATTCAAGTCAGTAGGTATTTTGGTCGGTTGCCGTGTCTAACTTAGCTTTTACATCTTTATATATAGGTAATTCTGCTGTACGTGTGTATGTCACTGAACTTCTCCTAAACGGCTGGACCGATTTTAAGGGTTTTTTTTTTGTTTATATGTATATCTGTGCTTTTATTCTTTGCTTGTAGCAGCGTACTGGTAGCCCAGTAGGTAATGGCTGTGATAGAAAATTATTTACTCGTTGGTTCGAACCTAGGCAAGTGCTTTACCTTGCGTAAATGATTTCATCACCACTGCTCTCAAAAAGGTGAAAGAAAACATCGGTAGGAAGCCGCCATGTCTTAGACAGGCCTAGCAGTGGAAACATATATCGTCTTATTGTGATGAACTGGATTCAAGTCAGTAGGTATTTTGGTCGGTTGCCGTGTCTAACTTAGCTTTTACACCTTCATATATATTCTACTGTACGTATGTATGTCACTGAACTCCTCCTAAACGGCTGGATCGATTTGAATGGTTTTTTTTTGTATGCATTTGGGTGGCACCCTGGATGGTTTAGATTCACTTTTGGACCCGGTAGGTGTCGCTGCTATCGAGTTCTAGGAAACAGCACAACGTCTGTACGGTCAGCTAGAACTTATCTAAAAATCTAAAAATTTCTGTTTCGGAGTCCGGATGGCTTTGAAAACTATAAAAGTGAACTATGTATCTTATACTTTATCATATACTATATATAACTAGGTTCCAATTCATGAGGGTACAAAAACTATCCAACTTACGATAGATTCTCTCAGGTCCCATTTCTTCTGCTGTGCCTTATGATAGAAGTAAGCAGTTAGTACTCCCAGATGATATCCAGCCCAGTTGCCCTGAGCGGACACATATGCATGGTAGAACGTGTCATTGTACCCGAATATATCTCTTATAGACCTGGAAACACAGTCAGAAATTGCATGAGAGAAAAAATGGTAGATATGATGTTTTTATTTGATCTTCAAGTGAAGTTATGAGGAAATTTTGGATATCGCTCGAAGTCACGTACAAGAGTAATGTGTGTCACGATTTCTATTATGGGATAAGCAGAGATTCAAGTACTGTTGGTATATTGGCGTGAACTGCGAAGTATTTGAAGTGTGAGGGTTATCCACTTTTTACTGCGCGTGTCGGCGATAAAGATATGTTTGATTTATTGGTATGTTTATTTTTTTATGCCTGACGTATTTTTTTTTTGTGGCAGAGAAATTGAAATGAAAATGTTGCCCTACTCGGAGTTTTAAGTTCGACCTTTTCGTCGAACCTTAGGGCGATAGTCAGTGACGAAGTTGACTATAAAAGAATAGTTTAGAAAACATGCTTCCATAGAAAACTAAACTGAACAGTAGAAACTTATTGAAATAAAAAAGCGTTGGGTGTTATTTGAGGTAAATGAATTGGTATCAAGAATACCACGCTATTTTTTTTTCAATATTTTATACTCTGTTAGTTCGGTTAGCTACAAAAGAATGTTTTATAGTTATTTTTTGCTATCTTTGTAATCCTGGCAAAAATAATGGCACTATGAAATGATTATATTGTCATCGGTCCTCAAAAAGTCTACAAAGTTTTAGTGAAATCTGACCATTTGAAGTAGGTCAGAATCAAGTCAAAAGGAGTCGGTTACAAACATACAGGTGCAGCTATATAACCTAGAGAAAACTAAACAAATAATGAACAATACTTACTCAGGAAATATGCTCACTCTAATGGGCAGGAGATTCATAAAGTAGCTCTGAAGGAACGGTATGAGAAGACTTATGATCATGACGGTTGTCAACACTGGAACCCCACTCTTCGGCCACCTCCAAATGATGAGCAGGACTACCAGGGTTATCAGGAAGAGCTGAGTGTCTGTGCCGAGGTACCTGGAAATAGAATGAGTATAATACAGATTAACAGCTTTAGTAGAACGAACTAAACAGTGATAGTAGCCCAATGGTAAAAGGAAAGAAAAAACGTTAATTTGCGGTAAATATGACGCAAAAAAATTGAACGCAACAAAAATATTTAAAAAAAGCTGGTGAAAATATGCGTCAAATCCACGCAAAACGGCCATCGCTCAGCATAATACTGCGACTCTATGCGAGACAGAGCCGCAGCGCTGGTTTTCAAAGACAGCCGGCGCTGACATGTGTCGTTGAACGGTGCAGCAAATCATGAGTAAAAAGAAGTAACAATATTAAATCTTAAATAACACAGTATTAAAAGGTAAATAAGGAGTAAAAACAAGTAATAAGTTACGAGTTATAGTCGTGGGTACAAACCCAGGCACTTTACTTTTGTATTTTATTTCGTCGTTACTGCTTTTGAAACGGTGAAAGAAAACATCGTTAGGAAACCGGCATGTCTTATAATAAAAAAATGGCGACATGTGACATCCGCCAATCCACATTGAGCCTGCGTGATGGACTATGGCCCACTCCATCTCAGTCGTTCTCTCTTACAGAGAGGAGGCCTGGGTCTCAGCAGTGGGAATATTATAGGCTGATTGTGTGAAAATGACAGTTAGTTCAGTTAGTTGGACTTATTAAGCCCCATTTATTTATGGTAACAAAATATTGTCACTGTTTATAACCAACTGTGTCAAGGAAACGACACTATTTTTATTACCTACCCGACATCTCAGCACGATTAAGATGGAGATACCCTCTTTCTTAAAATTTCTCAACTGTAATTACGAATGCAACGAAATTCAAGGCTTGTTGTACCACGACAATATTTACCCTGCATTACGCAATGGTAAAATAAACCGTGCTGCTTTCGCAATAAGAGTGATTTTTACTATTTACTTTATGTGTGTGTTATTAAATATTTGGTTCTTTTTGTATGAAAAACGAATGTTTGATGCAATGTTTGGAGGTTAAGTGGGATTTGTGGAAAGTGGATTAGCCTTCGGAGTGTTGGTCATAGAAAAAAGTTAAGAAAATAAAACAACCTAGTAATTACAGGTCATTATTTGTCTTGGTTTTGCGTAAGGTAGTTACAAAGAAGTTGGTGCAGAGAAACGGTTGTGTTTTTTGCTGGTAAAAGTAAATTTAAGATAAGTTCCACGTAACTAATATGGTTCCGAGTGACGCCGGACGTAAACAATAGCACCATCCGATTTCTTCCCGTGAGTGAAACTGGTGGTCATATTTTCAGGCTTCAGTCGACCCGTTATGACTGCCAAAGATCAATGAGTGACAGCCGGGACCGACGGAACGTACTTTCCGAGGCACGGAGAGGTCTTGGTATGTTATGATACCAAGAAACCAACCGCAGTAAGCACTGTTTAATCTGATCGATCGACCCGTGCGGCTGCTAGTACGTAGCTAGAAGTCTAGTTCAAGATAATGCAATTCCAGCTCATTAACTGATGGATTGACGATGGCTTAATGCATTTTCTGAACTATATAACATGTAAAGCTCATGGCAAGTGGCGTTCTATAGTTTCTGCCTACCCCCATGGGAAAGGCACGAATTTTATATATGAAATATACAAGGTGTCCCAGAAGTCTATGTCAAACTTCATTTATTCATTTTCAAAAATCTTTATTTATCAACGAAAAACAAACTTTAAATGCACTTACCCTAAGTTACATTAACTCAGTAAATTGGAGCACTTTATGAGGTTAGCATTACACCTATTTTAGTTTCATCTGTTAAAAACATAAACTTAACACACTATAATATCTACACTTTAATATTAATATTTTTAATATCCACACTAACATTATAAATGCGAAAGTAACTCTGTCTGTCGGTCTGTCTGTCTGTCTCGCTTTCCTGCTAAAACTACTGACCGATTTAAATGAAATTTTATACATAGATAGTTTAGAGCCTGAGAAAGGACATAGGCTACTTTTTATCCCGGTAGTATGTTCCCGCGGGATAATTTCCGACCTCTACGCGGGCGAAGCCGCTGGCAAAAGCTAGTTGGGTATCATAATGACAATTATGAAAATTATTTAGTCAGCTATAATTTACTGATTATAAGGTACTAGCTTTTCAACCTGAAATAAGATAATAGGCCATTATCTTATTTCAGGTTGACGACAATTTTTGGGACATCCTGTATGTATAAAACAAGTCCTAAGTTATTTAAGATGGCTTACCAAATAATGCTGTAGTTTTCCGAAAGTAATTTAATTTACCGAAAAATATTACAATATATATATATACAAGTTTATTTTTAGTATATGCGAAACCTGAATATAGTTTGTTCAGAATCAGTAACTGAATCGATTCCAATAATTTTTACACCATGTTATATTTTGTACCAAAAATATTTAATTACGCTTCCAAGTAGGACACCGAACGACAATATGTATCCACAATCATCTGTGCGGGTCACGGCAGTTCATAGCGCGCGTGGGCGCACAGCGAGACGGCGACGACGGGTAAAACTCCCTCCCTCGGCTCCCTCAGTCGTCCGAATGCCACCGATTGATGAGCACGTATCACGATAACTTTGTGATTATTAATGATACAGTTTTGAAATTTTTTTCATAGATTCTTTACATAAAAATACTAGACCCGTGTTTTGGGTTTCGCATAAACAAAAATTAATGTTCTATATTGTAAGAAAATAAATAGAAATAGTATTAATAGATAAGCCGTTGTACAAGAGACGTTTGAGAGACTAATAAGATTTACAAAAGCGCTTTTAGGGTCAATTTGTCTAGATGAACAGGAATTAGACATTCAATTAAAAGAGCGAATGATCAAAGAGAAAGAAATTAGGTAGATCCTATATTCGTTAAGAAAAGTAACTGACACTTAAAATTAGTCTAAAATGTCTTGATTAATAATGGAACAGATCTGAAGGCCTATTTTCGTAATTAAAAATGTTCAAAATCTAGTCGCAATCTCATCTCGGCGACAATCCAATATCAAAAATGTATTGAAACTCGAGGTATTTTTGACAGATTGAGACTGAAATAGATCTTTAAATTACGTGAATTGCCCCTCTGATTGTATAATTTACTAGCTTCTGCCCACAACTTCGTCCGCTTCAAATTTTTGCTCCCCTGACCCTTCCCGTCGCATCGAATTGCCTACCAGTTTTCGACCATTTTTCGTTTCTATTCCATTCCTTTTGATTGTAACGTAATGTTATATAGCCTATAGCCTTCCTCAAATAAATAGGTTACCCAACACAAAAAGATTTTTTCAATTCGGACCAGTAGTTCCTGAGATTAGCGCGTTCAACCAACCAACCAAACAAACTCTTCAGCTTTATAATATTAGTATAGATTAGGTCCTAGCTTAAGGGGTCGTCAAAAACACAAAAGTGTGACAACCAGTCTTGCCAAGGTATACTATACCACCAGTTTTCATACTTTCAGGCTTCTTTATCTTTGACAGTCCAAACGGATAGTCAGTAGCAAAAAAATCATACAATCATTTTTACTAAAAACTATCGTGTTACCCCGTAACTAGGTTGTGGCGGTCAGATAGGCAGTTTAGCATATTTGGTTCGGATTGGAAGCAGACCTCAACATAGTTTGGGAAGTCAAACCAGATACTAGTAAATACATTGTTATCATTGTAACTGACCGCATAATTCTCGTTGAAACGTCAGCTACACAGGAAGGAAGACATTCATCAATGCAAAGACTAGCAGGTTGTACACAATTTTGATTAGACAAAAACTAGGACTGTGTTTGCAAGCGTATAATAAGTTTAACCCAATGCCTAGATTACAAAAGTATATTTGAGTAGAATATTGAAATGTGTGTTCCAACACAACAACGCAATTAGAGTGCTGTTGCGGCTGCCTCGGTTCTGTAGCGCATCTTCTATGTTCGCTGAGGCACGTACCGACTGCTTCAATGCTGTACGTCGTAAAAAGGCGGCGTCGCTGCTAAACAGACTCCGTGGCAGCCCCAACAGCATTCTACGCGCTATAGCCGGGAGACATGACAGCCCGTTGGTGACGTCGCTTCTCACCTGTACCTACACTGTCTGTGTTATTAGTTAAGTACTAACATAGGTTAAGATTATTGTTACTAACCCAATGGATTTTTCTTATCCGATCAATAAATAAATAAATAAATAAATGTGAACCTATTTTCCTTAAAGCTTGAAGTATGTATTCATTATACCCAAAAGATTTAGCAGACCTAGTCTCTTGCAACACATTTTATTTCAATTTAATTGAGAATTTTTACACACGCAAATTTTACAAAACTTTGGCCGCTAGCGATTAAAATGAATGAGTCTTATGTGCTTTTTCTGTCATCGTTTGTATACTTAATTCATCACCATTGCTCTCAAAACGGTGAAGGAAAACATAATAAGAAAACCGACATGCTAGTACCAAATATTTGAAGACATATGACATCTACTAACCCGCACCGGGCCCGCTTGGTGAATTATGGTTCACTATCTCTCACAGAGAGGAAGCCTGTTTCTTAGCAGTGGGAACATTATTTAAGCTAATTGTAACTCTCGTAAACCAACATTCATAAAACTAAATTACATTGTATATTTTACCAGTTACTGCAACTAAATGGTCTACAAAGAACAGTCCCTCCGTTCCGCGTCATTGCGATTGCATCAAGTCCAACTATTTCATGGACACGAACAAATTGCCACATTTGAAGTTTACGCGTCTCTGATTATCATAAGCGTTTCCTTTTTCCTTCAACATTAATTGTTTGTAAGATGTTTTAAATTGTTTTGTTGTGCTTGAGTTCAATGACCGCCTTACATACTGATGACTATTTTATTGTGGGAAGCAGTAAACTTTGTTTTTATGACTGCTATAATAATTTGTAACAGTTCTTGCATATTTCCTTGAGATAATCTTCAAGATAGGAAGTCGCTCCATATACTTAACTAGCTTCTGCCAGCGACTTCGTCTGCGTCAAAATTTTTCTCCGCTGGCCCTTTCCGTCGCATCGAATTGCCTGCTAGTTTTCGACCATTTTTCATTACTGCTCCGCTCCTTTTGATCGTAGCGTGATATTACATGCGTATAGCCTTCCTCAATAAATAAGCTACCCAACACAAAAATATTTTTTCAATTCGGACCACCATCAATTCAGTTGAAAGACGTCCACAGCTGGACATAAGTGACCCCCATTTGGGGAGATTCGAGATCGTAGTATGGTGGTAAATGCATAGAAAACGCTGCTGCCCATTTTTTTGTAAGTTTCTTTGTCACCTTTTATGACAAGCACGCGGAGAAATGGGTTGGTGCTATTGTTTCCGTCCGGCACCACCGGCCGACTCTATTTATAGTTGAGTAAAGACTACGCAGATGATAATGTTGACATTTCCTAGCTGAGCTGGTAGGCTACTACTGAGAACTTTGGTAACAAGACGTCGACGTCACTGAAATTGCTAAATCATGACACGCCTTGTCGATCAAACTGTAATTGGGTCTCGAGCATTTGACATTGTGAGTCTATAAAGTGACGCAAAAGAATCAAGATATCGTACTTTATAGGTTCAAAGAACGCTTTTTAAACAGCATTTTGCATTTTACTAAACCTACAAGCTACAATTTGTTTACTATAATTTGATTTGATTAAAGACTTTCTAAGGATGGACGGTGTCGCCGAAGCCGGCCAAGAAGAGTTGGTGAGACGACCCGTTGGTGGCTAGTTGTGTATGGTAAGGGTTGGATCAAGGAGTTCCTAGAAAAAGATGTCTGGAAGGATTTTGGGGACGCCTTCGCTCAGCAGTGGAACAGGGCAGTGGTAAAACAAAAAAAAAAAAAAAAACTAAGATTTGATACCTTGGACTTAACTGACTTATTTAAACATAAAAGGAGAGAAAACACTGTATCGGTTTCCAGTAGCTGTGTTCGAGTTTTACAATAAAAAATTAAATAAGTATTAAAAACTCACCAAGCTTGAGGCAAACACAAGTTCTCAAACGGGAACAGATTGGGGCTCAAGATGACCAGCTGCCACCAGTTCATACGACACATGTCTCGTTCTCTCCTCACCACTGCGTCCCACATGGGTCCTGACCCCAGATGAGGTACCCAGGTCATAGCCAGACCCATTACTACTAATACTGCAGGCATTAATCTGCAAAAGACAAATTAAATGGGTTTTTATTTTAAGAATATGTTATGAATAATATCGATTGCGTAGCGTGTTCTCAAACTTTTCGGTTATTTTACCTCTGACAGCCAACAGTAACTAGAAACCAACAGCATCCTTATTGTAATAGAGATAAAGACCACTGTCTTTCGACAAACATGTCAGTGGTAGCAACCCAATACAGCAACCTTTTAATAACGTCAATAGAGATCACTATGATTTTGGCAGTGGTGCAAATTCAGAGGTAAATTAACTGTGAAAGGATTGTAGTAGCAAGATAAACAGCGATTTAAAAAAAAAAAACACTGACAACAGGACTACGATTTTAAGGTTTTATCTATACTAATATTATAAAGAGGAAACCTTTGTATTTTTGTATGTTTGTATTGAATAGGCTCAAAAAAACTACTGAACCGATTTCAAAATTTCTTTTACCATTACTTAGAAAAATTCTTCCGAATCCGTATAGGCTATATTTTATCCCGGAAAATAGATAGGATTTTTCGTGGTAGTGAAAATTGTGGAGTAAGGCGTCGAAAAAACTGCCGTACGTTAACGATTCTCGCGAACGCTGCCTAAATGGTTAGAGATGTATGGTTAACTTCTATAGAAAAGTTGTAGAACTCAATAATGCCTACAAAAAAGTCCGCGATAGTATAAACGAAACATTTATATTTTAGCCATTATAACCACTTTTCTATAGAATAAAAGTAATTAAAATTATTAGCCTATGTTTATTGATCATATTATCGTCAAATACTAATCCTTATCCTAATAAACTATTTATTGAGCAAGATTGTTTCAATAGCTATAAAAACATACATACAAAACAATTATTTTTTTCAGAGAGCTTAAAAAATAAAAGCCGGGGCGGGTCGCTAGTTTCAAAATAAAAAGCTTATCAGCATCTCTACTGAATTTTGACATTGGAATGAAGAACGTTGCGATAACTGATGATACAACGTAACTTGCAAAAAGAGTAAACAGACAGATTCGGATTTTACACGAAAAGAGATACAGCCATCCAAATCAAATGATAATTGAATAAACTTACTCATAAAATAGCATCATACAAATAAATGATCTGGTTACAAGTGAAGCGCCAGACAAGCACGGAAAATTCAAATTTTCTTGCATGTTTTTTTGCAATTTACCTACAGGTCAGTGTCAGACTGTGTGTTGACAAAATATGGTTCATGATCGTAACATGTATGTGTTTACAGAATTATAATTAGTAAAATCATCAATAAAACTTTCTAAGTTCATTGAATCCCATTGAATGACTATTTCATGAAAAAGTAATTACCTGTGAGGGTTACCTTATTGCATCGACCTAATAATAGTACTTCGACTCTCTAAAGGGCTCTAATTGCAAACATAACTCTGCAGTATTCGAAATGTAGTAGTCTTTATGAACGTTATATATTGTGTAGTTCTTCAAAAGTCTTACCTGAGCCACCGATTCACTAATGCCATTGGAACAGTCTTCAACGAAAACTGATGAGTCTCGGCATAGATCAGCATCTTGTAAGCCATGAGGAACCCTCCCATCACGAAGAAGATCTGCACTATCACGCGAGCATTGAAAAGAAGGGACTTGAAGAAGTCATCATACGACTGTGAAAGAGAAATACAATAAGTATGTTTTATGTGACGAGCTGATTAACTAGTGAAGTAGTCCGTTAGTAGTTAACGTCAGTTAAATTCAGTCACTGCAAGCAGGTACCCCGGTAGCTTAGCTACACGACTGGATCTCACCAATCCTCATTTTTACCAAAAGACGTCCAGATGCGCAGCAATGTTTGTTCCGCACTTGGTGGATATTTTAACAAGTTCTGCTCAGCACATCTTTGCTACATTTATTCGCACAGCCCACACTCCTTGCGTCTATGTTCCATACTACCAGTGGCTGAGCAAGGATAGTCGTTTAGTGTACGAGTACAATACTTGCTAAAAAGATTAATTATAATAATACAAGTGCACTTAAATAATTGTTAAGGCAGAACTCAGATACGTTTTCGAGCTTGAGACCCTTAGCTCCTCCCCTGGATCCACTATTGCCTACTACTATCCCGTCAACCTACATAGTACGAATTTTGTCGTAGATTTCATTCATAACATTCCACTGAGCGAGATGAAGGTCGGAAATGAGCCCGTCGTTTTTAAAAGAGCCAAATAAGCAAATCGGCTCAGTGACTCAACCAATGATCAAAGAAGTTGGTGTCAACCAGCCGCTTTGATCACCTACAGTGACTTAAGTAACGTTTACCTTGGTAAAGGCTTAACATTGTCATGTAAAAAATATTTTGTATTTTTTACTTAAAGTAGGCAAACTCTATAGAACATTATCACATTTTATTTCTCCTTAAAGTTATGTATTATTATTCTCGAAATATGATGCAAGTGAAATATACGAACAAATCGATCAAACGCTTAGCGTCTGCAAGGTAAAAAAAAATATAGTATTTTACCAACTTCTTTACGCTTAATGGTTTTACTAAGAACATTGCGATACGCAACGATGTGACTTCACAGTGCATTAAATAGTTTGTTTTAGCTGCTTTGTAATATTTTTGGTGGTCTTAAAATAATGATCACTTGGTAATTTTTTCCTTCACAAGATTATGAGATAACGTTCACCAGTCATGAAGAAACTGGTACCTGTTCCTGTGTTCTATTGTATGGAATCATATTTATCTAATTAAACAGACAGCTGTGCTGCTAGGGAGTTTAGGGCGCCATTTCTTCGTTTCAGCTAAAGCACTAGGAAGTGGTGAAAGCACCCGCGTTTCGGGGGACTGTCTTATGCAATTTTGACGTTCGAAAAGTGCTGATCCTAAGCCTAATTTGAATAAATTACTTTTGATTTTCATTTCGTTCAATAGCTCGAAGCTCGAAACCTTCAATAAACAATTTGCGCTTTTATACATTCTAATATAATTCCATCAATAATGACGTCAACATAATCAGCCTAAATCTTTCCCTCTGCTGGAACACAGGCCTCAGGTTTTACTGACTAAACCCCACCCGTGTTCCTTCAGTTGCCTGTACCAAGGCCGCGGTAACTCTTTCGAACAAATCTGCTATCCTGGTAGGGTGGTAACAACCCTATGTTTTCATGTTGCCAAGACGACGAAAAATAAAATCGGGCCTCTAATTATATGGAATCACCGTACTATATTAGGCCCAAGGCCAAAGTCCAACCGTGTGGCCTAGTGTACTTCATACTTCAAATAAAACCACAATTACTTTCTCATACGTGTTCACTATGCAGCGCGGACGCAGAACGGAAGCAATCCACTTTATTCAATGATTGCCGTTGCTCCATCACTTAGAAGTTACTTGTAACTTGCGATAAGTTACAATTCAGTGTAGTTAATTTAACTGATTGTAATTAAGATTGAGTTTTTAATTTAGTAATGAAATAGTTAATACTTATTATCTTATACCTTTAAACGAGCAATTCTTGTATATATATATATATAATCTGAATCTCAAAAACGGCTCCAACGATTTTCATGAAACTTAGTATACAGGGGGTTTGAGGGGCGATAAATCGATCTAGCTAGGATTCATTTTTATAAAATGTCGTTTTGTTCGTGTTTTCAATGACCAACTTTATCGATAATCAACTTGAACATAAACTTATTATTTTAAACACAATTTACCAAAAAATACCGAGCAAAGCTCGGTCATCCAGATATTTGTTATTTATATTATCAGTTGCTTGCTAGTGATGATCTATGGCACTGAAACGTAGTCACTCATAATGGGACTCAAAAGAACCTGAAATTCATCCAAAGGGTAAAGGAGAGGGTTATGTGCTGCAGGTGAGTTTATTGCGCCACTTCTTCTTCCCAGCTAAAGCACTAGGAAGTGGCGAAGGGTGGGCGTTTTCGGGTACTGTCTTATGTAATTGTGATGTTCCAAAACTGGTGTTCATCAGCATACTTTGTATAAATGACATTTGATTTTGATTATGCTTGGACTTTCCCTACACAACCGAAAAAGTAATAAAGAGATCCGTAGAAGAACTAACGTAACCGATATAGCACAACCAAATACCAAACTTATGTGGCCGTGGGTAGAACTCATTGCTCGCAGAATAGATGTCCAATGAACCAAAGTGTCTGGAGTGGCGAGCGTGTATCAAAAGACATAGCGTTTGGGTTATGCCTCTAGCATGTTTTTAGATTATGATAGAAATTTAAGACCTTCCTGATAGAAATTACACTTTATTACAATAGTCTAAAATACGAAATCTATTGAAAACCTAGTTAACCAATAAAAAAACCTGCGGAACGAACACTAAAATACGTAAAAGAATACAAATTACAGTCATAATAAATGTTGCCAACCAAACAAATGCATTCAACTCGGATCCAGTTCTAACCGGTTTCATTACGCAAGAGGTCGTTGACTTCTCTAGGTCAACAGTTTTCGCGGTTATGTTGCGTGGCAAGTGTTTTTGTTTATTTTGATTAATATTTGAGGGCTTTTTATAGGTCATGGGTGGCACTTGTTTATAACCAAGGTCGTCAGATATAGTTGAAGTTTAGTTAGAAACTGATGAAAAGAAAGAAAGAAAGAACATTCATTTATTTAGCACAGTTTTAAAGGCACACAACATGTATACCTGCTGTATAAATATTGTATGCCTTTAAAACTGTCTGAAAGAGTAAAATAAAACTTTTTAATAAAAAAATAATTTTGTTAATAAGTTTTTATTTTATAATTTTTTGTGACTTTAAAGTACTAATAATACTTGGCAAGGTATAACCTATCCCATAAAAAAAAGAATAATCAAAATCGGACTACTCTGTATAAAGTTATGCGTGGTTATACATTACAATCAGTGAGTGAACAATCATTCATTCCCTGTTTTCCGACCTCTTAGGGTTCGATATTTTTCCAAATTTATATGGGACCACCTTCAGAGTATACCCTTTCCAATAAAAATAATTATCACAATCGGACTACTATGTAAAAAGTTATGCGTGGTCATACATAAAAAAAAAATATACGCGTCGAATTGAGAATCTCCTCCGTTTTTTTCGTCGGTTAAAAATAAATAAGTGAAAGGTGTGATGTTAGAAACTAGCATTATAGTGTGCCTCGCGGCTGCGCCAAAAAGGCCCAGTTCAGGAAAAATGCCAGATAACAAGTGTCTGACGGTGGTGGTGATAGAAGTTTACAAAGAAAATAAAATAAATGGAAACAGTTATATGTCTGTTAATGACATTGCTATTACTCTCGTATTTATTTAGGGTTAGTTTGATAAATTTCGAATTCAAATGGAACTCCGATTACGAATAATAACTCTTTACTACATTTACATACATTTTTATTACATTTATTTTTTAAATAAAAATCCTTTACGAGTATATAAAGAATAAAGCGGCTCATCGCATCGGGAAAACAGAGAGGAAACTAATATAACATTAAAAACTGCTTTAGTTAAGTTGTTTCCACTATTTTGAAGATTACAAAATGAAAAGTTTGTCATAAGAGAAGTTACCAAACGTAAAATTGCGTTTTTTATTTGTCAAATTAATTACCATTCTGTAGACTAAAAACACGGGAGTAAGTAAGTGTTGGTTATTTTCCTAATCACTATTCCAACACCAAAGGGTATAGCAGGTTAAGTATTGAAAATGTACCCCCAGAGCCAAATGTAATGAATATGATATTGTTAAGTACGCTGCTCATTTGCATTACTATTTATGTAGTTTTTGAGTGCCTAGCTCTAACTGTCATTGAGTACGGATATTTTGCGATGTACACACTTCATGTATGTTATTTAAAAACATTTGTGGAAGCTTGGTTCCCTGTGTTCGATTCAAATGTTACCACAAAGCGAGTTCAAACAAGCTTATGAATAGCTTATCAATACTTTATTTTTCTTCAAAGTTGATGTTTTATCTATTAGTTTTAAGTGTGTACAGTGCAAAATATCCGTAAACAGATTTGACATGTTTTGTAGACAGTTATTAGTGAATAAAAATCTATCGTTCCTATACTTACGTGCAAACATCTTGAACACTGTTTGACATAGTCTTCTCGCTCTTGTGTATTCTCCCGCCAATGCAGAAGAGCGAGAAGGGTATATCAATCGGTGTTCAATAAGTGTGCCACGAGGTATACACAGTGTGTATAAAGGGTCTTGAATAAAAATACACTTGGATCTGCATCCTTTGAATTCGATTTGCGTACTTAACTGCACGCCAAACTCTTACGGGGTTAGCAGAGTGTATCGAGAATAACTTTTTGTTATTGTGTATTATTATTATTAAACAAATCTTTTTAAATTTGTATGTGTAGTGTCACGAATTGGGAGCCGAGCAACATTTTTTTTTTTTGAATATGTTGCAGGTGGGGGATTTCGATGGAACTTGTAACAGTAAAATCAACACACTAAGTACTCTTTCTGAGATTTTTTTTTAAAGTGGTCACTCTGTTAGAACTTACTAATAATAGCCAAAAAAAATTATTTCATTAAAAAAAAAATATTTATTTTTAGCAAACTAAGTAAGTTCGATATACGTAATATTTGTCATAATGTTGTCTACAGTTTGGCTTTGGAATCACATTCCTAGCTCTATTAGTTTTAGAGAACGAAAAGTTTAAATAATTGTCTGTTATTAGGACATTTTCCAAGGTTACTCAATGACAGTTAGAGCTAGGCAGTCAAAAACTACATAAATAGTAATACAAATGAGCAGCGTAGTTAACAATATCATATTCATTACATTTGGCTCTGGGGGCACATTTTCAATACTTAACCTGCTATACCCTTTTATAATATGATGTTTGGCAACTAGTGACGTTCCGGATCGTTAAAAATGTAAATCAAAAGTCATGTATTCAAACTAGGCTAAAAGTCAGCACTTTTTGAACATCAAAGTTACATAAGACCTGCCAGGGTCGCGAGATTGTTCGAAAGAGATACCGTGACCCTGGCACATGGGCAACTGAAGGAACACGGGTGGGTTTTAGTCAGTAAAAGTCTGACACGCCCTCCCGCTCCGCCCAGAGCGGGAGAAATCATTTGATGATTTCCCATCCAAAAAAAAAAACTTTACATAAGACAGTCCCCCAAAAGTGTCCGCCCTTCACCACTTCCTAGTGCTTTCGCTGGGAAGAAGAAGTGGTGCAACAAACTCGCCCTGGTAAGTTATAAGAACTTGATTCTATAAAATAATATGTAAATTATACGAATACACAACATAAATTACACAGCACGACGTGACTCTTGCTCCCTGAATGAGAGTAGTCATTCTCCGTAGATTTTGGGTCACTGAATTCAAATTCGTCCTCGGAATCGCTCCATCACATCACATTTTTTAACCGACTTCAAAAAAAGGAGGAGGTTTCTCAATTCGACCGTATATATTTTTTTTTTATGTGTGTTCACCGATAACTTCGTCGTATATGGACCGATTTTGATGATTCTTTTTTTGTTGGAAAGGAGATATTCCAAGGGTGGTCCCATTAAAGGAAACCAGGATCTGATGATGGCATCCCAGAGAAGTCGAATGGAACCTTCGAAAATCGTAGTGGCGACTAGTGCGTTTTTTATTTCTTTCATTAATTATCTTAAAGCACTACTATTTAATGAAGGTCTGAAGTTGCTCTGATGATGAAGCCGAAAGACAGTCGAGGGAACTCTTCAACGACTTATAGCAATTACGCGGTGTTTGGACTTAATTCATTTCTATTGATGAGAACTTTGCACCCATATGGGCTATAAGTGCCATTACAGGTCTGATGATGGAGACCATAGACAGTTGAGGGAATTCCTCAACGATTTACAGTAGTTCCCTATTGTTGAGGTTACTTTATACGGTTCAAAGTGCCAATTTTATCACTACTATTTAATTAAGGTCCGGAGTTGATCTGATGATGGAGCCGAAAGACAATCGAGGGAACTCCTCAACGATTTACAGCAATTACCTGGTGTTTGAACTTAATTCATTTCTATTGATGAGAAAGCTCCCATAAGGCGTATAAGTACCAAAACAGGTCTGATGATGGAGACCATAGACAGACAGTCAAGGGAATTCCTCAACGATTTACAGCAGTAGTAAAGTATTAAATTTCACCTGGCGATTAGTGGTATAGGAATTAGTGCGGGTAGATACCATAACTGAAAAGTAAAAAATAAAAACTTTTTTACAAAAAAAAAACCGACTTCCTCAAAAACACTAGAAAGTGAAAAATAACTTTAATTTCGGAAGTCGGTGGCAAAAAACTCAAATACAGATCCTAAGACACCGACTTCCGAAATTAAAGTTATTTTTCACTTTCTAGTGTTTTTGAGGAAGTCGGTTTTTTTTTTTGTAAAATAGTTTTTAGAAATCCTAACCTAAAAGTGCAAAAAACACGATTTTAGCGTGTTTTCACGGTTATGTAGCATCGCGACAAATTTACCTATACCTACCCTCTTCTCCTGGCGTTGAGTTTGCGCGAATATCTTTTTTTATCATCGAGAAATTTGGTTTTGAAATTTTTTATATACATTCGATATACAATTTTTCATACAATTCATGGATATAAAAATTTGATAGAAATAAAAAATAGTTTGAATGAAATTTTAATAGTTTTTCATAGCTGCCTAATCACCTAAATATCGAATTTCTTCTATATTTGAAAATTAATAATGTAAAAGATACCCCAAAAAATAACGGAAATAAATACGGATATCTCTTTGCTCTCGGATATTTGCTGATGAGGTGCTGATAACGTTGGTGCCGAGGAATATTAATGAAAAGGTGGACTCGTTAACTTCAAGTATGTATTGGACCAGGTGTCACAGTTGATGTACCGGATATCCGTATCGGATACGGATAGTTAACGAGTCCACCTTTTCATTTATATTTCTCGGAACCATCACTATCAAGACCTCATCAGCAACCATCACCTAATACACCGCTGCACATAAGTATAGCAAATAACACCGTGTTAAAAGTAAAAGCAAGTCGGTCAACAACCTATGAGTTTAACGCAATACTATATAAATAGTACTTTGGACTATTGCATATGAGCGGCATAACCTGTTTTACTTAGCCTACCGTTAGGATTAGTTTACACAATTCTATGTTTACTTAAGTTTGTTGAATGGAGTTTCAAATAAGTAAATGGGTAGTTTCAGCAATCTGGTTTTTGCCCGCGTATTGTGTTATGGATTTCTGCCTGAGGTCCAGTAATGAGAACGTTATGGGCTCACTATATGCTACTCTTTTGATCTTGGAGAGCTCGTTAACCTGTTGGTCCTTTTTTTTTGGGTGGAAATCATTAAGTGACTTCACTCGCTCTGGGTGGAGGGGGTGTCAGATTTTTACTAACTAAAACCGACCCGTTTTCCTTCAGCCAGGGCCACGGTAACGTCATACGTGAGGTCACAGTCTCTTTTAAAGTCAAGACATCATCTTGGTCAGATCATGTGAAGAACATGTGGAATGACACAGACTGAGTGGACCTGTAAATTTAGTGTACGAACTTTTAGTAATTGTGCAGCTCAACTCAGAATTTAAGGAGCTGAACGATTCAACGAACAATACCACAAAAAGGACATTTAGCTAGACCGCTTAAAAGTACTCAAACTGCCAAATTATCATTATGGCTACCTGAGAAAGTGAAAAAAAATACCCAAATAATCCCCATATCCACAATAATAATTAAATTAAAATAATAATATTTATACTTCTCAAAGTAAATATTATTGATGACATGTATAAGAACAAAACCAGTATATATACGGTTGTCTATAGTCTAATAGTTTAGTAAATATGGCTTCGTAGCCAACGATGTATTGTAGATACAGTACAACATACTCTTTGGCATTTAATCTATCTGCATTGTACAAGGCTTGGAGTTGCACAAGTTAATAAACTGCGAGGAATATAACTAAACTCGGCTTTATTATACCACAGTTAATGCGCTAAAGTTGTGAAATTTTTAGTTAAGTGCTTTAACTTTGGTTTAGTTTGTGTTAAACTAACATTCTCGTACTTTTGCGTAATCTTCACAATACAATTATTATCATATCTAGTGTGTTTTACGAATTTCATAATGAACAAAAACATCGAACAAAGAAAATGTCTTAAATTTTGCATCGCCAATGGAATTCCTTGTTCGGAGTCACTGAAAATATTACAATAGGCTTTCGGTGAATCGACTTTATCAAAAACATGTGCTTATACTTGGTACAAAGTGTTCAAAAGCGGTCAAAATGTGATGGAAGAATTGCCGCGTTCTGGTAGGCCATTAACATCTGCAACTGAAGTTAACATCGTAAGAGAGCCGCTGAACTTTCTGAGTTTCATGAGTCAGTGCGTACCATTTTAAATAATCGCTTGGATATGAAACATGTTGCCACTCGGCTAGTCCCAAAAGACCTGAATTTTCTTCAAAAATTGACGTGTGGCACTCGGGGACTGCAGCGGTAAAGCTATTGCATAGCATTTTTTATCAACTTATGCAATTAAAATTATTTATTTATTTTTTATTTGACCGATAAGAAAACATTTTTTTTCTTTTATTGAATAAATGAGAAGTTACTGCCCCCGCTTTTTAAATATCTGATATCTTCTAAGATCTTCATTTAAATTACATGCTGTAATGATCATGTTGATCTATATTAAATGCACAATGTATATAAGGTACCTAATTGGATAAGAATTAATGCTGTATTGGTTAAAATCGCTTCGTAAATAAGCCCTTATTTCTCGTAAAAAGCAAAGGAAAAAAATGGTTATTGTGGGTTATCCCTAAGAGGTAGACATATACCATGGCGGATTTTTTTGTAGAACTTTCTAAGCTGTACAATACTGTAGTACATTATTTTGATCTATTTCGTAGGGTTCAGCCAGCGTTCGCAATGTAAGCGTAAAAACATGAGCTTATTTATGACATCACATTAGAAACCCCTAAAATTATCAGCGTTTCTTTAGTATATTATGCATGTTAAATACATATAAACCTTCCTCTTGAATTGTTCTATCTATTAAAAAATCCGCATCAAAATCCGTTGCGTAGTTTTAAAGATCTAAGCATAATGCACGGCCTTCAAGCCACACCTCCGTGCCCGTCGGAGTGGGGAGCGTGAGGTGTTTTTTCGTTACGGAATTTCTGGATTCGGTCCCCGCGCTCAAGGCCCTCGATAGACGCTATGCAATAGCTTAAAACTCAATTGAATAAGGACATGTTTGAACGAGTCAATTCCGACCCAATATACATGAAACGCATTGTTACGGGTGATGAGACGTGAATTTACGAGTTTAACAAGCAAACTATTCACAAGCTTTGGAGTGGCGCCTTCCAACAGCACCGAAACCGAAAAACCACGGCAAAGTTGATAAAAATTGAGTTTCGATCGACTTTGGCGTGGTTTTTCAGTCACGCTGACTGTTTTCTTCGACTATCGCGGTGCACTCGGAATTCCTACTAAAAGCTCAAACCGAAAATAAAGAATATTATTGGAGCATTATGCGACGTTTAAGTGAGCGCATTAGACGAAAAAAGCCAGATATTTGGAAAGAAAATTCTTGGGTTTTGCACCACGATGATGCTCCTACGCACAAGGCGATCATTGTGAGCGAATTATTGACCAAAAGCTCAACAAATTCTCTCAAGCAACCACCTTATTCATAAGATATGGGTACAGCCAAGTTCTTTCTTTTTCCTAAACTCAAATTTCCACTTCGTGGCACCCGTTTTCATACGGTAGAAGACAAAAAGGAAAATTTGCGGCGAGAACTGAACTCGATTCCGGAAAAAGCGTTTCAAAAATGTTTTGATGCTTGAATTATTCGTGGGCTTTAGTATATCGTTTATACTTCAAAGGATGTTCTTCAGAAACAATACGCTTACTTACTTAGGTGATAAAATAAATTTGGATGAATTGAAACAGTAATATTATAGATATACTATAGATTAGCTACCGCTCCTGGCGTAATATGCCTATGTCATTCGGTGGAGTTTCCCCTTCCCTACTAAATGTCATCTGAATTAGTCCAGCCGTTTCGGAGATTACATTAAAGTACATGCAAATTCTTTCCACAAGATGGACCGAAGACCTGGTGAATGCCGCAAGAATCCGCTGTATGCGAGTAGCTCAGAATCGTTGAAAGTGGCAGTGCTTGTGTCCAGCAGTGGACGTCTTCGGGCTGAATTAATGATGATGATGAAGATATGCAAATTCTACGTCTCTAATCTATAAGGTTCTAGCGATTTCATTTGCGTAAAATGTTGGCCCTGATCCACCGCGTCTATTTCATCATCCGCCCGGGCAATTTCTTTGTTTTTACTTAGTGTAACTTTTCTTTATGCTCGGCTCTCAAAGGTTTCAGCATGATAAAAATTAGCCTATAACCTTCCTCAAGAATTAAGCTATAAAATGCAAATTTCAAATTTCAAATTCGACTAGACATTAGCGCGTTCATACAAACAAACAAAAAATAATAGTAAAAAAAACCATAAAAAGTATGCTTTCTTTATTTATTTTTAGTTCGGCTAGCTGCAAAAAAGGATTTTCGTTTTTTTTTTTGCTATCGTTGTGACCCTGACCAATATAATGACATAAAATGAAATTATTGTACTGTCATCGATCCCTGAAAACTGTGTAAAGTTCCAAATTAATCTGACGTTTTGAAGGGAGTGAAAATTACGTTTATAAATATCCCTATAATATATAATAACACTATCATAAATACAAACACACAACACTTATTCACACACATTCAGTCACATACACCAATCATATCAACACACAACATCATACAAACATCAACACAACATCTTGTTTTTAAAACTATTTTTTTCTAAATATTTTGCAATATACTAAGTATTTTCAAATTTTACCCACCTTCGAGTGGTAGTAGTGATCGCAATGCATTAATTAATACCGAACTACCTCCTAAATATCTCAAATATTATGTTCACTGACAACGTGTGTGATTATTGGAGAACGAGGAATACTGACCTTCCGTGATACAGTTTTTACTAGTACGGAGGTCAGTATGATAGGTTTTGACAGGCCTGTTGGTCTAGTGGTTAGTGACCCTGACTGCTATGCCGGAGGTCGTAGGTTCGATTCCCACCCAGGACAAATGTTTGTGTGATGAGCACGATCATTTGTTCTGTGTCTGGGTGTAATTTATCTATAATATGTATTTATTTAGAAATATATAAGTATGTTTATCAGTTGTCTAGTACCCATAACACAAGCTCTGCTTAGCTAGGGAAAAAAAATTTTTTTTTTTTTATTGATTGTTACCTATGTACATACATACATACAGACCAAGTTAATAAAGGCATATTAAAAATGAAATCAAAACTTCAGCTTTATAACAAGAATGTAAATAGATAATTAAACTATTTATTTATTGCAATCCTTCATGAATTGCAAACCAATTTTGCAATGCATTTCAATTAATCACATCATCAGCTATTAATGGTTCCGATACAGACTCATTTAATTAATGTTTTGTTAAATCGGTGACAGTTTGTGGCTTTTGATGTCAATGTTCCTACGATTATTTGTATTTAACCCAAAATTTAACATATTGTCGATCAATTTACGAGTTTTAAATGTGAAGTCTGGTTTTGTGAAATTGCGGTATTGTATTAATAGAGGAAATGCTGTTGAACGTGACTTCGTCTACGTTTATTTGTTTTTCATTACTTGTTGATGTTGACAGGCCTACACTGTCTTCCATTCCTATTAACACTGTAATAATTATGAAAACTACTGTTAAAACCAATTATTTTTAAAAGAGTAACCATGAAGTTTCTTGCCGGCTGTGCTCCATAGGAATCAACAAATTGGAACCGTGAACCTAGGTTTATGTGGAAAAAATATTTTTGGTGATCCGGCGGAGAACCAAAGTTGTCGACATAGCTCACAAAATAACGGTTCCAAATCAAAGTGTTAATAGGAATGGGAACAGTGTGGGCCTGTCAACAAGTACCAAGTACTTTATAAAATAGAATATTGTCTACAGTTTACTAGCCCTACAACGTCGCCTATATTCTGGATTCTATCCCCAGAGAGACTCCAAGCATAGCTCGTTCCATAGCTCGCTGAGCGACCATCAATTTATGGACCAGCCACACCGTACCTATTTGCGAAACACACCATCAATCAGATTCTGAATTACTGTGACGGACGTCGCTAATCCAGTGCTTCGAATGTTTGGTCTGAAGTTATGATGATGAGTAGATTCAAAACTTACATTTTCAATAAACTCGGGGTTAGCTGTGTATCCATAGCCGATGAAGATCATTGAATGAAGACCGAGAATCATCACCATAGTGTAGAATCTGAAACAAAACACCAACATGAAATTATTTTGCAATAGGATAGGATATACTTTTAACAGGGATCTACCGAAATATCAGCGAAAATAGTCGTTTCAACACGTTTTTACATTTAATTTGTGGAGGCTTGTAATTGGCAACTTTAAGCGCTAATTGTATATTATTTATCTTGATTTTAGACTGTAAAATTTCTGAAAAAATTACAATGTTCGCTAAACTCAATATATGTAATATGAGTTTTTCACGATTTGAGGGTTAGTCGCGTAGTAAACGTTGTTCTTAATGAAGAGTACTGTCACCCAAGTTATTTTAATGACCTACACCTTGTGTAGGTTTTGTATGGTGCCGGACGTAAAGAATTGCACCATCCTATTTATTCCCATAGGTATTTGAAAAGGTGACTTAGGGACATATTAGAGAATGGCCAGCAGCGTTCTTTATGCAATTTCTCACCATACTGGGATTGCCAACTCGCCTGCCAAGTGTGACGGTTATGCCCACCAAAGGGGAGGCCTATGTCCAGCAGTGGACGTCATTGGGCTGAAACGATGAAGATGATGTCACCTTGTGTAACATGCGACTACAATTATAACTAGCGAAATGTGGGAGAACTGATCACTGTCGTGAAACATAGGCGTGGTGGTGTTATGATAAGTTACCTACCAGAAGAAAGATCACTTCCATGAACAAAACGGTCAAATAAATGCATAATAACCCCGTCTACACAAATAAATAAATTGAGGTGCAAAAGTTCTATAGTTTAGTTTTGTAACTATCTGCAGTCTATGTTACAGAATAATTTATATCTTATCTTATACCTTTAAACGAGCAATTCTTGTATATACATCTCGGAAACGGCTCCAACGATTTTCATGAAATTTAGTATACAGGGTGTTCGGTACCGTTTATTATCTGTGCGCCTAACGGAATGCGCGTGTAACGAAGTGACATCTGACTTGTCAAGTTTGACGTTGACACTTGACAGCTCTTGTTAATTGGCCGCTAAAAAAGCCCCGTCGCGCTATTGGGACCCCCGCGACGCTTTTGTTGAAATTAATCTTTTTGAATCGATCCGTTTGTGACAATTAGTCGTGATCCAATTGTATTAATTGACCGGTCGTTTTGTGGACAATCTGTCATGGCCCGATGGTTGAGTGTGACGCTGTTGGGAACGAGTGATTTGAAGACCGCATGCTGTGATTGCCTCCAAGCCTTGTTGCAGCGGATTCTAGCCTGAAGAATACTCGTAACGTCACAACACAATACAGATACACTCACTTACATACATAACTCCAGGTTGGCACCAGAGCAGTGTCCTTCAACCATGAGGTAAGTTGTTTTGTTGTATGGTAGGTGAGTTGTTCTCTTATATATTGTCTGCTCCGCGTACGGCGGACTAGTTGCGCTCGCCACTTCTTGTCTCTAGAGCCCCACGATTATCACACTTCCACTGCGCATTGAAATCCTATGGTAGGGGTCTAGTCTAGCCTGGCAGCGTACATTTTTGGTATTCAGAGCGCGGTTATAAGACATAACCAACAAATTGCTAATTTACAGTGAGATAATTACTTGGCAGTCTCTATAAGGGAAGTAGTAATGCGCTGTAAATGTTTGTTAACTATGATTGCTAGTTTATTTGAAATAATTTGTAAATTTGTTGAGACGGGTAACCTGATGTTGCCAAGGTCAGCCGGGCTAATAAAGTGGATTGGATTGGGCTGTGGTGCAGCCCCTTGTGGTAGCCCCTTTTTGTGTCTGATCTGTGTTGTATTGAATGTCAGGAAGACATTAAAATATTGAGTTTGTACCATTGATATGGTTGTTTGAGAAAATTAATATTTGAAATTGGCATTTTTGAGTATTACCATTGTTTTGAGTTGGAATAAAGGATTATTATTGTTTTACCATTGACACAGTGGTTTGTGAACTTAACATTTGGAATTGGATTAGAATTTGAATATTTGAATTGAATATGATATAGAATTTTGAACGTTGATATTGATTTTGAATTAAAATAAAAGTTTATTGTTGAATTGAATTGAAGCCAGTATTTGTTATTTCTTGAGTTGCTGATTAGTCAGTTTGGTAATTTGATTGTTTGCTTGTAGTTATTTTGTAATTGATTGTTTGAACTTTGTTACTTAATTACCTTTTGCTTGGTTTATTTTATTTGATTGTTTGTGTTGGATTTCCTTGTTATTTATTGATTGAACTTTGTTATTTGATAATTTAATTGTTTTGTTTATTTGAATGGTTTTGTTTGTGCAATGGCATACAAATGGAAATATTGCAGTGCCGGACACCTGTCCAGGTCAAGCCGGAGACCTCGGTTGTTTCAGGTCCCGGACTATTGAGTAGATTGCCTGCTTTGGAACTGCCACACTTGACGGTCGCTGGGACCACTGGTACGGTTTCCACAACCTGTTTGCAAGTTTGGTTGATGCACGCTCGGACCTCAGACCCGCCCTAAAGTTGGCCTATTTGTTGTCTGTCCTGGAAGGTGAGGCCCGAGCCTTGGTACAGCATCTGTCGTTGACTGACTCAGCCTACCCTACCGCTTTGGGACTACTCACCCAGCGGTACCAAAATAAACGTTGTTTGGCTGACGTTCATATTGAATTGATTTGGGGTTACCGGTCATTACTAGTTTGTCAGCATTGCGTACTGACCTGTTGAACCCGTTGGTGGTAGCGACCAACGCTTTAAAGCGATTGGACTTGCCGGTGGACCAATGGTCTTACCCTTTGGTGCATGTTGTGCTGCAACGGCTTCCTGCCGATTTGAGGGCTCATTTCGAGCAAAGGTATGGTGGGGATAGTGTCACACATCTCCCCCCATTTGGTGACCTCGTCCAGTTTTTGGAGGATGAGTGTCAGTTTGTGGACAACTCTGGCGTTGCCACTGAGTCATGCCAGCCGTCTTCCCGGCCACGAGACCAGGGACGGACTAGGGCTCGCGGGCCTGTTGATGGTCGCCCCGCCGTTCGTTTTGCTGGCACCCAGAGTCGTCCTGGTTGTGAGTTTGTAGGGACACGGGGCATGGCATGGCAACTTGCGTGGCCTTTTTTGAAATTGCACGTGAGTGCCCGCCGCCGAATTGCCAATGCACGCCGCATGTGCTTCTCTTGTTTGGGGGCTCACTTCCATAGGGACTGCCCCAACCCCCGCCCTTGTAGAATTTGTGGGGGGTCCCATTTGGACATTTTGTGCGCTAACGCGAACCACGCTGGCAGACCAGCCTCTGATGAAGTTTCGCGCACGGGGGGGTACCATGGAGTTGGTCACCGGGCTTCTGGCTCGCCGGTTCAGAACCGGGGAGAGCCCCGCAATTTTGAGCGCCGCACTCCACCCCCCCCGCAAGTTGATCGGGAGCCGCGCGACCGCCATTTGGTCTCCCCGCGTAAAGGCGATTACGTAATTGTTGTTAGGCACCGCTGGCCAGACCAGCACCGCCTTCCCTCCCCTCCTTTGGCGGAACGTCCCCGGTTGGAGTCACGCCCCCCGCCATTCAGGCCTCCGGTGGGATATGCCAATCCAGCGATGGCGCGTGGCTCGGGACACCGCGCGGACGAGGAGTTTGGCCTCCATCCTCGTCGCGAGGGACTTGAGCTTGGGTGCGGAGCCTGGGTGTGCGGCGATCGGTCGCCACCCAGGCATTGTTAGGACATTGGCGCCTGCCCCGCTAAGGTACCTCTCAGATCGACACGGTATTGTTGCCAACGGCATCGGTCAGGTCTGGGGGCCCACGGGGGACTCTGTTGTGGTCCGTGCCATTTTGGACATGGGAGCCCAGGGTTGCCTTTTGTCTATTGTTTTGTTGTTTTGTTTGTATTGTTTTGTTGTTTTGTTTGTTGTTTTGGGCAAAATTGTTTTCTTGAGCGCCTTTGGACTGCGGGACTTGGTTGGGACGAGCCACTTCGGGAAACCCTGTTGGAAGATTGGCTCCAATTTGTATCCGCACTCCCTGCAGTCAACGAGGTCGTGTTACCCCGCGCTATCCTCCCCCCTGGGAGCTACACTGCTACCCTTGTTTGTAATGCGTCTTCGCACGGTTATGCAGCTGTTGTTTGTCTGCGCACCGTCTGCGCACAGGCCAGGTGAATTTGTCACTGGTCTTGGCCAAGAGCAAGGTGCCCCCCCCCCCTCCGGACGGCACTGACCATCCCTAAGTTGAATTGTCAGGGGCGGCGCATCTTGTACGTTTATTGAACCACTTTGCTCACACTTTGGGTGGAACTGTGGACATTCGGGTTTCTTACGCCTGGACGGACAGTCAAATTGTTTTGTGTTGGTTGAAGACGTCCGTCCACTCTTTGGAGGTCTTTGTTGCGTACCGAGTGTCCCAGATTCAAAATTTGAAACGCCTTTGATTTGGAGGCACGTGCCTGGAGATTTGAACCCAGGTGCCGTGGCCTCACGTGGGTGCATGGCACCCCGCTTGATTGCTCACCCCCTATGGTGGGGTCCAGACTGGCCGACTCACCCCGAGGATGATTGGCCTCGATCGCCAGTCTTGATGTCGGGTCCTTTGCCCGGGCTCAAGGTGCTCGTTGTTGGAACAAAGGACCCTGAGTTTGTTGAGTCGATTTGGCTCCCTCGACAAATTGTTGAATTGTTGTTTTGTTGTTGAATTGTTGGTGACTGATCGTCACATTATGAACTCGCATGCCGGTTGCAATGCGCTGTTGGCCATTCTGCAGCGAGAGTTTTGGATATTGTCGGGAGCCGTTAGTAAGTTGAACCCCTTTTGGACGATACGGGTCTTCTGTTGTTTGGTTGTTGACGGTTGAGTCACTCTAGCCTTCCTTATGGGGTCCGTCACCCCTTTTTGTTGCCTAAGGAGGGCCATTTGGTTAAATTGTTGTTGTTGTTGTTGTTTGGTTGTTATTGTTGTTTGGTTGTTTTGTTGTTTGTTATTGTTTGACCCGCCAGCCTGCCCCCATTGGGGGGGTATTTTGAGGCCGCGGTGAAGGCGGTTAGGGACTCTGGCGCAGATTGTTGGGAGACACCGTTCCCACCTTTAAGGAGTTAGCTACGGTATTTTGCCGCATTGAAGCTGTGTTGAACTCGCGTCCATTGTGCCCGCTGTCTTCGGACCCGAACGTCTTGGAGGCCCTGACCCCGCGCCATTTTTTGATTTGACAGCCACTTGTCGCCCTGCCGGAGCATCCTTTTGTCGATGTGAGCCAAAATTGGCTATCGCGGTTTCCGTTGGTGCAGCAGCTCGCTCAGAGTTTTGCAAGCGTTGGAGCTTGGAGTGTTTGCACATCCTCCAGCAGCGCGTCAGGTGGACTGATAAAACGCAACCTTGTCGGGATTGCCAAGTGATTAGCGGACGGGAAGGCCCGTCCGGGGGGGTAGATGTTCGGTACCGTTTATTATCTGTGCGCCTAACGGAATGCGCGTGTAACGAAGTGACATCTGACTTGTCAAGTTTGACGTTGACACTTGACAGCTCTTGTTAATTGGCCGCTAAAAAAGCCCCGTCGCGCTATTGGGACCCCCGCGACGCTTTTGTTGAAATTAATCCTTTTAAATCGATTCGCTTGTGACAATTAGTCGTGATCCAGTTGTTTGATTGTTAATAACCCCTAATTTGACGTATTAATACGGGTTACGTTTGTTAAAACTGAAGTTCTTGTAAAGGGATGGCGGTCCAAATTGCGCGCGCGACCCTGTTGTAAAGTAATCCCTTAATCCCTGAGAACCGGTCGTTTTGTGGACAATCTGTCATGACCCGTGGTTAAGTGTTAGTGACGCTGTTGGGACGAGTGATTTGAAGACCGCATGCTGTGATTGCCTCCAAGCCTTGTTGCAGCGGATTCCAACCTGAAGAATACTCGTAACGTCACAACACAATACAGATACACTCACTTACATGCATAACTCCAGGTAGGAACCAGAGCAGTGTCCTTCAACCATGAGGTAAGTTGTTTTGTTGTATGGTAGGTGAGTTGTTCTCTTATATATTGTCTGCTCCGCGTACGGCGGACAGTATGCTAGCCACTCTTGTCTCTAGAGCCCCACGGTTAGCACGCTTCCACATAATAATTAAAACCTATTGTAGGGGTCTAGTCTGGCAGCGTACACAGGGTGTTTCGGGGGCGATAAATCGATCTAGCTAGGATTCATTTTTATAAAATGTCGTTTTATTCGTGTTTTCAATGATCAACTTTATCGATAATCAACTTGAACATAAACTTATTATTTTAAACACATTTTACCAAAAAATACCGAGCAAAGCTCGGTCATCCACATATTTATTTTTTAATTACCCTTAATCACTTACAGTTGCAAAACCCTAATTGCCAGGAACTTACATATGTACCCAATTTGCAATTGCTTAACCATTTTTCCAGTAGGGTTTCGCGCTTGGTAAGCCAAGTATAACGCGAAGTACTTTCGTACCTAGCGAACTATCACTAAATAGATAGGGACAGAAGGTCAGCTCCATACAACCAGCAGAAAGAGGTGCACGCACATATGCACAGATGTATATGTAAGACGATGATACCAAACAAATATTAGTAGCGAGTGCGCTTGCATTCGTTGTCATATTTAAATTTTCGTAATGATGCTCCTCTAATAGAACAAATTATATTCATTCATTACCAACTTCAAACATTCTTGTCATGAATAAAATATAATTATTATATACTTATTTCTATGTTTTCGTTTGTTTTATTTAATCATTTTTCAGTCACCGAACGAAACAAGTAACCAGGATCGTATTCAATAATAATAAAATAATAAAAAGCTTTATTGTTCAAGAAATGCTATGTACAAATTGATTCGAATGAAACTTAAATTGATAAAACTTAGACTATTGTTTTACCTTTATTTAATTGTACAGAATATATTTATTTCAGAGAGCTTAAAAAAACTTGATAAATTAGTTATTTATTTAAAAAAATATTTTCTATAAATTTTATTTAATTTATTTGAAAACATCCATCAGTTTCTTACTAACATTTCACTATGTGTGACGACTTCGGTTACTCATCTCTTTTGGTTATACGTGAGCCGTGTCATGTGTGCGTGCGTTTCCAGAAGAAGTGTGGAAATGGCCTTCTGTATCTATTTGCCGTACAAATTACCACCGTATCGAGGATGCATCAAATACCGACGGCTAACCGCAATCACTGCAGCGCCATTACGATTTTACATTAGGATTGTCAAAGTTGTGTCAAACGCATTGAAGTTGTTTAGGTACCTATTTCACAGAACATGATGTTAGTATATTTCACAAATATTTCGCCACTAATATTAAAATCCCATATAAAAGGGACCGAGCTTATTACCATCTCAATCGGGCACAAATCCAGACTCAGGGCTGCTACTGAGAAATTCCAGATGAAAAAGTCCAATGAAAATATGCCCGATCCGGGGAATCAAACTTAAAACCTCAGAAGTAGCGTTTCCGAACTCTAGACACATCATTTGGGTGGTAATTAAATATGGGTGTACCTACGTACTCTAACTTAATTCTACCAACCCTTTAGGTAAAACAAGTGTGATATCAATTATTTCATTAACGCATAACATTTACATAATAGGTAGCTATAATAACGCTTCATTAACTGCTAAAACCCCACTATATCGCAGATGCATTGAGAACCACTAACCGCAATCAAAATAGCTGAATCGTAATTTGCGTCTATTTTAATCGCCAGGGAATAGTCGCCAATATCTCTAGCACGACTTTAATCAAGGTAAGGATGGTGTCTGATGATTGAAGTGCGAGATATATGTCTAGTTAAATATAGGCTGCATGATAGTAGGAACTGATATTCTTGTGAAGTTCTACGCAAAAATAGGAAATTATTAAAGTAATACCTATCCTGCTAGTAGTAGCTAATTATAGCCATCCTGTTTCTTTACATATTAGTTTACGTTCTGGCTCAACTATTATCGAAAATTAACCCAGATAGCCCACAACGCAGATGTTTTTAACAGGCTTTAACCTCTGACCCTGTTCTGACGGGTATGAGGAAGAGGAAGAATGAAGAAGAATGCACTAATTAATCTATGATTAACTACTCTGTTGAATGTCAAATTGCGTTCCACCAAATGTATGTGTTGTTTTTAAAATCAAGTAATCTTAATTAACATGCTGCCAGCCTTATGGGTCCCATGTAATAGGAGGCGAGACTATTGCCATCATTTGGGTACAACTTCAGGCTCCGGGCTGTTACTAAGAAATTCCAGATGCTAAAACGCAATAACACTATGCCCGACCTGGGAATCGAACCCAGGACCTCATGCTCAGCAGTAGGTATAAGCTCACCTGTTTACAGGAGACTTAAATATAACTGGGGCATTGTTGGTGTCCCATAGGTTAAACTCTGCCCAATCCTTCGGGGTACCAAGCCGTTATGTTATGCTGTATATGTTATGATTAACCAGTCAATTACCGTAATTACAGACACAATTAAAAACCATTGTGTCTATACCAAATGTGGTATCTCAGGGACTTAGATGTTAAAATCCTTACCTCAGCGCCTGGAAACACTTGAAGAGTCCACCCTCAGCGCTGCCTCCATGCTTCAAAGCTTTCCAATTCTTTTGCACGCAGAAAGCCAGCATGAATCTATTACCTGCAACAACAAATGTAAGTGACCATCTGTGATTCCTGTTCCTATAATTGAGTTGAGTTGCAAAGAACTCGAGTCTTCGAGGTCTAATTTTAAAGACTCGACTCAATAATGCAAGACTCAGTGTGCTCAAAAGGCTCGGAGTCACACAGATAAGCACTCGAGTCTTAAAAAGGACTCAAGTCTTCAAAAGGACTCGAGTCTAAAAAGGGCTCGAGTCTTAAAAAGGAGTCGAGTCTTAAAATGAACCCGATTTTTAAAGAAAAACTCGAAGCATGAAGATGAAACTTTTACCTCATCATTCGAAAAGACTCGAAAGAAGGCAATAAATTCAAATTATTGTAGTAGTGGTTATGATGTAACTTTGCGTTATTCGAATTTTTTTCAAATGATGAGCTACAAGACTCGAGTTCATTTTAAGACTCGAGTCGTTAATAAGACTCGAGTCCTTTTTAAAACTTGAGTCCCTTTTTTAGACTAGAGAATGACTCAAGCTCGGCTTGACTCTAGACTCCGAGCCTTTTGAGAACACTGAGTCTTGCATAATTGAGTCAAGTCTTTAAAATTACGACTCGAGGACTCGAGTCCTTTGCAACACTATCTATAATTGATGACATCTATTTTGTCAGGGATTAATTATGTTGTCATGTCCGTAAGAGTGTCCGTGGCATCACCGTGGGCCCTATTATGGGCAGTATTATGGTGAGATAGGAGTCTTTTTGGCCTCGCACAGGTCTTTTATTCTTTTAATTTTATGTCTTTTACCTTTTTGTCATTTGTATGTATCCTAAAAGTTTCTATGTTCTTTTTATTGTTTTTTATGTCCTGTGCGTGTCGCAAATAAAATCTTTTTATTTCTTTCTATCTCTACTTTTAATATAATAATAAACATTTTATTTCGGACCAAACTACGATCCATATGTTGTTCGTAATATAACAAAATTAAAACTGTGGTGGTAACCACAGATTATGGCAAATCCACCCAAATTGGGGGACGCTTATGTCTTCTGTCGCTTATGTGTTATGTCGTCTTCTTTCGGCTGAAATGATAATGACGAGGAATTACAACTATTATTTTATACGTGGTTATCTCTGGAACTACTTGGCTGATTAAGATAAATATTTCGTTTCGTTTGGTGGCTTAGCCCTCCCCCCCCCCCCCTTAGCCAAGTTACAACTGTTTCGTGTCGGATTCCGTTCTCCAATCGGTAACGGCTCGGTGTCAGCTATTGTAGAAAACGGTAAGTTGGTAGCCAAGTTGACGCGCCTGAGTCGGCCGCTCGTTCTACAATGTCTTTAGAAAAAACGACATTACAACAAAGGATGTAGCGTTGAACATTGTAGAAATGATAACAATTAATTTTATCATTTTGAACGATGTGAACTTGACTACGAATTTTCTATTCGTTTGTTCTAGCCAATTGACTTACCGTTGAGATGATTTCATTTTCATACATTTGATTATTTTTCGACTAGCGTTAACGATTGCAGATTATCAACTTGGCTAGGGATGCAGTTGGCTATAAATATCACGCTACGACTCTAAGTAGCCGATTTAAAAAAATATATATAAAAATCGTGACGCGACGCGATAAGAAGGTGTTTCATAAAAAAAATGGCTGTTATTTTAATATACTGTGTACCTTATGACTTCCACCCGACAGAAGCTTTGTTTAAGCTCTGTTTAGTTTGAATAAATTAAAAAAAAAACGGCTTGATTATTTATATATGGCTTATTATTTTCCAAGTGACTAATAACTTAAAAGTCGACTAAATGTTTGCAACAAATAAAATAACTTGCCAGCGATTAAATATTTTTGCGACTATTATATTATGTAAGGTTCAAAATTAAGGGTGTTATAAAAACCAAAAACTATCAGCTGCGTTTAGGTAGCAAATAAACTACACCAGTTAATTGAAATATTAGGCGAGGAGCTATACATATATAATGACTTGGCGACTAATAATGTTAGTAGGGTGGCAAAGATAATATATTACCAACTATTTCGTGCCGTCTAAAAACCCACTTTCAGGCTTCGCTTTGCGGGCAGCTCTAAATATTAAAACGAGTACAATAAAAAGGAATAAGAGTTAATTATTAATATTTTTTGATCATAATAATTTCATGAAAACGGCGGAAGGTGCGATGGTTACAAAAGTTATTGACAGAAACGAATCGCTGCAGAATCGACTCCACGTAGTCTTCTCTGCCCTACCCCTAGAGTGTAATTTAAGCCCGCGTAGGTGCGGAGGGGCAAGACGGCCCGCGAGCTGAGGAGCAGGTGATTTTAACGCGCGCCGCCGCAGTGGAGGCTGGCCGGCGAAGCCGGCCAGCAAGCCGAAGCTGCGGTGGTGAGCGTAAAACCATCTGCGACGATGAGCTCGCGTGGGACCGCCGGAGCCTCGCAGCGCCGGAGCCGTGACAGAAAGCATGCATGCTACATGTTGCATGCTTGCCTGCATGCTGTGAGCTTGCTTGCATACTGCATGTTGCATGATTTTTTTAAATAAATAAAAGTAAAATAAACTCTTTTTATTTTTTTAATTTATTCACCTGTAATTTTAAAAATAAAAGCCGCAAAATATTTTTTCTTCATACCAATTTAGAGTTTATTTAAAGCTATTAAAAGTCACACAATATTATGTATAATATAAGCTAGTTTATATTTATTCTTAATACAAACAATTTTAAATAGAATGTGATTTGTATTATTTATGAATGCCCATTTTCTATTTTATTGTCACCATTAACTTTTCGCTTAGATATTAATTCAGTTCCCAAAAGAAAAACTTGATGCTAGTTTAAATTAAAAGGGAGCTTCTAACTGATATATTAATATGCTACCTTTTACTTATTACGATATTCCTTATTAGCTGCCATCCTATTATATATGGTATTCACTCTAATTTTTTTTTTAAACCTATATTCATTTTACTTAGTTGCTGCATTAAATGCATGCCTTTATATATCGTAACGATTATTGTTAAAAAAGTTTAACACTTTCAGTCACGCTTTTACATTAAGAATATTTTGAAACAAAAAACTGTCATAAATTCAATATACCATTAATCGGTCTCTCCTTGTTAAGTATGATTCAAGTTTTTATGATGATTCAACATATTGTGGCTACATGGCACAGATTTTAATAAAAAAAATCGGAAAGAGGTGGTTAGTGACACTAACCACTACGACTGAAAGAGTTAAAAGATAATTGTATAAAAATTAACTTCGACCCGAAAGAACTAGCGGACAGAAACTAGTTTTAATTAAATGCAAAAATAAAACGACTTGATTTTTATATTTATCGTAACAATTATCCTTAAAAATGTTTAAAGGATACTTTAATAAAGTATCTTAGGTTCTGCCTATACTATTTCGGCGAATCTGCCAGGTCTGGGAAAACCACATGTAAATGGAGTCTTATTATATTTTTTTAAGTTTGGATGCCAAAGACAAAGTGACTTTAATCTTACTTATCTTTTACGAGAAAAGAAAGTGTCTGCGCCACCATCTAGAGCAAAAATAGCGACAATTTAGTCATTTCATGTAAAATACCAGTATTCAGTTGCATTCTGTTAGTCTGGCAGCCAACCCCAATATACTAGAGAATGCAAAGGAGATTGATTGATTGATACCTATTAATACCAAAAGTATTCCAAAAGTTCAATTTTTAAAACCCAAAACCAAAACAAAAAACCTGTAGAAAGTAAAAAAATAATATACGTATTGGCCCGTTAATTTTCATTAGAATTTGTTTTGATCAAAGGATCGTCGTGTCGAAACGGCTGAACCGAAATTGACAGAACATAAATAAATAAATAATAAATAAAATAAGTTTATTGACACGAAAAACCTTTTTTTTATACAATAACAATAACCGTTCACATAGGTAGGCTAAATTGGTTTTTAGGAAAAGGATAAACTTAACTTTCTACATATTTATGAACCACCGCTAGAAAGCCTACTTTTGAATAAAAAAAACTCTATCTAAATCAGTTCACCCGTTTAAGACCTACGGTGCCACAGACTGACACACATAGCGGCCAAACTCATAACATCCCTCTTTTTCGTAGAGGGTTGAAAATACAGCTTCCCAAGCCAAGTTGATAATCTGCAATCGTTAACGCTAGTCGAAAACTAATTAAATGTATGGGAATGAAATCATCTCAGCGTTAAGTCACGTGGTTAGAACAAACGAGTAGAAAATTCGTAGCCAAGTTCACATCGTTCAAAATGATAGAATGAATTGTAATCGTTTCTACAATTTTCAACGCTACATCCTTTGTTATAATATCGTTTTTCTAAAGACATTGTAGAACGAGCGGCCGACTCAGGCGCATCAACATGGCTACCGACTTATCGTTTTCTACAATTGCTGACACCGAGGCGTTACCGATTGGAGAACGGAATTCGACATGAAACGGTTGTAACATGGCTAGGATGAAAAAAATAAGAAAAAATGTGATTACTAACTCAAGTCAAAACACTTACCTTGTCCTTTTTCCGACGGCCACAAGAAGTAATACGCAGAGCATCCCAAGTTGACTAGCAGTAGTGCCAGCAGTAGGACTCCGATGACGTAATCCAGAACATCGGGTGGTATGTAGTCATCTTTGGTCTTGCAATATCGAACGGATAAGGAGTCCACCTGGTATAAAAAAGAAATTACTATTACAGGTTTTTGATCGCACGGCTACGGTGCAACATAAAATAAATAAATAAAAACTTCTGACTGGTGATCTGTATGCCCATAAATAAATCGTCCAATCAATAATGAATAAAAATATTATTTTGAGAATAACTCATGACCTGCGCTATTGGGTATTGGATTAGAATACCGATTATTGTACTGCTAGTCTATTATTGAAAATCGGGCATAAATTATGTATTTAATAGGGTGCCGTACGCAAAAGGTGCCAACGAAACCCTGTTACTAAGCCTCCGCTGTCCGTCCGTTCGTCCGTCCATCCATCGTTCGTCTATCTGTCTGTTTGTCACCAAACTGTATCTCATGAACCGTTATAGGTCAATAGTAGAAATTTTTCAGTGTGTATATTTCTATTGCCACTATAACAACATTTAATAATAATAAAGTGAAGTTTAAAAAAAAAATGTGGTGTTAAATATTGTACGGTGTTACGAATCCTCTATGTGCGACTCCGCTTGACACTTCGTCTATTTTTGTATTCATAAAAAATACCTACTCACTAATTATGAATATTTTTATAACGGAATGGCATGAAAATAATTTTACAGCTATAAATATCTGCTGCAATTTTAACACTTTATCATCATAAATGAAATCTGTATTGGTCACTCTCAATATAATCAATTATTCCATTGATTCCGAACTATTGTGAGTGCAATTTACTGTCGACAATAATTTTATTAACGCTTTTAAAATGTTACGTCATTTCGAATAAAGTTAAAAAAATCATGAAAGGAAAACTGGCCACTCAAACATATATTAACAAACTAGGTAATATTCATGCAAGATCAGCCTATAATGTTCCCACAATTGGGAAACAGGCCTCTTCAACAGAGAGGCCTCTCACAGGAAAGTGTCTGAATCTACCACGCGTGCACATCTAATTCCTTTGCGTAGTTTAAAAAAAAACAACGTGGTGACACAGACAGACACGACAGGTGAATCTAATTTATTATATTTAGATGGGTGGAATAGATAAACAAACAATCTACTAATAAAAAATACAAAACCTAAAAATTTGAAGAAAGATAAAATAATAATCAAAATAAAAAATCTAATATTCCAAACAGAGATTTACAATTTAACTGTTATGGCCATATGATTTAAAAAAAAAATGGTCAACTAGCAAGGCAGGATCGCAGGCTGCCCAGAGAGTATGAGTAAATTCCAATGAAAAACATCAGGGGAGGAATCCAATATGCAAGAAAAATCGAAACATTTTATGTTCCTAGTTTTGGCAATTATTGGTTTAAATTACGACTTGCATCTGTTACTAATGGCGCTTAAAAGAGTTTGAACACTTAGCAAATTTTGTAGTTTTGGAAACCGCTTGGCAGTTCAATTAATTTCCACTAGCATTTTATATTTTAAAATGTAGACTCACACATAGACTGCTATTTCAGTCAGCAGCAGAACAGAGCAGAGAGCAGTGGTGGCCCAGTGGTAACAGCCGTGACTTACGAGTAGTAGTTTGCGAGATCAAACCCAAGCAGGCGCTTTACTTTTTGTAAATTATTTCATCACCACTGCTCTCAAAACGGCGAAGGAAAACATCGTGAGGAAACCGGCATGTCTTAGAACCAAAAATTCGAAGACATGTGACATCTACCAACCCGCACTGGGCCCCCGTGGTGGATTACGGCCCACTCCCTCTCACCGAGAGGAGGCCTGTGTCCCAGCAGTGGGAACATTATACGCTGCTGATGATGAGACTGCTATTTCTATACAGAGTCAAAAGAAACAAAAGATCTGTACCTTGAACATTATTTATATTTATTTTTAAATCTTAAAGTGGATGCGATAAGGTAACCTGAAATATTAAGATTATCATCCAAGATGTGCAAATCAAATCAAATCATTTATTTTTGCAAATATGGGTAATTGGTACATGGATGTTGTTTTTTTTTTACATAATAAAGTCCTTCATATTCTACTGTCACATGGGCATGCAAATAAAATTCATTTCTGAAATATAATTAAATTACAAAATACAATAGATAATAATTCAGATAAATGTCAAATCAAAAAAATTATAAATGTCAAAATTTCTTAAGCAATTATTATGGTTAGGTTACAAAAAATAATAATATAATAATGTCGGACTGGTTACTCTAGTGAAATCATTACAATGATGTCTAAACAAAATAATAAGCACATATGTCAATCAGAATAAAAGTATGTCAATCGGGATAATTAGTAGCATCTATAACAACTTGCAGGTTGCAAACCTGACTCTAGGTTGAATGTTAATTAGTAATGTGCCGGATTGTTAAAAATGTATATCCGGATACAGATTTAAATACGGATATTTGGTGTCAAGATCCGCGGATACGGATACGCTTAATTTTCTTATTAATCGGTGTCAAGGCGCGGCCACTTGACGCTTTGCTTGACAGGACATGTTTCGACTTGCATTGCGCGGCATCTTTATTTTATTGATTTATGGTTTTTTCACTTAAATATTTGATTATAAGAAATAAAAAATAATCTAGATGGAATTTAATAGTTTGTCATTGCTACCTTACTGAAAATGATTAGGTATTAGATCCGTTAAAAATCTGCCAAAAAAATTACGGATACGGATTTTACTTCTCCCTCGGATATCCACGGATAAAGATACGTATATGGATATCCGGTATGTCTGTCCGGTATGTCTGTCATTTACCTGCAAATTGCAAAAAAGACGTGAGAAATTTGTATTTCAAGAGCTTCTCTAGTTTTTTCCCTTTAATTATGAAATCACAAATATTTTCCGCAAAGAGTTAGGTAACGGTGTACTTAGTATGGTAAACACTGCTCTCATATTTTTTTAGTGATGTATAGGGTATAGGATTACGGCCCACTCCCTCTCACCGAGAAGAGGCCTGTGTCTCAGAAGTGGGAACAATATAAGCTGATAATGATGATAATAAATCCCATGATTACAAAATCGCCATTAATGGGGCGAGACTATTGCCACCAACTAGGCTGAAAAATCCTTAACGGAAAATCAAATAACACTTTGCTCGACCTGGAGAACGGAACATGCAGTAGCTGTAGCAAATGCAACTAATAAACCAATACTGAATTTAAAATCTTACCTGCAACCCATACCCTTGATGTATGGAGGAATTCAGGCAGTTCTTCAAAGCTTCGGCAGCTGATTCCCCGCCGTCTGCATGACTGGTGTTCATACCACAGTGCTTGGAGCCACATACTCCTCGATGCAGCTTCGAATGCTCGTAGTTCGTGTAGGAAATTGAGGAGAAATTCTAGACAAAAAAAAAAAGAAAATTAGACAGTGTGCTCTAGGAAAACCGGAGAGTTGGTTTCCATTTTGACTTTGAAGAGCAGACAGATTTTTCGAAAATATGGAGTAGCTATGCCGTTCAAAATTTTTCAGATTGTGTTTAAATCAGGCAAACAAGACCATGAAAAAGCGTAGGTTTGTATCACCTAAATCTAAAACGAATTATGTTAGATATTCATAGATATTAATCATTATGAATAACAGTTTCTGACAGTCCAACTATGAAGTTGCGAACAAAAATATCAACTGATCCATACGTTTGTATTCACATACATAGACAAAATGTATGTTTACAGCCAGGGCTACGAACTATTACCAAAAGTACAGGATCCTTACCAAAACCGGTTCCTACTCTTTCGGTTCCTGGGTACCGGTTCCAAATGGGTACCGGGACGAAATTCAGGTACCCGATGCGTACCACGTATGTATTTCATATTTATATGACAAACGTCGTACGGTGTGCAACCCTATAATTTATTTTTCTATTGGCTAATAACCACTGTCGTGACTCGTGCGACCTTCTTGAGGTCAGTAACAATAGAAAAGTTTTTTTTATCAAATGACAGTTGATTTATCCTTTTTCCTTTCAATTATAGATTTCCTCATTCTAATTTACGAAAAAATGTTTGGTACCGGTACAACAATAATACTAATTGAAAAAATAAAAACTTTTTACACAAAAAAACAACCGACTTCCTTAAAAAAACACTACAAAGTCAAAAATAACTTTAATTTCGAAAGTCGGTGTCTTAGGCTCTGTATTTAAGGTTTTTGCCACCGACTTCCGAAATTAAAGTTATTTTTGACTGTCGGTTGTTTTTTTGTGTAAAAAGTTTTTATTTTTTAACTTTTTAGTTGTGGTAGATACTCCGCACTAATCTAATCGCGTTATTCGTTCATTTGTCGCGCAAATACATAATGCAAATTTAAGACTTATATGGTTTTCACATGCACCCCATTGTCCAAATGGAACCAAATTAAAATTAAACCATTCGGGAAGCACTAGCTTTCAAATAAAAAAAGAATCATCAAAATCGGTTTACCCAGTCAAAAGTTAAGAGGTAACAAATATAAAAAAAATTAAAAAAAATAATTTAAAAAAAATACAGTCGAATTGATAACCTCCTCCTTTTTTTGAAGTCGGTTAAAAATATCATTAGTATAGGTACTACGAGTACTCTGGTACCGGTATCCTACCACGTTTACTTAAATCTAAATTTTCTGAAATGCTTAATCGGTAAAATTGTTTACTCTTTGTGGTAAATTGCATCAAAAACTTACATAAAATGTTGCAGAAGGTCATTTCCATTCCGCGAACGTAAAAAGGGCGCACGCACACAAACAAACCATCTCAAACAAATGCCAAACGCAAGTGCATTTGCATTCACTGTACGTGAAGCGTGTCAATGTGTGCGTGCATTTATGTTCGTAGTATGTAGTTGACCTTCTGTACTATATTTAAAGAGATGAACATCAGTGCTTTAGCGACTGTGAAGCTTTAAGACGTTAAACAAATACCACAACACGTAGGCAATTAATTTGTTTATTCGGGTCGCTCAGTAGGCCTGCAAACATTGCCTTGACACATATGTGTATTCATATTTTATCTGTTTGCCCGATTTGTTGGATAGCTTGGATTATTAGTTAATGTAAAATGCATTGTCTCGACAAAAAAAAGAACTTTCTGAGATCACTCTTTAGAAGTACTAGTACTAGTAGAAAGTAGATAATGCAGCTCTGAAAAAAGGAAATAAGAAAAACATAAAACTATACTAAACACCTAGTATGTGAGCGAAGCGACAGATTCACCGAAAATTACGCAACGGAATTTATGTTTGCTCATAATATTTTCATTGAAAATAGCAAGCGATACAAGCTAATACTACACTAAAATACTCCAAACTTTGCAACTCATAATTTTAAACCGACGCGCGACGATAGCTTATAACGTCTCTATTTCAATAAGAATATTTCTATATGTACAATAAAGATTCAAGTATCTTCTCTTTATAATCGTTTCTATCGCCATTTTCAAAGTCGATGTCTTTCCAAGAGATCAGTGTTACAAAATACGCATAAACGGAAATTCCGGATCCAAGCAACAAGAAAAACCTGGCTCAAGCACATGCGTAAGTACGGCGATCCACCAAAACAAGAACAATCAGCAAATGGCACAAGTCATTATGAACCAACGACAGATCTTAAGGTGAATTTCGCTCAAGAACCTGAACGCATTCAGCATATCATAACCGCGTTCTTCAGCTTCAGTGTCATAATTATAGAACGTGGTTTTTATGTGCTGACGTCCACTTTTATTGGTGAAATTCGCTCTTCCCCGGGCGTCGGGAGTCGATAGCGGACTCCCGGCCACCGTAGGCGCGAGCTTACGGGTGCCGGGCAATGGCTAGCTCGCCACCCGGTAAGGACCAGGCTCGGGTCGGCGACGGCGCATAGTGTTTCACGCACGCTTCAAAGTGAGTCAGCAGAACTGAAGGGGTCTGCTAGTACCGATGTCTGCCAGGGTCGCGAGATTGTTCGAAAGAGACACCGTGACCCTGGCACATGGGTAACTGAAGGAACATGGGTGGGTTTTAGTCAGTAAAAGTCTGACACGCCCTTTCGCTCCGCCCAGAGTGGGAGAAGTCATTTGATGATTTCCCATCCAAAAAAAGAGCATCAGCATTACACTTTTTTAAACATACCTTAATAAATTGATACAATGGTGTATCATCTTCCAGAAGCACCAGGTCTACAATGCAGTAGACGGCGTCAGGCTTCTTCAGACACAGGTCAAAGTCATCCAGATCTGACAGCGCGGGCATTGAGTGGTAGTCCAGTATCGATTCTGGTGGCTCATCTGGCAAGAAAATAATGACGTAAGATTAATGTATTAAAACACAAAATTAAACGACACTATATTCTGTGTAAAAGTACCTATAGGCCATCATAATCCGCATCGTTAACAAAAATTCTGACCACTAGCTTTCAGGATAAATATCGAAGCTATATCGCTTTTCAATGGAATAAATACATCGCAATGGAACCAATCTTTTTAAAAGTATTTTTCAGTTTCATAAACCTTAAAATGTTCTCGCTGTTAGAAATCTTTATAGGAGCCATTTCTGATATTTTAGGAAAAATATCTGCAATATATTTTTCGATGTGTGTATTTGAAACTACGGTGCTTAGAAATTATTGTTACTGCATTTTGGTACTGTAAAAATCAAGCAAGTATTTCGACCATATAAAATTCTGTTCTGGTCACACAGAGTCATGGTTTTCAAATCAATATATTAATCCGTTCTATCATACAACTGATCCATCGTTATCTTGGTCTTCTTTAAGTTCTCGCAGTTATTTTCTCCTTTTTTTGAGTGGGATAAATTTTTGCTGACAACTCTTTGAAGCACGTGTGGAATACAATGCGTCGACCCGGGCCTGGCACTTACCAGGCGGTGAGTTATCCATTGCTCGTCACCCGCAAGCTCGCACCTACTGTGGCTGAGAGTTCGCACTGGAGTTATTTTCTCCTATCCCTTTTATTTTTGATCCAATTTATTTACCTAGTTTTAACCACCTTACGTTTGTTTATGCGGTGGTTAAGAGGAAATTTGAAAGTGGCTCCGGTGACTGAGAGTTTCTTCAAAAATCGGTGTTCATGGTATAAGCATGTGATGCGGAGGAATGACGGAAATGTCGTGAGGAAAGTTTTGAGTTTGAATGTCGATGGCTCTAAGACTAAAGAACGACAGATTGACTATATGAAAGACTCTGCGAAGCAGTAATGCTCGCGAAGGAGGAGGCGGGGCGCGTGAGGGAGTGGCAGTCTCTGCGCCTTCACGTCCCTAACCGCCGCAGGAGGAGACGCCCCGGGCATCGGGAGTCGATAATTGACTCCCGGCCACCATAGGCGCGAGCTTGCGGGCGGTGAGCAATGGGTAGCTCGCCGCCCGGTAAGGACCAAGCTCGGATCGACGGCGCGTAGTATTCCACGCGCGCCTCAAAGAGATGTCAGCAAAACTGAAGGGTTCTGCTAGGACCGATGCCTGCCAGGGTCGCGAGATTGTTCGAAAGAGATACCGTGACCCTGGCACATGGGCAATTGAGGGCACACGGGTGGGTTTTAGTCAGTAAAAGTCTGACATGCCCTCCCGCTCCGCCCAGAGTGGGAGAAGTCATTTGATGATTTCCCATCCAAAAAAAAAACCGTATGAAAGAAGATATGCTTTGAAACGGGGTGATTACCTAGATGGCGAGTAATATATATAATAGGTTGTGTAGACCTCAAATAAATTGGGGATTGGAGAATCATGATAAATGACCCATTCTCAAAATTTTCCTCATTTCTGTTTACTCTGCACTCTGCATCATTTGCTCATATGCCATATTAGTATATTTCCACGAAACTTTTCGGTCACCAAAACTTCTTGTGTACCTTTTTATATTTATCTTTTGCTTTTTTATATCCCAATGCGGTACAAACATTGCCTTTTTGGATTTAAGACTGCCTGGATTTTTTGACTATGTTTACCTCCACAAGTTTAATAGCGATTTATAAATTTAGAATTTAGCAGAATCAGTAGATGTTGGTGTTTTATTTTATCACCACTTATTATTAATTAGCACCCGGGAGGCTAGTTATTAAATCAACTAAAATTAAGTTTTAAAAGTTATACTGAAAGTTAAAGTACTTATCTTTAAACGAAATAAAAGGCAATTATTGTATCTTTTATCAATTATAACATTTTTCGGAGAATTTCTGATTTATAATAATAATAATAATAATAATAATATTCCACAACTATCACACAACGCCATCTAGTCCCAAGCTAAGCAGAGCTTGTGTTATGGGTACTAGACAACTGATAAACATACTTATATATTTCTAAATACATACATATTATAGATAAATTACACCCAGACACAGAACAAATGATCGTGCTCATCTCTCAAACATTTGTCCTGGGTGGGAATCGAACCCACGACCTCCGGCATAGCAGTCAGGGTCACTAACCACTAGACCAACAGGTCTGTCCATGTATATAGCATTACATCTTCTGGCAGTCTTATGGAAAATATTTATTAAAAAAAGAATAACTTTAAGTTTGAGAGTGCTGATTTTAATCGTTTCTGTAATATTAATGTACAAAATATTGAATACCTAGTTATTAGGTATGCTAGCTTGTTATTAAAATTTTCGATACAAAATTTATCTTATGATTTGTTGATCAAATTTTTAATCCTGCCTATTTGAAATTTGACTTAATACTTTCGTACGAAAACAGGGTAACCCTCAACTCGTTAGAGGGTGATAAATACTGACTGTGTAATTGCCATGGAGGTAATCTTTTGATAACCTCCATGGCAATTGCACAGTCAATATTTCAGTAACAGTGTTAGCTAGCCGAGCGCCGTATCACCCTCTAACAAATTGGGGGTTACTTTGTGTTCGCACGAAAGTATTAAGTCAAAGTCAAATTTCAAATAGGCACTTTTGAACGCCAGCATTTAATTTATAATAGAAATACTTTTATCCGTCGCAAATTTCAACATATTGTTTCAAATTAACCAAATGTTTTTTATGTATAATGGTGCCCACGATACATGCCTAGTATGGGACAAAAGCTACCTCAAAAATGTAATTTTAGTATTGAAATAAATAAATAAACGAAATGATTCTCATCTCCCCTTCCAGAAGGTAGATTTGGATGGAGAAGAATGGACAGGAAACTCCATCATTACTCTTTTAAATTGTTTTTCGATATTAGTGTACAGACGCCACCAGGTCAAGCTACCCGAAACTGTCAATTTTTCCCAATGAACCTTGAACCTAATGCTCTAGAAATAAAGTCGAAAATCTATCAAAGAAATCTGACAGATTGTAGTAGCTTGATGTGTTGGCGTCTGTACAATATAATTATATGTGAAGACGATGCACCTTGAACAAACATAACCGGATTCGTAAAATAAAAGAGTCTACAAATAAAAAAAACCTATTGCAGGCCGCCACTCACGCGATGATTAGTTTTCTAGGGTTTAATTACAGGCGTTTCACAATAAGATTTATGAATAAACTTAACAGTAATAGATAGCGGCAACATTATAAAAAGTATCGCTGATTCGCGTCCATTATAAAATCGAGAGCAACAAGAATAAACAAGGAAAATAAACTGAAAACTAAACTATAATAGTTTTGTGTGAATATCTTGGGATAATTTTAAATCCTACACTATAAAATGTTTAAAATACTGTGCATCATTCTGATAGTGGCAGGAGCTTCTGTTGTTATTCAAGCCCAGCAAAAATATCAGGCCTCCACACTGCAGGCAATCAGAACTATAAGAGAAACCTCTGAAGTTGACACGGAATGTCCGCTAGTTAGTGATGAGGAAAGAAAATGTGTACCGTACTACCTTTGCAAATCTAATGGAGACACAACTAAAGATCCAGGATTTTGCTATTCTTACGTGGAAGTCTGTTGTACGGCATCCGATACGATTAATGAATAGGTCAGTAAAAAATGCAAAACATAATATATATTATGTGTAAACAAGTAGTGATACTAATAAGGGTGACAAGAAACGAACACTACAACAGGATAGTTGATTGAATTTGAGTTCGCATCGCGCGTCGACTGCCGCGCATTAAGAACATGTACCAGGACAATTAGTTTAAAAATACAAAAAAACCGGCTCCTAGAGATCACCTGCACACTCGCAACTATCTCTTATAACGACTTTGCTCTACAGTAAAATGCGGTACCTGACGTTATACGGACTACTGTTCTGGCACCGTCTTTTTCGGCGAGTGAATGCACGTACCGCGTATGGAGTCGTTCAGCCCATGCAAAGTTACTGGCTGGAATAGCGCCCCGTAAAATTCGCAGAACATTGGCAAGCTCTAGTGAAAGAGTCAAGATGGTTTCCTGAACACGACTGGTGTCTGCACGATAACATACTCGTGCCACAAAGGCTGAAAAACCGCAACAGCTTTTTAAAATGTGCCAACGATCTAAGAAAAAGCTGAGCCTGTGGCGACATGGGGCTTCCCTACTAAGCCCGTTCGTTCCACTACCTGAAAATCTGTTGCCTTAGTTTTCCTGCAAGTCTTTAAATAGATTCCGGAGGCAAGAAGACTGTAGAAAAGAAAACGGCTACGCAGGTGGAAATACGCAGATGACACCGCCCTGGAGTGTAAATGTAGTGCTGTCCCACTAACAATGGAGCAATTAATATCTTGTTAGGCGTGTCCTACTATCTGCTCGTTATAGGTTTGATAGACGCTGCTGAAAGTGCTAAGCTCGTAGCCAAAAGAGCTGACTGTATTTAGATTGTTATTGAAATGATAGGAAGAAAATGAAGTGCAAGCGAAAAAGTAGTGCAACGAACTCCCCAGCAGCTCTGCTGTCGATTAAGTTAGAAAAACTTGATTCTATACAAAAGTCCTGCAATGCAATTGTTTGAGAGGCGATCTCTATTATTATTAACATTAATTATAAATAAGCAAAGTCTGTGAGTTTGTTTCTATTAAGTAATAATCTCTGGAACTACTTGACATGTTTCAAGAAGTATTTGCGTTTTGCTAGCCCAATTCTTGAAGAAGGCTAAAGGCTATTTAACTTTACGCTACCACCATTAGGAGTTGTGCGAAATTATAGCGCGGGTGGGATTTACCACACAACGAATCGGGGGCCAAGATTTCACGTAAATGAAGTCTTCGAAAACCTGCTGGTAGTCATAAAGTGCGTGCCTAAATTATAACGTGAACGTAAAATCCGATATGCCCTGCAATTTTAAAATGACAAAAAAGCCCTACCAGATGGCCCTAATAACAGACGATTAGTAATACTCGTTTTTTGTATAATATTTATGAATATATTTACAGTAATAAAATTAAGATGGCGGCTACAATATAAAAAGCATCGCTGAGTCGTGTCCAGTATGAATACGAAAGCCCCAAGAGCAAGCAAACAAGTTTAAACAAGGAAAATAAAATTATAATTTAATTATTACAATTTTAAAGTCAATATCTTGTTATAATATTGTGAGATAACAGTGCAACATAGCAAAATCTTGGACCATAAAATGTTTAAAATACTGAGCATCGTTCTGCTGGTGGCTGGAGCTGTTTGCGGTGGTGATTTAGATAAAGTGCTAATGGATATCTTCGGGCCTTCTTCGGCCAATTCCCAGGACAAAGTCCAGGACTCCTCAACACCACCATTAATTGATATTGAAAAAACCTCTGAGGGTGACATGGAATGTGTGCAATTTGGTGATCAGGAGAGGAAATGTATACCTTACTGGCGCTGCCAATCCAATGGAGTCACGGCTAAAAATCCAGGCGGATTTTGCTCTTCATACGTGGACACCTGTTGTCACGTATCCGACGTGATTAATGAACAGGTTGGTGAAGCACTACAAACTACAAAATAATATGCGTAAATAAGTAATGATAGTAATAAGGGTAACAAGAAATGAACACAACAATAGGATAGATGATGGAATTCAGTTCGCATCGAGAGTCGACGTCGTCGTACGAATAACGTCTACCAGGAAAACCAGTATACAAATATAAATAACCGGCTCCTAGAGAACACCTTGAGATTGTTTTGTGATTTGTACAAAAGCAACGTTTGAATTTGAAAATACTTGCTGGACTTTGAGATGTGCCTAACATTTTTCGTGATGATGAGAGTCGTAGTTCGTTGCAATGATAACTTGGATGCAAAGTTGTTACGGACCTACGGACCAGTAGTCATTGTAGACCTGTACAAAATAACAGTATAAACTGCACCAAAACTCAGTACAGATTCTGTACTGGAACAACTGGATGCAGTGATTGGACTGACATACAAAGAAAATCAGGAAAATTCTAAAACTTCAACCATCGTGCCGTCAATCGTTATCAAGCTGGATGTCTTCAACGCAGTACTATACCAGGTCTTTGAACCAGCGGCTATTGATATAAGGACGATACTCCTGCTTCAACTGAACCATCAATCAGGACTAACGGAGAAACTTCCGAAAGTAACAAAGCGTGCACCTTACCTGGTGCAGACCAGAAAGGAAAATGCGTTAGTTACTAATTACTAACTCAGTGAGCCCAAAAATCAGTAGGGAGTAACAGATATTGTTGATGTTATTTCTTGCCTTCCTTACATGGACTCCTGTTGTCCAGCATCTAGGAAGTTTACTTGCGACTAGCTTAGTAAATGTAACCAAACAACAGCCACTTTTCTGTACAGCATCCCCTACAAAAATATGTCTTTGTTTGTATTGTTGTTGTTTTTTCTTATAGCACTGTCTAACTGTCTAACGTTTAAATAAATATGTTATCTAATAAAACTGATTCTTTAAAAATATATGCCATTGTTGTTTGTTTTTTTTTTCGTTATACTCTTGATTTTATCTCTAAAAATCCACAGGCAATCAAGTACACAAAATTTTGTACTCAGTGTACATACAAACAAATTTCAGAATCTTTAAAGAAAGTTCTTTTAACTGATGTTGAATATGACAATAATTATTACGTTACTTAAAACTTTTTCTTTTATCTTAGATCGAACTGACTCATGAAATAAATATAAATTCACTATGCTAATGCTAAAATTCGAATAAGTCCGTTGTACTGATCTCGGGCAAACTAGCGTTAAGAAATTGCCATCAACTGGGCCCGAGTGTGAACTCCGGGATGCTACTGAGAAATTACTGTAGGAATAAACCAGCAGTAGCGGTTGTGACCACTACCAAAGAAGGCAGTCGAGTCATATATTTAAAATAAAGAATGCTAATATGGTTTCACCGCATCGCTGAGTCGCATCCAGTTTGTGTTGTGACTTGACCGATGCACGCCGCGGAAGGTGAACTGGTCTAACGAGGATAAAATATTATAAAAATACAAAAAAACCGGCTTCTAGAGAACATTTTGTGATAGTTTTAGTGAAATATTGTGATATAACAGCGCTTCATTTTAAACTAAAGTTTCTTTATGAATGGTAAAATGTGGAAAATACTACCCGTAGTCCTTTTGGTGGCTTTAGTTCGTTGCCAAATCAATGAAGACCTTATTGCAACACTAACACAGATGTATGGCCCTAAACAATTGGTCGTGACTAATCAAGGCGAAACTCAAAGGCGGAACCCAATCGTGCCTCCAATCCCAACTGCATCAACTTGGGACAAAATTTCTCCTAATAGTCTTTTTCAACGTCAATCTAAACCTGTTCAGCGTGAGGGATGCGGCTGGGCGAACCCAAACGGTGTGGATTTACAAAACCCAAGTACTAACAGTGAGTTTGCGAAATTCGGCGAGATTCCTTGGATGGTAGCTATACTCAATATTGAGCCACTAAATGATGGTTCAAGGGGCAAGAAACTCCTTATGTACGTTGGAGGAGGTTCTCTAATTCATCCAAGCGTGGTTTTAACAGTAGCCCACTATGTCACCAGTGGCAAAGCTTTAAAGGTCAGAGCAGGAGAATGGGACACGCAGACCACTACAGAGATCTATCCGTACCAAGAAAGGGACGTAACATCAGTTGAGACACATAAAGATTTTATTGAAAAAAACTCGTTCTACGATATTGCAGTCCTCTTCCTGAATAAGCCAATGGAATTGGCTCCCAATGTGGGTTTGGCTTGTTTACCACGCGCTCGCATAACTCAAAGAGAGAACACCCGATGTATAGCTACAGGCTGGGGTAAAGACAAATTCATCAAAGGACGGTACCAAGTTATCCTGAAGAAGATTGAGGTGCCTGTGGTAAGCCGCGATGACTGCCAGGCAGCACTACGGAACACACGTCTTGGAAAACACTTCTTGCTGCATTCTTCTTTCATGTGTGCTGGAGGAGAAATAGGCAAGGATACTTGTAGAGGAGACGGTGGTGCACCATTATCTTGTCCTATTGACAACGAACAGGATCGTTTCGTTCAAAGTGGTATCGTTGCTTGGGGCGTTGGTTGTGGGAATGATGGTACTCCTGGCGTTTACGTGGATGTGTCCGTTCTAAGAGATTGGATCGATGACAAGGTTGCTGGTAAAGGTTATGACCCTCGGACTTATAGTTATTGAGTGATATGTTTAAAGAGACTGTGGTTTGAAATTGTTATGATGAGACTTTGTCGTAAGGAATTTTTGTTTGAATTATTTGATAAATGTTAAAATCATTAACTAAGTTATGTTTTCATTTATTATTGTATTTTAGCCTCACTCTTTTAGTTTTATATTATAAGAACCGACTAGACAGGTCCAATTTGTGTGTTTCTTCCGTCAAAAAACCGTTTCAGATATCAATGTCCATCGAAAACGCCACCCTCATATAGTTTTGAAAATACGATTGACAACTAAAAGTCTTACTACAAATCTACTTACAGAAATAAAACATTTATCATTTATAAATATTAAAATTATCTTAGTAATGTCATGTGTGCAAAATAACTCCAGCCATGTTTGGTAATTTTTTCTTTTTCTCCTTCTTCTTTTCCCGTTACGCGGGGTCGGCTTTTTTAATCAAGCGGCGCCATTCATTTCGGTGGTAAGCATCGCCATCTGTTTGGTAATTTATTCAAAACCAAATAATAAATGCATATTTTAAGAAGAAAAACTGGTTGCCAGTATGTTTTTGACAAGGTTAGAGATTCGGAAACGCGTTATGATACATAAAATTGACATTCAATATGCAAATAATCTTAAGTTTGTATTTTCCTCGTATAGTCTACAGCATGCCAGCTTTGATTTTGAACTGGCCTAGTGTAGTACAGAGATTCAATAGGGAAAGAGGCCAGCTTATTATGGTTTTGTTAGCACTAGCGTGTCTACTGGAAGTTGCCAACGGTCAAAACTCATCAGCTGCTTGTACCAAACAAGCTAGCAGGATAAATTATCTATGCATCTCAAATAAAAATGTTGTTCAAAACTTGCTTTTAATTCCCATTTATTAAAACCCGTATAACACTTACTCAGGGACGAGATAAGTGTCAAACCAACTATTTTCCGCGATCTTATTCTTTTTTTGGCTTCTGTACCCATAGGAAACCAACAACTAAGCATTCGCTATCAGTGCGTCACTTTGTCAGCGTGCTGTATATCAAGAACCATCATAGTTGAAATTTACACTGAGTGCGTGTTTCTATTGGCACTATAACAACACCTAATACAAATAATTAAAAGGTTAAAGGGACATACATAGAACATGTTTTTCGGGTTCCATACCTACCAAAACGGTAAAAAGGAACTCTTATGCTGCGACTCCGTCTATTTGTCTGTCACCGCTGGATATCTCAAGAACTACTAATGCTATCTATCAATTTGAAACTTGGAACAGATTTAGGTGACCATTTTCCAGCTATGTATTTTACAATTAATAAAGAAATAAAAATAAGTGTATTTTTTTAGCAACAGGGAGTGAAGGGTTAACGGGGTTCTTAAAAATTCGAAGTGGGGCTACTATGGAATAGCAATATTAGCAAATTCTCAAACATGATCCTTTTTGTTTAGGCTGCATAGTGTTCGACTTTATGTGATAGAAGTTTTAGTAAAGGTTACAGAAAAAATAATTAAAGATCTTTAAATTTTTGGGTCTTGGACATGCCAGTTTTCACACGTATATGCCGACGGGTCCGTCAGATGCCGATTGGTACGAGCTGAGTGAAGGCTGCTAAGAGTACTTGTAACTTCGAGTCGGTTTTTTTTATCAATAAACACTGCCATATCGAATGTAAGCACACCTTTTTTTTTTTGTTTTCGGGGAGAAACCGTCAAAAGGCGCCCGGTCTTTGAGGATAACACCGGGGAGTGTGGGATTTTTACCTCACTAAAATCACCCCGGTGGTCACCATCTACACATGGAAGGGGTACCGTTTTTTTTTGTATGGGAAATCATCAAATGGCTTCTACCGCTCTGGGCGGAGCGGGATGTTAGACTTTTACTGACTAAAACCCACCCGTGTTCCTTCAGTTGCCCATGTGCCAGGGTCACGGTATCTCTTTCGAACAATGTCGCGACCTTGGCAGGGGGTACCGTTAACTCTCAAAAGACCAATCCGGAACCCCTTCTGTGCAACGCACATCGCATAGGGCACATCTCTGGGGGAATGTAAGCACACCTAACGAATACATAACGTTATTTTTTTTTTTAAATTTTTTTTTATTGCTAACCTCGTCATCTGCCTAGCTCTTTCCCAACTATGCTGGGATCGGCTTCCAGTCTTACTGGATAGAGCTAAGCACCAGTATTCTACATAGAACAATTTCCTATCTGCCCTCCACAACCCAGTTTTGGGTAATACGATACACCTTGATAAGTCAGTCTTGTCTGACTTTCGGACTTCTAACGACCCGTAACTTCTGTAATAGGTCTACGAAAGACAGCCAAGACCAAATGCTCAACGTGCTTTCCGAAGCACGGTGGGGTCTTGGTATGTAAAGACGGTCACCCATTCACGGATTGACCGCACGACCACGTGTCTCTATAATCAAAATAGCTTAGAGTCCATTATAGGGACTCAACAAATTAGAGTATATATGTATAACGTAGGTCTTTTAATCAATAATATAATATATCTTACGACAACCAACACAACGATATCTGATCTCAAACTAGGCAGAGCTTGTACTATGGCAACCAGACAACTGATAAATATTCTTATATATTTCTAAATACATATATATATTATAGATAAATTACAACCAGACACAGAACAAATGATTGTGCTCCTCACACAAAAATTTGTCCTGGGTGGGAATCGAACCCACGACCTCAGTCTTAGCAGTCAGGGTCACTAACCACTGCACTATCAGGCCAGTCAAGTATTAACCAGCAGAATGATTTATCATTACATATTAACAACACTAAGCCGATTATGCCAGAACTGTTGACAGTGTAAAATTTATTTTAAAATAGTAAAGAATGGGATCATGACGAAATTTTATTCTATGTAATGCCGAATGCCCCGAGGCTAGTATTATTATGCAACTATTATTGTAAATATTGACAAAATAATTTAAGTATGTAAGTAAATATTATAAAATATAAGTACAAGGTTGAAATTAGTTGGTCATATAACAAATGTTTTCTGGAAGGATTAGGTACAAAAAGTGGTCAAGGTCAAGAACTTTGTTATAAGGAGATACTAAAGAAAGAAAGAAAAAAATAAGCGTAGTAAAATGCACAGGAAATACAAAGCATAAAGAAGTAAGCTATCGTACAAATTTTATGTAAAGTGAAGCCAACAAGATAGTGAAAAAAGATAAAATAAAGGAAGTAAAACCTGTGCGAAGCCTGTGACTCACGTCATTGAACCGACGTCAAAACTAGTAGTCACAGCAAGTGACAGATATTCTCTACTGAAACGGCATAGTGAACCTACGCTAACAGCAAAATGGGATCATTCCATAGGAAAAGAACTCCCAAAAATTCCTTCTGCTAATAAAATAAAGAACGTGACAGTTCAACTAAATGACTTATTGGCTTGTGTTTAACACAAATTACCAAGTTACAGAAAAAAAAGACTAAAAATATTGCATATCTTCAACATATATTATCAAGAAGTGCGGTGCTAATTACCGGATTATCTAGCACTTAAGTGTAATGCATATAATCAAAGCACTTAACTAATAAAAGGAAATTGCAAGTAAATCTATACTAATATTATAAAGCTAAAGAGTTTGTTTGTTTGTTTGGTTGAACGCGGTAATGTTAGGAACTACTGGTCGGAATTGACTTTTTTTTTGTGTTGAATGGCCTATTTATTGAGAAAGGCTATAAGCTATATAATATCACGCTACGATCAAAAGGACCGGAGCAGCAACGTAAAATGGACGAAAACTGGCAGGCAATTCGATGAGACGGGATGACTCAGGGGAGCAAAAATTTACGCGGACGAAGTCACGGGCAGAAGCTAGTGGTTTAATATAAAAAAGCGTTTTCTTGCAAGGATTTGCCAGTTAAACCATTAAGACTATCCTTTGCTGGACACCTTCTTGTACGTCGTCATCTCAGGAGTCATTATTTCTTTCGATCAATTTAATCTTTTACAAGGTATGAACCTTGTAAAAGATCACCATCATAATTATCTTCAGACTCCTTCTCTTAGTGGGCAACATCTATAAAGTTACGACACATCCTTATCTGCCTGTCGTTTTCCCAACCTATGATGGGGTTAGCTTACAGTCTAACCAGATGCAGATTCAAATTAGTCTGAAAATCAGCACTTTTCAAACATCAAAATTACTTAAAACAGTCCCCCCAAAAACGCCCACCCTTCACCAATTCCTAGTGCTATAGCTGGGATAAAGAAGTGGCACTACAAAATCTCCGGCACCACAGCTCTTTTTTTAGTTAGACAAATTTGATTGAATGAAATAGTAGGTAGGCAAAATACTATTCATTACAATAAATCATTTACCATATGGCAGTTAGCCATGCCAATATACCAATAAATAAAATGAGAACTATAAACTCAAAGAAAAGTAAGCATAATATTAAAATTAAATATACATCCACAACCCAGTTTCTGGGGAACAGGATACCCCTTGGTAAGTCTGGTTGTCAGACGTTGTCAAAAGTCTACAAATGGCGGCCAGGACCACCGGCTTATCGTGCTTTCGAGGCACGGAGAGAGAGAGAGGGAGAGAGAGAGGGAGAGAGAAAGGGAGAGAGAGAGGGAGAGAAAGAGGGAGAGAGAGAGAGGGAGAGAGATCTTAATATGTGTAATAGATGATCACCTACCCTCGCGGCAAGTGTATCTCGACCCGTACCGTTGTTTTTCAACTGACCAAAAAAACGGAGGAGGTTATCAATTCGACGCGTATATATATATTTTTTTTGTATGACCACGCATAACTTTTTACATAGTAGTCCGATTGTGATAATTCTTTTTTTATTGGAAAGGGTATACTCTTGAAGGGGTCTGCTAGGACCGATGCCTGCCGGGTCGCGTGATTGTTCGCAAGAGATACCGTGACCCTGGCACATGGGCAACTGATGGAACACGGGTGGGTTTTAGTCAGTAAAAGTCTGACACGCCCTCCCGCTCCGCCCAGAGCGGGAGAAGTCATTTGATGATTTCCCATCCAAAAAAAAAAGGATATACTCCGAAAATGGTCTCACATAAATTTGAAAAACAAAAATTGAACTCTAAGGGTCAGAAAACCAGGGTCGTGAGATTGTTCGAAAGAAATACAGTGACCCTGGCACATGGGCAACTGAAGGGACACGGGTGGGTTTTAGTCAGTAAAGGTCTGACATTTGATGAATTCCCATCCAAAAAAAAAGGGTCGGAAAACAGGGGATGATTAATTGTTTACTCACTGATTGTAATATATGTATAACCACGCATAATTTTATACAGAGTAGTCCAATTTTGATAATTCTTTTATTAAGTAAGCTCATGATAAGCCATTCGTTTATACAAATAAATGCAGATTCGTAAATGGAATCTAGACACGCGGTAGCGTGTCAAGCCAAGTTCAAATAACAAAACTGGCGAGGAGCACCGTGTGTAATATTACACGAACCATTTGGAGCCACTTTTGACCCCCTCATAACTCAAAAACTATTTCACATAAACGTGTCAAATTTGGCTAATATATTGAAACTTGCAAAATACATATGTGGTTCAAATTTCATAAGCACATCTCAAACGGTTATTTAGTTATTCATGTCCAAAAATCATCATTTTTATCACTGACTGACCTATAGATCAAAACTCTAACCCAGTTCCAGATGACCTTGAAAGTTCAAATTTGGCATGCTGATAGGTAATTAAGTTAATACAAAGGAATAAATCAGAAACTGGTAATTTTTTATCATTTAATTATAATTTTTAACTTAATTGATTTTATTAGGAACACTTATGTACTTAGTGCTTGTAATAACTGTATGTATGTAAAAAAAATGTAAGAATGAGCAATTAAAGCTTATGACAGTTGGGCTTTATGTGGACTTTAACGGTTTTAATTTACGAACTAGATCGAGTCAAGACCAAGTTACAGATGTAAGTAATGTATATGTTCACAGGGAACAATTCCCTATTTGCTTAGCATATGCTATTACTACCCACAAATCACAATTCTCGACATAGGCTCCTCTATATTTAGATGAAGAACATCTTATCAGTTTAGATACAAGTCAAATCAAGGCACTAGTGAGCTCTCTTGTAGAGTACAATCGTCTGCGCGCGTTATACCGCCCCAACTTGGCCAATTTAAGTATAAACAGAAAACGCGTAAAAAAAACCGGATACCGAATTGGCAATTCACTCGAACATTTCAAAGATACAAGAAAATATAGAAAATAACACAAAAAGAAAATACACAAAAAGAAAATTATACCGCGTAAACGTAGGAAAATACGGTAGTTTAACAAAAACCATTTGGTATTAATAAATAAGTACCTACTAATAATTTAAGTACAAAAATTAATGATATCCCATCAAAAACATAAATGTGAAATGAGAGCCAAGTTCAATATTATGATATAGCTTCTGCCCGCGACTTCATCCGCGTTAAATTTCTTGCTCCTTGTCTTTGAAGTCAACAACCAAAACAAATCTATATAATATTATAAAGCTGAAGAGTTTGTTTGTTTGTTTGATTGAACGCGCTAATCTCAGGAATTGCTAGTCCGAATTGAAAAATTATTTTTGTGTTGGATAGCCTATTTATCGAGAAAGGCTATAGGCTATATAACAGTACGCTATAACTAAGAGGTTTTGTTTGCTCCGTTCCTCTTAGTTATAGCATTTTTCATTACTGCTCGTAATGAAAAATGTTTAAAAAACGGGGAAAATCGCATGGGTAGGCGATTAGACGCGACGGGAAGGGTCGGGGAGCAAGAAATTTAACGCGGATGAAGTCGCGGGCAGAAGCTATATCATAATATTGAACTTGGCTCTCATTTCACATTTATGTTTTTGATGGGATTGGTATTTGCATAATACTGTAATGTAATTCCCATATGTTTAAAATGCATGGAATCTCTGTATATTATGTTCAAGTATGAAATTGGGTATTTCGACTTAATAGAATGTATTCACATTAAAACTGGATTACAGTTTGATCGTCATCATCATCATTTCAGCGGAAAGACGTCCATTATTGGACAAGACCTTCTCCAAATTACAAGTACAGTTGATCGTTTAATAAGAGTTTGTGAGAAATGTAACTATCCGAGAAAGAACTTGAGTTACCGATATACGAATGGAAGTGGTCTGACTATATGTGTCGAAGGAGTGATGGTCAGTGGAGCAGACAAGTCCTGGAGTTGAAGCCAAAAGGATCGATGAATTAAAGAAAGTGGCTGGGACGGACTGGATGCGGAAAGCAAAGGACAGGATATTGTGGTGCAACTGGGCTTATCACAGGGAATTGCGATGGGCCCAATTGATTGAGCAACATCCATATTTCAATCTCCATTTCCAACTAATGTTAATTCCACGTAAACGAGTATCAACTTTGTACCAACGAGTTTTAAGTTGATTTCAGAATGACCAACACTGTTGAAACAGTGCACACAGTTTAAGAAGCTGTTGCAAACTAAACTTTATGCGTTGGTGTTAGAGTAACTTTTACAAAAAACCAGTATTTGTTTACATATTTGGAGGAGTTGTAGTAACAACAGGTAAACTATAATATATCATCTTCGGCTCAGCTTTGTTCTAAGTATTAAGTATTATTAGTTATAAGTATTCTAATAGGATGCATGTCTTTGCATCCAGCTGAATATTCTTATTTCGTATAGAGTGACTGTCTTTTTAACCTCTACAACTAAGACTGGCTTTTTCTTTGGGAATCTATTTTCTCTTCCCCAAGAGATTGTCGGCTACTAAACTGGTCTTCCCTGCTACCTTAATCAATTAAGGCCTCCAGCTAGGGCTGCAAAATTAAGCAACTACACGCTAGGGGAATCCTCTGTGGAGTAAGGACCTCGGCTTAGGGCATCGCTGGTAAAGGCAGCAAGGCACTTGCTGGATCAGTATAATTATTCTTTTGGGACGAATTTGAAGCTGCAGGCTCAGTGGTGCGGGTTGGCTCGAGCAATGTCGGGGCGGACATGGATTGGGACGTCACAGCGAGTCTCGGTGGCAAAGAGGGAAGGACGGTGCTAAAAATACTTATTTTCGCAAGAGCAAAATAATAAAATTTGTTATGTTTTGATAAATTGTTACAGGAGAAAGTTGTAGGTTTTACCAAATATTGTAATAAAAATTATTGAAAAAAAAAATAGCGAATTTTATTAATCACACCTATTCATCAATCCTTTGGAACGATTTAGATTGATATCTATGTTTTTTTTTCCAAAATTTCACCTTAATTGCACACGTATTATACGTAAACTGACGCCTTCTTCCCACGGAGGTAGACAGAAACCTGACAGAAACTAACCCCACCTGCTCAATCCTCACATACTCCTGCTTTGATACCTATTTATTGCACTTTTGTTGATCCCGTCAATTTATATAATTCAAATCAGTTCAGTACCGAACAATGTAACAACAACTGAAATATCCCAAAAGCAATGACAAAATTGGGTCACTTACTGCATCATAAAAAGAAGAAAATATTACGTAAGCAGCCAATGATAATGACATAGCCAAAAAACGAAATATTCAACGCGCCGGCTAGTTGCAAAGAACATTGATCAATATTATTTTGTTCTGTTGCACCGAGTATGCAATAGGTACAGTCAGCCTCAAAAAGATGTATTCTTCTTATCGGCAAATTTCCGTAGCATGAGAACCTCCCAATTTATTTTTCAACCGACGAAAAAAAGAAACGGAGGAGGTTCTCAACTATATTTTTTTAGTTTTTTTTTTTTATGTATTACCACGCATAATTATTTACATAGTGGTCCAATTGTATTAATTTTATTGGACAGGGTATACTCCGAAAATGGTTTCGTATAAATTTGGAAAACAAAATCGAACCCTAAGGGTCGGAAAACAGGTTGATTATTCACTCACTGATTATAATGTATAACCACGCATAACTTTATACAGAGTAGTCCGATTTTGATAATTCTTTTTTTATTGGATAGGGTATACCTTGCCAAGTATTATTAGTAGATTAAAGCCAGAATTTTTTTAATTTTTTTTTAAATAAGATTTTGTTAATTTTTGATTTTCAGTTTTTTCGGCGGTTTAATTTTTTGTTAAAAAGTTTTTAATTTATGACGTTAACGTAAGTATTTTCAATAACGAATATCTGATTTAAAAAAAGTACCTATATAATTATATTTTGCGTAACTCAAATTTCCCCATCGGTACTATGATTCACTGTCTTGTTGGCCTCAAGCGCTACTGCTCACACGAGATCCTGGGTTCGATCCCGGGTCCGACAGTGTTATTGGGATTTTCCATCTGGAATATATCGGAAGCAGCTCAAACTTTAGATTTGTGCCCGGTTGATGGTAATAGGCCTACTCCTTATTAAATGGGAATTAAACATACCCAACAAAATATTGATGTACTATAGGTACACTTTTGCCTTACCATAATTTATAATGATCTATACAAAAATAACAACCAACTACCTTAAAAAAAACACTACGATGTCAAATAACTTTAATTTCGAAAGTCGGTGCCTTAGGATCTGTATTTAAGGTTTTTTTTGCCACTGACTTCCGAAATTAAAGTTATTTTTCACTTTGTAGTGTTTTTTCTAAGGAAGTCGGTTGTTATTTTTTTTTTTGTAAAAAGATTTTATTTTTAACTTTTTAGTTATGGTAGATACCCCGCACTAATCTAATCGCGTTATTTGTTCATTTGTCGCGCAAATACTTAATGCAACTTTAAGACTTATATGGTTTTCACATGGTCCTCATTGTCCGAATGGAACCAAATTAAAGCACCAGCTTTCAAATAAAAAAAAGAATCATCAGAATCCGTTCACCCAGTCAAAAGTTATGAGGAGTTAACAAACATAAAAAAAAAATACAGTCGAATTGATAACCTCCTCCTTTTTTGAAGTCGGTTAACAACTAGATATAATCGTTTTAACACACTATACTGACATAGCATTGAATGCTGGGCGTAGATAAGACTTGTTGGCTAATACAAAAAGTACTGACAATTGCTTGTCACACGTTATTAGAGGAATGGTCACAATTAAATTGGACACAATGGGCCGTATTGTTATTATTAAATCGAACAAAATATTACAATGGAATTAGACATAGGTACATTGATTGGACCTCTGGATATTTCACAGAAATAGCCACCACATATACAACTGACGTTGTCAAAAAAATAATGCGCATTTGCAATAAACAAAATACACATAAAAAACAATATTGAACAAATAATAAAAATAGTTTATAGCCTGAGTATTTTCGAAAAAAAAAACATTCTTTGTTTTTAGAATTTTTGGCAGCGATGAAATTTGGCACACATATAGTTTATAACGTGGATAGTTATTATCTCGGTAGTATTTTCTTGTGTGACATTTTCCAAAATCTACGCGAATGAGACCGCCCGAATTAAAATATATAAACCCCAATTCTCAGAATTCCATTTTCAAAATGTTTCCAACATCCCCAAATGTGTAAAAATATTTTATAACCCTTTGTAGGAATTCACAGAATCCGATCTCTCTACTAAAATTCTAATAAAAACAGTTGGCACTACCAAACTCAGATTTTGAATAATAAATACGTTAACAATACATGATCTATGTATTTCTACTTATATTCTATAGACGTACTTCCTGAAAAAATCACAATAAGATTCTAGTTTATTCATTGGAACTATAGCCATTGCTGAAAATGTATAAAAAACAAACGAAAATAATGCACATAATTATCTACCGTCTGTATGATAAAACCGCCTTCAACGAAAATTATCTAATTTGCAAAAAACAAAATACGCCAACAACTTTTCCATCTCCAAAGTCGAAGTCAAAGTATTTATTTCAAATCTACCATTTTTGCATTTTCAAGAAGTCGGTTACTTAAAAGGTTGAAGCTAGCGGCTCGATCCACAAAGTAGAGTTCTATCGAGAAGAAAAACTCCATTCAAAATACTGGTTACCATTGTTCATTCATTTAAATACACGCCTGGGTTATTTATTCAAAATCGATATTTATAAACATTTTATAGGTTTTTTAAGCCTCTTACTAATATTTCTCGAAAACAAACAAAAACTCTTTGCATCCCGATAAAACAGGAAAAGTACCTAACCCTTGTCCTATTAGGCAAATAAAGAAAGCACTGTATTATAAAGACCGGCGATTTTACATATCATCATTTATTTATTTATATTACATATAATGTATCCTGTCTAGTACACTTTGCAAAAGCGTTCTACATGAAAACATCAATACGCAACAAAACATTCTAAAGTACAGTGAACGCAACAACAGAGTCACGATTGCCATTACAACAACAAACAAAAAAAACCAGATAGATTTTTCAACTTAAGAAGTTAATCTGTAGTATACAAATCTTCATACACTTACCTCTATCGGTAACATTTTGCCCAAAAACACCAACAACACAGAACACTATGAACCACCACATCGCTCCTATGCACTTAGTCCAACTGTCGCGAGCAATCGCTGGCGCCCGCGCACCTAATATTTTCGCAACGACTGGCAAGAAGGGGGTTAACGCGTTAAGTCCAGTAAATTGTATGAAATCATTTAATTATTCATGTTTCTGTGTTTCTATAGGTATGTGAGTATAAAGGTGTGGTGTGAAGTAAAGAGTAAAATGACATATTCAGGAGGGTGTTGTAAATGTGGTTAAGGGTGTCAAGGTAGACTCTCAGAGTTGTAGACTTAAAAGATAATTCGATTGGTTGGCCATTTCTCATTTTCTTAGATTATTTGTAATTTTGCAGGTCAGTGTCAGGATACGTTACTATCCTATCAATCAACTCAGCATATCGCAGTCCACTACTGGACTTAGGCTTCTCCCATGCTGCGCCACAACATCCTGTCCTCCGCCTTCCGCATCCAGTCTGTCCCAGCCACCTTTTTGAGGTCGTCGGTCCATCTAGCTGGGGGGCGTCCCACACTACGTTTGCCGATACGCAGTCTCCACTCCAGGACTCGTCTGCTCCATCGGCCATCGGTCCTTCTATAGACATGGCCAGCCCACTGCTACTTCAGCCTGCTTACTCTGCAAGCTATGTCGGTAACTCCAGTTCTTTTGCGGATAACTATCCTATACGTTCATTTAATTTCATTGAATGTTTTTTTCGACATTCATAATGTTCCCACTACTGGGACAAAGGCCTCCTCTCTGTGAAATAGAGTGGACTGTAATCCACCACGCGGGCCTAGTGCGGGTTGGTAGATGTCGCATGTCTTTGAATTTTTGGTTCTAGGTCATGCCGGTTTCCTCACGAGATTTTCCTTAACCGTTTTGAAATCAGTGGTGATGAAATAATTTACATATAGTAAAGCGCCTGCCTGGGTTTGAACCTACGACATACAACTCGTAATACGCGACCACTGAGCCACTACTACTTGTGGTGAAAAAGTAATTGTTTTTTTTTTTAATGACGGCGGAAGATAATTCCTAACTTAACACTTAAGATAAGATAAGATCATTTATTTGGTTAAAACATGGTATACATAGGTGTTGTTATAAAAATGAGGTCATGCATGTTTAGCTTACAATTAAAACATGCAAAGGAGGATCGGACAAAATGGTCCCCACGACCAATAACAACCGCATATATGTCATTCGATAGGTATTTTCATACAGAGCAATAACTTCTATGGCGATTTGTTTCAAATCGCTGTGTGAAAAAAGTTATGGCGATATTTTGCAGGATGTACTGGACGCTAGGTAAAGGATAACTTGAATTCAATAGTTAATCACTTCTAGTGGTCTTTGTTTGAATTCTCCAAAATGTAAGCATTCCGATGATAATAAAATAATATGGTACTCTCCAGCTGGTCGAATGATGGATCTCAATGCTAGATAACGGAACTCTTAAATAGCTACTAGTGAATCCATCGAGTTTGGGCTCATTAGATGTGTCTCAACTAGTCCTGTTCATTTGACCTGATGACGATGACTTGAAAACTGACGTGAACGGTATACAACAAAACCCTTTTTTTTAGGGTGAGAAATCATCAAATGACTTCTCCCGCTCTGGGCGGAGCAGGAGGGCGTGTCAGACTTTTACTGACTAAAACCCACCCGTGTTCCTTGTCGTGTCCCGTTGCCCTTGTGCCAGGGTCACGGTATCTCTTTCGAACAATCTCGTGACCCTGGCAGACATCGGTCCTAGCAGACCCCTTCAGTGCTGCTGACATCTCTTTGAGGCGCGCGGGGAACACTACGCGCCGTCGACCCGAGCCTGGTCCTTACCGGGCGGCAAGCTACCCATTGCTCGCCACCCACAAGCTCGTGCCTACGGTGGCCGGGAGTCCGCTATTGACTCCCAACGCCCGGAGCGTCTCCTCCTGGGGTGGCTAGGGACGTGAGGGCGCAGAGACTGCCACTTCCTCACGCGCCCCGCCTCCTCCTTCGCGAGCAATACTGCTTCGCAGAAGGAGGTGACGGCTTCCCATGCCCTTGCGCTCCGTACCATGGCACGCACCAGGGCCGCGAGGATGCGAGAGGTCGCCGCCGCCGATCGCCTCCACGAAGACACGGCGGTGCTCCGCCCAGGCAGGGCAGGGCACACCTCCACCGTATGCTTCACCGTGTCCTCCAGACGATCCTTGCAATGGATGACCCGGGCGTTTCCTCCCGCTTTATCCTGAACAGAAACCCACCAAAGCACCCATGCCCGGTGAGAACCTGCATCAGGCGGAAGGTGAGGACGCCGTGACGCCTCTCTATCCACTCCTCAAAGAGGGGACTTACCGACGCAATTGTGGCGTGCCCAGCGCTGGGTTGCGACAATCGTACCCGCCACGTCGCCATGAGATCACATCGGAGCTCTGTCAGCCGTGCTGCGATTTCTCGCGCCACTCCCACATGTGCGCGAGGACCTTTACCTCCAGATCCCATGGCGGCACTCCGGCAAGTGCGGTATCCCCGGATTAGCCGAATGGCCATGACCCTCTGGGCCGCACTTAACCTGTGCGCTGGGTGCAGCCTCAATGAGGGCGCCCACACCGGTGCCCCGTAGAGGGCCATGGACCGCACGACCCCCGTGTAGAGCCTCCGGCAGGAGGCGTTTGGACCCCCCAGATTGGGCAGGAGCCGCTTTAAGGCAGCCCCAGCCCGCTCCAGTCTTGGAGCCAAACGTCGGACAACGGAACCCTTGAATAGCTACTAGAAAACATATTGAGTGTGGTCATCCAACATCCAGGTCATCGTCATCAGGCAAAATGAACAGGACTCGTTAAGACATATCTAATGAGCCCGACTCGATGGGTTTACTAAAAGCTATTCAAGAGTTCCGTTACCCAGCGTACAGGTCAGTCACCAGGTCATCGTCATAAGGTAAAATAAACAGGACTCGTTGAGACACATCTGATGAGCCCACACTCGATAGATTTACTTGTAGCTATTCAAGGGTTCCGTTATGTAACTAGTACTACCAGGTCCATAATCAGATCCCTTCGCTAGTACTACATTATTGTCTTATCATCGGAATTAGCACATTTGCAAATATACAAACCAAGACCACCAAAAGTGATTTACTCTTCGACTGCTCTATTTCGTCGCCGTTATGTACCTACCTACGTTCTACCAAACATCGCCACAACTTTTTCTACACAGCGAATTGATATGAGTCGCCATACTAGTTATTGTTATTCATTAAAATACCTATCTAATGGCATATGTTTGGTTGTTATTGGTGCTGGTACCAGTTTCCATACATCTTTGCCGATTCTCCAAAGTTGAATAATAAAATATGAATTTAAATATATTTATGTCCAAAAAAATCCTTAATATTTTAGAAATTATTTTCTTTCAGCCATTCATATAATTTAATTTTGAATAACCTGCAATTTAATATTTTTAATACATTTGGTAATTTGTTGTAAACACGTACACACATAGCCAGGCAGCTTTTATTATATTTTGCTAACCTAGGGAGCTCATCTAGTACAAGTCAATATTGGTCACGCCGTCTTCGAGAATTTATTTCATCTGCTGTTTTGAATAATTGTTTATATTTCCTAACAAACATACATGCTTCATACAAATATAATGAAGGTAACGGTAACTTAGTGCACTGCATCCATTTTTGGTTGCAAACAATTGAATGAAACAAAATTGCAGTTACTAAATATCATTCCTAGTTACATTGTATGTACACTTGTTTTCGTAATAATATCCTTCCCTTGCAATAGCTGGTCATGCGTATAGCCTTGTATGTACCAATTGAATTATTTAGTCGTGAACTTGAGTTTCCAATAACAACATTATTTTCATGAAGCAACTTGAGAATGAACTGAATGACTCCGAGTGGTGCTGCAAGTAAAGAATAGCACCACCCCATTTCTTCCCGTGGGTGTCGTAAAAGGCAACTTGGGGACTTACTGAAGAATAGGCAGCAGCGCCATGCATTTTGCCATCATACTGCGATCGCCAATAAGCTTTCCAAGCGTGGTGATTATGCCTGGGGGAGGACTATGTCCAGCAGTGGGCGTCTCTAGGCTAAATAATGATGAACTTGTGAATGTACTGAGTTCATTGTGCGCGGGTTTAAAATGGTAAAACAATCGCGCAAGATAAAATGTGACTTGTTTTTAAAAGCTTTATCTAATTTTTAGTTTAGTTTTCTATGGAAGCGTGTTTTTTAGTTTTTTTTTACTATTATTTTTTAAGTTATAGCTAACTATTACGATCATCATCTGCCTAGCCTTTTTCCAACTAAGTTAGAGCTGCACCCTAATTGCGAAACGCACAATTTATCAGAATCTGAATGGGATTGAAGATTATTTCTAAACCATTGCGTCATTTGTTCGAATAGATTGTGGCTCAGCAACATAAATAACGCAATGAATGTTGTTTAACTATGAATATTAGACCAATTCCTACCGATAAAAAGTTTCGCAATTACCCCTCTGGTTTCCAAAAAAAGGTTTAAATAAATAAATAACCCCATGCAGCTGATTACCAGTATTTTAAATTAAATGACTGCGTTTATAGTCAGCACAACTCAGTTATTGGGTAGTAGGTACGATAGTTTAGTGAAGACTGGTTGGCCGATTTCGGGTTTCTGACGACCCGTACCGACTGTCAAAGATCGTCGAATTACAGCCGAGACCAATAGACTTACTTTCCGAGACACAGAGTGGTCTCGGTATTTAAAGATTTTCACCCATCCATGGAGCAACCGCAGCAAGAGTCGCTTAACCTGATAGATTAATCCATGTGGCTATTATTACTTAGCCACCAGCCCACCAAAATAACGATAGGAACCATAAATAAATCCACAAACAGAAAGTCAATTGCTGAATTTAAAAACCTTTACAATCTAGTTGCAATTTCTTTCAACGAAAATTAAGGGCAGAAACTGGTCAAATTCTTAAGTAAATTAGATGTTTTCTCAGCTGATTGAGTTGGAGATTATTATTTTTATTAAAATACTCAGTTGTACCTTTTAGATCCGACCACAGGTTTCATTTCTAAGAATGGTAATATGGACCTCATCTCACTTTCATTGAGTATTTGACATATTGTAGAAGCGTTACTTATTTTCAACCATCAAAATATGGCTAATAAATTATATCAACCCATAACATCATGCCTTTTCCCTGAAGGGTTGGCCAGAGGTGTACCTATAATACACCCACATTTCACCAGTTAGGTTTAAGAAATAAATTAATAGCATATTAAAATAGATTACGATATGTCAAAGAATATCGTACCTCCAAATTCTAATCCTTAAGGAACAAACTCAAACTCAAAATTCAAATCGCTATTATCAAAAACACTGCCTGCATGCCTGTATTCTCATATCTTGTATTCATAATTACGCTGTATGAAAAAAATAACTGTTCTATTCTATTAAATAAAAATCTATTACCATATAATTATAATTACGGTAACTATAACAACAAACATTTAGTAAGCCAATTACTTGCAATATTTTAATTGGTAAACAGCGTTGCAAACTTATTACGCATATGAAGCCCTTCCAGTAAACAACGATCAGCAAAAAAACCACAAATTTAAAAAATTAAAATAATTTCTCCGGAAAAAGGAATAATTTTCACATTTCAACATCTTTCGTAATAAATCTCGTGGATATTCTCATATCACGCTGCAAATTATCTCTTCATGTTTTTTAATTAACACGTACTGGGAAACCGGAAATGCAATGATTTTTACTTTTACGATTGGTCATTTATGTTTCTTCATCAAGGTTGAATAAATCGTTGTATTATTGAGTATTATTTTGCTCAGTAGGTTGTTGTGGAATATCTTGGGAAGATGGGCCTCATAAGAATACTGAAAGTCACCCAAAAGGCAATAGAAACGACTATGCTAGGAATTTCCCTACACAATTGAATCAGAAATAAAGAGTTACGTAGGTGAAACAAGGTTACCGACGTAGCCCGAGGCACTGCCAAACATAAATGGCAGTAGGCAGCGCACATTGCTCGCCGAACGCATCTGTAGTGGCGACCGCGTATTGGAAGAAGTAGCGTTGGAAGGTCTCTCACAAGCTGGATCGATGTCCTAGTGAAGGCCGCTGGATGAAGGAAGCACAGCAGAACCGGTCGAAGTGGTGGTGCTGGGAGTAGGCCTATGTCCAGCAGGACGTCTTCCGGCTGAAATGATGACGATGATTGAAAGGGAAAAATGTTATTTGTGTTTGGTGTATGGCAACAGAGCGACTCCCTTTTTTCTTTTCCTTCAACAAGAGAATCGCCATTGTGCGTAATTATTCTGTGTTCATATTTTTCCTTAAAAACGATATTAAAAATTAAACCTGATAATTTTCGATTCAACCTCTATTTGCAACAAATGTCCTCCACTTTTAGACAAAATTTATTAAAAAAGAAATTAAATAATCTTTCTTCCATAATAAGGTCAATATTTTTATGGTGTTTTCAATTAAGTATTCATTTAGTACTATGACTGTCGTAACCTAGTTTCATAAAACGGACAGTCCGCTCTGTATTTTCAGAATGTTGATGTCACTGGAGCCTGCTTTCTTTGACTTCATGGCGATGGAAACCATCCGTGTGGGCCTCCGCCTCCGTGGCCTCCGGAAACATTCCCGAATCGCTACAATGCCATGGCAGTCTCTACAGCATCCTGAAAGTCTAATTTAACTGAACACGCAGGACGCTATAGGCTCAACGCACCAAAAGCAACTTGTGTAAAATCATTGGCCTTTTGAGGAAAGCATATTTCAGACACCAATCCACCATGGTCTTCACTTGATGTGACCAAAATTATGTCTGGAGTTTAAATTATAGAGACTATGACCTCTAAGTTTCCTTTTGGCCTTTCTTTTCAGAGTGGTCAGACAGGAATAGCAAAACTCATCTAGTTTTAAAATATGTTTGACTTTTAGAAGTGTTTATCCAAACGTATTTATAGTAGTAAAATTATTTATCATTAAACTATTTCTATAAAAAGACTATGCTTAGATGGTTTGGTCATGTTCAGAGGTTGAATGAAGGACAACTAACAAGGCAGATGTGAAATTAAGTGTAGAAACGGCGGGAGGGGACGCCCTAGGAGGACATATAGTGACCTTATTGGAAATGTTCTCCAGAAAGGTCAGGTGCATAGTACTCGCAACCGGCGTGTGTGTATGACCTAAGAAAAAAATAATAAGATATATGAACCTAAATGAGGCAAAGTGTGAAGCTAAGGAGTATGTACGGATCGTAGGAGGTGACATTCCGTAGCTTCTGCCTATCCCCGTGTGAAAAAGGCGTGAGTTTATTTATGTATGTATATCTAGTTAAAGTAAACGAACTGCAGCAGGTTTCTATTACAGGGCTGCCGGGATTACTGGTTCATTGCAAAACGTCTTGCAACGTTCCGGTTTGTCGACTGTACTAGTATTTACTTTCCTATGTTAACTGGAATTAGAAGAATTTGTGTTGCACAGTGTTTGGGCTTCTTGATAGTAAAGATTAATAGGTGGTGAGTACCTATTTAAAGTCTTTTATGTTTTTATTGTTCGTGTGGTGTCGGAAGTAAAGAATAGCATCACCCCATTTATTCTCGTGGTTGTCGTAAACGGCGACTAAGAGACTTACTAGAGAATGGGCAACAGCGTTCTCTATGCATTTTACCACCATACTGCGATCGCCAATCTGCTTGTCAAGCGTGTTGATTATGGAAAAGCCCCTTTGGGGAGACTCAAGTCCAACAGTGGACGTATTTCTACTGAAATGAGGATGATGTATTCATTAAATAATATATTTAAGTAGATTATTATTTTTTTTATTTGTTAGCACAGATAAAGAAACACAGATCTTATGTTTGATGAACAGAGCACTATATTATGCAAGGAGCCTTACAAATGTTTTGTGCAATATGAAATGTAAGAAAATTGTTAAAGCCAATTATTTTTAACAGAGTACCTAATCGTGGTGTTCCTTGCACCGTTTTGTGACGTTTCAATTGCTCATGTAGGTTTATCTAATATATAAAATTCTCGTGTCACAGTTTTCGTTGCCATACTCCTCCGAAACGGCTTGACCGATTTTGATGAATTTTTTTGTGCGTATCCGGTATCTATGAGAATCAGCCAACATTTATTTTTCATCCCCCTAAATGTTAGGGGTAGTCCACCCCTAAATTTTATTTTTATTTTTTAGACAAAATTTTTAATTTCTATTTTATTATGATTTGGCATTGCAAAATACATACAACTCTAAATTTTCACTCTTTTTCACCCGGCAAAACAACGTTTGTCGGGTCAGCTAGTGTCAAATAAAATACTTTGACCGCAGTTGTTGTAGCCAAAATCATGACTTCTGTGGCGTTTCGATAGCTCATCAAATTTATATAATTTAAATATATAGATAAATTGTCAAAAAAGCTTAGCTCTGCAGCATACGCTGCAGAGCTAAGCTGCTCATCAAATTTATATAATTTAAATATATAGATAAATTGTCAAAAGAGCTTAGCTCTGCAGCATACGCTGTTAGAAAAATTCGTGATTTAACTGATTTAGAGACAGCCCGTTTAGTTTACTTTAGTTATTTTCATAGCGTGATGTCGTACGGTATTCTGCTGTGGGGAAATGCCGCCGATATTCAGACAATTTTTTGTTTTACAAAAAAGGGCAATTCGTTCGATTTATAAATTAAGTCCCAGATGCTCCCTCAGAGACAAATATAAAGAGATTAATATAATGACTATGCCTTCTCAGTATATTTATGAAAATCTGCTGTATGCACATAAAAATATTAATCTCTTTAAAAGATACAGTGATATCCATAATGTCAATACTAGAAACAAACAAAAATTTGTTGTTCCTAAGACCAGGCTCAAGAAAATAGGTGGCTCGTTTAGATGCCAATGTATTCGTTTTTATAATAAACTTCCGAGCCTCATTCAAGAATTAAGCCTAAATAAATTCAAATCTTATATAAAGCGTAAATTATGTCAGAAAGCCTATTATACTGTTAAAGACTATATTGAGGATAAAACGGCCTGGGATTGAGCTGCTCCAATAAATCTACACTGAATGTTGTTTTTTAATTATTCATTTATTCATTTTCTAACATATTAATTATATTTTTAAATATTTTAACAAAAGTCTAAAAAAAAAAAACATTTAAAAATATAAAAAATAGTGACCCATCGGCATCGGGAACAGGGTCCAAGCTGCCGGTGGTCAGGGCTCTAGAGAGAGGAACCTCCTGACTATGCGTGCCGTGTCCAGGAGTACTGCCTTCTGAATCAAGCCCTTGATCCAGCCGTGTAATGAGAGCCTCCTGAGGTGTTGGTCGAGGCTCTTCGCTATTAGGCCATTTACTGTAACGATTATCGGTACAATGATTGCAGAGTCCACCTCCCACATGTCGACAACCTCGTGTGCTAAGTCAAGATACTTGATTTTTTTATCTTGCTCAGCTTTCACGAGATTCTCGTCATGAGGGATAGCGATATCAACAATCATTGCACGACGCTCTCGTCGATCTATCACCACAATATCAGGCTTATTGGCTACAATAGTCCTGTCTGTGATGATAGATCGATCCCAGTACAATGTGGCGTGACCATTCTCGAGAACTGGGTCGGGCACATACCTGTAGTATGGTACTTCAGATTCCACAAGGTTGTATTGCAAAGCAAGTTGCTGGTGGATGATCCTAGCTACTAGATTGTGTCTGTGCAAGTACTCGCCGTTAGCAAGACGAGAACAACCGGAAACAATATGTCGAATGGATTCACCGGGACGGTGGCATGCCCGACAGATGTCAACCGTACCGTCCTTAACAATGTATTTCCGATAATTATTCGTCATGATAACTTCATCCATAATCGCACAGACAAAACCTTCGGTTTCCCCAAAGAAGTCTCCGAAACGCAGCCAGGATACGGACGCCAGAAAGTCTACATCAGGCCCATGGAGAGCCCGGAAAAAGCGACCGTGAAGCTCTTTGCTTTGCCATACTTCCTTACGATCCTTAGTATCTAATACTGCAGGTTTGCGCCAGTTCTCGTTCGCCAAGGAGAGCGGGGTGAGGCCCTTGTCCACTGCAACCACATCTCGGTGCATCCCCACGTCAGTTTGAAGGAAATATTCCCTGAGACTGCAGATCTCGCGGTTGTGGAGGGTTTTAACGTTTAAGAAACCTCGACCCCCACACTTCCGCGGGATGTACAGTCTCATCACTGATGACCGTGGGTGATGCATCCGATCTGCCGTCAGCAATGTACGGACCTTCCTATCCAGAGCGTCTAGTTCCGTTTGAGTCCATTTGAGTATGCCGAAAGAATACATCAAAACCGGCATGACCCAATCGTTGAAGGCACGCACCCTGTTGCCGCCTGATAAAAGACTATTAAATACTTTTTTCAGGCGGCCAAAGAAGCGTTCCCTCAGCGATTGTTTCATGTCGGCAGCATTGATGCCTAATGCTTCCGACATACCCAAATATTTGTAGGTTTCGGTTGAGAAGAGAGATCTAAGGTGTATAGAATCCGTAAGTTCGGTTCCCACGGATTCTACAATCCCCCCACGCTTTACATGCATGACTGCACATTTGTCCACACCAAATTCCATCCTGATGGCACTACTGAACGTTTCTGTTACCTTCAGTAGCTCCATCAGTTGCAAGTTGTTGGGGGCAAAGAGTTTCAAATCATCCATGTAAAGGAGGTGTGATATCACCTGACCACCTCTTCTCAATCGATAGCCTAGACCTGAATCCTCCAGCAGTGTGCTAAGAGGATTCAAGGCTAAGCAAAACCAAAGCGGACTCAAACTGTCGCCCTGAAATGAATTATTTTGCTATTTTTACTCTTTTTTTATTATTTCACATGACATGAATATTAATTGTATGAATATTACTTTGATTATTGAGAATTTGAGGACTATGTGGGTCATTGTTTCACTTTTGATTATGGTCTGGCAGTTTGAGTATTTTAGTGGCAATATCTGTGTGGTTCTTTCATCAAAAGACCATTTCAGACACCGATCTACATGGTCATCAAATGATCTGACCAACAAAATTATATCCGTTTCTTTTCTTTTTTTATATACACATTGACATTGATAATTGTTTATATATACAATGACATGAATATTTACTTTGTAAAGTATCGTATTGTTTTAATTATTGTGAATGTGAAGACTATGTGGGTCTTTTTAGGGTTCCGTTGCCAAATGGCAAAAAACGGAACCCTTATAGATTCGTCATGTCTGTCTGTCTGTCTGTCTGTCCGTCCGTCAGTATGTCACAGCCACTTTTCTCCAAAACTACAAGAGCTATGCTATTGAAACTTGGTAAGTAGATGTATTCTGTGAACCGCATTAAGATTTTCATACAAAAATAGAAAAAAACAATAAATCGTGGGGTTCCCCATACATAGAACTGAAACTCAAAAATGGTTTTTTTCATCTAACCCATACGTGTGGGGTATCTATGAATAGGTCTTCAAAAATGGTATTGAGGTTTCTAATATCATTTTTTTCTAAACTGAATAGTTTGCGCGAGAGACACTTCCAAAGTGGTAAAATGTGTGTCCCCCCCCGTAACTTCTAAAATAAGAGAATGATAAAACTAAAAAAAATGTATGATGTACATTACCATGTAAACTACCACCGAAAATTGGTTTGAACGAAAGAAAGAAAGAAAGAAAGAAAGAAAATTTATTTGTCAAACATGCGTTTACATAAACGGACTAGTCAGGCATGCAAGGTATAAAATTAATATGTTGTGAGCGTCCATGTTTTGCCAATAACGGCGTACAAATTTTGTAGGTATAAAAATTACATTTCATTTACATTTACTTAGTTATTTTAAATTTCACTACAAAGTACACAAGAAATAAATAATAATTAATGTTAAGATATTATAGTGAAGTACATTATACTCAAAAATAAATTAAATTATGTCCAGTATGTCCAAAAGTCAATTGATTTAAAATTCGCATTATTAAATTGTTATTCTTAACCATATATATTACATGTCGGAATAGAAAAGTCCTTTTCATTCAAAAAATCTAAAACATTGTAATACACTTTATCAACTAAAAAATTTTTCAGTTTATTTTTAAAAAGTGACAAGGGCAGTTCTCTCCAACTTTTAGGCAATTTATTAAATATCCTAGGAGCGATACAGAAAACATTTTTGCGCATGAGGGCTGTTCTCGCAGTCTGAGAGCATATCCTACTGTTATCGCGCCTGTTACGTGGGACTACTTCATCTAGTCGTTTAAATCGGTGTGGATTTATTTTAACAAATACAGATACCTCTAAAATATACAGACATGGCAAAGTAAGCATTTTATGTTTTTTAAAGTAAGGCACGCAACTATCAGTAGGTTTAATTTTAAATATTGAACGAACGCATCTCTTTTGAACACCATGTCTTTTTCTGTTGAGTTGCCCCAAATATGACACCATAGCGTAGATGGGATTCTGCTAAACCATAGTAAGCTGTAAGTAATGCCTCCACACCTACTATAGACGACAATGTGTGCAGGGCATAGGCAGATTTACTGATTTTCTTGCATAAGATTTCAGTATGTGTTTTCCAATTCAGTTTTTTTATCAATGTGGAGCCCTAAAAATTTTGTTGTATCTACCTCTTCTATAGGCTGGTCATCGTAGTGTATATTTAAATTACTTTTACTATTAATTCGTTGATTAAAATGTATTAATTTAGTTTTAGTTAGGTTAATTTTTAAATTATTGTCATCTAGCCACTTTACCATTAAATATATAGAATCATTTATGTCACTTTCATAAGTATCAACACTTTTGCAAGGTATCGTTATGGTGCTATCATCGGCAAATAGTGTCAGAGGTTGAGGGATGCCTTTCGGTAGATCATTAAATATATATATAATATAAATAAAGGCGGCCCCAAAACACTCCCCTGTGGCACACCAAACGAAACTATACGTTCTGAGGACTGAAATACAATTTCATGTTTATTTGTCATACTAATTTGGTTTATGTGTGTTATTTGAATTCTGTTATGTAAGTAAGATTTAATTAGGTTGTTGACATTTCCTCTAATTCCATATGCTTCAAGTTTATTTAAGAGTGTACCATAGTGCACATAGTCAAAGGCTTGAGTCATGTCACAAAATACGCCACAGACCGGTTTCCTCTTATCAACGTTATATGTAACATTATATAAAAAATCATAAATGGCCATATTAATAGTTTTACCCATTCTAAATCCTTTCTGTTCCTCGCATATAATATTATGTTTTTCTATAAATGAATTTAATTCCTTGTAAATGTATTTTTCAAATATTTTAGAAATTATGGGAATTAGTGATATAGGCCGATAGTTCTCCATTAACTCCCTATCTTCTTTCTTAAATAGTGGCTTGACAATAGAAACTTTTAGAGCATCAGGATAAACGCCTGCACTAATGCTGAGATTGATGACATGACTCAAGTGACCGCAGATTTCATCAGCAACCACTTTTAGTATATAAGTACTAATACCGTCATATCCCACACTGCTTGTATTATGCAAGGACATTATAATCTTTTTAATATCGTCTGGTATACTAGGTGCCATAAACATAGTTTTATTATTGTAGTCTAATGTACACGCCCTAGGTCTGCAGTTAATACCCAGTTTTGGCCGTATTTTATCAATAAAAAAATTATTAAATGCTTCTGCAATAGTCTTGTGATGAGATATGACGCAGCCTCCCATTTTAATTTTATTTATGTTAGATTTAGGTACGTTATATTTTCCACGATTGATAATTTGCCACGCAGTTTTCGATTTGTTTTTGGATGTTTTTATATTGTAGTTGTTTTGTGCTTTTTGTGTTAAGTGGATAATTTTTTTGTACATTTTAGAGTAATTATATAATATGGTTTTATTAATATTGCTACGATTAAATCTAAACTGCCATAGGAGTTTTCTTTTCTTTTTACTGCAAAGTTTGATCCCTTTTGACAGCCACTTAGTTCTTCTTATTGTATTTATTTTAACCACTTTTAATGGAAAACACAGATCGTACAATAGCTTGAAAATCTCAATGAAATAATTATAGGCTACATTTGGGTCCTCCGTGTCATAAAGTTCTGAAAAGGTAAGATTCATGAGATGGTTTTTAAATTTTACTATATTTTCAGTACTATAGTCCCTTCTAGTTGCGTACCAATACTTAATACAACATGTTTTTTGTACTGGACACTGAAGCAGCTGTGCTGTATGATCCGATAATGCCCATTCTAATACTTCAGTCTTACATGCGTTAAAGTTATGCGCGAAGTTGTCAATGCACGATAAACTGGCCATGCGAGTTGGTTGTTTCAAAGCAAGTTTCAGATTGTAACTCATTAAAATACATTCAAAGTCCTTAGTTGCATTATTCTGCTTGAGTACATCAATGTTAAAATCTCCGCAGATAATAATTTTCTTACAGCATGAACGTAAAATTTCACACAAGAGCATTTCAAGTTTGTCGAAACAATCATTTAAATTATTTGAGTTCGGAATTCTATATATACACACAATTATTATCTTATAACTAGTCAGTTCCACGCCACAGCACTCAAATATGCCTGGAGTTGATAACTTTGCTACTTTTGGCAATTCTTTCCATTGTAGCCCATTTTTAACAAGGATACATGCACCACCCTTTTTTTGTTCTATTCTACAATAATATGCAGCCAAATTATAGTTAGGCATAAATAATAAATTTTGATATCCCTCCATGATAAAATGCTCCGTAATACACAAAATATCCACATTTGTCTTTTTATTGGATAGCTCCTCTAGACATACCAACAGATCATCTGCTTTATTTATCAAACCTGCTATATTTTGATGCAATATGTTGATATATCTATTAGAGAAAAAACAGTTCATTTTCATCAGTAACATTGCTTTGTACAGAGTGAGGCAAATCTGTCACTTTAGGAGAAGAATTACACGAATTTAAGTCACCATGCAGTATACATTAATTAATCATTAAACTTATATTATGCAATATATTGGCCATACCGCGATTATTTACAGAACTACTACGTTTACCAAACATACTAAAATCATAATCAAGATAAAATTAGAATCAAATAAGTAGGCATAATTATATGAACAAGCATCTAAATATATTAAACTGTTAAAGGTTTCAATTCTCGAATTAAACATTGTAGTGTGGTGTGGTGTCACGTACATCATACACGTGCATCACATACATGTACATCAGCACATATGTAGTTTAAGTTAAGATAGATATGTCATCGAATAAGTAGAAGGACATCACGTACATATTATGTATATAAACTGAACCGTTGAACATTAAAGTTAGTTCTTACTAGTTGATACACGGACCTCATAGTGTTTGACTAAACCCCCTCCATCTCCTCACATCGCATGGCGACCCTGCCAGTCGACTGGATGGCGTTCTAGTAGCTTGATCAAAGGCTCGGAGTAAGTTGCTTCAGGCAGTTCGAAGCCAATAGTTCCAAGCCATGGGTACGACGTCATCGAAGGAAGAAGTGATGATCGCCCAGACGGCATCGGGTGGTGCAAATGCCGCGACGGTGACGCAGGAACAGCTGACAACGATGAGCGCTATACTGTTGTTCATCGCCGTGTGTTTGGCGGTAGTGATAGCTGGCGTAGCACTCCGGATGTACAAGAGGTGCCACCAAGGTTGGGTAGAAGAGAAGGTCCAGCAGCGAGAGGTGCAGAAGGCGGTGCAGAAGGCGGTGCAGATGGCCTAACCAGGAGCGCGTGGAACAGCGGAGGTAAGTGTCTGCGATATTTTAACTCGAGTGTAGTGACGTGTGCCGGCAAGTGATCGTGATGATTTACCGGTTTAGAGACTATATTGTTTTTAAATGGAAGTAGAATTAGCAACGTTATTACTTCAACTTAAGTCGTTAAGGGAGTCTATCGTTAAATTAGGTCCTAGTAGACGGAAGGGTGAAAATTTTGATAGGAAGATAAGTGAAGTGAAAACACTTCACGGTAAGTTTAAGAGTATAATTTCAAGTTGTAGTAAGTTTTCCGAGGAGATAGTGCAATTAGTAGGGAAGATAGAAAAATTGTATTTAGATACCATCAAGTTTGAAATTGAAAACAGAACCGAACTGAAGATGGGTTCCGAAAGGTTTTCGTTGAAAACGGCGGTCAGCTTGCTCCCTAAGATGACTGGGGTTGAGCAGGTGACCCAGGATTTGATTGATACTGTTGAGTTATACAGTGCTATGTTGGAGAAGGAAGGCGTACGCTTTTGATTAAGTTCGTACTGAGCACGCGACTGACACCGGGGGCTAAAATGCGGTTGTCTTCTAGTTACGCGACGGTGAAAGGTCTGTTAGCGGATATGAAGAAGCATTTGTTGACGGTGAGGTCAGACGTTGCAATGCAAGCCGAGCTTGCTCGCGCTACGCAAAATGGTAAATCGGTCTCAGATTTTGGAGCCGAGATAGAAAGGTTAATGGTGGGCCTTACCATTTCGCAAGCCGGGGAGAATCCAGAGGCATATACGATTTTGCGGCCTTTGAACGAGAAGTATGCCATTAAAAGGTTTGCTGACGGTCTTCGTGATCGGCGTCTTGGAACGATTGTTACGGCACGACATTTGACTTGTTTGAAGGATGCTATTAGAGTAGCGGAGGACGAAAATTGTGCTTCGTCGGGGCAAGTCATGGCGTATCAGCGTGGGTTTTCTGCGGGGAATAGGGCCCGTGGAAATGGCTATAGGCGGCACGTGATAGAGAATAGGCACGTGCAACAAAGGAGTGTTGGGCGTACGTATAAAAATGAGCGTGTCTGGCATAATGGTGGGATGCGCGGACGTAGCAATAATGCGCGTCGTGGACGGCAGACTCAGCAAGGTCGGCAGCGCGTAGTATGTTTAGAACATGTGCGGGCTGATGCTGACTCAGGCACAATGTCAATGTCGCGGAAGCATGAAGACGGGGAAGTGAATGAGACGCAGTTTTTTCGAGGTTAAACATGTGTTAGCATGTAATAGTGTTAATTGGGTTAATTTCCTAGTGGATAATGTAGATTCGGAATGGTTGGTAGATACAGGTGCGTCAATATCAGCTATAAAAAGCAGTTACTTGAAGGGGAATGTTTTGTGCAGTAAGGTAGTTAAGGCAGAATTAGTGATTAATGGTGTAGGAGGTAGTTTACGAGCTATAGGTTATGTTTATTTGAAGTTAGAATGCGGGCAATGTTTGTTCGAGCATAGATTTTATGTATTTGACGATTTACCATGTAGTTCGGTAGGCATATTAGGCCAGGACTTTTTGCAGAAGTATAGTGGTATTGTAGATTTTTCGGGGAACAGGTTGTCTCTTAGAGATCGTGAGCGGCGGATGGTTTCAATGCCACTGAAATCCTATGATTACTTGTTAACTATTTCTCCGCGTTGTGAGATGATTAAATATATTCCCGCTAACCGAGCGCAAGATTGTGTGGTGTTTAGGAAGAAATTGCGTGAAGGGGTATTCTTAGCCAATGGGGTAGCTAGATCTAAGAATGGGATGATGCCCGTTAGGGTTTTGAATACGACATCTGAGGAAGTTGTTTGTAGTATGTCCGATGTGGAGGTTTTTCCATTGAGTGATTTTGATTGTTGTAGTTTTGCGGAGTCAGAGGTGAACGTTAAGCGAGTTAAGGAAGTATTTTCTTTGCTTAAGCTAGACTATTTGAGAGCCGAAGAGCGGTTGTCGGTTGAGCAAATATGTGCTAAGTATCCAGATGTTTTTTGTCTTCCGGGTGATAAATTAGCTGTTACGAATGTGTATGAGCAGTCGATACGATTGAAAAAGAATGTTACTCCAGTTTAACAAAAGAGGGAAGTTGATAAGCAGGTGCAGGAGATGTTGGATAGTAATATTATAGAGGAGGCGGTTAGTGAATGGTCTAGTCCTGTTTTGGTAGTTCCTAAAAAGGCGGATCGAAGTGGAGAGAAGAAATGGCGAGTAGTCATAGACTATAGGCAGTTGAATGAGAGGGTTCAGGACGATAAGTTTCCTTTGCCGAATATCAATGAGATCTTAGATTCATTATCGGGTGCTGTTTACTTCAGCCACTGCGATCTATCCCAATCATATTATCAGTGTGCTTTAGATGAAGGGAGTAGGAGGTACACTGCTTTCACAACAGATAAGGGACAGTATCAGATGTGTAGGTTACCGATGGGGTTGAAGATAAGTCCGAGTTCTTTTAGCAGGTTGATGACTGTAGCCATGTCTGGATTGAATTATGACAAATGTCTAATTTATTTGGATGATTTAATTATTTTTGGGCGGAATTTGGATGAGCATAACCGGAACCTTACGTCAGTTTTTTCTCGTCTAAGGAAAATCAATCTTAAACTGAATCCGTCAAAGTGTGAATTTTTGAAGAAGCAAATACTTTATTTGGGGCACGTTATTTCAGCAGAGGGTATTTCACCGGATCCAGAAAAGGTAGAGGTCGTTAAAAAATACCCGCGTCCGGCGACCGTTGATGAGGTAAAACGGTTTGTGGCGTTTGCTAATTATTATAGGAAGTTCATACCGAATTTTGCTAATATAGTAGTGCCTATGAATAAATTGTGTAAAAGGGATGTTGAATTTAGTTGGTCTGATGAGTGTGAGAGATCGTTTTTCTTACTTAAGGAAGCGTTGGTGAATCCACCGGTATTGGATTATCCAGATTTTTCGGATAGTAACACTTTTATATTACAGACCGATAGTTCGGGGTATGCGGTAGGAAGTGTGTTGTGTAATGGGAATGGGAAACCCGTTGCATATGCTAGCAGGTCTCTGGGGAAAAGTGAGTTAAATTATCCTATAATAGAGAAGGAGTTATTGGCTATAGTTTGGTCAGTTAAGTATTTTAGACCGTATTTGTATGGACGGAGGTTCGTGGTAAAGACGGATCACCGGCCACTGTTGTATTTGTTTAATATGACGGATCCATCGAGTAGGTTAACTAAATTTCGTTTGTGTTTGGAGGAGTATGATTTTGAGGTCGAATATATTAAAGGGAAAGAAAATGTGCTAGCTGATGCACTTTCCAGGATAGTAATCTCTAGTCATGATTTGAAGGCGATGCGTGAAAAGGCGGTATCGGTAATGACGAGGGCGCAGCGTAAACAATCGGGGAGAACTGAATGATTGTGATAGGAGTTCTGTGGGGTCTAGGACTGATCACCCTAGAATCGTAGAAGTTCTTAGGAAACAAGGAAATGATATTGAAATATGTTTCGGTGAATGGAAGAAAATGTTACGTAACACTACTGGTAGGAAAATATTTTCAAAGTCGCGCAAAATAGTGTATATGCCAGGAAACTCGAGTATTTATATAGACTATGAATCTTTATCAGCATCATCGCGAGACGAGTTGCCGAAAGACATAGTAACTTTTTGCATAGGAAATGGCATAAAAGAGGTTGTTGTTTTGAAAAATCGTTATAACGTTGAATTTATTACAGAAATGGCCAAGTGGTTGAAAGAGAATAGTAATTCGATATGTGGAGATTTTAAGATATGCATAGTGAAGAGTGTGCGGAGAATAGAAGACAAATATGAGAAGAAAGTCATTTTGAATGATTTTCATATTTCACCTACGAGTGGTCATTCGGGGATACGCAGGATGGTAAATAATGTAAAGAAATATTATTATTGGCCGTCTATTGAGAAAGACGTAGTGGAATACGTTGGTAAATGTGATAAGTGTAAGAAACAAAAGTTTTCGAAACATGTTAGAGAACCAAGGACAATTACAACAACTGCATCTTCATCTTTTGAGAAGATTTATTTAGATATAGTAGGTCCACTTGATAGGGATGAAAGAGGTAATGTTTACATATTGACTCTACAATGTGAGCTAACGAAATTTGTCGAGGCTTATCCATTACAGAATAAGTCCGCAGATGAAGTAGCAAAAGCTTTAGCAGAAAAATTTTGTTTTGAGATATGGAATACCAGGAACAATTGCTTCGGATAGGGGTTCTGAGTTCATTTCAAAAGTGATGGTTAAGCTATGTAATATTTTAAATATCAATAAAATCCTATCAACATCATATCATCATGAGAGTATAGGGTCTTTGGAGAATGTTCATAAAACTTTAGGAGCATATTTAAGAATACAAACGGATAACAATCCATCGTCGTGGAGTTCGTGGATACCGTATTGGTGTTTTTCATATAACACAACAGTTAATACTGTGACAAAATATACTCCTTATGAGTTGGTTTATGGTAAAGTTTGTAGGTTACCAAGTAGTCTTAAAGGTGATAGTGTTGAAACCTTTGTATAATTTTGATGATTATCCTTTAGAATTTAAGTACAGGTTACAAAGGGCTCAGAATGATGCGAAAGAAAATTTAATAGCAAGTAAATTAGTAAGGAAAGATTGTTATGATAAGAATCTCAATTCTGTAACTTATAAAGAAGGTGATTTGATATTAGTAACAAACGAGATAGGCAATAAATTGGAACGTATTTATAATGGACCATTTGAGGTTGTTAAGGATGAGTCACCAAATGTTAAGATTAAATATAAGAATAAAGTAGACGTAGTTCATAAAAATAGAACGAAGTTGTATTGTAAAAGTTAGAATGTAAGTTTTCGTGTGATGAAAAAAAAAAAAACAATGTAACTTAGTTTTTTTTTTTTCTCTAAGAAGGGTGATGTGGTGTGGTGTCACGTACATCATACACGTGCATCACATACATGTACATCAGCACATATGTAGTTTAAGTTAAGATAGATATGTCATCGAATAAGTAGAAGGACATCACGTACATATTATGTATATAAACTGAACCGTTGAACATTAAAGTTAGTTCTTACTAGTTGATACACGGACCTCATAGTGTTTGACTAAACCCCCTCCATCTCCTCACATCGCAGTAGAGTAGTCATTTAGTTTGAACGTAGGAGCACATAATATGATATTCGTGTGCTGTAATTTTGACAGCGTTTCACGAATACTTATAGTTAGTTCGACATAGTTCTTTGTCCGACGAAAGTCTTCTTCTCCTACAAATATCCAAGTCAGAGATAAGGTACTTAACACCACAGTTGGGTGTCAGGTAGTGGCAGATTCTATAGTTAGGGAATATTTCTTCTGCAATTTCTAACATTTTATTATTTTTATTACTACTTAAAATGCATAATTTAGTCATTCTAGTTTCGTTTGGTTTACTGTTACAGTTTAATTGTGTAAGTTGTACTTCTGTCTTTCTTTTGTTGGTGCTTTCTTCATAGGTGTCACATTGAGTAGTCTTATTAACCATCTGGGGTATAACTTCTGATGTTAATTTATCAGCCATTTCGTGTGTAAGGTTCTTTACTTTCTTCGTCGACTTGGGAGTAATACTTAGATCTACTGTAGGAACAGTTTGCGAACATTTTTTTCTTTTTTGGAGTGTTATTTACAAAGTCAGCGGTAAGTTTTTTGTAAATATTTTCCTTTTTTGTGAAGTTTTCGATGGTCTTTTTGAGCTTTGTGTTGTCTATATTCAGGGATTCAACTTCTCGGTGTGCAGTTTCTAGCTGCACCGTCAATTCTTTTATTCTGTTTTTTAGTTGAAGAATTTCTTCGGAGTCCTCGTCGTCTGATATGTTTGGCAGACTGTTACTGGTGGTGCCATCTAGTTCACTATTTGTTGAATTTAAGTCTTCACTTTTCGTTTCGGAGACTCTTCGATTACGACGTTGTGTGATGTTCCCAAAGAAATTCATATTGATTTAAATTTGAGATTTTATGAAACACAAAAAGTTTCGCGGTTCGTGGGTTCCGAACCCGGCACTCAGTGTCTTAGCAATCCAACGCTGTTTTACTTCGGCTATTCTAACATTACTAATAAATGTGAAATTTGCAAGTGTTTACGGAAATATCATTCAAATAATAAAGAGGTCGTTAAGAATGATTCATCGCTTAAGTATTTTTTCCACACAACACCAACTTCAATTTTAACTTTTTACATAAGTTTTTACCGATTATTATACACTCGTCACTTAGTTTTTAGCGTATTTCACGCAGGTAATTGTTTATCACAGTGCTATTTAATGTTTATTTACGTTTTAATCTGTTTCATCACTTCACTTATTTATATTTACTTATTCGAAAATATATCACATAATTTATTTAGATAACGTTTGTGCACACTATTAACACTGTAACGAACTTATTTAACACAATTTAGTGTACGATTTTATCTATTTTATAATTTTAAAGTCAATAATAGATCGGAGAGCTATACTTCGGATGTTTACTTCATCAGCGCCATCTAGCATTACGAAATCGAGTAAGTCGTTTTTTTTTAAAACGTCATAAATCGTAAACCGCAATTTACCTTTCATTTAATCAACAGAAATATAAAAATTTAAAAAAAAACATTTATTTTCATAAACATGAATCTTCTGCATAAACCGAGAATACCTACAGGTTTGTACGGAACCGTTTGTGCGCGAGTCCGACTCGCACTTGGCCGGTTTATTAATTTTGTTTTCTTTCGTTCTCAGTAATCACGGTCTGGCAGTTTGAGTAATTTATGTGGCCTACCCAAATGTCCTTTCTTTTGTACCTACTGTTCGTCAAAGCGTTGGGCTCCTTATTTTCCGAGTTGAGCTAAACGATTAGTGACAAATGCTTGCACTGACTGGACAGGTCCACTCAATCTGTGTGGTTCTTTCTTCAAAAGACCATTTCAGACACCGATCTACATGGTCATCAAATGATCTGACCAACAAAATTATATCCGTTTCTTTTTTTGTTATATACACATTGACATTGGTAATTTTTTATATATACAATGACATGAATATTTACTTTGTAAAGTATCGTATTGTTTTAATTATTGTGAATGTGAAGACTATGTGGGTATTTTTTTAATTTTGTTTTCTTTCGTTCTTAGTAATCATGATCTGGCAGTTTGAGTAATTTATGTGGCCTACCCAAATGTCCTTTCTTTGGTACTGTTCGTCAAAGCGTTGGGCTCCTTATCTTCCGAGTTGAGCTAAACGATTAGTGACAAATGCTTGCACTGACTGGACAGGTACACTCAATCTGTGTGGTTCTTTCTTCAAAAGACCAATTCAGTCACCAATCTACATGATCTTCACATGATGTGAACAAGATTATGTCTGGACTTTAAAAGAGACTGTGACCTCTGAGTTTGTTTCTGCCTTTCTTCTCAGAGTAGTCAGTTAGGAAACGCCGAACTCATCTAGTTTAAAAAAATATCATTGACATGTAAAAGTGTTTGTACAAACCTACTTACAGAAATAAAATCATTTATCATTTATTTAACCCACTATACACCTACCGGTTATTTGATATCCAAGACAAAACTCAGGTTTTATCTAACCATTCATTTGACGTTCGTCTGTCAACGTCAAAAATGCGAGTTTGTTCCTTCTTGCCTACAGCCTTGACGAGATCCCGCCTCTTTTCGGACCACTTGTGGTTAAACCCCAATTTCTCGATATTTTACTATGAATCCTATACAAGACTAGTTTCTGCCCGCGGCTTCGCCCGCGTGGATGTCGAAAAATATCCCACAGGAAGGAACGTATTACCGGGATTAAAAGTACCCTTTGTGTTTATCCACGTAAACAATGGGTTATTGCACTGCTTGCTTTGTGTTATCCAAGGAGCAGCGTTCGGATTGATAAATGATTGTTGTAGGATAAATATTGCTAAAACATAACAATATTGACGGAATATGTAACGGAACGGCAAATTACCTACTTGCATGCCAAAATTGAAGACTACTTTAAAGCGAAAATATAAGTTCTCTTTATTCCCTGGGAAATTCGAGAAAAAATTGTTAACTAAATTATTCAAATGACGATTTTACTTACATTGCTGTTCACAGGGGTTAAAGACTATTTATTTTTTAGTTTATACTTAAAGTTTCTCTTTATATACTACTTTAGAGGTTCTGCCTTCAGGTGCTACTACAACCAGGTTGCTTGATGAGCTCACTCTCGAGCAGGCAACGTAAACCTGGCCGTCGAGAAGCAGTCCTCTCTAAGATCTCCCGCTGTTTACAGTGACTGTCCCCGAGCCTTATTAATCGTCATTGCGAAACATGCCATTAGGGGACTGCAGCCTTTTAAACTCAAATACCCGACGGTACGACGGTATTAGTGGTATCTGCGGTATATAGTACACCGATTCACCTTGAGCACAGCCAGTAAATACAATGGCGGAGCCTCTACCACGTTTTGATGTGAGGTTTTCACACGTGACCTGGTCCCATTGCACAACTTGGCCGGAATGAGATTTCGTGGTAGCATTGCTGGAGCACCCACTTTGAGGATAAGTGTGTGAGACGGGGACCAGATGGGTTGAATAAATTTGAGAGCTCCATAGGATAGTGTATAGCATCATCTTTATAAATTCGACACGTATGCATGTAATATAATTACAACAGATTTTTGTTGCCTGTGTTTATAACATTGGTTTATTTTGTTTAGCTTCTATCCGCGGCATTTTTTTTTTTCAGAAACAAACATTGCGCGCTCTCACTACCTCTCAATTTAATATACAAACTGACAATATCCCAAACAAATAGGACGAAGTTCTTCGTAAAACTTAACTAATCTCTGGGATGAGAGTAGAGTTTTAATAGAACTCAAAGCGTGTGTTTAAAGATTTATTTAGGAGACAACCAGAAGTGGATAATAAACAATTAATATTGTTTACAATAAAATACTATGCCTACCGCAGTATTTCTTTGTAAACAATATTTTTTGTTTTTACTTCAGGTGCTAGAATCACCAAGCTGCTGGTCTGCACCAGACCGCGTGAGAAGCAGTTCTCCCTTAAGTCTACCCCTGTTAAATTAAGTGTTTGGCCTTGAGATTTATTTATGGTAATGTCAAAGCAGACTTTGAGGGGAAACTGCACTCTTTTGAACTCGAAGGGGTAGTTCGACCGTGGAGGCGATCGGCGGCGGCGACCTCTCGCGTCCAGCCCTGGTGCGAGCCATGGTACGGAGCGAGAGGGAATGGGAAGCCGTTACCTCCTTCTGCGAAGCAGTAATGCTCGCGAAGGAGGAGGCGGGGCGCGTGAGGGAGTGGCAGTCTCTGCGCCCTCACTTCCCTAGCCGCCGCAGGAGGAGACGCCCCGGGCGTCGGGAGTCAATAGCGGACTCCCGGCCACCGTAGGCGCGAGCTTGCGGGTGGCGAGCAATGGGTAGCTCGCCACCCGGTAAGGACCAAGCTCGGGTCGACGGCGCGTAGTGTTCCACGCGCGCCTCAAAGAGATGTCAGCAAAACTGAAGAGGTCTGCTAGGACCGATGCCTGCAGGGGTCGCGTGATTGTTCGAAAGAGATACCGTGACCCTGGCACATGGGCAACTGAAGGAACACGGGTGGGTTTTAGTCAGTAAAAGTCTGACATGCCCTCCCACTCCGCCCAGAGCGGGAGAAGTCATTTGATGATTTCCCACCAAAAAAAAGAAAAGAAAAAAAAGGGTAGTTCGACGGCATTAGAGGAATCCTCGGAATAAACACAGACTCCTCTCTGGAACAACCTGTTAGTTGGGAGACCGGGAAGCGAATTTACAAAGGCTATACTATTTTAGTCACGAGTCAGACTCTACTCAGTGAGCTTTTGTTTCTGAATATTACTCGACAATACCTAGTCTATCTCAGTAAAAAAATTGACTCAAATAGACTAGCTTTTTGTTTTGATATTTTCAAAGAAAATGCACGGACAAAATCTAGTACCATTTCAGTCACGCGTGGACGAAATCCCATCCATGGTTAATACCCCGACTCAGAGTACCCCGACTCGGATAGGTTAGGTTAGAAGGCTAAGGCGGGAGCGAAGCGGAACGGAGCTCCCGCCTTAGCCTTCGTGGTTATTTTTTTTAAAACCACCCAGAAATAGGAGCCCCGCGAAGCGGGGCTCCGTCGACCTATCTTAGCACAGGTGGCAATCAGTTACATACATATTAATTTTGAATACATATTAATCAAATAGATAAGCTTCAATTATAGGTTGATAGTTACATGGCAACTGTTATCATTTTAATTGCTCGTTTCTGTTATGTATTTGATAAAAAAAAATAAAATGAATTAACAAACGAGAAGTACTTTTATTAGGTAAAGAACACTACCCACTTGTTGCGAGTATAAAATTAAAAATATCTCGCCAAAAGCTTAGCTATTCGAGTGATATGTATTATATAGAACTAGATTTTGTCCGTGCATTTTCTTTGAAAATATTAAAACAAAAAGCTAGTCTATTTGAGTCATTTTTTTTACTGAGATAGACTAGGTATTGTTGAGTAATATGCACAAACAAAAGCTCACTGATTGGAGTCTGACTCGTGCCTAAAACAGTATAGCCTTTGTAAATACGCGACCGGGAAGCTTCAATGTGTTAAGAAACTCAACCGGGTAATGTGTGGCGTCATCGTGGTTTATCACTCGAGTCCACTGATTTATAATGATTTTCAACTCCTTTGAACGATCTCAAGAGAATTTCATTGATGATTGTAGCTTGGTCGTTATGTTTTACTTTAATTTATAAACTAAAATCGCATTATTACTCACTGAAAGTTGTATGGGTATCTATTTAACAATAGTCACTGTAGTTATTTAATTTTATTTAATACAGAAACAAACGCGTTTTAAGTATATGTAACTTATTACTTGCAAATATTAGTTCATAATATCTGGATGACCGAGCTTTGCTCGGTATTTTTTGGTAAATTGTGTTTAAAATAATAAGTTTATGTTCAAGTTGATTATCGATAAAGTTGGTCATTGAAAACACCAATAAAACGACATTTTATAAAAATGAATCCTAGCTAGATCGATTTATCGCCCCCGAAACCCCCTGTATACTAAATTTCATGAAAATCGTTGGAGCCGTTTCCGAGATTCAGATTATATATATATATACAAGAATTGCTCGTTTAAAGGTATAAGATTAATATCAGTTACATATTTGATACATCCCCGTTACCTTGGTTGAGATTGGATACCGGTGACGACAATGTGCTCCCCGGGCTGCCCCGCACGCCATGCGCCCGTCTACCAGGCCACGTAGGATATTCGAAACCCTATTTGACTCAGTAAAGGGATGATTTTGGAAAAACTGTGATACACGTATCTCATAATTATACTTGAAGAGTAGGTGTACCAATTTTTGTGTCAATCGACCCAGAGAATAAAAAGTTTCATAGAAACTTCAACCCCCCATTTCACCCTCTTAGGGGTGGTATTTCTAAAAATCCTTTCTTAGTGGATACTTCCTTTTTACAAAGAACACACCCTCCAAATTTCATGTCTCTAAGTCCAGCGGTTTAGGCTGTGCGTTGATATATCAGTCAGTCAGTCAGTCAGTCACTCAGGACTTTGAATTTTATATATATAGATTGTGACTGTTTCGTAATGTTTACAAGTTTTACTATTCGGTGAATGACACTTATGTAATTTGATTCAGAATAAAACGAGTATCATTCAAATTAAAAACAAGTTTTATTATTTCGTCCCAGAATTTTTTGTGAAAGACATATTTTAATATAAAAATCATTTAATTTTAATCACTATTACACCATAACAACGATTACATAATAAACATAGTACACTAAGCAGTCAAAGCATAAACAAAAGACGATAATCTTGTCGCGTCTCAAGTGGCCGTTTAGAATGTTTATACAACGTCAACATTCATTCACCTTTGTTTTTTGTGGTCATAAATATGTCACAGTTTGTTAGATGTGTGTTCATTTAGTTAGTTCAAGAGTGACGCTACCCTAAGAAATATTTACAAGTGTTCAAAATGAACAGAAGTCGTAAATATTTCCTGTTAAAAAGATAGGTAAAAAACAGTAGTTTACAACAAGAAAAAAATGTGCTTCACAAAAAACGGGTTTAACTTATGAAGTCCACAATTGATTTCAAATGTGAAAACTGTTCCAATAACTTAATTAAATTACCTCTCAATTACACATTATACCATAGCTTTAATCGTTTCTAACAATTAAAGCTAAAAGAAAGGAAATCGGGCGATGACGTCATCGACTTTGGAATGGCGGCCGCGTTAAATAAAAATAGAGGAATGAAATTTTAAAATTGCAATATTTTGTTGCTATAATTGAATTTCTTGCACAACATCGTATATTTATGAATAGTTAATGAAATTGCCGTAACGTTTCAATAGTATTTCAGCCATTTACGACAAAATATGTATACGAAAAGCCGTCACAAAGAATTTCTACGCCGGCCATTTTTTCACTTCGACAACTTATTTTCGCAAAATATATGCGTAAATGTAATAAACTTCATATAACTAATAATTAAATAGAAAGTTCATACACTTTAGTTACGTATTCATGCTTATAAAACCCAAATTCACCAGTCAATCACAGTTTTTTTTTTATTGTTTCGTTGAGAGCGTCGGCCCGCGAGTGTGCTAACTTTTATAGTGTGTTTTGCATCCAACACAGCGTCTCAAAAGTGCCATAATGTTAGTAGCAGTGAAGGACATATAGAAAGCTTTGTCTTCCTTGTTCATTTTAACATAAGAACGAAAGAGATAGGCTACGTAGTTTCATAGATAATCGCAAAACAGTGTGACCACGATCCATCCTCGGTACTACGTAGGGGAGCAATCTAATTGAAATTTTCATCCTCGGTAGTACGGAGGCTACCAGTGAAAGGGAAGCAATATGTTCGTAAACAAATAGGAATCTTATTGGTATTTAATATTTCAAGATAGACTTATCTATAATGTCTATAATTAAATTAATGATAAATTATATTCATTATTATAACCATCTCCAATAGAACCTATGAGCATTTTAATGACTTCATTCAAAGGCACAATTTACATAATAATTATAGCTTAGGATAGGTTTTTATCTATAATTCAAATGACAGTATTGGAGACTATACCTACCTTAATTATAATGGTATCTGAAAGTAATATTGAAAGTAGTCGATAGTATTCACGGCCGGCCACCGTTGGCGCGAGCTCGCGGACGGCGAGCAATGGGTAGCTCGCCGCCCGGTAAGGCCCAGTCCTTCCACGCGCGCCTCATAGAAATGTCAGCTTAATTCAAGGGGTCCGCTACCATCAATGCCTGCCAGAGTCGCGAGATTTGTTCGAAAGAGTCACCATGACCCTAGCACAGGTAACTAAAGAAACATGGGTGGGTCTGACACGCCTTCCAGCTGCGCCCAAAGCGGGGCGTCATTTGATGATAACCCACCCAAAAAAAAGTTGTACTGAAAAAAAAAAAAACTTTCAGAAGAAAGATTCAGACACTGATTGATAGCGCATTATGCAATTAGCAATTGCAGTGTAAAGCAACCTGCAGAAAAGTAATACAGATGATTATCAAAACTCATACAAATGCTAGTAACAAAGAATGAATCATAATCGTCTTCAATAAGAAAATTGAACAACAAAACTCAATCAGACACCCAATGCTGCTGTAGAAATATGTTTCATAAAGAAAAAGGTAGTCTATAGACCACCCGTAGACCGGAACGTTGCAACAACTTGACGTAATAAACGTCGTTTTTAGGGTTCCGTTGCCAAATGGCAAAAAACGGAACCCTTGTAGATTCGTCATGTCTGTCTGTCCGTCTGTCTGTCCGTCTGTCTGTCTGTCTGTCCGTCCGTCCGTATGTCACAGCCACTTTCCTCCGAAACTATAAGAGCTACGCTGTTGAAACTTGGTAAGTAGATGTATTCTGTGAACCGCATCAAGATTTTTACACTAAAATAGAGAAAAAATAATAAATTTTGGGGTTCTCCATACTTAGAACTAAAAGTTAAAAATTTTTTTTTCATGAAACCCATACGTGTGGGGTATCTATGAATAGGTCTTCAAAAATGGTATTGAGGTTTCTATTATCATTTTTTTCTAAACTGAATAGTTTGCGCGAGAGACGCTTCCAAAGTGGTAAAATGTGTGTCCCCCCCCCCCCCCCCGTAACTTCTAAAATAAGAGAATGATTAAACTCAAAAAAAATATATGATGTACATAACCATGTAAACTACCACCGAAAATTGGTTTGAACGAGATCCAGTAAGTAGTTTTTTTTTTAATACGTCATAAATCGTAAACCGCAAGTTACCTTACATTCAATCAACTCAAATATAAAAATTAAAAAAAAAACATTTAAGTTCATAAGCATAAACCTTATACATAAACCGAGGATCCCTACAGGTTTGTACGGAACCCTCGGTGCGCGAGTCCGACTCGCACTTGGCCGGTTTTTTTACGTAATAAACTTGCATCTGGCATCTTGATGATCTTATCCTTTCAAGATTCCGGCTTGTAACGTGTTCACGCTGGCTGAAATTTTCAAATCAAATAGTTTATTTAACAGATCATAAAAATCCAATTGTGTTAGTTACATACATACACATCTTAAACACTAGCGTTAGCACATACATTTTTATATTTGGCAAATGATGGTAATCATTTTTAACAATGTCAAAATAATTAATTGTAATGTCAAAATCATTCATGATAATGTCAAATTACCATTAATAACGTTAAAACTCCCATTAATAATGTCTAAACCATTAATCATACAATAATCTATACATCTATAGAAATAAATAAAACTGAAGTGTCTGTTTGTAATTTCAAATTAACAGCTTTTCACAAAATGCATATGAGAATAAATGGTATTCTTTCTTTTTAAATACGGTACTTACACCAAAAAATCATTGTTTTTAACTTTTTTCTGTCTGTCTGTTTGTTCCGGCTAATCTATGAAATGGCTGGACCGATTTTGATGCGACTTTTATTGGCAGGTAGCTGATGTAATAAGGAGTAACTTAGGCTTACTTTTATTTTTGGAAAAAATCTTTTATTTTAGAAAAATACCTGCTTTAATTTCCGACATCGACGCGGGCGAAGCTGCGCGCAGAAAAATGCAATAAAAATTGCTTTCCTATTTTGGTTTTCAAACGAAGTCTACGTTCATTTGTGATGATCAGGAGGCTTAGCGTCTACCGTCTCCAAGCGTGAACCTATATTCAGATTTAAATATTACTAATATCTGCCCGCGACTTCGTTCATGGGAAATTTTGGACCTCGACCCGTCGCATCGTATCCCATCGCCTACTCACGCTATTACTTCCTTAATACTTCTTTCCAACTTTTTTTACATTTTGGTCACCTCATAAGAGTCGAATCGTGACGTTAAATAACCCCCAGGATAGCAGGATAGTAGGATCGGGAGTGCCGAGCGGTAAAATCATCAGGGTTTTTCCGATTTTATTGGGATAATTAAGAAGTATAAACAATTATTTTATTTACAATATTAATTACACGATATAAACAGAAACACAATTAAAAGGTAACAAGATAAATCTGTCTGGTAACAATACAGTTCAACGAAGAAACCCTTAAGGTTCCAGTTCGTATAGAGGCCTAAGCCACCCAAATACAAAGTGTATCTTTCGCTATCAGCTAGTCAATACAGCTATGTGAATATACAGCAGCGCTGTACCAGGTAAACCGACAGTTTTGTCGGGAGCAGGGGCCCTGTAATTAGTCATAAGACTTATTCGGGAACTTTCTCAAGAAAAGGACACTCAAATGCAAACATATTTTTCAATTCTGACTGATACGAGTAGTTCTAGAGAATACTTCCTACAAACAAACTTACAGACTTTACCTCTTTATAATTAGTGTAGATGTAGATAAATGCTGAAATAACATGATACATTTTACAACCATTTTGTATATGCTGCCATGTTGTGATCAGTATCTGGGCTGTAGAGGTCAGCAGTTGCTACATGTTAAATATTGGTATAACTCTGCATCCGGTTAGAATGGAGAACGACCCCAAGATAATTGGGAAAAGGCAAGGCAGTGGATGATTATGATGTTGTAACTATAACCTAAATACTCGTATAACCAACTATAACCACCCGTGTGGTGTCGGACGTAAAGAATATCTCCATCCAATTTCTTCCCGTGGGTGTTGGAAAAGGCGACTAAGGGACGTACTAGAGAATGGGCAGCAGCGTTCTCTATGCATTTACCACCATACTACGATCGCCAACCTGCCTGCCAAACCTGGCGATTACGGCAAACCAAATTGTGGGAGGCCTATGTCCAGCAGTGGACGTATTTTGGTTGAAATGATGATGACTGATGATGATGAACTATAACCTGACTAATCATGCTATCGTCCTGAATAGCACGATAGCATGGTGTCAATGTTGACCTGTGTCGCTAACTACGTTCCACGTCATAGCCTGCCCTCTGAGTTCCAGAAAATCCAGCCAAAATGATGGCTACATTTCATCGGTTGCAGGGTAGGATGTGGCCTAGTGATAACGGCCGTGAATTATGAATAGTATGTCATGAGTTCGAATCCAAACAGGCGCTTTGCTTTGTGTAAATTATTTCATCACCACTGCTCTCAAAACGGTGAAGGAAAACTTCGTGAGGAAACCGGCATGTCTTAGAACCAAAAACTCGAAGACATGTGACATCTACCAACCCGCAGTAGGCCTGCGTGGTGGATTATAGCCCACTCCCACTCACCGAGAGCAGGCCTCTGTCTCAGCAGTGGGAACATTATAGGCTGCTGTTGTTGTAGGGCAGACCTTGCCGTGATGCCGTGTAATTGGCTGAATAGTGGGCAAGAAAATTTAATACACCGTCATGCCATCGATACGTGGATGAGTAAGGTTACCTCAATGTCTGCTATATGTCTTCAGTGATAACAACCATCTAAAATCACTGGTCTTTCGAGAGTTTCTTGTCTTGAATTGAAATATCCGCTATTAGGTAGGTAATCAAAATATTAAATTGAATTTTGGTTCATTGGGTTTTGTTTTTCATTCATTATTATTCTAGTTCATAATTTATTATCCACTAGCTTTTGCCAGCGGCTTCGCCCGCGTGGAGGTCGGAAATTATCCCGCGGGAACATACTACCGGGATAAAAAGTAGCCTATGTCCTTTCTCAGGCTCTAAACTATCTGTGTACTAAATTTCATTTAAATCGGTTTAGTAGTTTTAGCAGGAAAGTGAGACAGACAGACAGACAGACAGAGTTACTTTTGCATTTATAATATTATAGTATAGTATATAGTATATATAGTATATAGTATATAGTATAGTATAAGTATAGTATAGTATAGTATGGATATGGATTTATGAACACTGCCTCGATGGTCACGCGGTCGTAAGTACTGTTGCTAAGTATGAGGTTTTGTACTCGATTCTCAAGTCGAGCAAAGTATTATTGGGTTTTCTATCTGGATTTTTTCAGTAACAGCTCGAAGTCTAGGTTTTTACCCGGTTGATGGTACTAGGCTCGCCCCTATTACGTAGGACTTAAAGATAACTAGCAAAATATGAAAGTACAACATAACTGGTGAAATGTTAGGAAGGGTGTATACTATAGGTACATGTCTGCCCAACGCTTCGGGCAAACAAGGGTTATGTTGCAAACTGTCTGGTCCTTATCTCTAATCACTCGGAACTCAGCTACCCATTACAAGACGTCAGCCATCATTCATCACAAACTACGTGACAATTTCCCAACAGAAAGCGAGAAAATAAACAAAACATTTAAAGTACAGCGCTCGTTCGCCTATATTAAACTTGACCGAATATCTTAAGCGAGTCGGTATGTAATCGCGACGCGATCTGCGCTTATTGTCTGGGAGATACGGTCTAAGTCATAAGCGATTTATTGTTGAAGAATTCACAGATAAAAAGTTAAATTAAAAAACCCCCGACCTTAACAAATACCTCTAAAAAGTAAAAAAATAAAATTACGTATAGTAACAGTTTAATAAGAAGTTATAGGTAATATTTCGATCAAACGGTCATCATGTCGGAACGGCTGATTTTGATAAAAAATATATGTGAGAACCACCGCCAGAAAGATTACTTATAAAAAAAAATAAAAAAGTACATACATACCAGTTTACGAGCTATGGTGCCACAGACAGATACATATAGCGGTCAAACTTATATATAACACCTATCTTTTTGTGTCGGGGTTAAAAAGGGAGTAATAAAGTCTCACAAATAGTGACAAGGCATAGTAGACGGGAACCGATTACTTTTCCGAATTTTTTTTGTTCGAATTTCATTTTACCAAAAACTATTGGCCGACGTCTTTTTTGCAATATGCATCATTTGACATATTTTTAAATCATCGAAGTATCATGTGTCATAGGTATTATTTTACAGAATTATGTTTCGCCGATTTACGAAATAACTTTTTCCTATTGGCCGAAGCCTCTTTTGAACTTTTTCATTTGCCAAATGATTTGTTTGCCATATTTTCACCACAGTGAAACAAAATTTTAGGGAATATTATTTGGTCACAAATATATAGCCGGTTACTTGGTAGCGTTTTCAATATTAAATTAAATATAGGTAGTGTCATAAAAAGCCAATATATTGTGCTACAAAATTTAGTGAGAAACGAATCGCTGTAAAACCGACTTTACGTAGTCTTGTCTGCCCTACCCCTAGAGTGTAATTTAAGCCCGCGCAGGCGCGGAGGGGTAAGGCGGCCCGCGAGCTGAGGAGCAGGTGGTCTGAAGGCCCACCTGGTGAGCATTAAAACCATCTGCGACGATAAGCTTGCGTGGGGCCGCCCAAACCCCGCAGCGCCGGAGCCGTGACAGAAACAATGCTTGCTGCATGTTGCATGCCTGCTTGCATGTTGCATGCCTGCTTGCATGTTGCATGCCTGCTTGCATGTTGCATGCTTGTTTGCACGCTGCATGCTTGCTTGCATCCTGCATGCTTGCTTGCTGCTTGCCTGCTTGCCTGCTGCATGCCTGCTTGCACGCTGCATGCATGGTTGCATGTTGCATGCTTGTAGCAAGCAGCATTGTTTGCATACTTCTTACTGGGACCCTTTAAAAAGACTTTTGTTCATAATAAACTGTTTTATTAAGTGCCATTACATTTAAATAAATAATTAATTAAACCAAAGAGTAGGTTAATCTTAACATAGGTATAATGAATGTCTGGAAACATAATACTTCGAACAAATGTTATTTCGGCTCAGTGTAACTTCGGTAAAGAGTTTATCGACCAAATGAAACGTCGGAGTAACGAAAAAAGTAGAATTGATAATAGGTTAACTGATACAGTGGCAGACGTGACTTCGATGAAGTAAAAAAAAAAACGAAACGATAATAGTTGAAAAGTTTTAGGGGAAATTAAATTCGGTCAAATATTTTTCGACCCATACCGTCTTATTACAAAAACCAGACAACTTTCATGTCAGTTATTGTATTTTGAACTTAATTGCGACAGCATTAATGTTCTCATTAAAAAACTATCTGCTGCCTGCGTGGATGTTGGAAATTGTCCCACAAAAACGTGCTACCGGGACAAAAAAGTAGTATATGTGTTAATTTTTATAACATCAGCTATCTGCCAGTAAAACTCCCGTCAAAATGAGCTAGTCGTTCCGGAGACCAGCTGGAACAAACAGACAAAATTACCAAAAATATACTTTTTCATAAAATAGTGACATGTCAGGCCCAGACAAATCCTCACGGCTCCCATGAGCAGGTGCGACGCTACAGTCGTAAATCAATTTGTATGTAAATTTCTTGGAAATTGTTCTACAAGAGTCGCGTCGCACCTTTCTGAAGAAGCCTTTATTACACTGATGATTTTTATTATAATATCGGTAATACGCTACAACTAATAATATCACTTGAATCTTGGAAGTATAATTAATTCCAAGAATATTAATAAAAAATACAAAAATCTTTACCTAAAGTAATTTAATAGACAGACAGAGACTTTGCCTTGAATTGTATAATAATTGAATTAGTGTAATTATTGTATTGTTTAATAAAGAATAGCAATAATGTAAAGAAAATAAAATCAGTGTCTTGCCACACACCTGTCACTTGCGCCACACGCGAAACGGCTCACATTTCCGCGAAGGTCGTGCGCAAAAGAGACGGAAAATTAGAAAGTGTTATTAGAGAGAGACGGCAACCACAAGATACTTTGCGGTTAAAGGAATTGAATTATTGCATGTTTTTTAATTAAGTCGCTTTCTTTATTGATTTTTCGCGACAGATTTAAATGCGGAACCATTGTCAATAGTGTATTTGAGGTTATATGGCTTTTGCGTCCAAAGACTGGGAGATGAAGAGTCGGATATTCGGAAGAAAGATATACATGTACGACATTTTTAGCATCGCAGTAGAAACTGGAGGAGGCTAGCACAAGAGCGTGGAGATAGGCACTCGAAAAGAGTGACTTATCTCAGCAGGGGAGAAGTCAGGCTGTTGATAATGATGATGATAAATAATAAAAAAGAAAGAAAGAATAAATTAAAAATATTTGAGCAAACTCAACGGAATTTGAAAGAGAAAGACTTGTTCTTTAATATGTTACCTTTATTTTTTTTTTAGAAAAAATAATTCATGAGTATACATAACCTCAAAATCGGGCAAAAACGGTACTTTTTGCACTTTTAGGTTAGGATATCTCAGAAACCTGACGTGATAGAGTAGTTCTGAAGCTAGATTTGGATTCAGCGCATCGAAAACCTTCGGAAATATATAGCCTGGTTTCTGGTTAAAAATTTTGGCAGCCTGTATAATTTACTGAATTAGTTATTTCTTCCATTACGCTGTAGGGTACAAATGGTAGACTCACTTCCTTTTTACATTTTGTAAAACAAAAGTGTGAACAGCTACAAAAATGACGGTTAGACAGATATTTAGAGAAAAAAAAAATGATTTTAGTGACATTGATAACTCATATTCGCCATTTTTCGACTTACTGACTTTTCGCTCTTTGGGGACGATATGTACATTGTAAATAACATCACTTTCTCGTCAGTATTGCACCACAACAGGACAAAGGGCGTCATCATTTTTCCTCTAGATTAACACATTTGTGGTTATTACTTACTAGCTTTTGCCAGCGGCTTCGCCCGCGTGGAGGTCGGATATTATCCCGCGGGAACATACTACCGGGATAAAAAGTAGCCTATGTCCTTTCTCAGGCTCTAAACTATCTGTGTACTAAATTTCATTTAAAGCGAGACAGACAGACAGACAGACAGACAGACCGACAGACAGACAGAGTTACTTTTGCATTTATAATATTAGTATGGATGGAAGTATGGATATGGATAGTGTGGATATTTATACAAAAAAATATAATAAAATAATATTAGTGTGGATCATTTCAGCCATAACACGTCCACTGTTGAACATAAGCCTCCCCCATATGGGTAGGTTTTGCTATAATCGCCACGCATGGCAGGCGGGATGGCGATCGTAGTATGGTATTAAAATGCCTAGAGAACGCTGCTGCTCATTCTCTAGTAAGTCCCTTAGTCGCCTTTTACGACACCCACGGGAAGAAATGGGTTGGTGTTATTCTTTACGTCCTGCACCACACGGAGCGCTTGTTACTATCCTATCGTAACTCTACAAGGCCAAGGGCTTAGAATAATAACGCATAGAACCGCAGTAGTTGCACGAAAAGTGAAGCCATTTCAAGGTAGCCTTTTAAGCCTAAGTACGACTTTCGGACCGTTAGTACAAAATACCAAGCGCCGTTGTAAAGAGCTCCCGCAATTTCACAAAAAAATGACGTACTGTGTAGTGAAAGGGTGTCACAACTCATCACATAACCACGGAAAACATTTAAAGATCCCATTTCACGGGTAACTATTGCCTAATATCATATATTTTTGATTAAAACATTCATTGAAACAAAATAAATAAATCGTAAATTTGACAGACGCCATTACAATAAAAGTGTTGCTAGGCAAAGAAAAACATTTTACCCCATTTTTTTGTTGTTATAACTATGTACTGCCAATTTTATTGCAAAATCACATTTAAGTTGGTATTTTTATTAGCCTAATACTATTGGGGGTCCCGCTTGCCAACCTAAGAATTTACCTATATTCTACATTCTACCTAAATTCTTGTTACCTAAGAATTCGATTCTTTTATGAATCCAAAAAAGATAATATTTCGCGAATAGCGACATCAAAGCGGCATTTGTTTAGAAAACAGTTGCAAATTCAGGGTTATTAAGTAAGGTAGTTTAAGTAATCGATCTTGGTTTATAATAAATATTTTTAATTTGATGTTTTTTTTTAATAGTTTTTCTACACACGAATCCTGAAACAGTTCTATTTTTCACACTATTTGGGGAAAATGTCATTTACTTGCAACATTACTAGTTTGCTTCTGTGTGTGTCGGTGAATGTTTTTACGTGCCGCTTATGCACACATTGATTATGTTGTTGCTTCAATTTTAAACGGAATTTTGAATGAAGCTATCTCTCTATGCATTATTACTCTAAGGCCAAGGGTAAGTAAAAATAACTGCCTCATGAGAATTGTTTAAGATCCTTGCGCCAAATTGTCAAAACAAACATTAATATTACAATGACATGGCAAAGTAACACACTTATGATGTGTACCTGATGTAAATTATTGCGTGTAAACTGTTTGGTATATTGCGCCATGCGTGGTTGTATTTAACATTGCATTACGTATTTCGGGTTTCGAAGAAAACGAAGCTCTGAAGAAATTAATAACAGCCTATTTTTCAGTTAGTCTCTGTGAGAACTAAGGTGAAGTGACTTTGAAGAGAGTTCGCATTCCATCTGGTGCAAAGGATTGTCACAAATGACAGATCACTTCCCGTTTCGGACGAGAATGGCACCGCTAGTACACCCCACTTAAGCGGCTCAAAACTAATTCCATTTGTCTCGAAAATGTTGCAGTTTAAGCACCATTTTTAATATATTGAGGTGAAAAAAAAAACAAAGCTACATATTAAAGTTTAAGCATTTACTCCACAGTATAGTGAGGTTCTAGGGTCATTGCAGACCATAAATCTTTTGAAAATTCGATGTAAAGAAATAAAAGATACGATAAAATCCCAATTTTTTTTTCGGTAAAAATTTTGGACTCTGTGAGAAAGAACACTGTTTGATCAGATTTATATGAAATTTATATGGGACCATTTCAAAACAAACCCCTTTCGAACAAAAAAAAAAAAATTTGCAAATCCGTTCATATATGACGGAGTTATGGCCGAACATACATAAAAAAAAATATAAACATCCGAATTGATAACCTCCTCCTTTTTGAAGTCGGTTAAAAATAGGTCTGGCTCGATTTTTGAGACGCGAATCGAATTAGTTATGAACCGCTAAACTGTGTTATACTAACAGTGCCATTCTCATCCAAAAAGTTAAAGTGACCGCGGCAAAGTAGTAGCTTTAGTCGACCCGTGTATCTGCCCATCTATTCTGTTAAAATCTCACCTGAGAACTTAGATGAAGTGACCAAAAAGTGAGCTGTCATTCCATCTAATGCTAGGGATTGACAATAATCTATTGTCCATTCAAGCTGTGTGGTTCTTTCCTTAAAAGATCACTTCAGACACCAATCCACATGGTCTTCACATGATCTGACCAAGATTATGTCTGGACTTTAAAAGAGACTGTGTGACCTCTGAGTTTGTTTCGGCCTTTCTTCTCAGAGTAGTCAGATAGGAAACGCCGACCTCATCTAGTTTAAAAAAATATGACTGACGTGTGAAAGTGTTTGTACAAACTTACTTGCAAAAATAAAGTTATTTATAATTTATCAATCACAGCTCATTTTAAGCTCACTTCACTTAATTTTAACCCAAGTTAACACGGTGAGATTTGCATGGAATAGCACTACTGTTATTATTTTTCCACGAGATTCGAAATATAAAATCGAAAATAACGTTCATTCTTTGACAGGCCCTCTAATGGTGGGTCCACACGATACAGACTTAACACAGACTTCTATTGAATTTTGTCTGTACAAAAAATCAGTACAGACAAATGTCGGTGTACCAGAAAAGTCGGAAGTCTGCGTACATGTCTGTACGATTGTCGGAGCAAAACTCATGATTATTGAATTACTTAATTAATTAATTAATTAATTCATTGATTAATTTATTGTACTATATAGTTCTTTCATCGTCAGCTTAATTCCGATTTTATACTAATATATTGATTTTAATTGGAATAAATTGGTCTCCCCCATTGAAAATTTCGGAGTTTATGCCAGTTTATGTCTTCGATTAGCACTGTTCTCACTAAGTTTCGAAACGATACTGAATGAAAATGGCCAGACAACTACAGATTTACGAAAATCGAAGTCTGAACTGATGAAAAGTCTGCACAGACATTTGGTAAAGACCTCTGAGTAAAAATTTTCACATTTCACACAATTTCAATCTTTATAGTCTGTGCAGATATCTGTACATACAAAAGTCTGTATCGTGTGGACCCACCATAAGGATTTCGCTTTCAGACGTGACAAGACGAGACGAGAAGAGATTGATTTATTAGTGTTTACGAAGTTTTTCTCCTTTTCAATTTAATTTGTTGTTGATGAAATGATTTGATTGGCTGTTGTTGTTTCGTTCAGTCTCTTATTACGTAACATGAATTTCGGCAGGGGACTTTTTATTTTGTGTTTGTTTGTTTTTGTTCAGGTGTTCAAAAACTCGGTTTCACTATGAACTTTATTCAATAAAAGGTTTTAATTTTTTATATGCTTCATATGCTTATTGTTTTTCTGATCGTAGCATAAACTATGCTTGCCGAGGTTAGTTCGAGGATGGGTGACCGTCTTTACATACGAAAACACGTTGAGCCGTTGGTTTCGGCTAACATTTGTGAATCTTTGTCAGTCATTACGGATATTCAGTAGCCGGAAAGTCTGAAATCCAGCCTTACCAAGGGGTATCGTATTACCCAGTAATTGGGTTGTAGAGGTCAGATAGGTAGTGCAGCAAAACTGGTATTGTTGAGTCCCGAACGATTTGTTTACCTTATGCGCCTACGTTTCTAAACGAGTAACAGAGTGACATCTCTCTTGACAGTTTGACGTTGACACTTGACAGTTCTCTTGATTTGCCGCTAAAAGAAGCGTGGGTTCGCCTGTTGAGTTCCGCGACGCTTTGTTGAAATCAACCTCTTAACCGGTCGTTTTTGGTGGACAATGGACCATGACCCAGTTGTTTGAGTTAATAACCCCTATCTTGGTGTAATAACACGGGTTTTGGACATATTTTGGATAAATAGTTTGAAGGTCAAACCAAAGTGACGCTATTGTGAATGAGTGATTTGAAGACCGCATGCTGTGACCTCCTCCGGCCTAATTGGAAGCGGAATCTAACCTGAAGAATACTCGTAACGTCACGACACAATACAGATACACTCACTTACACACAGAACTCCAGGTTGGCACCAGAGCAGTGTCCTTCAACCATGAGGTAAGTGCCTTTGTTTGTATATTGTACCTTGTACTTGTATTGTCTGCTCCGCGTACGGCGGACAGTACGCTAGCCACTCTTGTCTCTAGAGCCCCACGATTATAACTCTTCCACTGCGCACTTGAAATCGTATTGTACGGGGTCTAGTCTGGCAGCGTACATTTTGGTATGCAGAGGCGTGGTTTTAACCTACAAAACCACCAAATTGGTAATTTTACAGTAGGCTAATTACTTGGCAGTCTCTATAAGGGAAGTAGTAATTCGCTGTAAATATTTGTTAACGGTAATTAATTGTTTGTTTGAAATAATTTGTTGGAATTTATTGAGTCGAGTAACTCATATTGACGGGTCAACCAGGTTTGCATATTCTAACAGATTTGGTTAGATTGAGCTATGTTATAACCTCTTGTTGTTGTTAATTGACCTCTGTGTTGCATTGAATGTCAGGAAGACATTAAAATATTGAGTTTGTACCATTGATATGGTTATTTGTGAAAATTAATATTTGAAAAATTATTGGCATTTTTGAGTATTACCATTGTTTTGAGTTGGAATAAAGGTTCATTATTGTTGTACCATTAACAAAGTGGTTTGTGAACTTAACTTTTGGAATTGGATAGAATTTGAATATTTGAATTGAATATCATATTGACAGTTTTGAACGTTGACATTGGTTTGAATTAAAATAAAACTTTATTTTTGTTACTTAAATTAGAACCAGTTATTTATTGTTTGAACTTTGTTACTTAATTATTTTGTTTGGTATATTGAATTGTATTGTTTGTGCAATGGCATACAAAGCGGTGAGAGAGGCAATCAGTGGATTGACCACACAGCTGCGGTGGTTCGCTTCAGCTGCAGCGACCGCTGAGCGCCAGGATCTTGAGGGGATCACTCTTGCTCGGTTCGAGCAGTTGAACTTGAGACTCGGCAACGTTGATGCTCTGCTCACCCGCTACAACCAGTACATTTGTGAAGTGGATTTGGAAGTGCTGGATCAGGCAGCACGTGACAAGGTCCTTGCTGACTACGACCAGATCTTGGACCTGGGGGATGTCATTGGTCAACGTGCTCGGGAAATATTGGAGAGCCGGACACCTGTCCAGGTCAAACCGGAGACCTCGGTTGTTTCAGGTCCCGGACTATTGAGTAGACTGCCTACCTTGGAACTGCCACACTTTAACGGTCGCTTAGACCAGTGGTTAAGTTTCCAAAACCTGTTTGAAAGTTTGGTTGATGCACGCTCGGACCTCAGACCCGCCCAAAAGTTGGCCTATTTGTTGTCCGTCCTGGAAGGTGAGGCCCGAGCCTTGGTGCAGCATCTGTCTTTGACTGACTCAGCCTACCCTACCGCTGTGGAACTACTCACCCGGCGGTACCAAAATAAACGTTGTTTGGCTGACGTTCATATTGGATTGATTTTGGGGTTACCGGTCATTACTGGATTGTCAGCATTGCGTACTGACCTGTTGAACCCGTTGGTGGCAGCGACCAACGCTTTAAAGCAATTGGACTTGCCGGTGGACCAATGGTCTTACCTTTTGGTGCACGTTGTGCTGCAACGGCTTCCTGCCGATTTGAGGGCTCGTTTCGAGCAAAAGTATGGTGGAGATAGTGTCACACATCTCCCCCCATTTGATGACCTCGTCCAATTTTTGGAGGATGAGTGTCGGTTTGTGGACAACTCTGGCGTTGCCACTGAGTCATGCCAGCCGTCTTCCCGGCCACGAGACAAGGGACGGATTAGGGCTCGCGGGCCTGTTGATGGTCGCCCCGCCGCTCGTTTTGCTGGCACCCAGAATCGTCCTGGTTGTGAGTTTTGTAGGGACACGGGGCATGGCATGGCAACTTGCGCGGCCTTTTTGAAGTTGCACGTGAGTGCCCGCCGCCGAATTGCCAATGCACGCCGCCTGTGCTTCTCTTGTTTGGGGGCTCACTTCCATCGGGACTGCCCCAACCCCCGCCCTTGTAGAATTTGTGGGGGGTCCCATTTGGACATATTGTGCGCTAACGCGAACCACGCTGGCAGACCAGCCTCTGATGAAGGTTCGCGTACGGGGGGGTACCATGGAGTTGGTCACCGGGCTTCTGCCTCGCCGGTTCAGAACCGGGGAGAGGCCCGCAATTTTGAGCGCCGCACTCCACCCCCCGCGCAAGTTGATCGGGAGCCGCGCGACAGCCATTTGGTCTCCCCGCGTAAAGGCGATTACGCAATTGTTGCTGGGCAGCGCTGGCCAGACCAGCATCGCCTTCCCTCCCCTCCATTGGCGGAACGTCCCCGGTTGGAGTCACGCCCCCCGCCATTCAGGCATCCGGTGGGATATGCCCTTCCAGCGATGGCGCGTGGCTCGGGACACCGCGCGTACGAGGAATTTGAATTGCATCCTCGTCGGGAAAGACTTGGGTCTGGGTGTGGCGATCGGTCGCCGCCCAGGCATTGTTAGGACATTGGCGCCTGCCCCGCTAAGGTACCCCTCAGATCGACACGGTTTTGTTGCCAACGGCATCGGTCAGGTCTGGGGGCCCACGGGGGACTCTGTTGTGGTCCGTGTCATTTTGGACATGGGAGCCCAGGGTTGCCTTTTGTCTATTGTTTTGTTGTTTTGTTTGTATTGTTTTGGGCAAAATTGTTTTCTTGAGCGCCTTTGGACTGCGGGACTTGGCTGGGACGAGCCAATTCGGGAAACCTTGTTGGAAGATTGGCTCCAATTTGTATCCGCACTCCCTGCAGTCAACGAGGTCGTGTTACCCCGCGCTATCCTCCCCCCTGGGAGCTACACTGCTACCATTGTTTGTGATGCGTCTTCGCACGGATATGCAGCTGTTGTTTGTCTGCGCACCGTCTGCGCAACAGGCCAGGTGAATTTGTCACTGGTCTTGGCCAAGAGCAAGGTGGCCCCCCTCCGGACGGCACTGACCACCCCTAAGTTGAATTGTCAGGGGCGGCGCGTCTTGTGCGTTTATTGAACCACGTTGCTCACACTTTGGGTGGAACTGTGGACATTCGGGCTTCTTACGCCTGGACGGACAGTCAATTGTTTTGTGTTGGTTGAAGACGTCCGTCCACTCTTTGGAGGTCTTTGTTGCGTACCGAGTGTCCCAGATTCAAAATTTTGATACGCCTTTGATTTGGAGGCCCTTGCCTGGAGATTTGAACCCAGGCGCCGTGGCCTCACGTAGGTGCATGGCACCCCGCCTGTTTGCTTACCCCCCTATGGTGGGGACCAGACTGGCTGACTCATCCCGAGGATGATTGGCCTCGATCGCCAGTCTTGATGTCGGGTCCTTTGCCCGGGCTCAAGGTGCTCGCTGTTGGAACAAAGGACCCTGAGTTTGTTGAGTCGATTTGGCTCTCTCGACAAATTGTTGGATTGTTTTTCTGTTGTTGAATTGTTGGTGACTGATCGTCACATTAAGAACTCGCATGCCGGTTGCAATGCGCTGTTGGCCATTCTGCAGCGAGAGTTTTGGATATTGTCGGGAGCCGTTAGTAAGTTGAACCCCTTTTGGTCGATACGGGTCTTTTGTTGTTTGTTGTTGACGGTTGAGGCACTCTAGCCTTCCTTATGGGGCCCGTCACCCCCTTTTGTTGCCTAAGGAGGGCCATTTGGTTGTTGTTGTTGTTTGGTTGTTATTGTTGTTTGGTTGCTTTTGTTGTTTGTTGTTATTTGACCCGCCAGCCTGCCCCCATTGGGGGGGTATTTGAGGCCGCGGTGAAAGCGGCACAGGGACTCTGGCGCAGATTGTTGGGGGACACCGTTCTCACCTTTAAGGAGTTAGCTACGGTATATTTCCGTTTTGAAGCTGTATTGAACTCGCGTCCATTGTGCCCGCTGTCTTCGGACCCGAACGTCTTGGAGGCCCTGACCCCGGGCCATTTTTTGATTTGACAGCCACTTGTCGCCCTGCCGGAGCACCCTTTTGTCAATGTGAGCCAAAATTGGCTATCGCGGTTTCAGTTGGTGCAGCAGCTCGCTCAGAGTTTTGGAAGCGTTGGAGCTTGCGAGTATTTGCACATCCTCCAGCAGCGCGTCAGGTGGACTGATAACGCGCAACCTTGTCGGGATTGCCAAGTGATTAGCGGACGGGAAGGCCCGTCCGGGGGGGGTAGATGTTGAGTCCCGAACGATTTGTTTACCTTATGCGCCTACGTTTCTAAACGAGTAACAGAGTGACATCTCTCTTGACAGTTTGACGTTGACACTTGACAGTTCTCTTGATTTGCCGCTAAAAGAAGCGTGGGTTCGCCTGTTGAGTTCCGCGACGCTTTGTTGAAATCAACCTCTTAACCGGTCGTTTTTGGTGGACAATGGACCATGACCCAGTTGTTTGAGTTAATAACCCCTATCTTGGTGTAATAACACGGGTTTTGGACATATTTTGGATAAATAGTTTGAAGGTCAAACCAAAGTGACGCTATTGTGAATGAGTGATTTGAAGACCGCATGCTGTGACCTCCTCCGGCCTAATTGGAAGCGGAATCTAACCTGAAGAATACTCGTAACGTCACGACACAATACAGATACACTCACTTACACACAGAACTCCAGGTTGGCACCAGAGCAGTGTCCTTCAACCATGAGGTAAGTGCCTTTGTTTGTATATTGTACCTTGTACTTGTATTGTCTGCTCCGCGTACGGCGGACAGTACGCTAGCCACTCTTGTCTCTAGAGCCCCACGATTATAACTCTTCCACTGCGCACTTGAAATCGTATTGTACGGGGTCTAGTCTGGCAGCGTACAGGTATTCTGCTGTTTCCAATTAGACTGAAAGATGATCCCAACATAGTTGGGCAAAGTGTAGGTGAGTGATAATGATAATGGTACTATCCGTTTTTTAAACAAAATTAATCGGTCACTTGACAGGCGTTTTACTTTGTATAAATTACTAGCTTTTGCCCGCGCCTTCACCTACGTTAAATTCGGGATAACACGGTTTCTCTTTCCTGATTTAGAACACAGAAGAGAACTCGGAACAGAATGTTATTTTAATACGCTACTGCAGACGATATTATATGTCTTTCCATTTGGGGATAGAATGTAAAGATTCTGGGCATTGGACACACGCAAACATGCTGCATACAATTGTCCTTGGGAAAAGCACGGCTCTTCTAAGTTCACCACAGCCAACGAAAAAAGAAAAAAAGTAGCCTATGTCACTTTCCATCCCTTCAACTATCTCCACTTAAAAAATCACGTCAATTCGTCGCTCCGTTTTGCCGTGAAAGACGGACAAGACACACACACTTTCCCATCTATATCTTCTATACATCTATACAAATAAATAAAATTGGAGTGTCTGTTTTTAATATTAAAATAACCGCTTTTTACTAAGTGTATATGGATGTATACACGGTACATATACCAAAACAACATTTTTTACAATTTTTGCCTGTCTGTCTGTCTATCTGTCACTCTGTTTGTTCCGGGTAATCTCTGAAACGGCTGGACCGATTTTGACGGGACTTTTGGGTTAGCTGATGTACTAAGGAGTAACTTAGACTACTGTTATTTTAGAAAAATACCTACGTTAATTTCCGACATTCACGCGGGCGAAGCCGCGGGCAAAAGCTAGTTTATAATATAACCTAAGTATGGTTTTCATCACCTCTGTTCTCAAAACGGTGAAGGAAAAAATTGTGAGGAAACCGGCATATTCTAAAACTCAAAATTCGGAGACATATGTCATCTTTCAACCTGCACTGGGCCCGTGTGGTGGATTACGGCCCACTCCCTCTCATAAAGAGGAGGACTGTGCCCTAGCAGTCGGAATGTTATAAGCTGGTTTTTCTTATCCTATCCTTGATACTATCCAAGTACCTATTTTGTTCCTTGAACATCCATGTCATTAAAAATATCAGTTTTATTATCATAGCTTCTCATCAGGTAAGTTCTATTAGCAAAATTTCATCGCAGTTTAAGAGTTTTTCTTCCAAAAAGTTTTCAGTCAAAGTTTTTCAGATAAAGTTCTTATCACTTGTGGCCCGCTTGCACGTAAGATAAATACATCCGTTCAAATAGGTAATAACAATTGCTACCTGAGAATTTTCTTCTTTATGACAGATTGGTAAAACTCTTTAGACTCGTATATCCTTTCCATCTATTATTTTCCTTAATTTACGATGTTTTCCATCACTGTTTTGAGAGCAGTGGTGATGAAATAATCTCCACAAGGTACAACGCCTGTCAGGGTTTGAGTCTATCACCTACAAGTTGTAAATCGCGGCCAGTACCACTAGGTTACCAGTGCTTCAGCTGTAGGTATACGTGATGAAAATAATGATGTATTTTATTTTGTCACCATCTCGTTGATTTAATGAATGCCAGCGCTACTGATGAGCCTTCAGTTTAAATTCCCAGGACGAGACGAGTCAAAGAGTTTTTCCATCAAGAATTGTTCAGTAGCAACCTGGAGTATGTTTTTGTTCCCTTTCTTGACTCTCTTGAATATTTCTGCCTTTTAAAAATACCACTGTTATTTGACTAGATCTTTTGCTAGGTATATTTTTAGGAATATGTTATCTATCATCTTTTAACTTTCCTTCAACGGTACGTATCTTAAAACTTTCCATAATTATCTCCCTAACACAGATCTTTAGAAAATTTTCTTTGGTCATCGTTCCACAAAGTTTTCTTTAATAAAATCCCCGACCACCCCGTCCAGTTCGCCGTGATCACCACAGTGATCTGCACAAAGTTTTTAATTCCGAGTTTTTCCTGCTCAAGCTCTTATCGGTCGACTGCGTAACACTGTTAAGTTCGGACCTGTCTTAATCCTCGGGTTTGGGTGCGGTTGCACTTACAGCGAAGATCTTTCGCCATTTTGGATGGTCGATTGAAATCTTAAACTAAAACTTATGGGACTGAAACATCTCATGAATAGAGGATGATGCAGAGATCTGCCGTTCTCATTGTGGAATTCAGCATTTATAAAAGCGTGATGTCGTGTGTACTGTAAAGATACAATCTGGACCATATTCTGATCAAAGTAAAGAACTTACGTTTATTTGTTGTAAAAGTGACGCAGAAAAAACACAAAAAATACAAGTTTGGGGCCATATATGTCTCATTCACGCAAAATGGTCATCGCTCAGCAGGCTCGCTCGCTTACAAGGAGGATGAGATCACCAGTGGTAAACTGCTACTGTTCCAGTCACTTGCAAACTGGACCAGATGCCGTCTCGCCGCAGAGATGGAACTGAGAAGAGCATTCAAGATATTCTTGATATGTGGAAGAAGACCGACCCGGACGACGTGCCAGATTTCGTGGCGAAGGAGCTGGGTAAGCTGCTTCCCGTCACGTTCGATCACGTCGACATTACACGGCTGATAAAGGACATCACTACCTTGAAGGTGGAGATGACCAACATGCAGTCCCGTATGGAGGTTGCGGAAAAAACCAACACTGAACGACGAGCAGAAATAACACTCTTGCGCAAAGTGGGTTCAGTAATAGGGTCACCCAGGCCTCTAAGGTGAACACACGTCGAGGGGCGCAAAATGCATCAACACCACGCAGCGGAACAAGTCACCGTGTTTAGTGACAGTTTAAGTTTTGTTTTAAAGAATAAGTATTAGTTTATAATTATGGTTTTATTTAATTTATTTATTGTGTTTTTATGGGCCTAAGTTGCCTGAAATAAAGGATTGTATTGTATTTATTGTATAAGGCTATGTCAGTCAAGGAAAATTACAATCATATTCTATATCAGTATTACATAGCTGTAGTATTCGATTTAAGTAACTCTGAAGTTTATACTAAAAGGTTTGTACAATTTTTTAAGTTTGTTTGTTTGCAAAGTTAACTGCTTACTTCTATGGTTCTATTATGTAATGTGTATTGTCCAATAATTGAACGTTCAAGTATTTAATCTAAATAACATACGTAAAAGACCAGGATATATTTATAACGTATAATAAATATTCTTTCAAAAACCGATTATAGCTTCTATTGAAACTTATAATTAAAACTTGATTTTCCATTATGTCTATGTTTCAGTTGGACTAACTACAGAGGCGGGATTTTTCATTTTTCTTTATGTAATAATTTTTGCTATCCTGATGATCTTGGCCAAGATAATAGCACAAAATTATGAAATTATTATATTATTATTTCTCCTTGATAAGGGTGTAAAATTTAAAATTAATCTCAACCTTAAAGTGGGTAAAATTGGAGTTCTAAGATTCCGTTACATAGTACATACTCGTAGATAGATAGATACAAATGAAGCTAACGAATGCATATTTAAAATACTAACAAATGCTAAGGAAGATGATATTAAAATTCCAGGAAATTATTCCTACTGAAAAAGCTATTAACAAAACTGCAAGGACACTTACCCGCTACCACTGCCACCTTCTATCTAAGACCAAGAGTCCACGAACATAAGCCGTTAGTTTAACGCTATCGCACAACTTGCAAAGGTATTAACTGTACAATGTAAATTAGACAAGGGTTCTGGATTTTTCAAGTATTTTTAGTATATGTGGGATGATACGTGCCTTGAATGAAGATTAAGGGTAAATGATCGGGAGAATGGATAGGTGTATTTTTGATCGCGGGTCGTGTTCCTTTTCGGGTTGGAATAAGATGTAAGATTTTATGTATGTAGAGTAATGTATTTTTGCCGTGATTGTATAAATGTCTGTATCCCGGCTTATTTCCCGGATGGGTTGAGCAGAGGCTGCCTATAGTACATCCACATTTCGTCAGTTATATTTAAGTTTTTGGCTATAGAGGGCGAGCCTATTGCTTGGCACAAATCCAGACTCCGGGCTGCTACTGAGAAATCCCAGATGGAAAAACCCAATAACAGTTTCGGTGACCTGGGAATTAAACCCAAGTCTTCATGCTCAGGAGTAGCTTTTGACTACTAAACCAACAAGACAGTCAAGAGAGAATTTAATCGTGACCATTTTTTTACTTTCACCCTTTCATGCCTGGAATGGGTTGCAGGAAATATTCTAAACAATCAAGGGACTACAGTGTGAGTTTCTGCGTCGCCTTTTATGATATACCGCGTTGTTTTATTCCTTACGGAGCTTTATGGTGTTTAAAGTTTAAAAAGTTTAAAATTTTTATTTCGGAACAAATAACACAGGACAAGTTTGACAAGTAAAATGATGGTAGCTGCAAAAGTATAAACTGTAGCGCAGCTAACAACGCCCTACTCCGCCCCGATGTGGGGAAACTGTGCATGAATATTTAAAAAAATATTCGAAGATTGTCGTGGAGGCGTGGGTTAAAATCCAGTTAAGTCCCAATGTGACTCTTTCATTTCATATATGTTTTTTTCTGAGTTTATATTGAACATTGCTAACATCGGTGACGGTAACATCGTAAGGAAATTCGGTCTTAACAGTTTATATAGGTGTAAAACTGCCAATCTGTCTTGTCCGCTCTTTTGTCCCCGACGCCGAGACCCGCCGCGACGTCCCAATCAATGTCCGTTCCGTCTCTTGCGCCGCTGAGACTGCCTGAGCCTGCATTAAATACGTCCTTAAATATTAATAATTCCGATCCAATCCGTCTCTTGTTGACCTCTTCTAGCGACGCTTTAAGCCGAGATCCATATCTTACAAGTGTGAGTGCAGTGCTCTTAGCAAGAAGTCACTTAGTTTTAAGTTTTTAAGTCTAGGTTTTAATTTATTGAGGCAGCCACAGACAAGTTCGGTTAAGCAGTTTGCGATCTGCAGAAGGCCATTATAAAAAAAAAAACAGGCGCTGGCAGTAGCAACACCCGTCTGCTCAGAAGATCCTCTAATTTTGCAGAGGATGAGTAAACGTTACACCCTCTATTCTGATATCTCTATAGGGTCATCGAACTTTAGTTATTGAAGTCAGTTTCAAAAACATTTTTTTCTGGTATCGATATCTAAATACGACAAAACTAGAGAAAACAGTTTGAGCTCTCCGATTTTTTTTGTTTTGGTTTTCGAGGGTGCTCAAGCCGATAATGAGCCCGAAATAAAGTTTGAGTGTTTTCAAGATGGAGTAAACACTGTTACATTTGGAGATGAAGAAATAGATTTTGTTTTGATTTTAAAATAACCCTGTCATCATCATCATCATTTCAGCCAAACGACGTCCACTGCTGGACATAGGCCTTCTCCAAGCACCGCCACTTCGACCTGTTCTGTGCTTCTCGCATTCAACGGATTCCTGCGGCCTTCACCAGGACCAACAATATTTTTTTTGCGGATGGGAAATCGTCTAATGACTTCTCCCGCTCTGAGCCGAGTGGGAGGGCGTGTCACATTTTTACTGACAAAGACCCACCCGTGTTCCTTCAGTTGCCTGGGTAACTCTTAACTTTTCTTCCAGGAATAACCCTGTGGCGCGGTCAGGGTCGCGAGATTTGTTCGAAAGAGAGACCGTGGGCCTGGCACATGGGCAAAGAAGGAAAACGGGTGGGTTTTAGTCAGTAAATAGTCTGATACGCCCTCTCGCTTCGCCTAAGAGCGGGAGACGTCATTTGATGATTTACTACCCACAAAAAAACCCCTGTGGACTTAACCATCTATGTTTAATTATTTATAGATTCGTAATAAAAGGTATTAAAATGTTCAAACTTGATGAAAACGGAACCCCTATTGATTCTATCACTAAAGTCTTTACAATATCTATCCCAGATATCTGTAATCAGAACATGAATGAGGCCAATTAACGGATCACTAATACAGAGTGTTTGCAAACGGATTCAATCAACTTGCTTTGATGACATTGTTTGTTTACGTGTTCGAGTTTGTAATGTCATTACAATGCAATCAGCCAAAGTAAGTGGTGACTGTGTAAACAGAAATGTGCTTTTGAATGAAAAACAACACCACAACTGGATATTTCGGATAAGTAGTGTTACGTATCTGCTTAATCCTGTTAGAATGAAATGATTAGGCAGATCTATTACAATTTATTAGATGAAAATTAAAAGGAGATGTCAAGTACAGCTTAACTATAAAAGACCCTGCCTGGCACGCACTCTTTGTTTTATGGTTCTATCAGGCACGTAGTTGACCTTCGATGATCGGGAGTGGAGGCCCCAGGTGGATCTTTAGCTGGATCCCCTGGGTTTGATGTTTTTCAAATCGGCTCCAAGAGTAGACCGGCTTCAAGAGTAGACTGGCTGCAGAATGGACTGACTTCAGAATGGACTGATTTCAGAGTGGAATAGCTTCAAGTGTGCACTGGCTTCAGAGGAATGACTGCAAGAGTGGCGTGGCTTCCAGAGTGGACTGGCTTCAGAGGAGTGGCTTCCAGAGTGGCACCGTCAGCGGTTCGAACGCCCGTTTTTATATCAAAGTCGTCTTCTCTTTCCAAACATTTTTCCAAATATTAGTTTTCTTGTAGCCATCATCTCATCTGACAAGTGTAGTCGGCCAGAACATATCCATGAGTGTGTGTAGCTGGCCACATGAGTGCGTAAAGAATTTTTATAAATATAATTTTAAGTTAAGTTATTTAGTAAACAATCGTAATAATTAATAAAATCAAATAGCTAGACATATTGATAAAAATAATTTAAATTATATAAACCAAAAAGTAGCCATTCATAGACTAAGCAGAAAGGTAACTGACAGTTGACAATTTGGCTTGTCACAACATGAAAATTTGAGTTAATATTTTATTTCAGCTATTTTTAAGTTAATAAATCGTATTTAGATCGATTTGCTAAGTGTAGACATATAAACAAATAAAAATAAGTAAAGCATGAATAGTGTAAACATAGAAACAAATAAAAAGGATGATAAATAGTTATAAGGAATCATGAATTAAAGTGTAAGTATAGCATGAACGCCATATTTCCCCAACGACCCCGAGAATTTTTTTAGCCTAGAACAAAAATTTTGCTAAGTTAAAGTATTACAGCATTCACAAAACTTACAAAACTCATTCAAACACACCGACATCTTACGAAGTTAGGTCGGGTAGGATTCATATTCAATGATCACTACTCAACCTGATAAATCAATAAATTTAAGGCTTATTTTAGGAGTTGTAATCCGCTGAAATATGGCGTTCATGCTTTACTTACACTTTAATTCATGATTCCTAATAACTATTTATCATCCTTGTTTCTATGTTTACACTATTCATGCTTTACTTATTTTTATTTGTTTATATGTCTACACTCAGCAAATCGATCTAAATACGTGTAGTGGACGAATGGGATGTGATCAGCACCCTTACTCGCCCTGGGACTTCTTCCACGTTTTTGACGTGCTTCCCTACTTACCTATTGCGCTGGTAAAACACGTCACCACGCACCCCTGAATGCGTAATAACAATACGGTCGACCAAGACCTCGGGAGACTGAACGTGAGGCTGAATTCTGAGAGAAACGGACGAAATAAAACACTTTTCTTCTAGTATTTTTGGTCCATGGACTCCGGCTTGTTCTTCGTTGTGCCTCTTCAACGGCTGAGCTGCGACTAAATGGGCCCGGCCGATCGTGCGTATTTTATAGTCGACGGGGCCGCTTCCCATTACCTTATAGACGACAGTGATTTTCAAGCCCATTTCACTGTTAGTTTTCATCGAGCCGAAGTCTTTGAACCCCTTTATTTTTAATTAATTATCACATAACCCTTACATTTTATATATTTTCACATTTTTTATGTGGTCCCTTCTTATATAAAAACACAATATTGCATGTACATAGTCACAATAAAAACTTTCTAGAACAAAAACTTACAAAGTTTGACTTAGGACAATTGCCACTATCTTTAATCTATAATATCTCTGAATCCTGTGGTCCGATTTTGATAATTTAAACGTTAAAAGTGGTTTTACATCTAATTCTATCGTTAACAACAAAAATAGCAACAATCAGACCAGAAACAAAAAAACTCATTTTCAAGTTACGTAATTATAGAACATCCTTTCGAAATTTTGTACATTTCCTTACAAGATTCACTCAAATTGAAGTTAATTAGATTCTAATAAGAAAACTAAGCATGAAATCTATAAACTAAAACTAATTAGAATCGAATACATAAACTTATAAACAAGACTTTTCAAAATGATTAAATTCCTTACTAGCTACAAAATTATTCCTTATATTTACATTTTATTATCAAGGCGCTCTCTGCGCTACTTGCACCCACTTACACAGAGGGGGTCTAAATTTTGACATTTTTACGAACTTTTGAGACCTTTACTAATTTAAAAATGCTTTCTAACTTACAAAATCATTGTCAGGGTGCACTCCGATACTACTTGCGCCTAGATGCTTAGATTTCGTCGCCGCCATTCTCCCCCTCGTGCGTCGCACCATCCTCCAGGCTCGGCGATACTCCCGGCACCAACAACACCACTCTCGAACTGGGTATTCGTAGAACTCCTCCTCTGGTCTCGACGTCGACGATCCTGACTCGCCCGTCTGGTCCCGGATAAACCTGCTGGATTCTGCCGCGTGGCCAGGTACATCTCGGCAGGCTGTGGTCGACGATGAGCACGACGTCTCCGACTCGTAGATCGGTGGGGTTGGTTCTTCCCTTGATCTTCCTGGGCAGCAGGGTAGGTAGGTATTCCCGCAGCCAGCGTTGCCAAAAGTGGTCAGCAAGCCGCTGCGTGGCCTTCCAGGTGGGTCTGCCCACCAGCTCGCTGTCTTCGAAGTTGCCGACTCTTGGTGCGCCACATGACCGCCCAATTAAGAAATGATTAGGCGTTAGCGCTTCTTCTTCAGGATTCTCGGAGAGGTGAGTGAGAGGTCGAGAGTTAACGATGTGCTCGGCCTCTAAGAGGAGGGTGTGGAATATCTCCTCTCGCGGGTGTTTTTCTTTCAGGGTGGTGTCCAGCGCGGTTTTGATCGATCGCACTAGACGCTCCCATGCACCGCCCATATTCGGGGCACCAGGAGGGATGAACTTCCACTGCACGCCGATCTTCTCTGCTTCTGAGATGAGATCTTCTTGTTTCATGGTGTCTTGTGCTTCTTGTAGTTCTTTGTTCGCGCCGACGAAGTTAGTCCCGTTGTCGGTGTAGACAATCTTCGGCATTCCTCTTCTCGCTGCGAATCTCCGTAAGGCCATTATCATGCTGTCGGTGGAGAGTGAAGGGGTGAGTTCCATGTGTACGGCTCTAGTTGTTAAGCACGTAAATAGAGCTCCCCATCTCTTCTCATGGCGTCTTCCTACGGTGATTGTCATCGGGCCGAAGTAGTCTATGCCAGTGCACGTGAAGGGATGTGTACTGTGCATCAGCCTTTCTGAAGGTAGGTTGCCCGTCGGTAATTCTCGCGGTTTAGCTCTTCTCACTTTGCACCATTGACACTGATGTTGCACTGCTCTGATTGCTGATCTTATTCCCAGCACCCAGAAACGCTGTCTCACTTCGTTTATTACTGTTGCGTGATTACCATGGTTGAATCGGCAGTGGAAATCTTCCAGTATAAGTCTCGTGGTCTTGTCCTTACTGTCGAGCACGATGGGTCTCTTGTATTCTCTTGTTACTCCCCGTATCGCGTCGATTCTTCCTTTCAGCCGCAGGAGACCGTCTTCCAGCACTACGTCGAGCTTTTTCAATTTGCTGCTTCCTTCTAATGGTTTTCCTTGCTGCAGACACTTGATGTCTTCTTTGAAGCTTCTCTCTTGACTGCCTTTCAGTAGTATGATTTCAGCTTGCTCTAGTAGTACGGCGTTCAGCGGTATATATTTCCTGTCTGGCACTCTTGAAGATTGATGTCGTTTCTCGACACCTTTAGTTCGTTTTCCTTTCGTCGCTTTCCAGGCGGGATCTTCTCGGCTGACGTTGACCCTCTCCTTTGTTCTGCAGAGTTGTATGAATTGTAACACTCTTGCTGTAGCTCGCCACAGTCTCTTCCAGGACGAGAACCTCTCAGGATCTGGTGATGGATAAGTGGTGCTTGCTGCTGCTACGACGTCTGCTGTCTTCTCTTCACCGGTGGCTTCCTTCTTGAATGTTCTGGGTGCCGGCCAGTGGGCTTCCTCTTTCCTTAGGAAGTCAGGTCCAACGTACCAGCGGTGACAGCAGTCGAAGTGTTCCGGTACGTCGCGCGTCGCATCATCTGCAGGGTTATGTGCCGTAGGTACCCATCTCCAGTCCTGTGGTTTTGTGAGATCTTCTATCTCTGCTAAGCGATGAGCTACGAACGTCTTGAAGGTTCTCGGGTCCGTCTTGATCCAAGAGAGTACGATGCTGGAGTCTGTCCAGAAGGTCTTCTTTACCACCTTCAGGTCCATTTCTTCTTCCACCGAATGTGCTAGTCTGCTTCCAAGAAGGGCCGCCTGCAGCTCGAGTCTCGGGATCGACACTGGTTTCAGTGGTGTGACACGTACTTTTGCCGCCACTAAGCTGATGTGGTAAGTCCCGTCCCGACCTTGTGTCCTCCAGTAAACTGTTGCCGCGTACGCCATCTCGCTTGCGTCTGTGAAGGTGTGCAGCTCCCCCTCGGTGCCATGTGGCGCTAGACATCTTGGAATCTGAAGTTCTTGAAGCAGCTTCATCTTCTCTAAGTAGGTTCTCCACACTTCGTATTCCTTGTCTTCTATTTCTTCATCCCAGCCGACGCCGCTTCGCCATATGTTCTGAAGCAGCTTCTTGCCTTGGACGAGAACCGGTGATGCTAATCCCAGTGGGTCGAAGGTTGACATTACGGCGCTGGTGACTTCTCTCTTCGTAGGCACCTGGAGCCCTGTAGCTATCTCCTCCGGTGTGTTTCGAAGGTTCGCCCTGAAGCCGATGGAGTCCCTTTCTGTGAACCAGCGCAGTCCTAGTGTCTTCTCTTCTTTCTCGCCAAGGTCCACTTCGGTTTTCTCTGCTGTGTCCTTTTTTACGTCTTGCAGCAGCTCACGTTGGTTTGATGCCCATCCTCTAAGTTCGAAGCCTGCCTTCCGATGTATGTAGTCTACCTGCGCCGTCACTCTTCTGAAGTCTTCTTCTGAATGAAAGCTGTGTAGGTAGTAATCCATATAGTGGTTCAGCTCGATCGCTCTTGCAGCTTCTGGGTATTGTTCCTTGAAGTCCGCTGCGTTTCGGTTCTTGACGTAGATCGCTGTGCTGGGAGATGAGGTCGCGCCGAAGATGACTGATGTCATCCTATACTCCTTCGGTACTATGTCGCGCCGATCCCCTCGCCACAGGAAACGCAGGCTGTCTCTATCTTCTGGGCTGATACGAACTTGCAGGAACATTTCCTTTATGTCGGCTGCCACTGCTAAGGGCCCTTGTCGAAACCTGAGCAGTACTCCAAAGAGTGACTGCAGTAGGTCTGGTCCTGGCAGTAGAGCATCGTTGAGGCTTCTTCCCCTGGATTTGGCTGCTGCGTCGAAGACGATCCTTATCTTCTTCTTAAGGGGATGAACCACGGAGAAGTGAGGGAGGTACCATTTCTTCTTGGAGTCTTCTTGTCCTATAGGTGCTTCCTCTGCATACTTGCTGTCGATTAGATGCTGGATCTGCTTGTTGTATTCTGCCTTCAGCTGGAGATCCCTGTCTATCTTCTTCTCGATGTTGATCAATCGATTCTTAGCAGACGTGTAGCTCTCTGGCATCTGCTCTTCTTCGTTCTTCCACAGGAGTCCAGCTTCAAATCGACCATCTTCAAGTCTTCTGCAGGTCTTCTCTAGGATGGCAAGTGCTCTACCTTCTGAGTCCGTAGTAGGTCTTCTTGGTAGCACCCCAAGCGCTTCGATCGCGAAATGGTCCTTGATGGCTTGATGCATCTCTTCTTCAGGTGTGCTGACATGAAGACACGTGTTCAGGAATTGCACTTGTCTTGTACTCCCGCTGTCCGATCCATGTAGCACCCAACCAAGTCCTGTTCTTGAAGCGACTGGTTGTCCTGGTTTCCCTCTTCTTACTTCTTGAGTCACAATCAGCTCCCAGTTATCTTGACCTATGAGTAGCTGCGGTGGTTCCCCTTCGTAGTACAGCGAGTCGGCGATCTTCTTTAAGTGTCGACATTCTTCAATCCTTTTTCTGTCTAAGAACTGTGGTGCAAGCTTCAGCTCGTTGATAGTTCGGACTCTTCTGATTGTCTTCTTGGTTCCTTGGTGAACTCCCTTCACCGTGAGGTCAAGTGTCTGAGAATCCTTTTTCTTTATCAGCCTGCCTCCTACTGTCTCGATGACCAGTTCTTCTCTGTTTCCTTGATCGCCGACTTCTTCTGCCACCTTCTCATCCAAGAGTGACACTGTTGACCCCTCATCCATGAGGGCTAGTATCTTCTTAGATCCTTTTGACCCGAAAACTTCCACTGGAACTATCTTCAGGTATGCTCTTGCGTTGTTTACCGCATTCACTGACGCCGTGACACTTGTTTCTTCTTGATGTGTCTCCTTTTTGTCTCCCGAGGTCCTGTCTTCTGAGTCGACGTGCAACAGATGATGGTGCCACCTTTTGCATTCCTTGCATGGTGGTTTCCTGCAGCTCTCCTTCCGGTGTTTCCCTTGAAGGCACTTGAAACAGACGTGGCTCTTCTTAACTATTGCCCACCGATCTTGAACCGACGCCTTCTGGAACTTCTGACATTCAACTAGGAAGTGCTCACTTTCACACATGGGGCAAGTCTTCTTAGCATCCTTTCCTTTGAAGTCCTTCTCCTTCGTAGCATGCGCCGCTTGTCGATGAGTCCTCTTGATCCCACTCTTTTCTTCTGAGGTCGCGAAGGCTTTACATTTGTCTGCTTCTTTGTTCAGGAAGTTGGATACCAGGGTTAAGTCGGAGAATTCACTTTCTTCTGCTGCTGCCGTGAAGTCATACCATCTGAACTTAAGGACCGTTGGCATCTTCTCTATTATTTGTTTCACTATTTCAGGTGAATGCAGGTACTGCGGTTTCTTCAACCCTTTAATAGCTGCTACGCTGTTGTTGATCTGGCTTGCGAAGACACATATGTCCCTTGGATTTTCTGAAATCTTCGATAACGCCTTGACTTTGTCCAATTCTGCTAACACCAGCGCGTCAGGCCTTCCATATCTTCTTGTCAGGGCTTGCATCACTTCCAGCGGAGAGGCTTCGGAGTACAGCAGACTCTTGATAGCTTCTCTTGCGTTGCCCTTAAGTGCTCTTCTTAAGCGAGCCATATTCTGGACGTCGTTGAACATCGGTGCTGTATCCTCGTAGACAACCTTGAACGCCAACCACTCACTGCTGCTGCCGTCGAAGTAGGGTAACTCGTGGATATACTTCGGCTGCGTTGCTTGTTCCCGTATAGTGAAGGCTTCTTTCAACGCCGTCGCCAACGTTTGAATTTCAATCGTAGTTCCTTTCGTTGGAGAGTGCTCTTCTGGCTTCACCTTCTGAGGTTCTTCTGCTGGAGGTTGATCTCGTGGCTCCGGTCGTTCCCTGTTGTCGTCTTCCATTATAGATGTCTGGATCCAGTTCTGCACCTGTGCTGTTCTGTCTTCCAGGTCTTCATCCACGGAATCATCATCTTCACACTGTGCCAGTCCCAATCTGACACGGGCTAGTTTCGCCGCGGCCTGTGCTTGCTTCAGTTCCAGGCGCGCTAACTCTTCTTTGGCTTCCAGCTCGCGTCTTCTGGCCGTGGTGCTCGTGGTCTTCGTGGACCTGGCGCGACGACCGACCCCTTTCGGCTTTAGCGTCTTGGTAGAACCAGGAACAGCCTTTTCCGCGGCATCTTCTGGGGCCTTCTTGGTCGTTTCCTTCTGTGCGGCTTCTTTCTTCTGACCGTTCTTCTCGGTCGCCGCTGTGGTCGCAGTCTCCACCGTTGTCTCCGTTGTCGTGGTCTCTTCCGTAGCCGTCGTACCCGAAGAGGTGTTCGTGCCCGATGTAGTTGCGGTTCCCGATGACGCCGACGTGACCCCTTCTGATTCTGTTGCCTCTTCTGTCGCGTCCTTAGCGGAAGGACGGGACGGCGGACGTGAGGGGGCATCCTTCTGCGACCTGGTAACCGGCATGTTTCAGTCTTCTGAATTTTTCGGACTTCTGAACTTCTAATCTTCTGAACTCTTCTGGTTTCTTCCTGCAGGGAATCCGGCGCTCGAAGGACCAATTGTAGTGGACGAATGGGATGTGATCAGCACCCTTACTCGCCCTGGGACTTCTCCCACGTTTTTGACGTGCTTCCCTACTTACCTATTGCGCTGGTAAAACACGTCACCACGCACCCCTGAATGCGTAATAACAATACGGTCGACCAAGACCTCGGGAGACTGAACGTGAGGCTGAATTCTGAGAGAAACGGACGAAATAAAACACTTTTCTTCTAGTATTTTTGGTCCATGGACTCCGGCTTGTTCTTCGTTGTGCCTCTTCAACGGCTGAGCTGCGACTAAATGGGCCCGGCCGATCGTGCGTATTTTATAGTCGACGAGGCCGCTTCCCATTACCTTATAGACGACAGTGATTTTCAAGCCCATTTCACTGTTAGTTTTCATCGAGCCGAAGTCTTTGAACCCCTTTATTTTTAATTAATTATCACATAACCCTTACATTTTATATATTTTCACATTTGTTATGTGGTCCTTTCTTATATAAAAACACAATATTGCATGTACATAGTCACAATAAAAACTTTCTAGAACAAAAACTTACAAAGTTTGACTTAGGACAATTGCCACTATCTTTAATCTATAATATCTCTGAATCCTGTGGTCCGATTTTGATAATTTAAACGTTAAAAGTGGTTTTACATCTAATTCTATCGTTAACAACAAAAATAGCAACAATCAGACCAGAAACAAAAAAACTCATTTTCAAGTTACGTAATTATAGAACATCCTTTCGAAATTTTGTACATTTCCTTACAAGATTCACTCAAATTGAAGTTAATTAGATTCTAATAAGAAAACTAAGCATGAAATCTATAAACTAAAACTAATTAGAATCGAATACATAAACTTATAAACAAGACTTTTCAAAATGATTAAATTCCTTACTAGCTACAAAATTATTCCTTATATTTACATTTTATTATCAAGGCGCTCTCTGCGCTACTTGCACCCACTTACCCAGAGGGGGTCTAAATTTTGACATTTTTACGAACTTTTGAGACCTTTACTAATTTAAAAATGCTTTCTAACTTACAAAATCATTGTCAGGGTGCACTCCGATACTACTTGCGCCTAGATGCTTAGATTTCGTCGCCGACAATACGATTTATTAACTTAAAAATAGCTGAAATAAAATATTAACTCAAATTTTCATGTTGTGACAAGCCAAATTGTCAACTGTCAGTTACCTTTCTGCTTAGTCTATGAATGGCTACTTTTTTGTTTATATAATTTAAATTATTTTTATCAATATGTCTAGCTATTTGATTTTATTAATTATTACGATTGTTTACTAAATAACTTAACTTAAAATTATATTTATAAAAATTCTTTACGCACTCATGTGGCCAGCTACACAGTACACACACTCATGGATATGTTCTGGCCGACTACACTTGTCAGATGAGATGATGGCTACAAGAAAACTAATATTTGGAAAAATGTTTGGAAAGGGAAGACGACTTTGATATAAAAACGGGCGTTCGAACCGCTGACAGTGCCACTCTGGAAGCCACTCCTCTGAAGCCAGTCCACTCTGGAAGCCACGCCACTCTTGTAGTCATTCCTCTGAAGCCAGTGCACACTTGAAGCTGCTCCACTCTGAAGTCAGTCCATTCTGAAGTCAGTCAATTCTGAAGCCAGTCTACTCTTGAAGCCGGTCTACTCTTGGAGCCGATTTGAAAATCATCAAACCCAGGGGATCCAGCTAAAGATCCACCTGGGACCTCCACTCCCGATCATCGAAGGTCAACTACGTGCCTGATAGAACCATAAAACAAAGAGTGCGTGCCAGGCAGGGACTTTTATACTTAAGCTGTACTTGCCATCTCCTTTTAATTTTCATCTAATAAATTGTAATAGATCTGCCTAATCATTTCATTCTAACAGGATTAAGCAGATATGTATCTGCTTAATCCTAAAAAAGATCCTTAAAAAAGTGCAAGTATAGCATGAACGCCATAGTAGGCAGGTGTTTTTCAATGTTTATTTATTCTAGGGATTTTATTTATTCAATAAAGGGGTTTGTGAATAAGTAATAGCTACACAAGTCCAAAGATAGGAGCCTTTTGGCCTCGCACAGGACTTTCTGTTTTTTTTTACTTTTTTTTTCTTTTGTTTATAATTGATTTTTTGTTTTATTAAGTATTGTTTTTTGTATATTTTCTGTGCTAGTCCCAATAAATACGTTTTCTTTCTTTCTTTCTTACATACAATCACGCCTTTTTCCCATGGGGGTAGGCAGAAACCACGGAATGCCACCTGCCACGATCTCTACACAATCCTTTTGCCTCTTTTAGGTTCATACAATTGGTCATACATACACGCCGGTTGCGAGTACTATGCACCTACCTTTTTGAAAAACATCACAAAAGAGGTCAGTATATGTCCTCCTAGGGCGTCCCCTCCCGGTATTTCCCCTCACATCTGCCTTGTAAATACCTTTTGTTAGTCGTCCTTCATTCATCTCCTCAACATGACCAAACCATCTAAGCATACTTTTTTAAATTTTTGTAATTACATCTTCTTTTAAACCACACCGTTCTCTTATCACATCATTTCTCAGCCTATCATTCATAGTCACACCACACATGCTTCGCAAGGAATGCATTTCCATAGCATTTATCCTACTTTCATGCTTCTTTTGCCACACCCAACATTCACTCCTACACATAAGTGTAGGCACCAGTACACCATTGTGAACAGCCAGTCGAGCCTTATCGGAAATCAATGGGTTGGTCAAAATTGCATGTAAAGCACCATTTACTTTATTTCCCGCATTCACTCTTCTTTCCACATCTTTATCAATCTTTCCATCCCTTGTAAACAATTCGATATTTCTTCTTTCTATAGATCAGCTTTCCCCAACGACCCCGAGAAAATTTTTAGCCTAGAACAAAAATTTTGCTAAGTTAAAGTATTACAGCATTCACAAAACTTACAAAACTCATTCAAACACACCGACATCTTACGAAGTTAGGTCGGGTAGGATTCATATTCAATGATCACTACTCAACCTGATAAATCAAGAAATTTAAGGCTTATTTTAGGAGTTGTAATCCGCTGAAATATGGCGTTCATGCTTTACTTACACTTTAATTCATGATTCCTAATAACTATTTATCATCCTTGTTTCTATGTTTACACTATTCATGCTTTACTTATTTTTATTTGTTTATATGTCTACACTCAGCAAATCGATCTAAATACGATTTATTAACTTAAAAATAGCTGGAATAAAATATTAACTCAAATTTTCATGTTGTGACAAGCCAAATTGTCAACTGTCAGTTACCTTTCTGCTTAGTCTATGAATGGCTACTTTTTTGTTTATATAATTTAAATTATTTTTATCAATATGTCTAGCTATTTGATTTTATTAATTATTACGATTGTTTACTAAATAACTTAACTTAAAATTATATTTATAAAAATTCTTTACGCACTCATGTGGCCAGCTACACACACTCATGGATATGTTCTGGCCGACTACACTTGTCAGATGAGATGATGGCTACAAGAAAACTAATATTTGGAAAAATGTTTGGAAAGGGAAGACGACTTTGATATAAAAACGGGCGTTCGAACCGCTGACAGTGCCACTCTGGAAGCCACTCCTCTGAAGCCAGTCCACTCTGGAAGCCACGCCACTCTTGTAGTCATTCCTCTGAAGCCAGTGCACACTTGAAGCTGCTCCACTCTGAAGTCAGTCCATTCTGAAGTCAGTCAATTCTGAAGCCAGTCTACTCTTGAAGCCGGTCTACTCTTGGAGCCGATTTGAAAATCATCAAACCCAGGGGATCCAGCTAAAGATCCACCTGGGACCTCCACTCCCGATCATCGAAGGTCAACTACGTGCCTGATAGAACCATAAAACAAAGAGTGCGTGCAAGGCAGGGACTTTTATACTTAAGCTGTACTTGCCATCTCCTTTTAATTTTCATCTAATAAATTGTAATAGATCTGCCTAATCATTTCATTCTAACAGGATTAAGCAGATATGTATCTGCTTAATCCTAAAAAAGATCCTTAAAAAAGTGCAAGTATAGCATGAACGCCATAGTAGGCAGGTGTTTTTCAATGTTTATTTATTCTAGGGATTTTATTTATTCAATAAAGGGGTTTGTGAATAAGTAATAGCTACACAAGTCCATAGATAGGAGCCTTTTGGCCTCGCACAGGACTTTCTGTTTTTTTTTTACTTTTTTTTTCTTTTGTTTATAATTGATTTTTTGTTTTATTAAGTATTGTTTTTTGTATATTTTCTGTGCTAGTCCCAATAAATACTTTTTCTTTCTTTCTTTCTTACATACATACATACAAACACGCCTTTTTCCCATGGGGGTAGGCAGAAACCACGGAACGCCACCTGCCACGATCTCTACACAATCCTTTTGCCTCTTTTAGGTGCATACAATTGGTCATACATACACGCCGGTTGCGAGTACTATGCACCTACCTTTTTGAAGAACATCACAAAAGAGGTCAGTATATGTCCTCCTAGGGCGTCCCCTCCCGGTATTTCCACTCACATCTGCCTTGTAAATACCTTTTGTTAGTCGTCCTTCATTCATCTCCTCAACATGACCAAACCATCTAAGCATACTTTCTTAAATTTTTGTAATTACATCTTCTTTTAAACCACACCGTTCTCTTATCAAATCATTTCTCAGCCTATCATTCATAGTCACACCACACATGCTTTGCAAGGAACGCATTTCCACAGCATTTATCCTACTTTCATGCTTCTTTTGCCACACCCAACATTCACTCCCACACATAAGAGTAGGCACCAGTACACCATTGTGAACAGCCAGTCGAGCCTAATCGGACATCAATGGGTTGGTCAAAATTGCATGTAAAGCACCATTTACTTTATTTCCCGCATTCACTCTTCTTTCCACATCTTTATCAATCTTTCCATCCCTTGTAAACAATTCTTTCTTTCTTCTTTCTATAGATCAGCTTAAACTGGGCTTACACCGGTTGATCCGAAGATGAGTTACCATTTTTACGTACCAAGAACTCTCCGTGCCTCGGAAAGCACGTTAAGGTCCGGTAGATCTTTGACAGTTGTAACGGGTCGTCAGAAGGCCGAAAGTCTGACAACCAGTCTTACCAAGGGGTATCGCATTACCTAGCAACTAGTTTGTTTAGGTCAAACAGTCGTTCTAGGTAAAATACTGGTATTTCCACATCTGGTTTGATTGGAAACCAACCCGAACATATATGGAAAAGTTAGGCACATGAAGATGATGATCAAGGTTGTTTTACATATTGAGTTTTATTGAAAAGATTTTTGTGCATATATTTGCCATTGTTAATCCTAAACTCACTATAACTAATCTTAGCCACACAAAGAAAATGAATGATGGAAATAATCAGTAATAATTAATTTATCTATTACTAGCTTTTGCCAGCGGCTTCGCCCGCGTGTAGGTCGGAAAATATCCCGCGGGAACGTAATACCGGGATAAAAAGTAGCTTATGTGTTAAGCTAGGTTATAAACTAACTGTGTTCCAAATTTCATCCAAATCCGTTCAGTAGTTTTTGCGTGAAAGAGTAACAAACAGCCACACATCCACACATCCATACACACAAACTTTCGCATTTATAATATAATATAATATTAGTAGAATTTATGGTTCGAATCGATCATTGGAAGAAGAATGTAACATTAAATAACAAAGGTTTGTTTCTAATGTATGAAAACACAAACTAAATTAAAAAAAAAAACCTGTAAGACGAAGCCATTCTTCGTATTTCACTGTGATTAGCAATCCAACTCTCCTCTTCAGAGAATAAGAGACGTTGCACTATCAAAGAATTACGTAAAAGCAGCTAGAATAAGACATAAGCTGTACCTATAGTCTGTTTCAATAGTATTTGATGAAAGTGTAAATAAGCCCTGTTTCAGTCAAAAAGATTTCACCTTTATTTCTCACCTCCTTTTTATACGTTATATTCCACTAAAATTAAAATAATAAACTAATTTTAACAGATACCTGTGTTACAATTATTTCTGCGATAAAAATGATAAAGAGGGCTCACCGATATAGACGTCAAACGTGACACTATTGTTTAGATATCATTCATTAACTGTAAAATCATCGACGAAAATTGAGCTTTCATAGGAATTGACCTCAACTGTTACATGAATAAACATTTTAAGGTCATTTAATTATTATAAACTAGCTTCGACACGCGACTTTGTTCATGTAAAATTTTGGCCTTCGACCCGTCGCACAGTGGAACGAATGTATGGGAGCGGTTGGACGTAGACATGTCCGAAAAATAAGAGTAAAATTATGACAAACTAATGATGCCATCTTATTCGATTACTTAATGCCTTCATAAATTGTGGTGATGAATTTCTTCATAACTCCCATATTTCGGGAGTAATTTGAGAAAATGTGAAATTTTACTATGAAAATGAGTGTATCGAGCTCTCTCCCTCCTGATTCCGGGCTTGTTTCAAGCAGCGGTCTCTAATATCGTAATGCTATTACTAAGAGCTATATTTAATACTAAGACACATAGTGCGCCAAATGTGCACTTTCTGGGATAAAAGGAAATGAAAATTTAAAAAAAAAAACGTTTTTTCCCCATTTGTATTTACTTTAAACCGCAGACAGACTTATTAAGAGGTCTATAAATATATTATATATATACAGAAATATATATTAACAAAAATATTCACAAGAACTGATGAGAGTATGACTTTTAAGTAAGTTGATAATAAATTACCTAGTTTCATTAAAAGTACAATAAATAATTAAGATGTAAGCTCTAATTTACTAAGTTACACATTTTAAAACAATAACATCATTTAATTATCTTCGTCATCATCATCATCATCAATTAATTCAAATTCAGAATCGATGTCCGCTAAATCATTTATGTTAACAAATTCGATATCACTTTTCTCAGAATCCGTAAGCTCATAAAATTCCTTAAAAGAAGATTTTTTTACAAACTTATTTCCTTTTGGACGGATACTTGTAACAAGTGGATCAGAAGACAGTAAAAGATTGTGCATAATATCTTCATTGCATGAGATACTGCTATGCTTTCGAGAATGCCCCTCTCTATATTTTCTAAAATCTTTATTTCTAGCCTCAGATGCCTCTTCGGATAGAAAACCAATGGGCACAATTGACATGTTCTGAACTATGTCTGGCCCATGCATTAAAATTTTATGAAGTGAAGAAGGCATATAATACCATGGGTATAACTCCACGTAAAGCTTAGCAGTATCAAAGCAGAACTCTCGGAATTTAGTTACGTTGATCTTCTCTCCTGATGAAATACACTGCAAGATCACACAGATTTTTCTTAAAAGCATAGCATCTATTCCGGTCAGTTCAGCAGATTTAGTGTAGTTTTCAAAAAATCTCCTTGCCGAGTTGCCATTGTTGGTGGATCCACTGCCTTGTTTCACAACATCGAGAAGTAAGCCCGTTTCTCTTCTTACAGCCTCTTGAACTCTTTTCTTCCTGTCATCAACTTGCCTTTTTGCTATATCACCCCTTACTTGCCATGATTTTATGTCTAATTTGTAGGAAATGTGTAATAAGCATTCCATTGAGCGAATCCAAGCGTGAAGGGTGCTTAAGCTATATTTATACATGTCCTCGTTTGCGTGTTTATCTTTGATTAACTCTAAATTATTCATTTCTTTAGGACAAGCCTTGCATATGTCACACACTAAAGCTGCTGTATTGGATATAATGGAATGAATTTTACCATCAATCATTGTCAACAGCAGTTGGTGTTTGACACTAATTCCATCAGTGATGGTGGATGGAGTTAAGGCTTCAATCTCTGCTTCGATTTCAGCCATCTCTCTCTGCACATTTTCTTTGGTTTCCTTTATAAACTTAAACAATATTGGCCGGCAAAATGAAGTGGAAGATGGTCGCTCGTTTTCCCAAATTGTTACACCTTTTGAGACGAGCCGCAGTGGTACAAGACTAATCATAAAATTACTAGCAAGATCGATTTGCTCATCTTCACTCGTCCTTTGATGATAAATGCTTTGGCTAGATGATCCGTCAAAACCCCATTTGCTGGTCAATACGAGCTGTTGATTGGGATCAACAGGGGTTTCTAACGACCTAATAAGTCTTCTTGAGGTTAAATCCATCAAGGCTTGTAATTTGATTTTTGCAGAGCTCTCTGTAACTGTGAGATCTTCTTTGGCCGGATAGCACTTAATTTTTTCTTTAACCAACATGTAGTAACTCGGGTATTGAAGAGCTCCTTCTTGAGTGTTGAAATCCCGAAGAGTGTTATAGCGCCATTTCGATAAGTTCATCGATACATAAAGAGCCAATGCCTTCAAAGGGGATATTTCCCGTACCTGAATTGATTTACCTTCAATGAAGGCTTTGATTTTTGAGGCCTCTTCTGGATTCTCCGTCAAGTATTTCATAACATAAGCTGTATCGCTTTGTCCTGCCTTTTGAAGCGCCCTTTCGGCCGAAAACATAATTTCAGCGCTGCTACTGCTGCATGAAAGACTATCTTCAGTGCGTCTTCTTTTTTGCCGGTTACTAAGGTCCTCAAAAGATTTACGAGGACTAGGATGTGTACAAGTTGAAGCATCAGATTTAGCAGGAGAAATTATGGGCTCGATGACGTCACTTATATTTTCTGTAGAAGGTTCCATATTTTCATTCTGTAATTCCGGCCATTGAATTGCAGCCTGTAGCCAAATCTCATGTTTCTTCCGAAACTTATCTGTGCTTCTTCCAGACTGTGTCCATTTTGCATAAATGCGGTAGCAAAATCGACGACACCAGTCTTTTAAACTTGTTTCAGCACTTTCACATAACTGAACACAACTGTTATCTTTTAAAACACTGAACAAATAGTTAAAGTCGCGTAAATCTTTATGTGCGCGTGCGCATAAAGCAACGTGAATATCAAGATTTGTATTAAAATTTGGAAAATACATTGCGAGATTAGCTTGGATACAACGAGGTGTAAATCAACACTGATTTTAAAGTTACTAATAGTGACCTATTTATATAAAATCCAGGTATCCCAGGTATCCTTTGTTAAATATTGCAAGGTAATTAGTTATTGTGATAATTAGTAAATGATGCATGCTAAATTAGTGTATTAAGAGCCATTTAGTAATTAAATAATAGCAATGTTCTTATCAGTAATCATTAGTGCATCAGTTTTATATGTAAACCTTAAGTCCCTAATTATATATCCTAATTAGCTTATATCTTCTCTAATTGGCTGCTCAGAAATGTTATTGTAATAAGGTAAACCTTTAGAAAAACGGTTTTAATCAACAAAATAAACAAAAAATAAAAAAATTGTGTTATAAAATAAACATCACTCTTTATCCCAGAAAGTGCACATTTGGCGCACTATGTGTCTTAGTATTAAATATAGCTCTTAGTATTAGCATTATGATATTAGAGACCGCTACTTGAAACAAGCCCGGAATCAGGAGGGAGAGAGCTCGATACACTCATTTTCATAGTAAAATTTCACATTTTCTCAAATTACTCCCGAAATATGGGAGTTATGAAGAAATTCATCACCACAAGTTATGAAGGCATTAAGTAATCGAATAAGATGGCATCATTAGTTTGGCATAATTTTACTCTTTTTTTTCGGACATGTCTACGTCCAACCGCTCCCATACATTCGTTCCACTGTGCGTCGCCTCGTCGGCGTCGTAGTCCTCACTATTACTTCATTTACACTTAGCGTTCTTTCCAACTTTTTGTTCATTCTGCTCAGCTTCTAAGGGTCATATTGTAATTTTTAATAGCCTACAACATTCCTCGACAATTGAGCTTTCAAAAAACTTTTTTTTTAATGCGACTGGTAGTTCCAAAGCTTAGTTCCTACAAACTTACGAATTTTATCTCTTTTTGAAATGAATGGCTCGCGGGCGGCGAGCTATGAGTAGCTCGCAGCCCGGTAACGACTAGGCCCGTGTCGACGGTGCGTAGTATTCCACGCGCGCCTCAAAGAGATGTCAACAACCACTGAAGGGGTTCGCTAGGATTGGCACGACACAATTGCGGCGGTAAGTCCCCTCTTTGAGGAGTGGATAGAGAGGCGTCACGGCGTCCTCACCGCCTGACGCAGGTTCTCATCGGGCATGGGTGCTTCGGTGGGTTCCTGTTCAGGATAAAGCGGGAGGATACGCCCGGGTGTTTGACGATCGGCGGCGGCGACCTCTTGCGTCCGGCCCTGGTGCGAGCCATGGTACGGAGCGAGAAGGAATGGGAAGCCGTCACCTCCTTCTGCGAAGCAGTAATGCTCGTGAAGGAGGAGGCTGGGTGCGTGAGGGAGAGGCAGTCTCTGCGCCCTCACGTCCCTAGCCGCCGCAGGAGGAGACCCCTCGGGCGTCGGGAGTCGATAGCGGACTCCCGGCCACCGTAGGCGCGAGCTTGCGGGTGGCGAGCAATGGGTAGCTCGCCGCCCGGTAATGACCAGGTTCAGGTTGACGGCGCGTAGTGTTCCACGCGCGCCGCAAAGAGATATCAGCAGCAGTGAAGGGGTCTACTAGGACCGATGCCTGCCGGGGTCGCGAGATTGTTCAAGCGAGATACCGTGACCCCGGCACACGGGCAACTTATGGAACACGGCTGGGTTTTAGTCAGTAAAAGTCTGACACGCCGTCCCGCTCCGCCCAGAGCGGGAGAAGTCATTTGATGATTTCCCATCCAGAAAAAAAAGGGGTCCGCTAGGATTGATGCCAGGGTCGCGGAATTGTTCGATATAGTTACCGTGGCTCTGGCATAGGCAACTGAAGGAACGCGGGTGGTTTTTAATCAGTTAAAGTCTGACACGCCTTTCCGCTTCACCCAGAGCGGGAAACGTCATTTGATGATTTCCCCGCAAAAAAACAAAATAGACTTTTTATAACTATAATCATATTAAAACATTCACTTTGACAGTGGTACTGCTTTGGATGTAGGGATACGACACATACTTTTGTAACCGACTATACAGGGTTAGTTGTAAAACACCGGCAACCTCTCAGGACTATGTTACTAACATCGTAATAAACAACTTTTGTTCGATGACTTTTAAAATTTCATCATATTTTGGTTCATCAGATTTTCGTACAAAAATAAAAATATTTAAATTGAACGCTCTAAATATTACGAAGTTTATGCGAAGCAAAAGAAAGTGATCGTTCATTAGCGAGGGGAGTGGGGTTATGGTGCAGGTCCGCTTGAACTTGACTTATTTACAGGTAGCCGATTTTTGTATGAAAATCTGATGAACTAAAATATGATAAATTTTTAAAAGTCATAGAACAAATTTGTTGATTATAATGTTAGAAACATAGTCCTGAGAGTTTGCCGGTGTTTTACAAATAACCCTGTATAGAGTTAAGATGCACGTCACTGTAGTAAAGTTTAATTCCCAATGCAAATAGTTTTAAAGTAAAGGAGCAATGTTATGAGAGTATCTTTACTTAATAAGACGTTTCATAATTGTATGAATAATTTGTTTTTGAAGGATTTCATGGATATTTTCCTTATACAAATACGCTGGGAACTTAAGTTAGGAGAGGTATTTTATCCAAAATGTGTTAAGGGCGCACCGAGGAATTTTCAAAATAATTGAGTCATCATCATCAGCCTATATTGTTCCCACTGCTGGGACACAGGCCTCGTCTCCGTGAGAGGGAGTGGGCCCGCGTGGTGGATCCACGCGGGCCCAGTGCGGATTGGTAGATATCACATGTCTTCGAATTTTTGGTTCTAAAATATGCCGGTTTCCTCACGAAGTTTTTCTTCACCGTTTTGATAGCAGTTTTGAAATAATTGAGTATTGACATAGAATCCGTTTTTATTTTACAAAAAAGAGAGCTTCAGAGCCATTTATAATCTAAGTTGTCGTGAATCTCTCGGGGAACTATTTAATAGTATTCATATTATGACAATACCTTGGTAATTCATTTATGAGAATATTATGTATGTTAGAAAAATCTACATCTTTTTAATAAATAAGTGATAGACATAATTTTAATATTAAAAATAAAGATAAAATGGATCAACCATTTTTCAGATTAACTAAAGTACATATGTACATCTTTTATGTATTATTTTGTTAAATGTCACAACAAAATCCTTCGTGATATATTGTAGCTAAATGAAAGAAGGTTTAAAAGTAATACAGAAGCACACTTTGTAAACAAACATTTTAAAAATTTGCGGATTTACGATTAGAATGCTTGTAAATATGCTGGTCTTGCATATCCATAGGACAGTCTAGAGTCTATCAAACTGGTTGCTAACTTAATTGAATAGTTTGTCTTTGCTTTTTTTAGACTGATTTACTTTCTATGATTACTTTAACTCACACACTGTCATAACTTATTAAAATGTTAGGGAATGCGTATACTAGTAGGTATATATAAGGTGTATCTATTCATACACGAAATATTTTAAGGGGTACACCTGTAGGTGGTAAAGAAGCTATAGAAGCAAAAAGAATTTTTTTATCTAAGCGTTTTTTAATTTTCGTAATTATTATAATTTTAAAACTACTTGAGACGTTTTGCATAAAACCTTTACTCCAAATTCTATGAATGGCCCGCCTGACGCTGCGAGGGCGAGGACCGGACGGCACGAGCATGGCCGCGGTGTCTCGGGCCGTAAACAATAAGAAGGAGCCAGTATTTCATATGTGCGTCAAATAATTTATAAATATTAAATGTAAAAAAAAACCTCAGAAAATTTTTTTTTCGTTGCTGTAGCTTCTTTACCACCTACAGGTGTACGTCTTAAAATATATCGTGTATGAATAGATACACCTTATATATTTGCGATGTTTATAAATATGTGAGCACCATGTATCTCATCATCATCATCATCATCATTTCAGCTGAAAGACGTCCACTACTGGACATAGGCCTCCCCCAAGCTCCGGCCTTTGACCGGTTTTGTGCTTCTCGCATCCAGCGGATTCCTGCGACCTTCACAAGGTCATCGGTATACTTTGTTGGAGGCCTTCCAACTCTACGTCTTCCGGTACGCGGTCGCCACTCCAGAACCTTCCGGCCCCATCGGCCATCCGTTCTGCGAGCAATGTGCCCTGCCCACTGCCACTTCAGTTTAGAAATTCTTCGGGTTATGTCGGTTGGTTCTCCTACGGATCTCATTTCTGATTCGATCGCGTAGGGAAACTCCAAGTATAGCCCTCTCCATCGCCCTTTGGGTTACTTTCAGCCTTCTAATAAGGCCCATTGTGAGCGACCACGTTTCACTTCCATAGGTCATCACTGGCAACACACACTGGTCAAAGATCATGTATCTGTCATACTATAATTTATCTGTCATTGCTTCAACTTCAGTTATTTTACTTGTTTTACTATGGTAATTTAATTCTAAGTACAGCAAATAAAGCTACTACAATCTGTAAAATTTCTTGAATAGGTTTTCAACTTTATCGCTTAGGTCTAGGTTCAAGATTGATTGGCAAAGCTTGACAGTTTCGGGTAGCTCAATGTCCTGGCGTCTGTACATCGTCTTCACATATAATTCATAATTTCAGCCGAAAGACGTCCACTACTGGACATAAGCCTCCCCCAATTTGGGGGGGGATTAGTTATAATCGCCACGCTTGGCAAGCGGGTTGGCGATCGCATATGGTGGTAAAATGGATAGAGAATGCTGCTGCCCATTCTCTAGTAAATCCCTTAGTCGCTTCTTACGACACCCACGGGAAGAAATGAGGTGATGCAATTCTTTACGTCCGGCATGAAACGGTACCCACTAATCCACACTATCCACACTATATCCATACTATTCCATACTAATATTATAAATGCAAAAGTAACTCTGTCTGTCTGTCTCGCTTTCCTGCTAAAACTACAGAACCGATTTAAATGAAATTTGGTACACAGATAGTTTAGAGCCTGAGAAAGGACATAGGCTACTTTTTATCCCGGTAGTATGTTCCCGCGGGATAATTTCCGACCTCCACGCGGGCGAAGCCGCTGGCAAAAGCTAGTACTACATAAATTGTATAATATTGAAAACATTTTAAAAGAGTTCCAGTTGAGCTTCTTGCCCATTCTTCTCCATACGAATCTACCTTTTGGAAGGGGCAACTAGAATCAATTCTATTTTAATTTAAATGTTGACTTTCAAAAGTGCCTTTTTGTGCCTATTTGAAATAAATACTTCTTCTTGAATGTAATCTAGATGTTTGGTTATTCAGTTTCATATCATTATCAACAAAAAACTAATCAAAATCTGAACAGATATAAAACTAAAACAATTTCGACTCTTAACTGAATGATATAAGTACAGAATAATTATTACAGAATCATTTATTATTGGTAATTTAATCGAATGTTGTTGTTGATAGACGTCGTGTTCATTCCAAATCTTTTGTTCAATTTCGCTTCGTGTTTATTTACATTGTGGAACCAAAACGGCACTATCGAATCAAAACACTACGATCGATTATGTAAATCAAATTAGTCTATCCCGATAATCGAAATAGCTTCAATTAGTGAAATCGATTGTCCTGCGCTGTGTTTACAAACTGACAAACAGTAGAATCATCCAATCTGCTTGATTTGATGACATTGTTCACTTGTTGATGCTATGAATACTGTGGGGAAATTAATGCAAGTAGTGATAAAATAATGTGCTAAAATTCGTTTTTCAATCCTATATGTCAAGTTTTTGTTTGTTTTTTAACTGACTTCAAAAAGGATGACATTAGCCTTGCAATATCTCCGGGGTCGATTACAAAAATAAAAAAAGATTAATATTAAATGTTGTTATGGATTATGCTTCAGGGGCTGTCTCATATGAATTTTATTAACTGCTTAGGTAGTTTTCGTGAAAGCATATCAATATTACGTATTAAATTGAATGTGTGTAAGATAAGATTAGATAAGATCATTTATTTGGTTAAAACATGGTATACATAGGTGTTGTTATAAAAATGAGATCATACATGTTTAGCTTACAATTAAAGCATGCAAATTTAGTTGAATAATAAAATATGAATTTAAATACACTTATGTCCAAAAAACAAAAATCCTTAATATTATAGAAATTATTCTCATTCAGCCATTCATATAACTTAATTTTGAATAACCTGCAATTTAATATTTTTAATACATTTGGTAAGTCGTAAACACGTACACGCATAGCCAGGCAGCTTTTATTATATTTTGCTAACCTAGGGAGCTCGTCTAGTACAAGTCTATATTGGTCACGCAGACTTCGAGAATTTATTTCATCTGCTGTTTTGAATAATTGATTATATTTCCACAAATTTAAAATTAAACAATTTTAAATACACTTGTGTCCAAAAAAAATCCTTAATATTATAGAAATTATTTTCATTCAGCCATTCATATAATTTAATTTTGAATAAGCAATATATATATGCTGTATAGGGATGATGTCCTATTACTTCCTGCCTCGATTGTTTACCTAGCAAGAAGTAGTATATAGTGTGATATTTGGGGTAGTTTTTTGCTGAAAAAATAACAAATAAGAGAAGGTTCACAATTTAACGTGTGATGAATCGGATTGATTGTAAACCTTGTCGGTAACTGCAGGTTTGTTTATATTTTGATGGTTTGACATGGATATTTTATAAGCTATCGAAAATGAATACGTTAAATTGTAAATTTTTCACAAAGTTTACAAAGTTTGTTTTTATTTATTACTCTCACAATGGTTTGCAGCATTTAACAGTTTCGACTATAATAATTATAATAATTCACATTGTGAGAGCTGGTGCCTAGTGTAGGTTTAAGAAAAACCTGTATTACAGGTCCAGACCAGACCCCATTTTGTGGCATGATACAATAGACAAGTAGGTATTATGTTTTTCTTACTAAACTATTACTGGGTATAAATACAATTTAAACCAAAGAATAAATAAATAACTAACTAAACCAAGTAAACAATTAAAACAAAAATTATGAAAAAAAACAGAAAATAAAATAACATAACTGAAGCAAATTCACAGACAGATCACAATTTATTGATAGTTTACAATTTTGCGAGATCGTTTACAAACTAACGTTTTTTACGATCATACGGTGACATCATACATTGAAAGAGTCACATTGGCACTTTTCTCAGAATTCTTATTAATCTATATTGGAACTCGTAAAACAGACAGCCAAAATAAGAGAAAAAGAATCGAATTAGTTTTTTTTTTTACAAAAACGACAAAATTCAATTACTTAGAAATGAAGGCTTTTTGGGAAATATTTGTCACTAGGAGTAGATTAGCTTGAATCTTTTTAAAGAAAGATTTACGTAATGTATTTGGCTTTTTGGAGGTTTTTATATGTGAGCTTCCTACTAACTTATTTGTTGTATCCTCTAACTAGCTTCTGCCCGCGACTTCATCCGCGTTAAATTTCTTGTTTCCTCGACCCTTCCTGACGCGTCGAATCGCCTACCCGTGCGATTGTCCCCGTTTTTGCAACATTTTTCTTTACTCCTCTTAATTGTAGCGTGATGTTATATAGCCTATAGCCTTTCTCGATAAATAAGCTACTCAACACTAAAAATAATTTTTCAATTCGGACCATTAGTTCCTGCGATTAGCGCGTTGAAACAAACAAACTCTTCAGCTTTATAATATTAGTATAGATATCATCATTATTATCTATCGAAACTTAATCCAACTACAAGTACATTATAACTCTTTTTACTCTTTCCTGCTATATATACCTATATTGTGTGCCTTTTACACTTTTTTTTTAGAGCAGTGGTGGCCGAGTGGTAACGGCCGTGACTTACGAGTAGTAGATCGTGAGTTCGAACCCAAGCAGGCGCTTTACTTTGTGTAAATTATTACATCACCACTGCTCTCAAAACGGTGAAGGAAAACATCGTGAAGAAACCGACATGACTTAGAATTAACAATTCGAAGACAAGTGACATCTACCAACCCATACTGGGCCCGCGTCGTGGATTATGGCCCACTCCCTCTCACCAAGAGGTGGCCTATGACCCAGCAGTGGGAACATTATAGGCTGATGATGTGTGTGCCTTTTAAACAGTGCAAAATAAATGTATTTTCTTTCTTTCTTTCTTTCTTCTTTCGTACTATGTCTGGGTCGAATAAGAGTCGAAACGTATGTAGCTGAATACCACTATTTTACATGGACTGACTGCCTATCTGACCTCCACAACCCAGAAACACGGTACTCCTCAAATTATCTTACTTCCTACTGCACGCGTAGCATGACCGCCATAGAAACGGAATTCGCCGACGGAAGAGAAGACAAAATGATAGACTGTATCGTAGAAAAATTGTATAAAACTGAAAAGAAGAGATGTTTCTATTCTTCAGTGAACAAAAATACAATGTCAAGTATGATGACTATTTTTCTGATGAGATAGAAACATTTTTACGGAATTAAAATACATAAGGAACTTTATTTGTTCTTGGTAGAATAGATATAGAATTGGTTATGCTACGCCGGCAGATATAATAAATGTGCAAAGGAGACGGATACGCTTTCATACAATTATGGGCCTGGATGTAAAAAGAAGAAATTGGTGTCAATTGATAGGTACTATATTATTAAACAATCACTGAAAATTTTGCAGATTTTGGCGATCTGAGAACCGAGTTATATGAGATTTAGTAAAAGTGAGGTTACGTAACAATCTACACTTAACAGCTGATTTTTTGAAGTGCTATTGTTATTATTTATAATATAGTTGGGGTTTTAATAATAAATAATATAATTATAATTCATCATCATCATCATCATTTCAGCCGTAAGACGTCCACTGCTGGACTTAGGCCTCCCCCAATTTGGGTTGCTTTGCCATAATCGCCACGCTTGGCAGGTGGGTTGGTGATCGCAGCATGGTGGTAAAATGCATAAAGAACGCTGCTGCCTATTCTCTAGTGAGTCCCTTAGTCGCTTTTTACGACACCCACGGGAAGAAATGGGGTGGTGTTATTCTTTACGTCCGGCACCACACGGTACCGTCCGCCATCATCATAATCAGCCTATATTGTTCCCACTGCTGGGACACAGGCCTCCTCTCAGTGAGAGACTTCCTCTCCACCGTAATCTACCACGCGGGCCCAGTGCGTTTTGGTAGATGTCACAAATCTTCGGTTTTTTGGTTCTAGGACATGCCGGTTTCCTCACGAAATTTTCTTTTACCGTTTTGAAAGCAATGATAATGAAATTATTTACACAAAGTAAAATGCCTGCCTAGGTTCGAACCCACGACCTACAGCTCGTAAGTCGGGGCCGATACCATGGGCAACCACTGCTCCGCCAATAGATTTAGATGAAATTTGGCACACAACTAGGATTTTTTTGTCTCGCTAGTAAGTAGAGACGTTCCCGTGGAATAATGTTCAAACTTAACGCGGGCGAACGTTTTTGCAAAAGCTAGTTAACAGTAAACAGTGTTTTGTCATTGTTCTACAAATCTGTCCAGAGAATGCCAGACCATATCTTAGTTTTAATGAAACAAGAATCACGTAAATCGGATAAGTGGCTCTGGAGTTCAAGCACATTTCTGGCCAAACAAGGTAACGTCAATTTTTCATCATAAATTGTGTAAGGTCAGGCCTTATGCAGTTCTCTCAAATATAAATCAATGTCATACCTTGTTCTATAATTGTTGTTGTAACTACCAGGCTACTCAAACGGTGTTGGATTTGAATAGAAAAGAAAATTTTATTATACCATTTTTCCTCTTGGGATGAAAGAAAATTGGGTTAATAAAATAAAAAGTTCAAGGAACGATAAAAATGTATCCCTATCCAGTCATTAAGGAATTATTTAAACACTAAAAGCTTTTCTTTTTGGACAGATGTCGTTTTAAGTTATCCCCGTCGGATCGTGATGACAAAATTAAGGACGAAGAAAAGACAGTTGCACCTCTAATGGAGCTAATACAACCTTAATAGAACCTAAAGCTATATCTGCCACACGGTGGAGCATACGGTGGAGGTGTGCCCTGCCTGGGCGGAGCACCGCCGTGTCCTCGTGGAGGTGATCGGCGGCGGCGACCTCTTGCGTCCGGCCCTGGTGCGAGCCATGGTACGGAGCGAGAGGGAATGGGAAGCCGTCACCTCCTTCTGCGAAGCAGTAATGCTCGCGAAGGAGGAGGCGGGGCGTGTGAGGGAGTGGCAGTCTCTGCGCCCTCACGTCCCTAGCCGCCGCAGGAGGAGACGCCCCGGGCGTCGGGAGTCAATAGCGGACTCCCGGCCACCGTAGGCGCGAGCTTGCGGGTGGCGAGCAATGGGTAGCTCGCCGCCCGGTAAGGACCAAGCTCGGGTCGACGGCGCGCAGTGTTCCACGCGCGCCTCAAAGAGATGTCAGCAGCAGTGAAGGGGACCGATGCCTGCCGGGGTCGCGTGATTGTTCGAAAGAGATACCGTGACCCTGGCACATGGGCAACTGATGGAACACGGGTGGGTTTTAGTCAGTAAAAGTCTGACACGCCCTCCCGCTCCGTCCAGAGCGGGAGAAGTCATTTGATGATTTCCCATACTGAAAGAAAAAAAAAAAAGCTATATCTACCGGGGTCGCAAGATTTGTTCGAAAGAGATTCCGTGGCCCAGGCACATGAGCAACTGAAGGAACACGGGTGGGTTTTAGTCAGTAAAAGTCTGACGCGCCCTCCCGCTCCGCTCAAGAGCGGGAGGCGTCATTTGATGATTTCCCAACGACAAAAAAAAAAAATAAGAGCTATATGTTTGGGTCATTTGCGGTTAAAATCCAAATACTGGTCAAGTATTTCAGGATATCACCAAGCTGGCAACTCTCCCTGAAATCAGAACGCTGGCATACTTTTAGGTCATAGAGTCATCATTGCCTTCCAATGAGGCAATGCTGCCAGCCTTTTGGGCACTTTTTTCATTGCCAGTTTGAGAACATTGCTGATCAAATAATTTACACAAAGTAAAGCGTTTATTCGAGTTGAACTTACGACCTACACTTATAAATCGTGGCTGATTCCACGGGAATGAACAACAGCGCACTGTAAAATTCTTACAGTTCATGGAAATTACTCCATCATCAGCTAATAGTTCGCCATTTAACTCGATCCTCAGTTAGATCCTGCTTAGATCGTTACTCCACCTAGTACGTCTTACCTTACATTTCCTGATTCGCGGTCTCCCCTACAAAGGCCATCGTTTCTATGGTTAATGTGGCCGGCCCATTGTCAAATCAGCTGCCTGTTGGCGGTGTGAACAGCTTCATCTACAAGGTGGCAAGAATCGCATAACCTCCAATATATAAATTGATTCAGTACATGATTCTGGAATTGGAATGGTTTGAATATTTTTGAGCGGTTATTTAAAAAAGAGTTTTGCTATACATTTTGATCGTGTGAGTTTTGATCGCACTTTACTTTAAAACATTAGGTTACTTTGTTGATTACCGTCGGAAAATTTCTAGGGCGCGTTCATGTCCGTGTAAGCCTGCGTGTATGAAGATTTAAAAAAAAAACTGATAGTTGGTAAGCGTATCACTTGTGAACAGCTCGACCGATTAGGCAATTTTTTTGTTTTAATATCGAATAAGGCTTTTATGGTAATACTAGCTTCTGCCCGCGACTTTGTCCGCGTCAAATATCCGCTGACCCTTCCCGTTGCATCGCAGCCTGCCAGCTTTCGTCCATTTTTTTGTTGCTGCTCCGCTCCTTTTGATCGTAGCGTGATGTTATATAGCCTATAGCCTACATCAATAAATAGGCTACTCGACTCAAAAATATTTTTTCAATTCGAAAATATAGTTCCTGAGATTAGCGCGTTCCATCCCCTATTTTAGGGAAGTGGGGGGTTAGAAAGAGACAAAAAGTAGCCTAAGTCACTTTCCATCTCTTCAACTATCTCCACTTAAAAAATCACGTCAATTCGTCGCTTCGTTTTGCCGTGAAAGACGGACAAACAGACACACACACTTTTCCATTTATAATATTATTACTAGCTTCTGCCCGCGACTGCGTCCGCGTCAAATATTTGCTCCCCTGACCCTTCCCGTCACATCGCAGCCTGCCAGTTTTCGTCAATTTTTTTGTTGCTGCTCCGCTCCTTATAATCGTAGCGTGATGTTATATAGCCTATAGGCTTCCTCTATAAATAGGCTACCCGACTCAAAAAGAATTTTTAAATTCGAACCAGTAGTTCCTGAGATTAGCGCGTTCCACCCCCCATTTTAGGGAAGTGGGGGGTTATATGTCACTCTGTATGTTGTAATGTGATATTTTCAAGTGGACATATTTGAAGGGATGGCCTTCAAATATGTCCACTTGAAAATATCACATTAATTCGTCGCTCCGTTTTGCCGTGAAAGCCGGACAAACAGACACACACACTTTGCCATTTGTAATATTAGTATGGATTAGTATGGATAAATTGGATAAGTTTCCTAAAAAACTATCAAATTCGGAAAAACTGATTATCGAATAATTCAAATTTGAATTTTTGTATGAATTAATGAAATCTAGACATCACAGCATCTTTGGGTCTGTGTTTAAAATAATATACAAGCTACGGCATTTCAATCAAACTATCTATCTATAGATTTTTACGTACCAAAAACTGTGGGAACATTTTGTCTTTTGCCATGCTGTTCCTTTTCATAAAATTACTTCTGTCTTTTTTAAACTATGATACATGGTTTTCCCCCAGTCCATACATTAGTTAACACTCCAAAACCGCTTACACGGAAACTATGTAGTAAATGAAAAAAACACTTAGATTTTAGCGAAACTTACAGGAGAGTGTAAAGAGGGAGGAGGGGAGAATGAAGGGCGATTTTCTTAAGGGATTTATGGCAAATGTGTAATAGGAAATGCCGGGAAAAGGCGGCGCAGAAAAGAAAAGTTGAAAAGAAAAACAGGTTTTGCAAAAACGACCGGTTGATGGAAAGTTGTAACCGCCTCTTTTAAGATTAACACCCTTTAGGATAAAACTCAATACACTAGGCTGAGGAGAGCAGTGGTGGCCCCTGACTTTCGATTTGTAGTCGTGATTCGAACCCAAGCCGGCACTTTACTTTGTGTAAATGATTTAATCACCACTACTTTCAACACGGTGAAGGAAAACATTGTGAGGAAACCGGGATGTCTTGAAGCCAAAAATTTGAATACACGTGACATCTACCAACCCGCACTGGGCCTGCGTGATGGATTCTGGCCCACTCCCTCTCACCGAGAGGAGGCCTGTGTCCCAGCAGTGGGAACATTATAAGCTGCTGATGATGATGATGAGACTAGGCTGGATAATAACAGCTGGTCGGTCGTTCGATCAGGTAAAGCTACGCTTGCCACGGTTTTGTTTTTGGATGGGAAATCATCAAATGACTTCTCCCGCTCTGGGCGGAGCTCGGGCATGTCAGACTTTTACTTACTAAAACCCACCCGTGTTCCTTCATTTGCCCATATGCCTGGGTCACGGTATCTCTTTCGAACAATCTCGCAACCCTGGCAGGCCTCGGTCCTAGTAGACACCTTCAGTGCTTCTGACATCTCTTTGAGGCGCGCGTGGAACACTACGCGCCGTCGACCCGAGCCTGGTCCTTACCGCTCACCCTAAGCTCACGCCTACGGTGGCCGGGAGTCTGCTATTGACTCCCGACGCCCGGGGCGTCTCCTCCTGCGGTGGCGTTTGCCACGGTTGGTCCGTGATCACCCACCGTCTCAACAAACCAAGACTTACTGTCGTCTTACAACTAGTCTTACCATGTGGTATCTTATTACCTAGTAACTAGATTGTTTAGGTCCATATGGCTGCATGTAAAAAAATTATGTTTTGCCGCATCCGGCTAGACTGTACTACCGGGATAAAAAGGACTCTATGTGTTAATCCGGGTTATAAACTAACTGTGCTCCAAATTTCATCCAAATCCGTTCAGTAGTTTTGCGTGAAAGAGTAACAAACATCCACACATCCACACATCCATACATCCATACATACAAACTTTCGCATCTATACTATAATATTATAAAGCTGAAGAGTTTGTTTGTTTGTTTGTTTGTTTGTTTGATTGAACGCGCTAATCTCAGGAACTACTGCTCCGAATTGAAAAATTCTTTTTGTGTTGGGTAGCCTATTTATCGAGGGAGGCTATAGAATAGAAGAATAGAATAGAATAGAATAAAACTATAGGCTATATAACATCACGCTACAACTAAGAGGAGCGGAGCAGTAATGAAAAATGTTGCAAAAACGGGGTAAATTTATTCCTTTTGAGAGTTTCCGTTGCGTGCGCTGCGTAAACGGTTAAAGTAACGCAAAAATCATGTATGACGGAATTGTTCCTTTTAAAAAGTTCTAAAAAAAAGTCCGCGAGAGCATATGTCTATCTTTTAAGGTTGACTCACTATAACTCAAAAGGTGCGAGCAGCAACGAAAAATGGACGAAAACTAGCAGGCAAATCGATGCGACGGGAAGGGTCAGGGGAGCAAAAATTTGACGCGGACGAAGTCGCGGGCAGAAGCTAGTTTATAATATTAGTAGAAAGTAGGATATTAGTAGGATAGTAGGATAGTAATAGGTAGGTGATCATTTTATAAAACATACACTCAATTTAATATTTGTCATTTACTGCCATTTTGAACACGATGAGGTTTGTCTACATTATAACGGCTTACAATCTTATTGTTTTTTTAAATTGACCTCGATATTTATACCATAAAACAACACAGTATTCCGGGTAGAAAAATGTGGGTTCGAATGAAATGAAACTAACGTGATTTACAAGGCAGAAAGGGGGTTCGATGTCATATGAATAGTCACCCATCCACGAAACAACCTCGGTTACTGTAGCTTAACCTGAGATCCAGCCGAGTGGCTTGTTGTGGGTTGTTATTTAGCCACAAGTCCCCCAGGGATCTATCTAAACTCTACATAAAAACACTACATTTTAATCTGAATTCAGTATTGAAATCTTTATTTATTTCGCTTCCGGCTCCTAAAAAACTCGAATTGTGGACTGGAACCAATAAAGTGAAGATTGATTTCCCTCAGGCCACATTATATTGGCTGAACTGAAAGTGGGGTCAAACGTTTTGTGTTAAATTTCTAATTGCACCTCCAGGATCTTGTTTTTTGGCAGTCTAAAAGTTCAAAGTTGTAACATTATTTCGTTGGTAGATAATTTTTTGGTTGTGCTATATTGTGACCTTAACCATTTCAGTGCACGCTGTGTCTTAAATGTTAATAAAAAGAAATACCTGAAATATAAATCCAAGGCAACAAAATATTAGCCACTGTGTTTTATTTTCTTTTTATATTTGTTGAATTATAAGCTTTTAGCTACGTTGTATTTTATGATGCGTATTATATTTAATACCTACTAGCTTTTGCCAGCGGCTTCGCCCGCGTGAAGGTCGGAAAATATCCCGCGGGAACGTACTACCGGGATAAAAAGTAGCTTATGTACTTTCTCGGGTTCTAAACTATCTGTGTACCAAATTTCATTTAAATCGGTTCAGCAGTTTTAGCAGGAAAGCGAGACAGACAGACAGACAGACAGACAGACCGACGGACAGACAGACAGAGTTACTTTTGCATTTATAATATTACTAGCTTTTGCCAGCGGCTTCGCCCGCGTGGAGGTCGGAAATTATCCCGCGAGAACATATTACCGGGATAAAAAGTAGCCTATGTCCTTTCTCAGGCTCTAAACTATCTGTGTACTAAATTTCATTTAAATCGGTTCAGTAGTTTTAGCAGGAAAGCGAGACAGACAGACAGACAGACAGACCGACAGACAGAGTTACTTTCGCATTTATAATATTAGTGTGGATTATAATATTATATATATTATATTATATATATTATATAATATATATAGTGTGGATAAGTATATATAAGTATATAAGTAAGTAAAGTAAGTAATAGTAAGTAAGTAAGTATGGAAGTATGGATAGTATGGATTGTGCGAATTATTTGCAGAATAAACAACTCTTCGTGGTTTTTATTTTTGTAACTGTATTAAAATAATGTGTTACTGTTATTGTTTTTTTTTTTCGGGAAAATTTTTGTTTGGCTTTAGACTAGAGACTGCATTCATGTCTGTTTTACTGATAAGCCTGTAACTGGCAAAATCGGGATGTAAGTAATGTATCTATGAGAGCCACTCGTCTACGCTATAAACGGGTGCAATGACAACATTACAAATAATCGAGATTTCTATGCTTTTTCTTATTGAAATATTTGTTATAAAGGAATTACATCTCTAAACTATGGTAAAAACGGCATCAAAACTGACAATGCAATTTCAAAACATAGACGCGGAAACCTATTTTGTTTCATACTATATTTAGATTACAAGTTGATGTACATACCATCCCTTGAGAGGAAATCTGGCGTGGTGTTTATAAGGTGTATCTATTCATATACGAAATATTTTAAGAGGTACACCTGTAGGTGGTAAAGAAGCTATAGAACCAAAATTATCTAAGCATTTTTGAATTTTCGCAATTATAATAATTTTAAAACTGCTTGAGACGTTTTGCATAAAACCTTTACTCCAAATTCTATGAATGGCCCGCCTGACGCTGCGAGGGCGGCGACTGGATGGCACGAGCATCGCCGCGATGTCTCGGGCCGTAAAAAATAAGAAGGAGCCAGTATTTCTTATGTGCGTCAAATAATTTATAAATATAAAATTTTGAAAAAAAAAAAACATTTAGAAAAAAATTTTTCGTTGCTGTAGCTTCTTTAACACCTACAGGTGTACCTCTTAAAATATTTCGTGTATGAATAGATAAACCTTATATATAACACACTGTACAATAACTTTACTCCTGTTATTGCCAAAGGGTTTAGCAGAGGTGTGCCAGTAGCACAAACACAAGTCATCAGCTGTGTAAGTACCATATCTTTTGCCATCAACCGGGCACAAATCCAGAGTCCTGGCTGCTATTGAGAAATTCTTGATAGAAAATCCAATAACACTTTCCCCGACCTGGAAATTTAAACCAGTATCTCATGCTCAGCTGAGTCTAAATTTTCAGGCGTAAAAGCAAAGCGCCTGCTGCAATATTCTCTTTACTTATCCTAGATCTTCAACTTACTAATAACCATTAAAAGGCATATTTATTTAAACCTCTAATAATTTGTTTCCATTTTCATCATCATAATCATTTCAGACAAATGTTGTCCACAGCTGGACATAGACCTTCCTGTCCCCCCATTTTGGGGGATACGGCGGGGTTGGCGGTCGCAGTTTGGTGGTAAATGCATAGAAAAAGCTGCTGCCCATTCCATAGTAAGTCTAAGATATATAATTAATTGGTTCCATTTTGTACTCCTAAAAATACAATTGAACACTCTTACATATTGCGCTTCTTTTTGTGTACCACAAATATATTTTTTCGGGTTCCAAAAACATAGATAATAGCTAAATAACTGCTACTAACTGGGAGAAAAGGCCAGAAAGGTAAAAGAGGTGCTTTAAAAACAAAGTGTAAATTATTAGAAGTACAAAAAGTTTTTAAAGGATCAGTTAAATATTTCCCTGATTAAAATGACCGTCCCACATTTACCTGTCTTCCCAAAAACACACTGGAGCCCTGCAAAAGTAGCTGGCAAGAATAAATTAGCATATAAATCGAAAGACCCTGGTTTGTCGAAAGTTTTATTAGAGAGTCGATAAAAAAAAAACTTATTCAAACTCCGAACGAAATGAGAATGAGTTGAAAATCCTTTGAAGGTGGTGTTAGAAAAGTTTTCAATACTTCGAAAGCCTGATTACGATCTAGCCGTTTTCTGCTTGGTGACTTTTATATTTTTGCTAGCAAAGAGTCTAATTAGCGATGCGAACGAAGATGGTATGGTAATCTTGGAGATATGGATTTGTATGTATGCGTCGTTGTTTTAGTGGTCGCAAGCGCTACTGCTACTCACTCAAGGCAAGTGCACGCAATCGAAGCAAAGATTTCGATGGTCGTAAAAAGTGTTATTAGTTTTTCTAGTTAACACTTTTATAGTTACTTGTGACTTAAGCATAACTGGCGAAATGTGGATGAACTTATGGATACCGCTGAGTAAACAAATGTGATTTCATGTAAACTTATGAAATTGTGATTGCGGTTTTCAGTGTCGGTGATGATTAAATTTACCGTTGCGATAAACTGCAAAAGTACAAGTACGATATTCTATTCGCAAACTATTACAGTTTGGTTTCTTAATACATGTTTTTAATTTTACTACTACTACGAGTACTAGCACTTTTCTAGCGTCTTCGTCGACCCGTGAATTCCCATCCCGTGGGAATTTTGTAAATATGGCCTCATTCCTTGTCTACATCAAAAAGAGTCCAGCTTTCTACATCCTAGACTTTGACCTGTGCGTTGATGAGTCCCTATATAGCCTTTTCTTAACTATGTTGTAGTTGGCTTCCAGTCTGGCACTACCTATGTAACCTCTTCAACCCAGTCACTGGGTAATACCGTACACCTTGGCATGATCAGACTTTCGGGCTTCTGACATCATGTAACATCGACTTAACTTGCTTTCCAAGGCACGTAGGGGTCTTTGTGTTTAAAAAGGTCACCCATCCACGGTCCAACAGCAGCAAGTATAGCCTAAACCTGACCCATTGACCTGTTCAGCTGTGTTTTTTACCTTGATAAAATCCCCAGAACTTACTTTATTGTACGTTTTGATTATTTCGTACGCCTACAAAGTTGCTAATGCCATTGTAGGCTTTGGAAATTATATTTTGATGTAAAAGGTATTTTGTTTTGGGTATAATAAAAACAAATGTGATTAGTTATGCAAGCTACGTTCTAACTGAAAATCAATCAAAACTACCGCTGTTCCATTCATTTTCAATTGAATTTCAATTACGTCACATGCATCTATACTTATAATAAAACTGTAGAGAGGTCAATTCTGTACATTGAAAATATATTCAAAATTAATATTGGAGGATGAATGGTGATCGATACTGATGGCAAAAATGCAATCAGTAAATTTTTTGTCTGTCTGTCTGTCTGTCTGTCTGTATGTGCACGCATGGGTCAAAAACTACTGAAGGGATTTTAACCAAACTTGGTACGATTGTAGTCCATTCTTTTGGGAAGGTTATAGGCTATATAACATAACGCTAAGACACATAGGAGCCGAGCAGTGACGATAAATTTGAAGTAAGTCGGAAGAAATTGCGCTTTCGAGCTAAAAACAATTTACCTGGATTAACAAATAGGCTTTTTTATCCCGGTAGTACGTTCACGCGGGATATTTTCCGACCTCCACGCGGGCGAAGCCGCTGGCAAAAGCTAGTATTACATAAAATCATAAAGGTGAGATATTCCGGTTTCCAAATGCGGTTGTTGGTTTTTCGGTATTGGTTATTTTTTAGTTGTTTTCGGCTTATGTCCAGCTGTGAACTGAAATGATGATGATTTGAATTCATCATTCGGTTTTATAATTCGATATTGTCACCGTATTAAAATTGATGTTGGATAGTCCTATCGTTTACGAGTAAGTAATCAGCTATCAACGATTTCCTCGCTCAAGAAACGCAATAAAAGATTGTAGGTGCCATGTAAGTCACAAAGACACTGAAGGCATAGACAAGTTATAGATATTATATAGTGTACTGACACGCGAGGCACAATCATTTTATAACACGGGGTCAAATGAAATTAGCTGGCAATATTTTAACCTCGTGGAACCTAAAATAAAAATAAAATTCATCTTATGACATTGTTCAAAACTTTTAATAACACTATGGCAAGTACAGACGCCACCAGGTCAAGCTACCCGATACTGTCAATTTTTCCCAATGAACCTTGAACCTAATGCTTTAGAAATAAAGTCGAAAATCTATCAAAGAAATCTGACAGATTGTAGTAGCTTGATGTGTTGGCGTCTGTACATTAATGTACACAAACGACTGTTAATTTAAGGTATTCATAAAAAAAAACAGCTAACCGATTACGGCCCTTGGCTCATCAAATGATGATTTTTTTTTCGATATGGATACCGAACACGTCTTGGTTTTTCTTTCTTTCAGTTATATATCTGAAAGAAATTATACTTATAGTTGATCGCTAATTGTTTACACTTTTGTCGTAGCGACAACAGCTATCAAAGAGAGTACTCGCTTGCTCGCTCGGCGGGCAGAAAACTCTTAGAGAGTCTGCTAAAGCCTCGGACACACAGAGATTAATCGCTGCGAATGCCTATTCGCCGCGAGTATTCGCTGTATGTGACAGGCTATTCGCTGCGAATAGATTCAATCGCCGTGAGCTGACTTCGCCGCGATTTGAATTGAGCATGTTCAATTTTACTCTCGCGAATGCGCATTCGCCGCGAGTATTCGCTGTGTGTGAAAGGGTACTCGCTGCGAATAGTCATTCCAAGCAGACGACATTTTGAATTTGTGCGTCAACAGACTGTCGAAATTCTCGTGTAAAACTCGTTGTGTGTGACAGGCAGGCAGCGAATTGCCGCTGCGATCATTATTTGCAGCGAATGCACTCGCAGCGAATATTCGCTGTGTGTGACCAAGGTTTTATATAGCTATTGTCGCTACGACAAACGAGTACCAGCTGGCGTTGTAAAAAGTTAGCGGAGGCTAAAGAGAGTACTCGCTTGCTCGCTCGGCAGGCAGAACACTCGCTGAGAGTCTCCCGCTTATACGCATGTCAGCGACTCATCTCTCGTCGCCGTCGCCCACTCGCCACACGTTACTCACCTACACGTATTTGGTTAATCGTTCTCATTAATCACCAGCAGTTGTCTTATGCAAATTAATATTTGGTATGATGCCATATTTCTTCTTAAAAGAAAAACAACATGCCAGACATATGCCTTATCATATTACTTTTGCCTCCCTTGTTCCCATCATCATCAATTTAATCCTATATTTATTGTTACTTTGGCCTCACTCATTTCTATCAATTCTGGCATCGCAAAAACCAAAGAGAAACAAAAAACAGAAGGTAACAAAATGGTACCAGTTCGTAGGAAAATAAATAAAAAAGTGAATTTATCAAAAGCCTTTTCCATAATTGACGTTTTTCCTTTCCAACCTATTATACAGTTGAACGGGCAAATTAACCAATTGCCGATATTGACAAACGAAAAACTTTGTATACAATAAAGACATTTTCTCTAACTTTGAACTCGTTTTACTCATCTTTTTCATAAAGGATTCTCGCCCTTGTTGCGGAACCCTTAGGGAATCGTTTCCTGTAAATAATTAATTCCGAAAGGGAATCTTGATGGATTTCCCTCGAGTCAAGAATTTGTTTTGTAAGGATTTCTTCATGTTTTTCTATGAAGAATTAACTTTTAAATACTAGAGCTGCTTAGGAAAGTATGTCTTACTCAAAAGGTAGTTCATTTATTCCATCCCGTGTGGCTTTTATGAAGTTTGTCCAATTACTTTTCTCCATATTTTGATGAGATGAGTCGAAGATAAAATTCTTACTTAGAACCATAAAATTGTATTAGGGTTTAGCAAAGTAAAAATGAACAAGGTTTTAACTTTCTTAAACTTTACTTTATATTAGACATTACTGACATTAGTAAAGGAAAACATCATGAGGAAATCTGGATTTATCTATCTATATACATAAAAGCGAAAGGTCATTCATTCACTCACTGATTAATCACGAAATCTCAAAAACTGCTGGAGCAACGAAACAAAAATTGTCATAGAGGTAGATTATAAGTACGAGACGTCAGCTTAGAAAGGAATTCATGAAACTCCCCCCATTAAAGGGTGAAAAAGGAGGTGGAAATTTTTATGAAATTCCGTCAGTTTCGTATCTAGATTTTTCAAAGTTTGTGCATAAGCTGACGATCAAAAATTAATTTATATGTGTCTCAGCGTTTTTTATAATTCTACCCCCGAAGAGCTGAAAATGGGGATCAAGAAGTACGTCCCCTTGAGAAAATTTCCGAAGTCCACGCGGGCGAACGCGGGCAAAACCTAGTAGTCAATATAAGACCGAAATCGCCAACCATGGTGATCTATTCTCAAGCTACCTCTGATTGAGACGTGGCCCAGCAGTAGGACAGTTTAAAAAATTATTGTTACAATAGGTTTAACAGAAATATATGTTGCTTCATACATTTACTCGCGCAATATTGTACTGAACGGAACAACAGTTTCTTTATCGCAAAAACGAGCTCAGTGCTAGTCCCATAGCTTTGATTATAAAAATGGCACAGTGAAGATCTCCTAAAGAAGGCTTCAATTATATCAATTAGAATCTAATTCCTAACCTTTTCGATCTTGTTACCCCTATGACTTATCTAGAGAATCTGATTTACCCCTCCCGCTCTCCCTCATGTTACCAATGAACACCAAACAAAACAACACACATAATTGCAAATTGACTTTATTAGAAATATAAAAATTGCACAAAATTATTGTGTAAGTTCTTACAATCACATTGTATATCTATATAATTTTTACAGACTTTACTAAACCTGACATTAAAAAACTTGCAAATTACCTTACAATTACCAATTATCTTACAATACAATTCGTACAAACCGCATGTCCGTATGTTTCACGCGCTTTATTAGAAACGCGGCTCCGACTTGTCATTTGATTACACAGTTAAGGCATGAAATGCATTGGTGAGCTAGATTTGGTCTTATTGGTCTAATCTTTGTTATATATTACCAGCTCATTACCCCCGCAAAATACCAGTTTTACCCCCGCAGGGGTAATTACCCCCAGGTTAGGAACCGTGGTTAGATGGTGTATCCGCCTTGCCTTTTCCCAACTATGTTGTACCCGCTTTTTTTTTCAGTATGGGAAATCATCAAATGACTTCTCCCGCTCTGGGCGGAGCGGGAGGGCGTGTCAGACTTTTACTGACTAAAACCCACCCGTGTTCCATCAGTTGCCCATGTGCCAGGGTCACGGTATCTCTTTCGAACAATCACGCGACCCCGGGAGGCTGTTGTACCCGCTTGCAGCCCAACCAGATGCGGAACTGAATACTTGTATTTTACTTGGTGCAACTGCCTATCTCCACAACACAACGGTAACTAGGAAGCGTAATACTTCTTGGTTATTCAGACTTTTGTACTTTTAACTATCCGTATCGACTTCTAAAGATCTACGAATGACGGTCGAGACCAACTCTTTAACGTGCTATCCGTGGAATGGCGGGTCTGGATTTTTAATAAGTATAGATATTTTTTTCAAATAGGTTAGAAGGGCCTACAATGGATAGATTTATCAAGCTACATGTCAGACAGGGGGCTTGATAGATCTTCCTCTAATTGAATGCTGTGTTTTTGTTTTGTTTTGTTCTAGTTATGTTCTTACTAATATAGTTGGTAAGTTTTTTGGTAATACTAACACGCTATGGGCCTTCGATGCCTGAGAATAAACGATTTTTATTTTTTTATTATTTTTTATAGATAGTCATCTTTTGGCAAGCCGACTGCAACAAGCGTAGCATAATCTTCGATTGACCTGTTTGGTAGTTATTATTAGCTGACGTACCTGAAATTGTAATTTTAATTCATATTTATGCAATGAATAATTTTTAATTAATACTTACCCAATAATATTTTATCTGTAATAATGTATGTAATTAATATTTGCACGCCACACTTGGTGGAATGTGATGATGCAATCAATAATCTTAAGACCCTATAATGTACTATATTCTGACAAATAAATGATTATGATTAAGCTCCACCTTTTTTTTTCTTTTTTTGGTTGGGCAGTCATCAAATGACGTCTCATGCTCTAGGGTGGAGCGGAGAGTGTGTCAGACTTTTACTGACTAAAACTCAGACGTGTTCCTTCAGTTGCCCATATGCCAGGGCCACGGTATCTCTTTCGATCAAATCTCGCAACCCTGGCAGCAAAAGACGATCTTCATGACGACCGGGTTTGATCGCGCGACATAGCATCGCAGTCAATACCTTAAACCTGCTTGCTATCTAGTACATAGCCCCACCCTCTCCTCTAGTGATCTAATATCTTAATAAACATATACAAAGAGTTACTGATGTAACTCTTTGTATATGTTTATTAAGATATTTCAACAAAAAAATTGCAACAATTTCTTCTCAGGTAAACATTTAAATCCATCATCATAAAACGTCTTTAAAATAATAAGAGCTTTTAAAAGCTACTTGAAACTTCAAAGCGCTTCACCTAAAGCCACTTGCAAGTTAATAATTACGTCATAAAGTCGTTAGTACAGTTGAAACGAACATGTCTTGTGACATGAGCGTGGTCTAAGGCAAGAACTTATTGATGATTTTTTTACATTAATAATGACTTGCGCCTTAAGTATAAAACCAGTCTGTAATTGGGCCCACTGTCTGCAGTGGGGTCAATAATAGGCTGATTTTATTAAATCTATACCTGGGTAATTGATATTAATACATGTACAAAGTATAATTGAATTAAGGTAACATTGTTAATGATTCTCTCAATGTGCATGTGTACTCATTCCGATCTAGGCCGTCCCTTGCTGCCCTTTAGCAGCAATACCCCAAGCCGAGTTCCATAACCCGTAGGTGGTGCCCTTAGCGAGTAGTCACTTTAGTTTTAAGTTTTTAAGCATTGGCTGGAGGCCTTAATTTATTAAGGTAGCCACAGGCAAGACCGGTTAAGTAGTTGACAACCTCATAGCCAGACCTGCAAGATGACATTCCCAAAAATGTGCATGTATACGAAAAGACGCCTTTGCTCTGGCAAAGGCCTATTATCAATAACATCAGAAACCTCACCTTTAACATGACAAACCATGTCCTTAACCTCCGGGTCACTATGACTTTTCCATTCACTGTCTTGAAAGTCTACTAATTACCCATGCCCATCCTGCTCTATCTCACATTTTTTTTATCCAGACAGAGCAAGACAACATAATAGGTCTTTACCTATGAAAATGCCGTTTTGTATGAAAAAAATTAAACGATTTTTTTCATGGATTTTTTATTTGTATTAATCGAAATAATCACCCATGCAATCAATGCATCTTTGCCAACGCAGTGGCAGTTGATTGATGCCCTTCTTAAAAAAATCAGCTGGACGGGAGGCAACAAATTCTTCAAAGGCATTTTGTATTGCCTCTCGGGTATTGAATTTTTTTCCCGCCAAGAAGTTATCCAAATTCTGGAAAAAGTAGGTAGTAGTCTGTAGGCGCAAGGTCTGGTGAGTAGGGCGGATGACGGAGAGCTTCCAACGCCAGTTCTTGCAACTTGGAGACCGTCTGCTGTGCAGTATGAAGTCGCGCGTTGTCGTGCAGGAGCAGCGAAGACGAGCGATTGAGCAATGCTGGTTGGAGATGTGCCAGCTTCTCCATAATTGAGTTCAGTTCTTCACAGTACACATCTGCAATAATGCTCACTCCGTTTGGTAAGAAGCTGTGATGAATCACACCGGCGCTAGACCACCAAACAGTGACCATCACTTTTCTAGGGGTAAGTTTTCGTTTAGGGCATTGTTTAGGTGCTGAACCAGGATCCAACCAACTTGCTGAGCGCTTGCGGTTATCAAACAGAATCCATTTTTCATCGCAGGTAACAATGCGGTTCAAAATTCCTTCATTTGTGTGTCTGTTGAGCAGTACAAGGCACGTCTCGACGCGTACTTCGCGCTGGCGATCATTGAGTTCGTGGGGCACCCATTTGTCAAGCTTTTTTACCTTGCCAATTTGACGCAAATGGACCAATATTGTTTTGACGCTAACGTCGAAAGCTGCTGCTAATTCAGCCGTAGATTGTATAGAGTCTGTCAAGCGAGTCGAGTCCACAACCATTTTACTGATTTCTTCTAATGGCAATACTATTATCTGTCAAACAGATTGTCACAATTTCTGTTCTAACCTCGAGCATTCCGGTTTTTGTTGAATTTTTTAATGTTATAATGCCAAAACCTATTAAAAGTAGAGTCAGGAGCCTGCTGTTTACAATGATTAATAAATATAATCATGTAAAGATTGAATCTGATGACGTGTTAACAGAAAAACGACGACTTTTGGATGAAATTGTTTCAACAACAGGTAGGTTGGCTACAAAATGTTGATACTTTTAGCACAATTGTCTAATTTTGTTTATTTTACTATGATGTGATCACGATTTCGGTTTTGGTTTAGATTCAGACGTCGTATACATGACATTGAATCTCAATGGGGCACCTATAAGTGAAAAGTATTATAAGAGATTGTTGTCATCTTTTTTCAGCCACCTTGGATGATGAATTAATAAAAAGCACAATTGATAATTTAGTTAAGAAAGTCATAGCCATAGATGAGAATAAAAAAATGAAATCTGAAACAGACTATTTGACAAAAATTGCTGCTATGACAGGTTAGTACAGATTTATTTGTTTACATTGTTTGCATTTTCTACAAATATTATCATAAAATTTGTGCGTTTGATACTGAACTGACATATTGAACTTTCAGATTTAAGTGTGAAAACACTGCGAAGAATTAAAAAAGAAGGTGCTATTAACCAAGGCGAGTGGAACACACCGGGGAAAAAACGTCCACGACAGCCAACTGTAGCCAATCTGGATAATTTTGACTTATCAGCCATACGCAATAAAATTAATGAATTTTACTGTGTGAAAAAGCAAGTTCCAACTCTACGAAGTTTGCTTGCAGATTTAAGAGAGTCAATTGGATTTACTGGATGTCATGAAACATTGAGACAATTATTACTCAAAAATGGATTTGAATTCAAAAAAAATAAAAATGAGAGATCTCTTCTTATTGAAAAGTATGAACTAGCTGCATGGCGACATAGGTATCTCAGAGCTATTGATGAAAAGCGGAAACAAGGAAAATTCATAGTTTATCTTGATGAGACCTATGTCCACCAAAATTATAAAGTTAAAAAATCATGGCAAGGGCCATCAACAAGCGGTGTAATTGACAAAATATCGTCAGGCAAAAGACATATTGTTGTTCATGCTGGATCCGAAAAAGGTTTTGTTCCCAATGCATTATTGGTATTCAGTACTAAATCAAAAATGGCAGATTATCATGATGATATGAACAGAAATAATTTTATGAAATGGTTACGTGAAAAATTAATACCCAATTTAAGTCAGCCCAGTGTCATTGTTATGGACAACGCTAGCTACCATGTAACACAAATAAATAAGCCACCATCTATGAATGATTTAAAGGCTGACATTCAGAAATGGCTAACTGAAAATGGAATTCATTATGAAGAATTCTTTACAAAGGCTGAGCTTATGTGCCTTGTGAATGAACATAAAACAACTCCAATGTATGAAGCTGAAGAATTTTTGAAACAACATGGCCATGAGGTTTTGAAACTTCCGCCATATCATTGTGACCTGAACGCAATTGAACTCATATGGAGTTTGGCTAAAAGAAAAATAGCCAGCAAAAACTTAGGGATTCCAGGTAAAGAAATGGAGAACCTTATAAAAGAATGCTTTAATAGTGTCACAGCCAATGATTGGAAAAAATGCACAGATCACACTATTAGTGTCGAAAATAAGTATAAAGTAAGAGACAGGATATCCGAAACCGAGTTGGAACCCTTCATCATTTCTGTGCGTAATGATTCTACTGACAGTGATTTCTCATTTGAAGGCATTGAATTTCTTGATTCTGATTTTAGTTCTGATGAATAAATACGTACATTGAAATGTTTTTTTTTTAATTTATCCCAAGTAATTTTTTTATCAAAATTCAAGTATCAACAAGTTTTCAGCGTGCTATATCAGTGTTGACACCTGAAAGATTTTTGAATTTGCCGCCTTTTTCATGGGACTAGAATCGCTTGACGGACTCTATCATCAGCTCCCACAATCGCCTTTAATTCGTCATTGTCGACCAAAGCCTTCGGACGACCGCGAGGTTCATTTTTCAGGTCGAAATTTCCAGAACGGAAGCGAGCAAACCAATAACAGGCGGTGCGTTGGTTTGTAGTGTTAGCTCCGTAAACGTCGTTGATGTTGCGTGCCGCTTGTGCCGCGTTGCTGCCACGACGGTACTCATATTCCATAATTACTTGAATTTTTAACGTATCCATGATGATGAAAAAGATTGAAATGCGATGAAAATGTAACACTAATCAAAAAACAAATGACTACTTTTGGAAAAAGAATTCCATGTTTTTAAAATAAAATTAATTTGAAATTAGAATTCTTAGACAAACAAAAATTATTTGCAGAACGGCAATTTCATAGCTAAAGACCTAATAACAACAAACAACAATAACATATAACCGGACCATCAGGCCACTATTCAAGAAACCAATGTTTTTTTTTCAAATCCACTTATTACTACAATCATCTATCCCGCTCTCACCCACACTTTACACCACTCCCAGAGCGAGACAAGAGATAAGCCAGCTTCCGTTTCCCGTTTCCTTCTCTGGAGCCCTACGCGTTGATATGTTGCATGTTGAAAATGGCACCAGTCTTGTAGTCTGCTTATCTTGTTTGACAAGGCTGATTCATATTTTTTCTTTTGTTGAGTTTATGAATCGGTATGATTCTCAAATTATAAACATTTATTACAATATATAACATTACTAGCTTCTGCCCGCGACTTCCTCCGCGTTAAATTTCTTATATTCGTATTCGTCACTTTTTTCTTTTTACTCCGCTCTTGTTGATAGTAGTGTAAGTTTATGTAGCTTATAGCCTTACTCGATAAATGAGCTACTCAACACAAAAATAATTTTTCAATTCGAACCAGTAGTTCCTGAGATTTACGCGTTCAACCAAACAAACAAACGAGCAAACTCTTCAGCTTTACAATATTAGTATAGATATATAATATACTAGCTTCTGCCCGCGATTTCGCCCGCGTTAAATTTCTTGTTCCACCAACCCTTCCCGTCGCGTCGAATCGCCTACCCGTGCGATTTTCCCCGTTTTTGCAACATTTTTCATTACTTCTCCGTTCCTCTTAGTTGTAGCGTGATGTTATGTAGCCTATAGCCTTTCTCGATAAATAGGCTACCCAACACAAAAAGATTTTTTCAATTCGGAGCAGTAGTTCTTGATATTAGCACGTTCAATCAAACAAACATACAAACAAACAAACTCTTCAGCTTTATAATATAAAATATACCTATATAGTAAAGATTTATTAATTTAACGGTTCATGTATCTACACATATATAAACAGAAGCGGGGGAGATATATTTTGTCATTCACTCTAATCATATGACAAATAAAACCAGTAGAGAGCAATAATTATAAGAAGCAAAAACTGCATAGCGAAAATACCATTTCTTGAAAAATTCTTTCCTACAATTTCTACCGACAACCGGTGCCCCCACCCCATCGTACCGGAAATCCTACGTAACGTGCAGACACCATCTTGATCCCGACCGGAAGTAAAGAGCCTTATCTAGATGTTTTAGTATTCAACACCGTTATTCTTGGATCGCTTTTGTTTCAGTCTATAAAAGCTTTGGTGTGTAGAACTTTGAATGTTGGAGTTATATTAGGTTCCTAAGTTTTGTTGGTTGGTATTAGATAGTGCTGCTAGCAGGGAATCTAGGTATACTAATATTTTGACTGCCCTGTTAGTCTAGTGGTTAGTGACCCTGACTGCTACGACTGAGGTCGTGGGTTCGATTCCGAGCCAGGACAAATGTTTGTGTGATGAGCACAATCATTTGTTCTGTGTCTGGGTGTAATTTATCTATAATATGTATGTATTTTGAAATATAAATGTTGTACAGGCTCTGCCTAGTTTGGAATCAGATAACGGTGTGTTGGTTGTCCCAAGATATTATTAGATATATTCTATTAAAACTGAAGTGTTTTCTTGTTTGTTTGGTTGAATGCAATGATCTCAGGAACTACTGATGGGAATAGAAAAAATCTTTTAGTGTTGGGTAGAACATTTGTCGAGGAAGGCTATTGGCTCTATAACCTTACGCTGCGACCAAAAAGAGCATGAAAAATGTTGCAAAAACGGAGAAAATCGCACGGGCAGGCGATTCGATGCGACGGAGAGGTTCGGGTGAACAAGAAATTTAACGTGGACGAAGTCGCAGGCAGACGCTAGTTTGGAATAATTTTGGGTAGTCTAGCAACATAATACATGTCGGTGATACAACCTTTTAATGCATAATTATGGTTTATTTGAGAAAGGATGTATTTTTTATATTTCTTTAATCTGTACAAATCTTGTATGCTGTACATAGTTTTTGGATGACCACAGAAAATAATTCTGGGGTCTGGTGCTAAAAGGGCCAAAGTACGTTTTTGTATGAACCGAGATCTTCATAGAAATTGCCAGTTATTGTAATGCCAGTTTATTGAAAAAGTATGATATTTTTTGAGCTAAAAGGGCGTTAGTTTACCAACAATCTCTCAAAAGTTACTATGTAAAAAAGGGCAATGTAATGTGCTCTTTCATACAGATAAGTAAAAAAAATAAATGATAAAAGGGCTGCAGTTTGGCTCTTTTAACACCGGACCACAGAATTAGTAGAGCCTTCCAGACCGAACTGCAACCACGGCGACCTATATCAGCAGAGACCAGCGTGCGTGGGAGATATGGGCCGACAGAAGGGAGATGGCGCCACTGCCACGCAAAACATCTGCTCTGTGTATTTAAACTTTAAAAAAAATTGAAAACATCTGTTTAGTGGATAAAACGTAATAAAAACTGTTAAAATTGGTGCAATATAGAAGTAATAGTGTTATCAGGAAGAAACTCTTCGTGTAAAATGTGTTAAAACAGTTTTTTAAACGTAAAAACAAAAGATAGTTTACGTTGAACACGGTTACGATAAACATCATTTAAAACATAAAAAACAATCGGTGCGGTGTAATTGACATATTTTTCTTCGGTCCGAGTGACTAAAAACTAAAAACCAAAAACTATAACTTTTCAATAACAACGAATTCCTAGTTCAAAATTTGCCTATCATCTTATCCCAAGTCTAGAAAAAGCGCCATCTAGTTACATGGCTAACAGCCACTACGCTATCGCATTCAAAAACATCATTGACTAATTGATTGCCTGACATAGTTTAGGAACATTTCGATAGAGGGCGGTAGCTTTATGCAAACAAGTGCAAATCTCAACGAAGATTATCCAATTAAGAACATTTGGATTTATAGCGTAGCACGTTGGGCCTGTTATTGCAAACGGGCAGCCATTCATATCGAAGTCACAAATCTTTGTATCTTCTTTGCATTCGAAATGAACTTTCTTGAAAATATTACGTTTCGTAGGAGATGTACAAGTTCAGATCCTAACACGCAAAATGGACGTGCGTCCCGTTCCATAGCGGATAGCGATAGCATGACAAGTTTACCTGACATATCCACAGATGAAACACATAATGAGCACATAAGCAATCTCAAACAACAAACTAGCAGATTGACGCTTGAGCGCGCATCAAGAGATTGAAATACTATCTTTAGAGAACTCAAATCTCAGGCATTCTAATGAAAAATTAATAACAGAGAATGAACTCTATAAAAAAGTTACCCTTAGCCCGAGACAAAAATCGAGAATCTCCACACCTAAGACTCCAATACTAATCCAGGACAAGGTGGAGACACCCAAGAAATCAAACCAAAATATGCAAAATAAACAAACACAAACAACACCTAAATCACAGTACTCTCCGTGTGCAGTCCAAGGCACACAAATAGTAAACCAAAAAAAGTTACAAAAACTGGAAGAACAATATCAACAAGACAAAATTGAAACAAAAATCTGTATAATTAGCAACAACAAGAAAAACAATATTTTACAAATTGCCGAAGAAACTTTTCAAGGAGACTTCAATAAATGTCACTACTTAATGACTAACGGTAGTACAGAGCTTTTATTTAAAGATTTTTAATCAAAACTACACTCATTCAGTATGAACGTTTTTTGCATCATCTTCATTGGTGAAGAAGACTTCCAAACAACGCGCGACTATTTCGGCAAGATATTTTTCATCAGAGAGTCACTACGCTCAATCAAACACACAAATATCATCATCTGTTCTCCGACATTCAAATACACCACCCAATCGTTGATGTATAATTGGCGTGTAGAAAATTTCAACAATCTACTCTACATGGACATATTAACTTACGAACATGCGTACTTCCTTGATTCCAATAGAAACTTATCATATGACTATAAAATGTTTCACAGAAGAACAGGGTCCATAAAAAATAATGGTATGGTAACAATTTTTAAAGACGTTTTAAATTACATCCACGATATTGTTCAATCAAATATGATTAACACACTAAAGAACACACACCGAAGACACTTGTACTAATGACATTAACTTAGAGAGTAATGAAATGATGAATGATCAGTTTTTTCTTTGTAAATAGTATGCACATAATGCACATAATGCACACATTTTATCATGAATGGCCAAGAAAAATTGTTATTTATTCCAAATTATAAACTAGCGGCATGCTATGCTCGCTCAACTAAACGCGGCGGTGCTTGCATCCTTGTAAAAAATAACATTGTTTATAAGGAACTAAATCACATTGCTATGCGATCTTTATCAGGCATTGTCGAATGTTGTGGTATCGAATTACCGCTGCATAAAATAATTGTTATTTGTATATACCGGCCCCCTAAAGCATGTAATCTAAATACATTTTACGAAACTCTAGAAATTATATTAAAAGAAATATGCTCTAAGCCTAAAAAAAAAAACCTTTCCGGGGATTTCAATATTGACGTTCTCAAAAGAAACAAAACTACGTTAGATTTTGAATATTTTTTTACTGAACTACAATCTTAAATTAGCAATAAATCAACCAACGCGACCCAGCAGCAAAACTTGCTTAGACAATTTTGCCCACAATTTTAAACAAAAATGTAGTTATGATATTATTGATTATGGCTTATCTGACCACACTGCACAAATATTAAAAATAAAAGTTACTAAAACGTATAAACTGAACTATTGGCGTATTAAACAGCGTGACATATCAGAAGAAAATATATTTAAATTTAGAAATTACCTCAAACAATTGACATTCTCACAAATATACGACAAGTCAGATCCAAATGAAGCATATAATGAATTTATGGAAATATTTCGATTATTATACGATTTATGTTTTCCGGTTAAATTAATTACTATAAAATGCAAAAAACAGACTAAATGGATTTCGAAAGGAATACGTATATGTAGTACGAAACAAAGAAATTTGCTTTGGAAATATCGATTAAAACCAACAAGTGTGAATAAAGCTGCTTTTAAATCGTACTCATACAGATTAAAGAAAATAATAAAATTAACACAGAAATCGCAAAATAATCACTTAATACAAAATTCCAACAACAAATCCAAAGCAGCTTGGCAATTAATAAACAATACCAAATCAATTCCAGAGCCAATAAAACAAATACAAATCTCTGGTAACATTGTTAATCACCCAAAAGAAATAGCTACGGCATTTAACGATTTCTTTATTGACCAAATTTCCAGTAGATCCACTTCAACATTACATAAAATACAACTATTTACTCATAGCAGCAATTTCCTTTTCATGCCACCAGTTATACCACAAGACATAATACGAATAATAAAATCCCTTCGCAACACGAACAGCACAGGCTACGATGAAATTAGAACCAACGTAATAAAATCAGTATGTAGCGTTATAGCAACACCACTCTGCCACATTATTAACTTATGTATTAGCACTGGTATTTTTCCCAAAGGCCTCAAAACAACCATCATAAAGCCACTTCATAAAAAGGATTGTAAAGAGCAAATGCAAAATTATAGACCCTTTGCCTTGATACCAGTTTTCTCGAAGGTGATAGAAAAGGTTATAAATGAAATATTAAACTCATATTTGACCAAATTTAATGTATTATGTGACGAACAAATGGGATTCCGTAAAAATAGATGCATCAATATGGCAATGTATAATCTTATTAGTCATATAATTACTAATGTTGACCGTAAAACATAAGTATGTGCTCTGTTTACGGACATGACAAAAGCGTTTGACTATGTAGATCATAAGACGCTAATAGAAAAACTTAACGCTTACGGGGTACGGGGAAATGCTTTGGAACTGTTTCAATCTTATTTGAGTGACCGCAAACAATATACAGAAATCACTAAAGTCAATTTAAATACGAAACGGGAAATAAAATACCAATCAAACTGTAGAAAACTTCACTATGGGGTACCACAGGGCAGTGTGCTTGGGCCACCATTATTTCTTATTTATATTAATGACCTGCCACAACAAATAAAACATCCAATGATTCTCTTCGCTGGTGACAGTACAGCTATAATTAAATGTTCCAATAATCTAACTTATGAAGACGATGTAAATAACACCCTTAAAAAAATAATTGATTGGCTTGACAGAAATAACTTGGTTATCAATATTCAAAAAACCAAGATATTGCATTTCTACCAAAGGCTAAAACCCCACCATTTAAATGTTGGATATAACGGACAAACTGTAGAAGAGGTAAAAGTAGCAAGATTTCTTGGCATTCTAGTTGACAGCCAACTAACGTGGAAAATGCAGGCAGACGACATATGTGCGCGGCTAAGCAAATCTGCTTATGCTCTTTTCATCCTGGCAAAGAAAGTTAATTTACAGACAGTACTTATAGCATACCATGGCATTGTTTCCTCAGTATTAAGATTTGGCATAATATTTTGGGGCAACTGTGCTGAAAGAGAAACTATATTTATGTTCCCTCCCGTTTGACTTGATTAATCTGTGCGCCTAACGGAACGCGCGTGTAACAGAGTGAGAACTGTCACTCGTCAGTTTGACGTTTCTCTTTGGTTTGGTTTTTGGAAAAATGTCGGTCGAATTAGCTTGTGCGACCCTGTTGTAAATTAATCCGTTTGAATGGATCGATTTGTGGACAATTTGTCGTGATCCAATTGTTTTGTGTGTAACCAACCCCTTTTGACGAAATAATACGGGTTCAGTTTGTTTGATTGAAATACTTTGAGGTTATAGTGTCCGATTTGGAGACCGAATGCCTTTGGTAGCAGGGCGTATTGGAGCGGTGGATTGTATCCTGGAATACTCATAACGTCACTACACAATACAATATACACTCATTTATCTATATATTAATACGTGAAGCGAAAACTTTGGATCCCTTTTTACGAAAATTGGGCGGACGGAGGAGTATGAAATTTCGCACACTTAAAGTTTATACAGAGAAGAAGTGACGAATGCTAATATTTTATTTTAATTATGCGTAATAATATAATATTTTCAATAAATAACACGTTACACACACTACTATTCATTACCGTGTATTTAATACACACATGCATAGATATTATTTTGTTTATGGTCCAATCGAAAACATCTGTCTTTATTTTGTGTCTATAGTCTTATAGTTAGGGAGCTGGCGAGCATTTCGGTATATGATTTGCACACGTTTCACGTCGAGGTGGATTGCAGTTTAAATCATTACGAATCGATTTGGTCCAATCAATTAAGGTCCTATGTTGCTGCGTTTTCGCGTTACAGCGGATTGAAGTTGCTTAAAAAAATCGGGGTATTAAATCATTTGCACATGTATGCCTCTAGAGTTCATGGTCACAATCATCTTGGAAACGAAGAAAATCGAAGAAGCAGACATTCAGGACTCTGCATTATCATGGGACGGAGTTGTAAAGATGTTAAAAAAAAGCTCTACTAAGTCATTTGCACGCGGTTCTAATTGCGTCCATTCGATTCAATATGACTCTTTGGATTCGAAAAAACATGTGGCAGACTCTTTGCTCACTGATTTTCAGCTGTATAACTTTAATTCACGGAATCAAGGGACAGTGGGATTATTGTTATTATTTATAGTTTTATTCTTATAATTTTGTTTAATATTATCCTCTAAACTCACGGTAACGATTAAACTTCTGGAGCGGAAATCTATGCAATCATATTTTTTTCTCAATGCCAACCAGGAACTAAAAAAGTTTTTTTTTTTTAAATTGCATGCTTGATTGTATTCTGAATAGGATTAGGATCTGGATAGGAACAGTCTTTAACTTTTTTTAATCATGTTTTATTTGTGTAAAATACGTAGATTTTGAATCAAGACGTGTGAAAGTGCCTGAGAGCGAGAGAGAGGAATAGCTTGCAAAATAAAAGGGGAGGCTGTATTTAGATATACGCTCTATACATTTAGTTTCACAATATGGAAAAGGTTGGAACTGAGTTATACCGTTCTCACTCATATTCCCAAATAAAAGAGAGACACCACGGAAGGAACTATGGGGATATTTTATACCTGCTTGGTTTAGCGCGAGCGTTGGGTTGAAAAAAAAATCAAATGGTCTGCCTTTGGAATATCAGAGGCCTGAACGTCTGCCTCATCGATTTTCTTGGTTTTCATTCACCAAGAGGTAGACGTGTGCGCATAATATAGCACACCTTTTTTTTACATTTTTGGAGCACTGTCAATAGACAACGCAGAGGCAACATTATACTATTTACATTATAGACTATTTTTCCGTGGTTCTTCTCATTGTTTTTAATCGAACAATTCAAATCTGCCAAGTGTGCTCTACATATAGAGCTTTTTAATCATAAAAATAAATGTAAAAAAAGAATACTACAAAAGTCAGAGCCCTGGATGTCTGCCTTTTCGATTCTTTCTATTTCCAGGATGACTGTGATCATCAGCCCCAGAGGCAGACGTGTGCGCATAATATAGCACACCTTTTTTTTTAAAACATTGTTGAAACGCTGTAAATTTACAATGTAGCGCCACCATGGTGGCAGACGAGGTCCTTGATGTTTCTTAGGGTATAATTATCACTATTAATAACGTCTGCCTTGTGGGCTGATCATATCGAAATTTTGTTCGCCAGCTCCCTAACTATTACTGAATGTCAAGTATAACCATAGGTAATAAATTAATTTTATAGATATATTATATATAACCTATTTCATTTTTAAAATCTATGATCGATCATATCGAGAATATTTGTTTTTAATATTATGCCGGAGGTCGTGGGTTCGATTCCCACCCAGGACAAATGTTTGTGTGATGAGCACGATCATTTGTTCTGTGTCTGGGTGTAATTTATCTATAATATGTATGTATTTAGAAATATATAAGTAAGTTTATCAGTTGTCTAGTACCCATATCACAAGCTCTGCTTAGCTTGGGACTAGATGGCGTTGTGTGATAGTTGTGGAATATTATTATTTTTTTTTTTTTTTTTTTTTTTTCGATTTCAATGAAGTACGGTCGAATTTCGACCAATGGGCGATCACTAGTATACATAAATCCAGGTAGGCACCAGAGCCAGTGTTCTACCATCAGGTGAGTCTTTTGAATATTGTATTAATCAGCTCCGCGCACGGCGGACAGTTCGCTACCGCCACTCTTGACCCAAGGCCCACGATCATCTGCCGGGGTCGCGTGATTGTTCGAAAGAGATACCGTGACCCTGGCACATGGGCAACTGATGGAATACGGGTGGGTTTTAGTCAGTAAAAGTCTGACACGCCCTCCCACTCCACCCAGAGCGGGAGAAGTAATTTGATGATTTCCCATCCTGAAAAAAAAAAAAAAGGCCCACGATCATCACGTTTCCACTGCGCTATTTAAATCCTATGGTGAGGCCCTGGCCTGGCGTCGAACAATTTAGAACTCAAAAAAGATGTATACGATGTATGGTAGGCCTAAAAACGACTGATAGCTGTAAGCCTGTATTCAAATCATTAAAAATCTTGACTTTCCCGTGCCTATATATATACTTGAAGTAGCAGTGTTCGTCAAACTAAACCTAAAATTGTTTCCTGCGATAGTAGACACTAGAAAACGAACCACTCAACTTAGATCCCAATACAAAACCATGTTGTGTACAAATAAATACAAAACAGCACTAGCAAGGAAAAGTATTTTAGGCATGGGTCGGGTTATATACAATAAAATTCCTGATAGCATTGCAGAACTTTAAAACAAAATTAAAGATTTTTTTAACAGAAAAATGCTATTATTCAATCACCGAATATTTGAATGACATGCTGTTATAAAATTTCTGACATTTCTTATGTTATGATATTATCTTCCATATTCACAATTTAATTTATGACATCGTTCAAATTCCTTGACATTCTTTAGAAAAGTAAGTGCTGACAATTTTCATTTTTAACACAATAAGTGCGAACATTTTTTTTTTCTCAACACTCATAATTAATGAAATTGACATTGTTCAGTGTGATTGAAAATTCTTAATGCGATCTAATTAATTTACTTGTTTATTTGTGGTTCATGTGTCTAAATTAATTTCTTGTTTAATTATATTGCATGTATGACTATTTTATTGCATGTTTGACTATTTTTGTACGCCCTAGAGGCAAAACAAAGCGCCCTCAATGTTTACCAAATAAGAACTAATAATGTACATACCTATGTTTTACAATAAATAAATGAATTGAATAGGGGCCCACAAGTGTGTGCGAAGACACCGGTGCACTCTCTCTCCCCTCACTCTTATAGTACAATGGGACCGCAGTACGACACGACTAGAGAGAGGCATGGGGATTTCACACAGCCCACTTTGAAAGCCCGGGCTGTTACTAAGAAATTCTTCACGAATAAAACAATAACACTTTACCGGACCTGACAATCAAACCCATTGCATTAACGAGGCAGTCAGAATAATACGCCAAGTATGAAAATAAACAGTAAAAAAACCGGCTCTTTCGAACGAATCTCGCGACCCTGGCAGGCATCGGTCCTAGCAGACCCCTTCAGTACTTGCTGACACCTCTTTGGGCGGCGAGCTACCCATTGCTCGCCGCTTAGCCCTTCATTGAATCATTATTTACATTGTGTTTATTTTATTTGGCTTTCAAATAATGCTTGATCAGCCTATATGTTCCTACTGCTGGGTTACGGGCCTCCTCTTTGTAAGATGAAAAAGGCCGTATTCCAACACGCAGAACCAGAGCGGGTTGGGGGACGTCACACCATTTTCCTCATGATGTTTTCCTTCACTGTTTTTAGAGCAGTGGTTATGAAATCAAATCCTCAAAGTAAAATGAGTTCTTTGATTCAACTTTACGACCTAGTAATTCAGCGCCAATACCATTGAGCCACTTCTGCTCTCATCTTAAAAGAATAACAAAAATTATTTTCAATTAAAGAAATCAGTAACAAAACAATCAAACCAGAAATACCAAAGAAATCTAAATTATTTTCTGTAGGTAACTTAACAGGAAAACGTTTCGTAGATATCAATTACAATCAAAGATTAAATAAATAATTGATTAAGTAATCGAATTTAAACAAGCAAGACTTAATCAATGGGATTCAGTTCAATTAATTTGAACAGATTTTTTTAATTGAAACATTTGGGCTTACTTATTGAAAGTATTTTAATTGCATTATTTAAAAGCTATCTTAGTATCAAATTTGAATTTTTATCCAATTTTTGGACTTAAATATTGTTTTGTGGTGTTAGTAGTAGCTTAGCGTATGGATAAGTTTTCAACCTCCCTAGCCTTTTCCTAAAAATGTCACGGTTGGTTTCTAGTTTAACCGAATGCACCATGAATGACCACGTAAGACGCGTCTCCAAGATTAGTGGTCTTCCGCAGTGTAGACCGCTTGCTAGATGCAGCCTCCAACAGCTTTTTTTGATCGCGTCTGACCATTATGCCGATACGTCCCTTGAACGCGTTTTCTTTCCACCCAGTATCCTTAGCATTAAGCCCTTTCGGAACATTGGGCCATCTCAGTGTAGGAGAAGACCAAAGAAACAATGAATGGACTGTATAAATCATGACACGGCGAGAAAAATCTTCTAAAAAAATTTATTCATTAAAAATTCCATACTTCTCGTAATCACGGTAGTCACCCTACCGTGATTACGAGAAGTATGGAAGATAAAAACATGTGGCAATGAACCTAAATATAAATTGCGTTTACGACAGGAGAGTGGTAGTGATTTCAGAACGGGTTTCCTATAACATTTTAAAAAGCCGAGGTACACCCAGGCTTTTTAGGGTTCCGTTGCCAAATGGCAAAAAACGGAACCCTTATAGATTCGTCATGTCTGTCTGTCTGTCTGTCCGTCCGTCCGTATGTCACAGTCACTTTTTTCCAAAACTATAAGAGCTATGCTGTTGAAACTTGGTAAATAGATGTATTCTGTGAACCACATTAAGATTTTTACACTAAAATAGAAAAAAAAAACAAAACATTTTGGGGTTCCCCATACATAAAACTGAAACTCAAAAAGTTTTTTTTTCATCAAACTCACACGTGTGGGGTGTAAATGGTATTGAGGTTTCTAAAATCATTTTTTTCTAAACTGAATAGTTTGCGCGAGAGACAGTTTCAAAGTGGTAAAATGTGTGTCCCCCCCCCCCGTAACTTCTAAACTAAGAGAATGATAAAACTAAAAAAATATATGATGTACATTACCATGTAAACTACCACCCAAAATTAGTTTGAACGAGATCGAGTAAGTAGTTATTTTTTAAAACGTCTTAAATCGTAACCGCAATTTACCTTTCATTCAATCAGCTGATTTTTTTTTTTTAAATACATTTATTTTCATAAACATAAACCTTGTGCATAAACCGAGAATACCTACAGGTTTGTACGGAACCCTCGGTGCGCGAGTCTCACTCGCACTTGGCTGGTTTTTTTATATCATGTGCACGCACATTTCGCCATTAATGTATAAGTCCAATGTAATAGGCAACAAGCTTCATGTCATATACCAGACACGATAACAGACTTTGAGTTGTTTCTGTGAAACTCCTGATCGTATAACCCAATAACACTTTGGCCGACCTGGGAATCTTAACCAGGACCTCATGGGTTTTTATTTAACATTTGCAGAGTTTACATGCTTTTTTTACAATATTATGGCATAATTTACTAGGTTTTGTTTTATTAAAAATCCAAAAAATAATAGGTACTATTATAATAGATAGCTTTATTTTTTGTATCTATACTATATAATATTATAAAGCTGAAGAGTTTGTTTGTTTGATTGATTGAACGCGCTAATCTCAGGAACTGCTGGTCCGAATTGAAAAAATATTTTTGTGTTGAGTAGCCTATTTATCGAGGAAGGCTATAGGCTATATAAAAACACGCTAAAACTAAGAGGGGTGGAGCAGTAATGAAAAATGTTGCAAAAATGGGGAAAATCGCACGGGTAGGCGATTCGACGCGACGGGAAGGGTCGGGGGAACAAGAAATTTAACGCGGACGAAGTCGCGGGCAGAAGCTAGTCATTAATAATTCTAGAAGAACAACTCACTCATATCATTTATTGTGGTTGTGCAGGTCAGACAGGCTCGCTCTTTGTATAATATTAGTTATCATCTGATTCCGGTTAGACGAGTACCCGACCTCATCATAGGAAAACTGCTATTCAGATGATGATGGTTTTCTGTCTAAAATACAAATCAAGTCCAACACCGTGTTCGTTTTCAGCAAAATAAATAAGCTATTTTCGGTGACGCTCCAACTTAAAATAACTTATCGTAAGTTGAGAGCTTCTATTAGAACTGTTATTCGCTTAGTGGTCGAAATCCCACCATAAATCCTTCAAGTTTTAATCAATATAAATAAAAAAAAAATCGCCTTTTGCCTTCTTTCTCCATAACATTAACTATGCATTTCATACTCCTCCGTCCGCGTAATTTTCGTTAAAATGGGTACAAAGTTTTTGCTTCTTGTATTAATACGTCATACTTGTGAACGGGCGCCATCAGTAGAGACTCATCATGTTTTAATTGCTACTGCTTATTTTAATTTCTGAATCGTTATTTTATTTTTATTTTAATAAAGGACGTTTTAATGTGCACGTCTTTTCACATTGTTCTCACATTGATAATAATATCAATATAAATGTTGTAATCAACATTTTGCAACAAAATTTTGATTGAAAAGAGTGTATGTGCAGTTTTTTGTCCGTTCTTCTCCATAGGTACCTATTACGCTTTGTAATGGGCAACTGGCTACATCATTCTGACTCACTGTACATTGACAAATCAAAAGTGCATGTAATTGGTCTATTTGAAACTAGCTTTTGCCCGTGACTTCGTCCGCGTAAATGATGGTTATCGTGGATGTAGTTGAAGTCGTGGAATAAAAGTAGTCTATGTCCTTTCTTGGAGTTTAAACTTACCCCGTACCCTTGCCAGGGTGGCGAGATTTTTTGAAACAGATACCGTGCCCTGGCATGTGGGCAACCGAAGGAACATGGGTGGGTTTTAGTCAGTAAAAGTCTGACACGCCCTTCAGGTCCATCCAGAGCGGAGAGACGTAATTTGATGATTTTCCACCCACAGAAAAAACCGTAACAAATTTCATCAAAATCGGTTCAATGGTTTAGTCGTGAAAGCGTAACAGACAGAGAGAGTTAATTTCGCATTTATAATATTTGTTTTGAAATAAATCGCTTCAGTTTGAGTTTGAATATATTGATTTCAAGAAATTCTTTACATAAAATGGGAACATTGAAATACTCAATGGTTCATACAAATGGCATACACGGAACACTGTATTATTGCTCACACATTCCTGAAATTCAGCATATTTTATCGACTGAAAACGTTTCGCTGAATTTAATATGGAATCTGCATATAAATAAGGAGTCAGTTTGTTTGTGTGTTCTTTTACTGTGAAGATAAGATTTCTCGTCTATTATTCCTCATCATCATCATCATCATCATCATCATCATCACCATCATCATCATTATCATTATCATCATCATCTTTGATTTATTTGTCCACAGTCACATATGATTGCTTAACATAATGTACGTGTTGAACTTTCTTTCTTCTTTTTTTTTCTTCTCTTTATTTGCCACTATCTACTTAACCTAGATCAATGCCGTGCAACTCTGTAATTGGTTTAAGAGGTAATTGTAATCATCTCACTATCAATGTGCAGTGGATGCTAGTAACTTTGACGCAACTGCATTGGGCTGTTCATTGATAGTGAGCTGAACTTTCATCATAATTGCATGTAATTTTAAAATAAGCTGTTGAGTTTCCTAATAAATAAATAAATAAATCATCATCATCATCATCATCATCATCTGCATAGCCTTTTCCCAACTATGTAGCGGTCGGCTTCTATTTTAACTGGATGTAGCTGAATACAAGTCATTTACATAGAATGACTACCCATCAGACCTCCACAACCCAGTTGCTGGGTAGACTTTCGATAATAATATTTCATTATTAGCTGACCCGACAAACGTTGTTTTACCGGGTGAAAAAGAGTGAAAATTTAGAGTTGTATGTATTTTTTAATGCCAAATCATAATAAAATAAAAATAGAAAACATTGTCAAAAAATAGAAAATAAAAAATTGGGTTTGGGTCACCCTTATCATTTAGGGGTATGAAAAATAGATGTTGGCCGATTCTCAGACCTACCCAATATGCACATAAAATTTCATAAAAAACGGTCCAGCCGTTTCGGAGGAGTTTGGTAACAAACACTGCGACATGAGAATCTTGTATATTAGGTGGATAGTGGGTAGGATGCTGATAAATTAATTTATCGTTACTTTCTTAACTGAGAAGAATTTCACGATTTCCTTTGAAAACAGCACATTGAATCGCTGCAGTAATGACTTACAAAAAATACAGGTCTAATTCTGAACGAGACGGAAAATCTCTAGCGAAAAACATATTCTAATCTTATTGGAACTTATAAGTTCGAGCCGTTTGGGGTGGAAACATGGGGTCAGAGTGTCCACTTGGTACTTCGAGACTTCGCCAAGTGATTGATCAACGTTTCACGGGACTCGAGGGCTGACCCATTTTTAATTGATTTAAAAAATAATGAGGTTCGCAATTCATCTATTCGTTTTTTGAATGTACGTTCCATGATTCATAACTGCCTCATTGATCGAGTAGTAGAAAGCGCTACTGCTGAGCATGAGGTCCTGGGTTCGATTCCAAGGTTTTTTTTTTTTTTTTTCAGGATGGGAAATCATCAAATGACTTCTCCCGCTCCGGGCGGAGCGGGAGGGCGTGTCAGACTTTTACTGACTAAAACCCACCCGTGTTCCATCAGTTGCCCATGTGCCAGGGTCACGGTATCTCTTTCGAACAATCACGCGACCCCGGCAGGCATCGGTCCTAGTATACCCCTACAGTTCGATTCCAAGGTTGGGCAATGTGTTATTGGGTTCTTTTATCTGGATTTTCTCAGTAGCAGCCCGAAGTCTGGATTTGTGCCCGGTTGATGACAGTAGGCTCGCCCCCTATTACATGGGACTTAAACATAACAGGCGATATGTGGGTGTACTATAAGTACACCTCTGCCCAACCCTTTGGGGAAACAAGGCGTGATGTTATGTTGCGAGATTTTTTCGGCAATTGTGGATACATTTCGAAAATTATTTTATTGGTGGACATAGTGTAACATAATTTTTTTTCATGAATTTGGCTGTTTATTGCGTTAGCTTCTTATAACACGCATTTAATCTGCTTCGTGTCTTTTGATGATTTTCCAATACTTCCTAGTATATTTTGAACTGATCTTTGTTTTTTGGTATGTATTTTTTTGTGTACAATAAAGTATTCATAAATAAATGTGGTATGAAGTTGATGTCTGATACTTTCTACTCTTTTAATATCATTATAATTATTTAAAGTCCGTTAGTTTTAAATATATTATGTAAATAAAACAAAAATAAATACAAATCACACAACATATTAGTTTATACCAACATAAAAAAAAAAATAACCGCAAGCAAAGTCGCGTGACAAAACGAGTTGTTCAATAAACTCGACGAATGCGCATTGAAATCTGAAACGAGAATCCATTGCTTTTGAGAATTTTGCAATATCATTATATTGCATTCTTATCACGTCATATTGACAGTATTCTACAATTATTCAGAGAAATGTATTCCCAATAAAATAAAGGACCAAGCAAAATGCATTTGTCTATTCGAAAGAAAGTTTTGGCAGTATAATCATTCTAAACTAGGTCGAAAGTTGCGAACTGTAAAGTTCGTTATACAAAGTTCCAAAACTATTTTTTTTTCTAGCCCCCACTGTCCCACCCCTGGGCAAAGACCTCTTCCACTCCTGCTATATCTTGCGAGCCCGCACGTCCTCCTTCCAGTTTTACGGAATCTATTGAGCTCGTCTCGCCATCTCCTAGGTGGTTTGCCGCAACCCCGCCTCATTGTCAATTCTGATCTTTATGCAACAAAAAATATTTAACTTCAGATACAAAGCCCTACTAGTTACCAACATAAACCTGCATTAAACAGTTTGACAAATATTTTTGAAGCATTAATATTTTTACAAAAATAATACTTTATATTTGTAAAAATATTAATGTCATGTTTACAACATGCATCCTTTTTATTACGCCTAAAAGAAAATGGGCATTTACGAAAAAAACAATCTGCTGGCCACAGGTTTACCGACAACCCGAGGCATAAAAAAATAATAAAAAATAACTCAATCTTAAAGTACCTAAGAATGTATTAATAATTCAAAAAAATACGCCGCGTTGGGGGACCGCTTCAAACCTAACAATTTAATTACTAATAGTCTTATTATCAACGACGTCTGCACTCGCGGAGCGGTCCCCCAACGCGACGTTTTTTTTTTTGAATTATTAATACATTCTTAGGTACTTTAAGATTGAGTTATTTTTTATTATTTTTTACTTTTTAAAGGGAAATTAGGTTTTTGTGTCGGGGGTCTTTAAAATTTTTAATTTAATTTTTTATTTTGTACTTTTTATAGGTATATACTTAATGTAGAATCAAACGAAGCTAAGAACACTCTCGATTAATTCATCAATATTCTCTTTCAGTGCGCTTTCATTTGAGACCCCACTCGAGTATATTTGCTGACATTCGGTTACTCTTCCCCACTTTCCCCCCCACAACTTTTAAACGGCTCAACCGATTTTCATCAAACATGTCTAAGAACACTCGCAGATAAGTCACCTTTAATACATTTTTTTTTTTATTGAAATCGCATCATCCGTTCGGGAGCTATGATGCCACAGACAGACAGACAGACAGACAGACAGACAGACAGACACGTCAAACTTATAACACCCCTCTTTTTGCGTCGGGGGTTAAAAATAAATAAGTACAAACAATATTCTGCTCAATAATAATTCCGTGCAATTATTTTCTTGCGAAATCAGTGCAAAAATCATACACATTTCGGTAACAGACTGAACCCTTTATTAAGCTCGTCCTATTGACCCAATTAAGCGATATTTACTTAGGGTTTGTGTAATAAATTATGGACGGCCTAAATAAATATTAAATTATTCGATTATAACAATGGGAATCAATTGGTCATAAATTTATTAATCAAGTGACTACTTGGGGTTTGTTACTGAGAATTCCTGGAACAATCTACACAGTGACCAACCTATAGAACCATCTTTCACTCATCTTTCTATTTTGCAGACAGCTTTTTAGTCTGCTCATTAAGAACTAGCATATGTCCGTATCGTATACGTGAAAATAATAATAAAAAAAAAATATATTTCACTCATCGTCCATAGAGAAGGGAGGATCCACCGACCGGGTATCCGAGGATACCGCACGATCTCTTGTGAGGCGGCGAGCCTCCTTGCCGGAGTGCCGCCTTGGGATCTGGAGGCAAAGATTCTCGCGCACATGTGGGAGTGGCGCGAGGAGGCGAAACGCCGGGGCGAAACTCCGCTGCCGTGACAAATCGCGGCACGGTGGACAGAGCTCCAGCAGGATCTCATGATGACATGGCGGGTACGATTGTCGCAACCCAGCGCTGGGCACGCCACAATTGCGGCGGTAAGACCCCTCTTTGAGGAGTGGATAGAGACGCCCAACGATTAATGGGGACGGGATTTTGTAAAATATGCTAGTTGCGCGGTAATATCTGCTTGTATCATGCGTGATTATTGCGTTGTTCACATGTTGTGGCGTAGACCGACAATGACTCTTACGGGAAATCCAGCCAACATAATTTTGCAAACTCTTCCCCCTCCTACTTGCTATAAACTACTAAAAGAGCATCTTCTTGCAGTTATTAACATTGCCACATGCGAACTACGCTACACACGTATGGATGTAACGCGAAATCTTATTGTCATATCTTAGTGTATTAGTATTGTCTTGTATTGTATAGTGTGCACGGTTCTTTATAACAGTAACTGATAAGAATAGCGCGCTCGATGGGTAGATCGATGCGCGCCTTATGAGAATTTTTCGATGTACCCGCAAGACCTACCATATTTATTACAACTAAATGTATTACTGGCTAACTGCATGACGAGCACTCTGCACTTTCTTAGTGTTTACCTATATGTTATTATTAAAACTTTGTTTCTCATTAAGTGATTATGTAAATCTTTGAGAAATAAATGATATATATAACCGTAAATCTTGCATCACGAAAACAGAGTTTAGCAACTAGTAAATATATATACAACGACCTTACATCGATCGTGTACCAGATAAAACAACCGACTGGTCGTAGGATCCTCCATTTTTCTAGAGAATGAGTGACCTTTACACCCTGTTCTTCATGTATTTGTGCTATAGAGGTGTAACATTTTGTAGTCCACTTGGAAGTGATCCGTCTCCGTACACAACTGTAAAGATGTAATCTAACCTAGTAAAGTGAAGCTAGCTCCACGAAATGGCCGTAGGGTGTGAATGTGGAGCTGTCTTGCAAGCTTTGCTCCACCAGCCCTTTGTATCCCAAAACTCTCCGCTACTATCGACTACGTCCTGGATATGAAAAAGTTTTGAGCCAACAAGATCTGTAATACAGTCGGGCCAGCTATATGAAGAAAATTTGTTTTTTATATCGGATCAGTAGTTCCGAGTATTAACCCCTCAATAAAAATTCACCCCTCTTTATAATATTAGTATAGATTCATTCAGTCGATCAGCACCCGTCCTTGTGAAACCCCAGCTTGTTTTGCAATCGACATTTTTAAGCATTTAAAAGTAATATAAAAGTGATTTATTCGAATTAAGCTCAAATCAGTACTTTTCTAATGTCAAAATTACAATACATAAGACATTACTACAAAACGCCCGCCCTTCACCACTTCCCGTTAAAGAGGGCGAGCCTGACCTAATATAGACTAACTGAGCAGAAATCCCGGAATCAATATTTGTTGTCGGCTGTAACTAAACATGTCTGTTAAACCTTATATTCCTTATGCAAATACAAAGTTTGTTATTAAAACAACCCAGAATCCACCCAAAAACATTCAAGCTTCCATTACGCCAATTTCAATATTTCTCTCATAACTTCAAAAGGCAAGATCTTTGAGCCCCTAAACGCCTATAGCGATGTCTTAAAAACCGTTTCTGAATCCTTTATTACGTTAATGAAAGCTACCCTTATCCGGCGTCCTATTAACCTAATTACTTTATATTTACTTAAAAGATAATAAGGCTTTTGTGACTTCATTTCGATTCTTATGTAATGGAATTTAATTGGGCCGCCATGTTGCCAATTTTGTTTAAGTTTGGTGATTTTAAAAAGTACCCTTAAAAAAGGAACGATGTATTTGTTCAAAGAGTTTGAAAGTTCAATGGATGTTATTGAAAGGCTAAAAGTCAGCCAAAAGGCAATGGAGAGAGCTACGCTTGGAGTTTCCTTACGTGATAGAATCAGAAATGGAGAGAACTGCAGGTGAACCAAGGTACGGCACAACCCGAAGAATTGCCAAACTTAAGTGGCAGTGGTCTGGGCACATTACCTGCAAAACTGATGGCCAATGGGGCCGAAAGGTTCTGGAGTGGCAACCGCATATTAGAAGACGTAGTGCTACTGCTTCGTAAGTTTGGCAGTTCTTTAGCTGCATTCGGTCAGACTGAAAGCCAACCCCGACATACTTGGGAAATGGCTTGGCCGCTGAGAGTCATCTTTCTAAGAAACCGGCAAAAATCATCACTATCTGTAAAATAACAACACAAAACTTCACACATGGCAATGTAAATAAATCACCAAATCAATATAAAAACTAAATATTGGTGTTCGCACCGATATTCTTTTAAATCGCCTCTGTGTTTGAACGAGTAATAATCAATCACTTTTATTTACTGAGAGCTGAAAGCCTCAACTTTTATTTTGAGCCCAATATTTGACTGAATACTCTATCTGTCTGAAGCGGCTTTGTAAATAACATAATTGTTAGGCATTTAGTTATTATATTAACTTGTTAGGATAAAGACTTTATCGTCATAAACGTGCCATTTATGGAAGGCAGGTCCGTGAACATTCACTTTATGTATATTTTTGTAACTGTGAATGTTCGTGTCGTGAATGTATGTTTGTTCATTGTGTTTCGTTGCTGACGATGAAGACCGTTGATGAGGGCAATATTTGTTGTAAGGTGGTCCACAGACTGAATCAATACAATCTTTATAAATTTATGATAGTGGGCAAAAATGTATGGGAATTGGTCCAAGCGTCGCAAAGGATGAATCATTATACTAAATGGAAGGGTACAATGTACTGTTCAAATCTGCAGAAGGGCATCAAAATCTGTCCGAGAGATTTCGAGAAACGATAGCTTATTTTTGCCTCAGAAGATACTACGGATTATTTATTTTGCTTCATTGTCGAGTATTATTATAGTTTTTTCTTGTTATTTAAAGTTAATAATCATTACTTAATATTTATAATCATCATTATTTATCATCATCATCGTGTAATGATAGATTATATATTTTGTTACATTGTCGGTTTGTTATTTGATACAGGTAGGTATTACGTATTTTAATAGTTTATTAATCGATCATCTTTTCGGTTTGGTCCTCCTTCGCCATTATAAAACAAACAAGAGATAAAAGAAAACAAGATATGTTTTGTTAAGCGTGTATTAAAAATAACTTATATAATAGTTACATTCGCTTCAGACGTCAATAATTACTGAATCCAAAACCTCTGCTGGTCTATGTATGGATTCTTGGTGACGAGCAAAACCGTCACCAAGAATCCATACATAGACCAGCAGAGGTTTTGCAAACATAAAACCCAAGAACCAGACTATACCTAACCATTATGTGGGCGCAGCAACCTAACGTGCGTTTATCGGCTTTGCAAGAGCAAAAATAATAATTAATAATGTCTAGTCCAGTTTCATTTCACCTACAGTAGCAAATACGGGCTTCCTATTGTGAGTCATAACGAAACGTAATAAGAGTCTTTGTGGAGTGTTCTAAAATATCAAGCTATATGTATATGAACGATTCTGGGATTCATAGAAAGGATTTTATGGCTTTTAAGAGGAAAAAATAACCACAATATTAATCCTATTAATTAATTAGTGAGTGGCAATGATATAATAGATGATCGATTAATAATGATGGTGATAAAACTATAGTAACATTCGTCAAAGAAACAAAAAAAAAAAACGATACCTAATAACTTAAACTTATCGTTACTCGATGATGATGATGTATAGGTAATGACTAATGACGATCATAAGAATTAAGTTATGACTTTCAATTATAAAGATACCAAGGAAAAACCATAATAATATTGACAATGAAACAAAATAATAAAAATCAGTAATAACTTCTAAGACAAAAATAAGCTATCATTTCTCGAAATCTCTCGGACTGATTTTGATGCCCTTCTGCTTGTTTGAACAATACATTGTACCCTTTCATTTGGTATATGATTCATCCTTGGCGACGCTTGGACCACATTTGCCCACTATCCTTTGCACAATGCAAATCATTTGCATTCTTTTCTTAAATCTGTCGGTCCAAGCGATTTCAAGACGACATATTTCTACCCGTTGATTTCATAATATTGGTCAAATCATAACTAACTTCTTATTGGTTGATAGGTTAGTAAAATGAAGCTGTGAAGTGGCGCCTTAATTTCTCACCATATACACAGAGTCGACTTTAAACATGCTGCAATTCAAAGTTTTTATTGCACTAGCTGACGCCATACCGTTCGAATCAAATAATCAAAAGTGTTACGTACACCGTACAAGCCCTTGTTACATCTTATTTATTGGTAGGTTAAGAACTAAAAGTTAAATTAAGAATAATGATGGTGTACTTAGCACAACGTACACAGACATACTGTTTAAAAGACCGACATAGTAACCAGCCAATGTTAAAACTTGACAAAAATTTAGTTAAGTAGGTTTTTTTTAATGATCGAATGCGAACGTTCTCAAATATTTTCTATTCTCATAAATCGACGCATATTTTACGCTTCTTTTGTGTATCGGGCACAAGTGCAATATTTAATCAACTATCATTCATACATTTCAGCCTTAATGTAGCTATAAATAACATTACTCCAAATACCTATCCATAGATATAATATCTCGCAATTTCACCTACTAAAATTATTACACGAACGAACCGCCCGCTCGGATGTTTACGTGCGTAAAAACAGAGAGATTCAACGCGGCACCAATTTACACTCAATTAAGTTATCCCAACACTGAAATTAATGAATTCAAAACAATAATATTGTGCAGATTCGTAATTGGGGGGAAAGAGAAGTGGTATCTCCCGTCCGTGTTTAGCTGAACATGGAAGAGAAGAGAGCAAAATCATTATTCAATTACTCTGTTGCAATTGTATTTTTCTTGAACCCAATGTTTTAAAAAAATTAATTAAATTGCTTCATCAACCGAAAGTACAAAGACAAGGACTACATGATATGTTTAAGTGACAATAATAATGTTGTTCATTTGTTTCAGTAATAGAAGTGAAGGGCTTGTGGCTAAGTTACAACAGCCGCACGGGTCGATCGTTCAGATTAAGCTATGCTTGCCGCGGTCGGTCTATCGATGGGTGAACATCTTTATACCCTATCATTATATATTTATACACTACTAGCTTCAGCCCGCGACTTCGTCCGCGTTAAATTTCTTGTTCCCCCGACCCTTCCCGTCGCGTCGAATCGCCTACCCGTGCGATTTCCTCGCTTTTGCAACATTTTTCATTACTGCTCCGCTTTTCTTCGTTGTAGAGTGATGTTATATAGCCTATAACCTTTCTCGATAAATAGGCTACCCAACACAAAAATAATTTTTCAATTCGGACTCTTACGCGCTAATCTCAGTAGTTCTTGAGATTAGCGTGTTCAATCAAACAAACAAACATACAAACAAACTCTTCAGCTTTATAATATTAGTATAGATTTATCTATATATCAAGACCCTTCCGTGCCTCGGAAAGCACGTTAAGCCTTTGGTCCCGGCTGTTTTTCGTAGATCTTAGACAGTCGTTACGGGTCGTCACTAAGGGGGTATTACCCAGTAACTGGGTTGTGGAGGTCAGATAGGCAGTCGCTCCATGTAAAATACTGGTACTCAGCTGCATCCGGTTAGACTGGAAGTCGACCCCAACATAGTTGGGAAAAAGGCTAGGCAAATGATAATTTGTTTCAGTGATAGTTTCAATCTTAGTGAAGTGTCAGTTTCGGTGTTTATTACTAACTAACTTTTGCCAGCGGTAGCAGCAAAGTAGCCTATGTGTTAATCCAAGTTATTTTTTTTAGCTCGAAAGCGCATTTCCATCCGACTTGCTTCAAATTTATCGTCACTGCTCGGCTCCTATGTGTGTTAGCGTTATGTTATATAGCCTATAACCTGCCCAGGAGTATGGACTACAATCGTACCAAGTTTTGTTAAAATCCCTTCAGTAGTTTTTGACCCATGCGTGCACATACAGACAGACAGACAGACAGACAAAAAATTTACTGATTGCATTTTTGCCATCGATCACCATTCATCCTTCAATATTAATTTTGAATATATTTTCAATGTACAGCATTGACCTCTCTACAGTTTTATTATAAGTATAGATATAGATAACTCATCATGCCAGAGGTGTAAAGGTGTCCTTATAGTGTTTCTCTTGTTAAGTTTAAGTCCCATATAATAGACGGAGGACCTATTGTCATCAACCGGACAGAAGTCCACACTCTCTAGGCTTCTACTACTGCCACTGAAAAATCCCCGACTAAGAAATCTATTAACCCTTACCGCGACTACTTAGCTATAACGCTTAAAACAAACAAGCAGGGATGAATTCATGTATTGATAGAAATCTAATACCCACACCGGTACCGTGTGATGCCGGACGTAATGAATAGCACCATCCCATTTCTTCCTGTGGGTATTACTAGAGAATGGACTTACTAGAGAATGGGCAGCAGCGTTCTCCATACATTTTACAACCATACTGCGATCGCCAACCCGCCTGCCAAGCGTGACGATTATGTCAAATCCCCCCAAATTGGGAGAGGGTTATGTCCAGCAGTGGACGTCATACAGCTGAAATGATGATGATGATAATACCCACACTAGTCTGGCATATGGGCAACTGAAGGAACATGGGTGGGTTTTAGTCAGTAAAAATCTGACACGCCCTTCCGCTCCATCCTGAGCGAGAGACGTCATTTGATGACATCCCAGCCTCAAAAAAAAAAAAATACTTTCACTAGAGGTCGTTGGTATGATCTCAACTTATACTAAAACCATCCTTCATCCCGAATTTCCCTCACGACAAAACACGTATAAGTTATCAGCATCTCAGCCGAAATTATTACCAATGGCTTAGCTGATCAGCAAACATGTAAAACTTCGCTAACGATCCGAAAGTAATCAATTACGTTCTATTATAACTTTGCTAAGTGGCAGCTAACACAACATATTACTTGCTTGAGTTGCTTGGTATATTTGTGGAATTTTGTAAATCTTTTGTTGTTTATGTGGTGCTTGGGATAAAGTATAAGCCGTTGTTTTCACTCGCTTCCGCATTGATGTTGGAAAATATCTTACAGGGACGTTTTACTAGGATTTAAAAAAAAACTGTAAATTTTATCCAGGTTATAATATATCATGTTAAATTTCATATATGTCCGTTTAGTAATTTTTACCCCACTCGGAAATTACATCCAGACAAACGGATAAAAATTGTAAAACTATATTTTAGGTAACACACTCCTTCGTACACCTTGTAATAATTACTTATAAAATTCAACGTACAACAACTTCATTACTATTCATTATAAGTTTGTAAAGAAATTAATTCTGGTGGCTAAGAGCCGATTTTTTCAAATCCCAGGTCTCTATTTGGTATCCGGGAACAACACTGACGTTTGCACGGGATCACTAAAAAGTTCAAATGTATGCCTCGGATATTTATCTAGCGACGGAATGAATAATAAAATGCGAACAACAGGGTGATGAAAATAATATTCATCAAGATCATAGAGTGACTGACACGAGAGAAGTAACAAAGTGAGTGAAAATACCGTAATAAACGTTGGAGCAAGGAACATTTTAATAATAACAGCAACACTGATATTTCCTGGGTTTATTAAATTCCGTAAGTCACATACATAATTACAAAGATAACAGTAAACCTTTGCAATAGAAGCATAAATAAATTTACACGTAAATAGATCGCACATGGGGCTACGGAGGATACTCCTTCTTTATCCAGAGTGTCCACAGCTCCGGGGTGGGAATTATGAGCCTGTAAAGGTCAAATAGGGATCAAATAGGGCGACAGTTTGAGTGCACTTTGGTTCTGCTTAGCCCAGAATCTTCTAAGAACATTGTTGGATTCAGGTCTAGGATATCGGCTGAAGAATGATGGTCAGTTTATAACTCACCTCCATAGTTTTTATACAATTAAATATTTTTTGAGAGAGGTTCTAGTCTCTGAAGCCCTGACCACCGCAAACTTAGCCCCTGCTTCCGATACCAGCGGACCACTATTTTTAAAATTTTGATGTGCTTTTTTTAATGTTTTATTTTTATTAATATGCATACTTTACGTAATATGTATGAAAATAAACAAACTATATCTAGTTTATGTATTTGTATAGTTAAAAATAAATAAACCCTGAAAAAACTTCTCATAGATTTAACAGAAAAATTACATAATGCGTTATTTAAAATGAAATGATATTAAAAAAGTTATTAATGATATTTAAAATGAGCGAGAATTTCTGCATAATGAAGAAATAACATAACTCATCCTTAAAAGAATAAGCCAATATCCATAAATGATTTACGCCTTGTTGACAATCCAGACACACTCAAACACAAACTAATCAGATTATCCTAGGACCCTCACTTCATGCAATAAACAATTATCTTAAATCCACTTGATCCTTCAGACAACTAAACAGACCCTTAATCTTTTGTAGTATTAGACAAATCCTAAGATTAATGCCTAAGATCCAAATAATTGCTCATAATGTCTTTGTGACAAGCAATTCGGATTGTTTTGTCATTGAACAGATAGATGTAAAAGGTCAGCTCCGAAAAACTATTGAAAACAGGCGGACGCAAACTTAGACGTGTAGGTTTATTACGATGACGCGGTCAAACGATTCATAAGCAAAACAAATAAAAGTGAATGTCGACCAATAAAATTGATTTATTTTTCCATCTTTAGGCGACTGATTCCGTCACCCGTTATTCTGAAGCGCGCTACTAGCATATGTACAACCTCCCAACATTAATCGTTGGGCAGTCACCCACCACACGCAACACCCTTCTTTTCTCCATAGAAAAGGCAGAATTCTACGACCAGACGGGTGTTGGTGGTGCTACCTCCATAGGTTGAGTGAACTTTGCACCCTGTCTTCATACCTTAATAAGAGTACCCTCTTCTAAATATTTTCTCTCAAGACCGTCATCGGTTGCATTCTGTATGTTATTGGTATTATAAAAAAATAATAAATGAAAACTTTTAAATATGTTAATGGACAGTAAAGCATAATTAATCTATACCAATATTATAAAGCTGAAGAGTTTGTTTGTTTGTTTGGTTGAATGCGAATAATCTCAGGAACTACTGGCCCGAATTAAAAATAATTTTTGTGTTGAGTAGCATATTTATTAAGGAAGGCTATAGGCTATATAACATCACGCTACAATTAAAAGGAGCGGAGCAGAAACAAATAATAAACCGAAAAATGGCAGGCAATTCGATGCGACGTCAGGGTAGAAAAATTTGATGCGGACAAAGTTACGGGCAGAAGCTAGTCTATCTATCAATCTATTACCTATGCAACTATTGACCGTCAAATCAAAAAACAAAATCAAAAGTAATTTATTCAAAAAACTAGGCTGAGAGTCAGCACTTTTTGAACGTCAAAGTTACATAAGACAGTCCCCCAAAAACGCCCGCCCTTCGACACTTCCTAGTGCTTTAGCTTGGAAGAAGAAGTGATGGAACAAACTTCCCAGCAGCACAACTGTCTGTTAAGTTAGAAGAACTTGATTCTATACAATATTGTGTAAGTAATTTATATTATAAAACAAAACATACATTATTCGCCATATGTCAGCTAGCACACGCCAATATACCAACAAAACATTGAAAACTAAACTCAACCTGAAATAAATAATAAAATAAAATCGTAAACAGAACTTGAAACCTAAATATAGCCTCCAGGCATAAAGGGCGTGCCCGCTTACATATTCAACTATGAAAAATGATACATATGAATACATTGATGCATATAGCCGTGATCATACAACACAGTGATCTGAATACCACACAAAACTAAAGGAAGAGTGCGCTAGCTCTCACAGTACGTAAACGCGTATCTATAATTATGTCCCTGTGTTCTCACTCCCTGTGTGTAGCTGACCTTCTGCGCCTATCTCTTTTGTGATTAGGTAGCCATCTCGCTAATCGTTGGTCCAATGACATTTGTAAGGGCGTAATGTGAGGATTAAAATAATTAGGATAGTCTTTTGTTTTTGGTGTGGGATTTATTGTTATGAGAATGAGCATGATTATAATACTAATGATGATGTTGATAGTCAATCAACTTGGGTAAGACTTGATGCTAAAGGCGGAGAATTGGGTGTTGTGACGCAACTTGTGAAAGATCCATGAGCAGTAGAGTGGACTGTCATAGTTCACACAGGAAGTAAGATTGAAAGCCAAATATAGCATAATTACTAATCTGAAGATGTCAAAACTTCAATAGTTCTCAGTTATCTTATCATATATGTCGTTGGTTACCTAGATTCACCTACAGATCTCTTCATTTCTTCTTTGAAACTTCAAACATAGCTCTATCTATTGACCTTTTGGTGACTTTCAGCCTTCTAATAAGGCCTATTGTGAACGATCACGTTATCTTATAGTGGCTAGTTTATATTCACTACATTTCCTCTGAATGAATATTATGGGCAAGGTTCATAGTCATATTATAAATAATTATTTGCCACCACTAAAATAAAGTGGAACATGGACGCACAAAATGTTGCCACGTATTTAGAACTTGATTAAATTCTTGCAAATATATCGTAGTCATTTTTTGTGTAATTTTCAGAAGAATACAATTACTGAAAATTATCTGAACCCTCTTCATTTTCAAGGTTCTCAAGGTTAGAAAAGTACATTAATCAAATTGTGTTCATTAAGAGTCACTTACAAACTCATAATCTAGACATCTGCTAGACCTTCTAAAAAAACATTCCAAGTACAACGATCCACCGGCAGAATTGCACCCCTAAATTTATGCTCTCGCATTTTTCAGACCTCTAAAATCCTTTACTTGCTCCGTAAGTATTTTAACTGGCAGAGTAATCTCATTTAATGGCAGAACTTCGCTCGTTAATGTCAAATAGCTACGATTGTTATGTGGGGACTCCGCCCTGCGCAGCCCCCACCTTGGGTGATGGGGTAAATATATCGGAGAAGCGGGGATGACATACTGAATTTTTGTTCTGGATTACTTGGACAGAGTTAAAGAGAATTAACTTGGAGAAGAATGGTGATAGCAATAGTATGACGTTACTGTAATTTCTTAAAACAAGCAATTTTATGTAACTTGTAATGGGCCGTGCGTGGCAATCTAGAGTGAAAGGACATGAAGAGACATGAATTGACCTTTATCTTTTCTCTTTCTGCAAATCCTGAAATATCGAAGAACAAATGTTAGTAAAATTCATTCAATCATTTCAGCCGAAAGAAATCCACTGGCCACCGAACACAAGCCTCCCCCAAAAATGGGGGGGGGGGGTTAGCCATAATCACCACGCTTGGCAGGCGCCCAGGCGGGTTGGCGAACGCAGTATGGTGGTTAAATGCATTGAGAACGATGCTGATAAATTTCTAGTCCCTTAGTCAAGCTTCTTACGTCACTCACGAGAAGTAATAGGATGGTTCTATTCTTTACGCCCGGCGACACCAGAAAACTCATCAACTCATAATTCTCTAAAAATGTATCTATTTGCAGGCAAATCGACCACTCCAAAAATAAGTAGTAAGCAGTTGGGATACATTAAATTTTATGCAATAAAGTAATCAGTTCGATTTTCTCCTATTATCTCGTTTTTTTTTCTTATTTGTCAAATATTGGTGAGTAGTTAATAACTTCTTAACCTACATACAACAGTAGAGTATAAACCTGACATAGAATCTGTAAACATCCTGAATCATCAACGGACATCTATCGTAATCTTCTATTTAGTCTAATAACGAAAACCAAATATATCTGGGAAATTTGAAGCGACACTTCTTTTCAGCTAAAGTACTAGGAAGTGATGCAAGACGGGCGTTTTTGGGGGACTGTCTTATGTAATGTTCGAAAAGTGCTGATTCTAAGCCTAATTTGAATAAATGACTTTTAATAATGATTTTCATACACAGTTTGTTTGGATCCTTACGGAAATATATTAGCAAAAGGGCAATAACCATTTTTGCCATATTAAAACACGACATAGTTTAAATCGCTTTTTTCTTTATCTTGAACCATACACACACAAACTGAAACCAGCGAATTTGTGAGATTAAAACTCGTAGTTTTGGAAATAGTCTCTGTATCGAGTCTCCAAGGTTAACTACTCGTATTAATGTCTTTATTACAAACTTCGGTTTGTCGAATGTATCCTGAAATGATTGTTTTGCCTTTTGGATGAGTGTTTGATCTTCAAAGAGGAGGGGGTTTTCAATTTGTATGTTTTTTTTTTTATGTTTTGCGATTTCTCTGGAAATCGTGGCTTGATTCCACAAATTAAGGCCTGCTTTTATTTTCAGGGGAGGGGATTGAAATGTCATTAAATTTGCTTGGGTAGTTTTTGCTTTAGCTTCAATAATATGTTTTCAGTCCACTCAGTGTATCTTGGTGATGTTCTAATTTGCAATCTCAAAGTATCTTAAAAAAAACTCTAATTTACCTTTTGGCATTCATTTTAGCTAAGATGACATTGCGACTTAAAATATTTTCTCAGACTTCAAAAGAGAGCGGGTGTTTTATATTCAATGAGTTTTCTTTTATTTAGTAGTTACGAGAATTGCCCTTCTGATGTCTGTTTCGCCTTGCTGTTAGCCTGAAAATTAACTCCAATATATAGAGTAGTGTTCAGCAGAATAATCTCCACGAGTGGCGATATATAAATCAGTCAGGCAACCAGTCTTACCAAGGGGCGTCGTATTACCCAGTAACTGGGTTGTGGAGGTCAGATAGGCAGTCGCTCCATGTAAAATACTCGTACTCAGCTGCATCCGGTAAGACTGGAAGCCGACCTCAACATAGGAAAAGGCTAGGCAGATGATGAATGGCGATATATACCGATATATACCTAAACGTCTATTGTCCAGCATATATTTGGCATTCAGCCTCGCGACCACTTTGATAACTAACAAAAATTATGCCGTCAAGTTGCCTTGCATAGTTCGTGCCGATAAAAGAATAACCAGTACATTTTTGTTCTTCTTTCTTTTTAAATTTTGAACGTTTTTAATAACGGGAATTGACCTATAAACGTTAACCGAAAAAAAATTCTTATATGCATCCTTTGGTTTGGTTTAATTATTATTTATATTAATTACTAGCTTTTACCCGCGACTTCGTCCACATCAAATTTTTGCTCCCCTGACCTTTCCTGTCACATTGAATTGCCTGCCAGTTTTCGTCCATTTTTCGTTGCTGCTCCGCTCCTTTTGGTCGTAGCGTGATGCTATATTACCTATAGCCTTCCTCAATAATAGGCTACCAAACACAAAAAGAATATTTTAATTCGAACCAGTTACTGAGATTACCGCGTTCAACCAAACAAACACTTCAGCTTTATAATATTAGTATAGATAAATTCTTTTTCTAATATGGGATCAACATTATTTTTTTCTTGAGCGAGAAAATCATTGATTGCTAGTGCTTCATCGTCGATGTGGGGACAAATGCCTTCGAAAAATTGTCTTTTTAAACATGGACAGAGTTTCTAATAGAAAATAATAAAATACATAAATTTATTTGCATAGAAAGTAGGTACCAAAACATGCATACGTTCTATTGTAACTCAACTACTATTGTAAAACATTTCTTTTTTAATCATAATAAAAAGTAAACAAAATCTTTAATAAAAAGGTATAAAACAGTGTATTTGAATAAAAAATGTAAATAATCAACTACACAATTTGGGGACGACAAAAAAATAACACACATATCTGATACTCTTTGCTTTTTTCATTCCAATATGTCTATATCATTTCAAATCGAGCACGCCTCAAGTAAAATGTTTACTTTATGTAATCAATTTCCAATTGTACAAAGCAACTTCAATAAAACGTTCTACAATCAGTAGAAAATAGTAAGAAAATATTTGTTCGGTAAAAGAAATTCTGTGGAACGTGGCTTTAAGTCGTATAGTTTATACTTATATTTCTTTTTTAACGGTTTGTAGTCTTTGAAGTCAGCTTTTTTCACTTGGATTGTCCCCAATTTTTTTAAATCGAGAATAGAAACTAAATCTGCGAAATTCAAGTTTTAGAAAATCTTTTCGGTTTGAATGTCAATTATTCTCGAATTTAAAAACGTTTCAATGTAGTTGCTGACTCTTCTTAAGAATAAGAAAAAAAACCATCAATCAAATACAAAATCAATGTCGTTAAAGTCAAACACATCTATAAAAATTTAGGTTAATTAGATTTAACACAAAATTATATTCCAAACGTTATTTTTAATACAGAATTGGTGTCTGGTTTAAAACGAAGAGACGAAAAGTAAAAAGTAATATTTTGAAGGAAGAGAATCCTTAAGGCTGAAATTCTTTCCCGTGTTAAAATGAAATCGTATCCGCGAAAAATATAAAAAATCAGGAGTAAATTAAGCAGAAGTAATCCAAAAGTTCGACAGTGACAGTTAAATCTGGTCATATTTTTCCCCCTGTTCCGTTAAAATGATCCATAATTCTTGAGTTCTTAGAGATAAGGGTGACTCACACAGTGCCGTCCCGTCTGACATATTTTTTTGTTTCACCGATACAAATCACCTTTCATCCGGGGCATTTCTAATTTTCTAGCTAAATGTGGTGGCTCAAGTTAAACATAAAAAGAACTTTAAAAATATTGTAGGCTCTTTGTATTATCTTGCCAAAAAATGTAGGCCCTTAGTACCAAATATAATACCGCCTCGTCTGAGTTGGTTCAAATCATCGCAAGGAAAATTGCCAAAGTTTGAATGAAGTTCTACTCTTCAAGATTGTTGCGTAGAACGGTCAGGGTAACTTCGGGGTTATTGTACAGAATAGAAGCAAAAGATTCACTTGACACGAACATACCGTCTATCTGCGTGAGCTATTAACAGTGTTAATCTCTACAGTCTACACCTATGATTTCACGGTGAGATTTTTGTGATCTATCAGCGGATTGAAGTGGGGATTGTGACTAATTACAGCCGCAGATCACAATTTCAGCTGAAAGACGATACTGGATATAAACCTACCCCAAAACGACGGGGTTTGCCATAATCACCATGTTTGGCATGCGGGTTGGCGATCGCTTTATGTTGGTAAAATTAATAGAGAATGCTGCTGCCCATTCTCTAGTATGTCCCTGAGTTGCCTTTTACGACCACGCACGGGAAGTTATGGGATGGTGATATTCTTTATGTCCGGCACTACACGAAATATACAGCCGCACGGGTCAAGTCAATTGATTAGGGTAAGCTACGCTAGCGGCAGTTGCGTCATAGATAACCATCGTTACACACCAAGGCGCCCCGTGCTTCAGATAGCACGTGAAACCGTTGGTCCTGGTTATCATTCGCGGATCTTTCACAGTCGTTATGAGTCGGCAGAAGACCAAAAGTTTGATAACAAGTCTTAAATCAAACTCAAACTCAAACTCAAAGTCTTTTATTTGTGGTCATAGGTTAACAAAGATGGTGCTTAATAAATGTATCACTATGTCCTGCTAGTAAAGCGTACAAATATTAGGTTTAAGGCTTATTCAGACCGGCGCGACGCGACAGTGCGACGCGATTCTTGTAGAACAATTTCCATGAAGTTCACATAAAAATTGTTCTACGAGTGTCGCGTCGCGCTGCCGCGTCGCGCCGGTTTGTAGGAGGCTTTAAGTATAGTCTACATAAAAACATTAATCTTAAATTATAATTATTAAACTCTATTCTACTTTATCAACTAAATTATCTAATGTTATCATCCAAATATTCTGACATAGTATAGTAAGCCTTATCTAATAAAAATACTTGCAATTTTTTCTTAAAATCTTGTAAATCTCCTGTCTTCAAAATTTTTATAGGTAGTTTATTATACATTTTTGTTGACATACTAAAAAAACTCTTGTCAAAAAAGGCAGTTCTGTGAGGTAGTGAAGAAATCTTTAAAGCATTCCTAACAGATTGCGGTTTTGTAAACAGATGTTTGTTCGTTTTAACAAAAATCGCTACCTCATCATCATTATCATTATCATCATTACATCATTATACATATTATAAAATAAAGTCACTTCGCTGTCTGTCTGTCCCTATGTATGCTTATATCTTTAAAACTGCGCAACGGATTTTGATGCGGGTTTTTTTAATAGATAAAATGATTCAAGCGGAAGGTTTATATGTATATAACATGTATAATATAGAAAAGAAACGCTGATAATTTTAGAGGTTTATAATGTGATGTCATCAATAAACTCATTTTTTTGCGCTTACATTGCGAACGCTGGCTGAATCCCACGAAATATATCAAAATAATGTACTACAGTATTATACACCTTAAAAAGGTGTATAAAAAAGTCAGCGATGGTATATGTCTATCTCTTAGGGATAACCCACAATAACTATTTTTTATCCTTTACTTTTTACGAGAAATAATGGCTAATTTACGAAGCGATTTTAAGCAATACAGCAATAATCCTTATACAATTAAATACATTAGATACATTGTGCATTTCATGTAGATTATAATTGCCCACAGCGTATCATTAAAATGAATATTTTAGAAGATATCAGAGATTATAATAAAATCGCCGCAGAGCGGCTAGCGGGCCGTCCCGCGTCCGGCTGTCCCGGTTGGTAGCGGTTGGGTAGTGCAGGAGGGTTAGGGGGCAACTCGTCCACTTCGAAACTGGGACCTGGGACCATTTGCCCCTTTTCTAAATTGATAATAGGCAACTGGGCCCACGTTAGTTCAGGTATTGAGACGATTGTACTACTGAATATTCTCTAGGGGTTAATTGGTCCCAGTAAATTGATACAGGCTGTAGCAAAGGGAAATCAACCAAATCTAAAGGTTAGTTGATCTCATTCGTTTTATGTCATCTAAATATGAATAATAATGAATAATTCTAATAATGACCAATTTTTTATTCCATGCTATAAAAAATATCCTTTAAAGCTAAACAAATCAAAAGTGAGCATTTTTTTTTTTCAAAAGCAAAATAAATCAAACTTAGTAGTTCTTCTTAAAACACTACAAAAATATGATTGTTATTACTTTGGTAAATTGAAAAACGATAGATATATTTAAAAGAAAAAAAAAACATCTGAGACCATTAAATCAGAAAGACGACTCAAAAGAATACTTTGAGAGCTGACCGACAATGAAATTAGTATAGGACATTGTATCGAGAAATTAGATAAGTAACTAGGATTTCTACTAAATGTTTTGTCACGCCTTTTGTTTAAAAGGTTTTTTTTTTCTGGATGGTAAATCATCAAATGACTTCTCCCGCTCTGGGCGGAGCGGGAGGGCGTGTCAAACTTTTACTGACTAAAACCCACCCGTGTTCCTTCAGTTGCCCATGTGCTAGGGTCACGGTATCTCTTTCAAACAATCACGCGACCCCGGCAGGCATTGGTCCTAGCAGACCCCTTCGTTAATGCTGACATCTCTTTGAGGCGCGCGTGGATCATTACGCGCCGTCGATCGGAGCTTGGTCCTTACCGGGCGGCGAGCTACCCATTGCTCGCCGCCCGCAAGCTCGCGCCTACTGTGGCCGGGAGCCCGCAATCGACTCCCGACGCCCGGAGCGTCTTCTCCTGCCGCGGCTAGGGACGTGAGGGCGCAGAGACTGCCACTCCTTCACGCGCCCCGCCTCCTCCTATGCGAGCATTACTGCTTCGCAGAAGGAGGTGACGGCTTCCCATGCCCTCTCGCTCCGTACCATGGCTCGCACCAGGGCCGAACGCGAGAGGTCACCGCAGCCGATCGCCTCCACGAGCACACGGCGGTGCTCCGCCCAGGCAGGGCACACTTCCACCGTATGCTCCACCGTGTCCTCTAGACGATCCTCACAATGGAAAAACCCGGGCGTATCCTCCCGCTTTATCCTGAACAGGAACCCACCGAAGCACCCATGCCCGGTGAGAACCTGCGTCAGGCGGAAGGTGAGGACGCCGTGGCGCCTCTCTATCCACTCCTCAAAGAGGGGACTTACCGCCGCAATTGTGGCGTGCCCAGCGCTTGGTTGCGACAATCGTACCCGCCATGTCGCCATGAGATCCTGCCGGAGCTCTGTCCGCCGTGCCGCGATTTGTCGCGGCAGCGGTCGCAGCGGAGTTTCGCCCCGGCGCGGTTTAAAAGGTTTATAATTTATTTTGGTTTTGAAAAAAAAAATGCGTTTGTTTAGTTTTAAAGGATATTTTTTAGTATGGAACAAAAAATTGGTCATTATTAGTATTATTCATATTTAGATTACATAAAACAAATAAGATCAACTAACCTTTAGATCTGGTTGATTTCCCTTTGCTACAGCCAGTATCACTTTACTGGGACCAATCAATCCCTAGAGAATATTCAGTAGTGCAATCGTCCCAATACCTGAACTAACGTGGGCCCAGTTGCCTATTATCAATTTAGAAAAGGGGCAAATGGTCCCAGGTCCCAGTTTCGAAGTGGACGAGTTGCCCCCTAACCCGTGCAGGATTAGTAGAATTGTAATTCATATTACTTTGACTTCATAGTAAATGCGAATATCATGTGTGTTCGTTATACTCAAAATAAACCTAATAGTACCATTTCAAGTAAGAGACCGCGAAGTATGGCTTACTGGGTCGAAAATGGCACACAGATAGTATTTATTACCTATATATAATCAGCCTATATTATCACCACTACTGAGACACAGGCCTCCTCTTGGTGAGAGGGAGTGGGCCGTAATCTACCAACACGCACTGGGCGTGCGGGTTGGTAGATGTCACATGTCTTCGATTTTTTGGTTCTAGGACATGGCGGTTTCCTCACGATGTTATCCTTCACCGTTTTGAGAGCAATATTGATGAAAATTTTTACACAAAGTAAATGGCCTGCCTGGGTTCGAACCCATGACCTACAATTCGTAAGTCGGGGCTGATACCACGGAGCTACCGCTGTTCTCACATTAACCGCGGTAGTACGTCCTCTTGCGATAATTTCCGTCATTCACGCGGGCGAAGCCGCGGGCAAAAGCTAGTAAATATATAAAAGTCATAATTTTTAACTTCTGAATGAAAGGCTTACATGAGTCTGGTACATGAATATTGGCTATAGCACGCACACATTTCTTTTGTGCTTTAAATACGTACTCTGTATTAGTGGATCAAATCAAATCAAATGTTTAATTGCAAGAAATACATTTTTAGTGAAGGTGAAATCTTATAATTTAAGAGTAATTGTATTCTGCCTGCGAGCAAATATTAAAATATTAATTATAATTATACATCATACACATAGCACATTGATAACATTTTAAATTACATTAATTATTATACAATCAGCAAGAGGTACTCAGTAATTGGGTTGTGAAAGTCAGATAGGCCATCGTTTTATGTAAAAATAAAAATAATACTCGGCGGTATCTGGTTGAACTGGAAGCCGACCAGAACATATTTGGGAAAAGGCTAGACAGATGAGATAGACAAATTGAAATCACAGTTTGTAAGCTATGTTTCGTTTGTAAGCTGTACCATGTGGTGCCGGACGTAAAGAATAACACCACCCCATTTCTTCCCGTGGGTGTCGTAAAAGGCGACTAAGGGACTTACTAGAGAATGGGCAGCAGCGTTCTCTATGCATTTTACCACCATACTGCCATCGCCAACCCGCCTGCCAAGCGTGGCGATTATGGCAAAGCCCCCCAAATTGGGGGAGGCCTAAGTCCAGCAGTGGACGTCTTACGGCTGAAATGATGATGATGAAGCTATGTTTTGGCAAAAGAAGTACTAGGATTGAGTGAACCTTCCCCTAGCACACAGGACAGGTCCACTAAATCTGTGAACGTGAACGTGAATGTTCTATAACCTTCTTTACCACATCATAAATCAATAACTACACCGCATAATATTGTAGTTTTGTACAGTGTGTTTTGTGACCCTGACTGCGAAGACAGAGGTCGTGGGTTTGATTCCCACCCAGGACAAATCTTGTGTGATGAGCAAAATTATTTGTTCTGTGTCTGGGTATAATTTATCTAGACGAATACGTATAAATAAAATTGGGGTGTCTGTTTGTAATCTATACATCTATACAAATAAATAAAATTGGAGTGTCTGTTTGTAATATTAAGAAAACCACTTTTTACCAAGTGTATATGGATGTATACACGGTACATATACCAAAACAACATTTTTTAATATTTTTGTCTGTCTGTCTGTTTGCTCCGGCTAGTCTCTGAAATGGCTGGACCAATTTTGACGTGACTTTCACTGGCAGATAGCTGATGTAACAAGGAGTAACTTAGGATACTTTTACTTTAGAAAAAATCTTTTATTTTAGAAAAATAAAGTAATCTATACAAATAAATAAAATTGGAGTGTCTGTTTGTAATATTAAGATAACCACTTTATACTAAGTGTATATGGATGTATACCCGGTACATATAGCAAAACAACATTTTAACAAACCTAATGGCTTAGATGTTTAGATTTTTGGATGGATTTGGATTTTTGGTTATCCTAGATACTTACCATATAGGATACTTTATCCCGGTAGTAGGTTCCCGGGTGATATTTTCCGACAGCTATACGGGCGAAGCCACTGGCAAAAGTATTGTTGCTACTCCTAGTTACTCCTTATTCCATCAGCTACCTACCAATAAAAGTCCCGTCAAAATCGGTCCAGCCATTTCAGAGATTAGCCGGAACAAACAGACGGACAAACAAAAGTTAAAAAAAATGATTACAAATAGACACTTTAGTTTTATTTATTTGTATAGATGACGTATTTTGCATTGCGGAAGTTGCAGTACCCGCATGATTTGATGTGAGTGGGCCTTTTCCAGTATATTTTTTTTGTGGTAACGTAGGCTTTTAGCTCCGCAAACAGATTTCAACCAAGTTATATTGTTTAATAGTTTTTGTATATCAAATTACTGTTTCGATTCTATTGGCTTTCATTATGATATTGTATTCGGTAATGGGAGCTGAGTTTTGTTAAGCAAATTCAGTGAATAAATAATGTTTTAATTCACAGATTTTTATGGTATAAAGTTAGTAAGTAAATAAATAATGAATGCCAGTGAGAGATAGTGTTTGTTATGTGTGGGTGTACTATAGGTATACTTCTGCTTACCTTTCAGAGAAACAAGGTGTGATGTTATATAATCATCATCATCATGTCAGCCGTAAGACGTCCACTGTTGGACATAGGCCTCCCCCAATTTGGGGGGCTTTGCCATAATCACCAAGCTTGGCAAGCGGGTTGGCGGTTGCAGTATGGTGGTTAAATGCGTAAAGAACGCTGCTGCCCATTCTTTACATTCTATATGTTATGTATGTAGTTTAATATGGTATGGAACGAGCACAATGCATGTCAGAGATTTTGAACTTCAACCTAAGCGTGAGATCTGATGACTAAAGAAACATATGTGATAGACTGTGTAAAAGACGATATGGATAGAAAAAGAGTGTCTATGGAGATGACGACGAAAAGAGAAATAGGGAAGAAAAAGACGTGTTGCGCCGCTATCCATTTTTTTTGTGGGTGGGAAATCATTAAATTACTTCTCCCGCTCTAGGGTGGAGCGAAAGGGCGTGTCAGACTTTTACTGACTAAAACCCACCCGTGCTCCTTCAGTTGCCCAAATGCCAGGGCCACGGTATCTCTTTCGGATAAATCTCGCGACCCTAACAGTAACAGACTATCCATTAAATTGTGATAAGGACAGAAGAATGTTGATGATGTATGATAACTTAAGGGCTCACCCTTTTTTTTTTTTTTTTCAGGATGGGAAATCATCAAATGACTTCTCCCGCTCTGGGCGGAGCGGGAGGGCGTGTCAGACTTTTACTGACTAAAACCCACCCATGTTCCATCAGCTGCCCATGTGCCAGGGTTACGGTATCTCTTTCGAACAATCACGCGACCCCGGCAGAAGGGCTCACCCTTAGGTCATCATGCATCATACTAGGACTCAACCTATTAACGTTACGTAGCTCGTGCTAATAATGCCATCTCTTTCTGCTGTTCCAAAAATCTGAAATATTCAGCCTAAACAACCAACATGACAGCTTTATTCTAATTTCAAATTACAAAAATAAACCTATTTGTACGCAACAGATATGATGAAAATAAAAATTGGCTAAGTGCGAGTGGGACACTCGTACTAAGGGTTCCACAGTTCCACAGTAGATAACTATTAGTAAGTAAATTTTATTTGTTGAAACATGGTGTATATACATTGCAAGATAATAAAGAGATACAGAAAAGATCTGACATATTCAGCCGCATATCGAGGCGTACTAATTGGTAGGAAGAGATGGTGCATAAACCGTGATAATATTTTTCAAAATTGTATTTCATCATTATTCATTTAAGATTAGGTATTTTTATTACAATTAAATAAGTGTATTTTTGTAGATACAATTCAATGTCGAAGTAGTGGTTAAATTAGTTGGTGAAAATATGAAATAAAATGTCACTAAAATTACAATTATTCCAAAAAATACAATGGATAACAAAATTACATGTCCAGAATACAACATTGTATTATACAAGTAGTTGACTCTCTTCTATAATTTTGTTGTTTTAATCTGTTCTTCTTACAATAAACCATTTTTAATGTTTTTTGACCCGCACTGTTATCATGTTAGAATGAATACAGAATACGTTAGTAATTTTTTTTTTTGCTTGCTTAGTTTTGTAGAGGTATCCCATTTGTTTTGAAATTGTCATCATTATTTTTAGTAACAATGATAATCACACCATCAGTCACAAGTATTTTGTTTTAACTGTCTAGTTGTTATGTTATGGCTTTGAAGATACAGCCTTGTGGCACACAGTTTTTGTTTGTTTTAATGACATCTCGCAGGCTTGTCATTTCACCTGATTAACCGGACTTTCCAGTGGCTACCTTAATAAATTAAGGCCTCCAGCACTAGTCGGGGATCGCGGAAGACATATTGGTTCCCGTGGTCCCCGACGTAGGTGTGGGACGGAACACCGGGGTGGTTTTAGTCAGTAAAAGTCTGACCCTCCGCCTACCCCAAGGCGGAGGACATCCATGAGGATTACCACCTCGAGATAAAAAAAGGTACAGAACCCTATAAAGAGAAAAATAAAACAATTCCAAATTCAAATCACGGTCGCAAATTTACATAATACCGTACATATTAACGGCATTTTAAAACAAACAACTTTTCAGTTTTTATTGTGAGGCTAATGTCGAAATATGACGCGGAATTTGAATTGTGGGTCGGAATTACAGCTCAATTTCCGAGCGGCTGTTTAAATTGTATAATTTGGTAATGCGCCGCTTGTGATTCTCTTGACAAATAAAAGGAGTCGCCTGAATTATGGTTTTTGCATTTTTATTATTTTGTTGTTTTTTTTTTTTGTTTGTTTGTTTACTTGGAAATGTCTGCCAGTGTTATTTTCATGCCGAGAGGTGACATCTCATGTAGCGTTTTTTTAGTAATGCAGTGTGTAGTTACAGTTTTAAAAAATATATGACCTAAAATTTAAGATAATTTTTTGCTTAGTTTTGGTTTTTAACCAATGAATAAACGGAGACGGTTTTTTAAGCTATTGCATAGCTTTTATCGCGGATTTTGAGCGCAGCGACCGCACAGTTATTCGTCTAGTACAAGCTAGCGAGACAAAATTATTTTTTTACTTATTTTAATTGTTTACGTATATTTAAGGTGTCTTAAGCCGTTCTGTGTTCTCTAAGTCCAAAGGTGTGGATGCAAGATGGCAGACGTCACCAAATGTTCTACTTTTGTCTACTGTTTTGTTTATTTGTTTATCGGTTTCGCTGCGTCTGCCTTCTTATTATGCAGGCAAGGCACTATACATACATGTAGTATATAAAAAAAGACTAAAATGACAAAAATGTTGTAGACAAAAATGTCTCGCGGTATTTCAAAATTAAAATCAGAAATATGTGCAAAATAGGTTTTTATTTATTCACTTTATCAAATAAAATACAATAATAGTCCAAGACAACAACAATTATCCATACATATAAAATAACTCTTGAAACAAAATCGTACAAAATTAGTATTATCCGTCTACTATAATGTTTTATCTAATATATAAAATTTAAAACTAATACATTGTTAAAATTACTACAAAATAAAATAGGTAAACATATTAACAATAAAAGAAAAATCTACCAAGCCGAATCTAATACTCATCATCAGAAGGTTCCTCATCACCACTCTCCATTTCGCTAGAATCTTCCGATAATGAATAATCCGCTTCACTAAATTCGCAAACTGATATTGATTGGGATGGTAATGAAGGTGGGACAATCAACTGCAGAACTTCTGGTGGTAATGTAGTGAATTTTTTTCGCGGTAATTCTCTGAATGTATTTATTACAGGATCGGACGCAATCAAAAGCATTCTCAGAAGATCCGTATTAGTGGCACAGCGTGATCGTTTTCTGGTATGTCGTTCCCGAAATCTACGACAGTCTTTATTTCTTGCTTCTTGGGCTTCTTCGGAAAGCTGTCCAATAGGAAGAAGGCAAGATTTAATGACTTCTGCACTGTGTACAAGAATTTTATGCACAGTAACGGGCATCAAGTACCACGAATACAGATCAAGATATAACTTTCTTGTATCACTACAATACTTTTCGAAATCTACACAGTTAATGTCATATCCCGATGACAAAGTTCTTAAAATTACATGAAATCTTCGCATAAGACTAACGTCTAATCCTGTAATTTCACTGCTTAATTCAGCATTAGAAAAAAATCTACGTGCTGTGTTTCCATCGTTCGTATTGCCATACCCAGGTTTTGGTTTATCCACAATAAGGCCCATGCGCTCTTTAAACGCTTTTTGGATCTCTTGTGAGCGTTGCTTAACAATAGCTTTATCGTTGTCTCCCCTAACTTGCCACTTTTTTATTTGTAAACGATAGCTGATATGAAGTAAACATTCAAAAGTGCGGATCCATGCATGTAAAGTAGATAAACCAAATCCAAAGCGTTCTTGGTTGCTGGGATAGTCCTTTGACTCCTCGTTCATAGTAGACGGAGTGGCACCACAAATATAACACTTCTGTGTTGAACGCGTGTCTGTTAAAGCATTACATACTTTGCCGTCAATCATGGTCAACAACAAATCGTGTTTAACAGAGATCTGAGTTCCATCAACGTTACATAAAGTGGGAAGAAGCTGACTTATTTCATCCAAAATTTTACTAGTTTCTTCTTTCGTAAACTCATTTGTCTCCTTGCTAAAAATGAATTTAGTAGGACGACAATATAAGGTAGAAGAAGGTCGTGGATTTTGCCAAATAACAGTTTCGCCGTCAAGTAGTCTCTAGGGGACAAATGAGTACACGAACAGAAATTCGTCTGTAGCGTTGATGTTCTCAAATCTCTGCTTATATGTACTATGCCCTGAACTCCCATCACAACCCCATTTGCTTATTAACGTATAATATGAACGAGGTAACACACTTGTAATGACTTTCGACTGAGCTTCAACTAATCGTTCAGCCGTTTTATCTAAAATCGCCTGAAGTTTAATCTCAGCTCGAGATTCAGTCACAGAAATATGTTCGTCAGAAGGACAGCAAGAAGCTTTGGACTTACCTAGGCTATAGAAGGATGGATACACTTGATGTCCCGCTTTCATTGACCATTTTCTCGTCTGTTTGTACGAGTGAGAAGTAGATTTAGAGTCTACATAATAAGCTAAAGCTTCGTCTGGACTCAATCGCCTACTCGCTTCAGAACACTTATTATTTTTTTAAACTTTCACCGGCCGCGTCACTTTCAATTTGTTTGGCAACACTTCGATGCCCTTCTTTCCGTGTTGCCAATTGTGCTGCAGTAATTAGTTCATTTGCACTTCGCGATTCTAAAAGATCGTCTACTCTCCGTCTTTTTGTTTTTATTGATGACTCATCAAAGGTTTTCTGGGGTCGCCCTACAGAACGAACTCCCGATGATGTTGAAGGGCACGGCTTATTCACACACACTAACATTTCGATTCCGCATCCTTCTAACCAATTTTTATGTTTGATGAGAAATTCATCCTTATTACACTTAGAAGATGTCCACTTTTCGTTTAATTTTGATGATAGGCTCGAAATTTTCATTATGAGTTTCCTCAGTGAATCTTCAGAAGCATCTAGTAGATTATTTTGTACACATAAATGGTCAAAAATGTGACTTGCTGTTTCAGTTTTACTATGTTTTAACCATTCTTCGAAAAACTCTAATTTTCTCATAGCTATGGCTCGTTCTGAAAGAAAGTAAATTACTTTATCTACGGGTGGTTTCGGGAGCCAAAAAATAAATTAAACTACGCCTGAATGTTTTAATTATAACATACTGAAGAATCTAGCCGGATACATTGGGATAAAAAAGTTGCAATCCTTTAAAGTTTGAAGTTAAGAAAAAATATGTGGGATTATTTCAACATACTTATAAACTCTAATTACGGCAAAAAAGTACATGTATTATTTTAAAATCAAGTCAAAATAGTAAGTACATACCTTCAATAGTAGAATCCATCACAAGAAAATCGTTTCACTTTAATATCAATTATTTGAGATGGTGTCACAAGTGTGTTAAAAATGCAACTTATTTACAAATGAAAATTGCGCTTCCTTTATAATTAACATTAACCCCTCCACAAAATTACTTGTTGAAGTAACAAACAAATGATTTCTTAGAATTCCTTACCTGGGAAGGGTTGTTTACAAGTTGTTGTCACGAATTCCTGGAAATGACGTCATGAATTTTGTCCCGCTAGCTTGTACTAGACGAATCACTGTGGACCGATTCAAGAAATTCCGTAACGAAAAAACCTAACACAAGTCACTTCCTGGTCTGTTTGTCCCTATGTAGGTATTCTAAGATTTTTAAAACTATGCAACGGATTTTGATGCGGGATTTTTTAATAGATAGAGTGATTCAAGAGGAAGGTTGAATGTATCTCTTAGGGTTCCGTTGCCAAATGGCAAAAAACGGAACCCTTATAGATTCGTCATGTCTGTCTGTCTGTCTGTCCGTCTGTCTGTCTGTCTGTCTGTCTGTCCTTCCGTGTGTCACAGCCACTTTTCTCCGAAACTATAAGAGCTACGCTGTTGAAACTTGGTAAGTAGATGTATTTTGTGAACTGAATCAAGATTTTTACGATAAATAGAATGTGAATAGGTCTTCAAAAATGGTATTGAGGTTTCTAATATCATTTTTTTCTAAACTGAATAGTTTGCGCGAGGGACGCTTCCAAAGTGGTAAAATGTGTCCCCCCCCCCCGTAACTTCTAAAATAAGAGAATGATAAAACTCAAAAAACTATATAATGTACATAACCATGTAAACTTCCACCGAAAATTGGTTTGAACGAGATCCAGTAAGTATTTTTTTTTAATACGTCATAAATCGTAAACCGCAATTTACCTTTCATTCAATCAACTCAAATATAAAAATTAAAAAAATACATTTAATTTCATAAGCATAAACCTTATACATAAACCGAGGATACCTACAGGTTTGTACGGAACCCTCGGTGCGCGAGTCCAACTCGCACTTGGCCGGTTTTTATCCTTTACTTTTTACGAGAAATAAGGGCTTATTTACGAAGCGATTTTAAGCAATACAGCATTAATCCTTATCCAATTAAGTACCTTAAATACATTGTGCATTTAATATAAATCAGTATGGCTCTTTACAGCATGTAATTTAAATGGAGATCTTAAATCATTCATCAGTTATCAGAGATTCAAAAGCGGGGGCACCCGCTTTTTAAATATCTGATAATGTTTTCTTATCGGTCAAATAAAAAAAAAATAATTATAATTGCATAAGTTGATAAAAAATGCTATGCAATAGGTTTACCGCGGCAGTCCCCGAGTGCCACACGTCAATTTTTTTTCTGATAATGGTTTCTCGCAGGTCATTCTATGAGGTTGTCTTGCGTTGCTATGTTGTGAAGACCAAGTAGTTTGGTGTTTGATAGAGTTTTTTGGCGAAAGAAATACACAGTTTGTGTGAACCTGTCCAATCAGTGCACGCATTTGTCACTAATAGTGCCACTCAACTCAGCTAGATTGTGATTAGTTGCATTGTATCATCGTCATTTCAGCCGACATATGTTTGCTGGACATAGTCCTCTCTCAAGCACAGTTACTGCGATCGTTTCCTTGCTTACCACATCCAGCGCATTCCTGAGATCTTCACAAAATGTCATCTCCCAGTACGCGGTTGCTACTCCAAAACCTTTCGGCGCCATCGGCCTGCATACCTGGCATGTTCAGCTAGTAATACGCCCGCTGCCACATAATTCTGGCAATTCATCGGGCTATATAAGTTACCTTGGATACGTATTATTCCATTTCTGATCGATTTTCTTCATTTTCAACCAACGAAAAAAAAACGGAGGAGGTTATCAAATCGACGCGTATATTTTTTTTTATGTATGACCACGCATAACTTTTTACATAGTGGTCCGATTGTGATCATTCTTCTTCTATTGGAAAGGGTGTACTCCCAAGGTGGTCCCATATAAATTTGGAAAACAAAATCGAACCCTAAGGGTCGGAAAACAGGGGGTTATTGATTGTTTACTCACTGATTGTAATGTATAACCACGCATAACTTTATACAGAGTAGTTCGATTTTGATAATTCTTTTTTTATTGGATAGGGTATAGCCTTGCCAAGTTTTATAAGTACATTAAAGCCACAAAAAATTATAAAATAAAAACTTTTTAACAAAAAATTTAACCGCCGAAAAACTGAAAAGCAAAAAATAATAAACCTTAAAATTTTGAGTCGGCGCTGAAAAATCAATGAACAAAGATCACTCAAAGCACCGACTCATAACTTTAAGGTTTATTATTTTTTGCTTTTCAGTTTTTCGGCGGTTTAATCTATTGTTAAAAAGTTTTTATTTTATAATTTTGTACCTACAGACCGCCATTGAAATACAGGTGGTATGACATTCTGTCTCCTCATTGGTGATTTAAGTGTGTATAACTATTAGTCTTGAATACTTAGTTGAAATCAGAAAAGTTACTTCATCCATATCCCGAAAATACTTGCCGAATGTCGTTCAAAAAGTTTAGTGAATTCTCGAATTAAAAAACCGAAGAAAAATAGACCATTTTTCAGCAGATTTAAAACCGTAAAAGTTCGGTAACGATCCTAGGACTTTCGTCACTTTTCGGTGCCAAATGCTGCGTTTCTTCGCAAAAAAACGATGTGAAGCATAAAATCTGAAAATCAAATAACGGTCTTTTTGACTTTAGGGTATGGAAAAGCTGTAGAGCGGGTAGCGGACGACGCGGCGACGATAGAAGCAGGATTTAATAAGTTTTGTTTTAGTAGCTTGTGGTGGGTGGTCATCATGTCAGCCAAAAGACTCCACTGTTGGACATGGGCCTTCCTAATTGGTGGGGTTTGCCATAATCACCACGCTGGGCAGACGGTTTGGTGATCGCAGTAAGGCTATAAAATGCATAGAGGATACTGCTGCCCATTCTCTAGTAAGTCCCTTAGTCGCCTTGTACGACAACCATCGGAAGAAATGGAATGGTGCTATTCTTTACGTCTGGCAACACATGAAATGGCGTGGATGGTAACGTAGGTGATCTTTTAAGGTTTATTTTTAACAACTTCGTTTTCCAGTAGGAATTTATCCTATACTAGCTTCTGCCCGCAACTTCACCCGCGTTAAATTTCTTGTTCCCCCGACCCTTCCCGTCGCGTCAAATTGCCTACCCGTGCGATTTTCCCCGTTTTTGCAAAAATTTTCATTACTACTCTGCTCCTCTTAGTTGTAGCGTAATGTTATAGAGCCTTTCTCGATAAATAGGCTACCCAACACAAAAGATTTTTTCAATTCAGACCAGTAGTTCCTGAGATTAGCACGTTCAATAAATCAAACAAACAAACAATCTCTTCAGCTTTATAATATTATAGTATAGATAGTATAGTGTAGTGTAATTAAATTAGCGCAGTGGAAACATGATGTGGTAGGGCCCTGGGACAAGAGTGGCTCAGCGAACTGTCCGCCGTGCGCGGAGCTGAGTAATACAATATTCAAAAGACTCACCTGATGGTAGAAACCTGGTTCTGGAGCCTACCTGGATTTATGTATGTAAATGAGTGTATATTGTATTGTGTAGTGACGCTATAAGTATTCCAGGATATACGGCCGCTCAAGAGGCTCTGCTACCAAAGCATGCGGTCAATGGGTCACTATAACCTCAAATTCTTTCAATCAAACAAACTGAACCCGTATTATTTCGTCAAAAGGGGTTGGTTACACACAAAACAATTGGGTCACGACAAACTGTCCACAAATTGACCGATTCCAAAGGATTAATTAACAACAAAAGGTCGCAGGGCAATTACGACGGCCATTCTTTTCAAAGCCAAACCAAAGTGAAACTGTCAAAGTCAAACTGACAAGTGACAGTTCTCACTCTGTTACACGTTTAGAAACGTAGGCGCACAGAGTAAACAATTCAAACGGGACGGAACATATAGATTGTAGATTCTATGGCAGACCCCAAATTGCATAGGTAAACATAAATACTTAGACTCGAAACAAATTGTTATCTGTGAGTTTTAAAACTTAAGGTTTATTAGTCGATTTGCACGTATAAAGGCACGTGAATCGTCACTTTGAATTTGTATGATATTTTTCTTTAGTTGACTCATACAAAGTTAATTTGTCTATGAGCGACTCGACGATTCCCGATATTTGTATTTGGCAACTGGTACATTTTGTATTTTATGTAATAAATTTAGTTTACTTTTTCCTTAACTTTTCGTGGTTTCCAACGTTTTGGCTAAAGCCTCCTACAAACCGGCGCGACGCGGCAGCGCGACGCGACACTCGTAGAACAATTTTTATGTGAACTTCATGGAAATTGTTCTACAAGAATCGCGTCGCGCTGTCGCGTCGCGCCGGTCTGAATAAGCCTTAAAATGTGCCAGTTGTCTAATACGAATTTCATGAATAGTCAATTTGCTCACAAATAAATTAACTCCGTAACTGAACAACCTGGATGTGTATCATCAACATCATCTGCCTAGCCTTTTCCACACTATGTTGGGGTTGGCTTCCAGTCTAACCGGTTGCAGCTGTGTACCAGTATTTTACATGGGGCGACTGCCTATCTGACCTGCACAAACCAGTTACTGGGTAATACGATACCCCTTGCTAAGACTGGTTGTCAGAAAATCAGGCTTCTGACGACCCGTAACGGCTGTCTAAGATCTACGAAAGACAACTGAGACCAAGAGCTTAACGTGCTTCCCGAGGCATGCAAGGGTCTTGGTATCAAAAAATGGTCACCCACCCACGAACCAACCGCGGCAAGCGTAGCTTAACCTGAACGATCAACCCGTGCGTCTTTTACCGGTATCAGGTATCAGGAGATAAATAGAACAGTATTCAGATCGAATGAATCTATATTTGAATAGCCAGCTTATATTTACAATTTCATAGTTATGTTTGTGGTTGGAGCGCTATGATACTATATTTACAATATACCAATCACAGGGGAGCAGGTGTAAACCCCCTGCTCGTTGCTCGCAGTATAAATACCGCGCGCCGCGTCGCAAACTCAGTTGTATGCCCGCGCGCACGGCGCGCAGACCTTCATTGTCATCTGCTACATAGCTCCTCCCCAGCGAAGCGCCTCGTAATGCCAGTGGTGTCGCGCACCGCGCTAGCGACCGCGTATGTAGTACAAAGTAGTGTCGCGGCGCGGTGTCAGCGGCGGCCTAGCTCTGCGGTGACGTCAGTTTGTTCGGAGATGCGTGGACGCAGTATTCGCGCAGTGTGCCTTTCACTTTTGCTCAGTGCGTGGCCGTGCTCCGTCGCAACCGGACGTTAGGTCTATATGGCGAAGCGTACGGAGGGTCTTGAGATGCGGCCAGATCGCGTAACGAATGCCGACTGTTCCTTCGGACGACTTGCTGCTTCTTCGTTGTTAGGCAGGAATGCAGGCTTCAGTCGATCTATGCTGATGTTTACTTGGCGATCTTTGATTATTACGGTATACACCTTGTTCTGTCTCTTCATAACACGATACGGGCCTTCGTAGGTTGGCGTCAGCGGTCGGCGGTAGGCATCGGTACGTATGAATACATGCGTACATTCATGGAGGTCGTCATGTACAAACATTGCGCGGCGATCGGTGTTGCGGCGGACGGCTTACATCTTTTTTATTGCGTTGGTTATGACATCGCTGTAGTGTGTATTTGTGTTTGTGTATGTTGACTGTTCACCACACATTTCCCCGGGCAGTCGTAGCGGTTTACCGTATAGCGCCTCTGCTGATGACACGTCGGTGTTTTCTTTTATTGCAGCGCGAAGTCCCAGTAGTACGGTTGGCAGCTCTTGCGTCCAGCTTGAGTTGTGTAGTCGTGCTGTTAATGCTGTTTTGAATGTTCGATGCCATCTTTCGACCATCCCGTTCGCCTGTGGGTGGTACACGGTGGTCCGTGTTTTCTCGATACCCATTCTATTCATGAGTGTTTTGAATAAATGAGATTCGAACTGTCTCCCTTGATCGCTTGTGATCCTTTCTGGGCAACCGAATCGCACTATCCAGCCTTCGTAGACGACCGTGGCGATAGTGTTGGCTTCCATGTCGCTGACCGGGAATGCCTCTGGCCATTTAGTTGCTCGGTCGATGATAGTAACACAATACCGCTTTCCATCTGATATAGGTAATGGTCCAACGATGTCTATATGTATGTGAGACAGTCGATCGGCTGTTGGGTACTCTTCTAGCGGCGATACTGTGTGTCGCTGCACTTTCGTTCGTTGGCAAGTTAAGCAGCATTTGGTCCACATACCGACGTCTTTATTCATGCTCGGCCAGAAGAAACGTTGTGTGGTCATCTTCCTAGTTGCCCGGGTGCCGGGATGACTCAAGTCGTGAATGGCGTCGAAGGCTTTTCTTCGTAGGTCTGGTGGCAGGTATGGTCGTGCGTGGCCACTTGATGTTTCACACATAATTGGTTTACTCGCGTTGTTAGGGCGTAGCCGTTCGAATCTGAGTGATTTGTTTTTCGTGACGGTTGTCATTTGTTCGTCGCTGTGTTGTAGGCGGGCCAGCTCGTCGTAGTCGATTGGTGATGGAATGGATATTGCTTCGATTCTTGATAATGCATCGGCCACAATGTTGTCCTTCCCCTCAATATGACATATCTTCATGGTGAATTGACTGATATAGTGTAAGTACCTCGTGCGTAATGGTGTTTCGGTCTTGCTGTTAAGCCGCAATAGTGCATGTGTTAACGGCTTGTGGTCCGTGTAAACTGTTATTTCTCTACCCTCAAACATGCGTCAAAAATGTCGTATTGCTAGGTAGATCGCCAGTAGCTCTCGGTCAAACGTGCTGTACTTTCTTTGCGCCTCTGTTAGTGTTTTTGAGTAAAAACCGAGTGGTCTCCAGCTGTTTCCGACACGTTGCTGTAGCGTGGCTCCGACACAGGTGTTTGAGGCGTCACACATCAGTGATAACGGAGCGTTGACTGACGGGTGTGACAGGGTGACGGCGTTCATGATGCTGTTTTTACATGCTTGAAATGCCTCTTTTTCATCACTGTTAAAGTTTACCCTGGTTTTGTCATTTTTCTTGGATGTTCGTAGATATTTATATAGCTTTTCTTGAACGTGCGCAGCATGCGGTATGTTTTCTTTGTAGAAGTTTAATATACCGAGGAATCGTCGCAATTCTTGTATTGTTGTTGGTTCTGGATAGTCAGATATTGTCTTCACACGATCTTCTGTTGGTTGTATACCAGCCTCGGTCAATATGTAGCCGAGGAATTCCAGTTTTTTCTGACCAAAAACGCATTTTGACACGTTTATTTTTAAGCCGTGCTCCTTGAGTCTTCTGAAAAGTTCTTCTAGGTGTCTTCTGTGAGTTTTTTGGTCTGCTGAGGCCACTAAAATGTCATCGACGAATGGAAAAACGTGTTCCATGTCACCGAGAACATTGTTGATGTGTCGTTGGAAAGTTTGGCCCGCGTTGCATAGACCGAAGCACATCCTCTGGAATTCAAAAAGCCCAAACGGTGTAATGACTGCCGTCTTCTCGATATCTTCTTCCCGTATACGCAATTGATTATACGCTTTCTTCAAATCTATTTTTGAGAATATCTTCTTCCCTTCGAGATGATACGTGAAGTCGCGTAGTCGTGGTATTGGGTACCGATCCGGTTTGGTGATGGCATTTAATCTTCGATAATCGCCGCATGGTCTGTATTCGCCACTCTTCTTCTCTACGAAGTGGAGTGGACTGGCCCAAGGTGACTTTGATGGGCGGCATATTCCCTGTTCAAGCATAACTTGAAACTCCTTCTTTGCCGCTTGATATTTGTGTGGCGGCAGCGGTCGTGCTTTAGTATACACAGGTGGCCCGTGCGTGACAATATGATGTTCTACTTCGCTGTTCTTCATGCTGTTGAAGTTTGGGGAAGTTATCTCGGCGTACTGGTGAAGAAGGTTGTGGTACGGGTCGGTGAGGTTGATAGTGAGTAAAGTGGGGGTAGCTACACTGCTTGCAATACAACCGTTGATTGCCAGTCCTGTTTTCTTGTCAACGAGTTTCCTGGCCCGTAGGTCAACGAGAAGGTCGTGATGGCGCAAGAAATCGGCGCCCAAAATCGGTCGTTTTACAGCTGCGACGATAAACTGCCATGATAAAGGGCGGCGCAGGCCAAGGTTGAGTTCTAGCATCCTCTCGCCGTATGTATGAATCGGGGTTCCGTTCGCTGCATAGAGCACTTCTTCCACCCGTTCCATTCCTTTTGTATTGGGGATGACTGAAACGTTGGCTCCGGTGTCCACAAGGAATCTTAAGTGATGTTGGTAGTCACAAACGTGTAGACGGTATGGTGTTATTTCGTTAACCTCGGGTCCCGCCGTAGCCAAGGTCGAGACTAGTTTTCCTAACGCTTGAACTTGCATGGAGCTCTGCAGTTACGTGCTTCTGTTCCGAAACGTTCGTGGTAGTAGCAAGTGTCGCTAGACGTCTGTTGGTAGGGATTCGATCGGCCCCGGGATTGTGATCTCGATCGCGAGCGGTATGATCTATATGTCGATCTTCTTGGTCTTGATCTATCCATTTTCATTGCTGCTATTTCCCGCGTGAGCTGCATGATAGCTTCTCGAAGATCTGGATCTGGCTGCGAGTGACTGCTGTCGTGTCGTGACGTAGACGCTGACGATGTCGGTTCTTTGCAAGCACATACCGAATGGACTTCCCGGGTTTGCTCGTGCATCTTATCGGCCATGGCTGCAAGCACGTCGAGTGTGGCTTCTTCGTTCACAGATAAAACGGCACGCGTCGAGGCTGGCAGGTGTCTCATCCAGAGTATCCGCAGCGTGGTTTCGGGCATCTTGTCACGAGCTGGCTCTCTCATGCTTCGCAATAGCTGGGACGGTTTCTGGTCGCCCAACTCCATCTCGGTGAGCAGTTTTTGCAGTTGCTTGGTTTCTGACTTTTCATACACAGATAACAGTCTTTTCTTAGCCTCCTCGTAGCGGCCAGTGCGAGTCTTGCTCATGATGATGTCGCTTATTTGTTCGACATCAGTCTTCTCGAGGTGAGCTGCTAGGAGGCTGAACTTGGCCTCATCACCGGGCTTCTGCGGGTTGATCACCGTTTCAAATTGTGCAAACCAGAGGAGTGGTTTGTCGCGCCAAAACGTTGGTATGCGTGATTTTATAGAAACGGTTGCCACTTCGTTGGTTGCCATTTTAAAGTTGTTCGTCGGGGTCACCACTTTACCGGTATCAGGAGATAAATAGAACAGTATTCAGATCGAATGAATCTATATTTGAATAGCCAGCTTATATTTACAATTTCATAGTTATGTTTGTGGTTGGAGCGCTATGATACTATATTTACAATATACCAATCACAGGGGAGCAGGTGTAAACCCCCTGCTCGTTGCTCGCAGTATAAATACCGCGCGCCGCGTCGCAAACTCAGTTGTATGCCCGCGCGCACGGCGCGCAGACCTTCATTGTCATCTGCTACAATTACTTAGCCACAAGCTATCTGGCCCGGAGAAAACGTCGGTAATGGCAGACTAGACATTCATTACATATCTGTACAGTACATTATAGATTGCAATAAAGATAATTGAATTGAATAAATCCGTCGATAAGATTTTCGGTAGCTTACGTCAATCCAAAAAACATTTGACATTTCCGCCATGGTGATCGCTGATGAAATAGCACTTTATCTACGCCAGCTTGTCTAATTCATACTCCAACGCGCGACCCTTTGAGCTGGCACCTGACAACCGATCTTTTTGCACCTCCGCCTCCGCTATGTCCGGACTTCGGTCCCAAAATTGGAAAATCGCTTCGAAAATACGAGTTGAACCTATCCGTCGATACGTTCGTCATCTGTTATATTTCAATCTTATCTCACTGAAAGAAAAAGAAAATGTTCCGAATTCTTAGTGCTAGTAACAAGTCTGTTTTCGGTGATTTTAGGAGTATTTACGTAAAAGTGAGAGAGTAGCGATAGGTTCAGTAGTACTAGCTAGTTGCACTCGTCGTGTTCAACCTAGACAAACGCTTTACTTTGTGTAAATTATTTCATCACCACCGCTCTCAAAACGGGGAAAACAGAGTGAGGTAGCTGGCATGTTCTATATCCAAAAAATCGAAGACATTTGACATCTATTAACCGCCATTGCACCCGCGTGGTTCTATATGACCCACTCTTTCACAGAGACGAATTCTGTGGCCCAGCAGTGGGACATTATAGGCTGCTTATTTTTATTCTTGCGTAAAAACGAAAGTAACTGTGTCTGTTATTTTTCACACCATAACGGATTTCGATTGAATATGGCACACAGGTAGACCATTAGTCCCAGACCTAGGTTATGACACACTATGATACTTTTCTCTCGCATATATGTATGTTTCTGTGGGATGATGCAAGCGAGGCCACTAGCAAGAACTAGAAATGATATATAATTGCTTCTAGTCGTTTAAAAAAAAATCCTGAGAAAAGTAACGCGTTTTTCATTTCATAATTTTGCCACTTTTTACACGTACTCGTGGTTATTTCAATAAATTCTAGCTCGACTGCCTCGTTGAGCATGAGGCCTCCTGTACAATTCCCAGGTTGGGCAAAGTATTTTTAGGATGTTATATCTAGAATTTTTTAGTAACAGCCCAGAATCAAGATATCTGCACGGTTAATGACAATAGGCTCGCCCCAAATAGCATGATAAACGATACTGATAAATGACTTTATTTCTGTAACTAGGTTTGTACAAACACTTTTACACGTCGATCATATTTTTCAGGTTATTGTAATTTTGGACAAGAATTTAGTCAACCAACACAGTTAATTTTGCAATATTATACGGTTTTTCTCTCACAATTTTTTATGTGTCGATACAATTATAATTCATTCTCACAAAATTTTATTATAATGAAGTAATATTTTAACACTTTCACTATTGTTTGGTCGATGATGATGAAAAAACTTTAAAAAAAAAATTGGGACATATTAGGACAAATTTTTACAACTACAGACCAATTAAATAACCTACACAGTAATAAAAAAAACAAAGGAACCTGCTTGGTAGTCGTAGTTCTATATTTAAAAAATAATAGTTTAAAAAAAACTAAAAACACGCTTCCATAGAAAACCAAACTAAAAAGTAGAAAATAATGGGAAAAAAGCGTGGGATGCTTTTTAAGGTATTTTTTTATTGATCACGCACCCCACGCTTTTTTCCCATTATTTTCTACTTTTCTATGGAAGCGTGATTTTAGTTTTTTTTAAACTATTATTTATTTTCTATTTTTGTCAGCGTAGTTTTCGAAGACAGTTTTTTTGCTGTCATGGTGACCCTGGCAAGGATAATGGCACAAATTTATGAAATTATTGCATTGTCATTGGTCTTTGACAGGTGTGCAAAGTTTGAATGAAATCTGGTCATTTAAAGTGGGTCAAAATCGCGCTATAAGGAGTCAGTTACAAACAAACATACAAGTGAAGCTAATATAAAGCGTGTAAAAGAGCCCAGTTCGCACTTGACAACATTTTCCTCACTTTATAGTCTTAGTTCCTAGTTTAAAAAAATACCCTTTTTCTTAACAAGACATTCCTTACAAAAAAAGTTGGGCTAATTAGACTTTCCCTTTGCACGTTTCGAAGGTCGCTGAAGCACAGTTTTCTTTACAAATGCAAGCAACTCTGGGTAATAAAGTCGTTCCTTTTCTTTTAATTTCGTTTAAAAGAAATAGTAACTCGTTATTATACTGAAAGAGTTCTGTTGATGTTTGTGAAGAGTTTGTTAGGTTGGGTTGAGTCTTAATTTGTATGCAATAGTGTAGGTTTTTTTTTTAAATTCCAAGTTGTGTCTCAGTCATTATTTCAGACCTTTTCATTCATACGGTGCGGTTAAATTAGTTGTACCATGCCGAAAGTTGGAACGTTTGAACAGTGTGTAGGCGATGCCAGTCATTTATAATTTAAGTTTTCTTGTATAGGAGTTTAAGTGTAAATGGAACTGTTTTGTTGAACAATAAACGTTTTGTTCCTCCTATAATTTTAGGTTTCATTTGAAAAACAGATTTGAAATTAACACATCATACATGAAATGCCTTTTTTTTGGATGGGAATTCATCAAATGCCTTCTCCCGCTCTGGGCGGAGTGGGATGGTGTGTCAGACTTTTACTGACTAAAACCCACCCGTGTTCCTTCAGTTACCCATATGCCAGGGCCACGGTATCTCGTTTGAATAATCTCGTGACCCTGGCAGGACATGAAATGCCTTGACCTTGTGAAGGCCGCAGGAATCCGCTGGTTGCGGAAAGCAACCGATCCAGGTGGTGACCAACAAAACCAGTCGACGTGGCGGAGCTTGAGGGAGACCTATGTCCAGCAGTGGACGTCTTTCGGCTGAAATGATGATGAAGACATTAAAAGCGAGTGACATACTTACAAAATGTTTATAAAAATTGTAGTAGATAGAAAGGAGAAAGTTACACCAGATCATACTTACACAAAGCATTGAAGTCATCATTGAAGTCTCAAATGAAGAAAAATGAATGGTAGAGCAATATTGCCCCAGTGGTAACGGCCCGGACTTACAAGTTCCAAGTCATAAGTTCGAGCCCAGTCTGTAGTTTTCAACTCAGCCTATCGCATTTCACTGCTGGGCATAAGCCTTTACCATGCTCCACCAAAACACCCAGTCCTTGGCCTTCCGCATCCAGTCTGGCGCTTGAAATTATGTAAATAATTTAAACACCACGGCTCTCAAAACATTGAAGAAAAACATTGTAAAAAAACACGGGAAACACAAACAGGCATCTCTTAGAACCAAATATTCGAAGACATGTGACGCGCGATGTGTGTTTTACGACCTATCATCTCTCAGAGGCCTGTGTTCTAACAGAAGGAAAGGGAAATCATCAAATGACTTCCCCCGCTCTGGGCGGAGTGGGAGGGCGTGTCAGACTTTTACTGACTAAGTCCCACCCGTGTTCCATCAGTTGCCCATGTGCCAGGGTCACGGTATCTCTTTCGAACAATCACGCGACCCCGGAAGGCATCGGTCCTAGTAGACCCCTACACTGCTGCTGACATCTCTTTGAGGCGCGCGTGGAACACTGCGCGCCGTCGACCCGAGCTTGGTCCTTACCGGGCGGCGAGCTACCCATTGCTCGCCACCCGCAAGTTCGCGCCTACGATGGCTGGGAGTCCGCTATGGACTCCCGACGCCCGGGGCGTCTCCTCCTGCGGCGGCTAGGGACGTGAGGGCGCAGAGACTGCCACTCCCTCACGCGCCCCGCCTCCTTCTTCGCGAGCATTACTGCTTCGCAGAAGGAGGTGACGGCTTCCCATTCCCTCTCGCTCCGTACCATGGCTCGCATAGGGCCGGACGCGAGAGGTCGCCGCCGCCGATGTGTGACCATTATAAGCTGATTATGCATGAAAATCATCAGCGCCAAAAGCAGTTCCAGAAGCGTGATCTTATATTTAGGGAGACGGCTATACAAATATAGATGTGGGACGTTGCAAGAGCATTCATGAGGGTGCCCTCCTCCTCCTCCAACGTGCAGAGAGAGGAGTCGCAAACACTGATAAATGAAAAGTCTACATCAGCGCTCTTAACCCAACATATACACTAATACAAATCCGGAACCATTGTCTTCAAGAACATAAACATAAGTTCTGTGTGATAACCAGAAATCCGTACCTAGCTGGGAATAACGTAATTTAGTACCTCTAGCTTGTAGATAATTTAATTTTTTAGTTTGAAACTAACTCTTGATTACGGTACTGTAGTACTAGAGGAGTTCTATTAGTGGCTTATTCATTGACTTGCAAGAACCGGGCGAATCGTCACTTTTAAATAATCATTAGCCTATATTGTTCCCACTGCTGGGACATAAGCCTCCTCTCGGTGAGAGGGATTGGGCCGTAAAATACCACGCAGGCCCAGTGCGTGTTGGTAGATGTCACATGTCTTTGAATTTTTGGTTTTAGAACATGCCGGTTTCCTCACAATGTTTTCCTTCACCGTTTTTTAAAGCAGTGATGATGAAATTATTTACAAAAAGTAAAGCGCCGTACCTGGGTTCGAACCTATGACCTACAACTTGGAAGTCGAGGCTGATACCACTGGGCCACCACTGCTATTTTTAGATAATTATAGTATTTTCTATGAATGAGTCGCGAAAAGTCAGTTTATTTATGGGCGAATAGAAAATTCCAAAAAAAATACGTAAAATGTTGGCACATTTTGAACAAAACGATACGAAATCAACGCAAAGCTAAGGGAAAAGTACACTTATTTTATTATATAAAACTTTTTAACAAAAAATTAAACCGCCGAAAAACTGAAAAGCATAAAATAATAAACCTTAAAATTATGAGTCGGCGCTTTGAGTGATCCTTGTTCATTGATTTTTCAGCGCCGACTCAAAATTTTAAGGTTTATTATTTTATGCTTTTCAGTTTTTCGGCGGTTTAATTTTTTGTTAAAAAGTTTTTATTTTATGACTTTTTGTGGCTTTAATGTACTAATAATACTTGGCAAGGTATACCCTATCCAACAATAAAAGAATTATCAAAATCAGACTACTCTGTACAAAGTTATGCGTGTTTATACGTTACAATCAGTGAGTGAACAATCAATCATCCCCTGTTTTCCAACCCTTAGGGTACGATTTTGTTTTCGAAATTTATATGGGACCATCTTGGGAGTATACCCTTTCCAATAGAAGAAGAATTGTCACAATCGGACCACTATGTAAAAAGTTATGCGTGGTCATACATAAAAAAAAAAAAAAAAAAATATACGCGTCGAATTGAGAACCTCCTCCGTTTTTTTTCGTCGGTTGAAAATACAAAATATGCCTCAAAAGTATTTTTACTATATCGATTAGCGATTCTACGAACTAATTATTGCCCAACACATAATTATACTATTTTTTATAAGCGATTCGCATGAAATTAATTTGTTTGTGGGCGAATCGACAACTTCAGAAACATGTATTAGCGTATTGGCTCGTTTTATATTTATACCATAAAAGTAGTGTATTCTTTCCTTAACATTCGATGTTTCCTTAAAGTTTTATTCAAAACGTGGCAAATGCCCAATACGTTTTTCCGGAATTTTCAATTCTCCCACAAATAAATAAACTTTTTGCGATTGATCGACAGAAAACAGTAAAAAAAAAATAAAGCCACAATTTGCCCGTTTAGGTAGAGAAAATTCGTGAACATCAGCTAACAAGCCATAATACCTATTCAACAATTTAATGATACCGATGACTGTATTATTTTACTTGGGTGTCGCGTTAGCAAAATAACTTTTTATCTTCTTCAAAGTTGAGCCAAGTCATGTTCGCAATTACAGTAAGCACATAACTTTGTTAACTTGAATAACGTTTTGGTAGCAAAAACTCTTTTCTAAAGTTACTGGGTGTCAATAAAACCTTTATGAAAAGTCACACTCAGCTTATTTTTCAGCCGACTTCAAAAAAGGAGGAGGTTCTCAATTCGACTGTATTTTTTAATGTTTGCTACCACAAAACTTTTGACTGGGTGAACCGATTTTGATTCTTCCTGTGTGGTCCCATTTGGTTCAGTTCTGACAGTGGCATCCATGAGAATACCATATAAGTCTTAAATTTGCATTATGTGCGCGACAAATTGATGAAAAACGCGATTACATTAGTGCAGGGTACATACCATAAGTAAAAAGTTAAAATAAAACCTTTAAAAAAAAAAAGAAAACAACCGGCTTTCTTAAAAGCACTACAAAGTGAAAAATAACTTTAATTTCGGAAGTCGGAGGCAAAAATCTTAAATACATATCATAAGCCACCGGCTTCGGTAATTTTTAAAGTTATTTTTTACTTTGTAGTGTTTAGTGGTAATTATGTTGACGTATGACAACTCTATCAATATAGAACTTTAAAGCGTTCGGCAGAAACGTGCTTACAGTAGGTAAACCCACAATTTGCCAGATGTGTTGATGAGTTGTGATGTGTCCCATGTAATAGAGGACAAGCTTATGGTCATCATCATCATCATCTTCATCATCATCATCATCTTCATCATCATTTTAGCCGAAAGACGTTCACTGCTCGACTTAGGCCTCCCCCAGTTTGGGAGGGTTTTATGGCCATCAACCGGTCACAAATCCAGGCTCAGGGCTGTTACTCAGAAGTTTTTTTTTAATAATAATATTCCACAACTATCACACAACGCCATCTAGCCCCAAGCTAAGCAGAGCTTGTGTTATGGGTACTAGACAACTAATAAACATACTTATATATTTCTAAATACATACATATTATAGATAAATTACACCCAGACACAGAACAAATGATCGTGCTCATCATACAAACATTTGTCCTGGATGGGAATCGAACCCACGACCTCCGGCATAGCAGTCAGGGTCACTAACCACTAGACCAACAGGCCTGTCAAGTTCCTGACGTAAAAACTCAATAACACTTTGACAGACCTGAGAATCAAATCCTGGACCTAGACCAACGTGGTAACCCTGTCAAATACTATTTAATATTTTTTGTGTTTATTTTATTACATGTTGAAGAAGACATGTCAGTTTTTTAAACAAAAAAGATTTTATAGTACAAATAAGAATATTGTGTTTTATATAAATTGTATCATATCTTTTTTGGAATATAAATTAAGACACCTTTCATAATCTACATTTACATAATAATAGCCATTTAAAATCTTGCTACTCGCAATTCTTCAAAGAAAAAAGACTCTTAATTATCTAAATGCCTCTTTGAAAAATATTATCAAAGATAATTTTCAACAAAAAAAAAAACGCTATTAAAAGTGGGTAGGTACTTATTTAAAAAAAGTATTACATTAATTATCTCATACCCAACTCACCCTTGACTTACAAATGGGTTTTCAACGATGTCATTTCAAAGTTTTTTGCTACACATGACTTTGAAATGCTTAATTACTTTTCTAAAGATAAACTTGAAAGATATTATGGAAGATTAATTACTTTTTGGCAGTGGTGACCCGGTGGTGTGGACTTAGACTTATGAGTTACAGTCGTGGGTTTGAACTCAAGTGAGTACTTCACTTTGTGTAATTTATTTCATCACCACTGCTCTTGAAAACGGTGAAGGCAACCATCGTAAGGAAATTATCAAGTTCATCTAAATAAACGGCCAGAGATGCTGCTGGGGAGTTTGTTACGCTACTTTTTTATCATATTAAGTCATAAGTCATTTATTTCATAACAAAATACTTTGTGTTGAAACATTTTAAGTATCATAGATCAAATAAAAAAAGCAGCCCAGCTAAAGCATTAGGAAAGGCGCGTAGTGTTCCACGCGCGCCTCGAAGAGATGTCAGCAAAACTGAAGGGGTCTGCTAGGACCGATGCCTGCCAGGGTCGCGAGATTATTCGAAAGAGATACCGTGACCCTGGCACATGGACAACTGAAGGAACACGGGTGGGTTTTAGTCAGTAAAAGTCTAACATCCCGCTTCCCCCAGAGCGGGAGAAGTCATTTGATGATTTCCAATCCAGAAAAAAAAAGCATTAAGAAACCGATGTGAATCTCTCTCCGAACATTTTAATTTACCACAGATCCATGAATGATAGTCCGGATCAACAGCTTTTTTTTTGTTGGTGGATAATCATCAAATGACGACTCCCGCTCTGGGCGTAGCGGGAGGGCGTGTTAGACTTTTACTAACCAAAACCCACCCGTTTTCCTTCAGTTGCCTGTGCCAGGGCCACGGTAACTTTTTCGAACAAATCCGTAACCCTGGCCATCACCCATCTGTCCTAGCGGACCCTTCAATAATTCCAACTGCTTAACATGCTTTTCGAAGCACGGAGGCGTCTAGGTAACTTATCCAAAAGCTTCTAAGACCAAAGGGTCCAACGTCCTGCCAGGGTAGTGAGAATCGTTCGAAAGAATTACCGTGGCCTTGGCATATGGGCAACTGAAGGAACACGGGTTGGTTTTAGTCAGTAAAAGTCTGATACGCCCTTCCGCTCCACCCTAGAGCGGAAGACATCACTTGATGATTTTCCACCCAATAAAAAAAGGGTCCAACTTCGTTAAAAGTTTTAGATAATACATTTAAGTAAGTATCGAGACTTTTCAATTGTCAGTATCGCCAGCGTATACCGTGAAGCGCAATTGAATTGAATACTCGATAACTATACATTTATTCCAATACTTCACACGTATCGATACCATATCCTTAACTAAACCCACCTCTAAATTCCGAATCGAGTGTAACTTTTTTATGTATATTCCACTTCGTCACGAGTTGGTATCGCACTGTTTGTTTTGTTCATGTTTCATCTGGGTAACGTGTTTGTATGGTTGTTGAGAATTTTGTGTGTAGGATATACGATGTACGTGTTTTGTTTGTACTCTGTCCTGTATAGGGAATGGGTGTTTCCATCGAGTTCGTTTGTGAGCTAGTTCAATCTCCTGGAGAGTAGGGGTGGAGTACTAAAGTAATATATTGATTGTACTCCTGTACTTTTATCACGACAAAATTTAGAACTCGTGTTTATAAATATTTTGGTTGATTTTTCAAAAGTAACTTGAGACGTGTTTAATTGTTTACTGGCAGGATTTTCTTGCCCTCTGATGAGTGTACGGCATTTATCAAGATGAGATCTGACAGTCATCTAAAGGCTGATTTCGTAATTAAAAATGTTCAAAATCTTGTCGCAGTCTCATTTCGGCGATGGAAATATATGGCAACTCGAGGTATGTTCTTCAATTTGTCAAGATTGAGGCTGAGATCAGACTGAAAGTTCTTAAAATAACGATATTGCCTCTCAAGTATCAACAGAACGGCGTGACTCCATGATCTTGTGATTAAATGCATGTTGATTATTTGACTTATTAGTGCACTCGCACTCCACCATTTTTTTTTTTTTTTTTTTTCAGGATGGGAAATCCTCAAATGACGTCTCCCGCTCTTGGGCGGAGCGGGAGGGCGTGTCAGACTTTCACTGCCTAAAACCCACCCGTATTCCTTCAGTTGCCCATATGGGTCACGGTATCTCTTTCGAACAATCTCGCGACCCCGGCAGGCATTTGTCCTAACAGACCCCTTCAGGTACTCTGCCCTGGAGTGTAAATGTGGTGCTGGCCCACAAACAATGCGGCATTTAATATTTTACCTAGCATGTCCTGCTGTTTGCACGCTACAGGAGTTGATGGATGCCTCTGAAAGTGCTAAGCTCTTAGCCAAATTCTGGGCTGACTATATTTAGATTGCTATCGGCACGCTAAGAAGAAGAAGTGCACTCGCATGTGTTTATCATCATCATGCTAATAATTTCTCCCGAAAGACTGCTGGGCATAAGCTTCACCTAATTTGGAGAGTTTAACATAATCGCCACTCTTGGCAGGTGGGTTAGTAATCGCAATATGGTGATATGCATAGATAACGCTGCTCCCATTCTCTAATAAGTCCCGTCTTCCCCTTTTACGACCCCCACGACTAGAAATGGTATGGTGCTATTATTTACGTCTAGCACTAACCGGAACATTTGTCTAAATACGAATATGTGGAATTGTTGATTTGCCCACAAAACCATTAAATTCGTGCGAATAGTAAAATCCCACCGCGATATTTTTACGTTTGTGTGAATATCGGCTTAAATTAAACATTATAAATACGTAATAGCTTCTGCCCACGACTTCGTCCACGTGAAGTTTCTTGTTACCCCCGTCGCATCGCATCACTTACCCACGTTATTACGACGTGCTCGATTAGCGTTTTTTTAAGGTTCCGTACCTCAAAAGGAAAAACAGAAGCCTTAAATTACCACGTTTTCATTTAGCTTGGCTCCTGAAGGTTATAACGGTCGGAGCTTATAAGCCTTTCTCTTAAATGAGACATTTTCAAAGTATTTTTTCAAATCCGACAATTAGTTTCAGAGATTAGCGCAATCAAACAAACTCTTCTGTTTTATGATATCGACGCTTGAAAGGCGAAACTTACTAAGCGACATATGGCCACAATGTCGCTTAGTCAATTTTGCCTTTCAAGCGTCGCTATTAGGATATAGATATATTCGACTAACGTCCAGAAATTCTTGCAAAGGCTTCAAATATAAAAAAAAACCTCAGCCAATCTCTTCTACAATATTATAACTTCCAAAGCCATAAATCTTCAACCCCTTAGTTTATTTCCCTCTCTGTCGTGACATATGGTCTTACTTCCTTACCCTGATGTATGGCAATCGAATTATCTACTTACAAAAAAGGTGTTATTTTTGGGTTGACTTTTCAGAGGATTGGAAAGATTTTGGATCTTACAGGTTATGAACGTACTTGAGTTTTTTGTATTCTCGAAACGTATAAATTACTGAATAGATTTAAATAAATTCAGAGTATCTTGACACTTCAATCATTGCAAAGGTTGTCATGTGTTTTGTCTTCATTTCACAAGTAATTCAAAGCGGCGGCGGCCGCTTTTGCGTCACCATCCGTCGTCATACTGTTTTCGACTTTTACTTAATAAATCTTTAAATATCTTACCATCTATATTCTCCGAAGTTAAGGCGCATATAAAATGTATGTTTAAAAACTATAACCCGACTACTGAAAAAGCACGCTCTAAAAAGTATGAACCAAGAAAATATTATGCTATATTTTTAAAATTTTGTGAGCAATGCAAATCAAGTCAAACAATAACTGTAGAATTAACCACTGGTCAACAGAAAATATTGCTACCACTTTAACTTGTCAAGCTTCTACATGTCAATATAACTTAAACGTAACTTGCGGTTCTTTCTGTGTACTCCATAACTAAACCAACATTAACAAAGTGCTAATGTACGGTGCCTACAACCATTGCCTCCTACATACCGTACCCAAAAATTGTTACCCAAAACCCTTCCACTTTGCTTCGCCGAAGTTGGGCAAAATAATACCCCCATATTTCTACAATTATGTTTTGTTAAGTCTCCTCAACTTTCACAAATTAAATAATAAACAAAATGTTTTTTTTTTTGGGATAGGAAATCATCAAATGACTTCTCCCGCTCTTCGTGTCAGACTTTTACTGACTAAAACCCACCCGTGTTCCTTCAGTTGCCTATATGCCAGGGCCACGGTTACTGTTTCGAACGAATCTCGCGACCACACAAAATGGCTTGTCTTTTCAACTGTATGAGGTTTTTGACACCAAAGAATTCCGAAATGAAATTGTAAAAGAATTTAAACAGGAAATGTTCCATTTTCATGTGTTCAAACGCCAATATATCTTTGCCAAGCCCGTAAGTCAGGGGATCAGAACGAGCGAAGGTGCGAAACGTTCAAACGTGCAGTGGCAAGATGTTTTGAACTTGGTTATACGAGGACTTATGTCATTTTGAATTATTTAGTACTAAATGCGAATGCGTACAGCGTACTTTCGTTCGGCGTACCATGAGATTATAATCCTATAAGCACGTTGCTGTCTGGCTTAATATTTGTCACGGTAGCAGTCATTACAGAGAAGTGCTAGCCTGGTGGTAGCGGCCCAGATTTAGGAGTTGTAGGTCGTGGGTTAGGACCCAGGCAGGCATTTGTGTAATTTATTTCATCACCATTGCTCTTAAAACAGTGAAAGAAAACATCGTGGGGAAATCGGTATGTTCTCGAACTAAAAATTCGAAGATATCTTCCAATCCGCAATGGGGGCTCATTGCGGATTGATTGCTTGCTTTGGTGGATTACCCACACCCCCTCATATAGAGGGGGATCATGTTTCAGCAGTGGAAATGTTATAGGCTAATTATTTGTGCAGTCATTTTCATAGGAGGGAGGTAACTATACATTAAGTATTCCACTTAGCAACTGGACTGTATACATAATTGAAGACAATAAGCAGTCCGCTGCTAGACCTAGCTACGTTACAACAACCTGTTTTTCCTGTGATTGCCTTTTCCACCTAATCTGTTGCAATTACCTATAATTTCGTTCAAAATCCATTTCTTAACAGTGCAGCCTGGTTCCCTATCCATTTGCATAAAATTTTAAGACCTAATATAACTTGGCATATTTTTTTTCTCCTAATTATATTTTCGCATAACATTGTTTACGCATAACAGCTTACGCATAATATTTTTAAGTATAATTTCTTTAATCATAACAATGATTAAGCATAACATTCTAAAGCATAAAATATTTACGCATAATGATATTAAAACATATTTTTACAGGCATAATAAAGAAGCATAATAAGTAACTCCTAAAATAATACACACTAATAACAACAGAAAAATACTCTACCTTTTACCAAACAGAAAACAGACAATTTCTTCTCCAAAATCCAATCTACTACAAATCAGCGTCAAAAAATCCTCAGGATCAAATCCAAGGTATGTCGAACAAAGAACAAGCAATCTGTCTCTCAATCGTAACTCAAACTGTTTACTTTTGTAATTCTTTGATAGATCGTGATTCTAGTTTATGATTTTAGAGTGTGATAATGTGAATGCAGAATCTGTTTATAGTTAAAAACGCTGCCTAAGTTAAATCAAATAGAAAATCCGCAATTTCTTATCGTAAATATTCTACCTTAAGTTTAGTCATTGACATGCAACGCACGGCCCAAACTGTTGTCTATTAATGCAAAAAATTTGATCCATGGGTTCCTCAAATAAGGAAAGTCACTATATAGGTAGCATTTTTAAAATCCATCATAAGGAAGGAAAAAACTTCTTACAAAAAATAACAAACGACTTCCTTAAAAAAAAAACACTACAAAGTGAAAAATAACTTTAATTTCGGAAGTCGGTGTCTTAGGATCTGTATTTAAGGTTATTTTGCCACCGACTTCCGAAATTAAAGTTATTTTTCATTATGGAGTATTTGTTTAAGGAAGTCGGTTTTTATTTTTTTGTAAAAAGTTTTATTTTTAACATTTTATTTATGGTATGTACCCCGCACTAATCTAATCGCTTTATTCGTTCATTTGTCGCGCAAATACTTAATTCAAATTTAAGATTTATATGTTTTTCACATAGATCCCATTATCAGAATAGAACCAAATTAAAATGGGATCACACAAAAAGCAGCTTTCTAATAAAAAAAATCATCAAAATCGGTTCACCCAGTCAAAAGTTATGAGCTAACAAACATAAAAAAAAATACGTTCGAATTGATAATCTCCTCCTTTTTTTGAAGTTGGTTAAAAATTGGCATGAAAGTTCGAAATTTTTGCGGAAGCAAAACCATCAGGCACACGGTTTGTCGTAAATAAATCAGCCACAAAGTCTTTCGGATCAAATCCAAGGTACGTCGAACAAAGAACAAGCAATATGTGTCCCGGTCCTAACTAAACTGTTCACTTTTATAATTCTTTGATAGTTCATGATTCTAGTTTATGAGTTCAGAGCGCGGTGGAGTAAAGTATAGTATATAATGGTTATTGCTGGTTATAAATACGTTTGTATAGTGTGAGGATTAAAGATGGAAGAGCGTTCGTAGTTTTAAAGATTTGTTGATAGGACTACACTACTTTTTTTATTAGCCTGCCGTGTCCCACTTCTGAGCAAAGACCTCCCCCAAATCCTTCCAGGTATCCTTTTCCAGGGCCAGCTTGATCCAACCCTTGCAGTACGCATATAGGTCGTCTCGCCACCACTTCTTGGACCGTTCTCGGTTGCGCCGTCTATCCTCAGGCACCCAATGTGTGGAGACTATTGCCCAGCGGTCACTGTGTATGCGGCTGGTGTGACTCGCCCAATCCTATTTTAGCCTGGCAGCCTTTTTTCACTACATAGTATAAAACAAAGTCGCTTCCCTCTGTCTGGCCTTATGTATACTTAGATCTTTAAGACTCCACAACGGATTTTGATGCGGTTATTTTTAATAGGTAGAGTGATTCATGAAGAAGATTTATACGTACAATACGCGGGCGACGCCGCTGGTAAAAGCTAGTTTTACATAAATGGTTCGTGAATGGGTGACCACTTTTACATATCAAGACCTGTGCCTCTAAAAACATGTTAAGCAGTTTGTCCTAGCTGTCATTTGTGGATTTTTAACCGTCACTACGTGTCGTCAGAAGCCCGAAAGTCTGAAAACCAGTCTTACCAAGGGGTATCATATTACCCACTAACTGGGCTGTGGCGGTCAGATAGGCAGTGTAAAACATTGTTATTCAGCTGTAGGCTGGTTAGACTAGAAGCGGGTTTTGGTTAGGATATAGGTAAAGATCGGGCCCTCGACTTATGGTAGCAGAAGGAACAGCGAGGTTATCGTTGGTAGAAATACGACACAACCCTTTGTTCTCTCCAGACAGAAAATATCCAAGAGATTTCACAAAAAAATAGTAAGAATCTTCAAACATTACTCATGGCTGGCATATGAGTTTACTTGTGTGAATTTAGTTTGGGCTACCTGGCAGTCACAAGAAAAAGTAAAATCAATCGCTGAATTAACGAATATTAAGCTAATTAACTATAGTTTCATAAACTACCAACTATGTCTGCAAACTCTCTCAATTAGTTTTACTAAGTTAAATCTAAACACTCTGTAGTTGCGAAAATTAAATGGATTTAGAAGTTCAACCACAACAACCAAAAGATGAAACCAACGGCCTCTTTCACCACTTACATATAACCTTTGGTTAGTTCATCATAATTATTTTAAAAAACCGGCCAAGTGCGAGTCGGACTCGCGCACCGAGGGTTCCGTACAAACCTGTAGGTATCCTCGGTTTATGCATAAGGTTTATGTTTATGAAATTAAATGTTTTTTTTTTTTATATTTGATTTGATTGAATTAAAGGTAAATTGCGGTTTACGGTTTATGACGTATTAAAAAAAAAACCACTTACTGGATCTCGTTCAAACCAATTTTCGGTGGAAGTTTATATAGTTATGTACATCATATATTTTTTTTAGATTTATCATTCTCTTATTTTAGAAGTTACGGGGGGGGACACACATTTTACCACTTTGGAAGTGTCTGTCGTGCAAACTATTCAGTTTAGAAAAAAATGATGTTAGAAATTTCAACACCATTTTTGAAGACCTCTTCATAGATACCCCACACGTATGGGTTGGATGAAAAAAAAATTTTTGAGTTTCAGTTCTATGTATGGGGAACCCCAAAATTTATTGTTTTTTTTTCTATTTTAGTGTAAAAACCTTAATGCGGTTTACAGAATACATCTACTTACCAAGTTTCAATAGCATAGCTCTTATAGTTTCGGAGAAAAGTGGCTGTGACATACGGACGGACAGACAGACAGAGAGACATGACGAATCTATAAGGGTTCCGTTTTTTGCCATTTGGCAACGGAACCCTAAAAAAGGAGGCGGTTCTTAATTTGGTTTTATTTTGTTTTAATTCTACGGAAACCTTTTTATGTTTTGTTTTTCATTTTTGAACTTATTCTTAACTCTTTCAGTCTTGGTGGTTAGTGTCACTAACCAATTCTTTCCGATTTTTTTAATTAAAAACTTTTTTACGAAAATAAAAAAATAAACAACCGACTTCCTTAAAATTCATCATCAGATCTACATGAAATTTAAATGGGACCATTTCGGAATAAACCCTTTTCGAACAAAAAAAAAAAATAATTTACAAATCCGTCTATATAAGACTGAGTTATGGCCGAACATATATATAAAAAAAAATATAAACATTCGAATGAACAATCCGAAAAAAAAAACAATCAGGAGGAGGTTCTCAACCTCCTCCTTTTTGAAGTCGGAAAAATCTTTGACATGTAGACACAATCGGTTGAATCATCATAAAAGCTTGAATCTTACTTATCAAGAAGACACCGATTGGTGGTTTATTGAATTTATTATAGTTTTAGCTTCAAATTATTCTTAATGTGAAAGCGTGACTGAACGAGATAAAGAGTAGTCCGTAGTTCTGAAAAATGATTTTAAGTTAGCTTCAGTAATAGTTATTTCTTTCACTTTAATCCGTAGTTAATGTTACGGTTATTTAATTAGCAAGTGTAAGAATACGAATTTGTGTGGTTGGTAGTAAGTACCAAAAGTAAAAATCGGAAAATAAAAATCTTTAAAAATACATCCGACTTCCAAAAATAACAAAACACAACGTATTAGAAAATAACGTCCGAAATTCAAATTATTTTTCACTTTGCCGTCGCTTTTTATGGAAGCCGGTTGCTTTTTTTTTTAGTACAAATTCTGTTCTGCTCTGGAAGAGAGTGACTATCCACCAGGCCCTAAAAAAACAGATCCTCATTATCTCCTTACAAGTAGAAATTATCATAATATCCCATCAAAAAAAACCCAAACACACAGAATAAGTTATTCACCAAAATCTCCATCTAATGATCCATTCACCTATGTTCAGAAGGAAAGCGTAATTTGTCACTAGAAGCCATCAATGGCCCTGTCGAGAACAGCTACATCTTTTACTGAAATCACCACTTCGCCTTTTTAAAAGATTTATTGAAAGCTATTCTGAATGGAATGCGCTTTTGAACTGCGGATATATAGAGTTTTGGATAAAGAAGTTGTTGGAAATTTTAGAGGAAAGGTGTGTGATGTGTTGTTATGGTGGTATTAGTACATTACTGTTGAAAAAAATACAAAAACCAGGCTGCGTAAACAATGGACTTTAAAAAGATGGAAGAGAGAAAAAATATTTTAACAGGTTTAATATTAAACTTAATTCTATAAGCAACCTCATGTAGTAGGAGGAAATAAAGTTCTTTATTGTTAAATTTAAGATGTCTTTGACTGCATGAGATAGAACCCATTCGATTGTACTACACTTGACATAGTTCATCGACATTAATATATCATTTATTTAGTGATATTTGTCAGACTAAGACAAATCGATTGACGTAAGAATCACTAACTTCGGTCCACGCATTTGGTCTCTAGAGTGCTACGAGTGTACACCATCTTACCTCACGCTAGTGACAACTGTTTGTAGTTCCTTTTTTGCGTTTTGCTTCAGTTCTGTATGTCTGACAAGAAGCTCCTCATAATCTTGAATCTCTCTCTGATTTTTCTCTGGTATCTGTGATATTATCATAGCATGATGTTTTAGGATTATTCTGATGAAAATTTACTTGTCGGAGTAATTTCTCAACATATATATATATAAAAAAAAAAATATCTTAGGACAACCAACACACCGTTATCTGATCCCAAACTAGGCAGAGCCTGTACTATGGCAACCAGATAACTGATAAACATACTTATATATTTCTAAATACATACATATTATAGATAAATTACACCCAGACACAGAACAAATGATCGTGCTCATCACACAAAGATTTGTCCTGGGTGGGAATCGAACCCACGACCTCAGTCTTTGCAGTCAGGGTCACTAACCACTAGACCAGTGGTTCCTAACCTTTTCGATCTTGTCACCCCTATGACTTAGCTAGAATCTGATTTACCCCTCCCGCTCTCCCTCATGTTACCAATGAACACCAAACAAAACAACACATATAATCACAAATTGACTTTATTAGAAATATAAAAAAATTGCACAAAAATATTGAGTAAGTTCTTACAATCACATTATCTTTTGTTTATATAATTCTACTGTACGTGTGTATGTCACTGAACTCCTCCTAAACGGCTGGACCGATTTGAACGAATTTTTTTGTATGCGTTTGGGTGGCACCCTGGATTGTATATCTATATAATCTTTATAAACTTTACCAAACCTAACATTAAAAAACTTGCAAATACAATTACCTTACAATACAATTCGTACAAACCGTAAGTCCGTATTAGAAACGTGGCTCCGACTTGTCATTTGATTACACAGTTAGGGCATGAAATGCACTGGTGAGCTAGATTTGGTCTTATTGGTCTAATCTTTGTTATATATTATCAGCTCATTACCCCCGCAGAATACCAGATTTACCCCCGCAAGGGTAATTACCCCCAGGTTAGGAACCGTGGCACTAGACTAACAGGCCAGTCAATATATTATACATATACATTACCCAACTTTGCGTCGCGCAGTCGAGTGACAACATTGGTTTGTTTAGAATCTCCAACAAAAAATATACCTACACACAATACATGACACCTAACATTGGGTAATATTAGGTATTCGGTAGATGTAATGCTTCATTTTACTTCAATAATATATTGTACATGAAGAAAGAAAAATAATGTGAAAATGCTCGTATATCAATTTCCTAAGTTAGACGAACAGTTTGTGGTGAAAATCAGAATACAATTAAATGAAACAATATAAAGATAACGGACCAATAAAGTACCAAGAGGAATCAAATAACTAAATTATGTTTTTTAACCACAATTTATCGACAGACCCTTTATACCTAATTGCTTAGAGACATAACTTCATACCATGTATATGTGGGCTACAAGTACCAGATATATAATCAAGAATTCACTTTGATTATCCAATGAATGCTATACATACCGAGAAACAAAAATGCTAGTCAGGACTTTCCAAGGTCATTCAATACAAAAATTACTCCAAAATCTGACATCTAATTTTTTGGAATAAATCAAATGTGAAACGTGAAAGACGTAATATTCTACATCTAAGCCGAGGTAAACTCCTATAGAACACGTCCTACGCAACTTTTATTCGCATACATATTTAAATGGAGCGTGACTCACAAGTTACCGCAAAAGCTATTAAAGTCGCCGAGATGGGGGTTGGTTTAAGCGATCGCGATTTGGCAATGAACACTATTTTTAAAGTGACAAAAATACCTATACTATACCAGCATTGTATGAATTAAGGTAGGAAAAGAAGATTTGAGGAAAGTGTTTGACTATCGTGTACTCACGTCATTGTTTTCCTTGTCATAGTAATCTTGTGTCATCATCAATCCTCTATGATTAAATTTAAAGATCATAGCTTTTACGCCTCTGTAGGTTAATCTTTTTTTTGTTCAGGAAATATGTCTTAGAAGTTCAAAAGTTTGTATCTACACATCAGTATCTAGTCCCAATTATAATATTTTTATCAGTAATCATATCATAGAGTAATAACTACACCGAAAAAATACTAAGCTTTTCAAGATCGCTTTAGTTAATCTAGAAATAATAGAACAAAACGAAACGGTATCAGTTAGACCACTCCCCAATCCACGCTGAAATTAAAGTGATGACAATGACAAATTAACAGTTCAAGTGCTACCTAAAGTAGTTTGCCGAAAACTAACAAGTTGCGTAATACAGTGAACGGCGCGGCAATTTCATTTTCTTCGAAAATATTTTATATGATATAGGCTTTTTGCTGACCAGGTCTAATATTTTTGACACAATTACCTGCAGTATCTAAAGTGTAAAACTTTGGAAGAAGTTGGATAAGGTTAATGTTGTTATAATTTTTAAATATCTCCTACAAGGTCTAAAACTGACGACCTGAAGAAGTACGCAAGAATCCGCTGAATGCGAGAAGCACAGAACGCTACTTCGATCAGGAGCGTGACTTGGGAGAGGTTTACGTCTAGCAGAGGACGTCTTTCAGCAAAAATGACGTTTGTGATGATTGTGTTTTGCTTATTCATGAAATCTATACATATAATAAAACAGTAAAAAAACTGTGTCTGTACATTGAATATATTAAAAAAATAATAATTGAGGGGGGTTTAGAAACAGTAATAGAGCACGAAACCAAAAAAAAATCTGTCTGTTTGTCTGTTTGTCTGTTTGTTTGTACATGCTAATCTTCGGAACTACTGGACGGATTTCAATGTTTTTTTTTTGTTGTATAGGTATTAAGTCTGGGCAAGATATAGGCTATAATTTATCTTGGAAACTTGAACACCTGATGCAGAACCGCAACAGACCAGCTAAACTATAAGAGATACAAAAATGGTACCATAGCAAAAATTGTTTCACGTGATGAGCATTTTCTGCTAAGAGAATAAATTTGAAGATCTGGAACACCTGATGTGGAACTCCAACAGCCCAGCTACACTATAACATATATAGGAATGACGTCTTAGGAAGAGTTGTTCAACTTGATGAGCACTCTCTGCTGTCGTATAAAATTTGAAGATCTGGAACAGCTGATGTGGAACTCCAAGAGCCCAGCTACACTATAACATATATAGGAATGACGTCTTAGCAAGAGTTGTTCAGCCTGATGAGCACTATCTGTTGTCGTATAAAATTTGAAGATCTGGAACAGCTGATGTGGAACTCCAAGAGCCCAGCTACACTATAACATATATAGGAATGACGTCTTAGCAAGAGTTGTTCAGCCTGATGAGCACTCTCTGTTGACGTATAAAGATTGTAGATCTGGAACACCTGATGTGGAAATCAAAGTTATCACTAATTTCACTGTATAATTATAAAATAACATAAGCTGGGGTGAAGGTGGTAACAGTTTAGGACTGATTTTCGATGAAAATTCTATGAATCATTGAAAATTTGACTCTACTGGCTAAAACTCCCATTTGTTATTTTATTTTATCGAAGAAATATGCCTTCGGGCTTATGTTATTTGAGTGTTTAATTTCCTTTTCTATTTATCTTCGTGACACGGTAGCCTACCCAGTAACGCAGGGGAGCAGTCACTTAGATTTTAACTGACCAGGTATCTTCAGAATAAAACTATAACCATGCCTAGAAAGAGGTCAAATCTTTCCCAACTTTCCAAAGTAGCTAAAAGATTGAGGACCATAAGATGCCAAAAATCTACCGAAGAGCGTCAGGATAGACTTGATGCTGTTCGAGAACATCAGGCTGCAACTCGCTCCGTAGAAACATCTTTGGATCGCGAAGCTCGCTTGCGTTCTCAGCGTATTTATGCATCTACATCCAGGTCTCTAGAGACCAGTGAAGAATATGATGTGCGACTGTCCGCTGATCGTGAACGTCATGCATTGTCTCGCGAGTCGGAGACGTTTATGGATAAAGAATTGGGCTTGAGTTCTCAGCGTATCTACACATCTGCTGCTAGGTCTCTAGAGACAAGTGCGGAACATGATGCGCGACTGTCCACTGATCGTGAACGTCACGCATTGTCTCGCGAGTCGGAGACGTTTACGGATAAAGAATTGCGCTTGAGTTCTCAGCGTATCTACACATCTGCTGCTAGGTCTCTAGAGACAAGTGCGGAACATGATGCGCGACTGTCCGCTGATCGTGAACGTCACGCATTGTCTCGCGAGTTGGAGAAGTTTACGGATAAAGAATTGGGCTTGAGTTCTCAGCGTATCTACACATCTGCTGCTAGGTCTCTAGAGACAAGTGCGGAACATGATGCGCGACTGTCCACTGATCGTGAACGTCACGCATTGTCTCGCGAGTCGGAGACGTTTACGGATAAAGAATTGCGCTTGAGTTCTCAGCGTATCTACACATCTGCTGCTAGGTCTCTAGAGACAAGTGTGGAACATGATACGCGACTGTCCGCTGATCGTGAACGTCACGCATTATCTCGCGAGTTGGAGAAGTTTACGGATAAAGAATTGGGCTTGAGTTCTCAGCGTATCTACACATCTGCTGCTAGGTCTCTAGAGACAAGTGCGGAACATGATGCGCGACTGTCCACTGATCGTGAACGTCACGCATTGTCTCGCGAGTCGGAGACGTTTACGGATAAAGAATTGCGCTTGAGTTCTCAGCGTATCTACACATCTGCTGCTAGGTCTCTAGAGACAAGTGCGGAACATGATGCGCGACTGTCCGCTGATCGTGAACGTCACGCATTGTCTCGCGAGTTGGAGAAGTTTACGGATAAAGAATTGGGCTTGAGTTCTCAGCGTATCTACACATCTGCTGCTAGGTCTCTAGATACAAGTGCGGAACATGATGCGCGACTGTCCACTGATCGTGAACGTCACGCATTGTCTCGCGAGTCGGAGACGTTTACGGATAAAGAATTGCGCTTGAGTTCTCAGCGTATCTACACATCTGCTGCTAGGTCTCTAGAGACAAGTGTGGAACATGATACGCGACTGTCCGCTGATCGTGAACGTCACGCATTATCTCGCGAGTTGGAGAAGTTTACGGATAAAGAATTGGGCTTGAGTTCTCAGCGTATCTACACATCTGCTGCTAGGTCTCTAGAGACAAGTGCGGAACATGATGCGCGACTGTCCACTGATCGTGAACGTCACGCATTGCCTCGCGAATCGGAGACATTCACTGATAGAGAATTGCGCTTGAGTTTTCAGCGTATCTACGCATCTGCTGCTAGGTCTCTAGAGACAAGTGCGGAACATGATGCGCGACTGTCCGCTGATCGTGAACGTCACGCATTGTCTCGCGAGTCGGAGACGTTCACTGATAGAGGATTGCGCTTGAGTTCTCAGCGTATCTACACATCTGCTGCTAGGTCTCTAGAGACAAGTGCGGAACTTGATGCGCGACCGTCCGCTGATCGTGAACGTCACGCATTGTCTCGCGAGTTGGAGACGTTCACTGATAGAGAATTGCGCTTGAGTTCTCAGCGTATCTACACATCTGCTGCTAGGTCTCTAGAGACAAGTGCGGAACATGATGCGCAACTGTCCGCTGATCGTGAACGTAGCGACATATAGGCTATACATAATTTATTTTGGAAAATGAACACCTGATGCAGACCGCAACAGACCAGCTAAAGTAAGTATAAGAGATATAAAAAAACCGGCCAAGTGCGAGTCGCACTCGCGCACCCAGGGTTCCGTACAAATCTGTAGGTATCCTCGGTTTATGCATAAAGTTTATGTTTATGACATTAAATGTTTTTTTTTTAATTTTTATGTTTGAGTTGACTGAATTAAAGGTAAATTGCGGTTTACGATTTATTACGTATTAAAAAAAAAAAACTACTTACTGGATCTCGTTCAAACCAATTTTCGGTGGAAGTTTACATGGTTATGTACATCATATATTTTTTTTAGTTTTACCATTCTCTTATTTTAGAAGTTACGGGGGGGGGGGGGGACACATTTTACCACTTTGGAGGTGTCTCTCGCGCAAACTGTTCAGTTTAGAAAAAAATGATATTGGAAACCTCAATACCATTTTTGAAGACCTATTCATAGATACCCCACACGTAAGGGTTCGACGAAAAAAAATTTTTGAGTTTCAGTTCTAAGTATGGGGAACCCCAAAATTTATTGTTATTTTTCTATTTTAGTGTGAAAATCTTAATGCGGTTCACAGAATACATCTACGTACCAAGTTTCAACAACATAGGTCTTATAGCTTCGGAGAAAAGTGGCTGTGACATACACGGACAGACAGACAGACATGACGAATCTATATAAAATTATAAAATTATTAAAAAATGTAATAAATTCAAGAAACATCAAAAACATTATTCCACAAATATTCAATTAAGGAAAGAACGTGTTTCTCTTGTCAACAAATTGAAAAATTATCAAATTAAATTAGAAGATAGCATAAATATATATAAAGTAGACACTCAGCGCTTACAGTCTGAAATTCAAGTTCTTGGTGAATCCCTTAAGTCACTTTATAATAAATATGTATGCTCTAAGCATCAAATTAAGGAACATATCCTTGCTACAAATGAATTGGTAGACAGAGTGGATTTGCTGACTCTCAGTAACACTCAGTGCACTTGTCGAAGGGTATCCAACCCTGATGCCCTCCAGCCTGAGGCAATGGTGAACCCGTCCCAAGTTGTGAGTAGTCTGCACTCTATCTCCATTCAAAATATACCTGATACTGTGCATGAACAATCTCAAGGGGTACAGGTAGTAGCTAGTAGTGTTACCTCATGTTGCAGTCAACTTGGTTTTCAGTCCGTTATGTTTTCAGATAGTATAGGAAGAGGTTTAGGGAAATTAGTTAGTAACAAGTTGAATATTTCGAATCAAAATAATTGTTTGCCTGGGAAATCCTTTACAGAAATAATGACATCAATTATGAGATATCAATATGATTGTAATACCAACATAACTGTATTTGTAGGTAATAGTTCAAAGGTCAAACAAAATGATATAACTGACAGTGTTACTCAGCTTTTAAAGATTAATTGTAACAAAATTATTTTGTGTGCATTTCCATATTTTGAGAAATTATCTAGTAGGAAAAACAAACATATTCATATGCTTAATAATCATATGCAGTTTTTGGTCAGTCACTACAATGATAAACTTATATTTTTTGACACTAACATTTTTGTTGATAAGTTAAAATCGACAAGGAATACAGTGTATCTTCCCCTTAGGTTTAGACATCAAATAGCGAGGCTATTAGCTTATATTAACTCAGACATAAGTAGTATGTCACAGTCTTATTTAATTAGTGTTGGTAGTGATACTAACACTACTATTGATACGCCTAGTAGTTTAAACTACTAGGTGCGACAACGGATGAGCCGCATATGTTGAATGTTGTTCATCAAAATATGCAGGGTCTGTCCGGCAAAGAGTTAGAGTTAAGTTTATTTATAGAGAACCATGATGTTCAGGTATTATGTTTAACTGAACACTGGTTGAAAGAACATGAAATAGTGTTTATCAATGATGATAATTTTACTGTACAAAGTGCATTTGCGAGAAAAAGGGCCATACGTGGTGGTTCTTTAGTTCTTGTTTCAAACAAGCTAAAATGTAAGCAACGTTCAGATTTAGTAAATCTCTCTATTGAGCGCACTATTGAGTTGTCTTGTGTTGAACTCGAGCGATACGTTATAATTTGCGTTTATCGACCCCCCTCTGGGGATTTCGTTTGTTTCGAGTCAGTAATGGAGGATTTACTCAATAAGTTAAAATCAAGTAATAAAAGTATAATTGTATGTGGCGATTTTAATATTAATATTTTAGATGTTACTCCATTGAGTATTAGACTTCTCAATCTTTTCAGGTCTTTTAATTTATTTAACTTGTTTTTTGAACCAACTAGGATCACAGCTTCTTCGTCAACTTGTCTTGATAATATATTTAGTGATGGTGATGCCAAAAATAAATTAGTGCTAACTGATTTAACGTCCGACCACTGTGGTTTGCTATCTAGCTTCCCTATGTCATTGTTTAAAAAGGCACATAAACTTGAATGCAGGCTTTATACAGCTAGTCGTTGCACCAAGTTTAAAAATAATGTAGCTCGTAGAATTACACCATCCATAGTAGAAAACGAGAATCCTAATGCAATTTATGAAGCCCTCTTTAATGTAGTGCAAAAAGAGTACAAATCTACTTTCAAGACCAAAACCATTGACATTAATGGCACCTCCGTCGGCTTTAACCAATGGGCTACTCCAGGTATTTATAAAAGTAGAGCGAGGCTATACGAGTTATATGGTTTAAAAAAATACAGGTTTGATACTCCTTTCCTAGAGTATGTAAAAAAATATTCAAAATTATTTAAACAGGTAAGTGCTTTTGCTAAATCTAAATTTTTAAGCGAACAAATTAAAAATTCAAATAATAAAATAAAAACCACTTGGAAAATCATTAACAATGAAACGGGTAAATCGGTTAAACAAGAAAAACAACTTGAAATTATGGTCGACAACAAATTAGTAAATACGGCAGCTGACGTAGCACAGGCATTTAATGAGTTTTTTGCCAACATACCTATAACTACGACTCGCTCCTTAAATTCCTCCCCGTCTAAAGCTGAAAACCTTTTGCATAGTAGTGTGCCTAAAAGTAGTTGCCTATTCAATTTTGAACATGTAACGCCTCGTGATGTAGTTAATGTTTTTAACACACTTAAGTCTAAAAACACTGGTGATTTCTGGGGCATTTCCATCAAACTATTAAGTAATATAATAGACATCGTAGCCCCCTCTTTAGCTGTTACTTTTAATAAATGTGTTGATGTCGGAACTTTTCCTGACCTCATGAAGAGTAGCAAAGTCATACCATTATTTAAATCAGGTAATAAAAAAGACGTTTCTAATTTTAGGCCTATTTCTATCTTACCTGCATTTAGCAAAATATTCGAAAAGTTAATACTCAAGCAGTTGTTAAGACATTTTAATTTAAACAGCCTCCTTCATAATGAGCAATATGGCTTTACGAAAGGTCGTTCAACTACAGATGCGGGTGTTACTCTCTTGAAACACATTTTTAACGCATGGGAGAACTCGCAAAATGCTATCGGAGTATTCTGTGATCTCTCCAAAGCCTTTGATTGCGTGCACCATGACACGCTTTTGCGTAAACTACGTCATTACGGTGTCCATAACGAAGCTTTAAACGTAATAAATTCTTATTTACATAATAGGTTCCAATGTGTAGATATTAATGGTGTAAAATCTACCGGGCTACCGGTTCAGTTAGGTGTGCCTCAAGGCTCTATACTCGGCCCATTCTTGTTCTTAGTGTATATCAATGACTTACCATTCTTTTTAAAGGGTATTTGTGACGTTGTACTGTTTGCAGATGATACTTCTCTTATTTTTAAAGTAGATAGGAACAGACAAGATTTTGAAGACGTAAACAGTGCACTCTCAATGGTTACGGATTGGTTTACGGCAAATAACTTAGTTCTCAATGCCAAGAAAACGAAATGTGTAAAGTTCGCCTTACCGAATGTTAGAAATCTAGGTCCCGAAATCGTCTTAAATAAAGAGGTTCTTAAAACTGTAGACTCGACAGTTTTCCTGGGCATAGCAGTGGATGGCAAACTACAGTGGGGCCCACATATTTCAAGTCTAGCGGGGAGGCTCAGTTCAGCCGCCTACGCCGTCAGAAAAGTAAGACAATATACTGACGTTGATACAGCTCGGTTAGTCTATTTTAGTTATTTTCACAGCATTATGTCTTACGGTATTCTACTGTGGGGCAAAACCGCTGATATTCAAAATATTTTTGTCCTTCAGAAACGAGCTGTTCGAGCAATTTACCAGCTAGGTGCCAGAGTTTCTCTAAGGGACTTTTTTAAAGATATTGGTATTCTTACGGTAGCATCACAATTCATCTTCGCCAACATCTTATATATTAGGCAAAATTTACACTTACACGCTAAAAACAGTGATTTTCACACTGTTAACACTAGAAATAAGGACAAACTACGTGTTCCCTTTCACCGGCTTCATAAGGTGCATAACTCATCATTTGTTGGGCTTGGTATAACATTTTACAACAAGCTACCACCTTATTTACTAGAATTACCTTTTAATGCGTTTAAAGCTCAAGTAAAATCCAACCTTTGCCTAAAGGCATATTATTCCATCAACGACTATTTAAATGACAAAACTAGTTGGTCGCTGTGATTAACTCAAGACAATGTTTGTGTTCTTTCTCCAGTACTAGCGTACCTAGTGATAGATTATATAGCTGTAATATAATTTTTATTTTATATTTTTTTTACTGTGTTAGTCATTTTTTTTGTGTATTTATTGGTTTTGACATGTTCTATGCTTTGACATATTATAATGATTAGTATTGCATAAAATGATTAGCTAGCGACCTCGACAAGTTGTCATTCAATTCTTGCCTGAGCAACCGGCAGCAAGTTCGTCATGCTCCCTTAGATGTCAATGCTTGCGGTAGCGTCAGGGGTCGGGTTACCCCCTTCCCTCAAATAAGGCGAGGGGGGTAATGGCTGATCTTTGCGTTATGCTCGTGAACGGGTGCTGCATGTGGTGACTGGTCGTCTTGCTGACCTTGATGTTGGTATTGTTGTTAATTACCTACCTGTTTATTTGTTTTTACGCCGATGGTCCTAGTTTATCATTTTGAGGCCTCGAGTTGTAACTCGGGTCGTAACAGCTATGCGAACGTGATTCAGCATTGCATATGTAAGCTGTCACGCCCTTATGCCAGGAGGCTTTTATTTTGGTACCTTTATTTACATGATAAAAATATTTTTTGCTTTTGCTTGAGTATAGATTTCATTTTATTTCCTGGATTATTGGGTTGGCTAGCTGACAGATGGCAAATCATTTAATTTAATGTTTTGTGTCTCATAATGTTACCTCCTTACAATTGTATAGAATCAAGTTCTTCTAACTTAACAGACAGCTGTGCTGCTGGGGAGTTTGTTCCGCCACTTCTTCTTCCCAGCTAAAGCACTAGGAAGTGTCGAAGGGCGGGCGTTTTGGGGGGACTGTCTTTCGTAACTTTGACGTTCAAAAAGTGCTGACTCTCAGCCTAGTTTGAATAAATGACTTTTGATTTTGATTTTTTGATTTTATAAGGGTTCCGTTTTTTGCCATTTGGCAACGGAACCCTAAAAATGGTGCCATAGCAAAAAATATTCCACGTGAAGAGCATTTTCTGCTGTTAGAATTTTGAAGATCTGGAACACCTGTTGTGGAACTCTTAAGTAAAACTCTTAATAACGTATAAAGGAATGACGTCTTAGCAAAAGTTGTTTAGTCTGATGGGCATTTCCTATTGACATACAAAAATGAAAGATCTAGAATGACTCCAATCGTCTCGCTCATCCCGTTGTTTTCCCGTCCCCGGGCCTTAGAATTCTACATCAGACGTTTCAGATCTTCGATTTTGACGACCCCGTTGTCGCTGGCATATGCAACAGGAACCGCGTACAAAGTCGCGGGCAGAAGCTAGTTTATACATAAATATAAATATACCAGAGCGTTCATTGCAATTGTAGTTAGATTCTTTTCTTGGTTTTCTTCTTTTGTTTTCAGTTGACTTTCTACAAGCTATATAGACGTATTTTTTTTTATCGATTGCCTGAGTTGACTTACCTTTGCCTTATTAATAACGTCGGGAATTGCAACGAAATGCGCCTTATTAATTAAGACTATCATCGCGTCACCACACAAAGTATCCTTACCATTTCTGGTATCAGGTGTATTGTTTTTGTAATAAATGCAGCCACTCCCGGCCATTTTTTTTTTCTGGATGTGAAATCATCTAATGACTTCTCCCGCTCTGAGCGGAGCGGGAGGGTGTGTCAGACTTTTAAAGAAAGAAAGAAAGAAAGAAAGAAAAATATTTTATTTGGGACTTTTACTGACTAAAACCCACCCGTGTTCCATCAGTTGCCCATGTGCCAGGGTCACGGTATCTCTTTCGAACAATCACGCGACCCCGGCAGGCATCGGTCCTAGTAGACATCTGCTGCTGACATCTCTTTGAGGCGCACGTGGAACACTACGCGCCGTCGACCCGAGCCTGGTCCTTACCGGGCGGCGAGCTACCCATTGCTCGCCACCCGCAAGCTCGCGCCTGCGGTGGCCGGGAGTCGGCTATCGACTTCCGACGCCCGGGGCGTGTCCTCCTGCGGTGGCTAGGGACGTGAGGGCGCAGTGACTGCCACTCTGTCACGAGCCCCGCTTCCTCCTTCGCGAGCATTACTGCTTCGCAGAAGGAGGTGACGGCTTCCCATGCCCTCTAGCTCCATACCATGGCTCGCACCAGGGCCTGACGCAAGAGGTTGCCGCCGCCGATCGCCTACCGGCCATTAAACATTACTGTCTACAACATTTTTGGGGTAGCAAATCAGGGGTCTATATACAACAGCTGCCAACATACACAATATCACGCGTCGATTTCCGGAAAGGTTGGGCAGAGGTATATCTATAGTACATCTACTTTTTGCCAGTTAAGTTTGAGTTCCATGTATTAAGAGGCGAACATATTGCAATCAACCTGGCACAAATCCAAACTCTTGGCTGCTACTGAGAAATTTCAGCTGTTAAATATTACCTATCTGAAAATGTTAGGGTATGGTCAAAAATCAGTCCGCTAACACTCATTCCCTACCCGAATCTACGTTGAAATTAAAGCGATGACAAAGACAAATTAACAGTTCCAAGATGTACCTACCAACAATTTGTGAAGTGTTCGTGACTGTAACTCAGTGTGTGGCGATGTGGACGAAATATGTGGGAGGATGCATGGTCTTGTGGTATTTGTGGTGACGGATGCGGCGATACGGGATTAAGTGAAAATTATGAGCTGGAATTTATTTTTGTGAAGAAAGTATTTTAAAATGCCAGTTGTTAGGGTTCCGTTGCCAAATGGCAAAAAACGGAACCCTTATAGATTCGTCATGTCTGTCTGTCTGTCTGTCTGTCTGTCTGTCTGTCTGTCTGTCCATGTATGTCACAGCCATTTTTTTCCGAAACTATAAGAGCTATGTTGTTGAAACTTGGTAAGTAGATGTATTCTGTAAACCGCATTAAGATTTTCACACAAAAATAGAAAAAAAACAATAAATTTTGGGGTTCCCCATACATAGAACTGAAACTCAAAAATTTTTTTTTCATCGTACCCATACGTGTGGGGTATTTATGGATAGGTCTTTAAAAATGATATTGAGGTTTCTAATATCATTTTTTTCTAAACTGTATAGTTTGCGCGAGAGACACTCCCAAAGTGGTAAAATGTGTGTCCCCCCCCTGTAACTTCTAAAATAAGAGAATGATAAAACTAAAAAAAATATATGATGTACATTGCTATATAAACTTACATTTCAGTTGATTGAATGTAAGGTAAATTGCGGTTTACGATTTATGACGTTTTAAAAAAAAACTACTAACTCGATCTTGTTCAAACCAATTTTCGTTGGTAGTTTACATAGTAATGTACATCATATATTTTTTTTAGTTTTGTCATTCACTTATTTTAGAAGTTACGGGGGGGGGGACACACATTTTACCACTTTGGAAGTGTCTCTCGCGCAAACTATTCAGTTTAGAAAAAAATGATAATAGAAACCTCATTACCATTTTTGAAGACCTATTCATAGATACCCCGCACGTATGGGTTTGATGAAAAAAAACATTTTTGAGTTTCAGTTCTATGTATGGGGAACCCCAAAATTTATTGTTATTTTTCTATTTTAGTGTGAAAATCTTAATGCGGTTTACAGAATACACCTACTTACCAAGTTTCAACAGCATAGCTCTTATAGTTTCGGAATAAAATGGCTGTGACATACGGACGGACAGACAGACAGACAGACAGACAGACAGACAGACATGACGAATCTATAAGGGTTCCGTTTTTTGCCATTTGGCAACGGAACCATAATAAAAACGTGATAGTTACGTTTCTGTTTTTACTTAAACTTTTTACAGAAGATCGAACTTGGCACAAAGGTGGACTATGCTACTATCAGGGTTCAGAGATAGAATACATTTAATCCCATAGAATCGTTTACGACCTCAACGCAGGTGAAACTGCAGGCTTAAGCTAGTTTCTTATAACCCATCTCTGACTGTCGTCAGTTTCTTTATTTTTATACGTCGAGTCTGGCTTGTGGATAAATTTTGACTATTCCTGACAAGCTGCTATTTATTTTATTTTAACCATTCATGTACACACATATATAAACAGACAAAAAGAATATAACAGAAAAATTGGCACAGAGGTGATGCTTATTTATAGAAATATTTTTCAGCATACCCACGATAGGAGATAACATAAAGAGATGTACAGACGCCAACACATCAAGCTACTACAATCTGTCAGATTTCTTTGATAGATTTTCGACTTTATTTCTAGAGCATTAGGTTCAAGGTTCATTGGGAAAAATTGACAGTTTCGGGTAGCTTGACCTGGTGGCGTCTGTACATAGACAGCGTGCGTAAGAGTAAAAGAAAAAATAAAATATTTATAATCAAAAACCATTCACTAAATAAAATTGAACAAAAAATATAAGAATATACTTACATACATACAAACAGACAAACATACATACAGAATATCTGCTGCTCTATTTTCTGAAAGCTTAAAATACTTAGACCTGTTTTAAAATCTATTTGGGTGCATTTTAGGATATAAGGTACTTCGTAGTTTTATTATTACTATGTGTGTGACTAAGAAGCAGCTAGCCGTTCGTTGTTATGTCAATGATAAATTTGAAATGTCATTGTGTCTTTAACTTCAACTTTATCTTATCTTTCAACCAAACAAGATGCTGGCTAGCGGCAGAAATAGCAATGATAGAGGTACAGATCCTTTTCCAAAATGGACAACTTTAGCGACGACAATCTCAGAAAGTATATTTTTATATAACTACAAACGGAAAGCAAGATTATTACGGAACCCGTACATTTCAAATTAAAAAACTCTCCACCCGGATTTTTTGTTGAAAACTTTGATGACACTCAAGGAGTCTTTGCAAAATTTTCAGACAGTCTCAAGATGAATGTTTTTAATGTAATAATAGATTATTGTAGCTTCACGGAATCTTAATGGAATTAGTCTAATGTGATGTTAATTTGTGAGAGAATAAATGAAGAATAATTACGAATAATTTATTTTATTTATGAACGTGGTATTTGTAATGAAGTTAGTAAGAGAATAATAATAATAATAATATTCCACAACTATCACACAACGCCATCTAGTCCCAAGCTAAGCAGAGCTTGTGTTATGGGTACTAGACAACTGATAAACATACTTATATATTTCTAAATACATACATATTATAGATAAATTACACCCAGACACAGAACAAATGATCGTGCTCATCACACAAACATTTGTCCTGGGTGGGAATCGAACCCACGACCTCCAGCATAGCAGTCAGGGTCACTAACCACTAGACCAACAGGCCTGCCAGAATGTTGTGACAGTGGAGCGTTGTGAATTCAAAGTGATTTTGGGGTACTGTTTCTTTATTTACATAATCATAACGTGAAGCTTCGCTTTACCCTGCCAGGGTCGCGAGATTCGATCGAAAGAGTTACCGTGGCTCTGGCATATGGGCAACTGAAGGAACACGGGTGGGTTTTAGTCAGTAAAAGTCTGACACGCCTTTCCGCTCCACCCTAGAGCGGGAGAAGTCATTTCGTCATTTGATGATTTCCCACCAAAAAAAAAGCTTTGCTTTACTGAAAGGTTGTTTCCGTGAAGCGTTGGGCAGAGGTGTATTTATTAGGACCCACATTTCGCCACTTATATTAAGTCACATGGAATAGAGGAGGAGCCTTCGTATGGACAACTAGCTTCGTCTTACTGACTGACCGACCCTTTTACTATTCTAAAGTGCCTGTAATTGATATATTGGACATGAGTGCTTTGAGTTTATGTTTCAAGACACAGCTATCTCATAGTTATGATAGAAAAGGTAAGCAAATGTGGTCTCTAGAAATTATAGAAGAATTATGACCACTAGGCTTGGACCATGAGAGTGAGGGAACAGTGAGTGCCCCATGTCTACACACACTCTTGTGCACTATAATATCTCCCGCGACGATGGCTAGTCTCCGTTGAGATTGACCGCCATTGCCGAAATACGGTTTTGAGGACTACATTTTCAAGATGTCTGAACAAAGAAGTGATGTTGGGAAATACCATTTCCGTAAAAGGCCTTTTAATGAGACGGCAGCGGGACAGGTAACAACGTTGTATTTATGGTTTATGTCTATTGCTATACTCTCACACTGTGTTAAATAAGCCACAAAAGTTAATGTAACTACGTTCGTAAAATTACGGGCATTACAATGTAGTATTCTTAAAGATCGCTAAAAAACGGCTAAAAAATATACCAATATTCAGAAAATACGAAAGATCAATTTACCTAGAATTTCCCAACTATATTTGGATCGGCTTCCAGTAAAACTAGAGGCAGCTGAATACTAGCAACTCACACTTTACTTGTGGTTACCAAGTATACAAACACGCTGGCAATGTATGTGTAAGCGCAGGAGCTCACTGTACCGTCACATACGAAGTCGATTGTGAGTGTGTGCGTGTGCGTGTGATGTGCTAACACTACTCATTTTTACGCACGCTGTGAGTGTCACAGCGTATTTGTACACATGGTTACCACAAGCAAAAGCGCACATCGCTTCATGCTTCTTTATTAAGACTGTTTGGCAGTATGCCAAACAGTCAGTCGTTACAGGTAGTTAGAAGCCAAACACTGTTTGACTGATCTACGAAATACATTAAAAGAGGAACAATATAATCAATAACCATATTTCCTATAATAACATTACTACACAAATGATGTCGGCGCGAATAGCTAGCAATGTATCGCTATGAACGCCGAAGTGCAAACCATAGTTCCGTATAGTTTCAAATTCACGAACTTGAACCTAGGTCTTCCAAGTTTTCGTGGTTGAGGAGATAAAGTTTGGCTGGAAGTGACGGTTAAAGAAAAGGTCGTGAAAAGGTATAGGAAGAAATAATTTAAAATATACTGAGAATTATAATGACTAGTGCAAGTAAAATAAATGGTAATAAACCTAATAAAATATTGGAAATAAAAATTTAAGTAGAGCTTTGAAAAAATGAATTATGAATATAAAAAACATACCCATTTCACATGAAGTATATTATGTGGATGAATCAAAACCACAAGTCATTCACTCAAATCGGATTGAAAATCAGCAGTTCATTTCAGTTTCAGTGGTTACAACTAACATAAATGCCTTGCAGGTTATTTCTGGGGCCTATTTAATTCTGAAACTACAATTGACGTATTAGTCCAAATATTCGCTGAGCGGTGGCCATTTTGCGTAGATGTGACGTGACGTATATTTTCATCTAACAAGTTAATTTTGGTGTTTGTTTTTTTGTCTGCGTGAAGTATATCGCAAGAAAACGTATTTTCTTTCTTTCTTTAATTGTCGCCTGTTACCTGCCACCTGTTAGTTTTATCAATTAAGCTTCTGACATCAGACGTACTTTACAAAACAATGCCATTAAGCAATTAACAACAGTCGAGGAAGTTACCTTATGGTGTTGAGAAATTATATAATCGTAATTAGGATCCGTTGGCAAATCTTGGGCAAAGTTTTATTTTATTTATTATTGTTATTTATTTATTTGTTAAGGCACAAATTCCCAACTAAATCACAAATACATCAAATTCATTACAAAATTAAAATAAAATACATTAAATTCATTACAACATTAGAACAAAATATTAAATTCAGTACAACATTAAAATAAATTAAAATACATTAAATTCATTACAACATTAAAACAAAATACATTAAATTCAGTACAACATTAAAATAAATTAAAATACATTAAATTAAAATGAATGATATGGTGATTTATAAGATTGGATGCATGTGGCTCGTTTAACTTAGACATTACAAAGCTGCCCCTTCCACCATATTTGACTGCCTTGTTGATCTAGTGGTCGCAAGCGGTATTGCTGAGCATTAGTTCTAGTTTGGATTCCAAGGTTGGGGAAAGTATTTAATGTGTTTTTCTATCCGTATTTTTAATCAGCATCCCCGGCGTCTGGAATTGTACCTGGTTGATGACAATATAACAACGCGTTTAGGGTGTTGTTTGGGCTGCCTCGTTTTTGCAGCGCGTCGACTATGTTTGCTGAGGCGCACGCTGACTGCTTTTATGCAATCATTCGTAAGCGAAGCGCTTCGCTGCTGAGACGCGTGCGGGGCACCGCAAACGGCATCCTGGACACGTTGGCGAACAGATGGGATTCTTCTCTGTTGAAGCAGTGGATGAGTGTCCATGCAAAGGGCGCTTAGTCCAGCGCATGCTTAAATTAATTTAATAAATTGTAATTACCAATATTAGGCTAAGTTTATTGTTACTAACACCTATGGATCTTTTAATCCGAAAATAAATTTATTTGATTTGATTTGATTGTCAGTAGACTATAATGTTCCCACTGCTGGGAAATGAGCCTCCTCTCGGTGAGTGGGAATGGACCATAAACCACCATGCGAATCCAGTGCGGGTTGGTAGGTGTCACATGTCTTCGATTTTTTGGTTTTCGACATGCCGGTTTCCTCACGATGTTTTCCTTCGCCGTTGTGAGAGCAGTGGTGATGAAATAATTAACACAAAGTAAAGAGCCTGCTTGGGCTCAAACTCAGAACTCGTAAGTCGCGGCCGTTACCACTGGGCTACTAATGCTTCCTGACGGACATCTGCCTTATCCGTTGTAAATATCAGGAGTGATATCGATGTTGCAATATGTATATTTTTTTGTTGTAAGATTTATTTATTGTTGTCTTGACTTAAATATAATTCACAAACTAACACTAAAATAAGTATATTATATACAATTAAATAAAGATAAAAAAAAAAAATGGGAAGAGCTCACTGGGCATCAAAGAATTCGTCCGCATCGCTGTCGGTGGGAAAAGTGCCCAGAAGGCTGGCAGCATTGCCACGTTGGATGGCAATGCTGATTCTTTGACCTAAAAATAGACCAGCCCTCTGGTCACATGGAGAGTCAACCAACCGCTTGGCGATATGTCTCGGAATACTCGGAATATGTCTCGGAATACTCAATGAGTACTCGGACCCCACGGCCCTAGTGTTTCAACCCCAAACGGCTCAAAAATATAACTCCCAGTAAGGTTGTTATATTTGCGCCGTTTGAGATTTTCTGCACCTGCAGCAGCCGCCCCAGCACAGCCTGCCGTGCTTAGAAGATGGGATGGCGCGAGGGTGTCGACACAGGTAGCATCCCACACCAAAGGCCTACCCAACTTCCAAGGCATTATGGTCATTCAGTCTGGCCTCTTCCCATCGTCGCGTGCCAATATGTACATTGCTTTCAAATATTAAGCAAAATAAAATATCTTAAATTTCTTGTCACACTGTCCTCAGTACACTTCCAGCTTCTTTTATTCCTTGTACTTCACCCACAGATGCCACAACTTCGCCGGTTGCATTTTAATGCCTCGCTAAATAACACCACGACTTTGTATAACTACAGGTTTCTCACTAATAAATCAATTTATCTGCACATCACTTCAATTTGATTCCGAAGTTGTACAGTTTGCAGACGCTCCACGTATTCTTGAGGTTTGAGTTGGAAGATAGTTTAAATTGAGCGAAGATGTGGTGAGAGACTCTTTTAGAGAGTTTATGAACCAGATAAATTGTTGTAGGGCTCATCTAAATATTTGTGATTTTTTAACCGACAAAAAAACGGAGGTTCTCAAGTCGACGCGTAGCTATTTAAGGAGTAGTCCGATTTTGAAAATGGCTTATGTTTAACTTACCGCCAGATATAGTTACATATAACAGACAAAACTAGTAAATGATCACCAAAATTAAACCTGCATTTTAATGTAAAATTATAACCAAAATTTTAACATCTTGCTATCCTATTTAAGCAAACTGACTCCAAATAAATCATTGTTAATCCAAAAGTAGTAAATGATCACCAAAATTAAAACAGCATTTCAATGTAAAATTATAACCAAAGTTTTTACATCTTGTTATCCTATTTAAGCAAACTGACTGCAAAAAAAACATTGTTAACCCAAAAATAGTTAGTGAACACGAAATTATTAAGAGTGTACTACGTGAGTTCGACAAATGGGTGTGCGAATAACACTTGTGCGACAAAACTGTACTGCGTCTCACCATAGTTCGAATGCACGCTTATGCGACACACTGAATCTAGTCGTTTCTAACACTCGCCGGCCGCTGCCGCGGCACCGCTCGCTTCGCTCGCTCGGCTCGTGCATAGGAGGTCACAGTTTTAACCTAACCTAATCTAGTGTACTATGTGAGCTCGAGTGTATCGCACAAGCGTGCATTCGAACTATTGTGAGTCGCAGTACAGTTTTGTCGTACAAGTTATGATTTGGTGATCATTTACTACATTTGGTGTTCGAATACAATTTAAAGAGCAGTCGTGACTAAAATAGCTAGTACTATTGTAATTTTAGACTTTATTTTTCTGGTGTCAAGTATATGTCGATACCTCGGGGCTCAAAGGGCGTATAGCACAAAACACGACTTTTCAATAGAACAAAAAAACTAGAAAAAAATAAATAATATGTTAATTTTTATTTTTTATTTGTGGTGCTACCTCAATGTAATCTAGGGAAAAAGTTCTTAAAATTAGTTGTATTTTCATGTAATATCTAAAATAAATTTACTCCACCTATTGTTTACAGAGATGGCTATTCCTTTACGACCTAAAAAAAAAGAAAAATGTTCTTTACACCCCTCAAAAACTACCACGTGTAAGAATTTAAGGATATAAGTCTAACCTATGGCACAAAATAGAAATTATAATTAGGGTAAAGGCTACTTGCCTTTTATTTTATGGTTGTTTGAGACAATTTATTTGGGTATAAAACTTTTTTTGGTCGTCCATGGTATAAATACAGTTATAACATAGGTGCATCTAACTATGCAAACTTTATTTACTTACAATTAGTGTAAATTGTGTAGTGAATGAGTGATCCATTATTACTTTTTGATTTGAAATTGTGACTTTATTTGGTCGAATACTTATAAAATAAAACAGTAAGTAATAGAAAATTACAACAGATTCTTTTATTCAAGAGTGAAACAATAAACTTTACTAAAAATTTTACTCTTAATTTCAAAATAATCAATCTTCTTTTTCTTCGTCTTCTTCTTCCTCATCGGTTTCATTTAAAGTCTCACGTACGTTAGAGTCGTGTAGAAGTGTTCGATATTCTTATATAGATATTATCTATCTATCTAGATATATAGATATATAATATCGATATAAGAATAGAAGAAGAATACAGATATATTCTTCGTGAAATCTTTTTGGAATGGCTCCGGTATCACAAAGACGTACTAGGTCTCGGTATTTCGTACTACTTATTTTTAATTTGTAACTGTACAAGACACCACACGCCCTGCCTGCTTCCTCGTTTTTTTATTATTTGATTGGGTTGAGTGCGTCCCAGAGGGTCATAGCCATCCGGCTAGTCCGGGGATACCGCACGATCTCCTGCGAGGCGGCGAGCCTCCTTGCTGAAGTGCCACCATGGGATCTGGAGGCAAAGGTCCTCGCGCACATGCGGGAGTGGCGCGAGGAGGTGGAACTCCGCTTCCACGACAAATCGCAGCACGGCGGGCAGAGCTCTGGTGTGATCTCATGGCGACATGGTGGGTACGATTGTCGCAACCCAGCGCTGGGCACACCACAATTGCAACGCTAAGTCCCCTTTTTGAGGAGTGGATAGAGAGGCGCCACGGCGTCTTCACCTTCCGCCTGACGCAGGTTCTCACCGGGCATGGGTGCTTCGGTGGGTTCCTGTTCAGGATAAAGCGGGAGGATACGTCCGGGTGTTTCCATTGCGAGGATCGTCTGGAGGACACGGTGGAGCACACGGTGGAGGTGTGCCCTGCCTGGGCGGAGCAACGCCGTGTCCTCGTGGAGGCGATCGGCGGCGGCGACCTCTCACGTTCGGCCCTAGTGCGAGCCATGGTACGGAGCGAGAGGGAATGGGAAGCCGTCACCTCCTTTTGCGAAGCAGTAATACTCGCGAAGGAGGAGGCGGGGCGCGTGAGGGAGTGGCAATCTCTGCGCCCTCACGTCCCTAGCCACCGCAGAAGGAGACGCCCCGGGCGTCGGGAGGCAATAGCGGACTCCCGGCCACCGTAGGCGCGAGCTAGCGGGCGGCGAGCAATGGGTAGCTCGTCGCCCGGTGAGGACCAGGCTCGGGTCGACGGCGCGTAGTGTTCCACGCGCACCTCAAAGCACTACTGAAGGGCACGTCATTTGATGATTTGTCATCCAAAAAGAAAAAAAAAGCTTAGGCAAAACACCGTTACCACTATACTGTTTTGTTTAAGTACATCTAAAGGTGTCGGGAGTAATCAGGTCGGGAAGCACATCGGCGAGAATAAGAGAATTCGCGATGGAGACAATCAAATAACTTTCAACATAGCCCTGTCTATATTTCTATGTTTTTTGTAGGATTCGTCCCTTTTCGGAAATTGTCTAAGTGAGAGACTAATAATGTTGGTTGGGCTGTATTTATTCAAATAACTGTTTACTGATAATAGTGGTACAGCTCAGTTTAGTTTCCAGATAGAAGGCGAACTTCATATTTGCTAGGTAGTAAAGCACAATTCTAATTTCTCTTTGGTTGTAGTTAGGTAGTAAAGTGGTTTTCGTTTGAAATCTAGTAAGGTCGTAAAAAACAATATGTAAAAATTATGTGCTTTACGTCCAAAATGTATAAGTATACTCCATTAATACAACCTAGTTGATAATGTCATCATAAATAATTGTGATTTACAGCCATAATTCACATTAAAACTGCATTAAAAGCCCTAAAATTTTGGGTGGTAAAGAACATTTTTTCGAGAATTTCGCTACTTTGATTAGACAGTTCGATAGAGAATGAAAAACTGAACAAGATGGTGTAAATAACTCTATTTGGCCAAAATGTGCTATACGCCCTTTGAGCCTCGAAAATATCGATACCTCGGGTATCGATATTTTTGGTTAAAGAACTAAGGGTATCAAAGCATTTTATGGTGATCATTATATTTAATCCCTTTGAAAATTATGTATTTTGTTAATCGGAAAGAGTATTGCATTTTAAAAGATATTAAGGTTAAAATTGCCAACCAAAATCTGCTCCTAAGTGTAGAGCAAAATGTACCGAAAAAAAAATTAGTTCAATCGAAGGAAAAATAAAATGAGAAGCACAAAAGAAATCTTAAAGTCTAACTAAACTTCTAAATTAATTTTAATCACTAATTTGGAGCCAGTGCCAAACAAGCATAATTTCGCCAATGAAATTAATAGCGCTGCTAAATATTTATGACTTTTTCTATGCCACACTCCCGTTATTGATGCAAGTCAGTAAAGTTTTAATTTCTTAAGAAAGCGGTTAATATTATAATATCGGCCGTGGAGAACAGAGCGCATTCTGGTGAAAATTACTGATATTCATGACCGCCGTTATAATATGACGGAATTTTCTTCCTAGAAACTTTGGTATATAAGATAGTCTACGTATTTACTATACATAGTGGCAGAGTATCCATGAATCCAGCACATGATCCTAGACTCTAGCGTGGAGATATTTCGTAGGTTATTAAACTATTATTTATTTTCTGTTTTATAGTTCGGCTACCTACAAAATCGCGCTTTTCGGCTATTATAGTGACGGATAATGGCACAAATTTATAAAATTATTCTATTGTCATCGATCCTTGATAAGTGTGCAAAGTTTCAAACTAATCAGACGTTTTAAAGGGGGTGAAAACCACGTTCAAAGAATCCGTTACATAGATACAATACCAAGCTAATACAAGCATCTTAAAAAACTGCAGTTTTATAGACAAGTGCAATATCTACGCGGTCCAAACTTATGCCAACGCTATTTTTTTTCTTTATCAACAAAAAGTTTCAACACAAGAGGGTTCATAATCATGAGCTGAAACTATGGTACCTAACAGTTTGCGGTTCTAATATCCCTGCCACCCTGTTATACATATGTATATACATGTATGTTTGATTAATAAATCGAATGATAAGCTCTTTTAGTCATAAACTTACCTCAGGTTTATGACTACAAGATGTGTACATCGTAAAAATCATATCTTGGAATCGAATGCGGAATGCGCGTTTGATATACGTACACGATTTCCAATAAAAAAATTGCTAATGTAGTCGAAAATATCTGTGACTTCGGAACATAAAATGAAGGATTTTTTTGTTTATTATTAAATCAGCGTTTTGTAGACGGCTAGATTGATCTCTTCAAAACCACAAAAAGTCCCATCTGTGATTCGTGGATTTCCTAATTATGTTGGTGTCGGGTTTTAGTCTAACCGGATGGTGCTCAACCCTGCTGTGTGTCTGTTATTACATAGCCGAAAGCCTCAGGCTGTTAATTGTTATCTAATGTCTTAATTAGTTATGGATTTCTTTTAAGGGTTCCGTAGCAAATGGAAAAACGAAACCCTTATAGATTCGTCATGTCTGTCTGTCCATCCGTATGTCACAGCCACTTTTTTCCGAAACTATAAGAGCTATGCTATTGAAACTTGGTAAGTAGATGTATTATGTGAACCGCATTAAGGTTTTTACACGAAAATAGAAAAAAAAACAATAAATTTTGGGGTTCCCCATACTTAGAACTGAAACACAAATTTGTTTTTTTTTTTTTTCATCAGACCCATTCGTGTTCGATATTTATGGATAGGTCTTCAAAAATGATATTGAGGTTTCTCATATAATTTTTTTCTAAACTGAACAGTTTGCGCAAGAGACACTTCCAAAGTGGTAAAATGTCTCCCCCCCCGTAACTTCTGAAATAAGAAAATGATTAAACTAAAAAAAAATATATGATGTACATTACCATGTAAACTTCCACCGAAAATTGGTTTTAACGAGATCTAGTAAGTGGTTTTCTTTTTTAATATATCATAAATCGTAAACCGCAATTTACCTTTCATTCAATCAACTCAAATATAAAAATAAAACATTTAATGTCATAAACATAAACCTTTATGCATAAGCCGTGAATACCTACAGGTTTGTACGGAACCCTCGGTGCGCGAGTCCGAATCGCACTTGGCCGGTTTTTAAATTCGATGTGCCATATTATTTTATTTATGAAACATCCGACATGCTACCCAGTCTAAACAATTTAAATAAAATGAGCCATCTAATCTGGGAGAGCAGATAACCCGATTTCCATGAGCCGGAAACGGCCATTACGTAAACTAGTCCCATTTGGACGGCACACGAATTACGATGGTAGATGAGTCCGTCTCGGTACAAAATCTATTCCAACCGTACCTAGAATCAAAATTCTGTTCTAGTCTGTTGATTTTTCCAGTTGTTTGGCTAGTCACCAACGATAGTTTTAAGTATTGTTTTGTATTTAGAGAAAATATAAGAGATATATACGATTTTAAACTTCCAATTTTACGTTCTATTAATAAGCCGACCCCGTTTGTCTTTAAAAAAAATACAATAGTTCTATTGGAACCACTTTATTTCACCACAGTACAAAATACAGACACAGAAGTTCTTGGGACCTCATATTTTAACAATCTCCCTCTTAATTGCTCCTTTAATTTGAGCACACTAGGCTACGCGACGGCATCCAGAATCTAACTGAATAAATTAAACATAATATTTCTATGCACTGGGTAAAAATGCAACATCAGTGCTTTAGTAAAGGAAAAGTACACGATTTGTAAGTAAAAGCTGAGTAAGGCTTCATTGCCTTAAAATAAGGGTTATAACAGTTCGTTGTCTTGAGCACGATTATCGTGATCTCAAAACTAGGTTTTGGTGGGGTGTAAGTTTGTTAAATAAAATTATAGTATACTAGCTTTGTCAGCGGCTTTAGCCACGTTTTATACACATAAACTTTCCCCTTGAATCACACTATCTATTGATGAAACCGTATTAAAATCCGTTTCGTAGTTTAAAAGTTCTAAGCGTAAAAACACGAAATGTGACTTTATTTAATACTAAGTAAAGATAAAAAAAAAATGTACCTTATTGTGTCGGAAATATTCATATTTATCTATAATACATAAAGCGTTGCTATTTCAATAAACCTTTCGACGGTGCGAGATTATCTGCGGATCATCACATACGGCCAACTACCTGTCACCGAATACAAGGCTCTTCTGACGGTGCGTGTCAGTCCACGTAGGTCATAAAATTCGAAGTCATTTCGTTATTACAAAATGCAAAGGTGAAAAAGAACGTATCACTGCAACTGCAGCTTTTGTGGCATTTTTTAGGAATAACGAATTTTGATGCAAGGTAAAGACTATGACCTAGGTTAGGACATACGATACTTTTTATTCAAGTAGTACGTCTCCTAGAGATAATTTTTGACATACACACGGGTAAGGCCGCGGGAAAAAGCTAGTCCTAAACATATTAATAATCCACCGTTCCATTGCTGTCCTCCTTTTTGTGATATGAATCGTAAACCACCACGCGGGCTCAGTCAATATCTGACCCAGATTTCATATGTCTTCGAAATTTAAATTTTAAGAAACGCCCTCCATTGTGCGATTCATTCCATTATTCTCGGTTCTTTAGATAATAAATAATATCTTAGGACAACCAACATACCGTTATCTGATCCCAAACTAAGCAGAGCCTGTATTGTGGTAACCAAATACTGACAAATATACTTATATATTTCTAAATACATACATATTATGGATAAATTACACCCAGACACAGAACAAAATGATTGTGCTTTGATCACAAAGATTTGTCCTGACTGGGATTCGAACCCACGACCGAGTCTTAGCAGTCAGGGTCACTAACCACTAGACTAACAGGTTAGTCTTTCAAAATACACCAACCAACCCAGTCTAACGTTTCTATTATAGGTATTTCCACTAATTAGTCTAATCATTGATCTAGCTAACAGTGATAACCCAAATAGCCAGTCAAACATCAAAACGATAAGTTGAATAGCTATTATCATTCTCCTGAATTATTTAATAATCTTTTTGCTTACAACGACAATCATTTCACTTATCAATTTTCTGTATAAATATTTTAATAGTCCGCTACAATTTGCTTATCTTTCATTCACAGATGTTCGCACAATATTCTTACTGGAGCTCTACCATGAGTTTACGCAACCAAAACTCGCTAGCGACTCCGTAAAAGTTTTCTTTGAAATTAGTTCAGGACTCCCAGTGGTCACAGATAAAATTAAAATTCGTACCGTGATAACTATATATACAACAGTGGAATCTCAATAACTCGAATGTCGAGGGAAATGCAAAAAAAAAAAATCGAGTTAACGAGTTCTCGACTTAACAAGAACTTCGAGATACATGATTAAACTGCTGAAATTTCGACTTGCAAAGGCGAAATTACAAAAGGAGACTCCGTAAGTCATAGTTAGGAAAACTACGACTTACGGAGTCTCCTTTTTGAAATTTGAGTTATACAGTATAAATATGTATTATCAATACTTCGTGGGGAAATAACATTTTGTTCGAGTTACAAAGTCTAAATAATTCGAGATACCGCGTATTTAGGTGTTTTGCGGAAGGGAATGGCATTTTTTTCGACTTACTGAGGATTTCGACTTAACGAGATTCGAATTATAGAGATTCCACTGTATATATATTTCGACAAGTAAAAACCTAACGTAGATTACGTTATTCGATAGTCACTAACGCATTCCAGCTGTCGCCATTAACAACACCATGAGTCACTAATTTGACAGTCTGTCTGTTATTACTTGTAGCTTAGCGATACCACCACTAATACTAATAAAGCATACATATTTAATCCAGTTTGTGAATCGTGTTGATGTTCTAATACTTCCTGTCAATGTTGTTTACTTGGCCAGTAGTATACGAATCATTGAAAGAAAGAAAAAAAATTGTGTAATCTGCACAAACAAAACGCACATTTATAGTAATAAAATAAAAACTTAAAATGCACTAATATAATGTAGCCAAAAGCCCCATATTTAAATCACAAAAAAAAAACAGGTTGAGCATATTGTACACTGCTTGTAAATGTCAGGACGACATTATTCGACATTGTTGTTGTTGGATGGAATGTATTGCGGAGTTGGTATCTTAACTAAAAATATCATATAACATCACGCCTTGTTTCCCCAAAGAGTTGGATAGAAGTGTACTTATTGTACACCCACAGACAACTAACAAGTGAACGATAAAAACTTTTATGTTAAAAAAAAACACCAACATCCAAAAAAACTCTACAACGTAAAAAAAACTTTAATTTTCGAAAGTCTGTGGAAAAAAAACTAAAATACAGATCCAAAGACACCAACTTGCGAAGTTAAAGTTATTTTTCACTTTGTATTGATTTATTGCAAGTCGATTGAAAACACCCCCACCCAGTAGTACATTTCCAGGGTACATATCCGATCTCAACGCGAGCGAAACCACGGTTAAAAACCGAGTAATTTAATATTTTCACAACTAGAAATTGAAATGAAACATCAGAAGCGAGGTTAGCTGACCCAAATAAGATATGAGGTCAAATTGAACTTTATCATTTCTAAGAATCAATCCACTGAAAACATTCGTTCCATCTGTTTGATCTGTGTTTTGGGTTTCTGTTTGTTTGTTGGAGATAATAATTTGACGTATTTGTTTGGTTTCATTTGATTATGTTAGTATTAAACATTATTATTATTATCAACCTTTGTTGTTATCATCTTTTCTCAGGATTTCATTTGTTGAACGTGGCCTGTTTTTTAAATAAATACTTAATTGTTTTTCATCTTTAATTTGGACTCATCATAATCGTTTCAGCCGAAAGATGTCCACTGCTGGACATAGGCTTCACCTAAGAACCATCACTTTGACCGGTTAATTTTTGGAAGGGTTTGCCTTATTCGCCACGCTTGGCAGGTGGCTTGGCGATCGCAGTATAGTGGTAAAATGTATAGAGAACGCTGCTACCTATCTTCTAGTAAGTCCCTTAGTCGCCTTTTACAACAGTCACGGGAAGAAATGGTATGGAAAATTTAATTTGGACTTTATACGAATATTGAATACATTATTTAATTTGAGTAAAATTTATGCTATTCAAAAATAATCCATATCTACGAATCAGAAAATCTGTCCATTACCGAACAAACTCGGGAGCTACATAAAGCAATCAATACTGATGTTTTTTCCCAATCAACATTTCATTCGGTAATAGTAACCGTAGGTTGTCCGGGCCACTCTCCAAATTGGATTCAGAGTAAATTCTGGGTAGGCTCTGCTGGCTGAATCAATTACGATTTATCCTTACGGGGTAAGTAGTGATTGCAAAGATATATTTCCAAAATGAAGTATTCCCAGAAAAACAGAACGTCTGAAAATAAATTGAGATTTTCGAGCAGATGAAATATATTCTATTTTGGGTCTTTATGAAATTGCATTTTGTTGAAACCGTTGTTCCCTTTGGTATAAATTCCTGGAAAAAATCGACGCTTACTACTGTTTTCATGGAAAACACAAGGGGTTTGGTTGACTTTACCTAAAATTCACCCACGCTTTTGAACATTCAGATAAAGGTCATTGTTAGGCCCATATTTAATCCCTTATTCATGTACTGCTCAATCCAAACTGTATAATTTTAGAAGAGATACAAATGACAGGGGGCAACTGATGTATGTCTTAATATTTCAGAGCTGCATAGATTCTCATGTCATCGACAAGCTGTCCTATCGATCTCATGTTCATGACATATTTCGACAGCCTGATTTGCCTTGCCTCTAACAGCTGATAGCTGTCGGAAGAATAGTGGTTATCTCATCATCATCATTTCAGCCAAAATACGCCCACTACTGAACATAGGCCTCCCCCATTTTGGGGGGGGGGGGGTTTGCCATAATCGCCCCGCTTGGAGTTGACGATCGCAGTATGATAGTAAAATACATAGGGAACGCTGCTACCCATTCTCTAAACAGTAAATCGCAGTATAGTGGTAAAATGTATAGAGAACGCTGCTACCTATCTTCTAGTAAGTCCCTTAGTCGCCTTTTACAACAGTCACGGGAAGAAATGGTATGGAAAATTTAATTTGGACTTTATACGAATATTGAATACATTATTTAATTTGAGTAAAATTTATGCTATTCAAAAATAATCCATATCTACGAATCAGAAAATCTGTCCATTACCGAACAAACTCGGGAGCTACATAAAGCAATCAATACTGATGTTTTTTCCCAATCAACATTTCATTCGGTAATAGTAACCGTAGGTTGTCCGGGCCACTCTCCAAATTGGATTCAGAGTAAATTCTGGGTAGGCTCTGCTGGCTGAATCAATTACGATTTATCCTTACGGGGTAAGTAGTGATTGCAAAGATATATTTCCAAAATGAAGTATTCCCAGAAAAACAGAACGTCTGAAAATAAATTGAGATTTTCGAGCAGATGAAATATATTCTATTTTGGGTCTTTATGAAATTGCATTTTGTTGAAACCGTTGTTCCCTTTGGTATAAATTCCTGGAAAAATATCGACACCTTCGACTGTTTTCATGGAAAACACAATTGGTATGGTTGACTTTACCTTATTATTTTTGTTAAAATTCACCCACGCTTTTGAACATTCAGATAAAGGTTAGGCCCATATTGAGCCGCATATTTAATCCCTTATTCATGTACTGCTCAATCCAAACTGTATAATTTTAGAAGAGATACAAATGACAGGGGGCAACTGATGTATGTCTTTATATTTCAGAGCTGCATAGATTCTCATGTCATCGACAAGCTGTCCTATCGATCATGAGTTCATGAAATATTTCGACAGCCTGATTTGCCTTGCCTCTAACGGCTGATAGCTGTCGGAAGAATAGTGGTTATCTCATCATCATCATTTCAGCCAAAATACGCCCACTACTGAACATAGGCCTCCCCCATTTTGGGGGGGGGGGGGGTTGCCATAATCGCCCCGCTTGGGGTTGACGATCGCAGTATGATAGTAAAATACATAGGGAACGCTGCTACCCATTCTCTAAACAGTAAATCCCTTTAGTCGTCTCTACGACACCCACTAGAAGAAATGGGGTGGTACTATTCTTTACGTCCGGTAATACATTGAAAACCACAGTACGCGGTTGTCTATTTAATTTAAACTGACAAAACTTTCGAGTTTTAGATTTGTGAATAGCATTTAAAGGATTCTTACGATAAATATTGATTGAGTATCGATTCGATATGAAATCGTATCGAATGGTTATGAATAGCTATTTTGGTCCCATATTAAGTTAGTATAATATGGCCTTTATGTTATGTTAAATCTCTTACTCTATTATTTAGTACTAGGTTTTACCCGCGACTTCGTCTGCGTCAAATTTCTTAATCTCCTGACCCACCCCGTCACATCGAATTGGCTGCCTTTGCTTACTTTACTTTGAGTACTTTAGATTCGTGAGTTTTTTTTTTTGCTCGGCCCCTAAGGGTCTTTGCGTGATATAGCCTTCTCCGACAACTCCCAACAGAAAAAATATATTTAACTAGCTTCTGCCCGCGACTTCGTCCGCGTCAAATTTTTGCTCCCCTGACCTTTCCCGTCGCATCGATTTGCCTGCTAGTTTTCGTCCATTTTTCGTTGCTGCTCGCTCCTTTTGAGTTATAGTGAGTCAATCTTAAAAGATAGACATATGCTCTCGCGGACTTTTTTTAGAACTTTTTAAAAGGAACAATTCCGTCATACATAATTATTGCTACTTTATTATTATCTTTGTTACTTTAATCGTTTACGCAACGGAAACTCTCAAAAGGAATAAATTTTCCCCGTTTTTGCAACATTTTTCATTACTGCTCCGCTCCTCTTAGTTGTAGCGCGATATTATATAGCCTATAGCCTCTTTCAATAAATAGGCTACCTAACACAAAAATAATTTTTCAGTTCGGACCAGTAATTCTTGAGATTAGCGCGTTCAATCAAACAAACTAACAAACTCTTCAGCTTTATAATATTATAATATTAATAATTAGTATAGATAATTCGAACCAGTAGTGTCTGAGATAAGCACTTTCATCATTTCAGCCAAAAGATGTCCACTGCTGGACATAGGCCTTCCCCAAGCACCGCCACTTCGACCGGTTTTGTGCTTCCTGCGTCCAGCGGATTCTTGCGGCCTTCACAAGTTCAACGGTCCACCTTGTGGGCACTTTCATTCAAACAAATTCTTCAGTTTTATAAGTATCTTATATCTTTAAACGAGCAATTCTAGTATTTATATACATATAATCTGAATCTCGGAAACGGCTCCAATGATTTTCATGAAATTTAGTATACAGGGGGTTTCGGGGGCGATAAATCGATCTAGATAGGATTCATTTTTAGAAAATGTCGTTTTATTAAACGTTGTGTTTTCAATAATCAACTTTGTCGATAATCAAGTTAAACATAAACTCATGTTTTTTTTTATGGAGGAAAAATAACAAAATGTTATTTGTATTTAAATATAATGTCTACAAAAACACAGTTTACCAAAAAATAAATAAACACCGAGCAAAGCTCGGACATCTAGGTACTATTCATAATATACCATAGATTCGTCGTGAGCAGGAGTAGTGGTATAATCGGAAACTTAAAACTGACAGTAACTAGTAATCGGTTGTCGCTGTTGTGCACTAGCTGCTTATAATCAGCCTTTAGTGTTCCCACTGCTGGGACGCAGCCTACACTCGGTGAGAAGATCTACGCAGGTAGGTCGTATGAGTTGGTAGATGTCACATGTGTTCGATATTTTGGTACTAGGACATGTCGGTTTCCTCATGAAGTTTTCTTTCACAGTTTTTCCTTCAAATTAAATCGCCTGCCTAGGTTTAAACGCACGATATACAATTCATAACTGTCGCGCACTGTGCTATCACTGAAGTGGTAGCTCCTCACTCACCAATTCGCTTTTAGTGGGTAGCTCTGTTCGCTTCTCATTCAATGGGTGCCTTTCTTTCCAAACGATTAAAGATGATTTATAATAGAGCTATGAATCTAGAATCAGGCCACGATAGTTGACTTACTCATAAGGCTAATGTTCCCAGGATAACTTACAATATATTTCACACTAAATCGTATAACAACTAACATGAATTTGCTTGTGTAGGATTCAGTTTAACGACAAACAAAACTTCTGCAATAAATCCTATATGTTAATCCGCTAGGAAAACTAAAGCTAACTCTATCTGTGCTAAATTTAGTAGATATATGTTGACTTTTGCTTAATATTTAGATAGTATAGGGACTGTTTGATGAAACTGGTATAAAGTATAGTACGCCGACATGTGGTCGAAGTGAAAATCAAGTCGTTTTGCGTAAATGTGACGGATATTTTCTTTCAAGTTTTTTAAGTGAAATTTCTTAGACGATGATTTGATAATGGAACGAGAATTGAAATTGAAAATGACATTTACTGAAGACCAGTGATGTAGCTCTATCTCGCAGCAGCTCTAGGGCCAGAGCCTTATGCTGAGAGATAGTCGTATTGCGTAGATGTGCTGGATATTTTCTTTCAAGTTTTTTAAGTGATACTTCTTAGGCGATGATTCGATATTTGAACTAGAATTCAGAGTGAAGTTTCAAGTACGCGTCACGTATAGGCACAATTTGATACAAGAGATAGACGAAAGATATAACTCTTTCTGCTTTTTGCACTATATCTATCTTATTTTTTTTTGTGTTTTTACTTTGCGTTACGTCTTACCACATATAACCGTATTTTTTATCTACCAGTAACATCAATATCACTCTTAGCCTATTTCATTTGGTATCCATACTAATATTATAAATGGGAAAGTGTGTGTGTCTGTTTGTCCGTCTTTCACGGCAAAACGGAGCGACGAATTGACGTGAGTTTTTAAGTGGAGATAGTTGAAGGAATGGAGAGTGACATAGGCTACTTTTTGCCTATTTCTAACCCCCCACTTCCCTAAAATGGGGGTGGAAATTTGTATGGAGCAAAAAAAATGAGTAGGGGATGGAAATTTGTGTGAGACTGCTCTCTTATTAACTATATAACCTGGATTAATGTATTCTTAATACATTAACCACGGTAGTACGTCCTCTTGCGATAATTTTCGACATCCACGCGAGGGAAGCCGCGCGCTAGTACGAAATAAATATAATTATAGCGCACTGATACTTCGCTCACAATGGGCCTTATTAGAAGGCTGAAAGTCACTCAAAGGGCGATGGAGAGGGCTATGTTTGGAGTTTCCCTACGCGATCGAATCATTAATGAAGAGATCCGTAGGAGAACGAAGGTAACAGACATAGCCCGAAAAATTGCTAAACTGAAGTGGCAGTGGGCAGAGCACATGGCTCGCAGAACAGATGGCTGATGAGGCCGAAAGGTTGTGGAGTGGCGACCGCGTACTGGAAGACGTAGCGTTGGAAGGCCTCCCACAAGATGGACCGATGACCCGCTGAAGGCCGCAGGAATCTGCTGGATGCGGGAAGCACAATACGGCGGAGTGGCAGAAGGAGCTTGGGGGAGGCCAATGTGTGTGATGATGATGCGCTGATACTTCAATATTTTTACTTTCATGTGAGGAAACAGAGAACCTGTTTATGGTTCAGAAATAGTTTATGTTTTTTTTCAATTACACCATTTTATTTTATTTGTATTTTTTCGGTAAGACGTATTTACACTTCCCAACACCCCAACACATTTCACTTCTATACACGTACACAAAATTACATAAACGCACAGAAATACACACTCATTTTTTATTGTATTTTTTTTCTTTTGTTTTTTCACTGCTAGTGAAGATCATTCATCCATTCATCTATTTGCATGTAATTTGGGCTAATATGCTATTTTCTAGTTTGAGGGGACTAGCGCTGTATGTCAAGATGAAGGACTCATCCTTGTTTTGCTACATAGGCTAATATGTATGTTATATACCACCAAATACCCACCCATAAATATGTATAATCCACTGTATTTTTTCCAATCAGTAATTAAGGGCTATTTATCGTATTACTTTTTCCGCATGTATTTTAAGACAGGTCTTTCATACCCTTCTAGTGTGTTTCCCTAGCAAAAAATCATTATTTTTGAAGTGAAAACTTCTTTAGCGGCGTTGTGCACTTTTTTTGTAATGGGTAAAAAATGTTAAACTCACGTCAGGACACGTGACCCTGGTCGAAAATTTGTAAGACGGACAGAGAGTAGGAGAGGAAGTATCCCCCTCTCTTTCTACGGCGCGGCGAAAATGTATGCCTGCGCCTGCTGTTTCGTTTAGGCGGCGCAGGACGCTTGCGCGAATGTTCGTGTGTGTTTATGTTACAGCGTGCCACGCGCATCCATGGATGGTGACAGCTGAGAATTTTCCCTATTATTTTTATATAATTATGACAGTTCAAAATGTCATAATTATAACCAGCCTGTACAATCGTGAGGCATACAACCTCTACAGTTTGCACACGACACTAAGTTTTGTATGGGAAACTTACTAATGTCATACTTGACACTCCCCTTAAAACTACAAAAAATATTTCTTATAAATCTAAACCAAATTCCTATCGTCACTAATACAAATAATATAAAGACAAATATTCTCGATATGATCATAGATTTTTATAATGAAATAGGTTATATAGCTATAAAATTAATTTATTACCTATGGATATGCTTGACTTTCAGTAAGACTATAGACCGTAGACAGTCGAGGCTATAGACACAAAATATTATAGACAGATGTTCTCGATTGGACCCATTGGACCACAGATTTGGACCATAAGCAAAATAATACCTATGCATGTGTATATTAAATACACGGTAATGAATTGTAGTGTGTAACGTGTTATTTATTGAAAATAATGTATTTTTAACAATAATTTTAAAAAATATTAGCATTCGTTACTTCTTCTCTGTATAAACTATAAGTGTGCGAAATTTCATACTTCTCCGTCCGCCCAATTTTCGTAAAAAGGGATCTAAAGTTTTCGCTTCACGTATTAATATATAGATAATTAAAGCAATTCATGCAAAATTATTCCCTAACCATTCCAAAATATCAATGAATGCACAACGTAAATATTCAAGTTTTCACTTCTGCCGGCACTCCCGGAGTGGCAACCCGTCGATTTTTTTATCGTATTATTTTCTGTAAATCGTACTAATATTATAAATGTGAAAGTTTGCGAGTATGAATGTATATTTATTACTCTTTCACGCAAAAACTACTGATCAGATTTAGATGAAATTTGAAAAGCAGATAGTAACCTGGATTAACACGTCATAATCTTTCACTTTTTATCCCAGTGGTACATTTCCGCGGGATAATTTCCGACCTCAACGAGGACAAAACCACTGGCAAAAGCTAGTAAGACATAAAGGGAAAATTATACTAAAATTTCAAGAAATAGCAAGTCCCGTGCTCCTACAAAATAAACTACGTTGGACACACTTCATCGCTCGTTATTAGATCACTTAGTACTGTTAGTACTTTGACATCGAATTGAGTAATAGCTTTTATAGTGCTTCGGGGACCGAGAGGATTAGATTCGAATTTTGCTAAAATATAATGGTGGTAAATGGCCGCATATCGATGCAAAATTGAATCAAAATCAAAAGTCATTTGTTTAAACTATTCTGAGAGTTAACACTAATTGAACGGCAAAATTAGATGAGGCAGTTCCCCCAAAAGGCCCGCCTTTCACCATTTCCTCGTGTTTTAGCTGGGAAAAAAATAAAATAATTAAAACTGTTCCATTATCACTATCTCACTCCTACAAAGACGGTTTATGAAAAAACAGGACTACTAAATATTAGACATTTACTACACTTGCATTCTTGTTAAAAACATAACTACTCACTCAATACAAACCAACATACAGCTAAAAAAAAAAACAATATCATATAACCTGAGAATTAGATACAAAAACAAACTTGAAGTTATCAGCGTACGCACTAATTACGGTAAAAAAAGCATATTGTCCGAAGGAGCACAGCTGTTTAATGATTTCCCGGACGACATAAAAGAATGCGATAGCATAAACACATTTAAAACTAAGCTTATGAAACATGTGTGTAAATTGTAACTTCTAACACTCTAGAGGAAACTGTATTGTACTGCATTATTCAGTTGTCCATGTGCCAGGGCCACGGTATCTCTTTCAAACAAATCTCGCGACCCTGGCAGGCATCGGTCCTAGCAGACCCCTTCAGTATTGCTGACATCTCTTTGAGGCGCGCGTGGATCGTTACACGCCGTCGACACGGGCCTGGTCCTTACCGGGCTAACTACCCATTGCGGCGGCTAGGGATGCGTGGGCGCAGAGACTGCCCCTCCATCATGCGCCCCGCCTCTTCCTTCGCGAGCATTACTGCTTCGCAGAAAGAGGTGACGGCTTCGCATGCCCTCTCGCTCCGTACCATTGCTCGCACCAGGGCCGGACGCGAGAGGTCGCCGCCGCCGATCGCCACCACGCGGACACGGCGGTGCTTCGCCCAGGCAGGGCACACCTCCACCGTATGCTCCACCGTGTCCTCTTCGGTAGTGCTAAGTAATTCGGTAACTCTAATTGGGTTGGTTACTGAATAACTTAGTCTTACCCTTTGTAAAATTGTGAGCAACACCAAGGTGTTACTGGCTTTTCTTGAAGAGCTGAGGTATATCAATAATCGTTTTTTCCCTCTGTATGCAAAATACGCGCATTGACGTGGAGTTACGGATATCAGCGTTTATCTATGGCTAATTGGTGGCCCTAAAGTCGAAACTAATCACGCCTTATTTCCCGAAGGCAGAAATATGCCTATAGTAGATGCATATCTCGTCAGTTATTGTAAAGTCTCATGAAAAAGGTGGCGAGCACATTGCCATCACACATCTAGACTCCAGACTTCGGCCTTAAAAATCATGGAGAAAACTTGAGTTGGTGGCAATGGGCTCATTATTGCCTTCAATCTCAAATTATTTTGACCATAATACCCTGCAGCTGCAGAGTAAAAGTGTCTTCAAATAGATAGAACATAAAATGATTTTGAAGATATGTATACTTATTACTTATCCATACTAATATTATAAAGCTGAAGAGTTTGTTTTGTTTAGTTGAACGCGATAATCTCAGGTTTATTAGTCCAAATTGAAAAATTCTTTTTGTGTTGAGTAGCTTATTTATTGAGGATGGTTATAGGTTATATAAAATTACAATACAATTAAAAGGAGCGGAGCAGCAATGAAAAATGATTGAAAACTGGCAGGCAATTCGATGCGACGGGAAGGGTCAGGGGAGCAAAAATTTGACGCAGACGAAGTCGCGGGTAGAAGCTAGTTTAATATAATTATAATGATTCGTTGTTTTACTACAGGCCATGAAAAAGCGGCTGTAAATCAAGTTGAAAACATAATCTACTCAAACTAGAAAGCTGTTACATCTATCTTCCTAAATCTAGACCAGTTATCAATTCCGTAATCTATCTAGACACGGTCTAGAACTTCTGTCAGATCTCACTGCTCAAACTTCTTGTGGATGTCGCAGGATAATTGGAAAACTGTTTTTCTTGCAAATATCCTAGGAGTTTTGCAAAAGATAGGATCGATGAAAACAAATACAGATTTTCGAAATAATACGAGCCAGTATTAAGGTTTTTTTGATAAATGATACAGGATTATATTTCTAGAAGTAGGTTTGTATAAACACTTTTACACGTCAATCATATTTTTAAATCTAGATGAGGTCGGCGTTTCCTATCTGACTACTCTGAGAAGAAAGGTCGAATTAAACTCAGAGGTCTCTTTTAGAGTCCAGACATAATCTTGTCCACATCATGTGAATACCATACGAATTGATGTCTGAAATTATCTTTTGAAGAAAGAACCACTCAGATTGAGTGGACCTGACCAATCAGTGCACGCAATGATCAGTAAATATGCAGCCTAAAGGCCGAAAAAGGGAAAGACGTATCGTGCTATGCGGCCTGCGCTCCTGCAGCAGGACAAGCCATGGTGCCCTAGACTGTCGACAGCTTCACTGCAGTGACAGCGGTGCGGAGCAACATAAGGTGCGTCCAAGGAGCTCAACAATTTGAAAAATATTATCAAAGAAAGGACATTTGTGGTTTTGACAATACCTCAAACTGCCAGACCATGATTAAAACTAAATCAGGAAAAGAGAAACAAAAAAAAAACACCCTTTAGTCTTAACATTCACAATTATTAAAACCATACAATACTTTACAAAGTCAATATCCATGTCGATGTGTATTTAAAAATTGGAAATAATCATGGTCATATCATTTGAGGACTACTTTGTCCTCAAATGATCTGTCTACGTTTATTTATATTTTGCGTACAATGTAGTCACTTTCTTAATGTCGATTGGAATCTTGGTTATTGATTGGATAATCAAAGAATAAATTTACAACATCCATAATATGGCTACAACGTTCAGTATTTTATTTCACGAAGCTTCACGGATGGTTTAATTGTATTAACCTAGTGAACAGGCACGCTGTGAATGTGTGCGTGAAGACGAGTAGCGTAAGCACATAACACAACACACACATACACTTGCACACACGCACGCACACACACTTCCAAGTTCGTCATGGTTATGGACAGTGCTAAAAGATCCTGCGCTTATATAGAAAGAAAGAAAAATATTTTATTTGGGACACGCACAGGACATAAAAACAATGAGGAGAACATAGAAACATTTACATTTAAGCTACAAATAACAAAATATTTCTGAACGATTTAAAAATAAAAGACTACTTATTTACAGCATGTTTGTGCACAAGTTGACCACAAGTACAACATGCGTTGCTTCGTAAGATTAAATTACTATAGCTTTTAACTAATCCATGCATTAAGCAGTGCATTCTTTTTTTTTGGTTGGGTAAATCATCAAATGACGTCTCCCGCTCTGGGCGGAGTGGGATTTGTCGTGTCAGATTTTTACTGACTAAAACCCACCCATGTTCCTTCAGTTGCCTGTGCCAGGGTCACGGTAACTCTTTCGAACAAATCTCGCAACCCTGGCAGGGTCAGTGCATAACATTAATTTCAGCCATCAGCGTTCATATAAATGTCGTCGCTCTTTTACGTTTCAGCTAAGATAAACTTGTTTTTTGCGATATTCTCATATTAACTCGTATTATATTCGTAATTATTTCAAAGTTTAAAATTATCCAGTCCGACAAAAATTCTAGGATTTCGCAAAAAATTACGATTTTTCTAATTATCCTGCGTCACAGATATCCAGCAGTTGAAAAGCAATTGAAACTTTAATTGGAGCATCTACGACCAGGTTTACCTGTACGAGACAAACTTTGGCAAACACATCAATCACTGAAGTTGTACGACGAGTGGTATGAGAGCTGAGTTACCTTAATGGCATGATCGTTGTAGCAAGTTCTCTAATTTGCCAATTAGGGAACCGATCTGTTATCTAGACTTGAAGTTTTTGGGATGTACGTATGGAATAGATGCAATAGCAGGTATTATGAAAAGATTATGAATATATGCTCCTTATTGAACTTTTGGTTCCCGCAACAGTGTTTTCGTTCGACCCCAAAATTGGATATGTCATAGATTATAAAATTTGAGCAACAATAGTCAAACTCAAGCATTCATTTTTACATAGGCAAATAAAAGCCACTTTGTACGTCAACATTTACATTAAAACAGAATTGATTTATTTATTTATTTATATATTTATTTATATATGCTTTATTGTACACCAGAAAATTAATTACAACAAAAAACATTTCACAATAAAAACATACAATGGGCGGCCTTATCGCTTTCTGCGATCTCTTCCAGGCAACCTTGGAATGGACAGTGATTGCGTGGACATAAAAATGGGGTTGTCACTGGTGCAAATACAATTTACTTTAATAAATACATATAATAATCATATATATCCTATATAATAGATACTTATATACATACATAAGTACTATATATATATATCAGAAGATGAAAGACAAGTACAGATAATCTCAGCTACATGAACAAGATCACAACAACAAGTAATGCTCCTTAATGAGTTTCTTGAATAAAGATAAAGATTGCGCGCGTTTTATTTGAACTGGCAATGCATTCCACAAACGAGCAGCCTGAACAGAAAAGGATTTGTCAAAGAATGTTGTAGAATGCATTGGCATTTTAAGCTTTAAGTTATCTGATGACCTCAAGAACTTTGTGTGGGAGTCACAAAGATACTGAAAACGATTCTTAAGATAGAGAGGGGTGTAAGGGAAAAAGAGCACATTATATAAAAGGGAAAGAATATGGGCATTCCGGCGAAGGCGAATTGGTAACCACTTGAGTTTCACACGAAATTCGGAGACATGGTCATATTTGCGCAAACCGAATATAAACCTTATACAGACATTTTGAAGCCGCTCAAGTTTATCGAGTTGGTCCTGGGTAAGGTCAAGATAGCTGGCATCAGCATAATCAAGGATGGGTAAAAGAAGTGATTGTGCAAGCGCAATCTTGGTGGCAGTCGGCAGAAAATTACGCAGTCTCTTCAAAGATGCAGCGGATGCAAATAGCTTGCGACTAACTTCCTGTAGCTGGGCAGTCCAAGTGAAGTTCTTATCGATGAAAATCCCCAAGTTTTTAACTTTTTCGCTGAAAGGAATAACAGAATTGTCAAAGTAAACTTGAGGAAGAGCCGTCCAGTCTATCCTTGAGGCCGTCCTAGAACTGCCAACCACAATGATCTGCGTCTTTATGGGGTTGACCATGAGTCCATACCTCTTGCTCCAACCACATATACGGGCTAGATCGCGATTAATCACTAATATAGCCTCGGACAAATTTCCAAGAGGAGCTCGAGAGTAGATTTGTAAATCATCTGCATAAAGGTGGTAGGAAGAAATTAGTTCGTCGGAGATAGAGTTAATAAAAACTGCGAAAAGTAAAGGAGATAGAACGCCACCCTGTGGTACACCGGCGGAAGTATTACTCCAAGAAGACAAAGTCTCTCCGATGCAAATACGTTGCCGACGACCGAACAGGTAACTACGAAACCAGTCAATAACCGATGGAGATACATTAAGAGAGCATAGAATGCCAAGCAAAACATCGAAATCAACGGTATTAAAAGCATTGCTAAAATCAAGCAAAGCTAAGACCGTTAGATTACCGTTTTCCATGGCTGACCTTATATCATCCGTAATATTTAGAAGCGCTGTGGTGGTGCTATGTCCAGGACGGAAGCCAGATTGGAAAGGGTTGAGGAGATTATTTTTGGAGAGGAAAGTGCTTAATTGATCGTGGATTAACCGTTCAAGGACTTTGGATAAAAATGGTAAGACGGATATTGGACGATATTCAGAAAAGGATGAGGGATTACACTTTTTAGGTAATGGAATTATTTGAGCATCCTTCCATGAACATGGAAAGACACCACTAGATGCTGAAAAATTTAGGATATGACAGATGACGGGAAGGATAACATCCAGTACAGGAACCAACATATTACGACTGATACAGTCACTTCCAACTGCATTGGAAGTAATTGATAGTATGCTCTTCTTAACATCACATGCGGAAAATTGACCAAAAACAAATGGAGAAAAACTGGGAGTCGGAAGAGAAGAAAGATAATTTAGTGTATTACATTTTATTGTCCTATCAAAATCGGACGAAGCAGTAAAATGATTATTCATTGCATCAATGTCTAAATCTTTTGGGATTGTCTCTTGTTGGGTTTTACCGACCCCCAATGACCTAAGAAATTTCCAAACTTTGGATGCGTCCCCATTTTGGACAGAAGTATGAATGTGATGGCGATTGGCATTCCTACACACCCTATTGCAGTGACTACGGATTGAGACATAGCTTTCCCTATTAGCGTCATTCGGTCTACGTTTAAACTTAGACTTTGCCGTCACTTTTTTGTGCATTATTTTTTTAATCTCATCTGTGAGCCACGGCGCCGGCAAATGTCTAACCTTTACTGCTCGAACAGGTGCGTGATGATCATATAACTCTATAAGTTTAGCCGCAAAAATGTTAACTTGCTCATCTGCGGATGTAGAAGCAAATAGGGCAGACCAATCTATATTGTTGGCATCCTTGCAGAGATCGTCAACATTCATACCACCAAAATTACGCTGCATGAGAATCTTGGCTTTTGCCTTTGGTGGGCGAATTTTGTATGATAGGAAGATCAGGTCATGATATGAAAGGGCATCAGCTGAGCATTGGCCATGCTTAGCGACGCGATCCGAAGATGAAACCAAGATCAAGTCAAGAAGTGAAGGAGTAGAGTTAGGAAAATGGTGAGTTGCACTCAGCGGAAGAATGGAAAGGTTACTGGAAACCGAAATATTATTCAGAGAAGAAGAGCGATGGTCTTTTTTCAGAAGACAAGTATTAAAGTCACCCATGATTATACTATGACTGTAAGAAGGGATAAGCATTTCAAGTAGATTTTCAAAAGATGAAAAGAAATTAATACGTAATGAGGGACAGTAGTAGACACCAAGAAGTAATTTTGAATGGTGTAGTTCAACCTCAAGAAAAAGATGTTCACCAGCATTTGATGGAGGTGGCTGCGCTGACACATTTATAACTGCGAAGGGAATATGTGAACGGAGATAAATGGCAACACCACCACCAGCACCAACTGACCGGTCATTTCTTATAAGCTGGAAGCCAGGAAGAGAGTAACTAGTTGAAGGGAGACAAGGTTTAAGCCATGACTCGGAAATAAGAATAGCATGAATATTTTTACAGTCAAAGCTTGCCAGCATATCGTGGAAATGAGCCGGAATACTCTGAGCATTAATATGTATAACGTTAAAGTTCTTGGGAACATCAGAAAACTGCACTGTAAGAGTGTCTGCTAGAGAAGGAACACTTACAAAACTGTCGTCGCTACTTGGTAAAGAGAAAAAACTATTACTATCACTGCTTTCATCAATAGACATAAATATTAACTAATATGATAAAATAATATAAATATAAAATATCAAAACCTAAAAAAAAAAACCTTGTAAAAGGTTATTCAAATATTAAGTCCACCTGCTGGTGGCGTTAATAATAGCTGAATTAAAGTTAGTATGCAGTCCGGGTAACAAAAATAAAAAATAAATTGCTTAACAATAAAACACAAAAAGATAAAAGTAAATAAAAACAAAACATTTGACAACAAATCCAAAACCTGCCAGTCTCATTCTGCCTTTACACCATTACGTAAAATGGAACGCACCATTACGTGTTTGAATTGACACATGAGTGACACTGACAGTGTCAACATTGTGAAATTAGTGTGACAGTTTTAGAAAATGTCAAGTGAGGACTTAGAACTAATAAAACTGACGAAGTTTGATAAATAATAAACGGAAGGTATAAACAAGAAACACAATATTACCCGGACTTCGAAGAAAACATTCACAAAACATCACTTTTTTAAAGCAGCAGAACGCTTCAATCTTGCGGTCTTAGCAGCAGCGACCGGGACAGAGATTGGCACAGCCGGTACTGATGCAGCCGATTCTGGTTCACTCTGCTCGGGCTCACTGGAATTCGGCGCAATCCTGTCCAAATCAGCGAGAGACTCAACCCGATGCCGCGTATCATTGGGACCAAGCACGTACACGCAGCCAGCCTTAGTCCAGCTCTTAGTGACACCACATCGTTCCCTCGCAGCCAGGAAAACATCATGCCGCCCCTTTGTCAGGAACTCGGACATAGTGACGCCTGTTGCCTTTAATTTGGCTTTGGAAAACCAAATCTTATCTCGGACCGCAAGACTGCCCACCTTGAACAGTATAGGTCTGGTTTTATTTGCAACCGCTCGTCCCATCCTGTGACATCGGCTGATGTCCGCAACTGTGAAGTCACTCAACTGCAATTTACTACACATCACCTCTGCAATCACCTTGGCGGTGTCCTCCTTCTGTTCCTCATCAACACCATGTAACAGCAAGATCTTCCTTCGTCCGCGCATCTCAATTTGGTCGACACTCCGAGCTAGTAGCTCCACTTGTTGCTGTATGCTGTTAAGAGCCTGGGTGATGAATGTCCGGAACATTGTAAACTCCGCAGCCAGGCTTGAAGTTGTGACAGGTGATGGAGGGGCCTTCTGTAGTTCAACTTCAAATGCAGACATTTTTGTGTGAAACAACTCCTTTAATTCACTTAGAGTGCTTGCTAGTGAATCCATTGTGATAATGATGATAGAAAAGTGATGTGGATTTTAAGAGAAATTGTGATGAGATAACGCTACACCAGCAGGTATTAACTATGAACTGTAATAAAATTGCATAAATAGTTATTAATTATGTTTCTATTAAAAAATATTTAATTTTAATTAAGAGCAATTTTTTCTTAGTGTGACGACTACCCACAAGCCAAAAAACTATATGATTCTAGTAGCCCAAAAGGTAGTTTCGTATGGAGAGTAATGGGTAAGAAAATATTTCATTCCGCTATTTAAAAATGTTTAATAATATTTTAGATATCGATACCGGAAATTTCAATTGTCGTAAAGGACATTTTGCCGAAAATGAGTTATATATATATTTGGAATCAGCGTCGCAAGCTCTATCGATTGGTATATTTTAAAAATTCTATCTTTAAAAAAAAGCCCCTTACGACCTGGCTTTCCAACAGCTCTAGCGCGATTTTTTATACTATTTGGGATGTATCGTAAAAATAATTTTCAATAGGGGAGCGTAAAGTCATGTATTAATTATTTAAGAGGTCGTAATCCTCATTTTTGCATTAAACTTTTTATACGACATTCTTAACCACATAATAAAGATATAGTCTTAACCCTTTTTTTTTTTTCAGGATGGGAAATCATCAAATGACTTCTCCCGCTCTGGGCGGAGCGGGAGGGCGTGTCAGACTTTTACTGACTAAAACCCACCCGTGTTCCATCAGTTGCCCATGTGCCAGGGTCACGGTATCTCTTTCGAACAATCACGCGACCCCGGCAGGCATCGGTCCTAGTAGACAGGGGTCTACTAGGACCGATGCCTGCCGGGGTCGCGTGTAGGGACACTGCTGCTGACATCTCTTTGAGGCGCGCGTGGAACACTGCGCGCCGTCGACCCGAGCTTGGTCCTTACCGGGCGGCGAGCTACCCACTGCTCGCCACCCGCAAGCTCGCGCCTACGGTGGCCGGGAGTCCGCAATCGACTTCCGACGCCCGGGGCGTCTCCTCCTGCGGCGGCTAGGGACGTGAGGGCGCAGAGACTGCCACTCCCTCACGCGCCCCGCCTCCTCCTTTGCGAGCATTACTGCTTCGCAGAAGGAGGTGACGGCTTCCCATTCCCTCTCGCTCCGTACCATGGCTCGCACCAGGGCCGGACGCGAGAGGTCGCCGCCGCCAATCGCCTCCACGAGGACACGGCGGTGCTCCGCCCAGGCAGGGCACACTTCCACCGTATGCTCCACCGTGTCCTCCAGACGATCCTCGCAATGGAAACACCCGAACGTATCCTCCCGCTTTATCCTGAACAGGAACCCACCGAAGCACCCATGCCCGGTGAGAACCTGCGTCAGGCGGAAGGTGAGGACGCCGTGACGCCTCTCTATCCACTCCTCAAAGAGGGGACTTACCGCCGCAATTGTGGCGTGCCCTGCGCTGGGTTGCGACAATCGTACCCGCCATGTCGCCATGAGATCACACCGGAGCTCTGTCCGCCGAGCCGCGATTTGTCGCGGCAGCGGAGTTTCGCCCCGGCGTTTAGCCTCCTCGCGCCACTTCCACATGTGCGCGAGGACCTTTGCCTCCAGATCCCATGGCGGCACTCCGGCAAGGAGGCTCGCCGCCTCGCACGAATTCGAGCGGTATCCTCGGATTAACCGAATGGCCATGACCCTCTGGGCCGCACTCAACCGGCGCGCTGGGCGCAGCCTCAATGAGGGAGCCCACACCGGTGCCCCGTAGAGGGCCATGGACCGCACGACCCCCGTGTAGAGCCTCCGGCAGGAGGCGTTTGGACCCCCCAGATTAGGCAGGAGCCGCTTTAAGGCAGCCCCAGCCCGCTCCAGTCTGGGAGCCAAACGTCGGAAATGTTCGACGAAGTTCCACCGGCTGTCGAGGACAAGTCCCAAGTACTTCATCGTCGACTCGACGCCGATGTGAACCCCTCCTACCGTGAGTTGGGAACCCGCAGGTGGCGCGTTCCGAGGACCATGAAAACCCATGGCCTCGGACTTGTGCAAGGCCACCTCGAGTCCCAATTGCCGGATCCTATCGACGATTATCGCAACCCCGCGTGTCATTATGTCGGCCGCCGCCTCGTACGACCTCCCCTGCGCAAGGACCAGCGTGTCTAGTCTTAACCCTTACGACCGAATCTATGCTTTGTTTTAACTTTCGTAATTAGGGCATAAAGGACGTTTGCAATGTGTCTGGTATACATACCTTTATGTAATATTAACGTATGGAACCTCCACGCGTGAGAACAAAAAGTTTTAAGTTTTTTTTTTTGTAAGAGTGAAAACACTTAAAGTTAATTTATTTAAAACTGAATAGAACTGAAGGGCTGATGCTCACAAGAGGTATTGTAACATACACAGCAATCAAGGTGACATCAAATTCATATACCTTTCAGTGCCGCTTCGCGCGTACCAAATTTTTTGAATTTTCGATACGTGATTTTTCAAATCTTTGACATGGTCAAACGAATTTGAGCATCGATTTACTTGTAATGTCGTTAGTTAATAGCCTATTAATGACTTTTTTGATGAGAATAATTAAATACGATATTGATCAATTACTTTTTTTTACAAGATTGCATAATTAGTCATAATCACGCTGATTAACAAGTGACTAAAAACTGATGTTACTAAGTCCCTCATTTGTTAATCACCGTGACTATGGCTGAGTTATAATGACACGCCCTTCCGCTCCACCCAGAGCGGGAGACGTCATTTGATGATTTCCCAAACATAAAAAAAGACCTCTAACTTATTCATTTCCGTAGGAGTTGTTTTACATATATCACAAGTCGGAGATGAGGTATTTGATAGATGGGAAGTGATTTTGCCATCAGACATGGTCGTAGGCATCGAGTGCTTAACAGAATGGCCTCCCATAATAGAAGGCTGCAGGTCTTCAATCTCGTTTCCAATCGTGGCCTGTTCTTTAACTATGCTCAACCTGTTTTCGTTTGAAAACTTAAAATATAATGGTCTGCAGAACATTGTGAAAGATGGCTCTGGATTCTCCCATATCACTTCTTCGCCACAAATTAAGCGCAGGGGCTCAAACGAACATATAAAAATGCTAGAATCGTCATCCTCTGCCAAAGTTTGCTTATACAAACTTTGCCCTGAAGCACCATCAAATCCCCACTTGAATATAAGTATACATTCTTTGCCATGCAGTGAAGATTCTACACGAAAAAATATTCTAAGTCTAGTCACAGTTTTGTTCAAAATAGCTTGAAGTTTTACTTTAACCCCTCTTTCCGTGACTTCTATAGCATCTTTTGGCGGATAGCAGTTCTTCTTCGCTTCAAGGATAGCTGTATAAGAAGGATACAATGGTATTCCTTCTTCTTTTGCACAATATATTAATGTTATATACTGCCACTTCGAAAGCTTCAATGAGGTCAAAATGCCTAAAGCTTTATCAGCAGAATATATGGGCATAGTTTTCTATGCCTTTAACAATTCCTGTATCTTTGTAGCTTCTTCGGAATGCTCCGAGACTAGTTTAATGATATCTGCTACATTCTTATTTTGTGCTTTTAAACCAATTGCATGAGCATGACTTTCAGTTCTGTACATTAGGAGCTCTTCCACTCTTCTGTAGCGGGCTTAGCTTCACAAATGGTTTTCTTGGACTCACAACTGATGTTGATGTTCCAACACTGCACGTTTCCGGTCCACAGGATGTTGATGCACCCTCATTTATAGCGAAGTCAGAACTGGAACATGGTTGCTGTTCTACTAACACCATAGAAGGGGTTATCTTTTCACTCACGACCTCAGGCCATTTTATGTCCTTTTGCAGCTATGTCTCATACTTTTTTATGAATGTACGTCTCGTGCGATTACGCGAGATCCATTTGTTCTTCAACGAGCACACATAAGTCTGACAGAATTGTTTCAATTCGTTCTTTTCATTTTTGACAAATCAACTTTATTCGCAAAAACTTCAAATAACATTTGAGGTTGTTAAAAAAAACTGGTGTTTGCCACAAACAGGAAAATGTCCAAATTGGTAACCAAACCTTCCATCACAACACAATAAAATTATAAATATAACGTAATAGCGCAAAACATTTTGTTTAAATTTTGAATTCCTATTAGAATAATATTTTTACTACTTTTTTACTAAATATTTGAATAATTAATAAAAAATATTTTAATTTCACTTGTTTTTACTACATATTGTAGGTATTTCTATTCAAAACTTTACGTTTTTGTTCCTTTTACCCCCTTAGTCTCTGGTTTAATTGACCTGTACAATCCAATGATAATCAAGATTAGTCCTTTACGACACATCTGACTTTATCATAACCAATTTTTCATGGCTGTAAAGTACTTCAGTGAATTTTTTTTGGGCTGTAAAGGACTCTCATTTTCGTCAATAATTATGTTTGGTTTATTTTATTAATTTTTATGGATAGAACACAAAAAAATAGTGAGGGTTTCTTTTGACATCATGAATATAGTACTTTGTTTGAAAAAGATATAAGTCAAAAACAATTTTTTTTTTTTGTTTTTTGGCTCTACTGAAAACACATGTTTTGTCCTTTACGACAATTGAAATTTCCGGTATCGATATATTATTATAGGTGAAAACGATGCACCTAGAATAAAATTACTATACCACAGTAGGCAAAAAGAATTTGGAAAATGGAGCAATGGCATATTATTAATTACTAGCTTCTGCCCGCGACTTCGTCCGCGTCAAATTTTTGCTCCCCTGACCCTTCCCGTCGCATCGATTGGCCTTCTAGGTTTCGTCCACTTTTCGTTGCTCGCTCCTTTTGAGTTATAGTGAGTCAACCTTAAAAGATAGACATATGCTCTCACGGACTTTTTTTTAGAACTTTTTAAAAGAAACAACGCAAAAATACATGATTTTTGCGTTACTTTAACCGTTTACGCAACATTTTTCATTACTGCTCCGCTCCTCTTAGTTGTAGCGTGATGTTATATAGCCTATAGCCTTCCTCGATAAATAGGCTACCCAACACAAAAATAATTTTTCAATTCGGACCAGTTATTTCTGAGATTAGAGCGTTCAATCAAACAAACAAATAAACTCTTCAGCTTTATAATATTATAGTATAAATATAATCGTTACATGGTGGTCACATATTTACCAACAATGTAAAGTAAGTATACGATGTTCCAAGAATAATAACAAGTAATAAGTCAGTGCGTGAGTTTAAGTATAATAAATATATAGTATAATATATTTATTATACTTTTTATATAGTATTCGTTGATTCGAATCGGTGTGATTACAGTAGTTCTAAACTGAATGTAAACGCTGTGACGCGGTTTCTAGAGGGAGCTGCACGTGGACAGAGTCGATCGAGGGGAAGTGACTGCAAGACGAGTCAGTCTTGTGAGGACAACGAATGAATGCAGAGCTCCACTTCTTTTACGCGGAACTGTCAGTTTGTCCGAGCTTAATTAACACGTTCACTGTCCAATGACTCCAAAGGTGTCACATTTGTACCAACTCATACGTTCATGACTCTGAGTTGGAGTCATAAAAAACTAAAGATGTTTTTTTTTATGTGACAGGACGTATGAAGAAGAGGAAAAAGATTCTCATGGACGTATGGTTAGATAACAGAATACCGAAAATTTAAAAGGGCCGCTGTAAAATGTTGCCAATTAAATGTTCAAGTTAGGGCGAGGTTGTAGGTGGAGGTACCAATACATTTTATAACTTTGAACTGGGACAAGGAACGTATAAAAAATGTTTTATAAACGTTCTAAGAGTTATACTATGTTAATTATTCTGAAAGTGAAATACTTACTGATTTGCTGTATCATAATAATTTATTGAAAACCTACACTATGGATTATGTACCACTGAATCAAGATAAAGACGGTGCTCAGTCAGATATACATATATATAGTAACAAATCAAAGATGGGCAAAAAGAAATTGAAAAGGGTGGATTTATTATTTGCAATATACGTGCAGGGTAGAAATGTGCCATTTGTTTATATTCGACACATAGTAAACTAGTTATAGATTTTGATTTACGTACGAGAGTACATATTTAATCATTTACAGAATCTTGTGAATCACAGACTTTTACAATGAATATACTATTTATTTCTCCGCTGAACCCAAGCTAAACAGGAACTTAAAACCGTAGCTTACAACGCAAAACAGAATTAATCTTCGATCAACAGAGAGAATTTCAAAAGTTCCCTGTTATACGTACCAGGATCACATATATACTCTATAGTTACTAGTAATTTAACGAACTTCCCACCAACATTCATGCTAACAGGGTTTCAATTGGTACGCAGCACTAATTGTGACTCACTACCTCGTTAGCTATCATGAACATGATGTTACAAATGTACTCCAATTCTAAATCAGCATGAGTCTATTACAGCACTGATTTGTTTAGCGGATTATTAATGTTAATTGAATTTCTTATTCCTACTGGTCATAAGTCTGTCCCAAGGTCAGTCACTTCGACCGGTTTTGTGCTTCCCGCATCTACTTCTTCATCTTCTCTTTATCGAACTACTCGAAAACTACTCTACTGTTTGAAAGTGGCACTGGTAGCTGAAAAGTTGTGTGGAAGTCCGTTGTCATAGTATTGGCTTTGAATACGGGGGAATAGGGGATATGTCGCGAGGAAAGTTTCGAGTATGAATATCGATGGTTATCAGAATAAGGGATAACAAAGTAACGAGATGGACTCTAAGAATGATGACGTGAGTAGAAAGGTGATGACAATCGAACTGCCGATATTTGGCATGTCATATCCTCCATACATATTCATTATTTCTCTAACAGTGAAGTATAGAAGAAAAAGACATGTTGCATAGACCCCAAATAAATTGGGATAAGGGTAGAAAAAAGATGAAATTGAAATTAATAATAGGAATTTGTCAAAATGGCTACATGACGTTAAGGACGTACCGAGGGAATAAAACATAATTACGTTCATTTGATCCCTTGGTGCATCGTTATTACTATTAGCCTTAGTTATGCAATAAACGTGTAATATATTTAAGAATTCATTTTATTGAACGCACATTTTAGGAATTACACGATTACTTGAAATTCCCATAGAGAAGTCCAAGGTAATGTCAACAAAAAATATTTTTTTTTTTGAGACTTAGATTTTAAATTATGTAAATATTGTAAGACTGAAACTGACAGAAAACTGAAATTGATAATACGACTATAGTAGAAACTGCTAGGGCAATGATGCATGCGCATGATGAAATACCACAAAGTGTTTGGACATAATTAATTAATATTTTTGTTTACATACTAAATCGAACGAAACCAACAACAGTTGAGGACTGAAATTTTCATATAGTCTGTATCTTTGTTGCAGCTATAATAAAAAATATTCAAAAATTATAGGAAACGAGTTTTGTCGGTGTTCTTGTATTGTTGTTCAACCACCGTAAAATCAAAAGTTTTTAATCAAGTGTATTCCGTTTACATCGCTTCCAATTTATCATTACAGACGTCATTATGGAACAAAGATAATTTGAAAACGGAATATCTACCCAAAGCTAAAGTGAAACTAAACTAAGTTTTCGACCTTTCTAATCAACACGAAAAGCGAACTGCCAAAAATCGTCTCCAAAATCTTAAATTCTAATTTCATCTTTCTCATCTTCAGCAGTAATCACACTAAAACCTTCTAGGTTTAACCTAACAATTCCACCGGAATTTTCTATTTCTGTTTCAGTAGACAAAACAAAGGAAAAAGTTATAGCTGCCAGAGAAAACTTAAAATATGAGGGTCGAAAGTTATGACAGGCCGGGTTGGAGGATCGTGTCACAGTATAACAGGAACAGAAAGGCAACTCCATACAACGAGTGAAAACAGGCAAACCCACACATACACGCAAACGTACGGTGATCTGAGACTAGCATTTTCTAGTCGCATTTGCACTTGCACTCGCTGTAAGTGAAGCGTGTCTATGTGTGCGTGCGTTTTTGGCCGTTTTATTTAACCGTCCTTCTGTTCCTATCTATTTTGTGTTCGCAGTAAGGTAGAAAGATTTTATACTGATGTTCAAGATAGTATTATTATTTTTAGCGGTGAGAGTGAAGTATTGCAATTTGTTGGTTGTTTAGAAAAGTTGGGCGAAGAAATTATGTTAATGGTTTCAGGTTGAATAACGAGTGCTACGGGGAGAAATAATTTACATGGATATTAGATGATTGTTCTGTGTAATGCCTTAAAATGTTATTTTTTTATCGTCATTATCATCATTTCCTCTGAATGCTTCTCGCTTCCAGCGGATTCCTCCGGTCGTTTTTAGGGCATCAATTTACTTTGTGGGAGCCCTTCCAACGCTACGTTTTCCAGTATGGGGTTGCCACTCTAAAAACTTCGGTCTCATTGGCCATCAGTTCTATGAGCAATGTTCTCTGCCTTCTGCCCCTTAAACTGGCAATTCATCGCCCAATGGCAGTTACTCTAGTTCTACGGATCTCTTCATTTCTGATTCGATCGCGTAGGGAAATTCCATGCATAGCCCTGTTTGTTGAGTACTTAAAACCACTGTTGATGGCTTACTATACTTTAAGTACTGCCATAAATCCTCACTATTCATAAAGATTGAACGAAACATCTAAAACAAACTATCTTAAACTCTCCGAAAAAGTAAAGTTCCAAGCCCGACCCCCTAAACCCGATAACATATGAGCCTCATCTGTTTATTTTAACGTATCGCCGATACAAAGTTATCTGCTGCCCATGACACATGTTCCTATTCTTTATTGTATTATCTACCTACTACGAGTACCTTACCCTTTTGTTTTTGTAAGCCGGCTTCAGATTACGACCTTGTTTGTTTTACAAGGAAGGTTTTATACAGAACTGGATTTTGGCAGGAAGGTATAAAGCCGGGAATGTACAAGACAACTTACCTAATAATATACAATTTTTGATTGATGTTGTATCGGCATTTACATCGCCACCTGCGAACTACCGAACTACTATTCTACGAAGGTTGAGTGATCTTTACACCCAGTTCCTCATACCTCAGAAGTCTTCTTCTATTCAAGTCAATGCAACATATAAGAGTTGGGCCCAGTACGTGACCTTGCAGAAGTATGGACTCTTGGGACACTCCAGCAACTGTGAACTCATATTCTGGACAGGGACAACTCACTCTAATTTCGTTTGGTCATTAATTGTTGATTAATTTCAAATCACTTATTTCATAATAGAAGTTAGTCATCATAAAATAGCAATAGCCATCAATGTCAATAATGAAAAAAGTTGTGGGTGTAATTTATCTATAATATGTATCTATTTAGAAATATATAAGTATGTTTATCAGTTGTCTGATTACCATAGTACAGGCTCTGCCTAGTTTGGGATCAGGTAACGTTGTGTTGGTTGTCCTAAGATATTATTTTTATATTTAAAAACAAATAATGAAAAACACCTGCTGATATATATTTTTTTACATGCAATTTCAACACACAGACTAAAAACAAATAATCATAATAATTTGACAAATACAATACTAATTTTAATATAAAATTGCGTAGGATACGCACTGCATTTACGTATTGTACCGTAATGCATGCAATGACACCTTAGAGCCGTATTGGAGTCGTGTATTTTTTGTAGAGTAACAGAAATTCATAGTATTCCGATGTGATGCGCTATTATCCGCCATAAGAGTAGTGTGACTCTGCCTTTACTGGCATGTCTATTTCTGGCTTATACATATAGCTACAAAAGAAAAACACAGAGTTCTGATGTTGGTTACGGATGAAAGAAAAACAAAATTTTAATCGTGTGATGCCTCTCAGTCCCGTTTTTGATTAACTTCGGTGTTAATAATAAATTTGAAATTTGAATTTCTAAATCCTCAGCTAGTCCTTTTGTCTTTTGTTTTTAGTCTGCGTTTCAATTTTTGTCTCGAAATATTTCGTCGTTCAAATTCTCGGAAAGCTAATAAAATCCAAATGACCTTAAACGTTGTCTAGACTACATTCAAGTCTACATCCATAAGTCTTTACTATTTCATCAAAATAGACCGAGAAAGTTTTGTCATTTTCAGAATCTTTTTGCCCTTTCACAGCATTTATTAGTGCAACCTTTCTATCATTTTCCCCTTTAAATTCTTCGACTAGATCATTGCTCTCTGATTCATATTTTATGACTTCAGTGTCTATAAAAGTTATAGTTTACTGTCCTATGATAAAAAGTTGACTGTTCATTGCTTCGTAGGATTTGCCATGTTTCTGAGAGATTCTTTTGTTTAGTTGACACGCATCAGTGTGTAGCGTGGCTGTAGGTCACATTGAATAATTTCGCGTACATTTTTTTTAAAAAGTCAGAAACGCGTGCGTGGCTTAGTCGTTGGCTGTTATGGAATACCGCCTTTACTCACAACTACTCCACAACTTGTAAACTTTACCACACCAAGTCTGCTTATGGAATAAAAAATAAAATTTCCAACGTGCCACGTTCCTCGGAAAAGTTGTTATTATTTACCGAGTTCCTTCTAATTAGTTTGTAAATAAACTGGTATTTCTTGTTGCTATTAAAAATTACAACATAGGTTGATAGTATCTAGTTATTATGGTTACTTTTTGCTGTAGTTTTATGCAATTATTATTTACGGTTAATAAACTTCAGAGATTTTTTATGAGTTTATAAATTAACTGCTTCAGCCTGCGACTTTGTCTGTGAAAAAGTCAACTTTATTATAAAACTAGCTTCTGCCCGCGACTTCGTCCGCATCAAATATTTGCTCCCCTGACCCGTCCCGTCGCATTGAAGCCTGCCAGTTTTCATCCATTTTTTTGTTGCTGCTTCGCTTCTTTTGATCATAGCGTGATGTTATATAGCCTATAACCTTCCTCAATAAATAGGCTACCCGACTCAAAAAGAATTTTTCAATTCGAACCAGTAGTTCCTGAGATTAGCGCGTTCCCATTTTAGGGAAATGGGGGGTTAGAAAGAGACAAAAAGTAGCCTATGTCACTCTCCATCCCTTCAACTATCTCCGCTTAAAAAGTCACGTCAATTCGTCGCTCCGTTTTGCCGTGAAAGACGGACAAACAGACACACACACTTTCCCATTTATAATATTATTATAAGTATGGATATATCCTACAGTAATCAGCTAGCGTGCAGTTTTCTATCGGTAAAGCATTTTTGAAGTATGTATAGTACGCAGTTTTCATAGTAAATGTTTACGCATTTACTCAGCTGATCACTCTAACAGTAGGAAAGACTTTCTTTTAGACAGTTCAACAACATTAATTGCTTTATTTACATTAATTAGCACACACAATAAGGTTCTGTGCTACTAGAGATAACCTCGTCATTTGCTAAGACTTTTCCTAGAGATTAGCTCTAACTAACAAATAAACCTACAATCTATCTAAACGCGAGTGGTGTATGAAATTTGGCATAGTTAAAGTTTATATGGAGAAAGAGTAAAGGAAGCCAATATTTTTAAATATTTATATATTAATGCATGGTTCCATGTGGGACTACACATAATGAATAGCACCATCCTATTTCTTCCCGTGGGTGTCGTAAAAGGCGACTAAGGAACTTACTAGAGAATGGGCAGCAGCAATCTCTAGGCGTTTTACCACCATACTGCGATAGCCAACCCGCCTGCCAAGTGTGGTGATTATGGCAAACCCCCTCCCTTTGACAGAGTCCTGGGTCCAGCAGTGGACGTTTTTCGACTGAAATGATGATGATGTTTAGTATTATAAATACAAACAATTGATTAACAAACATGGTCGAATTCCGACAACAGGGCCATCACTATTTAATTTAAACGCACAATTTGTGGATTGGAATATACATATAAAGAAAAGGTCGTCTCAGCCGAGGTTAGATTTTTTATTTTGTTTTTTTCTTGATCCTATGAAAAAGAAGAAAACCCGGCGCAACCGAATTTAATTAAGTCATTAGACAGTAAAGCATCTATATATTAATACGTGAAGCGAAAACTTTGGATCCCTTTTTACGAAAATTGGGCGAACGGAGGAGTATGAAATTTCGCACACTTATAGTTTATACAGAGAAGAAGTGACGAGTGCTAATATAATTTTAAAATTATGCGTAAAAATATATTATTTTCAATAAATAACACGTTACACACACTACTATTCATTACCGTGTATTTAATACACACATGCATAGTTATTCTTTTGTTTATGGTTCAATTGTAAATATCTGTCTTTATTTTGTGTCTATAGTCTTATAGTTAGGGAGCGGGCAAGCATTTCGGTATATGATTTGCACACGTTTCACGTCGAGGTGGATTGCAGTTTAAATCATTACGAATCGATTTGGTCCAATCAATTAAGGTCCTATATTGCTGCACAACTTTTTTTTAAACATTGTTGAAACGTTGTAAATTTACAACGCAGCGCCACCATGGTGGCAGACGAGGTCATTGATGTTTCTTAGGGTATACTGAGTGTAAGGGACAACCCTCCACAAACTAATGGGGTGGATTCAGTATATCATACTAAGATGACCAGTACAAGAAATTATTTCAGGACCATTATGGGAATCCAATAAACCTGATTTGTTTTATTTTCTCACACGCAATGTATCTCGGATCAATTCGGAAAGCCGCCTTTGTGCAATCGCCGACGACGAGTTCAATGAACTCTGTAGTTAGACGGGAAGTGAACAGCTGATTTTACGCGTCGTTCGTTACATTATTTCAACATCCACTGCTGCTTTTTAGATTTTAGCCGTGTTGTTTACATAAATGGAGTGCTGCTTTCAGACAATGTAATTTTACATTAAAATAAAAATAAAAAGCTGAAAAAAAAAAGTTAAAAAAAAAATGAAAAATCCGGAGAAAAATTCCGGTGGAATATGATTCAAAATAAGGAGCTGAATTCACTCTGTCAGTTTGTGGAGGGCTGTCCCTTACACCTGGTAATTATCACTATTAATAACGTCTGCCTTGTGTGCTGATCATATCGAAATTTTGCTCGCCAGCTCCCTAACTATTATACTGAATGTCAAGTATAACCATAGGTAAAAAATTAATTTTATAGATATATTATATAACCTATTTCATTTTTTAAATCTATGATCATATCGAGAATATTTGTTTTTAATATTATTTGTCTTTAGGGATTTAAGTTCCTTGGTCTATAGTATTACTGAATGTCAAATATAACTATATTTTTTTAATATTTATTATTATATATGTTTTTTTTTCATTTACTAACTAGCTGACCCAGCGAACTTCGTACCGCCTCAGAATCAATAAATGTTGTGTAAACTTATCAGATCCCACCAACATAAAGCAAAGAGCACCAAGTACTATATATATACCCATGTTAGACCAAGTTATGACAAACTGGTACTTTGAAGGCATAAAGCGTTTTCTAGCTACCACACACCCATGATAGGTGAGCTCCTACCAAATTATGCCAACCTAGAGATAAAACGTATTCTAGCTACCACACACCCATGTTAGGTGAGCTCCTACCAAGTTATGCCAACCTGGTACTTCGAAGAAATAAAGCGTTTTGTAGCTATCAAACACCCATGTTAGGTGACTTTAAGTGTTCCTAAATTTTCTAATTTTCCGCGCAATTTTTTAATTTTTTTCATTCATAAGAACCTTCTCCTGACAATAACAAACACAACAAAAAAACAACAACTCGGTCCAGCCGTTCACGCGTGATGCCGTGACCAAGGGAAATAGGGATTCATTTTTAAATATATACATGAATTTCCATTCAAATTAAATACGGTCGAATTTCGACCAATGGGCGATCACTAGTAGGTATAATTACCTCATCTGCCTCTTCGTGTCTCTACTGTATTTTTTTCGGCTTTCAGTCAAACCGAATGCAGGTGAAAATCTTATTTTAACCAACCTCAAAAAAGAAGCTCCTTTCAGTTTATTTTTAAATGTTCTTTACCTCAGAACTTCGTCATTTACTCGTATAATCCGATTTACAAATTATTTTTGTTTTACAGGATATGAGTGATTTCCAAAATAAGCACAACAATGTGAAAAATTTCTTTATTTTCGCAAGTCGATGGCAAACATGCGGAAACACAAAATAGACACCAACTTCACTTTGCAGAGTACTTAGAGTTAATTGAATGTCCACAACTCAGTTACTGAGGTAACAAAACACCAAAACCAAATACTCATTGTATGATTCAAAACCAAATACTCACTTTTCTTCATAGAAAACGTATCAAATTGTGAACACACTGGTCAGCGTTACAAAGAGAAGAAAATTCTGCCAATATTGTTACAGTACGAGTAAATATAGAGTGAGGTACAAATGACACAGTTGCATGCGTTGAGACAACCTCTTTAATTTCGCCATTAGAATTTAAATATAGATAGGATCCGACAATTCTCTTTGTGTATCATTAAATGCAAAAACTGGATACTTATAGCGAAGCGAGCTTCCAGGTAATTATAAAAATATTCAAAGTGCTTCTCGACGTGAGATCAGGGTTGGCAATAACTAGTTTATACAATATTTTAATTATGACTAGCTTTTGCCTGCGGCTTCGCCCGCGTGGAGGTGAGAAATGCATGCGTTTTATTTTTGTACGACCCATAATTCTTGTTTTGAAACAGCCATTGTGGCCATTAGCTGGAACAAATAGAAAGACAGAAAAACGTTTTCAACATTTTTTTTTTAGTTACAATTACTGTTTATATTTTCATATGCATTTAGTAAACAGCTACTAAAATATTTTGGAAGTACAAATAGAAACTTCAATTTTATTTATTTGTGTGTATACTAGTAGTGTCATTACTTAATATTTCTTTTCTTTTTTTTCAATAAAATGTTTACTTATTTATAAATACGATCTTTTGTATTGTTTGAACGTAGAACTTCATCAAATTAATCTATCTCTGCAGTCTTTTCTCGAATATATCATTACAGTTACTAGGAATTTGATCTAAAACGAACCTTCTGAATATAAATAATACATAAACTAACTGCCATCTCACCTCCATAAATAAATTAAAGTGCAACACTGTGATGTTCTCATTATAATATTATTTTCAACGTTACTGCCATCCCTAGTATAAATAATACCATACTTTTTCTCTCCTGCAATATTATGACATGAAACGGCTTCCTCGGTACCACCATTCACCTCGCTTCTCATAACTTGATACAACTAACTTCCCAACTTTTGTAACAGCTCACCTCCTATACATTATTCATGTATTTGTTTTCCACTATCTTCTACACAAAATCGTTAGGTACAGAAGGTTCGCTCCATTCTAGTAGCGGATTCACACGCACACATAAACACGCTTTACATATAGCGTGTGCAAGCGTACTTGTGACTGGCATTTGTTTGAGATTACCGTACGACCGCGTCAATGTGTGCGTGGAACTGTTTTCGTTCGTCGTTCGGCCTTCTGTAACTTTCTATTTTATGAGCCGTATTCCTCTCATATTTTGCAGAAGACCTGTGCCTTCAAAAATGTGATACAGTTAGGGCCCATTCACACGTACTATAACCACACCACATCGCAGCGACCAAATGTGGGCAAGCAATGGTTAAGTATGAATAGTGTCACTGCAACTTCTTGCAGGTGTGTAGTGATTGCGTGGTCGGTAGAAGTTAGTAAGCGATGTGGTTACGCTGTGGTAGTATTAACAGACAGACCGATTGTCGTGTTTGTGATGTGACCGACTACTAGTATGAAGTCTTATAGTGGCACCTACAATGCTACATGCGAACTACGTATCAGACTAACGTCGTCAGTCCTGCATCGCGCAAACAAAGTTTATCGTACAACTAGCAATTATATTATACAACGGTCCGACATCAATCGTCGGGCAGTTGCGCATCACACAATAGCCTGGTATGGTTGAAGAATCTTCCATCTTTGAATAGAGGATAAGTGAACTTTACACACTGTTCCTCATTGTCTTGCTGATAGTTGCGATATAGTGGTCTTGATGCTCATCCGTCGCCCCCTATTCGTACGGACCCGAGATCGTGGCGCGTAGTGTTCCACGCGCGCCACTCTGTGATGTACGGGGGGTGGAGTTTAACACCTCACTCCCCCCCTAACGTGAGGCCCGCAAAGGCGGGCCGGCACTAGTCGGGGATCGCGGACGACATATTGGTTCCTGTGGTCCCCGACGTAGGTGTGGGATGGAACACCGGGGTGGTTTTAGTCAGTAAGAGTCTGACAGACCCCAGGGCGGAGGATATCCATGAGGATCTCGAGATAAAAAAAAAGAAAAAAATGGTGGTCTTGATGCGATCGGTATCGCCCATATGGCGATTGATTTTGATGGACAAATAAAATCAGTGCAGCGCCCGACCACGTGTTGTCATTATGGTGTAGTTATGATGTGGTTGTAGTACGTGTTCTCGGGCCCTTATTCGTAAATATTTAAAATATTTATTATACAAGAAAAATTTGTCCAAGAATATTTTTCTTTTATTCGATATTGTATGAAAACTTTTTAACCGGTTGTGTCAGCTTTTTCGTGGTGAGGATTTGTTTCCTAATATTTTCGTAATGGTTTCCTTTTGGCAATGGCCATATTGTTCTTTTTATTATTCCGTATCAATGCTTGTGCCAACATAGTGTGTGCGTGCACATGTAAATAATCAGAGAATTTCAACGAACTGCAGTTTTTTTATGAAAATAGAGAACAGGGTGAATGACTGAAACTTTGTTGGACTATTTCATAAAAATGTTTGAAATATCTACAACAGCAGGTCGCGAAATTCAATGACTGAATTTTAACCTGATATTTACATAGTTGACAGAATTATCTGCCGGCTCTTTTGAGGAATACGGGCGTGAAGTTTGATGATGTTAAAATTAGCATTTAAGGAAAAAGACGTATTGGAAACTAATTTGTAATGACTAATATTCCTAAGGCAGTCACATCTTTCCTTCGTTCAATTATGTGGTTGTAAGTTAGCTACCTATATGTAAATCGATCTACCTATCAACTCAGCCTATCGCAGTCCACTGCTGGACATAGGCCTCTCCCATGCTGCGCCACAATATCCTGTCCTCCACCTTCCGCATCTAGCCTGTCCCAGCTACCTTTTGAGGTCGTTGGTCCATCGAGCTGGGGGGCGGTCCCACACTACGTTTGCCGATACGCGGTCTTCACTAGGAATCGTCTGCTCCATTGGCCATCGGTCCTTCGACAGACATGGCCAGCCCACTGCCACTTTAGTCTGCTTACTCTGCAAGCTGTGTCGGTATCGATCTATCTAGCTATTTCCCAACTAAGTTGAGTTCGGATGCCAGTTTAACCGCATGCTGCTGGACACAAAATTTTTACATAGAGCGACGAATCTGAACTCCACAACACAGTTACTGGGTGATGATTCAACATGATTACCCTTTGAAAAGACTAGTGGTGGACTTTTAGAAGGTTACATTATCTCATGTATTCCTACATATATTTTCTTTATGAATAAATTGTTTACTAGCTTAATTATGGAGTATAAAAACAGGTCACTGATCTTTCAGCCACAAAGAAAGAAATAATTATTCTAAATTCTGCATAAATAAAAAGAAAAAAATTGCGCTTATTCAAAGTAGCCAAAAGCCCCGTATTTAATTGGAAACAATTTTACAATTTTGTCTATTGCTTGTTGATGTCAGGGTTAGGGTGCAACGACAATATAAAGAGATCTGCGTTACAACACCTGCAATTATATACTACCAATCAAAACAATATACTGATTGCAGAATACATTACTGACTACTTCTACAAGTAACCAACCACAAAAAGAAGAACAATTAAGCCGTGAGTTGCATCTGTGAAAGAACAGGTCGTTGTTCAGCAAAATGCTATGACTTCGGACGAGCCTCGATAGGTTCCTTGTCAACAGCGCTGATTTTCAGCAAATACCTTGATACGTCAACGTCAACAAAACACAAGACTACAAACCTAAGGTCAAATATAATAAAACTCACAATAACTAAGCATCATCATAAAAATACTATTACAATCCTAAAACCATCTTAACGTGACCCAATTCAGAGAAAAATCCGGACATTCAAGAAAGTAATAAAAAAAATAATGATGTCTTAAAGAGGTTGCTATTCTAAATTAACGGAATACGGATGAAATAGCCTCCATTTACTTTTTATTTTTTTGTGAAAAAGTTACGAGGCAAAGTTGGTGCTTGTGTAAGTTCACAAGTAGGAAATGGCGGTGTCCGTAGTAAGGGGACCATGAAATTTGAAGATGTGGGATAATTGCTTTGGTTGTGTCGATTGTAAAATTGACATTTTGTTCATTTTTAACCGACTTCAAAAAAAGGAGGAGGTTATCAATTCGACTGTATTTTTAAGCTATTGCATAGCTTCTATCGAGGGCCTTGAGCGCGGGGACCGAATCCAGAAATTCCGTAACGAAAAAAACCTCACGCTCCCCACTCCGACGGGCACGGAGGTGTGGCTTGAAGGCCGAAGGCCGTGCATTGTCTAACGTCGTTTCTTTTCGGCAGTCTTCGACACGGTGTTTGTGTGCGTGCAACTAGCCGTATTGTACGACTTTACGAAGCTCACACGAATCGAGACGAGCTGCTCCGAAATCGGACGAATACATAAGCAGCTGTTTATGAAAAAGTATATAGGTGTATAGGAATTTATGTACAACAGTGAATAGTTGTACTTGTAAAATTTGTGTATAAAGTGTTTGTATTATTTGTCATCGGTTGCTAGGTAAAAACCCAAAATATTTATCGTCTTGTTATTTGTCATCGGTTACTAGGTAACAAACCAGGCCATAGAGTATTATGGGCATGGAGTACTAGTCCTTTTGTGCGGTGGCAAAACTAGGTACTAACCTTTATGCTTTAGTTCCAAATTTTACCACCAAAAATAAGTTTTCCTTAGTGTACGTTTTTTTAATATCAAAGAAAAAGAAATACTGCATACATAAAATAAATAAATAATTATAATTGCATAAGTTGATACAAAATGCTATGCAATAGCTTTACCGCGGCAGTCCCCGAGTGCCACATGTCTTTTTTTTTAATATTTGTTATCTCATAACTTTTGACTAGGTAAACCGATTTTGATGATTCTTTTTTATTAGAAAGCTGGTGCTTCCCGTGTGGTCCCATTTGGTTTGGTTCTATTCTGACTATGGGATCCATATGAAAACCATATAAGTCTTAAATTTGCATTATGTATTTGCGCGACAAATGAACGAATAACGCAATTAGATTAGTGCAGGGTACATTCCATAACTAAAAAGTTAAAATATAAAAACTTTTTACAAAATAAATAACAACCGACTTCCTCAAAAAAAAAAAAACACTACAAAGTGAAAGATAACTTTAAATTTCGGAAGTAAGTGGCAAAAAACCTTAAATACAGATTCTAAGACACCGACTTCCGAAATTAAAGTTATTTATCACTGTAGTGTTTTTTAATGCAGCAAAACGCGAATAAATTGATAGGTTTGGTTTGCAAGAGTCTTATTTTCTATCCCACTCTTGCACATTATCTTTCGTTCGTATTTGAGCAAGACTGCAACATAATGTTGGTCTCGAGCTATTCAACCAGATAATACAAAAAAAGACGAACCGGTGTGTTGTGTTTATTGAAATGAAAGATAATGTTGAGTAGACTTGGTTTAATGAGACGAGGATCACAGATTCACAGAGCACGTTCAGTCGTGGTATTCCAGATGGGATCAGACATAGCAGTGTCGGACCGATACAGAGCGGAACCATAGATTATTATCTAGTGGTGTACATAATTAATTACTAAATAGTGATGTTACAACATCCCCCTTGTTGAGTTCAAATTAAACCCCTGACAAACAATTAATAAGATGTACATTGACAAGCAACTCTACCTACATGACAACATGCTCTATGATAATTATAGTTATATTAAAACTAGACAACATTCTTATTAATACTTAGTTACATTTAATCTAGACCACCTTCTTAATACTACTTAGTTACTAGTTAATCTATTTCGTCTATTAACCTTCTTGGTGGTTTTACAATTCGACCTGACCTGGTTGTTACGCTTGAGGATATATGAGATGAGGATTCTTGAAGTCTTGACTCCTGTCTGTCACCTTCCTCTCTCTCCTGCGACGAGTTGGATTGCATAGGAGGGTTTGCATAGTTTTGGGAATACTTATGTCTTAAGTGTATTCTATTTCTCCTATACTGTACACCATTGACATCCTCAACAACATACGACCTATTGTTCATCAATCTTTGTTTGACAATAGCTTGTTCCCAGTTACTTTTTGGGTTTCTTTTAAAATAGACTTGGTCATTGTAATGTAACATTGACATTGACTTTGTATTTTTATCATAATTCCTAGATTTGTTTTCATCATTTTTCTTGACTGACTCTTTGTAATCCTGAAATGTTACTACTTTTGGCTTTAATCTCTTATATGATACTGGTATATTATCTCTCAAGTTTCTTGACATTAACAATTGAGCTGGTGATGACAAATTATTTTTTGGTGTATTTCTATACTGTAATAAAGCTATGTATGGATCTGTTTTGTTTTCTTTACATTTCCTTAACATGTTTTTTATTATTTTTACTGAACTTTCAGCTTGACCATTTGACTGTGAATGATATGGGCTAGTAACAACATGTTCTATGTCCCATTCTTGTAAGAAATTTTTGAAATCAATTGACTGAAAAGGAGGTCCACCATCTGACACCAGTGACAATGGTATTCCATGACGAGCAAAAATAGATTTTAAATGAGTGATTGCATTTTGAGCCGTACTGTTTTTATTTAATAATGCTATCTCTATGTATTTTGAGTAATAATCTGTGACAATTAAATAAACTAAACTTTCAAAATGCATTAAATCAATACCGACTTGTTGCCATGGGTATTTACATGTTTCATAATTTTGTAGTGGTTCCTTTTGATTACATGGTTTGAATTTTGCACATACAAGACATTGTTCGACTAAATTCTTAATTTCACTTGACATATTTGGCCAATACAAAGATTCTTTTGCTAATTTCAGACATTTATTTATACCTGACCTTGATGTATTTTTTCTAACATTTCTTTATACATTGACTGTGGTACTATTAATTTTGAACCTTTGAACACTAAATCTTTTATTACATGTATTTCACCTTGAATATTCCAATATGGTTTGACTAATGAACTGACATTGTTCTTGTTTTTAGGCCATCCTTCATTATAATATTTTTTTTAATAATTGTAAGGATTCATCATTTTTGGTTTCCTGTGACAATTTTGTGCTGTATTCCTTTGTTATTGCTAAATTAGCATACATTAATTTGACATGACAAGACATTTCTGACTCATTTTCAGGTGTGTAATGGTCTTTCAAAGCTGCCCTTGACAAAGTGTCTGATATAAACATTTCTTTACCTGGTACGTGTATTACTTCTAAATCATACTTTTGTACAGTTAACATCATACGCTGTAATCTAGCGGGGACATCATGCAATGGCTTTTTGAATAAATAGACTAATGGCTTGTGATCAGTATGTACTGTGACTCTATTACCATATACATATTGGTGAAATTTTTCACAACCAAATTGAATTGCTAGTAGCTCTTTTTCTATCTGCGCATATCTTTCCTGGGTTTCAGTTAAAGTTTTTGAACTGTATGCAATAGGTTTGTTTTCTGTAAAATGACTGCTCCTAAAGCTGATTTCGACGAATCAACTGACAAGACTAATGGAATCTTAGGATTGTAATGAGCTAAAACTGGTGAGTTTGTAATCTCATCTTTCAATTTTTTGAGACATTGACTATGATTCTCATCCCAAGTCCAGACTGAATCTTTTTTCAAAAGATTTCTTAATATTTGTGTTTTTTCTGACAAGTTACTAATAAAAGGTCCTAAATAATTAATCATACCTAATATTCTCTGTAATTCTTTGACATTTTTTGGTGTCGGCATATTGACAATGGCTTTGACTTTTTCTTGATCTGCCCTGGCACCATCTTTACTGAAGACATAACCCAAAAAACATACTTCTGTGACTAAAAATTTACATTTTGACTTGTTAAATTTTAAATTGACTTGACGAGCTCTTTGCATGACTTTGTGTAATCTTTCATTATGAACTGACTCATTTGGTCCATAAACCAAAATATCATCTATGAATATTAAGACTCCTTCGATATCACAGAATAGATTCATCATGACTCTTTGAAAGATTTCCGACGAGGCATTTATGCCATATGGTAAACTTAAATACTTATACCTACCAAATGGTGTTTGAAAGGTACATAATTCGGAACTGTATTCATCCAGACGTAGCATCCAAAAACCCGAAAATGCATCTAAATGAGAAAAACATACAGCCCCTTCGAGCTGAGACCTTATCTCATCAATTGACTGAAGTGGATAGAATTCTCTCATGATGTTTTTATTCAAATTTCTAGGGTCTAGACAAATTCTTAACTGACCTGAACTTTTTACAGTTATGACGACTGAGTTAACTCACTCTGTTGGTTTTGTAACCTTCTCAATAACTTGCATCTCCATCATGCGATCCAACTCTTCGTGTAATCTCTCTTGTAACGCAAATGGAACTTTCCTGGGCGGATCAACACATGGTACTGCATCAGGCTTGAGTTTAAGATGACAGACTGGAGGTAGACATCCAAGTCCCTGAAAAACATCATTATATTGTGTAAGAATTTGTTTACAAAAATCCTGCTTTAATATTGAAAAGACACGTCTTATAATTCCTAACCTTTCACATGTTGGTAGACCAAGAACATTTGGACAATCTAAATCTGCTATTATAAACATTATAGATTCGACGACGTCATTATTATTAACGCATAATTTACAATTTATGTTCACTTTGCCTAGAATCGGAATGGATTTTCCACCAAATCCTGTGACATTTATTTGACATTTGACAAGTGACACTTTTGACAGGTTATAAAATGTTTGTTTTGACATAATGTTGACATCTGCATCAGAGTCTATGATGCATTTAATTTGTTTATTTCCTACTACTAAGTTGATTTCCCATGACTGTTTTGCATGGTTACTATCCACAGTGTTGACATTCTTTACTGTATGAATTATATCTGAGTGACTGACTAATGATCCGTTGTGTGTCTGTGACAACTGTGAATGCTGACGACTGTTTCTAAGTCTATGACATTGTGTTTTGTTGTTGTGTAATCCCTCAGACTTGTGACTGTTTACATCATTGAGTTGTAAATATGGACTCTGACATTTTCTATTTTGACTATTTGACTTGACGTTGGATCTCTCAGATATGTGACTATTTTCATCATTGAGATGTTGATTATTTTCAGTACATCTCTCAGATACATCACCACTTTCATCACAGAGATAAAAGGAATGGGGACGTTGACTTTTGGACTTGACGTTGGATCTCTCAGACTTGTCACTGTTCTCATCATTGGGATACGGTGACTGTGACTGTCCCATCTGAAATACCACTACTGCTGTGTTTTTGTGTCCGTGTCTACTGCTCTGACTGTGTGAGTGAGACTGACTATGTGTTGCTGTGCTCTGACTGTTTGACTGACTACTATGTGCAGTATGATCCACATGATTATCTGAATGACTTTTACTCGACTTTAATTGACTGTTCAACATGCCAACAAAATATTCTTGACTACTATTATCTGAATTAAACGATTGCAACTGACTGACTTTTTTATTCTTGAGACAATATTTAGCAAAATGACCAAAAGATTTACATGACCTGCATTGAACGCCTTTAGCTGGACATTTGTAGCGATGAGACTGCTCACAGCGGCTGCATGTCTTCGAGTTGCTGATGTGGTCGCTGTTTGAAGCTGATGCTGACTTGCGACTGCTCGAAGCTGACTGGCGACTGCTCGACCTGCGACTGGAAGCTCGCTGTTGACCATCTTGTCGACTACGGCTCCTCCGACTGAGATGCATGACGTTTTCACTGGCGACACTGGTACCTTTGACGATTTTTTCAGCATCCTGCTGAGCGAGTATGAGTGTCCTCGCCAGATCTTGCATTCTCTGATATGTCAAATCAGGTTCTTGCAGTAACCTCTGACGTACATGTGACGAATCTATATTGAGGTTTGCTATAAAAATATCTCTAATTAACGACTCCCTGAGCGTGCCAAACTCACATTCTCTGCTTTTATTTTCCAAATCCGTGAGGAATTCGTCGATGTTTTCGGATTTTTCCTGCCTACGTGTGAAAAATAGGTATTTACACATCGTCACATTTTTTCTTGGTTCAAAGAATTTGTCGAATTTGGACTTGACTTCCTGGAGTGTGCTTCCATCAATCTTTAAGTTAAATGTGTTAAATATATTGAGACCACGTTCACCAATTAAATGCAGTAGAATGGCAATTTTCCGCTTCTCGCTTGACTTGTCTAGGCCTGTGGCTAGCAAATATAATTCCAGCTGCTGCCACCATCTTTTCCACGCCTCCGCATTATTATTTGCTGGATCCGACGAAATATGGAGTTTTTTCAAACGCGCGCTTATAGTTTGGTCATGTCCGCCATCATTGTCGTCACTCGTGGCTTGGTTCGGCATTTTCTGGACCGATCTTCTTTATTTCTTTTTTTTTACACGACTTCTCACACCATGTTGTGTTTATTGAAATGAAAGATAATGTTGAGTAGACTTGGTTTAATGAGACGAGGATCACAGATTCACAGAGCACGTTCAGTCGTGGTATTCCAGACGGGATCAGACATAGCAGTGTCGGACCGATACAGAGCGGAACCATAGATTATTATCTAGTGGTGTACATACTAATTAATTACTAAATAGTGATGTTACAACACGGTGGTGTTGGAAACTGTCGCACGCCGCAGATTCTGCCCCTATCTTAAAGAAATCAAGTGAATATTGCAAATATATCGTCTATCCTGGATTACATCGCATCAAAGTACAACTTTTTTCCCTTAAAAACTGTCATCGATCACCTAATTTCTCTCCACATATTAACTGTACGTTTATCTATTTTTGCAAACCAACACACGTGAAAATATATTACATAGAATGCCAAAACTATATAGAAAAAAAAGAAAGACCTAAAGATATTGATATATTTCACTGATTACGAAAATAGAATAGTTAGAAACCAAAATTAATATAGATAAATAGGGACGTGTGACCTTAACATAAACCTAATCTGAAAACAAACTAACAAAGCTGATCAAAGTTTACTAAACCTTGGTTAAATAACACATTTTTCAACAAAATAACTCTATATATTTTATCACAGCAGTGTCTCTAAGTAATTTTAAATGCAAATCCATTTTTTCTCTTCTATTCATAAAATGCAAATATAGATTTTGCAAGATAATCTGCCTAGTTTATTCATTCAACTGTCTGGCTGAATTGATAAATATTTGAATAAAGCTTTATTATTATTCACAATATTAAAACGTCAGGATAGTTGAATACACGCGCGTAAATAATTCGGTTCTCAATGTCAAATCTCTAACTCTCTCACCCCCTCCACATTCAACACTAAACTCTTAAAAAAATCAAGCCTTTCAACTAGAAAGAAGAAAAGAACCACGTGCGTTTAAAATATAAGTTACCTTGATTTTATGATACTTCTCTTAAACCGTACGGTACTACAGTACACCTTTATGATGAATCCATCCATCTTCTTGTGTAAGGATTTATATAAAAGAACAAGGACGGACTGGGATTGTGTTCAAAGAATCAGCAAATAATTTCAAAGTCAATGTCAGCAGTATTTGAAGGGGTCCGCTAGGGCCGATGCCTGCTAAGGTTGCGGATTTCTTCGAAAGAGTTACCGTGGCCAGGGTACAGGCAACTGACATGCCCTCCCGCTCCACCCAGAGCGGGAGAAGTCATTCGATGATTTCCCACCAAAAAAAGCACTAGTAGCCTGAATTTTTTCTGAACTGTGCCTTTTTGGCGCAGCCGTGAGGCACACTTTACACTTTTTCGATCGAACCTTACACTTTTTATTTTTCTCTTTCCTGATGTATGCCTTTTAGTCTGTATAAATGTATTTTCCTATTCTATACGCTAATGGTTGATAGACGAGGATGTAAGAAAAAGAAGAAGAAAACATGCTGCGCCGACCTCAAGTAAAATGAACGAGGGCAGAAAGATAATGATGAAGTGGCAGCGAAAAGACACCAAAAAAAATTCTTACTTTTTAATATTTGATTTTCCTTCCCTAAAACATATCCACCTTACTTCTGCGCAACATGTCCTCACAAACTTTCAGAGCGAACAATCGCGGAAGAATTTAAGTCACGCCAGACCCACATTGTAATTATGGGATAACATTTGGGAGTCAGTGCATTACCTTCATAGTAATTGTTCGAAAGCCCTTGGTATTTGGTTTAATGGAGAGCAGAAACATCCAGATTGTTCCATCATTGGCACTTAATTTTGTAAGCTGTGTATCGAACGAGATATTTATGATTTATTTACATCTATGTAACTTTTTCTTTTCGAATCGATGATGAAATGATGAGTGAGTTGGCGCTGTAGGTGGCCACGCCAATCGTGACATCAGTGGTGTTTTAAGGTCCACAGAAGTGCAGGTATATGAATAATTATGACACATCAGCATATATGTAACAATGTTTGGTCAGGAGCACCGCATTCACACCGGTTGCCAGTTGCGACTAATAATCATCCATTTCACTCCCTTGTACTTCAGTCTGCAATCGATTGATTGCATTCTATATAGGCCACTGCAGGGCAAGTGGCGTGTGGTCCTGCGGCTGAACGAAGTCGGGTTATAGCAGGCAGGTGGTGTTGTTTCAAAGTCAAAGTCCAAATTCTTTATTGTGAGACAGTGGTTACAGAGTTGTTATTGATATTTTGGTGTGCGTTTGCACTGCTCTACCATGTTAGGCATACAATAGTTTGAAATAATTTGTCATCTTAGACCTAAGTTTATGTGATATATGTAAATTCAACAGGATATTTAAATGGAATTAAACTTAATTTTTGCATCAAAACATAAAAGCAGTTTGGCACTAGGTCATCACAAGTCTGTCGGACTAACATTCGTGTACTGTATAATATGGCCTATTTACCAAGCAGTCATTTAATTTTTTCTTAAAAATAATAATATTTTCGATTTGTCTTATTTGTTTAGGAAGCTTATTATAATTCGTGAAGACATTCCGAAGAAACTTCTAGAAAGTAGCCTGTTTTTAAGGGCATAATATTTGCTATTTTGTCGGCATGTCGACGGCAGTGCAGGTTTTTAAACTTTTCCCCATTGGTTTTCACGAATGTAGCGACCTCATAGATGTAGAGGGCAGGAAATGTCAAAATCTTAAGCTTTTTAAAATATGGCATACAACTCTCTGAGTCACGTATGCCACAAACAGCTCTAAGATATTTCTTTTGCGCCCTAAAAGCGAGTTCCCTGTCTGTAGCATTCCCCCAATAAATTAGTCCATATCTAAGTGTAGACATTACATAGGCATGATAGGCGACTAGTACTGCTGCTTGGTTTACAGTCCTAGACAGTCTGTATAAAGCGTAAGAAAATTTATTTAATTTTTTACACACCGTATCAATTTGTGTTTTCCATGACATATTTTTGTCAATCCATAGTCCTAAGAATTTGATGGTGTCTTTTTCCATAGGTTTCTTTCTTAGGTGGTGGATCTTGGATAATCTTTTTGATTTGGTCTCAAAGGTCTCTTCATCATCATTTTTCTGCTCTAATCCCAATTTAAACATCAGCCTCATAACCCTTTTAATCTAGACTGTGGCAAACTTAAGGCGCTGCCCAAACGTAGGACCGTACCCTATATCAGTCAGCTTTTTTTCACACAGCGAGGCGTTTAAATTTTGTATTGTCATGTTATGTTATGTTCATAGATAAGATTTATTAATAAATATTTCATAAAAATGAAATTGTATCTTCATAAAACAACCGCAAACAGAGCTCAAGAAATATTTTTCCACGCATAATTCTCTAAATATTGAGTGTGAACATAATTGTATGTAACGTTAACAAAGAAGTTTAATCAACTCAAGAAATACGTAAAAATTATTCCACTGAGCCCTGAATTTATATTTTAATTTAATGAAAACTGAAAACATGCTTTTATTTCGGTGGTCATTTCATTCAACTAATATCAAACGTATCGCTGTTTTGAATCTTATTTACTGCCGTTATGCACTATTGTCAAATACATATAAGCCGTACCTTCTTACCATGCCTTACGGATCATTTTGGAGGTATTCGGCATATTCCAAGCAAAAGTCTTATGGGTCTAGCACAACCGTGCGGAGTTAACGTAACGGAAAATTGAAAATACTCATTATGTTTAGCTTGAAGACTTCATTACCTTCAAATTCATATCAAATTCATACTTTAAGTAACGTTTACTATGCGAGGTCGTGTTCTCTCTAGCAAAAAACTGAATCCACAAAGTGGGTACTGATTTAATAAACAGCTAGCCAAAAAAATATCTAAATTCAAGTGAAATTCTCGTAACTGTTGAGTCTACGGTGAGACTGGTAGCCCAAAGCCCGACTCGGGAAACAATTGCGATGTAACTGCGCATTACTTTGATAGTTATTATAATGGTGATGGTTGTAAGCCATCGTTTACAGTAGGTTCAAATGTAAGCGGTGGAACGACGGCTTTATTACTCACTGTTACGGTGGAGGAATGAATGTTGCTGTGGCTTTGTTATGTAAAATAATAGCAGGGAGAATGGACGGGCAATATGACGTTCTATTATCTTCTCTTACATTGCTAAGTAGGTTTGAGATATCAAACCCGGGCCCTCATGCTCCTGCCAGGGTCGCGAGATTTGTTGGAAAGAGTTACCGTGGCCCTGGAATATAGGCAACTGAAGGAACACGGGTGGGCTTTAGTCAGTAAAAGTCTGACCGCCCTCCCGCTCCATCCAGAGTGGGAGATGTCATTTGATAATTTCCCACGCACAAAATAAGGACCTCATGCTTAGCAATAACGTTTGCCGCAACAAGATAAAAATCAAAAAAGTTTTTTCTCATAAATCTACATGGGCGCTTATGAAACGTCAGAAGCTAGGTAATTGGAACCGTGCTGTTCCAATTTGTTGATTCCTATGGAGAAGAGCCAACAAGAGAATCCATGGTTACTCTTTAAAAAATAATTGGCTTCACAATAGTTTCAAATTCCAGTGTTAATCGGTATGGGAGGACAGTGTAGGCTTGTCAAGTACCAGGTATTTAATAAGGGGCTGTCTCCACGAGCGAGAGAATCGCGTCGGATCCGTGCTTCTATCGTCGGGTCGTCTCCACGAACGAGCGATTATTCCGCCAGCGTATCGTCGCGACTGGTAACGGAATCGCCGCGTGCCCGCAACGACTCGTAACGGAATCGCCGTGTTTCCGCGACGAGGTGTTGTGCAATAGTTTTGTTGAAAGAGTTCAGTTAGGTGCCACACGAGAGCGAAATAAGTAGTGTCTCAGTCAATAAATTACAATACAGCGCGCCCGCCGCGCGCTCGCTGCGAGAGCGCCACGTTCTGCGGCGAGCGCGCGGCGTGCGCGCCACCAGTAGCGACGATACCGCGGCGATACGACGACGTTACGCGCGCACATTGCCACTCGTCGCATCGCCGCGATAACATTGCCGTGTGGAGAAGCGTTCATAGAGAGTGAATAGAAATACGTGGCACGACGATATTATCGCCGCGATTCTCTCGCTCGTGAAGACAGCCCCTAAAGTAGAATATTGTCGACAGTCTACAAGGCCTACAATGTTCGCACAATCACAAAAATTTAAAAGAATCTACATTCATGAACAGAACAAGACGAACGATTAAAATAATAGTTCACACTTATTATACACAAGAGCTATCAACAAGGTTACTTGTACTCTCTTCGATAGTTACATATTTTTCTCTGACTCTTGCTAGGCGGGCAGAACACTCGCCGAGAGACTCATACAGCACGCTTGGTACGGTTGCTCGTAATCGCTCGTCACTGTTGCGCACTCGCAGCTTATAAATCAGCCTAAAATTTTCCCACTGCTGTGTCACAGGACTCCCATTTTCGATATGTCACATATTTTTGAATTTTTGGCACTCGGACATTTTCCTCACAATGTTAAACGTCTCGGCGCTGGAAGATAGCAGCAAGAAATGGGCTGGATCGGAATAATACTACTTAAGTTCACGGATAGTGCTTTTATTTTACGGAGTGACGCCCGTTTTGCTTGTGGTTACCAAGTGTACAAGCAAAGCATGAATGTGTGCGTAAAATCGAGAAGCGTCAGCTCATAACTCACACACACATATACCCGACTTCATCAAAGTCTCGGACGTTATCGAGAGCTTCTACGCTTACACACGTATTAACAGCAGATTTGTACACTTGGTTACCCGGTTATTCAGTCAGATAAAAATAATTTAATAAGAACATATCAACGAGGATAATATTAGAAGCATTCTTCGAACTCAGTTAATGATCACGTAACTACGTAATAATTATTAAGTGGAGATATAATTTGACGAAGATTAATTATTATTAATTACTACAGTAGGTACCTACGTGTGTTCTGTTAGCGATGTCAGGTGAGATGTTTGTAATTCACTTTGTCCTGAATAATCCTGGTTTTGTTGTAAGGTTGTAATAGGATCACACGTTCAGATATTTCCTGGAATTTCAATTACGAATTCAAGAATTAAGTCAGCTTACGACTCAAAGAACTGAAATATAAAATGAGATGATAAAGATGTGTGTTTATGACTGCACGGTAGACGTTAAAACTTACTACTGGAGCCGAGTAAATGTGATTCCAGCCTTGTATACCCATGTCAGTATCACCTACTCGAACGTGACAGTTCAGTCTCGTTCACTGATCAGAAAGACCGCAAAGTGCGTCTTTAGAAATTTTCACAACCGAAATGACGAAAATCGTTTTTGAAGTCGGTTATTTTTTTTCTTTTTAGCAAGAGTTTTTATTTTTCCCTTTTTCTTTATGGTATCTGCCCCGCACTAATTCGTATACCACTACTAGCCAGGTCAATTGCAATGACAGGAAGTATTTTATTTTTCTTACAGCCACTGCCACATGTTTTAGAACGTGTTTTTTTTCTAAAACACCTTAGTTTCCTCATGATATTTCCTTCACTGCTATGAAAGCAGCTGTGATGTAATAAAATACCTACACGAAGCAAAGTTCTTAACCCCAGCATCAAATTCATTTTCCTTAAGGCAAAATACGCTCTTAACAGCTAGGAAACTAGTTTAGTAATACAACTTCCTAACTCAGTATTACGGTTGTTCTTTATTGCACAGAGTAAGGGGATCATGAATAAAGGCATGCAGTCTTCCAAAGAGTAAGCCTACTTTGCCTTAATCTCTGAGAACTTTCTCACATACTGTGATCCTGGGAAAAAGCCGATGTTATTACCCCAACAGTCCAACTTTCTGATAATCTTTTATGAACAAATTTAATTACTGCACAGCAATTGGTAGTACACTTAAAGTATGAATAAGACAAGCTTGAAAAAGGTTTTTTGGGTTCATTTGGCGGGTTCTGGTTTTTACATCTGATAATACGTAAGTCCAGTAAAAATCGAAGCGTGTTTCATTTTTTTTAACTATTATTTATTTTCTATTTTGTAGGGTATTTTGAATTTTGTGACGTATGTCAGCGTAGTTTCCGAACACAGTTTTTTTGGCTATCCCGGTAACCTCGCTGGAGCGCTGGATACGATTGCACGCAGTCAAGTAAACACGTGCACTTGTATCGGATTATCCCATGGTGTTTTTGTTTTATTTTTTGTATTTAGTTCTTAAGTATCTTGTCTCATTACTAACATTAGTTTTTCATAAGCATTTCTGTGTTACTAACAATTTTATGTATGTTAAATCTGAAATAAATGAAAATAATAAGTAACCTCGGCAAGAATAGTGGCACAAATTTATAAAATTATTGTATTGTCATCGGTTTTTGATATGTATGCCAAATTTCAAGTTAATCCGACGTTTTAAAGGGGGTCAAAATCATATTCAAAATTTCCAAAACATAGGCACATTCTAACATACTAATATACGTTTGAAGCTAATAAACGCTAATATTCGACTGACCTGTTAGTCTAGTGATTAATGACCCTGACTGCAGTCGTAGGTTCGATTCTCACCCAGGACAAATCTTTGTGGGATGAGCATAATCATTTATTCTGTGTCTGGGTGTAATTTATCTATAATATGTAAATATTTAGAAATATATAAGTATATTTATCAGTTGTCTGGTTGCCATAGTACAGGCTCTGCCTAGTTTGGGATCAGTCAACGGTGTTTTGGTTGTTTTTGTGTTAAAAGGAGAACAAATTCTTCGACACACTAAACTTTTTTTTTAAGTGTGTAGAAGAATATTTTCAGTAAAAAAAGTTTTCTATAAAAATCAAGGTAACCAATGATTACGACGCTTTTTTTTTTTTTTTTTTTTTTTTCAGGATGGGAAATCATCAAATGACTTCTCCCGCTCTGGGCGGAGCGGGAGGGCGTGTCAGACTTTTACTGACTAAAACCCACCCGTGTTCCATCAGTTGCCCATGTGCCAGGGTCACGGTATCTCTTTCGAACAATCACGCGACCCCGGCAGGCATCGGTCCTAGTAGACCCCTACACTGCTGCTGACATCTCTTTGAGGCGCGCGTGGAACACTGCGCGCCGTCGACCCGAGCTTGGTCCTTACCGGGCGGCGAGCTACCCATTGCTCGCCACCCGCAAGCTCGCGCCTACGGTGGCCGGGAGTCCGCTATTGACTCCCGACGCCCGGGGCGTCTCCTCCTGCGGCGGCTAGGGACGTGAGGGCGCAGAGACTGCCACTCCCTCACGCGCCCCACCTCCTCCTTCGCGAGCATTACTGCTTCGCAGAAGGAGGTGACGGCTTCCCATTCCCTCTCGCTCCGTACCATGGCTTGCACCAGGGCCGGACGCGAGAGGTCGCCGCCGCCGATCGCCTCCACGAGGACACGGCGGTGCTCCGCCCAGGCAGGGCACGCCTCCACCGTATGCTCCACCGTGTCCTCCAGACGATCCTCGCAATGGAAACACCCGGACGTATCCTCCCGCTTTATCCTGAACAGGAACCCACCGAAGCACCCATGCCCGGTGAGAACCTGCGTCAGGCGGAAGGTGAGGACGCCGTGACGCCTCTCTATCCACTCCTCAAAGAGGGGACTTACCGCCGCAATTGTGGCGTGCCCAGCACTAGGTTGCGACAATCGTACCCGCCATGTCGCCATGAGATCACACCGGAGCTCTGTCCGCCGTGCCGCGATTTGTCGCGGCAGCGGAGTTTCGCCCCGGCGTTTCGCCTCCTCGCGCCACTCCCACATGTGGGCGAGGACCTTTGCCTCCAGATCCCATGGCGGCACTCCGGCAAGGAGGCTCGCTGCCTCGCAGGAGACCGTGCGGTATCCCCGGATTAACCGGATGGCCATGACCCTCTGGGCCGCACTCAACCGGCGCGCTGGGCGCAGCCTCAATGAGGGCGCCCACACCGGTGCCCCGTAGAGGGCCATGGACCGCACGACCCCCGTGTAGAGCCTCCGGCAGGAGGCGTTTGGACCCCCCAGATTGGGCAGGAGCCGCTTTAATGCAGCCCCAGCCCGCTCCAGTCTGGGAGCCAAACGTCGGAAGTGCTCGACGAAGTTCCACCGGCTGTCGAGGACAAGTCCCAGGTATTTCATCGTCGACTCGACGCCGATGTGAACCCCTCCCACCGTGAGTTGGGAACCCGCAGGTGGCGCGTTCCGAGGACCATGAAAACCCATGGCCTCGGACTTGTGCAATGCCACCTCGAGTCCCAGTTGCCGGATCCTATCGACGATTGTCGCAACCCCGCGTGTCATCAGTTCGGCCGCCGCCTCGTGCGACCTCCCCTGCGCCAGGACCAGCGTGTCGTCAGCGTAGCAAACTACGCTGACGCCGCTAGGGAGGTCGGCGCGCAGCACCCAGTCGTAACCGATGTCCCACAGATGCGGCCCCAAGACCGATCCCTGTGGGACACCGCACGACATCTCTCGCCGGTTCCAGTCTCCCTGGTGACCGGGGTAATGATTACGACGCTTGGACTGATAATCACTGATCTTTTATTTCTAACCGATTCACAAAGGATGAAGATTTCATTAGTTTTGTACGTATGTTCTAGGGATATTATGGATATGAAATTTCGGATACGGATTGGATACGGATGTAGGAATGATTATTATACCGGAAACGGATACGGATATGAAATTTGTACGGATTATCCGTTAGTTTCGGATAATTTCGGTTACTGTTATTAAACTTTTAAGGAATTTCAAAAGTAAAATACAAATAGCTAATAAAATGGTTTTATTTATATGTCACCATTTGGTAGGAATTACAGTCAGTCTGTGAGTTATTATTACAGCTATTTAAAATAAAAATGATTATAAATATATATTGAGTGTTCTCTAATCTACCTAAAATAAAATGTAATAACAAATCCGATATTATCCGAAACTTTTATTTCGGATTCGGTTACGGTTACGGATAAATTTTTATATCGGATATCCGATAGTTTCGGTTACGGTTACACGGTATGGTACGGTATGTTCCACGATATTTCCGGCAATGTGAATTTATTTCAATGATTATTATTCTTTAACACGTTAACTACCATGTCGGACTATGTATCTGACACTTTTTGATCCATTCAGGCCTTGTTGGACTATATGACCGACAACACGTACAAAATCTGAACATGTCGTTGCTGCCTGGCGGCCATGTTTTTGGAATAAATAAAGTATTGAGGAAGAAATAATCGATTTAAAGTGAAGTAACACTAAGTAAATTTTTTGACTTTTTCTTGACAGGCCTGTTGGTCTAGTGGTTACTGACCCTGACTGCTATGCCGGAGGTCGTGGGTTCGATTCCCACCCAGGACAAATGTTTGTGTGATGAGCACGATCATTTGTTCTGTGTCTGGGTGTAGTTTATCTATAATATGTATGTATTTAGAAATATATAAGTATGTTTATCAGTTGTCCAGTACCCATAACACAAGCTCTGCTTAGCTTGGGACTAGATGGCGTTGTGTGATAGTTGTGGAATATTATTTATTTTATTATTTTTCTAATTTTAGCCCTGGCAATTAACGTGTTTAACTTTACGGGGCATCATCACATCATCATTCAGTCAAAAAACGTCCACTGCTAGTCATAGGCCACTCCCAATTTAGAGAGGGTTTGACATAATCGCCATGCTTGACAGGCAGGTTAGCGATCGCAGTATGATGTATGTAAAATGCATAGAGAACGCTGTTGCCCGTTCTCTAGTAAGTCCTTTAGTCGCCTTTTACGACACCCACGTGAAGAAATGGGATGGTGGTATTCTTTTTTTTTTTTTTTTTTTCAGGATGGGATATCATCAAATGACTTCTCCCGCTCTGGGCGGAGCAGGAGGGCGTGACAGATTCACTGACTAAAACCCACCCGTGTTCCATCAGTTGCCCATGTGCCAGGGTCACGGTATCTCTTTCGAACAATCACGCGACGTGGTATTCTTTACGTCCGGTCCCAGACAATACTACTTATATACGGTATTTCACGGGTGGTCCTTCATAATTTTTATATAGTTTCCTTGCGTGATTTTTGCGGTAGCTTCCATAATACGTTTTTAATCCACTTTTATTTATCTTAATATTTTTCTTAAAATTTCCTTTCAATGGTGTTTACATAACAAGTAGTGGTATATGAACTGGTATAGGATAGGTCATAAATAGTGAAATTTTTTAAACTTTTTTACAAAGAAAGACAACTGTCTACAAATAAAAACGAAAACCTCAAAAATAACTTTAATTTCGGAATTCAGTGGCAAAAAAACGAAAATACACAAACTAAAATTTTTGATTTTAAAGTGTTTTTTCATACGATATACTTATGTCTACAGCTAATGTTACACAACCTTGTCACTATTCATACTCTGTGTGTGTATCTTCACAACATGTACTAGTCAAAGCTGCCTTTGTGTTAAGTCCATGTTTGACTTAGAACGATCAAGTTTTCAGTCGTACATTCGATGTAATTTTAATAAGTAGTCTAGAGAACGAACTTTTGATTTCCGCTGGATAGGGTTTTAAGTTTATTTTCCGTTTTAAAGTTTATTTTCCGGGGTTTATCAAAGATTTTATAGGAATACTAGCTGTAGCCCGCGGCTTTGTCTGCGTAGTGTTCAGAAGTTATCTTACGGAAACTTTTTACCAAAATCAAAATATTTTTATTTCACAGAAAACCTACATGGGCATTTCTAAAACTTCAGAAGTTAGATGCACGGTTCCAAGTCATTGATTCCTATGGAGAAGAGCCGGAAAGAAACTTCATGGTTACTCTTTAAAAAAATATTGGCTTTTACAATGATTTTACATTACAGTATTAATAGGCGCGGGAGAATAGTGTAGGACTGTCAACAAGTAACAACTACTTAATAAAATGAAAAATTGCCAACAGTCTACAAGGCCTGCAACGTTCTCATATTCACAAAATATAAAAGAATCTACTTATATGAGAGTATTTCGTAATAAAACATAATTACCTATTTAAACGTTTTCACAGTAACAAAGTATAAAAGAATCTACAGAAATCATTTCGGTTTATAAATATCATCCTGAGTTCTAGCCTAGGTTACGTCTATCCGGGTGTCAATTTATATCCAAATACTTTCTGCGGTCGCGACGAGAATTGGAAGCAGCATTACCAGTACTTTCATTAACAATATTTATAATGGATTAACTAAAGTGATTCAACATCATTCTGCCTTTTTTTTTTTCAGGATGGGAAATCATCAAATGACTTCTCCCGCTCTGGGCGGAGCGGGAGGGCGTGTCAGACTTTTACTGACCCGTGAAAACTCACCCGTGTTCCATCAGTTGCCCATGTGCCAGGGTCACGGTATCTCTTTCGAACAATCACGCGACCCCGGCAGGCATCGGTTCTAGTAGACCCCTACACTGCTGCTGACATCTCTTTGAGGCGCGCGTGGAACACTACGCGCCGTCGACCCGAGCTTGGTCCTTACCGGGCGGCGAGCTACCCATTGCTAGCCACCCGCAAGCTCGCGCCTACGGTGGCCGGGAGTCCGCTATCGACTCCCGACGCCCGGGACGTCTCCTCCTGCGGCGGCTAGGGACGTGAGGGCGCAGAGACTGCCACTCCCTCACGCGCCCCGCCTCCTCCTTTACGAGCATTACTGCTTCGCAGAAGGAGGTGACGGCTTCCCAAAAAAAATGTGGAACGCTTCACGATTTTGCGTGTCATCCTTGCGCAGGGGCCATGCTAATCTTCTCTATATCGTTCCAATTTTAGTATATATACTGCCGAAGCAAGTACACATCATTCTGCCTTCTAAGCCTTTTCTCAACTATTTCTGGAGTCGGTTTAACTACCTCGTTGATCTAGTGGCAGTAAGCGCTACTGCTGAGCTTGAGGTCCTGGGTTCGATTCTCAGGTCGGGCAAAGTGTTATTAGATTTTTCCAACTGGAATTTCTCAGTAACAGCCCGGAGTCTGGATTTGTGGCCGGTTGATGGCAATAGGCTTGCCCCCTATTACATGGGACTTAAACATAACTGGCGAAATGTGGGTGTACTATAGGTACGCCTCTGCCTAACCCTTCGGGGAAACAAGGCGTGATGTTATGTTATGTGTTCTGGAGTCGGCTTCCAGTCTAACCGGATGCCGTTGAATAATGTTCTGTATTTTACAGGATTACACCTATTAATACGTGGATTGTACAGCATTTTTATAAAATGGTGTTTTGATAAGAATAGACTCTACCTATATTATGTTTTTTAATAATTTATGAGCTCAATGAAAAGAGAACCCTTTAATCGGTTTACGTAATACCACGATCTCTTGTGGTGGCAAAATAATAGTTTGGCTCGATGGGATTTCCCATCTGCAAAAATGAATAACCGTAGACAATCTTTCACCCCCCCCCCCCCCTATTTTCAAAGATCCTCTCTTAGTGCTCACCTCCGTGTCCTAGAAAGCACGTCAAGCCACATGGGTGGGTCATTTGTGGACCTTTAACAGTCGTCAATGTATGCACATAGTTTTACCGAAAGTTATCGTAGCACCCAGTTACTGGGTTGCAAATATCAGATAGGCAGACGCTCCATGTAAAATACTGGTATTGGGGAAAGGCTCGGCAGATTGAGTGCTCACCTACGTTATAATATAAGGCCCTCTTGGATGTATTTTCATACTTCTTGACCCAGCGATTCCGACTGAGCAGTATGAGTTGTGTTAGTGAATTAAATAAAACAAAAACTGATTCTTCTGTGACTTCATTCACTACGTCTCATAAGACTAATTAATTTACCACTTAGCATTGCTCGGAAGACATGTGTCGATAATTACAAAGAAATGAATTCCCAGGAACACGTGTAATTAATTACGAGGATATTAATTCCTAAGAACACAAGTCGTACCACCCGGAGCTAAAGAGCGCTAAGCAATGTTGTCATTATAATCTAATCCATTTGAATAGAACCATGATTAATAAATAAAAAAAGAACTATATATATTTTCTTTGAAAAATATTAACATCCACACTATCCACACTATCCACACTTCCACACAAACATTATAAATGCAAAAGTAACTCTGTCTGTCTGTCTCGCTTTCCTGATAAAACTACTGAACCGATTTAAATGAAATTTGGTACACAGATAGTTTAGAGCCGGAGAAAGGACATAGGCTACTTTTTATCCCGGTAGTATGTTCCCGCGGGATAATTTCCGAAGCCGCTGGCAAAAGCTAGTTTTCAATAAATAACACGTTACGCACACTACTATTCATTACCGTGTATTTAATACACACATGCATATATATTCTTTTGTTTATGGTCCAAATCTGTGGTCCAATCGAAAATATCTGTCTTCGATATTTGGTGTCTATAGTCTTACTGAATGTCAAGTATAACCATAGGTAATAAATTAATTTTATAGATATGTAACCTATTTCATTTTTAGGGTTTCGTTGCCAAATGGCAAAAAACGGAACCCTTATAGATTCGTCATGTCTGTCTGTCTGTCTGTCTGTCTATCTGTCTGTCTATCTGTCTGTCTGTCTGTCTGTCTGTCTGTCTGTCTGTCCGTCTGTCCGTCCGTATGTCACAGCCACTTTTTTTCCGAAACTATAAGAGCTAGGCTGTTGAAACTTGGTAAGTAGATGTATTCTGTAAACCGCATTAAGATTTTTACACTATAATAGAAAAAAAAAAACAATACATTTTGGGGATCCCCATACATAGAACTAAAACTCAAAAAAAATTTTTTCATCACACCCATACGTGTCCATCTATGAATAGGTCTTCAAAAATGGTATTGAGGTTTCTAACATCATTTTTTTCTAAACTGAATAGTTTGTGCGAGAGACACTTCCAAAGTGGTAAAATGTGTCCCCCCCCCCCCCCCCGTAACTTATAAATTAAGAGAATGATAAAACTAAAAAATATATATGATGTACAGACGCCAACACATCAAGCTACTACAATCTGTCAGATTTCTTTGATAGATTTTCGACTTTATTTCTAGAGCATTAGGTTCAAGGTTCATTGGGAAAAATTGACAGTTTCGGGTAGCTTGACCTGGTGGCGTCTGTACATTACCATGTAAGTTACCACCGAAAATTGGTTTGAACGAGATCAAGTAAGTAGTTTTTTTTTTTAAAACGTCATAAATCGTAAACCGCAATTTACCTTTCATTCAATCAACTGAAATAAAAAAAAAATAAAAAAAAACATTTATTTTCATAAACATAAACCTTATGCATAAACCGAGAATACCTACAGGTTTGTTCGGAACCCTCGGTGCGAGAGTCCGACTCGCACTTGGCCGGTTTTAAAATCTATGATCATATCGAGAATATTTGTCTTTAATATTATTTGTCTATAGTGTTAGGTACTGAATGTCAAATATAACCATATTATTTTTTTATATTTATTATTATAATAGCTTTTGCCCGCGGCTTCGCCCGCGTGGATGTCGGAAATTAACACAGGTATTTTTTTTTAATAAAAGAATTTTTCTAAAATAAAAGTAGCCTAAGTTACTCTTTGTAACATCAGCTATCTGCCAGTGAAACTCCCGTCAAAATCGGTACAGCCATTTCAGAGATTTGCTTGAACAAACAGACAAACAGACAGACCTACAAAAATTGTAAAAAATATTGTTTTGGTATACGTACCGTGTAAACATCCATATACACTTCGTAAAAAGTGGTCATCTTAATATTACAAACAGACACTCCAATTTTATTTATTTGTACTTCAATTTTATTTATTCGTATAGAGTATAGATATATTTTTTTAATTTAATAATTTATTTGTATTCAAATGAAGTACGGCCGAATTTCGAACAATGGGCGATCACTAGTACTTAATATTACGCCTGTTATCCCAAAGAGTAAGGAAGAAGTATACCTATAGTAAACCTGCATTACGCTACTTATGATAGGCGAGCCTATAACCATCAACCGGGCAAACACGCAGACTCCCAACTGCTAATGAGAAATACTTGATAGAAAAAACTAATAACGCTTTTCACGAACTGAAAGATAACTGCCTTATATTGATCTATTTTATCTTCAAGAAAGCTTATATACATCACAACTTAACAGATATACATAATCAGAATTTATTAATTGGTAAAAATGTAGTATGCGGATTGCACAGGACTGCTTAAAATGTGATCGTATTTTGATCTTTTTAGTTGCAGTTAGGATTCTTGTTTTTTTTTTCGAACGGTATGTAGTAGGGCATGAATGAATTGATAGCACAATTTTATTTTTTTACCGACTTCAAAAAAGGAGGAGGTTATCAATTCGACTGTATTTTTTAAGTTTGTTGCCTCATAACTTTTGACTGGGTGAACCGATTTTGATTATTCTTTTTTTTATTTAAAAGCTGGTGCTTTCCAAATGGTTCCGTTTGGACAATGGAATCCATGTGAAAACCATTTAAGTCTTAAATTTGCAGTAAGTATTTGCGCGACAAATGAACGAATAACGCGATTAGATTAGTGCGGAGTATCTACCATAACTAAAAAGTTAAACATATAATTTTTTTTTCTGACCTACAAAGCTACGAATTTTGTAAAATTATTTGAGGACACTCTTGACTTGCACCGCTTCACAAAACAAGAGAAAACTCTTTTGGAACTTGGACCTGGTCCAGATCACGTACTGCGGTCGCATTATAAAGTATTCAGAATATTTATGACTGCTTGGCTGTCTGTACTGCGAACTAAGTGGGGGGGGGGGGGGGGGGTAATAATAAGAAATGTGTAATCTAAGGAAAAATATTATATTGCCAAGAGTTATCAGGGAATGTCAGGTAGAGTCTTGTGTGAATAATATTGTATGAGATTCCTTGTTTCTTATATGAATTACAAATGGATTCACTTTATTACTAAATAAGTGACAAGAGCGTACAAAAATACAAAATTGTTAGCACTTAAACGTCACATCTGAAGATAGAAAGAAAACTACTTCAATTAAATAGGGTGGCCAGCACGTTTGTATGGTTACAGATTGGGCGTCCATGTCTCTAACAGCCTGTTTGGTCCAAAATTTTCACTTTTCGCTTTTTACTTTTCGTTCTTTTTGTTTTTACTCTTAAGAGACGCAGTGTGATGTTAAGTAATCTTCCTAAAAAATTTGGCTATCAAATGATAGCCAAATTCTTAAGGAAAACATAACATCAAAAAGATTTTTTAGTATCCACTTCGTATTTCCAGAGATTAGAAAAGTCGAACAAACAAACCTTCGGCTTTTTATAAGGAGTAAAAATTAAGGTTGAAAAATCAACCATCTAAACTTCAGATTATACAAGACGTAAAAATAATGCATAATAACATTCAATAACAACAGAAAGCGAAAATTTTACAATTGTCTCAAACATTTTTCATTTCTCATAGCGTGTCGTAGAATGCAATATTGGACATTTCCAAGTTGTCGGCTATTGAAACTTATTGCAACATGACTCGACATGTCTGGCTAAATTATACTTTTCACTGCAATTGTCTGCGACAGTCTGCATAAGGCCCCGTTTACGGCTTCGAGCGGTGCGACTTTGCGATGCGATTTGCATGAAGTAACTATCGCGCGTGTCTTCTGATTCCGCGTGTTGCGTTACTAGTCGCGTCTCGGTTACTCGTGGTAGGTTCTAGTAGCCCATTCACATGTAACACTACCACACCTAGTTACGAGTGACTAGTGTCGCTTTAACTTCTTGCAGTTTCGTTGTGGCTGCGTCTTCGCTTATAGTTGGGATATGGTTATACCTTGGCTAATGTTTGTAGTTAGATCGACTCCAGCTATGTGGTTGCGTCGACGCAACTTTATGTTTGCAGTACGGTTACGACGTCGCCTTGATGTGGTTGGTATGGGCCAGGCTACAACACTGTGTTACAATGACGCAACACAAAAACGACGTCACACTACAATGCGATGCGATGACGCACTGCAACAATTTTATCGCATTCGGCATCGTATGCAAAGTCGCTGCCTAAAGCTTCGCAACCTAGATTTGTGCCATGTGGCAACGTATTGGAAATTTCCACGATGCGTTGGCAAAGTCGTAGATTTCTACGGTGCGTCTTCGAACCGCAGTGTTGTGGCCTTGCCCTATCGCTCACACGGTTTATTTTTGCGACTAAATGTAGTTCGTGTGAATGACTTTATGACGTGGCGCACATTGACGTGGTCTCGTTGTGGTATGATCGGGTCCTAAACAATTTATTTTATTTGACCGAAAGCTCACCTTCCACGACCACATAGCCACGGTAACTAAGGAATCCTACTAAAGATTTGATTTTGTTCTGCGTAATTGCCGCGATATTAGCTCCTCACATGCCATCAAAATAATATTTAATGCACTCGTACGTTACAAATTGGAATCTAGCTCTTGCGTATGGAACCCACACGAAAGTAGCTACGCTTTCATATTAGAAAAGTACAAAAAGCGTTCCATCGGGTTCTCTACAAGCGTACATATGACTATTACTCTTACCTCTATCCCACTGAAATTCTACAGTGATGCCTCAGATATAATTTGTTAGAGGCAAGGTGAACAAAACGCCAGCTCATCGTAGTTTGTAGGACGCTCCGTAGTACTATTGACGCGCCTGATCTGCATGCTGTGCTGGCTCGCTTTTGGTCCCAGCCAATTACTGTTGCAGCAGAAAACACAAGCAGTTTGCTGTGCCTCCATGCTACACATATACAAAGACCTTATTGGTATTTCAGAAGTACTGTGAGCCCTCTCATAGTACGTATACTTCTGACATGCCAATAAAGTCTTTAAGTTATGAAAATGTTGTTAAGTTTTTAAAATATTTTCTATTTTTTGTGCATGTGTATAAATTGCGTCGTTAATGTCTGTTATTGGTTTTAATTAACGAAATAAATATATTTGTTTTCTCCGAAGTCGCTATCGTAAGACGCATGTCGCTTGAGCGTGTAGCTCTGTTCATGGTCACGGGGTAAAGCTCGGGACACAATGTAGCCAGTAAAGGCTTTGGGAGGTCCTTGTTTCTGTCTGGAGGATCTAAGAAGACTTGATCTAGGCTACGTTTAATTAATTTAATTGTGGTTTTGAAACTGAAGGGTCCTCAACGTCAGATAATTAATTGAATGACAATCTAAGGCTGACTTGACTATTATATTGAGACCAATAAATCTTTGAAAACGTCATTGCAGCCTAGTGTGACAAGAAATATTGTTCATTCAAATAATTATCAAACCAGTTTCCAATATAACTGATTTCTACTTCAACAAATATCAACTTTAATAATTTCGGAATAAGGTTCATTTAAGAATGACTTTTTTTTTTTTAACTTAGCTAATACAATATAATTAAACTTTATTTTTAATTCGGCAAACGGTAATATTATTCTGTTTTTGTCTTCCGACAAAGGCCTCCTCTAAAGATCGCCATTCTGTCCTGTTCAATACTGTTCGAATCCATGTTGGGCCCGCTATTTTCCTGAGGTCACCCTCCCATCTCTTTGTCTGTCTCCCTCTGTTTCTTTTGCTGTCGAGTGGGTACCACTCCGTTATTTGTTTTGTCCATTTTTCTTTTTTCTCTCTTGCCATGTGTCCTGCCCACCTCCACTTTAGTTTTTTGTATGTTATGTATGCATTCTTGAATTTGGTTTTACTTTTTATGTCTTTTAATTTTTCACGGTCTTTCCTTTTAATTCCTAACGTACTTCTCTCAATTCCGTTTTGACAAACTTTTATTTTATTTGCCAGTTGTTCTGTCAATGCCCAGGTTTGACACCCGCATAGTAAGCATGGTAGAATGCACATGTTACATACCTTCCTTTTGTCTTTCATCGGCATTTCTGTGTTCTTCATTACTTCGCTAAGTGACCAATATCTTTTCCAAGTGTTAGCTATTCTTCTTTCTATTTCCTTTTTCATGCAGTCTTTGGTAGATATTAACTGTCCTAAGTATATGTATTCTTGTACGTATTCTATTTGCTCATTATTCACTTTTATGATGTCTGTTTGTGAAGAGTTAGTCATAATTTTTGTTTTAGATAAGTTCATTGCTAGCCCGGCCTTGTCACTTTCATCGGCTAGTTGTTGCAGCATTATTTGTAGCGTTTTTGGGCTTTCCGAGAATATTATTAAGTCGTCTGCAAAACGTAAGTGGCTCAGGTTTTCACCGTTTATATTTAGTCCATTATTCGTCCAATCTAGGTTCCTGAATATCATTTCTAAGACGGCTGAGAATAGTTTAGGTGATATAGGGTCCCCTTGGCGTACACCTCTCTTGATAGTAAATTCTTCGCCTATAGCTTCTAACTTTACTTGCGCTGTACTTTTCGTGTATACATCTTGGAGTATTTGTATGTATTTTGTTTGTACCCCCTGTGTTTTTAGTGCATCCCAAATAAATCCGTGTTCTAGTGTGTCGAATGCTTTATTAAAATCAACAAACCCTAGATTAGTAAGTTTTGTTATATTCTTTGTATTTTTGTAGTACTTGTCTAAGGGCGTGAATATGGTCTATGGTTGAGAAATGTCTACGGAATCCAGCTTGTTCTTTGGGCTGATTTTCTTCAAGGGTTTTAGTAATTCTCGATAGCATAATTTTTGAAAATTCCTTATAAACATTAGACGTTAAACTAATGGGCCTGTAATTTGCTATGTCACCTTTGTCGCCTTTTTTATGTCGTAGTATAATGGTTGATTTAGTCCAATCTTCAGGAATTATTTCTGTTTTGATAATTTCGTTAAATATATCTGTGAGCTTTGGAGCAATCACTGGTAATGTTATTTTCAGTAATTCATTTGTAACGAGATCTGATCCAGGAGCTTTATCGTTATTTTGTGTACCAATTGCTTTTATGGTTTCTTCTTTTAGTATTTCAGGTATGTCCTCTTCATCACTAGTACTACCAAAAAACAAGAGGTCTTGGGTTCGATTACCAAGGTCGGGCAATGTGTTAATGGCTATTTTTATCTGAAATTTCCCAGTAGCAGTCCGGATTCAGAACTGATGCCTGGCTGGTGGCAATATGCCCGCTCTCTATTACATGGGACTTTAAAAACGTAACAGGCGAAATTTGAGTTTACTTTAGGAACAGCTCTGCTCAATCCTTCTGGGATACAAGGCGGGAGTGCCACATAAAAGTCAAAAATATTTCAAATTGTAGCGGAGGTTAACTATCAATCAATCAATCAACTCAGCCTAGCGCAGTCCACTGCTGGACATAGGCCTCTCCCATGTTGCGCCACAATATCCTGTCCTCCTCCTTCCGCATCCAGTCTGTCCCAGCCACCTTTTTGAGGTCGTCGGTCCATCTAGCTGGGGGGCGCACTACGTTTGTCGATACGCGGTCTCCACTCCAGGACTCGTCTGCTCCTTCGGCCATCGGTCCATCGACAGACATGGCCAGCCCACTGCGACTTTAGCCTGCTCACTCTGCAAGCTATGTAGGCAACTCCAGTTCTTTTCATTACGAGGTTAACTATCATCATCATCATCATTTCAGCCGTACGACGTCCACTGCTGGACTTAGGCCTCCCCCAATTTGGGAGGCTACACTGAACTGGCCTTGGGGAACTATACTGTAAGTGAAACTTTAGCAGCAGTCACGAAGTCCTTTTATCCTTCCTTTCCTACCCTAAAGTCTCTCCGGAGCTACCTACTGGAATGGTTTCCCTCTTTTTATTTTCGAGAACCTTTGCGGTCTGTTTACGCTGCGCTTCGTTGAATTGGTGGGATCTTACAGCTGGCATCCCTTAAGGCGGTAAATTTTCTCCTCTTTAATTCTCCGTTTTTATTAACCTCATTACCACCGAGTTTCGGGGTGCGTATCATCTTTATGCTGACGATTTGCAACTTCACTGTCAAGCAAGTACTGATAACATAAAAATGCGATAGAGGAGCTAAACCGGGTTTAGATGACGTTGCAAACTGGTCTGATCGGTTTGGGGTGGCGATTAATCCCACCAAGTGTCTGGCTACAATGAAAGGGAGCTCTCACAGTATGAGGAAGCTAAATGGCACAACTGTGCCATCTATATTCTTTAGCACCTTAGTCATCCCGTTTAGCTCCAATGTTAAGAATGTTAGTCCAAACTTTGTCTTAGCTTGCAAAAACAGGTCACGACTGTCAGTCAAAAACTCTCCAAAACGTTGCAGCCGCTGTATCTGTTGAAAAATATTCCCCCTATCGCACATGTAATACAGTCATTACTTGTTATGGTGATCTGTGTTACTTTGATCTGAACGCAGATATCCTCAGTTAAGTTAACCGCGTTCTCAATAACTGCATTCGATTCGTTTCAAACCTTCATTACTATGAAGACGTATCCCTGCACCGACCTCTTTTAAAATGGTTACCTATTTGCTGGTGCAGGGAGTTAAAGGCTTACTCCTCGAGATTAAAGTTATTTTGTCAAAAAAACAGACACCTTAATTAGTTGAAGAGTTACTGGGGACTGAGTAGCGCTAGAAAATTTATGATGATGATGACAGAAGACTTATGTAATAGTTTGCAAAATATCAACTCCTCCTTTATGTAATTCGCCTTAGTTTTAATGTTGTTCCGTCCCGTTTGAATTGTTTACTCTGTGCGCCTACGTTTCTAAACGTATAACAGAGTGAGAACTGTCAATTGTCAGTTTGACACTTCTCTTTGGTTTGGTCTTTGAAAAATGGAGGATCGTCGCCGCTTGGATCTCGCGACCATTTGAAAGTAATCCCTTAGAACCGGTCGTTTTGTGGACAATTTGTCGTGACCCAATTGTTTTGTGTGTAACCAATCCCTTTTGACGAAATAATATGGGTTCAGTTTGTTTGATTGAAGTACTTTGATGTGATAGTGATTTGGACCGCATGTCTTGGTAGCAGAGCCTCTTGAGCGGCCTTGTTGTCTGTCCTGGAATGCCCACTTACAGCGTCACTACACAATACAATATACACTCATTTACATACATAAATCCAGGTAGGCTCCAGAGCCAGTGTTCTACCATCAGGTGAGTCTTTTATCAGCTCCGCGCACGGCGGACAGTTCTTCGCGCCACTCTTGCTCCAGGGCCCGAGCATCTTCACGCTTCCACGCTAATTAAATCCTATGGCCGTGGCCCTGGCCTGGCGTCGGACAAATGTGTAAGAAGTTTTCGTAAATCTTATTGTATTATCAGCTGCTGGCAAAGCTTTTAGAGATATTAAATTGTCTTCAAACAGCTGGATATCATTTTAATTAGATGAAACTTGATGAATCTTAAAACAATATGAGACTTACCAGGTTTTATGTATTTTGGTATGGTATTTTGACATAATTTATTATACTGTGTGATAGCAACATGATGTAATAACGGGAAGTCGGAAGCGTCGAAGTGTGACAACTAGTCTTTTCAAGGTGTGTCGTAACTGGATTGAGAGATAGGCAGTCGTTCCATGAAAAATACTGGCATTCATCTGCGTCATGTTTGACTGGAAGCGAACACAGTTATGAAAATGCAAAGCAGATATTTATGATGTGATAACAACTTTGAAGATTGTCTCACAGTAGGAAAAATATATTTGAAAATAATTTCGTTTACTGCGAATTACTGATCACAAAGTACGGTACAAATTGTTCGAATGTAGGGGGTCAAATCTGGAACTACCAGTCATCTTTAGATAGTATTAAACAAAGTCACTTCCAGTGTCGATAGATATAGATCCTTTAAAACTACGCAACGGGTTTTAAATCGGTTTTCATCAATAGACAGAGTAATTTATAAGTTTATATGTATTACTAGCTTCTGTCCGCGACTTCGTTCGCGTCAAATTTTTGCTACCCTGACCCTTCCCGTCGCATCGAATTGCCTGCCAGTTTTTGATCATTTTTCGTCGTTGCTCCGCTCCTTTTGATTGTAACGTGATGTTATATAGCCTATAGCCTTTTTCAATAAATACGCTACCTAACACAATTTTTTTTTTCTATTCGGTCTCTTAGGTCCTGAGATTAGCGCGTTCAACCAACCAAACAAACAAACAAACTCTTCGGCTTTATAATATTAAGTATATGTAGATACGTAAATTGTTTTGTATTTGATAGTCTAGTTAGGTATACGGTTACCATCATGCGACGACTGAGTGGATTAAAAAAAAAACCGACTTCCTCAAAAACACTCGAAAGTGAAAAATAACTTTAATTTCGGAAGTCGGTGTCTTAGGATCTGTATTTGAGTTTTTTGCCACTTCCGAAATTAAAGTTATTTTTCACTTTCGAGTGTTTTTGAGGAAGTCGGTTTTTTTTTGTAAAAAAGTTTTTATTTTTTACTTTTTAGTTATGGTATCTACTCGCACTAATTCCTATACCACTAATCACAAGGTGAAATTTGATACTTTACTACTGCTGTAAATCGTTGAGGAAATCCCTTGACTGTCTGTCTATGGTCTCCATCATTAGACCTGTAATGGTACTTATAAGCTTTATGGGAGCTTTCTCATCAATAGAAATTAATTAAGTTCAAACACCAGGTAATTGCTGTAAATCGTTGAGGAGTTCCCTCGATTGTCTTTCGGCTCCATCATCAGATCAACTCCGAACCTTAATTAAATAGTAGTAATAAAATTGGCACTTTGAACCGTATAAAGTAACCCCAACAATGCTGTAAATCGTTGAGGAATTCCCTCAACTGTCTATGGTCTCCATCATCAGACCTGTAATGGCACTTATAGCCTATATGGGTGCAAAGTTCTTATCAATAGAAATGAATTAAGTCCAAACCCCGGGTATTTGCTGTAAGTCGTTGAAGAGTTCCCTCGACTGTCTTTCGGCTTCATCATCAGAGTAACTTTAGACCTTCATGAAATAGTAGTGCTTTAAGATTATTAATGAAAGAAATAAAAAACGCACTAGTCACCACTATGATTTTCGAAGGTTCCCTTCGAATTCCCTGGAATGCCATCATCAGATCCTGGTTTCCTTATCATGGGACCACCTTTGAAAAATCTCCTTTCCAACAAAAAAAGAATCATCAAAATCGGTCCATAAATGATGAAGTTATCGGTGAACACACATAAAAAAAATATATATATACGGTCGAATTGAGAAACCTCCTCCTTTTTTTGAAGTCGGTTAAAAAGAGAAAAGCCAAAAGGAATGCTACTAGAAAATAAAGTAACATCGTGGGTGGGCAAAGCAAATTTTTTTTTTCCTGTAAAATTTGATTTTTGCGATTACCAGTTTATTCCCCGGGGACGTCGAAATAACAACTACTTAACCACAGCAAGACAGTATACAGGAAAAAAACAACATCAGATTTACTTAAATAATAGATACTAGCTTAATTTTGGTGGTATTTATTTATTATACGTGAAGCGACTGCAATAAACGTGATCAAAATGTTAAATAAGCATGATTAGGGATCAAAAGTTTTTTACGGAATTGGTAAAAAGTGTCGGCAAAGATGTCAATGTTGCTGCTATTGTGAATTATATTATAATCAGCCACAAATCGGTTCATAGGGGCATTACGACCAATGTTTGTTCTTGACGAGGACATAGCAAGTATGTCTGTTCTGCGTACACATTTAGTTATAGTGCATCTAGGTATATTTAGTTCTGGTAATAGCTCTGGAACATCGGATCGATTACGGATAATTTTATAAAGAAATATCTGATCAGAGTTGAATAGTATTTGGGATGGCATTTTTGATGCATTTTTGTTAACATTTAGGTCCTTAGATTAAATGAAAATTATACTAATTTGAGTTTCTGTCTACACAGAAACATTCAAAGCAACGATGTTTTATATTATATACTAAAAGACCAAAATACAAATAAACAAGAGTAATGAACCCTTGAGCGAGACGACAACTATATCCAAGACTAGTCTCCGCATAATATAATATTCCTTAGCCTCAACTTCATATCAACTGACAAGTTTACTCGTAAACGGTTTACAACTGAAACCTGACGCGTGTGCACTACAACCGTATGAGAATCGCTTAAGTTTATACCTGCTACAAGTTTACGTAATGGCTTGAGAATGAGATTTAAAGTTTTTCGAGGACTGCTTTTGGAATATGATTCTTAGAATCGTGGATTAGGTTGCTTAAAAAACTTTTTAACAAAAAATTAAACCGCTTTTTTTTGGCTTGGATGGACTCATAATACTTGGCAATGTATACCCTATTCAATAAAAAAAGAATTATCAAAATCGGACTACTCTGTATAAAGTTAAGTGTGGTTATACATTACAATCAGTGAGTGAACAATCAATCATCCCCTGTTTTCCGACCCTTAGCGTTCGATTTTGTTTTTCTAATTTATATGGGACCATTTTGGGAGTATATCCTTTCCAATAAAAAAAGAATTATCACAATCGGACTACTATGTAAAAAGTTATGCGTGGTCATACATAAAAAAAAAATCTACGCGTCGAATTGATAACCTCCTCCGTTTTTTTTTCGTCGGTTGAAAACATTAATTTACTTGGTTTATATTTTTTAGAGACGGTGTGTGATTCCGGGCTGAAATGATGGTACTTTTAATGTTAACCAGGTTTTTTCTCACCTTTAAAGGCTTGCTTTTCATGATATCATCACTGTCAGTCTAGCCTATTCCCTACTATATTGGAGTCGGCTGCCAGGCGAAACGAATGCAGATCAATACCAGTATTTTATATGATACTCAGCCCCTCATTCCGTGTGTTTCCGGACTTAAAGAATAGCACCACCCTATTTCTTCCCGTGGGTATCGTAGAAGGCAACTAAGGGACTTACTAGGGATTGTGCTGCAGCCTTGCCTATGCATCTTATCACCATACTGCGATCGCCAACCCGCCTGTGTGTGGCGTTTATGGCAAAACCATTGCAGAATGCTAACGTCCAACAGCAGACGCCTGACGGCTGAAATGATAATGATGATAAATATCCTGACATAATAATATGTAGTTAGATTAGAGTTTTTTTTCTTAAAAAAAAAATCATTATGTAACGTAAAACATATTCCTTTACGCTTACTGTCAACGAAATCCAATCACACCATACATCGTAACTAAGTTTCGAACACATTAGACACGTCTTAACTTTGACATTTATAAATTTACTAAGATCACCTCCCTGTCTGCCGGTAACATTATAAACAGTACTTTACTTATGCACAAGCAGGCGCCGTGTACGTGCTGACTTTTAATTATTAGTTAGGGGTGAGAACTACCTCTTACGTAGTAAAAAGGAGGGTAGGAGTTTTAAACTTGCCTGGAAGCAGGAACCTCCTGAGTTAAGGAGACCAAAAATACTTTAGTAGCGCCTGTGTTTTTAAAATGCTAATTAAAGTGGTTCAGAAAACGCTGTTGTTTACATGTTGCATGGCTTGAAGGTTTAAGATTATTTGATATCTTTATGTAACATAAATCCCACAAAAAATATTTTCATCTATCTTTATACAGCATAAGTTTTTATCCAGTGCATAAATTGTAACCATGAATTCAGCATATTATTCTAGACCCACTTGCACAAAAATTTTTCGTCGGTTTTATAAAAAAAAAAAAAATTACTGTTTCATAGAAAAATGCAATACCTACGGGGTCAAAATATATGGAACAGCTGATTTATTTTTGTATAACCAACGAAATTTTTCTACGCTGGGGGGTCTAGAATGATATGCTGCATTCATGGTTACAGTTTGTGCACTGGATTAAAACTGATCCTGTATGTAAAATTGTTGTTGTTGTTGTTATTGTTGTTGTTGCTGCTGTTGTTGTTGTTGTTTGTTGTTTTTTTTTATTGTTTGTCTAACTGACTGACTGACTGATATATCAACGCACAGCCTTAACCGCTGGGCCTAGTGACATGAAATTCGGAGGGTGTGTTCTTTGTGAGGAATAAATATCCAATAAGAAAGGGTTTTTTGAAATTCAATTCATAAGAGGGTGAAATGGGGGTTTGAAATGGTAAATTTTTCGACATCCACGCGGGCGAAATCGCTAGCAGAAGCTAGTGTAATATATTGCCAAGACGAGACCATATGATTTGTACTGCCAAAAAGTTATGAGATCTCATGTATAGCTAAGCTTCTAACTATACAAGCACTACCTTCACAAACTCTACACCTAGTCAAAATATGTGGTATTGCCACAGCTACACTAGCTAGCTAGCTAGCTAGCTTACAGCTATAGTACAAATGTTAAATTGTCAAAAAAATCCACCCACCTAGCCTTTTCTCAACTAAATTGTGGTCAGCTTCCAGTCTCATCGGATGCAGCTGAATACCACTTATCTGACCTCCAGTACCCAGTTACTGGGTTACACGATATCCCCTGAAAACCCTGTTCGTCAGGTTTTTGGCTTCTGACTACACGCACAACCCTTTTGTAAAGCTATAACAGGGACTCAAATCATTAAATTATTTCAAAAGTCGAAAAATGTAATATCCTTAAGCAGTGATAAGCACATAACTTCCCAGAGATATCTTTGAATAACCGCATGTTTAACGTAGTATGAAAGAAAGAATAGAAAGAAAAATATGAGTGAGCGTGTGTGTATGTATGTATGAATGTAATCATTGTATAATATTCCCAATACTGACACACTCTTTTTCATCTCTTTGTGTGACACTCATCACGTGTGAGTGTTCGTAATCCTTCACGCAGGCCAAATGCGGATTAGCGGATGTCACATGTCTTCCAATTTTTGGTTCTAGGATGTGTTTTCTCATCATGTTTTCCTTCACCGTTTTTAGAGCCTTAATGAAGATGATGAAAATTATTCAATGCACGTGGTATTGAATAATTTTCATCATCTTCATTACAGCCCAAAGACCGTAGCCTCTCCCAAAGGGGGTTTGCCATAATCACCATGCTTGGCAGGTGGATTGGCGATCGGTGGTAATAAGTTTAAAGACCGCCCACTCTCTAGTAACGCCACCCACGGGAAAAAAATTGATGGTGGTATTATTTAAGTCCGGCACCATGTGGAATGGAATCTTATGTAAATTAATACAATTATTAACACAATTAGATACCCCGTGGCAACTCACGCGCACCAAGCTGTTCCATCCATAAAATTTATGTAAGCCGCGTTTCACTCTCAAAGATAAGATTAATTGAAAAGTTAGCGGAGATGAGAAACAATTTGTTCGTTGAAGGCTGATTCACAAATCCGCGGATCTAATGTTTTAAACCAGAAAATATGGATAAGTAATGTTGATATCCTTTCACATTTTTATTACTCACATTATGTTCTGGTCTGGTAGAAAAACTCAGCATGTACTACTTATGGAGCTCTATTTAATTTTTCTCTATTTTTGTTTCTTTTCCGTCTTAGTTCGTATTTTTGTTGTTTTTCTCTAATTAGTGCCGATTTTCACAATCTTGCCAATGTTACTTACGATGTTAAAAAGCTACCTACAAAACTAAAACCAATATTTTCTGCCATTACTATATTAAAGTCGTTTCTTGATAGAGTAAAAACACATTAAGGAAGTATTCAGTAATTGTAACTTATCTTTATGCTTGCAAATAAAACCCAAAAGCTCAAAAGACCAGCAGCAATTCTTACGAAAATAAACTCAAGACTCCAAGGGCCAAAAATTTTACCTCGCAAAAATAAAGAGCGAACATATTCAAAACTCCAATTTGTATGAATATCCTGTACTGTGTGAGTCAGAACCGCCGAAGACGTGAATAATAAACGGACAGATTATTGCTATGCGTGGCGTGGAACGGGAATATTAATCCGTTCGTCTGGAGTTGGTACTTATAGACTGAGTTAACCCTTTCTGTGGAGGTAGTTATGAGCGGGTGAACTATTAATGAGTTTTAATCTTGTTTGCAAATGAAATGAATTACCTTCGCTTGGAGGGTTATTACGTAAACTTGGCTGGCAGCATTTACCTTTACTTTGAACTTAACTGCCACCTGGTAACAATAGCAACCATATAACCGCAAACTTTTTTGGTTTGCAAAAACCATCATTTCACAATGATGGTCTGTGAAGTCACCAAATGTATTATGGAGATTGCTTTTTTGCTATAATTTATTGCACAGCAGAATATTGTCCAACTCCTGGACAGAAATTCCTGACAAATGCATCCCACGAAAATATCACGAAGAATATTTTCTAAATCCAAATACATTTCCTTTTCAGCAAACGAGTTCAACGTGCAACAATAACATGCAGATACAACGTCCTTCCATAAAGTACGGTATATAAACAAATTTCCTCACATTGCTTGCATAACATGGGCAGGTACAGAAGGCCGGGTCTATACAACGAGAGAAAACGCACGCACACATAGACACGCTTCATGTACAGCGAGTGCAAACTAACTCACGACCAGCTGGTCGATGAGGTATTTGAGGTCAATGAACGTACGCTTCAATGTGTGCGTACGTCAATTTCTTCCGTTGTACGGAGCCAGCCTTCTGTGCCTACATATTTCATGTTCCTATTGTGTGAGAGGGAGACAATTTTATCTTAATACGAGTTGGAGAACTCCACACGAACGGTGTTTATCTAAGATCGCAGATAGAAAGTTCTGGAAGTAATGTGAGATTGCATTAATGTAATAAAAGCTAATACTTCTTTGTTGACCTCGAGGTTGTTGGTTATTGGATAAGTAAGGTCGTAATAATGTTCGTAAACAAAAAAGTGGCCCGCTAATATATAACACGTGGATGAATCGATCTTTCATCATTTATGTTCAACTAGCTTTTGCCAGCGGCTTCGCCCGCGTGGAGGTCGGAAATTATCCCGCGGGAACATACTACCGGGATAAAAAGTATCCTATGTCCTTTCTCAGGCTCTAAACTATCTGTGTACCAAATTTCATTTTAATCGGTTTAGTAGTTTTAGCAGGAAAGCGAGACAGACAGACAGACAGACAGACAGACAGAGTTACTTTCGCATTTATAATATTAGTGTGGATAGTGTGGATAATATGCATCAGGAATGATCAGTCTTTTTATTACGCCTTCAGAATGTAAGCAAAAACCCGTCGTATATCATTATTATACAGTCACAATACTTACTGTGCAGAGCCCTAATGTCTCGACGTACGTCATAGTCTGCTTAGTGATATTGCAACTTTTTTTGTGGTCGGCTGCCAGTCTAAACGGATGCAGCTGAATATCAGTATTTTACGTAGAGTGACCACCTATCTGACCTCTACAATCCATTAACTGGGTAACACGATGTCCCTTGGTAAGATTGCTTGTCAGACTTTCAAGTTCTTGACGACCCATAACAACAGTTAGTGATCTAAAAATGATAATTTGGAAAGCTCTACTATAACAAACACTTGAACCGTAAACGGTTTCAAAAACGGAAAATGAAACATCCTTGAGCAGTTATCCTATAAGCACATAACTATGGCACACCATGTACATATGGTCTAACCGCGGCGGCGGCGTAGCTATACATGTTATCACTTAGCCAAGTGCAAATCACTTAGTCCCTCACCTAATCTCAATGTACATAGTGCTTCTTAAATTCATAGATGTTCAAACTTCGTATTTTTTTAGTTAAGTCTCAGAACAGAAGACAACAATAATTTCAGTATACTTAGTTGTTGCCGAAAATTCAACATCAGTTTCTCACACATTTTATTTCTGCGTGTCTAACATGTAAAAGTCTTTGCACTAGATGTAACTTGTGTCAATAGAACACGAGGGGCAATAACGTGTTGGATTTAAGCACATATTCTATGTATTGTATAACATACAGAATGTTACTATCACTATCATATTGGCTGTGATGTCTGTATGTACAACATTTTTGTAGCTTTTGTTTAAAAATCTTTCACTCTGCCTCTTACGTTTAGTGCTCTCAAACGTCACTGTTCACCGTGAACCTTGGTCCTGTGTTCAATTTCCAAGACGGGTAAAGTGTTATTCGGTTTTTTAACCGACTTCAAAAAGGAGGAGGTTATCAATTCGGATGTTTATATATAATATATAAACATACCTAAAAAAAAAATTATATTTTTTTTTAGGTATGTTCGGCCATAACTCCGTCATTTATAAATGGATTTGCAATATTCTTTTTTTGTTCGAAAGGGGTTTATTTCGAAATGGTTTCATAAAAATTTCACATAGATCTGATGATGAATTCCGGAGACAGACACCGGAACTCTTTAAAAAATGACAGCAAATCAACCGCGATTTCTGCTATCGCATAAATATGCATTGTTTGTTTGGAATTAGTGCTGGGTAGATACCATAATTAAACATTTAAAAATAAAAACTTTTTTCTACAAAAAAAAACAACCGACTTCCCTAAAAACACTACAAAGTGAAAAATAACTTTAATTTCCGAAGTCGGTGGCAAAAATGTTAAATACAAATCCTAAGACACCGACTTCCGAAATTAAAGTAATTTTTCACTTTGTAGTGTTTTTAGTAAGTCGGTTGTTTTTTTTTTTGTAAAAAAAAGTTTTATTATCAGCAAATTAGTAGTAACCTGGATTTTGGTTTTGTGCCCGGTTGATAGCAATACGCTTGGCCCCTATCAAACATAACTGGCGAATTTTGGATATAGTGAAGGTACACATCTACCTAACCCGTTGAGAAACAGACGTGGCTGATGTTATGTTATCATAGGTAGAGTTTACGAAGAGCTGAACTGGTATTTTGATGGTTTCAGGAAAAGACTTATTCTGCCTGTGCGATACGTGAAGAAGCCGTACACCGTTGAATAACGTCGTGGTTGAAAACAAAGTAGTTTGTGCGCTGAGGCATAAAAAAAAACGACACGTTGCACTCCGGGAGTGCCAGCAGAAGTGAAAACTTGAATATCAATGTTGTGCATTTTTGATATTTTAGAATGATTAGGGAATAATTATTTGAGTGTTTAATTTCCTTTTCCATTTATCTTCGTGACACGGTAGCCTACCCGGTAACGCAGGGGAGCAGTCACTTAGATTTTAATTGATCAGGTATCTTCAGAATAAAACTATAACCATGCCTAGAAAGAGGTCAAATCTTTCCCAACGTTCCAAAGGAGCTAAAAAATTGAGGATCATAAGATCCCAAGAATCTACCGAAGAGCGTCAGGATAGACTTGATGCTGTTCGAGAACATCAAGCTGCAACTCGCTCCGTAGAAACATCTTCGGATCGCGAAGCTCGCTTGCGTTCTCAGCGTATTTATGCATCTACATCCAGGTCTCTAGAGACCAGTGAAGTATATGATGCGCGACTGTCCGCTGATCGTGAACGTCATGCATTGCCTCGGGAGTCGGAGACGTTTACGGATAAAGAATTGCGCTTGAGTTCTCAGCGTATCTACACATCTGCTGCTAGGTCTCTACAGACAAGTGCGGAACATGAGCAGTGGAAGTGAAATTATTTACACAAAGTAAAGCGCCTGCTTGGGTTCGAACCCACGATCTACAACTCGTAAGTCGAGGCTGATACCACTAGGCCACCACTGCTATACTACTTAAATATAACTGGCAAAATTCAAGATTGAACTGTTGAATTGCCCCGTTGGTCTAGACGGAAGCGCCACTGCTGAGCATGAGGTCCTATGTTTTTCCCAGATCGGACAAAGTTTTATTGGGTAATTCTCAGTAGCAATCCCAGAGTCCAGATTTATGCCCAGTTGATGGCAATAAGATCACCCCACAGGACTTAAACATAACTTGCGAAATGTGGATGTACTATAGGTACACTTCTACTTAACCCTTTATGTATAATGTGAGATTACAATTAGCTACATATCTAGCTAACAGTTTGAGAATTACATACGTGTTGTTATGACGATAATGAGTCGGTTGAGACCATCTTTCAGTAACTCAGAACACCACAAGCAAAACCACAAAGCCTGCATAGTGTAGACTACCCAAAAATACAGCGAGATTTTCTACCATAACTTAGTATTCCACAAGCGTTCCCGTCAAATTTCCCGAGTTCGCAACATGCCGCGAGTCGCGAACTTACGCATCGTTTCAGCTATCAACCATTTTGTTTTGTATGTGTTGCTGTACTGTATGGGGGCTCTGCTATGTAGGTTAACATTGTGGTAGAGAATTTTGGCATCGTTTTACAATGGGTTGGTTTTTGTTTTGTTTTCCGAAATGGTTAACCCATTAACGCCGAGGTGATCAGAACTTTTACTAACTTTTCAACGTGTTTATTTATTATGTTATCGGACCAAAAAAATAATGCTATATCTCTATTCTCTATTCCTACGCGAAATTTGTTGTTCTTTCAGAAACTGAGATTAAAATTTCGATTAGACACCTAGAAAAAAAAATACGGCCGATTAAAACATGAAAAACGTGAAAATTTTCAAGAATTTTTTTTTTCGCATGTTTTTTTCACAATGATATCGCAATGGTATCAACTTTTTACTATGATCAGAGGTGATTATGGCACTCGAACATTAAGAGGATTTTTTTTCAGAAACTTTCATCGACGCATTTTTTCAAAATGGCGGCGAGAATGAAAAATCTTAATCTACTCTTTTCTTAAAAACTATAAACTTTAGAAGAAACATTCAAGAAGTAAAGTGTCTTTAAATAAGTAAAAGAAAACTCTCAAATTAAAAAAAAAAATCAGCGAATTTTGAAAAATTTGGATTTTTTGAAATTTTCGAAAATCAATAATTGCCTCCAAAAATTCTGAAAAAAAGTATAGTTTTCAAGAAAACGATAGATTTAGATTTTCCATACTCGCCGCCATTTTGAACAAATGCGTCGATGAAAGTTTTTGAAAAAAAATTCCTCTTAATGTTCGAGTGCCATGATCACCTCTCATCATAGTAAAAAGTTGATACCTTTGCGGTATCATTGTGAAAAAATGAGAAAAAAAAATAACTTGAAAATTTTCACGTTTTTCATGTTTTAATCGGCCGTATTTTTTTTTCTAGGTGTCTAATCGAAATTTTGAGCTCAGTTTCTGAAAGAACAACAAATTTCGCGTAGGAATAGATAATAGAGATATAGCATTATTTTTTTGGTCCGATAACATAATAAATAAACACGTTGAAAAGTTAGTAAAAATTCTGATCACCTCGGCGTTAATGGGTTAAATAATGTGCTGAATATTGCTAGGATCTCTATGTTATCAAGATTTAGCGTTTTTCAGCGGGTACGCCCGCGTCGTGGTCTGAAATGCTACGGGAACATAACTGCTACCGGGTTGAAAACCATCCTTTGTGTTAATACAGGCTATAAAGGGCTCTTACACTTAGGCTACGGACGCATAGGTGGCTTGCTTAAGGCTAACGTCTCAGCTGGTGAAAAGCGAAGTGAAACGAACGTTTTAGAATTATCAAAACCGGCGCTCGGCGCCTAGCTTGTACCGATGTAAATGAACAAGATGTTAAGACCATAGGTTCTAGGTGCTAACTAAGCCCCCTGTCGAACGTTACATAAGCTATACCTAGATTGGATGGATTTTCATCTTTCGGTGCTACGCTGTACGTTGAAATTCAAACAGCGCGCTTTATACGCAAAACGGACATAAGTTAACTATTCCAAAATTTTAAAATACTGACAGCCATAAACATCTGTTTATGAAACAAAACCTAGTTTTAAACTAAAACAGCCAACGAGAAAGGTGACGTAATTTTTAAACAAACTCCACAAACTTTAATAAAAGTCTAGAGGAAAAAAACGGCAGTTGCTCTGCGAGTTCTTTTAAGATAAAGTATTAACTTTTAACCTAATAGAGTTGGTAACCATAGCTACTTGATAAGGATAAAATGTAGGAAACACAGTATCTTTATCTGACGAAGCGACGCACGCTTTACTTGTCGTAACTAAACGTACGCGCGGCGACAAATCAAGTTATACATTTCCAGTATAAGCTGACTTCTCATTGTACGGAAAGCCTATGCAATGCGAGGTCTATTAAAACTGGATATGTAGCTGTGTGTACAAACACGCTGTGAATGTGTGTGTATAATACACACTTCCGGACAACACATCAACATTGCCATTGTTTTCAGAACCCATTTCCACGTTCACTCAGTTTACGTTTGTAAATTTAATTTTCAAAAATTGGTTTGGTTTTTCATTCATTTAATTTGGTTTAATATGTTGTTATTGTAATACTAGCTTCTGCCCGCGACTTCGTCCGCGTCAAATTTTTGCTCCCCTTACCCTTCCCGTCGCATCGATTTGCCTGCTAGTTTTCGTCCATTTTCGCTCCTTGAGTTATAGTGAGTCAACCTTAAAAGATAGACATATGCTCTTGGGACTTTTTTTTTGAACTTTTTAAAAATAACAATCCCGTCATACATGATTTTTGCGTTACTTTAACCGTTTACGCAGCGCACGCAACGGAAACTCTCAGAAGGAATAAATTTTCCCCGTTTTTGCAACATTTTTCATTACTGTTCCGCTCCTCTGAGGTGTAGCGTGATGTTATATAGCCTATAGCCTCCCTCGATAAATAGGCTACCTAACACAAAAAGAATTTTTCAATTCGGACCGGATTCGATTCGGAGATTAGCGCGTTCAATCAAACAAACAAACTCTTCAGCTTTATAATATTAGTATAGATAATTAGTTGACCCAGCGAACTTCGTATCGCCTCAGATTCAATAAATGTTGTTATAAACGTACCAAGTTTGACAACCTGGTACGCGGTGGTGATCTGGTAAGCGTTTTCTAGCTGACACTCATATGTTAGGTTAGCTCCTACCCAGTTATGATGACCTGGTACTTCGAAGGCATAAAGCGTTTTCTAGCTGACACTCCTTTGTTTGGTAAGCTCCTGTCAAGTTATGATAACCTGGTACTTCGAAGGCAACGTTTTTGTCATAGTACCACGTTTTATAGTGACTTGTATTCTCTTTGACGTTTTATGTGACGTCTCACGGGAACGCGGTCGTAAAAAGGGGAAAAAAAAAAAAAAAAAAAAAACGGGATAAAAAGTATCCTATGTCCTTCTCCTGGCTCTAAACTACCTCCCTGCCAATTTTCAGCTAAATCGGTTCAGCCGTTCTTGAGTTATAAGTGAAGTAACTAACACGACTTTCTTTTATATATATAGATTGAACGTGTCTTATATTGATGTTTATTTTTTTATTGCTTATAAAGTACAAATTGTTCGTCAAATATTTTGTGTGTTGTTAATAAAATATGAATCCGAAGTCAAATATCATTATTTGTAGAACAAAGGTAAGTAAAAGTACAAATTTATATGTATTGGCGTATATTATTATATATTTAATGTTAGCGACGTTCATTTGGTAGTTCTAGAAATAAGCTCGATAAAAAGATGAACAGTTGCGAGATTTGATCGAAAGAGACACCGTGGCCCTGTCATATGGGCAACTGAAAGAACACGGGTAGGTTTTAGTCCGTAAAAATCTGACATGCCCTTCCGCTCCACCCAGAGCGGGAGACGTCATTTGATGATTTCCCATCCACAAAAAAGAAGGTGCATGGTCGTAGACAGAGAGACACAGGGCTCCCCCAATTTGGGGAGCTTTATCATAATCGCCACGCTTGGCAGGCGGGATGACAATCGCAATACGGTGGTAAAATGCATAGAGAACGCTGCTGCCCATTCCCTACTAAGTCCCATAATCGCCTTTTGCGACACCCACGGTAAGAAATGGGGTTGTACTATTATTTACGTGTGGCACCACGCGTACTACAAAATTAAAACAGACCCAAAAATACTCATTTATTCCTACAAAGTTCATAATATTTCTTATCGCCAACAGTGCCTTATACCCCAGAAGGCCATGTTATAATATGAATTCTTTTGTAAAATGTTTAACACCGACTTTATAACCTTTTTAATGGTAACAATTAATTATTTTCTCTTCAAAGCCTCCTACTTATCGTTAGCGAAACAGCTTGGTGTAAATCCGTGTTTAAATTGGGGATTTGAGCGTAGCATTTTTTTTAAATGTTCTTTTACTGACGTATCAAATTAAACAGTGGTGGCCCAATGGAAACGGCTGTGGTCTCCAAGTTGTACATCGTATGTTACCCTGATAAGCACTTTGTGTAAATTATTTCATCACCACTGCTCTCAAAATGGCGAAGGAAAACATATCGTGAGGAAACGTATTCAAAAATTGTAAGACATGTGACAACTACCGGCCCGCTTGGAGGATTAAAAATTGATAAATTATTTCATTTAGTAAGTAGATTTGTGCAAATACTTTTACACGTTAATCATGTTTTCAAAACTAGATGAGGTAGGCCTTTCATATCCACTCTTAGAAAAAAGACCAAAACAAACACGGAGGGCACAGTCTCTTTTAAAATTCAGACATAATCTTGATCAGATCATGTGAATTCCTTGTGGATTGGTGTATGAAGTTGTCTATTGAGAAAAAATCTACACAATTTGAGTGTATCAGTCTGTCCACTTAGATGTCAACGAATTTTGGTCAACTCCTTTCCAGAGATAGGAGGCCTGTGTCCCACTAGTGGTAATATTATAGGCTGATTTTGCTCTTATGCTAATGTATCTAATAATCTTAGTATTTCTATGTCCATACATAATATAGAGGAAAGTCATGTCTTTGACATGACTTTTAATGCATATTTTTAAAAACGTTTCTACAAAAAGAACCAACCGACTTCCAAAAAACACTGCGAATGAGAAATAACTTTAATTTCAGAAGTCAGTGGCAACAAACTATAATACTACTTCAAAGACATCGAATTCCGAAATTAGCGTTATTTTTCACTTTGTAGTGCATTTTATTCAGAAAATGTAATCTGGAGGGTTTACGTGATTTATCATAATCAGTCTATATTGTTCCCACTGCTGGGCCATGGGTCTCCTCTCAGTGGAGGGAGTGGGGCGTATTCTACCACGCGGGCCCAGTGCGGGCTGTTAGCTGTCACGTCTTCGAATGAAGAATGAATTCATTTATAGTACAATAATCTTTCTTCATTGATTTTTCAGTATGTCGCCATTACGACTAGTAACCCGGGGCGGGTACTTTGCACCCCTGCAAAGCAAGGTCAGGGCGCTAGTTCTCTCTAAATCCATTTTATCGAGAAAGGCTCCATTTTTAAGTAGCTATTTCTCACAAACACTTTCTTATCTTTAGTCAGTCTAATGGTTCCAATGAAAAGTGTTGTCATTCGTTAAATTTCAATGGAAAACTATATCAGAAAACGATAGCAAGCGACTCATTCATATTCTAAAAGCAATTATATAAAGTAAGCAATTTTAAATTTATTTTATTATTTATGTACAAACAGTAAAATACAAAGTGATAAGGCATAGTAATAGAATTAAGTAAAAAGGTACTGCTTATTTCTTAAGAAACTTCCAGCAGACCTGCGGAAGGAGGAATGAAACAGAAATGTAGACAATAGTGTGTGAAAACAAGAATAGAAAATATGAATATGCGAAGTCTTAAACTAAAATATTAATATTTTTTTTAACTCAAATGGGACTGGGCCGGATACGTTTGCCATATGTCGGATGCAATGTGGGCAAAGATCACCACAACATGGGTCCCCGAAAACGCCATAAGGCATCGCGGTAGACCAAAGCGTAGATGGCGGGACGAACTCGACGCCTACATGAGGGATTTTTTTTTTTTTTTTTTTTTTTTTTTTTTTTCAGGATGGGAAATCATCAAATGACTTCTCCCGCTCTGGGCGGAGCGGGAGGGCGTGTCAGACTTTTACTGACTAAAACCCACCCGTGTTCCATCAGTTGCCCATGTGCCAGGGTCACGGTATCTCTTTCGAACAATCACGCGACCCCGGCAGGCATCGGTCCTAGTAGACCCCTACACCGCTGCTGACATCTCTTTGAGGCGCGCGTGGAACACTGCGCGCCGTCGACCCGAGCCTGGTCCTTACCGGGCGGCGAGCTACCCATTGCTCGCCACCCGCAAGCTCGCGCCTACGGTGGCCGGGAGTCCGCTATTGACTCCCGACGCCCGGGGCGTCTCCTCCTGCGGCGGCTAGGGACGTGAGGGCGCAGAGACTGCCACTCCCTCACGCGCCCCGCCTCCTCCTTCGCGAGCATTACTGCTTCGCAGAAGGAGGTGACGGCTTCCCATTCCCTCTCGCTCCGTACCATGGCTCGCACCATGGTCGGACGCGAGAGGTCGCCGCCGCCGATCGCCTCCACGAGGACACGGCGGTGCTCCGCCCAGGCAGGGCACACCTCCACCGTATGCTCCACCGTATCCTCCAGACGATCCTCGCAATGGAAACACCCGGACGTATCCTCCCGCTTTATCCTGAACAGGAACCCACCGAAGCACCCATGCCCGGTGAGAACCTGCGTCAGGCGGAAGGTGAGGACGCCGTGACGCCTCTCTATCCACTCCTCAAAGAGGGGACTTACCGCCGCAATTGTGGCGTGCCCATACATGAGGGATTGGTCCTTATTGGCTCAGGACAGAGTTGAGTGGAAAGAGGAAAGGGAAGCCTTTGCCTTGCAGTGGGACAATACAGGCTGATTATTATTATTTTTGTTTATTTTTTTATAAAAAAAATTTCATTGGCTTGCCTGTTTGCATAGTTCAGGCATTGTCCTAACACAAGGTGCAGTTTTGGATCGGAAAAACATTTTAGGAAGTAATTATGTTAGTGAATCTCGACCAGAATCAACAATAAAATGGGCAGGTATTTTTTTTTTCATTTTATTCTTATTTACGGAAATCGATAATTGTGAACTCCCTTTTTTAAAACGCAACCAGTCTGTACGTGTCCTTAAACTGCGCTTTCACACACACAAACAAATGCAACCGACATTTCTTTCATAGATTTTTTGAAGAGATTTAGAGAGTTATTCTGAAAAACAATAAAATTTAAAAATCTAAAATAAAAAGTATTATTGATTATTGACTTGGTATCGTATTGTTATATGATTATTTACGAGTCTCATAACAACCTCCTGAAATGTTTTGCAAGTTCAAAACTGCATCTTGTATAAGCGATTATCGTGTGTCTTTGTTAGAGGGATGAACGCGTCGTTGTGACGTCGCATGAGTTGAGCTGCACGATTAGTGACGAATGCTTGCAGTGACTGGACAGGACCACTCAGTGTGGTTCTTTCCTCAAAAAACCATTTCAGTCACCAATCTACATGGTCTTCCCATTATGTGACCAAGATTCTGTCTGGACTTTAAAAGAGACTATGACCTCTGAGTTTGTTTCGGCCTTTCTTCTTAGAGTAGTCAGGAAACGTTGACCTCATCTAGTTTTTAAAATATGATTGATGTGTAAAAGTGTTTGTACAAACCTACTTACAGAAATAAAATCATTAACAAAACGAAGCTCTATAAGTTAATCATCATTTGATTTTCCGTAGATCTGATGTGAAGCCGTTTTTGTAACGCGACTTTTAAGGTATTAGCGAAAGAAAAGGGTGACTTAAAACAAAGACAAAAACAATAGCGATATTTTTGGCATGTAATCACAGATATTTGACTCGATATTTCATACCTACAAATATAGACTCAAATGGCTACAGGTAGTTAGCAGACTAAGAACCAGTCTTAACAAGCAGTATCGTGTTACCCATTTTTGTTTGGGTGGGAAATCATCACATGACGTCACTCGCTTTTGGGTGACGTCATGTGATGATCATCTGACTAAAACCCACCCGTGTTCCTTTAGTTGCCCATGTGCCATGGCCACTGTATCTCTTTCAAACAAATCTCGCGACCCTGGCAGGATCGTGTTACCCATTAGCTGGGTGGTGGAGATCTGATAGGCAGTCGCTATAAGTAAAATACTGGTATTTAGTTGCATTCAATTAGAGTAGTTGCCGTCTCCAACACAGTTGGGGTAATGCTAGGCAGATAATGATTATCTGCCGCTCACGATTGAGGAACATAATACCCTGTTTCACCGAAGGGTTGGACACAGGCGTATGTATAGAAAACTCACATTTCGATTCCAATTATGTTTAAGTCCCATGTTCTAACAGGGAGAGCCTGCTACCAAATTCAAACTCCGGTCCTCTACTGAGAAATTCCAGGTAAATAGGAAAATAGGACACTTTTCCCGACCTGGGAATCAAATTCAGGACCTCATGCTCAGCAGTAGCATTTACAACTACTATATTAACGAGGCAGTCGAAAATGTAATGTACCTAAAATACATACTTACTCACTGGCTAGTTTTGCTTACTTATCTGGTTAAGTATAATGATTTACAATAGTATTAGGATAGAAATTCTTTGAACTTAATATTAGCTAAATGTAATGCTGGCAGAGCGAAAGTATGGAGGGATGTGAATATTCTTTTACGGGAAGCCACTAAGAGATTAAGAAAAATCTTAGTTAAATCTTAGTTAGTCTTAGTTTTATCTTCTTTCGTACGATTTGATTCTTCGTCGCATAGTTTTTTGTATTGTACCAAATAAGATTTAGAGCAGTTGTGGCCCTGATTCAATGGTCACCACTTACAAGTTTGAGAAAAATCTAAGTTAAATCTTAGTTAGTCATAGTTTTATCTTCTTTCGTACAATTTGATTCTTCGTCGCATAGTTTTTCGTATTGTACCAATTAAGATTTAGAGCAGTTGTGGCCCTGATTCAATGGTCACCACTTACAAGTTTGAGAAAAATCTAAGTTAAATCTTAGTTAGTCATAGTTTTATCTTCTTTCGTACAATTTGATTCTTCGTCGCATAGTTTTTCGTATTGTACCAATTAAGATTAAGAGCAGTTGTGGCCCTGATTCAATGGTCACCACTTACAAGTTGTAGGTCATGAGTTTGAATCCTGACAGAGGCTTTACTTTATTTAAATGACTTCGTCACCTGTGCTCTCAAAGCGGTGAGAGAAAACATCGTGAGATAAAAGGCACGGCCTAGAACTGAAATCACGAATACATGTGATCTACCAACCCGCACTTAGTTCGTGTGGTAGATCTCAGCCCACTCTCTCTCGAAGACAGGAGGTCTGTGTCCCAGCAGTGGGAACAATATATGCTGGTTATAGTTTATCGACACGTGGCAGAACTATATATAATTTTGCAACTATCCAATATCAACTTGCACTGGACACTCTTTTCTCCTATAAAATATCTCTATAAATGTCATCCAAGGATTGTACGAGAAAACAAAATACTTTAAAAACATTGAAATCTGCATAGAAAACCTATGTGAATCCCATGAAAGTTTATCAGACAAAACGACAATAGTACTCAGTTGAAATCGGTCATTTCTATGCAAATCTATGATGAATACGTAATTCTGTTGCATATACATGTCTATTTAATTTGCATAAAACTAAAATTTGCGGAAAAATGCATGCATTTGACGAAAGACTACCTACGTATTATTTGCATATTTCGCTCATACAGATACCACAGAGAATACAGAAGAAGGTTAGCTCCACCCCGCTAGGGTCGCGAGACGCGATCGAAAGAGATACCGTGGCCCTGGCATATAAGCAACTGAAGGAACACGGGTGGGTTTTAGTCAGTAAAAGTCTGACACGCCCTCCCGCTCCACCAAGAGCGTGAGAAATCATTTGATGATTTCCCACCCCCAAAAAAAAAAGGTTAGCTCCGTACAACGAGTGAAAATGCACGCAAATATTTACAAGCTACACATACGGTGAGTGTAAGCGCACTCGCGACTGGGGTTTATTTGATCGCTGTGGGCTCTAGCGTACCTCCTAAAAAAAACGACTACATTATGGCACGATTTGAGTAGAGAAACCTCATGAAATAAGGTTAAATTGTAGCAATTTGAGCAAAATGTTGATTTTTTTATGATGATTTTTCTTTTAACTTAGTAAATAAAGTAGTGGGTCTACTTAAAATCAACATACAATCAAAATAAAAAATAAACTTGATTTATAAACTTGTCGGCCGACACAGATACTTACGAAATAAACGCGGCACCGAAATAAAATAGCATCTGAGCATATCGGTGAAATCAATAATTCCGATCTAGGTCGTTCCTTGCTGGCCTCTTCCAGCGATGCCCTAAGCGGGCGGAGGTCCAACCCCCACAGGGGTTCCCTTAACGTTTAGTAGCTTAAAAGGCCTTATTTGATAAAGGTAGACACAAGCAAGTCCGCTTAAGCATCTGACAATTTCATTGCTTAACCTGCGAGATGGCATTCGCAAAAAACGGATAAGTCATGGTAGAACTACTGCGGTTTTGCCTCTATGGTTTCGCGGCGTAGATGTGATGCCCGCCTGTACATTCGCATGTATTCGTGCGCACGAATGTTTCCCTCGTTGCATGGACGGACCTTCTGTACTATTTCGAGCAAAAACTTACGTGCTTCGGAGAGCGAGCTGTCAAGTGAATATCTGCGCAAGTCAGAAACTGGGAAATTGTGACAATTGTCTTTTGTTTTTTAGCTTTGGTAGAACTGTGAAATTGTTACAGATTCCTTTGTGGTTTGTTGTTGGAATTATACAGCAAAGGAGTTGCGACTATGGTCCATAAAAAGGGTACTACATAAATACGAAAAACTTTATTCCGACAGTCACAAATACGAATTTCAAAATACCGATTTTCATCATTCCGAATGATTCAAAATTCCGAATATAACAACTTCGACTTATCATTACTCCTATTTTCATAATTCCTAAATTTCAATATTCTTAACGGTTATAATTGCTATTCTCAATAAACCGAATTTCAATAGATCGAATAACAAAAAGTCCGACTTAATGATAATTCGAAACATCAAAAATACGAATTCCGATTATTAAAATACCTATTAATACAATTCTGAAATAAAACCGAATAGCAAGACAAATAAACACATAATTGTTCTTCAGAGAGAAGTATAATGTTATGTTTAGTATGAGGAGGTAGAATTAAAAAACATGCAAGCAAGCATGCAGCATGCAAGCAAGCATGCAGCATGCAAGCACGCATGCAGCGTGCAAGCAGACATGCAGCATGCAAGCAAACATGCAACATGCAAGCAAGCGTGCAACATGCAAGCAAGCGTGCAACATGCAAGCAAGCGTGCAACATGCAAGCAGGTATGTAGCGTGCAAGCAGGCATGCAACATGCAAGCAGGTATGTAGCATGCAAGCAGGCAAGCAGCAAGCAAGCAGGCATGCAGCAACCAAGCAAGGATGCAGCAAGCATTGTTTCTGTCACGGCTCCGGCGCTGCGGGGTTTGGGCGGCCCCATGCGTGTAACAGCAAATTCTATATCTGTATATAACTATAAGTATTATGTTTATATACCTAATATCAAACTTTGTGTATCAGAATGGTTACGACTTATTTAATGTGTATGAAGGTTCTTATGAATATGGTTTGTTGGGAAAGGGTTTCACTAAATAAAGCACAGAAAGACAAGACTAGATATTTATTTCAATTAGGCTTGTCAGTAATTAATCAGAAAGCTAGTTGTCCGTTCCAAAACTAGGTCTTCATGGAGAAGAAGGACAAGAAACTCCATGGAAACAGTATTAAAGTATTATATCAACTCACTTCTTATATTGTCATAAACTATTATTATCTTAAATACATTTCATTCTATCTCTTGGACCATTGTCTAAGAGATCTCAGAATAGTATCAACATAATCACACAATAACAATAGCTTGGCAAAGAAAGAGTATGAATATTCCATTTTATATGATTTAAAACATTATCAATATTGGCATCAATATAAAAGGTACAACAACATTTTCATAATAAGCAATAAATGTTACATAATATCAAATTACTTAACTTACGTGACCTCCGCTCGATATTTCCACACAACAACAGCACTAGAACTAACCAACTACACATCTTTCGAGGAACTGTGTCGATAAATTAATTACAATCCTTTTTATATCCTACCAACGTCAATCTAACAAAATCGTCAGACATCTTCCCGCCATTTTGAACAAATTAAAGATCATTACACATTTTGGCTTAATAACTTCTAACACAGATAATAATAAACCATTGTTATGTAGTGAAACAGTTTAAAAATATTTTAAGGTAATTTAGCAATTTAACAAGGACTGATTCGTAACTTCTTCGTAGTTACGAATCATTAAAAGAATGTCAATATGAACTGACAGCATTGTACCAGTTGTTTGGATCAGCTTAATAAAGTAAAATGGCAATATAAAACCTACGATATACTACAATTATAATTAAATAATTATTAATTATTTCTAGTACTAAAATCATAGTTGTTTTTACTATTTAAGACGAGTCAGTTTTTGTAAACACTTTATCTAGTCAAATTAGGTACTTCTATATTGGTTCAATGCTTCGTTAATGTAATAGATGTCATTATCTACCCAACAATTATAAAATATCAAAATGAAATATCTAACACGTGCTTATCGTCGCAGATGGTCTTAACGCTCACCACCGCAGCTTCGGCTTGCTGGCTGGCTGCGCCGGCCAGCTTCAGCCACGGCAGCGGGCCTTCAAACCACCTGCTCCTCAGCTCGCGGGCCGCCCCACTCCTCCGCGCCTACGCGGGTTTAAATTATACTCTAGGGGTAGGGCAGACAAGACTGCGTGAATTCGGTTTTGCAGCGGTTCGTTTCTGTCACTAAATTTCGTAGCACAACATGTTGACTTTTAGTTTATTCGGAGTATTGAAAATCGGAATGTAGTTTTTCGGACCGAGAACACTTCGAGCATTTGATTCTTCGAACGTATGAAAATCGTAAAACTAACAAATCGCATTTACGACTTTCGGTAAAATAAATTTCGTGATTTTTGATAATAGACATTATAATTCTTAGGTATTATCAAATTCGGACTTTTGAAAATCGGAACATCGAAATTCGGAATAAAATATTTCGGAGTATTTGGGTGTTCCCCCATAAAAAGTCTCTGATAAATCCCGAACTGAGTTACTTATATTCGTTAATGATACTAAATAGGAAACGTTCCTTCGATCGAAACTCTTAGTTTCGTGCCTAGGCAATACATGCCTAAGAGCTGATTGCTAAATTAAGGTATGAAAAAACTAAAACTCGACTATTCAAAATCATGCTCTATACAACATGAAACGTGAAAACATCCCCATCTGAAAGCCGTGGTCTTATGCCACTTTGCTCTAAAACTTACGATAGCTTACTTAATTAATTGTTTAAGCGGCATATGACCTCGGTTTTCAGGTGAAAATAATGCCTTGTTTCAATTACTTTTTAGCGCGTGTATTTTAATAGTCGGGCTTAAGCTTTTAGACATAATTTTTATGTCAATTATTTTGGGGTCAGCGCACAATATAATTATATGTATGTATTTATAAATGTGCCATTTAACCCATTTTTTAGTTCACCACTTTATGGCCTCTAGAAGGCACCGATTAAATGACACAATTTAACTTGAGGACGGTCAACGCGTTTATCAAAGATATCTTATTTTTCAAATTATTGTAAGTGGTTTAGAAGTTATAAGGGTACAGATAAACACATCCCGAAATATACACATAACTACATACCTACCGAACATATCATAACCCTCCTTTTCAACCGACGAAAAAAAACGGAGTAGGTTCTCAATTCGACGCGTATACTTTTTTTTATGTATGACCACGCATAACTTTTTACACAGTGGTCCGATTGTGACAATTCTTCTTCTATTGGAAAGGGTATACTCCCAAGGTGGTCCCATATAAATTTGGAAAACAAAATCGAACCCTAAGGGTTGGAAAACACGGGATGATTGTTTGTTCACTCACTGATTGTAACGTATAAACACGCATAACTTTGTACAGAGCAGTCCGATTTTGATAATTCTTTTATTGTTGGATAGGGTATACCTTGCCAAGTATTATTAGTACATTAAAGCCACAAAAAATCATAAAATAAAAACTTTTTAACAAAAAATTAAACCGCCGAAAAACTGAAAAGCATAAAATAATAAACCTTAAAATTTTGAGTCGGCGCCGAAAAATCAATGAACGAGGATCACCCAAAGCGCCGACTCATAATTTTAAGGTTTATTATTTTATGCTTTTCAGTTTTTCGGCGGTTTAATTTTTTGTTAAAAAGTGTTTTTGCCACGCCATAGTCGGTTCAAAAATAGATTTTATTTTCTCTCAACAACATACGACATCATCAACAGGTTATTACAAAAGAATCCGCTTCAAAACATCCCAGAAATTGATACCTTTTCAACAATAATCCTTTCTTGTCCTCACAATTTAAGAAAATAAGTATCTTAGCTCCGGAATCCGACACTCGGGCCATTTGTCCACCCTATGATGGATGATGACGTATAGACGAAAAAGGACCAGCCTGTGTAGTCTGAAACTCCCTTTATGAGGTCCTGTAAATAGGTATTCGAAGCTTTTAGGGAATTGGTAAATAATAGTATCACTTTTATGGATAATTTTTTTTGGTCCTTTGAGTCCTACGACGGTTAAAGTTCGATTTATTAAATATATATCCCTGGTACTTCTATATAAGAAGTATAAAACAAAGCTTTTCGTATCTGTCTATGTGATAGCGTGGATCTTCGTAAAAATGTTTGTACAAACCTACTTACAGAAATAAAATCATTTATCATAAGAAAGAAACGCTAGGGTATGTTTTATCATGAAAAAAAGAAAAAAATTAAAAGTGACTCATTTAAATTAGGTTGAAAAAAACACTTTTTGAACGTCAAAATCACATAAGTCAGTTCCACAAAAAGTCTGTCCATCACCATTTCCTAGTGCTTCGGAAAACTCACCAGTAGCAATAAGATTACTTGGACTAAGGGAGTTGTATTTATGAACGTGTTACGGACGTGAGTCATATTTTGTTCAATTTACATGTTAATTTCGCTTCCTCCTTTTCTAGGCAACCATCATTATCATTTCAGACAAAAACGTCCACTGCTGGACACTGGCCTCCCCCAATTTGGGGGGGTTTGTTATAATCGCCACGCTTTTTTTTTTCTGTATGGGAAACCATCAAATGACTTCTCCCGCTCTGGGCGGAGCGGGAGGGCGTGTCAGACTTTTACTGACTAAAACCCAACCGTGTTCCATCAGTTGCCCATGTGCCATGCCAGGGTCACGGTATCTCTTTCGAACAATCACGCGACCCCAGCAGGCATCGGTCCTAGTAGACCCCTACACTGCTGCTGACATCTCTTTGTGGCGCGCGTGGAACACTACGCGCCGTCGACCCGAGCTTGGTCCTTCCACGCTTGGTTGGCGATCGCGGTACGGGGGTAAAATGCATAGAGAACGCTGCTGCCCATTCTCTAGTAAGTCCCTTAGTCGACTCTTACGACACCCACAGGATGAAAGGTACTTATCTTTACAAATGGAACCCTAGGCAACCAATAAATAGACATGTTATAATTAGGAAATCTCGAGGTTTACTCAAGTCTTAATAACCGTGTGAGGAGCAGGGGAGGGTCGCTGGTAATATCTGACATAAACTGCTCAGAAGTTTATAGCCCAGTTAAGTAGTCACGACCTCTCAAGGTCATCTTCGAGTTACCAATAGCAAAAAATGTTCAGAAATTAATATAACTGCGTATGTTTATTATGAAGGTAGGTACTGAAAAGGTTTTATGCAAAAGTCGACCTTATGATTCACAGGCTGACAGTAAAATAATTTTGGTCGTATTTAAACATACGAGGGTTTTTCGAAAAAAAAAATCTAATTAATTCTAAAAGGATTTTATTTCGTAAATACAGTTAAAATATAAGCGTTTTGATGAAAAAAAATAAAAATAAGTTTATTACATATCATTTTAGCTTGAAAACTTGTTTGGATTAAATAAACCTAATAATTAAATTTTTATTTTTATTGATTAATCTGGGTCTTCTGAGAGCTTTCAAGGCTCACAGTATCTGTTAACGAAACTAAGATGTTTAAAAAATAACCACTGACTTTCTTAAAAACACTACAAAGTGAAAAATGACTTTATGTTCGGAAGTCAGTGGTTATTTTCTTTTTAAGTTTTTAACTTTTTCGTTATGGTATGTACCCCGCACTAACTAATCGCGTTATTCGTTCATTTGTTACGCACAAACTTAATGAAAATTTAAGACTGAGGTGGTTTCATCATGAATGCCATTGTCAGAACTGAACCAAATTGAAATGAGAACACACGGAAAGCACAAGCTTTCAAATAAATAAAGAATCATCAAAATCGGTTCACTTAGTCAAAAGTTCTGAGGTAACAAACATAAAACAAAAAAAAACATATAGTCGAATTGAGAACTCCTCCTTTTTTGATGTCGGTTAAAAACACAGATATACGTACGCACAAACCATAGATAAAGTAGGTAGAACGGGCTGGTGTCCATAACTCCACGTCTGAGCGCGTATTTTTCGTACGGGTGGGAAATCAGTTATTCGATCCACCCCAGCTCCTCGAGAAAAGCCAGCAACGCCTTGATGTTGCTGACTATCTCACGTAGGGTACCTGGGTTACCGAAGTACTTGGACGCACGCACACACCATACTTAAATGTTAATGTAGCGGCATTTACACCGCCACATGCGAACTACGCGTCACACTGACGTCACCCAAAATCCTGCATCGCGCAAGTAGCATATTTACAATTGGCAATTGCCCACCAAATACGACACCCATCTGGTCGGAGAATCCTCCTTTTTCTACGGAAATTGAGTGAACTTTACACCTTTTTCTTTATACTTTCAAATTTATAATTATACTAGCTTCTGCCCGTGACTTCGTCCGCATCAAATTTTTGCTCCCATGACCCTTCCCGTCGCATCGATTTGCCTGCTAGTTTTCGTCCATTTTTCGTTGCTGCTCGCTCCTTTTGAGTTATAGTGAGTCAACCTTAAAAGATAGACATATGCACTCGCGGACTTTTTTTTAGAACTTTTTAAAAGGAACAATTCCGTCATACATGATTTTTGCGTTACTTTAACCGTTTACGCAGCGCACGCAACGGAAACTCTGAAAAGGAATAAATTTTCCCCGTTTTTGCAACATTTTTCATTACTGCTCCGCTCCTCTTAGTTGTAGCGTGATGTTATATAGCCTATAGCCTCCCTCGATAAATAGGCTACCCAAAACAAAAATAATTTTTCAATTCGGATCAGTGGTTCCTGAGATTAGCGCGTTCAATCAAACAAACAAACAAACAAACTCTTCAGCTTTATAATTTAATAATTTAATAATATTATATAAAAGTATAGATGAGTATCTCTCTGACATTCTTAATTTTCTGGAGACTTTGTTATTTGCGAATTTTTTTAAATAATAATTGGTGTACTAAATGTCAAGTGTGAAGTTACCTTACTTAAAACGTAATCTAACATTTACCGCTTCAAATTGTATTGTTCTTTCCATAATTGGTACGATATCATGCCTTTCAAAGATAAAATATCTTTGTTTGTTTACTGTATTAGTGAACTTATTCAAACCACTTTTGGTATAATTATAAACTAACATTATCTTGAGTTTGTAATTAGGCCTCAAAACTTGTAAACAAGTGTATGTTTCGGAAAAGTAACTTTAATACCCACCAACAAAGTTCAGATTTCGTTACTACTTTATCATTTGACTTTTTCAATAGTACGACGCATTTTGTAATAAACTTAATAATTACAATTATAAAGTTGAAAATTGTTGAAGTGAAAATAACAGCATTTGGTAACAAGGGTTTGAAATAGACTTTTCATGAGAAGTCGATGTTATAATTATAATATACTTCTTAGTTACAAAAACTTGTTGCTGTGATCATATCCTTGAGTACCCAATTTACATCAACTTATTTCTTCGAATTTCAGGAGTTTTCTTTGTATAATATCAGATTCTTTTGAAGAATACAAACCCAAGAATGGTTGTTTTTCTACAGTTTATTCTAATCAAGTAGAAATATGGGAAAAAGTTAGGTATTTTTTTTTCTCACAAAAATTTTTACACTCAAAATAGGTATAATGTTTCGATTGTTTTATAAATTTGTTGGCTTTTATTTGTTATTTTCTATTTACCTTAACATAACTGATGAAATGTGGGTGTACTTTAAATATACACCCACATTTTATCTTTTGGGGCAGGCGTTTTATGTGGTGATGGACGTATCGAATAGCACCATCCCATTTCTTCCCGTGGGTGTCGTAAAAGGTGACTAAGTGTCTTACTAGATGGGCACGCCACGCGGGATGAGATCTACCTCGGGCGTTTGGAGTCAAAAGGGGACTTCCGGCTACCATAGGCGCGGGATTGCGGGTGGCGAGTATTGGGCAGCTCACTGCCTGGTAAGGACCAGGCTCGGTTCGACGGCACGTTGTGTTCCACGCGCGCGTCAAAGAGATGTTAGCAGTATTGAAGGGGTCCGCTAGAACTATTGCCTGCCAAGGTCGCGAGATTTTTTCGAAAGAATTATCGTGGCCCTTTTTTCTTGGTTGTCTCTGGTATATTGGCAACTGAAGGAACACGGGTGAGTTTTAGTCAGCAAAAGTCTGACACCCGCTCCCGCTCCGCCCAGAGCGGGCGACATAATTCGATGATTTCCCACCCACAAAAAAAAAGGTCTTATTAATGAATGGGCAGCAGCATTTTCTAAGCTTTTTACCACCATACTGTCACCAGGGCATACTTGGAGTTTCCTTACGCGATCGAATCAGAAATAAAGAGATCCGTAGGAGAACCATGGTTACCGACATAGACCGAAGAATTGCCAAACTTAAATGGCAGTGGGCAGGGCACATTGCTCGCAGAACGAATGGCCGATGGGACCGGAAGATACTGGAGTGGCAACCGCGTACTGGAAGACGTAGCGTTAGAAGGCCTCCCACAAGATGGACCGATGACCTGGTGAGGGCCGCAGGAATGCGTTGGATGCGGGAGGCACAGAACAGGTCGAAATGGCGGAGCTTGGGGGAGGCTTATGTCCAGCAGTGGACGTCTTTCGGCTGAAATGATGATGGTGATGAGATGTGATATTAAGTTTATGTTGTTAGTTTTTTTCATATTAATATTGATGTATTAACGTATTGATGCATTTAGTATTGATGTAGTGGTGGCCCAGTGGTAACAGCCGTGACTTACAAGTAGTAGGTCGTGAGTTCAAACCCAAGCAGGCGCATTACTTTGTGTAAATTATTTTATCGCCACTGCTCTCAAAACGGTGAAGGAAAACATCGTGAGGAAACCGGAATGTCTTAGAACCAAAAATTCGAAGACATGTGACATCTACCAACCCGCACTGGGCCCGCGTGGTAGATTATATGTAGCCCACTCCCTCTCACCGACAGGAGGCCTATGTCCCAGCAGTGGGAACATTATAGGCTGATGATGATGACGATTGATGTGTGACTAAACATAGTGTAAGTTTTATTACGGTAAATGGTTCATTTCTGTGTAAATATTTGAGGAAACGTTATTTCCTACTGCTACTGTTATTGTCTGTTATAAAACACAGCTTATGGACTTTAAAATAGTTTCCTGAAACCATTTTAACGCTCACCCAAATCTGAGACACATTTAACAGCCACTGCAATATAATAAAACCATTAACACCACCTAAAATGAGGGCGAAACCCATCAAAATTATGTATATTCGCTGTCAAACTATTTCAGAAAGTTCACATCTACGCATAGTTTGAATAGCAACAGTTCTCGGACATCAACCACTTAAAATTCACGAAGAGTTTCCACGTCATAAAGTTTATGACCAGAATTATTTTGGGCTAGAATAATTTAGATTAAAACGTTGCTCGGTCACAGATTTTAGTCACTGGCAAAGTTCCAGAGGACCATCGCGGACAGAAGGACCAAAAATCACATTTTGACAGGGTGTTTTAAACCTTATGGTCGAAAATTTTAGGGTGTAATTTTCACTGTGGTCGATTGGCAGCTTGTGATTCAGTAATTAAACGTCGGTAGGCTCTAACCCATTCATATATTTTCAAGGTGCGTGTATTAAAAATGTAGGAATTTTCAAGTGTTGCTCGCAAAATGACTGCTTTAAGCGTTTTCGGTATAAATGATTTGCACGTTGCTTAGTGTTTATTTTTCGTTTACGTACGTTTTAATAATTTAGAGAGCGAGATTACGTTGGTGGGTACTTTGGTCGCGCATATTTTAAGGGGTTCTTACGCTGCGATTAATCCCATAGCAACTCTTAATACACGCTTTTATTAACTTTGGCTGATCTAATAATAATAATCTATGCTTTTTTTTGTGGATGGGAAATTATCAAATGACTTCTCCCGCTCTGGGCGGAGCGGGAGGGCATGTCCGACTTTTACTGAATAAAACCTACCCATGTTCCTTCAGTTGCCCATGTGCCAGAGTCACGGTATCTCTTTCGAACAATCTCGCGACCCTGGCAGAAGAATCTATCACAACATAAAGCTAATAGATGTCTCTTTAACTAATCAAATCAAATCAATTTATTTCGGGCTACAAAGACCCATATCCCTTAATGTGCCAGTAGTTTTGTCTGCCTCTTACAAATGCTCCCTGTAGTGCAAGTTTACACCGATTTTATACGCCTCATCATGATTTCTTTCTTTCATTTTTGCACTTCCTAAACGCCGCCATCTCCATAGGATGCAGACTCTTCAAAACCTTTTCCTTAGAAACGTTACGTAAACTCCATTTTAATTCCAACCTTCATCTAGATCTCAGACTGCCCACCATCCACCAGCTCATGAAATGTCATCGTATCTTCCCAAGCATTTCTTCGACATAACTTCAGTTCAGTTTGAAGAAACTTGGACAAACCCGACAGAAATTACGTGAATATTTTTGTAAAAAACACTAACGATTAGTACCTATACCTATACAAAACATTTTATTTTTATTGTTCGAAACTTCAACTATTTATTTGTTCCGAATAAAAATTACAACATCAAAACTAACTCCAACAGACAAATATTTGACACAAACGAAATCGAATTTTGACAGAACTGTATTAATTACACTTTTTTGCAATATTAATAATCGCAGTTTTGAAAGCCCGTTTGATTTGATTGAATGATTAAATAAACATGATATATCGTTGTAACTAATAGTGATTAATTGTGCACATTCAACGGTTTTATCATTTATTTTATGAAGGACTGGCAATCTATACTTATCTATACTAATATTATAAAGCTGAATAGTTTGTTTGTTTGGTTGAATGCGGTAATCTCAGGAACTACTGGGGCAAATTGATGAAATATTTTTGTGTCGGGTAGCCTATTTACTGAGGAAGGTTATAGGCTATATAATATCCCGTTACGCTTAAAAGGAGCGGAATAGCAATAAAAAATGGATGAAAACTGGCAGGCAATTTGATGCGACGGGAAAGGCTCTCCTGAGATAGCAAAAATTTGACGCGGACGAAGTCGCGGGCAGAAGCTAGTAAAAGATAAATCCATTGATAAATTAAAAATTATATACAGGGTTACTTTAGATGGGCACGCTAAATTCCACAGACGCGATGAGTATCAGCGTATTGCCAGTGATGACCAATGGCTTTGAAACGTGGTCGCAGACAGTGGGCCTCATTAGAAGGCTTAAAGTCACTCAAAGGGAATGGAGAGGACTATGCTTGGAATTTCTCCGCGTGATCGAATCAGGATTGAAGAGACATAGCTTAAAGAATTGCCAAAATAAAGTGGTAGTGGGTGGTAATATTGCTCTCAAAAAAGATGGATCATGGGCCGAAAAGTTCTGGAGTGGCGACCACTTACTTATGGACATAGAGATGGAAGGCCTCCCACCAGGTAGACCGATGACCTTATTAAGGCTGTAAGAATCCGCTTTCATCTTTAATTCTAATTAAATTTAACACAATATCGCCCATCTCTGTGATGGATAGGGCCTATTAAATTAAAATTAAGGGGTGGTGAAACATTGTGGAAATTTAAACTTCCATAAATCGCCAACATCTTTTGGGAAAGCTTTGGGATCAATTTTATTCTCATTCCTCAATAGATGAAAGAGTTTTTGACGCTGCAGATGGCCTCGAAGGCATAGAACAGACTAGTCACATTTTTGTCATAGTAGGTGTGTACTATCAAAAAAAAAAAACAAGGATTTTTTCGTGTTAAGATTTTGATATCAATTAAAAATAATTTTGTTAACAGTGAACTTTATCAATAGATACTATCTTTTTGTTTTTTTTTTTTTTGGTGGGAACTTATCGAATTACTTCCCCCGATCTGGGAGTCGAGCAGAAGAGCGTATCAGACTTTTACTATTGAAACCCATCCGTGTTTCTTCAGTTGCCTGTGCCAGAGCCACAGGTACTCTTTCAAACAAATCCGCGACCCTGGCAGGTTCCTTGTCACCCTATATAAGGTAAGCGGATAATCTCACACTACGTTTGCTGATACCCTTTGTTATCAATATCTCTGTAAGTTTCAAAGCAATCTTTGTAACAACTACCACAGTATCAATAAACTGCTATCAAATTAGCACTGGGTTGTAACAAAGGATTATTTTTATTTCAGTAGTACTTTCCCGTAAGAAAATTCCCGACAACCACTCGGGCCAAGCTGTGGACAAAACTTATTAATAATTAAAAAGGTAATGAGTTATCCACATTTAAAACGTTGAATATGTTCCGCCGTCATTAAGTAAAAAATGCATAACTGCTTCACAGTTAATTTAAAGTGTGAGAAAATGAAAAATTATGGAAGGAAAAGTAAGAATTAGTGAGAACTTTAAAACTATGAAGGTGTAGCTGAGTAGCACATTTGTTACAGGCAGGTTATTTATGACAGGAAAATACAATTTCATGCTAAAACCGTTCCTATATACAACTATAACAAATAGAGGCAGCTGAAGGAACATGGGTGAGCTTTAGTCAGTACAAGTCTGACACGCCCTTCTGCTCCGACCAGAGCGGGAGACGTCATTTGATGATTTCCCATCCACAAAAAAAGATCGATCTCATATTCAACTCATCTATAATATCATCTATACTAGACTAGCTTTTACCAGCGGCTTTTGAATTTATCCCGCGGGAACACACTACCGTGATAAAAAGTACCCTATATGTTAATCCAGGTTATAAACTATCTGTGTGGCAAATTTTATCCAATTCCCTTTTATCCTTTTTACGTGAAAGAGTAACAAACGTCCATACTCACTAACTTTCACGTTAATAATAGTAGTAGGATATTAATAAAGTTAAAAAGTCTGTTAGTTTGAACGCTCTAATCTCGGAAAATACTTGTTGGAATTGAGCCGTTCTTTTTGCATTTGGTAGCCCAAGCATATTCTGATGCCAATATGGACGTATGGTATCCAACTTTGGGGCTGTACTAAACAAAGCAACGTCAAAATAATCCAACAATTCCAAAATAAAGTACTCAGGGATGCTGTCAGTGCACCCTGGTACATAAGAAATGACGACCTTCACCGTGACCTAAAAATGGAATACCACCATTATCCAAAAATTTGCTGAAGCCCACGAAAACAGACTTCACCGACACTTGAATGTTGAGGCAATCCAGCTGCTAGACAACACAGACTTAGTGCGAAGGCTAAAAAGAACTAAACCTTTTGAATTAGTGTAGTGTACAAAGTGAGTTAAAATAGTAACAGTATTGTGCTAACACATGAACATAGTGTTTTAAAAATTGTATGAGACTAAGAAAGTGCGACGGACTTGTATATAAGTGCAATTGGACACTATTCTTAGTTTTAACATAATCTATGACGTAACATATTAAGTTAGAGTTAAATTGCTTATTAGCCTTTTTGGCTAGATCGTAATTAATTACTAAGAATTTTATTCTTACTAATAAAGTATTAAAAAAAAAAATTGGTAGCCCACTTCTCGACGGTAGCTAGGCCCACACTACGAATACTAAACACACACACACACACCGCGCTACATCACGTTAGGACTCTTAGGAGCCGAACAAAACCAATAAAAGCAAGAAAGTACGCTCAGATAATACTAAGTAACAGCGCAGGTAGGAGTTGCCATGCAACAGAGTGGATCAAAGGACCAAGAAATTCCTCTGGCAGAAGTCGCGTGTAGAACCAAGTTTTTGATAAATTGTTATTTACTGCCTTGTGTATGATGGCAGCATTATAATATTGTACTACAATAAACCTCGGAGTAATAATAATAATATATCTTGGGACAACCAACACAACGTTATCTGATCCCAAACCAGGCAGAGCCTGTACTATGGCAACCAGACAACTGATAAACATACTAATATATTTCTAAATATTAATACGTGAAGCGAAAACTTTGGATCCCTTTTTACGAAAATTGGGCGGACGGAGGAGTATGAAATTTCGCACACTTATAGTTTATACAGAGAAGAAGTGACGAATGCTAATATTTGTTTAAATTATGCCTAAATATACGTTATTTTCAATAAATAACACGTTACACACACTACTGTTCATTACCGTGTATTTAATACACACATGCATAGATATTCTTTTGTTTATGGTCCAAATTTGTGGTCCAATTGAGAACATCTGTCATTATTATTTTATGTTTATAGTCTTAGGGGGCGTCCATTAATTACGTGAGGCATTTTGAGAATTTTTCGACCCCCCCTCCCCCCTTGGTTAGATATCGTAAGATTTTCCTCAACTACCTCCCCTAATCTCACGCGAGATTCTTCAAAACTTCTATTTGGGCTGTAAACGTGTATTATTGAGAATTTTCTTAGACCAAGAATAATTTCTTAACTCAAAAATTTATTCTCTTCACTCAAGAAAATAATTTTCTTCAAAATGGTATTCTTGGTTCAAGATTTTGGCTCTTGAGTCAAGTTATTTTTTTTTATCAGTGTACTATTGTTTCAGATTTGGCCATATTTTATTGTAGAAATAATTTTTCACGCAATTTTACACCGTTTTCTGCAAGAAAAATAATTACGTGATATTTGCCAAGACCTCCCCCTCCCCCGTAATTGAGATTTGGAAAGATTTAGTTTGATCCCCTCCCCCCTTGAACACCTCACGTAATTAATGGACGCCCCCTTACTGAATGTCAAGTATAGCCATAGGTAATAAATTAATTTTATAGATATATAACCTATTTCATTTTTAAAATCTATGATCATATCGAGAATATTTGTCTTTAATATTATTTGTATTAGCGACGATAGGAATTTAGTTTAGATTTATAAGAAATATTTTTTGTGGTTTTATGGAGAGTGTCAAGTATGGCTTTAGTAAGTTTCCCATACAAAACTTAGTGTCATGTGCAAACTGTAGAGGTTGTATGCCTCACGATTGTACAGGCTGGTTATAATTATGACATTTTGAACTGTCATAATTAATTAAAAATAATTGGGAAAATTCTTTAAAAGCCATCGAGATATAAGTACTAATACTTATATCTCGATGATAAAAACAGAGCAAATTTATGTGATAATTCATTTCATATCCAGCAGTTAAGAAGTATTAAGAAAATAAAGAAGAGAGTCCTGAAGAAGTATTCTTTACTCATTACACCTACGTCCTGGTCCTGGCCATCACCATCCGCCAGCGAACCCTCTCCACAGTAGTACAGCGTCAACAATTTGTCTATAGTGTTACTGAATGTCAAATATAATGTACCATTGTAACATTGAATATTGTATTTCTATTTTGTCTTCTAGTTTTCTATTGAAGTACGGTCGAATTTCGACTAATGGGCGATCACTAGTATTTCTAAATACATACGTATTATAGATAAATTACACCCAGACAAATGATTGTGCTCATCACACAAAGATTTGTCCTGGGTGAGAATCGAATCCACGAGCTCCGTCTAAGCAGTCAGGGTCTGCCATGAAATCTGGAGGCAAAGGTCTTCGCCCACATGTGGGAGTGGTGCGAGGAGGTGAAACGCCGGGGCGAAACTCCGCTGCCGCGACAAATACCGGCACGGCGGACAGAGCTCCGGCAGGATCTCATGGCGACATGACGGGTACGATTGTCGCAACCCAGCGCTGGGCACGCCACAATTGCGGCGGTAAGTCCCCTCTTTGAGGAGTGGATAGAGAGGCGCCACGGCGTCCTCACCTTCCGCCTGACGCCTGACGCAGTTTCTCACCGGGCATGGGTGCTTCGGTAGGTTCCTGTTCAGGATAAAGCGGGAGGAAACGCCCGGGTGTTTCCATTTTAAGGATCGCCTGGAGGACACGGTGGAACATACGGTAGAGGTGTGCCCTGCCTGGGCGGAGCACTGCCGTGTCCTCGTGGAGGCGATCGGCGGCGGCGACCTCTCGCGTCCGGCCCTGGTACAAGCCATGGTACGGAGCGAGAGGGCATGGGAAGCCGTCACCTACTTCTGCGAAGCAGTAATGCTCGCGAAGGAGGAGGCGGGGCGCGTGAGGGAGTGACAGTCTCTGCGCTCTCACGTCCCTACCCACCACAGGAGGCGACGCCCCGGGCGTTGGAAGTCGATAGTGGACTCCCGGCTACCATAGGCGCGAGCTTGCGGGTGGCGAGCAATGGGTAGTTCGCCGCCCGGTAAGGACCAGGCTCGGGTCGACGGCGCGTAGTGTTCCACGCGCGCCTCAAAGAGATGTCAGCAGCGCTGAAGGGGTCTGCTAGGACCGATGCCTGCCGGGGTCGCGTGATTGTTCGAAAGAGATACCGTGGCCCCGGCACATGGGCAACTGAAGGAACACGGGTGGGTTTTGTCAGTAAAAGTCTGACATGCCCTCCCGCTCCGCCCAGAGTGGGAGAAGTCATTTGATGATTTCCCATCCAGAAAAAAAAAGCAGTCAGGGTCACTAACTACTAGACTAATAGGCCCGTCGAAATAGGAGTAAAAGAAGACAGTTATGTTATTAACATACAAAAATGTACTACCTTTTTTTGGGGATGGGAAATCATCAAATGACGTCTCCCGCTCTAGGCGGAACGAGAGGGCGTGTCAGACTTTTACTGACTAAAATCTATCCGTGTTCCTTCAGTTGCCTATGCTAAGGCCACGGTAACTCTTACGATCAAATCTCGCGACCCTGACAGGCATCCATTCTAGCGGGCCCCTTAAAAAGTGTACTACCTGGATAAGTACTTGCTTTCTCGCACATAAAATCTATTTATTAATACGTGAAGCTAAAACTTTATAGGTACCCCTTTTAATGAAAATTACGCAGACGGGGGAGTATGAAATTCGACACAGTAAAAGTTTAATTGGAGAAGGAGTGCAAAAAGCTAATAATTTTATATAAGGTGTAACAGAATAGACGCAAGTTTCTGAAAGTAGTGTATTCGTATTGACTGGAGAATCGATTTCAGTCATTTTTTTAAAGTATTTGTTTTTTAAATTATTTATTTTGTCATACCAATCACCGATTCAGGAAAAGAAAAATCGATTTTGTTTCAAAGCAATAACATTTGAAATACATAAAGCAAGGCTAGGATCAATATGAATTTCTTAATAATAACAATTAATTCTTAAAGAAAAGTTTCGGTCATTGTTAATACAGAACAATTTTTTTTTATAAACTAATTGTTGTGTGTTCGTTAACTCAATTTTCTAAATCGTTTCATATTTTTAAATAAATTATTATGAACGAATTTCGACCTGTAGGTGATCATTCGTTTTAATTAATTAATTCAATCATAGTATACTCAGGTAATTCAAACATACAATTTTCCGATACATAAATTTAAAAAATAAACTCAGCATGTACTTGTCACGCTACCATTGCATGTAGTCGTACAATCCAGTCGTATTTTATGTTAGCCTGTCAAATATCGTAAAAATTCATGACCGTTGTAAGCAGTAAACAGGAGAGAACATTTGTACCGATGATCTAGAAACGGGTTTGAAACGTTTTGAAAACGATGATTTTGTTTTTTAAAGAAAAAAAGTGAATGATCGATATACGTGTTGTAAGTAGATCCTATTGACCATCGAAGGGTTATAACGTTATAATCAGAGAAATTAACAACATGAAAAAAATATGTTAATCTTTTATTTATGACAATTATCAATCTTCGTGATTTTTTACCTTCGGCCAGCAACTTAATCCACGAGAAATTTCTTATATACCCTAGCCCCACCCGAACCGCATGGCCTGCTAGCGCTAATATACTTCGTTTTCACGTAGCGGGATTTTTATTAGTCTATAGCTTGTCTCCAAACTAGGACTATAAAGTGTAAAAGATTTTTTTGAAATACGACTGGCAGTTCCACTGATTAGCACGTTCAAACGAACAAACAGAAAAAAACAAACAAACGAAACTAACTAACAAGCTACATTATTAATAATAATATCTTGGGTCAACCAACACAACTTTATCTGATCCCAAACTAGGCAGAGCCTGTACTATGGCAACCAGACAACTGATAAACATACTTATATATTTCTAAATACATCCATATTATATATAAACTAGTGATCGCCCATCGGTCGAAATTCGACCATACTTCTTTTGAATAGAAATACATTATTAAATGAAAAAAAAAAAAATATTATAATAGGCAAATATAAAAAAATAATATTTTTATATTTGACATTCAGTAACACTATAGACAAATTGTTGACACTGTACTACTGTGGAGAGGGTTCGCTGTCGGGATGGTGATGGCTAGGACCAGGCCGTAGGTATAATGAGTAAAGAATACTTCTTCAGGACTCTCTTCTTTATTTTCTTAATACTTCTTAACTGCTGGATATGGAATGAATTATCACAGAAAGCTCTGTTTTTATAGAATTTTCCCTATTATTTTTAATTAATTATGACAGTTCAAAATGTCTTAATTATAACCAGCCTGTACAATCTATGACCAGCCTATACAATCGTGAGGCATACAACCTCTATAGTTTGCACACGATACTAAGTTTTGTATGGGAAACTTAGTAATGCCATACTTGACACTCCCCATAAAACCACAGATTTGGACCATAAACAAAAGAATATCTATGCATGTGTGTATTAAATACACGGTAATGAATAGTAGTGTGTGTAACGTGTTATTTATTGAAAATAATGTATTTTTACGCATAATTTAAACAAATATTCGGCACTTCTTCTCAGTATAAACTATATGTGTGCGAAATTTCATACTCCTCCGTCCGTCCAATTTTCGTAAAAAGGGATCCAAAGTTTTCGCTTCACGTATTAATCTTTATCTTCTTTATCTTTATCTTTATCTTTACATATTATAAAATAAAGTCACTTCGCTGTCTGTCTGTCCCTATGTATGCTTATATCTTTGAAACTACGCAACGGATTTTAATGCAGGTTTTTTTAAAAGATAGAGTGATTCAAGAGAAAGGTTTATATGTATATAACATGCATACTATAGTAAAGAAACGCTGATAAATTTACAGGTTTCTAATGTGATGTCGTAAATAAACACTTTTTTTGCGCTTACATTGCGAACGCTGGCTGAACCCTACGAAATAGCTCAAAATAATGTACTACAGTATTGTACACCTTAAAAAGTTCTATAAAAAAGTCCGCGATGGTATATGTCTAACTCTTAGGGATAACCCATAATAACCATTTTTATCCTTTACTTTTTACGAGAATTAATGGCTTATTTATGAATGCGATTTTAAGCAATACAGCATTAATCCTTATGCAATTAAGTACCTTAAATAAATTTTGCATTTCATGTAGATCAAAATTGCCCTTTACAGCATATCATTATAATTAATATTTTAGAAGATATCAGAGATTATAATAAAATCGCCGCAGAGCGGCTAGCGGGCCTTCCCGCGTCCGGCCGTCCCGGTTGGTAGCGGTCAGGTAGTGCACACACACACATGATATTCTCATAAACTATGAATCCGAAGTAATATGAATTATAAACCTACTTACTACTAATATTATAAATGTGAACATTTGTATGATTGGATGTTTGTTTCACAATCATGCAAAAGCGGCTCAATGGATCTTGGTCGAAAATGGCACACAGATAGTATTTATTACCTATATATAATTAGCCTATATAATTCCCACTGCTGAGACACAGGTTTCCTCTCGGTGAGAGGGAGTGGGCCGTAATCTACCACGCGGGCCCAGTGCGGGTTGGTAGATTTCACATGTCTTCGAATTTTTGGTTCTAGGACATGCAGGTTTCCTCACGATGTTATCCTTTACCGTTTTGAGAGCAGTGTTAATGAAAATGTTTACACAAAGTAAAGAGCCTGTCTGGGTTCGAACCCACGACCTACAATTCGTAAGTCGGGGCTGATACCACTTAGCCACCACTGCTCTCTTATCTATACATCTATACAAATAACCATTTTTTACTAAATGTACATGGATGTATACACGGTACATATACTAAAACAATTTTTTTTACAATTTTTGTCTGTTTGTCTGTCTGTTTGTTCCGGCTAATCTCTGAAATGGTTGGACCGATTTTGACGGGACTTACACTGGCAGATAGTAACTAACATTTACAAGGAGCAACTTATGCTACTTTTATTTTAGAAAAATACCTGCGTTAATTTCCGACATCCACGCGGGCGAAGCCGCGGGCAAAAAACTAGTATACATAATATAGAAGATAACACCCAGACACAGAACAAATGATTGTGCTCATCACGCAAAGATTTGTCCTGGGTGGGAATCGAACCCACGACCTCAGTCTTAGCAGTCAGGGTCACTAACCACTAGACCAACAGGCCAGTCAAATATAAAATACTAGCTTTTGCCAGCGGCTTCGCCCGCGTGGAGGTCGGAAAATATCCCGCGGGAACGTACTACCGGGATAAAAATAGCCTATGTCCTTTCTCAGGCTCTAAACTATCTCTGTACCAAATTTCATTTAAATCGGTTCAGTAGTTTTAGCAGGAAAGCGAGACAGACAAACAGACAGAGTTAATTTTGCATTTATAATATTAGTGTGGATTATTACATATAAATTCGATAATAATATTCAACCAACTAACTTCATAATTTATCTTTACAAATAAACATAATACAGCCATAGAATAAAACAAAGTAAGGACTATTACTTTGATGAAACATACATAAGTAAGGCACCTAATTAGATTTGCATTAATACCTTTATCCCAGTTTTCACAGACACCACTTTAAAAAGTAAAATGTAAATGCAAACATCAAAATATCGGAAGTCTGAATAGCACACAACTCTTTTACAGCTATTTAACAGCCTTACGTACAGCACTGGAGCAGGTACAAGAAAACATTGAAGTCTTCGCATTGATTTTATTTGTTTTCGAAAGTTCTGTTTGTGTTTCGCGTGATTTCGTGTAGAATATTCATATTCCTCTCTTTACCTGACGTTTGGAAATGTAACTTAAGCTTAGGTTTATAACCGATGAAAAAAACGGAGGAGGTTCTCAATTCGACGCATATATATATATTTTTTATGTATGACCACGCATAACTTTTTACAGAGTGGACCGATTTTGATCATTCTTTTTCTATTTGGAAAAAAATATACCCCGAAGGTGGTCCCATGTAAATTTGGAAAGAAAATTCTAACCCTAAGGGTGAGAAAACAGGGGATGATTGATTGTTCACTCATTAATTGTAACGCATAACTTCTTACAGAATATAAATAGATTTTGCAAGCATGTAGTAATTAGTAGATTATAGCCACAAAAAATTATAAAATAAAAACTTTTTAACAAAAAATTAAACCGCCGAAAAAACTTAAAAGCAAAAAATAATAAACCTTTCAGTCATTTTGAGTCGGCGCCAAACAATCAACGAACAAAGATCACTCAAAGCGCCGACGAAAAAGGTTTTCTATGGTAACGGTTATAATATATATATAACATGATGGCATCAAGGCAAATCCCGGAGTGCCATCGTTCAGGGCCCCGATTAGGTTGGTGTTTGCCACAGTAAAGTCAAAACTTTACTGTGCTAAAACGATCTCTAGGGAAACATATGTACGCTACTGAAATCTTATTTACGAAAGTTGTATTCATCAGAATCAGCCCTTAATGTTCCCACTTATGAAACACATACTTCTTCTCTGTGAGAGGGAGTGGGCCGTTATGTCACCACGCGGGCCAAGGCCAAATTGATAAATTTCACGTGTCTTCGAATTTTTGGTTCTTATGGTGATTTCTTTCGATGTTTTCCTTCACCGTTTTAAGAGCTGTCATGGTGAAATAAATTACACAAAATATAGCACCTGTTGGTTCGAATCTACGACCTACAAGTTTTAAGTCGTGATCTTTACCTCTCTACCACTTTTCCTTGGTTTACTTTTGTAAATAACATTTTAGTGACGTCATTTGCCGGTTTGCAAGGTTGTGACTTGTTGTCCACTTGACAGAACTTTTTATCTACTTAGATCATAAGGGACATGCATGTAATTCAAAACTCTTTTATTATTTTATCATACAATATTTAGGAGTCAAGTATAGATAAAACAGCTATACGCAAATAGCTATTCATTAATTTTCTTAGTAGTTTACTAAGAAAATAAATGAAAAAATTCTCACCGTGAATTCTCACCGAGGCTGCAAGGTTACTTAGTAAGCACGATTTTTGCTGAAATTAAGTACAAAAATTAAATTAAGTTACACGATCTGGGCCTGAAACAGACATGTATGCAAATCAATATCTTGATAAGTTAAATCTCAATATAGCCGCGCCGGTATCGTGTGGTGGCGGACGTAAAGAATAACACCATCCCATTTCTTCCTGTGGGTGTCGTAAAAGGCGACTAAGGGACTTACTAGAGAATGGACAGCAGCGTTCTCTATGCATTTTACCACCATACTGCGATCGCCAACCCGCCTGCCAAGCGTGGCGATTATGGCAAAGCCCCCCAAGGGGGAGGCCTAAGTCCAGCAGTGGACGTCTTACGGCTTCAAACAAACAATTAATCAGTTATAAACAAAAGAAACAAATAAAAAACAAAATTTAAAAGAAAAAACAAAAAGTTTGTTTGATTGAACGCGCTAATCTCAGGAACTACTGGTCCGAATTGAAAAAATATTTTTGTATTGGGTAGCCTATTTATCGAGAAAGGCTATAGGCTATATAACATCACGCTGTAACTAAGAGGAGCGGAGCAGTAATGAAAAATATTGCAAAAACAGGGGAAATCGTACGGGTAGGCGATTCGACGCGACGGGAAGGGTCGGGGGAACAAGAAATTTAACGCGGACGAAGTCGTGGGCAGAAGCTAGTACAAAATAGAAAAAATCAAAAGAAGGTAGGACTACACACAAGAAACGGCACAATAGTTGAAATAGTGACCTTATTGATGATGTTCTTCAGAAAAGACAGCTATGTAGTACTCGCAACCAGCGTGCTTATATCACCAAATGAATGAACTTGAATAAAAAAAGGAGCATGTTTTGATCGTTGCAGGTCTAGGTCTGCAGGTCAGGCTATCTATAATTTATGTCAACGCCCAGGAAAGAAAGCATGGGATGTATACAGTATGTATTTCTAATCAACACAAGAGAAAAAGAAACACAGAAACTCCGCACCAAACACATACCTATTTATGAGTTCCTTAAACACATTTCCAGTGCAAATAAAATTCTTCGTTCAGTAATAAATGTATCCACATCGACGCGAAGTAGGTGAAAGGGAAACATCGAAGCTTCGTCAAGTGTCTTATTTGTGTCAAAGTTAAACGAGTTTCGTTCCCTTTTTTGTAGCATATTGAATTTTTTGGAATCCATCGATCAGTTGAGCGTGAATTTTTGTTATTTTTTATTGTACGTTTACTATGCTTGAACAGACTTTAAACACGCACTATGAAAATGTTAAAATCTTAGGCTGCCAATTTGGATTTATAATTTGATCAGCTATGAATATCGAAAATCTCATGGTTTATTATTAATCCTTACACATTCAAGTTCATACGCCCCTGTCTGGGAGGCCATTGCTCACACGTCCTACTATTATAGAACACACAGGTATATCGTGGAATTTAAACGTGTATTGTGGAGCCCTAAGGCACTCCAATATCATCATCTTCACGTTTTCCCGGTTGCATTCTTTCGGAACCCGGGGTCCGCTTTCCTCCTTTTAATTTTCCACTTCGAACCGTCTCCTGCATCCCTTATGGTGGATCTATTGGTACGAATGCCTCGGCCGGGTCCCGGCCCCGGCAGAGACGGCATGGCCAGTCACGTAGCTTACCGGTTACCATTAAACGTGCCTGCATCAACGTAAGAGACAGTCCTGCAGTTTATCTGCTATGTCACCAGGTGGGTCCTTAATGCACTCTCTCATAGTATTCCTTTATTATTCATATGATTTACGAGTTGTAGGTTATTGGTTTTAGGCAGGCACTTTTTTTTTGTGGGTGGGAAATCATATAATAACGTCTCCTGCTCTGGGCGGAGCGGGGGGGCGTGTCAGACTTTTACTGACTAGAACTCACCCGTGTTCCTTCAGTTGCCCATATGCCAGGGCCACGGTAACTCTTTCGAACAGATCTCGCGACCCTGGCAGGAGGCAGGCACTTTACGTTGTACAAATTATTTCATTACCGTTTTTCCTTCCCCGAACCAAAATTCGAAGACATTTCTGATATTTACCAACACGCACTGGGTGCGCGTGGATGATTAAGACCCACTCCCTCTCACAGAGAGAAGGTTTGCATCCCAACAGTGGGAAATTAACGCCTGATTATTATACTAACTGAGATCATTAGTAGTATTGCAGCGACCTGCGCGACTACACGTGTGAGATATTAGGCATCGAAAGTAAAACTGAAGTCGATAGTGAAATGTTAAGTTAGCAAAGCCACCATCTATCTGTCATTTGTTGACCAATCACTAACCAAACTGCTTACAACACAGTTTCTGTCCTTAAAAGTAAATAATAACACTGCATTAAACAGTACTACTCCGTACATTGCAGTGAAACGCAACAGCAAACAACATCCAGCGTCCTCTGCCGTTTATAAATGCAAAAAAAAAATTAAACCGGCCAAGTGCGAGTCGGACTCGCGCACCGAGGGTTCCGTACAAACGTGTAGGTATCCTCGGTTTATGTATAAGATTTATGCTTATGAAATTAAATGTTTTTATTTTTTATATTTGTGTTGACTGAATGAAAGGTAAATTGCTGTTTACGATTTATGACGTATTAAAAAAAATAATCAGTAGATCTCGTTCAAACCAATTTTCGGTGGAAGTTTATATGGTTATGTACATCATATATTTTTTTGAGTTTTATCATTCTCTTATTTTAGAAGTTACGGGGGGGGGGGGGGACACATTTTACCACTTTGGAAGCGTCTCTCGCGCAAACTATTCAGTTTAGAAAAAAATGATGTTAGAAACCTCAATACCATTTTTAAAGACCTATTCATAGATACCCCACACGTACGGGTTTGATGAAGAAAAAATTTGAGTTTCAGTTCTAAGTATGGGGAACCCCAACATTTATCATTCTTTTATTATTTTAGTGTAAAAATCTTGATGCGGTTCACAGAATACATCTACTTACCAAGTTTCAACAGCGGAGCTCTTATAGTTTCGGAGAAAAGTGGCTGTGACATACGGACGGACAGACAGACAGACAGACAGACATGACGAATCTATAAGGGTTCCGTTTTTTGCCATTTGGCAACGGAACCCTAAAAATGATATTCTAAAAGTTCGTAAAACCATCATTTACTTATGAGATCTTAATAAAGTTATAAACAGGAAAGCGACAAAAAATTGAGGTAAAATTCAAATTTACAATTTCCCAAGAAACAATTTCTCTCGTATCGATAAAATTATAACTGATGACAGTTTTCGAGGAGCTGAAAAAGCAATTTTCTTAAAGAGATATTTAGCAATTTACGCCTGAAATTGCTCTTAGGAACTGAAGAGTTTTATTCTATTTAGGAGATCCTGACAGGAAATTAGCGACTGGATTAAACAAATAATTAATTCTTAATGAAGATTTACTCGTGCTTTGGTACTTACTTCTCCAACATAATCTATTTGTGTAAAACTCGCACTTAGTGCTACGACATAAAGGCGCTATCAATATCCAAATTGTTACCACTGATTAGCTAAAGCACTATCACTTTTTTATAACAAACGTGATGGGCTTATAGCTACGCCGTAGCGATTCGTAGCAAATCTGCTACGGCGTAACGGTTAAGGATTTTGTAGTTTAACTGCAGAGATGTGATAAACAATGCTTCTGTTAGCATTTTAATTCGCTACATAATGGTGTGCGTGTGCGAAATGCGTGCACGGTTTTGTTATACAGATAGCTTACGTTCATACAGCTAGTACCCGTACAATATCTGTCCGTGCAAACGCCCAATTTGGGCATCATCGATCTAACTGACCATTTATATACAGTACAGTTTTAATACATAGATAATAAATAAAGCTACATATTTCATATTGTTATCACATGATAGTGTTATACAGTATTTGATTTTAATTGTATTCAGCTCGAAATATGAGATAGAAGCTGACAAAGGATCCATTTGGGTTCAGCAGCGTTTTTAAAACTTTGTCAAGTCTTCTGGACACCTGTCCTGCAATGTTTGAAGGCTAAGGTCTTCAACCAGTGCATTCTACCCGTTGTGACGTACGGTGCTTAAACGTAGACACTGACAGTCGGCCTAGTCCACAAATTTGCAGTCACCCAGCGGCGCTCTGAGGCACGGCTATGCTCGGAGTTTATTTGGAGAATAAAATCAGGAATAAAGTTATCCGGAAATGAACAAAAGATACAGTCACAGCTTGCAGAGAAAGTAAGCTATGTCTTAACTCCAGTTGGCTGGCGTGTTTGGCGTAGTACCGATGACCGATAGAGCAGCCGAGTCCTAGAGTGGAAACCACGTATTGAAAAGCATAGTGTGGGGCTTTCAGCTAGATGAACCGATGACCTTTAGAAATTGGCTGGGATTGATTAGATGCGGAAGCTGGCAGACAGAGTGTTGTGGCGCAGCCTGATAGAGGCCTATGTCCAGCGGTGGACTGCAATGGGCTAAGTTGATTGATGTAGTAGTTACCATGACTAAATAGTATCGTAGAGTTCAAAAGCAATGTCAAGGACATAGGCGACATACTTAATGCTGCGTTTGCTTTTGCACTTTTGTTTTAGTCTACAACAAATCTAATCTTTATAATCCAAACAAACCCTGCGAACATACAAAGATTAATTTATACACAAAAGTCTTAAAAAGATAAACGTTCGATACAAACAGGTGTCAACACGAAACAGCTAATCCCTTAAACCCCTCAGAGGACGATAAAAGTAAGGTTAAATTTATAAATCAGACCGGTCTAATTCCAACTTGAAAATTTTGAAGAAATACTTTGAAAGATTTACGCGATAAAATCTTTTTCTTACACTTTCTCCTGTCGTGACAAATCCCACCTTTTTCTTGGGATTGTCATGGATTAAGTGTGACTTTCATCTGAGTCCCTTTGGAGAAACCTGTTTAGGGAACATAAATTCAGATTTTTAAATGATTTCGGATGAAACAAATTGTTGAGTTGTTTTGGGCAGTATATTCTGTGTAGGGACATTTAACTTTTGCATAATCAGCCTATCATTTTCTCACTGCGGAGACACAGGTTTCCTATCAGTCAGAGGGAATCCACAACATGAGGTATTTTTGGATTTAGGAAATGCAGGTTTCATCACTATGTTTTCTTTCAACGTTTTGAGATGAAATAATTCAAACGGTTTGACCCTACAATACGTAAGTTGCGGCTGTTGCCATTGAGCCACAACTTCTCATTGAACATTTACTTAATCGTTACTAAAAGTTTAATTATTTTAATATTTGTCTTCAATATATTGTGCGTCACATTGTGATCATTTATTAAAGTAGAAAGAAAGCTACATAACTTTAACAGTTTATTACAGACTACGTTAGTTGTAAGTGTAGATTTTATAATACAGTTTTTCACGACTTTACGACCTTGTTTGTAAATATTAATAGTGGTCAACAAATTGGTTGCCCCATATCTATCCAGTTGGGAAAAACTTCAAAATACTTACTTTCATACCGCGTCCCATAAAATGTTAGCAATAACGAAAATGTTAATACAGGTTGAGATTTTTTGCGTTATATAAAAAGTCACAAGTACTATTTCAAAACCCAACAAGTATTGAGTACTTAATAGGTTGTTTGGTGAAACATCTTCTTAATTTCTTGCATGTTAACACGAAAATGAACCATAAAAAAATCTTGTAAGCTGTTTGTTAGCTGTCCTCGAGAATTCTGTATAGATCACTTATTTCTGTGTTATTGATATGAAGCAGCCAAACTTAGCAGCACTGTCATACTTCCCAATAATAGAAACAATAATTACTCTACGGTTGATAAGCAGGACATCTCTCGGAACCCTACAAATAACTAAAGTATCTACGCAGATAGCAAGGTGTGACATCTGGGAGCCCGCAATCTATCGGTTGGCATCACAAACTTATATATAAGACTAATTGATTCGAAACTTTAGGGGGAGGGATCTTTGATGTCAAATATTTAAGGCGACCCCAACATATTTGAAGGGTTGAGATCAGGATGTATATTAATTTTCAATTTATGGGTGACATAGTTATTATAGATTCAATGTTTCTACGCTTATAGGGTGGATTATTATCAAACAGATTATTTCAATCTTCAAGAAAATGGGGAGCATAAACCTAAGTAATGGCACAACGTACATGGCGTACCTAATACACATATTCTTGAATAAGTACCTTACAAACTGGAGAAGCCAAATTTCAATAATTGAACATAGCAAAAATACTATAAATATGGTATGTGTGGCACTATATGAGTGAATTCTATGGTACTGCATAACGGTATAGGGGTTTTTTTTGGATGGGAAATCATCAAATGACTTCTACCGCTCTGTGCGGAGCGGGAGGGCATGTCAGACTTTTACTGACTAAAACCCACCCATGTTCCTTCAGTTGCCCATGTGCCAGGGTCACGGTATTTCTTTCGAACAATGTCGCGACCCTGGCAGAACGGTATAGGGTTTTTTTTTTTTTTTTTTTTTTTTTTCTGGATGGGAAATCATCAAATGACTTCTACCGCTCTGGGTGGAGCGGGAGGGCGTGTCAGACTTTTACTGACTAAAACCCACCCGTGTTCCATCAGTTGCCCATGTGCCAGGGTCACGGTATCTCTTTCGAACAATCACGCGACCCCGGCAGGCATCGGTCCTAGTAGACCCCTACACTGCTGCTGACATCTCTTTGAGGCGCGCGTGGAACACTGCGCGCCGTCGACCCGAGCCTGGTCCTTACCGGGCGACGAGCTATCCATTGCTCGCCACCCGCAAGCTCGCGCCTACGGTGGCCGGGAGTCCGCGATCGACTCCCGACGCCCGGGGCGTCTCCTCCTGCGGCGGACGGTATAGGGTGGAGTTGGAATTACCACCATGATCCAAAACGAACGACTCTTACGCACGGTTTTGAAGGACATGCTCAAAAAACTCCTCGGAGACCCTACAACCCTTTTGTATCGTACAAATAAGTCACTGTACACTGTACAATGTCCGACAGTTATCCATACTAATATTATAAATGGGAAAGTGTGTGTGTCTGTTTCTACATCTTTCAGTGCAAAACGGAGCGATGAATTGACGTGATTTTTGAAGTGGAGATAGTTGAAGGGATGGAGAGTGACATACTTTTTTTTCTTTTTTAGGTGTCTGGGGTGAACTCAGAAAAGCCGTGCTTTTCTCATGGACAATTGTATGTAGCATATTCGCGTGTGTGAAATGCCCAGAATCTTTACATTCTATCCCCAAATGGAAAGACATACGAGTATAATATCGTCTACAGTAGTTCCTAGTTCTCTTCTGTATTCGAAATCAGGAAAAGGGAACCGTGTTAGCCCGAATTTAATGCGAGCGAAGCCGCGGGCAGCAGCTAGTACATATATATCTTTAAAATGATACTGAAACAGCATAAAATCATACCACAGACCCGAAATTCCTGCAACTTCTCAATCGTCTATTTTTTAATTGTGCTACGCTAAAAAATAGTCGTCCTTGTGACGACTATTTTTTTTAACCTTTTTCTTTTTAGAACTTTTTCACAGCACATGCAAAAATTCCTGCTCAGGCACTTAAACATAGCTGTATGAATGAGTGGCATCAGCAACTTTAAGACAAACCAAGTAAAAAGATTGATCGCAAATGGCTGCCAGCCCAATCACGCAGTGAATTCGACTATAATATAATTCGAAATACATACATACAATTACGCCTTTTTCCCATGATGGTAGGCAGAAACCACGGAACGCTACCTACTGCGATTTCTAGACACTCCTTTTGTAGTTAGGGAGGTGGCGAGCAAAATTTCGATATGATCAGCACACAAGGCAGACGTTATTAATAGTGATAATTTTACCCTAAGAAACATTAAGGACGTCGTCTGCCACCATGGTGGCGCTGCGTTGTAAATTTACAGCGTTTCAAAAATGTTAAAAAAAAGGTGTGCTATATTATGCGTACACGTCTGCCGCTGAGGCTGATGATCACAGTCATCCTGGAAACACAAAGAATCGAAAAGGCAGACATCCAGGGCTCTGATTTTTGTAGTATTCAATTATTTAATTTATTTTTATGATTTAAAAAACTGTATATGAAGTGCACACTTGGCAGATTTAAATTGTTCGATTAAAAACAATAAGAAGAACCACGGAAAAATAGTCTGCCAATATGTTGCCTCGGCGTTGTCCATTGACAGTGCTCCAAAAATGTAAAAAAAGAAGGTGTGCTATATTATGCGCACACGGCTGCCTCTTGGACTGATGTTTGAATTCCTTATGAAAACCAAGAAAATCGATGAGGCAGACGTTCAGGCCTCTGATATTCCAAAGGCAGACCATTTGATTTTTTTTTTTTTCAAACTGTCGCTCACGCCAACCCAAGCAGGTATAAAATATCCCCATATTTCCTTTCGTGGTGTCTCTCTTTTATTTGGGAATATGAGTGAGAACGGTATAACTCATTTCCGACCTTTTTCGTATTGTGAAACTAAATGTATAGAGCGTATATCTATATCTATATATCTATAAACAGTCTTGGTCCAAAATCTACGTATTTTACACAAATAAAACGTGATTAAAAAAGTTAAAGACTGTTCCTACCCAGATGCTAATCCTATTCAGATTACATTCAAATATGCAATTAAAAAAAAATAGTTTCTAATTAAAGTTCCAAGCGCATTTCGTTTCTGGTAGGCTTTGAGAAAAAATATGATTGCATAGATTTCAGCTCCAGAAGTTTAATCGTTACCGTGAGTTTAGAGGATAATATTAAACAAAATTATAAGAATAAAACTATAAACAAGAACAATAATCCCATGCAATACTCGCTGTCGCTTGATTCGTGAATTTCAAACAGTTATACAGCTGCAAAATCAGTGAGCAAAGTGTCTGCCACATGTTTTTTCGAATCCACAGAGTCATAGTTAATCGAATGGGCGCAATGAGAACCGCGTGCAAATGGCTTAGTAGAGCTTTTTTTTAACATTTTTACAACTCCGTCGCATGATAATGCAGAGTCCTGAATGTCTGCCTCTTCGATTTTCTTCGTTTCCAAGATAATTGTGACCATGTACTCCAGAGGCATACATGTGCAAATGATTTAATACCCCGATTTTTTTAAGCAACTTCAATCCGCTGTAACGCGAAAACGCAGTGACATAGAACCTTAATTGATTAGACCAAATCGATTCGTAATGATTTAAACTGCAATCCACCTCGACGTGAAACGTGTGCAAATTATATACCGAAATGCTCGCCACCTCCCTAACTATTGCCTCGTTTAGGTTCATCAGAAAGGTCAGGTGCGTAGTTCTTGCAACCGGCGTGTGTGTATGACCAATTGTATGAACCTGTTTTAAATGTAATTTTGTAATACACTAACGAATGCCTATAGACACATACACACTCTCTCTCACATACACTTTTTTACACATAGTACCTACTAGTGTAGACTTTAAGAAAATTTAGAGCAAATAAAATAATAAACCTTATCTATCTTATCTAATGCTAGATCCAGTCACTATGACTAAGAAGTCCGTTTGAAGTATAGTCTAATCGATGAATAATGAAACGAATTTAAACTATAATTATGATTCAGAAATAGTACCTACCCTACGATTTTAAGCAAAGTTTAGCTGAAAATAAAATACGTAATGAGGCAGTTTTAAGATTAACAAATTATTCATGAAACAGTTCATCTTCATTTAAAAGGTTCCTGAATAATGAAACACTAAGTCTCGACAAATTCTGAAAGGGTCTGAAACAATTCCCAAGAAGTTTTAAAGTTCCGTCATTTGTAGAAGTGTATTTCTGTCTTTTAAAGATTAGATAAAGAGTTACCTTTTGGAGGATTGAAGGTTTAACTCGCTTCCTAAGCACGATTTTGTAGGTTCACATCTCGGTAAGTACTTAAGAGGCAAACACACTAAAGTCTACTGTGTTTGCTTCGTATGGTACTGGACAAAAAAAAAATATCACCATCCAATTTCTTCCCGTGGGTGTTGTAAAAGGCGACTAAGCGCATTACTAGAGAATGAGCAACAGCGTTCTCTATTCATTTTACCGCCATACTGCGATCGCCAACCCGCTTGCCAAACGTGGTGATTATGGCAAATCCCCCCAAATTGGGGAACGCCCATGTCCAACACTGGACGTTTTTCTGCTGAAATGATGATGGTGAGTTGTGTACATTACTTTGAGAATTATTTTTCACAGCGTTGATTTTTATTTTTAGTTATGCACTTGTATAGCTTATTTCATTGTAATGGAATTAAAACCTACATCAAATTAGTTAGAGCGACCACGGTAATCAATGCTTGAACTAATTGTTCCGTAAGATTCCTTTCTTAGATTTGGAAAAGATATTTAGATGCAAAATTGGCAATCATATTATTTGATTTAAATGAGGATAAAAGTTTTGTTGGAACTCACTTATCGTTAGAACTAGTATTCTCCGGAAGAATTGGCTGGCTATTATTAACATCACGTTTAAACCATTAAGAGCGGAACAAAAAATCAGAAAATGAAGTATTGGCGTGAGCGAGAGTTAGGAGGCGACTCGGTAAGTCTGTGGCAGAAACACGCTGATGAAGTCGCGGAAGAAGCTATATTTGACAAATTTCGGCGGTCGGGCGGAAAATGCGAAGCGCTCAAGTCGATATGTGTAATTTCTACCCAGTAACAAAAATAAAACTTTCAATAAATAAACCCATATGCAGAAAGTGATTAATATGAAAATTAATTAAAAGACCTCATAGGATAGAAGGTCTAAAATATTGACTTAAACCAATATTCTGCAGTACAAACATTTATTCCCAAACGTGCTCCTCCGTAAACCGATATTACTCTTCCAAACTTTTCCTCAACGTCGAACCGAAATAAACGGAACCAATAAAACCGTAACTCCAATAAAAACCGGACAGCAGCCGGGTAAAAAATAACCGCGAAAAAACCAGCCTACACAAAATACAACCCGGACGTTTTGCCCGATCCAAAAGGTATCTTAACCGGTTCAACGCTTGTCGATATCCGGATTATCCGAATTTAAGGGTTGACACTAACAAGGGTTAGATTTTCTACGCCGTCAAGGGTGGAAATGGCTAAGGGTTAATTGGACACATTCACTCAATATTCCAGACGTAGCACCGGACGTTTAATGGAGTTTCAGGTCTCGATAACCGGACGATCTTTCCGGATTTTTGGACCATGTTAAGGCTGGCTTTCGCTAAAAAATTTGCGGGTAAAGGGCACAATTAATAAGGAGTTAAGTACTGTCTAATGATGGCTACCAGTTCTGGATTCTAATTTCAGATTGGCAAAGTGAAATCTTTATTTATATTTTAGTAGAAATAAGTAATATCTACGCTAGATATCCCAAGGCAAACATACAATCACAGCTTACACATTTTTATCGGCTTTCATGCTTCAAGGTGATAAAAAAAAAAGTCTGTTGGAATGAAGAAATCTGTGAAAATCTGTAAAGCCTAGAAATATCGGTTTAAACCACAAAACTGACCGTTAACAGCGTTCGCGTGTCTAAGTTGATTTATCCTACTTAATATATAATATTATAAATGTAAAAGTTTGTATGTTTGTTACTCAATCACGCAAAAAACGTGTAACGTATGTCATGCAAATCTGATCGGCTGATCAGATTTGCATGAAATATGTTGCACGTATAGTAATTTATAACTTGTATTAATACATAGCATACTTTCTATCCTGATACTACGTTCCTGTGAATTACCAATCTCTATACAGGTGGAGCAAAACCTAGAAAATAATAAAAACCCTCCTATAGTTTATTTTACGTCAAACCTTAAAAAAAGGTGGAGGATTTATTCTATTTTGATACCGCGGCTTTGCCTAAATTACCACAGCAGTGTTTCGTTGAAGGACTGGGTACATGTGGTAATGTACTATTGACAGCTAGGTGGACGAGACTGGATACCGAAGTAGCTGGTAAGGTACAGATATCAGAAGAGATAATCAGGATCTTCGTATATATTTAAAGTTTAGTAAGAAAGTGATGGATGTTTTCGAATGTAATTTTGAGATAAACGAACTGTTTGTTTTCTAATAAAAATATGCGCGATATAAGGATGAAGTGGGGCTAAAAAGTCATAGATTGATACCCAAGAGTTGGCAAAAGAAGATGCGGAAAACAACACACAAAGTGGGAAGATGAAATAAAATTGACAGCAGGACCAAACTGGAGAAGGGTTGCTTAAGACAGACAACAGTGGAAATCGTTGTAGGAGGCTTTTGTCAATAGGCACGCAGAAATAATATAGGCCTCACCCAAACACCGCCACCTCGACCGATTCCATGCTTCTCGCATCCAGCGAATTCCTGCGGCCTTCACCAGATCATCGGTCCATCTTGTGGGAGGCCTTCCAACGCTACGTCTTCCAGTACGTGGTCACCACTCCGGACTATCTTAACACATCAGTTCGCAATAAAATAATTATTTAAATTTAATTAATTCGAAAAAATCCATTGGTTTCTTGCTAAATTGACTGGCCTGTTAGTCTAGTGGTTAGTGATCTTGACTTCTAAGAATGAGGTCGTGGGTTCGATTCCCACTCAGGACAAATCTTTGTGTGATGAGCATAATCATTTGTTGTGTGTCTGGGTGTAATTTATCTATAACTAGCTTCTGCCCGCGACTTCGTTCGCGTGTCATTCGACCCAGAGAATAAAAAGTTTCTCAGAAAATTCAACCCCCGTTTTACCCTCTTAGGTATGAAATTTCAAAAAACACTTTCTTAGTGGATACCTACACTGAGAAAAATGTCATTTTTGCATAATCTTAAAATATCGTGACGTTGGTTTAAAATAGATGCGTTGTCTTATAATATGTTGATAATAAGTAAATATTACGCTAGAACTGAAATGTGTTAAGATGGAATCGAATTTTTTGGGTAAATAATGCAATATTATGATACTTGTCATCGTAAAAATTTGTAATTATGAAATAACATTGTCTTCTTCAAATAATAACACAATGTAATAGAAAATGGTCCACTGTCCCATAAATTAGTATGATAATTATAAATAAGATTCTAATTAAAAAACACAATGACAGTCACCGTAATATAAATAGATTTCATAGTTTAATATGAAGAAGTATCTCTAAAAATACGATGACCTCCCCCTAATGTACTATATTAAATTATAATGCTTTAAACTTATATTTTTAAAGTAAGCATCATTTTTTAATATTACAGTCATATTATTTTATGTGAATCCTATGATAATACGATTAAATAATCTCATATTTTTAGAGTAAGCATCAAAGTTCAATAATATAGTCATATTATTTTATGTGTATCCTACTAAATTATTATTACAGAGACCCATTTATGAGTAGCATTTGAATGATGTCCTACAAATTTAAGGTGACGGCATTATATAATGAGGTCTCCCTCTCTCACTTCATTCCGCCGCCGCGCCATTTCGGTCGGCCATTTGTATTTCACCGCTACAGCCGGCAAGTCACGACTCACGACTCGTTTAATTAATAGCAATAACAATTCCATTAGTGCCAGTGAACGTGTTTGATCAGTGCAAAAATGGATATGGCTACGCGTGATCTTTTGAAGAAGTGGAATTTGGAACGCTACATCGATCGTTTTGAAAGTAAGTTGACAAACCTACCTAGTAAGTTGCTAGCATGAGCTCACACATTACATTCACACATTCTAATTTCTAGCAAGAATAGGGTCAGAGTGTCGTCTTAGAGGCACTATGAAAATATACTTAAAAAAATTTCGCGACCAATTTCAAGGTCACAGTTCTAACATAACCTTACCTATGGATCCCTTCGACATCGTTTTTACGACAAACGGTTGGTCGGAGACAAAAAACACCCAGACACTTTTAGCCTTTCTAGGTGTTACATACTATAGAATCGAGAAAATAAACGATTTGCGAAAATAACACTTTTTTGGCCGCTGTACACTCCAACCAAGAATAGTCTTGTCGTATGGTACCTACCCACCTACCTAGATATACGTTCATATTTATATTATACACTAGATTCGATGTGCAACTGCAACCCAAAAAAAAACAAATAGGTAGAGTGCGTCTAAACTAAAATGACGCGCACCACTACCGCATTTACCGTAGTGTACGTATACAAATTTAAGTAGTGGGGCGCGTCATTTCAGCTTAGACGAGCTCTACCAACCTACATTTTATAAAGTCGATGCGACGTAGTGCATTTCACAGCTGCAATCAGGGCGCTGTTAAATTTACCTTTTTTTTTCAGCTGAAAGAATTGATATCGCAACAATGCAGATGCTTAGTAAACAAGACATACATAGTATGTTCCCTCAAATAGGGGACAGACTCCGGTTTGAAGCAGCTCTGGCCATGTTAAAAAGCGACCAACCAAAAGATATGGTTTGTTTTCATGTTAAATTGTATTTCAAAAAAGTAAATTTTGTTTTAAACTTTTTGCTTACACATGCCCTGCGTCGCTTAAATGCACATTCTCCTACTTGCATGTAGGTAGGTAGGTACCTACTTATTAACTTTTATTATTTTAAAGTCTTCTTAAGATACCTAACAATTTAACCGGTGCAGTATTTATTTAAAAAGTGGAATAAAATCATAACTTTTCATCAGTCTTGTTAGTTTACCAACTAAGTACATTATTATTACCTTTTTAAATTTCTTGTTAAATTTCAGGATAACTCCTACAATTCATCACTCTTTGAAGAGGTCCTGAGGAATGACTTGTTAACTAGTCTACCTTGTAACTTAGAGCCTCTGCCACCGTGTGAAGGACTGCAAAGCTCAATCCTCAACCAAGACTGCGAAGCAGGACTTAACCAGGAAAATTTGGTAAGTTCTGCAAAATTGTAGAAAAGTACTCGTACTTACTGTTTTTTGGTTCAAGAGCAATATGTATTAATTTGTAATTACATCCATACTAATATTATAAATGCGAAAGTAAGTTTGTCTGTCTATCTGTCGGCTGGGGCAGGACCTTTTCACATTTTCATACCTAAGACACTGAACCGATGCAAAATTTGGTATAGACATTCTTTGAGACCAGGATCAGTCCTGATCTTGATCGATTAGTTTTTATCAGGGCCGGATCAAGGGACGAGGGCAGGACCGTTCACACCTGCAATGCTGAACCGATTACTAGTAAAAAAATATAACACTTCCCTTGAGTTATCTCCGGCTAGGGCTAGCTATAGCCTGTTAGTTAACGGTCGCACTCGGACACATTTAGTGATTATTTCAACGATTATTGAGGTTAATTGACCGTACATACTCATATTATCACACCTTTTTGTTACATGTACTATTATAACATTGTCTCAAAGTAAATATTATTTTAGGATGGTGACATACTGGTGATACCACTGGACTCGTCGTCGTCAGTGGGTGAAGCAGTTAGACAAGAGTCCATCGGGAGCAATTTAGTAAGTTATTGCCTATTCTCCTGTACTTTTGATAAGGAATTTAAATTGACATTCAATATTGTTAACCCCCGGCGTAAACAGATAAGTTTAACGTCTGTACCTGTCCTGTCCTGTATGTGTGTACGGACGGCCGTTTAGGAGCTATACTATATGTCACAAAGATCAGTAATATATTTGGAGTTGGTGACAGCTATAACTAACAACTAAATGCATGATGCCTAGACTGGCACCGACTCCAACTGATCATTATACTGAATGGAAGGTAGGTATTGAACCTGTATTTTCAACATTTTAGTGACATTTTTTTTTAACTTTTACCTTGCATATTTAGTTTGTAATGCCATACTTATACTATTTGTGTTTCAGGTGAATACCATACTGAATTCATCAGTCGAGGGAAAACAAATAATAGCAATTGGGCAGAAAACGGGCACCTTACCCTCAAACGTGCGTGGGCGTTTATGCAAGCTGCTTATGGAGAAGCTCATTACGGCCGAAAACCCGGTACTTCTGACAGATTCGCAGCTGCTTGCTCTATCCTACGACATTGGCAGATTATTTAAAGAGGAGTCACCACCCCTATACTACGCGCCGTACCTGCCGGCTGATGCTTACCAGGCTAAGCGCAATATCTCTGGCTGGTTAGTCACCGCCAGAAGGGCTCGACGGCAGCATTTAGTTTCGTTGCGCCTTATTGAAAAGCCCAAGTCACGTTCTCGCTCCAAGTCCAGTCCTAGGCTAGACACCCCTCCACTCGCTGGAATCGACCTGACCGGACTTAAAGAAGGTAACTCCTTTTCAAGAAATTTTATGTTTTCAGATTGAATTAAATTATCAAGAACAAAATTATTGAGAAAAATATCTGAATTAGTATAAATTTTCGTTACAAATTACAAAATATCTGAATCTAAGAACCGTTATTGTCATTGTACTAATTATTAATCGTTTTAATTTTTGTGTGCAGGTGAAGTGGAGGACGTAGCGTCAGCATTAGAGCAGCTGTCAAGTCCTTCAGCTGGTCCGTGGCAGGAGGTCAGTGCCCTGTGGCGGGAGACGGTGCGAGCTCGCCTCCGGTACTTGTACTACGAGGAAGGGACATTACAGGAGTACTTCAATAAGTATCCTATCCTGAAGTCAAGTGATGGATGGCGACTCCTGACTCATGACTACGAAGCACTGTTCCCTGATAAATCCGGGGGCCTCGACGCCTTGGATGCTTCATCGGAAAACATACTAAAAGCTGCTCAGCAGAAGCTTAACACCACAAAGGACTCGTTTCTTCGTCGAAAAATAGCTGATACATTGGCAATTTGTGACGGTAAGGAAATGATTCTGTTATATAGTTCTAGGTGCTCGACCTCCCTGGGTCGGTGAACCCGTTATAAAATATATAGACAAAAAAGAATTTAAAAATTATCTAACATGGTGCAGTCGTTCAGAAGTAACGGGCGGGCGGACACACATTTCGGCAATTCATTTTTACTTATATAGATAGATTTTATTTTGTTCTGATACTTTTCCCTATTTGCTCAGTTAATGATGATGTGTTGTGTCAAATATACTATTATTATTTTCTTTCCAGATGAACAACCGGAGACAAAATTAATAGCAGCGATATTGCTACTCGGCTGTCTCTTTAATATTCCTCCTGCCCGTCGATCTAGAAAAGACTGGCAAGCTTCACGAGCGGAGATATTGGATGGATTTGTGACCATCGTGGATGATGACGCAGACGTGCAAGTGGTAATTGAGGAGCGTCGCCAAAAGCTTCAAAACCTAGGTATTAGCCTCCAACCATTTATAATTTGGTGCCGCCAGTCAGGTGTCTCCTTCACAGTATGTGACAATACGTTTTACAAGTTCACAACACTAACTGAGGCTGTTGATGTGACTTTTAAAATATTTCATGCTACTGCGGCTAAATATCCTACTAATATCCTATCCTATCCCCTATTTGGCTTATTATCCAAATTGGTTTTTACAAAGTCAAAACATCGTACGATCGTATGTCACAATCTGTGAAGGAGATATTAGTTACTCTCGGAGTCACAATTTAAATTAAGATGAAGTGTCACAGTTGTAAAAGGACTTTTCCCACGTTTTCTTCACTTATTACCCACATAAGGAAAGAATGTGAAAAAATTGATATTACTGGAGTTTATAAATGTGGTGAAGACGCATGCTACCGGTATTTCACGGACGTTAGACAATTTAGAAAACATGTTAACTTAAAACATTTGAATAAAGTAAACACTCGTTATTTGCCATCCACCTCAAACGAGGCTTGCGTAGTTCCTATGTGTGAAACAGAGACTACCAAAGTAGCAACTGAGCACATATACATTGAAGCTGATAGTGAACCGGAAGTCCTTGATAATGCTGATAGTATTATTCATAAAGAAGTTTTGAAATTTATTTCAACGCTCTATGTAAATCCCTCTGTATCTCGATCGTCTGTACAAGCTATGGTTAGTCATTTGCAAACCCTTCTTGACAATATCGCACCGTCTTTAATGTCCGTATTCGGCCCTGTGCTAGCTGATGAGGAAAGCATGTCTGGAAGCGAAATTAATAAACGACTTCATAAGTTCGACACAGCTTTGAAGGGCATCTTTTTTCCGTTTCGTTCAGAATATTTGAGATTCCGAGAATTGAATTTATTAGGTTCTTTTATACCACATGAAGTAATCGTTGGTTATTGTCCTGACATTTCACAAAGGAGTAACACTTTAACATTACACACCAAGCCACGTACAATGCAAGTAATTCAACTTCGCCAGGTTTTGAAGAATTTTTTTTCCATTGACACTATTTGGAAAGATGTAACGGATTATTTGAACCACCTAAGGGGTAATTTAATAATCCGTGAAGAAAATCCGATGAGGCCAATGTGTCTAGAAAATGTAATGCAGGGATCTGTATGGCTGGCAATGTGTACACCGCAGGCGTCGGACATTATTCTTCCTTTAGTAGTATACTATGATGATTTTGAAATTGGAAATCCTTTGGGGAGCCACGCTGGGGTGCATAAGCTTGGTGGTGTATACGTTTCCTTGCCAGCACTCCCACCACATTTATTTTCATTGTTGAATAACATTTTGCTGTTAGCTATTTGCCATTCTGCTGACAAAACTAAATATGGAAACAAAGCTATTTTTGACCCTGTTATTGAGGAATTGAATTACTTGCAAAACAAAGGAATTTTTATAGAAAATAAGTTTTTTAAAGGAACCGTAAAATTGAAGGTTGTTGCTATAACTGGCGATAATTTAGGCCTGAATTCAATTCTCGGGTTTACTGAAAGTTTTTCAGCTAACAAGTGTTGCAGAATCTGTAACATTGACAAGAAAGGTTTGCAAACTGCTCTATATGAAAACAGTAACTTGCTTAGAAATATGACTTCATACCACGCTCAATTGCAAGAAAACGATACACCTAACACGGGCATTAAAGAATCATGCTGTTGGCTTAAGGTGACAGGATTTGATTTATTTCAAAATGTAGCAGTAGACCCAATGCATGATATATTAGAAGGTGTAGCTCGTTATGTAATGACCTTTGTCATAAACCACTTCCTTGCCGAAGGTCTTTTAAAGATCTCAGTATTGCAACAAAGAATAATTTCATTTGATTATGGACCAGATAGGAATTCAAAACCAAGTAATTGTTTAGTTGTCCAAGGTTCGAAAGTAAAATTGAAAACTTCAGCATCAGAAATGCTTACCCTTATTAGATACTTCAGCCTAATAGCCGGGTTTTACATTCCTTTAGAAAATAAAGTATGGAAATTATACATTATGTTGCGGCAAATCACCGACAGGTTATTAAGTCATAGGGTCTTCAGTGACACCAATATTCAACTCCGGGTTATAATAGCAGAATTTAATCAATTGTACACGGAGCTAACAAAATCACCCCTGCAGCCAAAGTTTCATTTTCTGACTCATTATCCTACCATGCTAATGAAGTTCGGCCCCGTACGTAACATGTGGGCTATGCGTTTTGAAGCCAAGCACAGGGTATCTAAGTTAGTGGCTAGATCATCTTTTAATCGAGTCAATGTTTGCAAGACTCTAGCAATAAAATGTCAACTTATGCTCAATGACTTGTTTGTGAAAAATACAATACCTACAACAAAAATACTAGGAAAAAAATCTGCATTAAATTCAGGAGACACTGTCAAGTTTTCTCTCGGCACTGGCGTTGTCCTCAAATATTCGGTTACTTCCGCCACAATAGCTGGTGTTATATGGCAGCGGAACTCTATTGTTACTGTAGATATAGATGATGAACAATTCTTACCCACTTTTGGCCAAATTGATGCAATTTTGGTGACAGATACTGAAGAGGTTTTTTTCCGTTGCTGTATGTTTGAAACTATTGAATTTAATTCTCATTACAATTCTTATGAAGTTAAACGTGGTAATGATTATCTGTGCTTTCCTTGCCAAAATGCCGTTTCTCCGTGTCCTAACACGCTCACTCTAATGCGAGGTAACACGTCATATATTACAAGTAGATGGTACCTAGAGTAAAAATTTCAAAATTCTGTAGGTATTCTAACGGCTTACGGTCGCTGCTATAATACCTTGAAAATGCGCAAACGAGTTAACTCGTTTGCTCATTTTTAAGGTGTTTTTATTTTGAATCCAGTAATATCAATTTTTTTTGGAAACGTTTACATAATTATTAATTATGTACTTATACCGTACGCGGCGTTGCTAGTTTGAGGCACTGCAGAGTCCAAGGGCAGTTATTTTTTTATAGCAGAGTGCGCTCAACTAGTAATCTACCCTTAGTTACGGTATTTATCGGATATCCCTTTAGGATATCCTATAAAGACGGCCCGATAACGGTGTCCGCATAAAGTAATGGTATGAGCCAGCACCAATAGCTGGTTTAAGGTGAACGCACACTTATCAGAGCCGAAGGAGGCGAAGGAATCAAATTTTAGAATTACTTAAATGAAGTCCAATGTAACTTCGCACACTTATCCGCACCGAATCGTACGACCTTATTCGTCCGATTCGGTAAGTGTGCGAGGTTCCATAGGATTTCATACAAGTAATTCTAAAATTCGATTCTTTCGCCTCCTTCGGCTCTGAAAAGTGTGCGTTCACCTTTAGTAATAGATTTTAAAGTAAAGTATTTGTATGAGGGATAGATTAGTCTCATCGGAGTGTTTATAGTAGCACTTTACTTGAAAATAGATATTTACTATAATAATATAACCAATTTATTGTATGCAGCTTTAAGGTGAAAGCGTCAGGGTAGCCCGCGAAATTCAAATTTTCTTACGTTTTTTGCAATTTGCAGGCCAGTGCTAGGTTTTGATTGAAATGTTAGACGCGGGTGTAAGACGTATGTAGTACAACTTATGTACTTACACCCGCGTGCAACATTTAATTAACATACAACCTAGCACTGGCCTGCAAATTGCAAAAAACGGCTACCCTGAAGCAATCACCTTAAGGGCAAAAATGTTTTAGTTATAGGTACATTAATGTAAAGTTTGTTATTTTTTGTAAATTAAATTTCTACTCGTCTCAACCTTTATTTTAATTTGTAAAAACTAGAATTATTGAACATAATGTATATAATGATTCTTTATAATGACCGACAAATAGATACTGTAATCATTAAGGCGAGGATGTTTCTAAACAAAACAGTCTTCTTTTATACTGAATATAAATGTTTAGAGTATATAATAATTATTCATTCATACTATGGAAATAAAAATACCATTCAATTTTCTGTTTAATTTATACATACATCCCTTTTCACCTTCTTACCATTCTTGCCAAGGTACTTTTTTCTATTTTTTTTACTTACTCTCCATTTTTTTAAGGTTCAAGTTTAGGGTTCTTCAGTTTTTTTTAATGTTGAGCTCACACCTAATAATATTTAAAAGGAAAGAACCAATATTGGATACTTAAAAATAAGGGGATCATGTAAGTCCAGTGGCGCCCTCAATTATAGGAGGATTGTGATTTCTAATAATCCAAACAATTTCTGTGTAATCCACCAGTATTTAGTTGTAGTCCTACTGATGGAGAATGAGTAGAACTACAACTAATCACTGGTGTATTATAGAGATATTAATTGGTTTATTAAAAAACACAATCCTCCTATTGAGGGCGACCTCCGTAAGATAATAGGCTATAACCAGAGATATGAGGAAATAGTAGGAAAAGTAAGAGGACCTAACCTAAAATACGAGGAGGTTACCGAAAAATAGTAGGAAAAATAATAGGATATAACTGGATATATGAGGAAGGCACCGAAAAATAGTAGGAAAAATTGTATGACATAACTGAATATGTGAGGAAGTCACCGAAAAATAGTAGGAAAAATAATAGGATATAACTGGATATATGAGGAAGGCACCGAAAAATAGTAGGAAAAATTGTATGATATAACTGAATATGTGAGGAAGTCACCGAAAAATAGTAGGAAAAATAATAGGATATAACTGGATATATAAGGAAGGCACCGAAAAATAGTTGGAAAAATTGTATGACATAACTGAATATGTAAGGAAGTCACCGAAAAATTGTAGGAAAACTAATAGGATATAACTGGATATATGAGGAAGGCATCGAAAAATAGTAGGTAACTAAAACTAAATCCATGGTGACACATCATCTTAAATACTGTTATCATCAACATCAGTATTATCATCGTTCTTTTTGGTGAATCACTATGCTCCGTCCTTTGAGTGAATTCATCATACTTTAAGCTGAATTCACCTCTTTTATGATTGTCAGTTTTCTCAGTGTACTCTTTACAAAGAACACACCTTCCAAATTTCATGTCTCCAGAACCAGCGGTTTAGGCTGTGCGTTGATGTATAAGTCAGACAGTCACTCAGGACTTTGAGTTTTATATATTTAGATATGTATGTATTTAGAAACATTTAAGTATGTTTATCAGTTGTCTGGTTGCCATAGTACAGGCTCTGCCTAGTTTGGGATCAAATAACGTTGTGTTGGTTGTCCTAAGATATTTAAAAAAAGATATTAAACTTCTACACTATCCGACGACCCTAGTTACTTATCTCTCGTGGTGACGGTACATCTGCTTTCAGAATTCTGTCTTGTAGGTGACTCGAAATAGGACCTGCTAGTAGGTTCACAAACTCATTTATGATAAATTTTACCGTAAGGAATGTGCGCTTCTGAGACACTATGTGTTAACTGTCGGTTTTTTCTTTTTCTTATTTTTTTTTTTTGCTATTTGCCGTTCATTGTTATAGTGTGTGGTCAAACGAGGTAAATAGAAATGCAGGGGTGAATCGGGACAAGTTAAAACAATTTTTAGCGTTGAAATAGCAAAGTTTGTTGCCGACAAGGATACATAATCGTTAGTTATAATATACTTAACAGGTAAAGTTTTTGGCAACAAACTATGTTATTTAAAAGTTAAAAACAGTTTTGAAGTCCCAGGGGTCCCGATTCACCCCTGTATCCGTTTGACGGTATGTGTTAGGTGCCGGAAATCCGTCAATCATGTTGGACTCGATTGTATAACCTAATGTCTATATGTGTAATGTACTTCCTTTGTTGTGTACACATAAAATCTCTTAACAAAATTTGATTTGCGTCACACGTATGTATTTACAGAATTATATTCATGAAAATCATCAGTACAATCTTCTAAGTTCATTTAATCCCATTAAATTTGGAACATTATGATTATTTGAATTTTGCGGGGTAAAATAGCGCATCTTCCTTAAAATATGCTCCTTTATTCTAAAGACAGCCCTATGTAAGAAAGAAAATGTCTTTCTGCACAGCATAATGCACTACAAAACGTACACACTTTACATAAAATGCACACATGTAATGCAGCCAAATGCCCCGTATTCAAGTAGGAATAGTTTTTCAATACTGTCCATTGCTTATTGATTTCAGAGCCGGGGACCAAAGACAATACAAATGAATCTGCGTTACAATACTGGCAATTATATAATAAAAATCAACACAAATTACCGATTGCAGAGTGCATTAAGGCCAGGGTCGCGGAATTGTTTGAAAGAAGTACCGTGGCCCTGTCATAAGCAACTGAAGGAACACGGGTGGGTTTTAGTCAGTACAAGTCTGACACGCACTTCCGCTCCGACCAGAGCGGGAGGCGTTTTTAGGGTTCCGTTGCCAAATGGCAAAAAACGGAACCCTTATAGATTCGTCATGTCTGTCTGTCTGTCTGTCTGTCTGTCTGTCCGTCCGTATGTCACAGCCACTTTTTTCCGAAACTATAAAAGCTATGCTGTTGAAACTTGGTAAGTAAATGTATTCTGTGAACCGCATTAAGATTTTCACACTAAAATAGAAAAAAAAAACAATAAATTTTGGGGTTCCCCATACATAGAACTGAAACTCAAAAAATTTTTTTTTCATCATTCCCATACGTGTGGAGTATCTATGAATAGGTCTTCAAACATGGTAATGAGGTTTCTATTATCATTAGGGTTCCGTTGCCAAATGGCAAAAAACGGAACCCTTATAGATTCGTCATGTCTGTCTGTCTGTCCGTCCGTATGTCACAGCCATTTTATTCCGAAATTATAAGAGCTATGCTGTTGAAACTTGGTAAGTAGATGTATTCTGTGAACCGCATTAAGATTTTCACACTAAAATAGAAAAAAACAATAAATTTTGGGGTTCCCCATACATAGAACTGAAACTCAAAAATGTTTTTTTTCGTCAAACCCATACGTAAAAAATCTTCAAAAATGGTAATGAGGTTTCTATTATCATTTTTTTCTAAACTGAATAGTTTGCGCGAGAGACACTTCCAAAGTGGTAAAATGTGTGTCCCCCCCCCCCGTAACTTCTAAAATAAGAGAATGACAAAACTAAAAAAAAAATATGATGTACATTACCATATAAGCTACCACCGAAAATTGGTTTGAACGAGATCAAGTGAGTAGTTTTTTTTTAAAACGTCATAAATCGTAAACCGCAATTTACCTTACATTCAATCAACTGAAATATAAAAATTAAAAAAAAAAAATACACCGAAAATACCTACAGGTTTGTACGAAACCCTCGGTGCGGAGTCCGACTCGCACTTGGCCGGTTTTTTTTTTCTAAACTGAACAGTTTGCGCGAGAGACACTTCCAAAGTGGTAAAATGTGTGTCCCCCCCCCCCCCGTAACTTCTAAAATAAGAGAATGATAAAACTAAAAAAAAATATATGATGTACATTACCATGTAAACTACCACCGAAAATTGGTTTGAACGAGATCGAGTGAGTAGTTTTTTTTTTAAAACGTCATAAATCGTAAACCGCAATTTACCTTACATTCAATCAACTGAAATATAAAAATTAAAAAAAATATATTTTTAATCCGAGAATACCTACAGGTTTGTACGGAACCCTCGGTGCGCGAGTCCAATTCGCACTTGGCCGGTTTTTGATGATTTCACACCTACGAAACATAGTGCATTAATGACTACTTTTATAACAAACATACCAAAAATATGAGAACAATTAAGCCGTGCAACGCTTTTTGCTAGAACAGGTCGTTGCTCAGCAAAATGACGTACCTTCGACGAACCAGTCTACTCTTGATAACAACACGATGAACCATGACTATACTATTTCACTTGATGTCGGGTTACGGATCAATACAGTGTTTCACAGATAATGTAATAGTCACTACAGTTGACGCCTAGATTGATGATCCGACGCTCATTGGCAGTTTCACGTCATTAGGATTCGGTTAGGCGTTGTTGTCCGTACTATGATTTAATCCCGATGTTACGGCTTAACAAGACGTTTAGGGGATCAAGTAGTAGTTTGTTCTAAGCCTAGTGACATGTTTTGAATAAAGCCAGTTTGATTTGTCTTTGCAAGAGCACTAAGGTCACCAACTGGTGACCTTAGTGACCTTAGGACTGATGGCATTCAATACCATCTGGAATTGAATGCCATCAGTCCATAACGTTCCCACTACTGGGATAAAGGTGTTCTTTCAATAAGAGGGATGGGGCTGCAATCCACCTCGTAAGTGGGCCCTGTGTGAGTTGGTGGGCAATATTATAATATGTAATACCTGTTTGTGTGTTTTCTGTCGTTCGTGATTACAGAAACTGCGAAAAGTACCGACCAAAGTGAAAATACACTTTGACTTCGGAAGTCAGTGTCTTTGGATCTGTATTTTCGTTTTTTATGCCATCGATTTCCGAAATAAATAAATGTCTTAGGACAACCAACACACTGTTATCTGATCCCAAACTAGGCAGAGCCTGTACTATGGTAACCAGACAACTGATAAACATACTTATATATTTCTAAATACATACATATTATAGATAAATTACACCCAGACACAGAACAAATGATCGTGCTCATCACACAAAGATTTGTTCTGGGTGGGAATCGAACCCACAACCTCAGTCTTAGCAGTCAGGGTCACTAACCACTAGACTAATAGGCCAGTCAAATCAAAGTTATGTTTCACTTTGTAGTGTTGTTTTTTTCTTAGAATTCGGTTGTTATTTTTCTTTTTGCAAAAAAGTTATTTATTTTTCATGTTTTAGTGATGGCACCTACTCACACGAATTCGTTTGCCACTACTGGTCAGGTAAAAAACAATAATTGGAAAATGATCACGATACACAAAGTGCAATGTCAATAAAATAAAAACATTAATGAAAATCGGTCCGCAAATGGCGGAGAAATCGATGAACATAGGCACATAAAAAAACAGTCGAACAATATAACCTTCTTCTTTTTTAAGTTGGTAAAAAAGTAAAGTGCATGCCTGCCTGGGTTCTAGTCCACAATCTCATAAGTCAAGGCTGCTACGATAGGGCACGCCACAATTGCGGCGGTAAGTCCCCTCTTTGAGGAGTGGATAGAGAGGCGTCACAGCGTCCTCACCTTCCGCCTGACGCAGGTTCTCACCGGGCATGGGTGCTTCGGTGGGTTCCTGTTCAGAATAAAGCGGGAGGATACGTCCGGGTGTTTCCATTGCGAGGATCGTCTGGAGGACACGGTGGAGCATACGGTGGAGGTGTGCCCTGCCTGAGCGGGGCACCGCCGTGTCCTCGCGGAGGCGATTGGCGGCGGCGACCTCTCGCGTCGGCTCTGGTGCGAGCCATGGTACGGAGCGAGAGGGAATGGGAAGCCGTCACCTCCTTCTGCGAAGCAGTAATGCTCGCGAAGGAGGAGGCGGGGCGCGTGAGGGAGTGGCAGTCTCTGCGCCCTCACGTCCCTAGCCACCGCAGGAGGAGACGCCCCGGGCGTCGGGAGTCAATAGCGGACTCCCGGCCACCGTAGGCGCGAGCTTGCGGGTGGCGAGCAATGGGTAGCTCGCCGCCCGGTAAGGACCAAGCTCGGGTCGACGGCGCGTAGTGTTCCACGCGCGCCTCAAAGAGATGTCAGCAGCAGTGTAGGGGTCTACTAGGACCGATGCCTGCCGGGGTCGCGTGATTGTTCGAAAGAGATACCGTGACCCTGGCACATGGGCAACTGATGGAACACGGGTGGGTTTTAGTCAGTAAAAGTCTGACACGCCCTCCCGCTCCGCCCAGAGCGGGAGAAGTCATTTGATGATTTCCCATCCTGAAAAACAAAAAGGCTGCTACGATCTAAATTCATTGCAATTTAAAATATATCTAGATACTCATGTACATTTTGGCGATATCTCTAGAGATGCGTGTCGTGAGACATACACCTAGAGAGCACCTGATTAGAAACGTGTGAATTGGATTTTCTGTTTATAAGATACCTTTGTTATTCATAAAAGATTTCTATTAACCATCTGGACACCAAGATTAGTTGCGGAGCTGTTTACCAAAACTTTTATTGCATCCCAATATTTATATTTATTTGTGGATCCCTGAAATATTACTCATTGTTTACTAACTTACTGAAATCAAACAGTGTGAAATTAATTTATTAAATTTTCTTAACCGTAATTGTTAAATCACACAATGTTAATGAATTCGAAGAATTACATTTTTAACCATAAACTAATAAACAGTGGTCACACTAACATAACAAATTCGGCAAAGACAAACATAGTTTAATTAATTTTCATCACATATTACAGAAAATGAGGGTTTTAAATGCAGAAGTCAATGATGGTTAGCTGCGTAGTTTATGGACACAAACATAGATTGGGTCATAACATACATAAATACATATACGCCTTTTTCTAATGGGGGTAGGCAGAAACTACGGAACGCCACCTGCTACGATCTCAACACACTCCTTTTGCCTCGTTTACGTTCATACATCTGGTCATACACGCACGCCGGTTGCGAGTACTACGCACCTGACTTTGCTGAAGAACATCACCAATAAGTACACTATATGTCCTCCTAGAGCGTCCCCTTCTGGCGTTACCGCTCAGATTTGCCTTGTAAATACTTTTGTAAGCCATCCTTCATTCATCCTACAAACATGACGAATCCATCTAAGTATACGCTTTTAAATTTTTGTATTTTTATCTTGTACACCGTATCGTTGAGTTTTAACTTATCAAAATACTTCAAACGACTACATAAATAGAATTAATTTGGCTATCAATATGTCTTCACCCATATATATTTCACTTTATATATAATTGATAATTCAAAAACCAAAATCTGGTTATATTCTACCGAGAAGTATTGTAAACAAATCACATTAATAAATATCACGACGTACCTCGAAGCCAAAAAAGAACGATTGAGCATCGTGTGACAAATCTACTGAGTCGGATATCAAACAGAAAAATCGACCTTTATTCGATACCAATAACCCCGTAACTGGGTAACCGGGTAACCGGAAAAGTTTTCACTAACCCCGTTACGAATATTACGCAAACATACCAGTTGGGACTAGTTTGCGTCAGATAAAAGCGGTTATATCGGGTTCAGTAAAATTTTGTCGCTACAACTTTTATTTGTTTTGAATTTGTTTAGATGGTTTTGTTTTGTTTCTAGTTTTGGATGGGAGTACCTACCCAAGACCAGTAAGTACTTGTTTGGAAATTGAATAGCCCATAATGTGGTGAAAAGACAAGTTGTGAGTTTTCAAACTAAGAAGTTTCAAGACCAGTGGATACTGTTTATTAATTCGTACAAGCTCTACTGAATGCGTAAAGCAAAATCAGTTTTCAATTTTAAATATTTCTTTTGGGACAATGTTGCCAAACAGTTTCTTAGATTCTCTTTTAACGTTGCTGGGGTTTAGATTTATAACTAACTTGCTTTTAGGTCAGCATAATTAACCCTCTAATGTTTCTACTCATGGGATACAGGCCTCCTCTCGGTGTGAGATAACCCGTTTTGATTTTTTTATATAAAGTTTCAAGTAACTTCACTGCATACAGTTTAAAAGGTGAAACGTATACAATTATTATTTTGTGCCGATTCGCCTATTTCCAGCGAGTATATTCGAATCGACTTTAGAACTGACTACAATGTAATAAGCTGAACTTGTGTAGTACGTACATAATTTCGGTAGGTCCCATTTGTTCTATGGAACATGACGTAATAGAACAAATTGAGAAAATTTTGTCCCTATTTGTACTATAGAACAGTTTGTACTTTTTGTCTCAAATTTTTCCATAGAACAAACTATGTAAGTATATAAACTTTATATCGTTAAACTGCTGTTTTGCTTTTATTTCTCAAAATAAAAATATTATGTAGCGAAAAGTTTAATTTTTTTGATAGTGCCTGTACCTGTAACTGTACCTGTATTAACGTCAGTGATTAATGTCATTCACGTCTTATATATCTCATCATGGAAGAATTTGGGAAAAGCGATTCCCATTTAGTTCTGTGCATTCACAGACAAATAAAAACAGAAGCAAAAGCTAGTAGGTAGTTCTATAGTACAAATAGGGACAATATTTTCTCAATTTGTTCTATTACGTCATGTTCCATAGAACAAATGGGACCTACCGCATAATTTCAGTTTAATATGAAGCCAGGTCATATCCACTCATTTTGTAACCGTGTGGCTTAGCCCACGTTCGTACCAACGTAATACAATCGCGACGGAAATGAATACTGCTTTGGATTTTTATCTCTCTGTATTGATCCTAGCATTCAAAATTCAACAGAATGCATCCCAGAACGGCAAAAAACACATTTTTCGTTTTTTTACTCTCGACCCTAATGCACTGCGCATTGCGATCCACAGCAGGATTAAATCTTGGCGCGATTTTATTACGCCCTTGGGAACGTGGACTTACCGTACGCGTCTTTATTGTGACGGACATCTGCGGACAGCTAATTTCCGGAGCAGGTCTGCTATTAACGCTCAAGGTTCGTGACCATGAACCCAGACATATTACTAACTATATTCTGCTCTCAGCTTCATTCGCGTGAAAGTTATAAGACACCACAAAATTACACCCACATTTACATAAAATTTTCCAGTTTTGCCCTCAGCAGCCAAAATATGAAAAGAGTCAGAACTGGTAACGGGAATTTACTACTGAAGACTTCGGTTGTTGACCTCAGGACAAACTACTTCTCACAGGGTCAACAGTACGTCGCTTGCTACTGGCAAGCGACGTACTGTTGAACCGCAGTCTTCAGTAGTAAATTCCCGTTGCTTGCGAAGCATTAGGTCGTTCCCCGTCCTGGAAAGAATTACTTTAATATTCAATGTACAGTTTTGACTTTCATACAATTTTATTTTATGTAAAGCTTACACGTGTAAACCTATGATGTTAGTGGATTGATACAGCCTCGGTGGGTCATGATGGGTCGTGGCTAAATATTTACACACATCAAAGGTAAAGGTACGCTAGCTCAGGTCGGATCAGTGACCATCAATTACATATCAAGACCCCTCCGTGTCTCGGAAAGTTGCAAGAAAGAATATTAAACCGTTTTAACAACCATATCGTATCATATCGTATGGGGTATCGTATTACCTAATAACTGGCCAAAAATATGGTATTCAGTTGTTGACCGCAGTTGGTCCGTAGTTAGGCCCATCTTTACATACCAAGACCGCTTTGTGCTTCGAAAAGCACGTTAAGCCGTAGGACCCAGCTGTCATCCGTCACTTTGGTAGAATTTTCGGTTTGTGAAAAGCAACTGAGGAAGGTGACATTGTCATATGAGAGGCATTGCGGCTGAGGGTTGGAGGCCGTGGCAGGAGAGTAATGCCGGTATTGAGTTACACCGCTCTCCCTACCTTCCACGGCTTGAGCGGCGCAGGAGGACACCGTGGCGTTTTAGTGGGTTGGAAATGTTGGAATCTCACATAACCGCACTATCTCCCCGTAGTAGCGCAGTATGCAGGAGCAATTTTCCACGAAAAAAAAGTGTAAACCATTACTAAAATTATATATTAATGTAAATGTGAGGTTAGTTAGCTAGAAAACTTTTGATGAGACAGATATGTATAAATGAGAAGAGTGTAGTCTGTGGTGTAACATTATATTGTGATACGAACCATTTATAAGTATCTTTAGCATGTGTCTCCGACAACTCAACTTTCCTAACTATTTTAGGCTCGGCTTCCAGTCTAGCTTTAAGACAAAATGTCAATAATTTACATGGAGACTCTGCCATCTGACCTCAATAAGCCAATTTTAATGAATTATTAATAGGCTCTGCTAAACATAGAAGTTATAGAAATTTAGTCAACGTTTATGTAACTAATATTATAAATTGATTTGATGTTTTTTACGTTTGTTTGTTACACTTTCATGTAAGAACGAATTTTGATGAAAGTTGGCATACGAGTAGACCATAATCTGGAATAGGCTTTGGATACTTGTTTATTCCGATGTTCTTACAGAATTGAGAATTGTGCGGGTTATAACGCGGAGTTGCGGTTTTGCTAATCCGTTATAAGTAGTTTTTGGTCTTTTGGTAGCCTAAGGACTTAGAGAAAATGGAATTCTATTAGCGATAACGATGATAGAAAATGCTAAGATATTATTGTTAGGTTTTAAAATAATATAGTAAATTTTAATGTTGTCTTAGTCTATTATTGGGACTTTTGATGGATAATACTGGCAACACTAATTTTGAAATAACGAGGTTCTGAGACAACGGTTCAGAACACGGGGTTGCACTCGGCCTATTTGCTCGGGGCCAGCATCGAAGACGGACGTATTATGAATGGTCAGCAATGTAGGGTACATTGGTGAACACCACTTCATGTAAGTTTCTGTTACTAATATCTTAAATATTAATTCAATATAAGATTGTAAAACATTATTAAAGACTAGCCTTGGAGTTTCTTGGAATTCTATTTAAAGGTGTGCCTATTTGAAATAAACCAGGTGCGTGGTGTACCTTTAAATGATACAATGTGTTACGTGTTATTTTCCTTACCCTGTAATACCTTTAAGTCTGTTTATAGTTTGAGATTATCGAGTAATGACGATTAGATGCATTTGGATACCCATCCATAAGTTTCTACTTTTTTTTTTCAGTATGGGAAATCATCAAATGTCTTCTCCCGCTTTTACTGACTAAAACCCACCCGTGTTCCATCAGTTGCCCATGTGCCAGGGTCACGGTATCTCTTTCACGCGACCCCGGCAGGCATCGGTCCTAGTAGACTCCTTCACTGCTGCTGACATCTCTTTGAGGCGCGCGTGGAACACTGCGCGCTGTCGACCCGAGCTTGGTCCTTACCGGGCGGCGAGCTACCCATTGCTCGCCACCCGCAAGCTTGCGCCTACGGTGGCCGGGAGTCCGCAATCGACTCCCGACGCCCGGGGCGTCTCCTCCTGCGGTGGCTAGGGACGTGAGGGCGCAGTGACTTCCACTCCCTCACACGCCCCGCCTCCTCCTTCGCGAGCATTACTGCTTCGCAGAAGGAGGTGACGGCTTCCCATTCCTTCTCGCTCCGTATCATGGCTCGCACCAGGGCCGGACGCGAGAGGTCGCCGCCACCGATCGCCTCCACGAGGACACGGTAGTGCTCCGCCCAGGCAGGGCACACCTCCACCGTATGCTCCACCGTGTCCTCCAGACGATCCTCACAATGGAAACACCCGGGCGTATCCTCCCGCTTTATCCTGAACAGGAACCCACCGAAGCACCCATGCCCGGTGAGAACCTGCGTCAGGCGGAAGGTGAGGACGCCGTGGCGCCTCTCTATCCACTCCTCAAAGAGGGGACTTACCGCCGCAATTGTGGCGTGCCCTGCGCTGGGTTGCGACAATCGTACCCGCCATGTCGCCATGAGATCACACCGGAGCTCATTCCGCCGTGCCGCGATTTGTCGCGGCAGCGGAGTTTCGCCCCGGCGTTTCGCCTCCACGCGCCACTCCCACATGTGCGCGAGGACCTTTGCCTCCAGATCCCATGGCGGCACTCCGGCAAGGAGGCTCGCCGCCTCGCACGAGATCGTGCGGTATCCTCGGAATAAGTTTCTACTTTGATGTTAAATATATTAGATATTCAATAAGTTGTTTTAGAGCAAGGGTACCCTATTTTATAACAATATATTGTATTGAAAGAATATAGTGTTGTCTATAAAGCCATGCTTTTTCGGGGAAATTTGAATGCAAAAATATAACAATTCATTAAAAACAAAGCTATCTTCTTCTTTTAACACGCTTTTTAGTGTTCCGTTGCCAAATGGCAAAAACGGAACCCTTATAGATTCGTCATGTCTGTCTGTCCGTCTGTCTGTCTGTCTGTCCATCCGTATGTCACAGCCACTTTTCTCCGAAACTATAAGAGCTACGCTGTTGAAACTTGGTAAGTAGATGTATTCTGTAAACCGCATCAAGATTTTTACACTAAAGTATAAAAAAATACAAAAAATTTTTGGGGTTCCCCATACATAGAACTGAAACTCAAAATGTTTTTTTTCATCAAACCCTTACGTGTGGGGTATTTATAAATAGGTCTTCAAAAATGGTATTGAGGTTTGCGCGAGAGGCGCTTCCAAAGTGGTAAAATGTGTGTCCCCCCCCCCGTAACTTCTAAAATAAGTGAATGATAAAACTTAAAAAAATATATGATGTAAATTACCATATAAACTATCACCAAAAATTGGTTTGAACGAGATCGAGCAAGTAGTTTTTTTTTAAAACGTCATAAATCGTAAACCGCAATTTACCGTTCATTCAATCAGCTGAAATATAAAAATAAAAAAAAACATTTATTTTCATAACCATAAACCTTATGCATAAACCGAGAATACCTACAGGTTTGTACGGAACCCTCGGTGCGCGAGTCCGACTCGCACTTGGCCGGTTTTTATATTTATTTAATTGAGTATTTTCAAAGAAATGGTTAGGTAACTCAATTACTGTTATATGTGTACCTATTTTTCTTAAATACTGTAGATGTCTTTATCCCCTTCGAACGTCAAACTAAATAAAAAGAGACAACTAAACCTATTTTTAATAAATAAATGTTGATATCGGCTGTGTTTGAACCCATAAGTCGGAGACTTATGCATTCAAAAAAAACCAGAGACTTTATTTTGTGTATTTAATTTCATCACAACTGGTCTCGAATTGGTAAAAGAACACATCGTTCGGAAACCGACATGTCATAAAACCAATAATTTGAAGATATGTGATATCTAATAACCCGCATTGGGCCCGTGGAAGCTAGAACGTCACATCAATTTTGTTTAGCTGCGCAATTCTCTAGCAAAGCGGAAATAATTGTGTGATTAAATTCATTCACAGTAAATCAAACAAGAAAATTGTTCGGATACTCATTAACGTAACATTATATGACATACACAACATTTGGTCCTTCGAGCCGGATCTTAACCAGCGACCAATGGACATGAATACATGTTTATCATCATCATCATTTCAGGCGAAAGACGTCCACTGCTGGACTTAGGCATTCCCCAAGCACCGCCACTTCGACCTGTTCTGTGCCTCTCGCATCCAACGTATTCCTGCGGCCTTCACCAGGTCATTGATCCATCTTGTAGGAGGCCGTTCAACGCTACGTCTTCCAGTACGCGGTCGCCACTCTAGAATTAAGAATACATGTTATATGGGACTGATTTTTAACTGGCGAAATGTGGGTGTACTATTATTTAAACTTCTACTCACCCCATATAGAATTTATGCTATATTTGTGTTCATTTTCGGTGTGTTACGCCCACCAATGTATTATACTAGAATCTTTACCAAACCACGTATCTTGCTTTCACGTATAATTTTTGTGGTCACCAATTAAAGTCAGTAAGTTTATATTAAGAACCACTAAACATTTTAAGTATGCTTATAATGTTATTAATAGCAGAATGAAACGTTAATTAATTGAAAGAACTTAAATAGTTGAATAAACAGGCTTGATAGACAAATAGGTGGCTGTGGTTTTGGTTCAAGCGATCAGAATTAAGCGATTTTGAATGGGACAAAAAATATATTTAAAAAGTTTTGTGTTTTGTAAGTGGACATACACCCGGACGGTTACTGTTCGATTTTCAAAGCTCGGCGCTAAACAGAAGGTTGAAGATCCAGTGCACGTACAATTCCCGCCGATACTTTATTATGACCATGTGATACCTATCCTATACTTTTTGCCGTCAATCAAATTTTCACTCAACAATTATCTTACACTGAAGAGTTTGAAATCATGACAGAAATTGCTTCTGTGGGATAACTACCTGACTAATCTAATTATGTGTTTGAATCGGAGTAAAATGCACAAAATAAAAACCCGAGTTATTTCCGTTTACTGAAGCTAAGAAGGAGGGAGAAATAGGCAGTAGGTAGTTGAAGGAGCGCTCACCACTAACTTGCTCTTATCCCAATTTATTTGAGGCCAGAGCGACACGTCTTCTTCTATGCTTCTTATTAATCGTCACCTCTGTATCCACCTTTTTCCAGCCTCAAGGAAGGATCACCATGCGGTTTTAATCAGCAATAGTCTAATCTCAAGACAAGGAATGTCAAAGAAGACTTCCACTCGTGAAAATACTTCCACAGTCTTCAATTATAATAGACAACCTATTATTGTCCTACTGCCTGGCAAAGCTCTCTTCTCATAAACAAAAAGCACGAGTATTTATCACATCGCTTTTTCATGATGCCTTGGCTATTCCATGTCTTTCATTTTGGCTTTGCTTACATTTTTTTTTTTTTGCTTGAGTGTAATATTGATTTTATATTAACATGGCTAGCTGACATATTCTAAAATAATATTTAATTTAATTTACCGTGCTGCTGGAGAGTTTATAGCGCCACTTCTTCGTAGCAAAAGCTCTAAGGAAATGAAGAACGGCATTTTAGGAAATGTGTTTATTTTAACTAGTGATCGCCTATTGGTCGACATTCAACCGTACTTCATTTGAATAGAAATACATTATTAAATGAAAAAATATAGATAATAATAAATTAAAAAAAAAATATGGTTATATTTGACATGCAGTAACACTATAGACAAATTGTTGACGGTGTACTACTGTGGAGAGGGTTCGCTGGCGAGATGGTGATGGCCAGGACCAGGACATAGGTGTAATGAGTAAAGAATACCTTCTTCAGGACTCTCTTTTTTATTTTCTTAATACTTCTTAACTGCTGGATATGGAACAATATGGAATGAATTATCACAGAAATTTGTTCTGTTTCTATAGAATTCTCCCTATTATTTTTAATTAATTATGACGGTTCCAAATGTCATAATTATATCCAGCCTGTACAATCGTGAGGCATACAACCTCTACAGTTTGCACACGACACTAAGTTTTATATGGGAAACTTACTAATGCCATACTGGACACTCCCCATAAAACCACAAAAAATATTTCTTTTATATCTAAAAATTCCTACCGTCGATAATACAAATAATATTAAAGACAAATATTCTCGATATGATCATAGATTTTAAAAAGGAAATAGGTTATATATCTATAAAATTAATTTATTACTTGACATTCAGTAAGACTATAGACACAAAATCAGACTTACCAACTTAGGGGTTTTCCCAAATTTAGGGGGTAAATAAGAGGATTGAGATTTTTAGGGGCGTTCCATTTTTAGGGGTATTCTTAGGGTTTTTTTGCCATCTTACATTTCTCATTGTGTTTTTGATTACAATAAAAGTATTAGCGACTTCTAGTACGGTTCCTCGATACTAAGAATGCAGAGGGAATGATTAACAAATGTCGCGTAATAAATATAGACAAACATTACTGCTGTGTGCCGGTCTATGATTACTGAACATTCGTTGGTTATTTTCATTATGATTTTTAGCGGATTTTTTTAGTAATTGTGGCAATTTTAGGGCTTTTTAACTTAAGCTGTAGGGGTAAATATTTCTGGGTGTAACATTGCACAAAATAATAAAGACAGATTTGGACCATAAACAAAAGAATATCTATGCATGTGTGTATTAGATACACGGTAATGAACAGTAGTGTGTGTAACGTGTTATTTATTGAAAATAATGTATTTTAACGCATAATTAAAAAAAAAAAATAGCATTCGTCACTTCTTCTCTGTATAAACTATAAGTGTGCGAAATTTCATACTCCTCCGTCCGCCCAATTTTCGTAAAAAGGGATCCAAAGTTTTCGCTTCACGTATTAATATATAGATTTTTAGACATTCGAAAAGTAGTTATGTCATTTGATTTTAATTTATTGAACTAAAGGTCAATGTTATTGTACTATCTCAATATTGGATCAACTAACAAAATTAAGTTCAAGTTTATTATTGACCATCAAAACGCTTTTTCCTGTCCCTTAACTCTTTCCTTTGAAACTTTTAATTGCGTTTTACAGAATCAGTGTTGACAATACGGATTATAACAGTCGCCACTCGATGAGGGGCTTCAGACCTCATGAATGTTGTCTCAACAATAATATTGTGTAGGCAATCATTTGTTATATTTATTTTTAGATTTGAGGGCACCTGGTTAAATAATAACAGGGAGGATCGAAGGTTAAGCAACGCTTGCCAAGGTCTGTTGTGGGTGAGTGGCAAACCAATTCACATCAAAACGCTTCCGTGCCTCGAAAAACACGTTATTTGTTCGACTTTGACTGACGTTATGGGTAGTCAGAAACCTCATCAATAGGTATAGTATTATTCAGTAAATGGTTTATGTTAGTCAGTTACGTAGTTACTCCATGTAAAATACTGGTATTCGCTGCTTCCGATTAGACTGAACTTTTTTTTTTTTGGATGGGAAATCATCAAAAGACTTTTCTCGCTCTGGGCGGAGCGGAAGGGCGTGTCCGACTTTTACTGACTAAAACCCACCCGTGTTCCTTCAGTTGCCCATATGCTATCTTTCGAACGAAACTCGCGACCCTAGCACTTCACAGCTTTCACGGACAACATGGTGCGGGTCTTTTCGACACCTCTTCAGAATCTCAGTGCACTCTTCAGTGGCAATACAACAAATACAATGCCGCGGCCTCATGTCTGACCAGCTCATGTTCATTAGTGTCTTCTTTAAGAAAGGCAGACAACACTCGTCCTGCATCTGACCAAGTACGAATGCCAATTCATGCCTAAATAAGGCGCTGTTTGCTTTCAAACCTTCACCTAAGCTACATAATACTTTCAGTAGTTCCCAAAAGCCTTTTTTTATTTTTTGGATGGGAAATCATCAAATGACTTCTCCCGCTCTCGAGCTCGTCGCTCGCGGCTTGGTTCATCAATCAAAGTATTCTTTAGATTCTCTAAATCACCCTCGCTGCTCAGTGGAGTCGGGTCTATGGATGTAAATAAACTCTTTGATATGTTTATAAAGATGCTAACCCATCCGCGGACCAACCGCGGCAAACGTAGCTTAACCTATTACATATATATTTAGCCGCAACCCCTAAGTTGTGGTTGCGGTGGAGGTGTGCCCTGCCTGGGCGGAGCACCGCCGTGTCCTCGTGGAGGCGATCGGCGGCGGCGACCTCTCGCGTCCGGCCATGGTGCGAGCCATGGTACGGAGCGAGAGGGAATGGGAAGCCGTCACCTCCTTCTGCGAAGCAGTAATGCTCGCGAAGGAGGAGGCGTGGCGCGTGAGGGAGTGGCAGTCTCTGCGCCCTCACGCCCCTAGCCGCCGCAGGAGGAGACGCCCCGGGCGTCGGGAGTCGATTGCGGACTCCCGGCCACCGTAGGCGCGAGCTTGCGGGTGGCGAGCAATGGGTAGCTCGCCGCCCGGTAAGGACCAGGCTCGGGTCGACGGCGCGCAGTGTTCCACGCGCGCCTCAAAGAGATGTCAGCAGCAGTGTAGGGGTCTGCTAGGACCGATGCCTGCCGGGGTCGCGTGATTGTTCGAAAGAGATACCGTGACCCTGGCACATGGGCAACTGATGGAACACGGGTGGGTTTTAGTCAGTAAAAGTCTGACACGCCCTCCCGCTCTGCCCAGAGCGGGAGAAGTCATTTGATGATTTCCCATCCTGAAAAAAAAAAAAAAAAAAAAAAAACCCCTAAGTTTGTAGTACCTACCTCCTACAAAATTACCCATCTTAATTACAACTCCAAATTGTATTATTCCTCTCCACCATTACTCCGAGTAGCAACATAGCAATCGATTTGAAACATTCATTTTAGGCTTGAAATATTTAAATTTAAATCCACTTTAAGTTTAATCATTTCTTATCAGGAAAGCAATTTAAACTTCGGAGCAGTCTTGGGTAACGATCGGCGCCTTCTGATAAAACCGTGTATGCTTTACGCTTATAAATTGGTAGGGGTAGGCAGAGAGGTATATTTGTGCTTAGAATTTTGTAGTGAAAATTATTTTAAAGTTGGTTTATATTTTCTACATAGATTCACGCTTTCTTCTCTTAGAGATAGGCATCACCTGTAGAACGCCAATTGCTAAGACCCTTGCATACTCGTTTTGGCGTTGCTTGTGTTTGGTCGTTTACGTTCACACACCTGTTCATACACGTACGCTGGTTGCAAATACAAGCTCCTGACCTTTCTTAAGAATTTCAACAATAAGATATATTCTACTTATGTCATCCTAGGGTGTCTCGTCCCGGCGTTTTTACTCACATCTACCTTGTAAACACCCTTTGTTAGACGCCATTCATCCTCTTATTTATAAATGTCAAATCGTTTGCCTCACAGTACTATCTCATTCAAATTTTCCGTAACTGGTTTATTATTGCAATAAAGAAAATTTATTTATTATTATTTATTCAATCAACTCAGCTTATCGTAGTCTACTGCTAGACAAAGGTCTTTTCCAGGCTGTGCCACAGAACCCTGTCGTCCGCGCTTCACTTGCAGTCTGTCCCAGTCACTTTCTTAAAGTCCTCGGTCTATCTTGGGTGGCATCCTACACTATGCTTGCCGATAAGCGCTCTCAAATCCAGAATTTATGTGCCCGTCCAGTCATTAGTACTTCGGCAAACATGACCAGCCCACTTCCAGTCAGTTTGCTTTTTATGCAGGCTATGTCGATAATTACGGTTCTTGTCCGGACAATTTCATTTCTGATTTTATTCTTTATAGAAACTCTAAGCATAACGTGCTAAGTGACCTCGAATTTGTGGAACAACTCAACTGTCAATGTTCACGATTTGGCACCGTTTATAATAATGGGTAGGAAGCTCTGGTTGAAGATTTTCATCTTAAAGACATCCACGTCTGGACAAAGACCTCCCCAAAGGAGAAGGTAATGACTCCATAGATTCCTGGGCCCAGGTGTGAACTAAATCAAACTAGCTTTATTTGTAAGAAGGTATAATAACAAGGACTCACTGAAAATTTGGTGTAATTTGGCTATCCAGGAACCAAGTTATATGAATTATGAATTATACTAAAAGTGAGGTTTACACTTTACACAGCAATCCATGTTGTCAATATGAAATATCCAATCGATAGGCGTAAACAGTTGTCTAAAATAGAGAGCCAGGTAATTTAGAGTAGCAAGATCCGTCAAATAGTCCGTTATAATATGCAAAGCCGAGGTGTCGTGGGGTTAAACAATAAAACAAGTAAAATACGGGCGCACTCAGAACGAAAGAAAACAAACAAGTGCATCTGTCAGTCAGTGACTGATGGATGTCAGGCACAAGTGTTGCCGGAACAAAATAATTCACTATAAATCGATTCAATCGATTCCACGAAAGCTTGATATGCACTTGTCACTCGACTTGCATACATATTCTCAGATTTTACCGATTTATTTATAATCGGTTAGTAGATAGTATTTCAGGCATTATTTAATCGATTATTTAGTTTCATAAACTTAATTTAAGTTTTCTCGCTTTCTAGGTAAAAACATGGTACCATATTCTGTGATTTCCTTAAGAAAAATATAACTGTTTTTTTATATACATTTCAACTAGTTAACTGCTGGGCCCAGAAGTCCCCTTCTCCTTTGGGACAGTTTTCCGTAATCATCACGCTTGTGGCAGGCGGGTTGGCAATCGCAGTGTGGTGGTAAAATGCACAGAGAACGCTGCTGTCCATTCTCTAGTAAGTCACATAGTCGCCCTTAGACGACAACAACGGCCAGAAATGGTATGGTGCTATTCTTAACGTCCGGAACCACAGGAACACATCCGACACCACACTGAAGCGTCAGTTCTTTAACTCCAACAGAAACAAAACATTTCCTTTTAACACAATAAACATCGAAACTGCAAACTCAAAGCATTTTAAGTACCTCATTACTGTTCCTGGGTCTTTCTCCTCAACAAATACATTGACTTAAGACTTTGTAAGCCACGATACTGCATTCAAAACTTAGTTTATCGGAGATAATCCTCCGGTATTGGAAAACTCAATGGTATCCGAACGATGAGTCGCGGAAGAGTTTTATTACAAAAGGTTCCTTTTTGCTTAAGAATCGGAATCGATGAATTATGGTTTGTATTGGTTGAACTCTTTTTATTTTTTGTTTGACTATTAATAATTAGACTTGGTAATTTTAATCCTATCTAAATCATTTCAGCTGATAAATTATATTCTGGATATAGGCCTCCTCCAAGTATTTCGACCCGTTCTATGCTTCTCGCTTCCAGCGAATTCCTGCGGCTTTCACCAGGTCATCTGTCTAACATGTGGGAGGCCTCCCGGTGTGCAGTCGCCACTCCAGAAGTTTTCGAACATCTATTTTGCGAGCAATGTGCCCTACTCACTGCCAGTTAAGTTTGACAATACTCTCTCTTTCTCTCTCTTGGTCTCTGCATCTTAACAGTTACAAATTAATAATCTGAAATTTTCAATCCTACGCAAAGCCTAGACAACGTGTTAATATTTTCCAGTATTTCTGTGTTTTGATTCTTGAGCACAAACATACTTGGTTTGTAGTAATATCTAACAAACTGGTTATTTAGGTGCTTAATATCAATATAGACTTGAAGACAATCTTTTGATATCGAAACTCGAAAAGAACCAACTTCAAAACTAGGTGATGCTTCAAATAACATAATATTTCCACTTTTATGGTACTCGTAGCTGACAAAATAATGAGATAGATACTTTTAAATTTTATGACTACACTGAGACAAAAATCATTTGAGGCAAATCACAAACTTCTAATTTAGTATTTCACTACTAATTGATATTTGACACTTGTGTCTTTACCGCAACATGCTTCGACATAGCATATTACAAAATGAGAATACTAATATGACACATGTTATACACAATATACCTACACACCGTGTCGTGCGTAGCAACAAGAATTTCGAACTAATAACAATAATCCTAAGTCCCTTTTGCAAGTTTGTTGTTCAAGCCGTATTAACGGAGCTAAGCCTAATCAGAGTTGGAACGGGAGTTGCTCGTACGTCGAGGAAAAACGTAATTTCTCTTATATTGGTAACTTTCATCTACTTATATTGAAACTGAACTGGTTTTAACAAACACTTTTATTAGTTAAAAAGAAAGAGAAAGGGTCAGTGAGTTGCGGCGGCGACCTCTCGCGTCCGGCCCTGGTGCAAGCCATGGTACGGAGCGAGAGGGAATGGGAAGCCGTCACCTCCTTCTGCGATGCAGTAATGCTCGTGAAGGAGGAGGCGGGGCGCGTGAGGGAGTGGCAGTCTCTGCGCCCTCACGTCCGCCGCAGGAGGAGACGTCCCGGGCATCGGGAGTCCATAACGGACTCCCGGCCACCGTAGGCGCGAGCTTGCAGGTGGCGAGCAAAGGGTAGCTTGCCGCCCGGTAAGGACCAAGCTCGGGTCGACGGCGCGTAGTGTTCCACGCGCGCCTCAAAGAGATGTCAGCAAAATTGAAGGGGTCTGCTAGGACCAATGCCTGCCGGGGTCGCGTGATTGTTCGAAAGAGATACCGTGACCCTGGCACATGGGCAACTGAAGGAACACAGGTGGGTTTTAGTCAGTAAAAGTCTGACATGCCCTCCCGCTCTGCCCAGAGCGGGAGAAGTCATTTGATGATTTCCCATTCAAAAAAAAAAAAAAAGGTCATTGAGTTCGGCGGTTTTTTCCGGGTGGTGCCCGACGCTAAGAATAGCACCAGAATTATTTGTTTCCGTGGGCGTCGCCGTCGTAAGAAGCGACCAAAGGACTTTTTGGGGAGGGCCAGCAGCGTTCTCTATGCATTTTACCACCAAACTGCGATCGCCAAACCCGCCTACCAAGCGTGGCTATTATGGGACACCTCTCCCAAATTGGAAGAAGCCTATGTCCAGCAGTGGACGTCTTTTGGAAGAAATTATGATGACGATGATGGCAATACCAAATCGATTACTCAAAAAGGAAGTCGGAGATCACAGGCTCTTTCAATGTCCAAATATTATCTCGGTCAGATTATATGAGACTATGTAAATTACTGTCTGAGATGGTGTTTTGAGCAAAACTTGAGTGGACCTGTCTAGTCAGTGCACGCATTTTTCAGTAATTGTGTAGCTAAACAGAAGATAAAGAACTCAATTTTAATGTGTACAATCCCTCTAGATAGAAGCTTTGCCATGGATTAACATAATCTTCTTCCACCATAGATAATGGCTATACTTATTTCTTCTGCCAAATTACGTTTTCTTTGTCCCGACTTTAAGATCCAGATCAACTTGCTGTTTAATTCTCCACGCTGTGCATCTTGAATTTAAGTTTAAATTCCTTTCAACTATAAACCTTCTTCAGCATACTTAACTACATTCTACAAACACATCTCGCAATAGTTCACTTAACTATAATTATTTCTTATATAAACAAACCAAAGTTTAATTCTCAACAAACTTCATTTAAGTCAAGCATAAATCGTGCACACAGCGTCAGTTCAACCACAGAATAAACAAGTACAGAAGGTCGACTCCAGACAACGAAAACACGTACATATAGACTCGTATAGTCCTTTCAAAGTATCTCTGATGTAAATTAATTAACTGAAATAGTTCCTGTGTATGCTTCTGTCATCATCATCATCACCATTTAAGCGGAAAGACGGCCACTGCTGGACATAGGCCTCCCCCAATCTCTGCCACTTCGACTGGTTTCGTGCTTCCCGCATCCAGCGGATTCCTGCGGCCTTTGCAAGGTCATCGGTTCACCTTATTGGAGGCCTTACAACTCTACGTTTTCTGTACGTGGTCGCTACTCCATGCTCCTGTGCATGTAGATTATTTGAATAGCATCATCATCATCATCATTTCAGCCGAAAGACGTCCACTGCTGGACATAGGCCTCCCCCAAGCTCCGCCACTTCGACCGGTTTTGTGCTTCCCGCATCCAGCGGATTCCTGCGGCCTTCACAAGCACATCGGTCCACCGGTTCGGTCAGTTTGAATAGCATAATCAGCCTATAATGTTCCCACTGCTGGAACAGCAGGTGAGAGAAAGTGGGATATAATCCAGTATGCGGGCCCGTTGCGGGTTTGTTGATGTCACATCTCACGATGTTTTCCTTCGGGGTTTTGTGAGCAATGGTGTTAAAATAATGTTCACAATGTGAAGCGCCTATTTAGGTTCAAACTCCACGTTTAGTTACTACTGATCCACTTATGCTAACCATTGGTTTTTTGAGTGCTGAGCCTAAAACTATAATTTAAAATCACCTTAAAGATAATTTATAATTGACAGTTGAGGTAAATTTTAAAAATTAAATAATTTTAATAAAAATTGTTGGAACAAGTATATAAAGTTGAAACTTTCTTAAAATAGATGAACCTTTGACTAATTCCCTTCAGCGTGTGTGATTGCGAAAGAATTTAATCTGAACGGTTCAGTATGAATTCTTCGTTAAATTTTGATTAGAATTTAAACAATTCTTTGTTTATGTCCTCCGATTTTTTTTTTATGGAAAGCAAATCTGCTTTCCATAAAAACAAATGATACACGGTGATCTCAAACAAATGACAGTTACGAGTGCACTTGCACTCGTTGTATGTGTGCGTGCATTTTTCGCATGTGTATAGAGCTAGACTTCTGTAACTATCTATTATGTTGTTCAACTTCGCGCAACAGCCTCTTAACAGAGTCTACAATTCAATTAAAGCAAAACTTTGAAGCTCTAATTCATTTAGAAATACAACGAAGCAATAAAATAATTATCTGAGCATAAAATTATTCACCTTACCATAATATTTTTGGTCTGGTTGTGTTAATTAGTGTATTTATAAGCTTTACTGGAATAAAATTATTTAAATTAAATGTCAGGCATCAAAATGTGAAAGGGGTTTGAGTTAATTGTTTTTTTTCGGTCTGTAATCAAAGAATGAATGTTTATAAAGCCTCTCAAATTAGGGTCATCGAAATAACTTTGCATCAGATGTTGCAAGAGTTACGAATTACTCTTTTTCGTAAGTATCATCGTTCATTATCATCATAACAGAACTGCAGAACTTAGACCCCAACCCCGCCATCACTGCAAACGTTTCTGTGCTTCTCACATTAGGCGGAATTTCGCTTCTGTTTTGTTGGAATTAATTGATGCAATGGTGAAGGAAAACATCGTGAGGCAACCGGCTTGTCTTAGAACAAAAAATTCGTAGAAATGAGACTTCTACCAACCCTTACTGGGCCCGCGTGGTGGATTATGGCCCACTCCCTCTCACCGAGAGGAGGCCTGTGTCCCAGCAGTGGAAAAATTATAGGCCAATGATGATGAATCGATGCAAAATGAGTTATTTTGTACTAAATCAAACAAAATGTGAGTTTGTCCTTCCACTTATTAAAAAACAACAAAAATTTCGCTCGTCTTTTCCATGTCTTCGAGGCCATCTGCACCATTAAAAACTCTTTCATCTATTGAGGAATAAGAACAAAATTGATCCCAAGGCTTCCCCAAAGGGTGTTGGCGATTTGTTGAAGTTTAAATTCCCACGATGTTTCACCACCCCTTAATTTGAATTTAATCGACCCAATCCATCACAGTGATTGGCGATTTTTTGTTTAATTAAATTAGAATTAAATATGAAAGCTGACGGGCCTTATAAAATAACTCCAATGTAAATTTTAATATTTCAGCAGAAATTCTAATTTTCGTTTTAATGTTTTGGCGTAAAAATTGTTACTGATTTTAATGTTATGGGTTCTTTGATTTTAATGCTTAGTAATTTTGTTTTTAATGAATCTAATCATTTTGGAGCTATGCCTAGTTGGACGAATACCTACTCTGTCATTTAAGGCTTTGAATTTCACAGATACAGTACAAGTTTCCACTTCTTGTAGAATCAAGATTGAACCCAGTTTAAGTGTTTGTCAAAATTTCCTGAAACATTACCCTGTTTCTGTACGCAGTAAGGTAATTAGGGTTCCTTTATCATCAGTTTTCAATTTAGTAATACATAACATCAAGCCTTGTTTTCCCATAGAGTTAGGCAGAAGTACACTTATAGTACACCGACATTTCACCAGTTATCCATGTAATAGGGGTTATCCATGTAAAATGCGAGTCTATTGCTATCAATCGGGCACAAATCCAGACTCTGGGCTACTATAGAGACATTTCAGATAGAAAACTCAGTTTCACTTAGAACGACCTTTTTTGAGCTGGAAATCATCAAATGACATCTCCCGCTCTGGGTGGAGCGGAAGGGCGTGTTAGACTTTTACCGACTATAACCTACCCGTGTTCCTTCAATTGCCTATGCCAGAGCCACGGTGACACTTTCGGAAAAATCCGCAACCCTTGCAGAAATTAGGTCGAGCTGGGAATTAAACCCAAAATCTCAGGCTCAGCTAAACCAACGAGGCACATCGTGAGTAATTTCTTGATAATATATCTTATGTTTATTGTGTCGCAGTCTTTTACTGACCTTCCTATTTGCCAATTACAGCGTTACATAACAGAAAATCAATGGCCGGACACGTGGTACATGCTGGCCGGCCTTGACCCTACAACTCTGGCAGGCCTCCAGAGTAACTAGGACCAGGAAAAATAATGGTAATTGTTATCTATTCTTATCTAGTTAGCTAGAGGAATTAGGGGACAGTTTGTCCCTTATATTGATCGGAGCTGATATCTGGGCGAATTTTGTATAATAGGGATTGAAAAGTGTGTTTGTCTGTAAGTCACCTACAGTTAAAAAAACTGATTTCTCAAACCTAAGACCCCCTGTAACCTCCTTTAGTTTAACCTTTAGACTAGTATATTACAATGACACAGCAGTTCTATATTTAAATTAATGAATAATGTTTTGTTGGTTACAAAATGTACCGGATAAAATCACTGGATCTTGATCCGAGCAATTTTGTGACGTGTTTTTTCATGTTTTATTTTTAATGTTGTTTAGGGCTTAAAACATTTCTTATAATCTTGGAGATTTGCAGTCGTATAATGAAACAACATCGACATTGGTCGACTCATCACGTGACCAGAGGGCTGGCCTATTTTTAGGCCAAAGAATTAGCACTGCCTGAATTAGAACGTGGCAATGCTATTCTTGGGTTTTTTTATGCCCTCTGTTTTTATATATCATCTTTTCTCTCTGTTTTTGTATACCTACATGTACATTTTATTAATAACATAGCAGCAGCATAGCACCATAAGCATATATGTTAGCATATATAACATGTAAATGTTATAATGAAACACCATCTAACTTTTGTTCTTGTCTAAAGCTCTGAGCAAGTTTTTGTATTTTCAACTTTATTTCGATTTGGGTAAAGATTTTAACACTAAAACGACAACTTAGCTACGGAGGACTAAATTGATAGTTTTGCAAAAAGAACTGCATAAGGGTTCTTAATGAAAAAATTGATATAAATTAAACCCCTGTGTTGTTATTAGAAGTATGATATATCCGTTGTGCATAAGGGTTGATGACTTTATGCGCTACGGGTGTGCACTTCACTAAAGTATATTGATACATATTTTCGTGAAGTGTACACGACACGATAAAGAAAATCCCGATATTTCGGCAAGTAAACACGCCTTTCCATCGTAGTATAATATAAACGGTAGCTGAGACCCCATTTACTAGTCGCCCATCACATTTCTGCTGTATCATCGTACCATACAAGTTACAGAATGGATAGCGGGTTCTGTCAAAGATTAAGTTATCTATAAGTATAGAAACGAAAGGCTTATACTCTCCTGAGTGTGGTGATGCTGATGTAATGATTTAGTTAAATAACAATTATGAATAGACGTTAAATTTCACAAACTACAGATGGTGCTAGTGGTTGCATGAACTTTTTACATCCATTGATATGTTCTACAAATGAATTCTTAAATTCATTTGTAGAGCATCATAATTAAAGTATATTTAATTTTGTATAATAACTATTTTTTCAATTATAAATGTTTATTTAAAGTTAAACTATAACCCCAAAGTTCCTAATGCTAGTTATTCATGTAATTGTAAGTACTGTTTACTCTGCTATGATTGGTTATATAATAGGTCTTTACCTATGAAAATGCCGTGTTGTATGAAAAAAATAATCAATGCATCTTTGCCAATGCAGTGGCAGTTTATTGATGCCCTTCTTAAAAAATCAGCTGGACGGAAGGCAACAAATTCTTCAAAGGCATTTTGTACTGCCTCTCGGGTATTGAATTTGTTTCCCGCCAAGAAGTTATCCAAATTCTGAAAAAAGTAGTAGTCTGTAGGCGCAAGGTCTGCTGAGTAGGGCGGATGACGGAGAGCTTCCAACCCCAGTTCTTGCAACTTGGAGACCGTCTGCTGTGCAGTATGAGGTCGCGCGTTGTCGTGCAGGAGCAGTGGAGACGAGCGATTAACCAATGCTGGTTGGAGATGTGCCAGCTTCTCCATCATTGACTTCAGTTCTTCACAGTACACATCTGCAGTAATGCTCACCCCGTTTGGTAAGAAGCTGTGATGAATCACACCGGCGCTAGACCACCAAACAGTGACCATCACTTTTCTAGGGGTAAGTTTTCGTTTAGTTTTTGTTTAGGTGCTGAACCAGGATCCAACCAACTTGCTGAGCGCTTGCGGTTATCAAACAGAATCCATTTTTCATTGCAGGTAACAATGCGGTTCAAAATTCCTTCATTTGTGTGTCTGTTGAGCAGTGCAAGGCACGTCTCGACGCGTACTTCGCGCTGGCGATCATTGAGTTCGTGGGGCACCCATTTGTCAAACTTTTTTACCTTGCCAATTTGACGAAAATGGACCAATATTGTTTTGACGCTAACGTCGAAAGCTGCTGCTAATTCAGCCGAAGATTGTGTATCATCAGCTTCCACAATCGCCTTTAATTTGTCATTGTCGACCAAAGTCTTCGGACGACCGCGAGGTTTATTTTTCAGGTCGAAATTTCCAGAACGGAAGCGAGCAAACCAATAACAGGTGGTGCATTGGTTTGTAGTGTTAGCTCCGTAAACGTCGTTGATGTTGCGTGCCGCTTGTGCCGCGTTGCTGCCACGACGGTACTCATATTCCATAATTACTCGAATTTTTAACGTATCCATGATGAGGAAAAAGATTGAAATGCGATGAAAATGTGTGTAATCAATAAACAAATGACTACTTTTGGAAAAATAATTCCATGTTTTTAAAATAAAATTAATTTGAAATTAGAATTCTTAGACAAACAAAAATTATTTTGATTTGAAATGGCCAGTACTGCAGAACGGCAATTTCATAGGTAAAGACCTAATATTAATTATTGTTACCTGATTTTGTAAAACCACCCCAAATTGAGGGAGGATAGGCCTTCGTAAGACATGCTTACGGTCCAAAGCCTTGAATTAGACTGACTCTGACAAAACAAATCAGTTACCAACCGATATGTTCGCACTTAAGCTACGCTGGCCGCAGTTATTTCGTGGATTGGTGAACATCTTTACATACCAAGACCCCTCCGTGCCTCGGAAAGCCCGTTAGGCCGTTGGTCCCGCATGTCATATGTGGATCTTTGTCAGTGACAACCAGTCTTACCAAGGGGTATCGTAATACCCAGTATCATATGCGAAGGTCAGATAGGCAGTCGCTCAACGTAAAATAGTGGTAATCATCAGCATCCGGTGAGATTGGAAGCCAACCTCAATTGGAAAAAGGCTAGGCAGATGATTTAAATTTCATTCTGTATAACAATTTCGATCCGATCCCTTTTCTCTAATGGTTGAAATCAAACTATGTAACTCATAAAGCGTAGAAATGAAAAGAATAGTGTTTCCTTTCTGTATGGTTATCTCTTCTTTGGTTATACCCAAATATGTTATCCTCCATGAGTTACGGATGGCTTGTATAAGGTCATCTTGCATTAGATTTGGGAAAGTGGGACTGGGCTTAGCTCTGGCGTGTCGATTTTGAAATATTTGTTTATATCGTAACAGGGCTAGACAGAGAGGGCGAGATTAGCTGAACTCTTTTAATAAATATTGGTATTTGGCAGTTTTGGATAGAGTGAGGTGGAAAGAGTTCAGGGAGGATTGTGCCAGGTAGTGGGACAATAATGTGGGACACTTCCTCTGCCATAATAATGCAATTTGTAAGAAGAGTTATTCCCTATTTGCCATTTATCGTTATGTCTAGTTGCTGGCTTGTCTTCTCATTCTTTTGTCTTTAGATTAAGTTACTAAAAATAGCGTTTTAAGGAAATTTGTTACTAACAATTTATCTATTTTAGTTGTCCGAATTAAAATGATTGTATTATTAATGACTTATAACAAAATAATTTTATCAATATTTTGGTACCATCAACGCTTAACATTAATTACCTGTGATGGGTAATGTTATCTTACGCCATTGCAAAATAAAAATTACCTTTAATTTCTCGCCCGGACATAAAAAAACGACGAATAACGCTGAAAATACCCTAACCCCTTTAATGTTGTTTTTATTTTTTGTTGAAATATCGGATATAGAAATACACTCTCTGTATAAATTTCAACTGTCTGTATGTTACAAGTTCCTTTAAATAATAAAGAGCAATCTCATTGAATTGAGGTGGCCCTGAAAAAATATACAATAGTTGTAAGAATTTGGACAGTGTAGACTAATAAAAAAAAAACTCAATGCCGTGATTTAGTCACAAATTAAAAGTTTTACTGTTATTGAAATGTCCGAAAAGGTAGGTAATCGCAACAGACCCGCCCCGCATTACTAGCGAATTAAGGGGATGCCATCTCTGCCTCTGTACAAGAAATACGATCGTGATGTTAAGTCTTGTATTAGATGAAAATTTTCGATAAACGAATCACTTATACCAACATCCTTAAGATATTCACCAGGATGCTCCAAATATACACTTATTTTGGGGTGAATCTATTATAAGAAACACATTCTTTTTCTCCTAGATACAATTTCCCAAGGGACGGAAGGCGACAAGGAAAATTACGTAACACCTGCTTGCAAAGGTGAAGTAGCTATGGATTCCATAAAATGTATTTGGATGTTTTTTATTTAAAAGTGGTAAGCGATTATGTATAAAGGAAAAAATAACCGTTTCGCAAACTGTAACCACGAATTTGGCATATCATTCTAGAGCCTTTTTTGTGGATCGGAAATCATCAAACGAGGATGTAGCTCGAGGGCGTGTTAGAATTTACTGACTAAAACCCACCTGTGTTCTGAAGGAATGCCTATATACCCGAGCCACGGTAATTCTTTTAAACCACCCCTGCGAATCTGGCAGGATCTTAGACCCTTCGAATAGAAATTTTTCGTCGATTATCAAAAGAAATCTGTTTCATAGAAAGATGCAATACCTACATGTTCAACATTTACTGAACAGCTTTTTTTATCGCTGAAAAGCTTCTACTTTAGGAAGTATAGAAACAATATCTGGATGACCGAGCTTTGCTCGGTATTTTTTGGTAAATTGTGTTTAAAATAATAAGTTTATGTTAAAGTTGATTATCGATAAATTTGGTCATTGAAAACACGAACAAAATGACATTTTATAAAAATGAATCCTAGCTAGATCGTTTTATCGTCCCCGAAACCCCCTGTATACAAAATTTCATTAAAATCGTTGGAGCCGTTTCCGAGATTCAGATTATATATATACAGACGCCAACACATCAAGCTACTACAATCTGTCAGATTTCTTTGATAGATTTTCGACTTTCTTTCTAGAGCATTAGGTTCAAGGTTCATTGGGAAAAATTGACAGTTTCGGGTAGCTTGACCTGGTGGCGTCTGTACAAGAATTGCTCGTTTAAAGATATAAGATATGCTGAATTTATGTTAACAGTTCGCTGGTTATAATTATTATCATGTATTATTTCATATTTTGAAGTCTGCAACCCCCTAAGGGTTTGGCAGAGGTGCACCTATAGTATACCCATATTTGCCAGTTATTTTTAAGTCCAATATAATAGGGTTCGACCTATTACCATCAGCCGCACAAAACCAGACTTCGGACTGCTATTAAAAAAAAAACCATATGAAAAAACAGAACACCACTGTCTATTATGGGATCCAACCCAAGACCTCGAGTTTAGCAGTAGCACTTACGAACATAACGTTTATCATCGAAATTAAAATCGATACGAGTCTAAATATATGAGAAGCATTTGTGATCACTACGCCAAACGAATTCAACCAATACTGAAATTATTTATTCAGTAAGGAACGCTTTACATCTAATTCTCCCTTAAAAAAATAGAGAAATTTTGCACCTTTCTCCCTCATCGGTGCCAAAATAATAGACTCATACAGTGTAATGGCATCCATTTTATAGGAGGATCGCACTCCATTACGTAAACGACTTGATTACAGCGCTCATCTTACGTGTTAGCATGGGAGCACATGTGATTACTTAAGTAGAATCTAGGTGGTACAGTCTATAGAGGTATGAGAATTGGAGGCTTAAAACTTTTTTCAACCGGTTTCGAAAATAGGAGTTTCCTAATATGGTTGTATTTTTTTATATTTTTCTTAACTCGGTACTCTACAATTTAAAAAAGTGATTTGTAAAAATCACTTTGTTGAGTTAGCTTCAATAATGATGACTGGCCTGTTAGTCTATAGTTAGTGAACCTGACTGCTAAGACTAAGGTTGTAGATTCAATTCCCACCCAGGAAAAATCTTATGTACGTGTTGATTGAGAGATCTTTCCGAAAACTCTTCCAATTCCAACCAAATTATAAGAGGATTTAGGAAATAATTGTGAAAACTTCATGGTAAGGTATAAAATTTGTGAAACCTGAGCAAAGAAAGTTAGAACTCATTAACTGGATCTCTTAATCTGGATAACTGAAGAAAAAGCCATAACGCGTATCCAAGAATATACTGCCTCTGTGTTTATAATTTGCATTTTAATTAATTGTGAAGGATTTGTGAAAGCTGCTAAATAAAATTTTGATTCGTTTCAAAGCCACGTTTAAGATTTATAACGGTTTATATGGATCACTCAGAGTGGACAATTTTCAATTGAGCGATCTTGTAAAACTCGACCTAATACTGAAAAAGTATGAATAATTATCATGTTTCTTGCAAACTATGCTTCTGGGAAAATTTGTGAAACAAAAATCGTGATTGAAATCTTACTGGTTCAAGAGAAAATGAAAATCTTGTTTTTTGTCGATCGTCCCAACTGAGAGATCATTATTTTGAACCAAAATTTTTAGGTAGAAGGTAGATACATCAGAAATTGTGAAAAATGTTGTACTAAAATTTGGCGAATCAGTCGTCCCTGTAAGTGTTACACTTAAAAAGCTAAATCATTTTTTACAATCCTTAAGGAAAGCGTTGGGTAGGGTAGACAAACTTTTTTATTTTGTCCGATTTTTTTTCGACTACCTTATTCATGCTACAAGATTACATTTGTAGTGCTGTTTTTAAGAAACAGTGCTCCAACGAATCATGCTGTTCAACTAGCATATCAAGGAAGATTGCATTTCTGCCAATCAATATTAATATGATTTCTGTTTTTGGCATTTGTAGTCTAGAAGAATGAAACAAAAACATGTGATTTTTGTCAAGGTCAAATTATTTAGTTATGAACTTTCAATTTTGATATAGGTACATTGATTTGAACGGACGTGAAAAAGTTTATTTGAAAGACGTACCAAATACAATTTCTGTAAAAAACAGATGCCACAAATTGTTAGGCGGTGTTGAATTTATTCCTGCATTGAGTCCCGATAATATTGGCCACTACAGAGGACATGGTGTTCATAACGACCAAATAGTCTGTTATGACGATTTGATGGGAAAAATGTATAACAGCAAAGAAGAACCAGTTATTTTACACACTTTGTCCTAAGGACTTATTGATTAGGTAACATCCTATTATGTAATTATGAGCGAAATTAAAAAAAGTTTAAATTAAAAAGTTATTTTTATTTTTTGGTTACCTTAAAATTTCTGAACTTATGTGTGTAAGAATTACTTAGAATTAGAATTATGAACTTAGGATTCCTTAGTAAGAGCACTACACATACAGTATCTAACTTTGCAGAAACTTGTCATTTAAAAACGTAATTTTATATTATTTAAATTATGTAGTGAAACCAGACACAAATTACTTGTATGAAAACGTTTAAAGTGCATCATAATTTGAATTGTACCGGTAATGATTCCGACCGGCGATATGGTCACCTTACTCAACGTTTTCCTCAATATTGTAAAAAAATGATTTATCTTTTTAAGTATAACACTTACAGGGACGGCTGATTCGTCAAATTTTAGTACAACATTTTTCACAATTTTTGATGTATCTACCTTCTACCTATAAGTTTTGGTTTATCACGATTTTTCTTTCACAAATTTTCCCGGAAGCATAATTTGCAATCAACATGATAATTATTCATACTTTTTCAGTATTAGGTCGTGTTTCATTCAATTGAAAATTGTCCACTCTGAGTGATCCATATAAACCGTTATAAATCTTAAACGTGGCTTTGAAACGAATCAAAATTTTGTTTAGCAGCTCTCACAAATCCTTCACAATTAATTAAAATGCAAATTATAAACACATAGGCAGTATATTCTTGGATACGCGTTATGGCTTTTTCTTCAGTTGTCCAGATTGAGAGATCCAGTTAATGAGTTCTAACTTTCTTTGTTTAGGTTTCACAAATTTTATACCTTACCATGAAGTTTTCACAACGATTTCCTAAATCCTCTTATAATTTGGTTGGGATTGGAAGAGCTTTTCGAAAAGATCTCTCAATCCACACGTACATCAAATCTTTGTGTAATGAGCACAATCATTTGTTCTGTGTCTAGGTGTAATTTATGTATAATATGCATGTATTTAGAAATATATTAGTATATTTATCAGTTGTCTGGCTACCATAGTACAGGCTCTGCTTAGTTTGGGATCAGATAACGGTGTGTTGGTTGTTCTAAGATATTTATTTATTTGAATGATAATAAGATCTTGTCACTGTATTTAGTTAGCAAGTTAAGATGTACGAATTTGTGTGAGATAGTTAACATAATTGATGAGTGAAAAATTTATAGTTTACTAAAAAACAAACCAATTACCAAAAAGATCCTAGAAAGTGTAGCAATTACAAGCAAAGTGTAGCAATTACAAGCATTTATTTATTTGAATGATAATAAGATCTTGTCACTGTTATTTAGTTAGCAAGTTAAGATGTACGAATTTGTGTGAGATAGTTAACATAATTGATGAGTGAAAAATTTATAGTTTACTAAAAAACAAACCAATTACCAAAAAGATCCTAGAAAGTGTAGCAATTACAAGCACAATTACTGAGCACTTAAATCCTGGAATGTACCGTGGTTCCGGACGTAAGGAATACCACCACCCCATCTCTTCCCGTGGGTGTCGTAAGAGGCGACTAAGGGACTTACTAGAGATTGGGCAGCAGCATTCTCTATGCATTTTACCACCATACTGCGATCGCCAACCCGCCTGCCAAGCGTGGCGATTATGGCAAATCCCCCCAAAAATTGTACCGGTCAAATTGGCGGTGCTTGGGGGAGGCCCATGTCCAGCAGTGGACGTCTTGCGGCTGAAATGATGAAATCCTGGACCGATTGCAAAGTTGAGAGAATTGTGGTTAGGTTTTTATGTATTTTTTTTTTCAGTAGCCAACCATAGACTGAGCGCTCATACCCACGAGACAGTTTTGCGCCGGAGCTAAGCCCGGCGTCAAACCGGATCTACGGGTGGTCTTCAGTCGTGTATGAAACTCTATGAAAATAACCACATGACGCCGGCGCTAGAGCCGGCTCGCCGTGCAACCGGGCACGGTGCTCGCTGCGTATACGCCCGGCGCGCAGTGGAGTATGGCAGTGTGTGAGCGCATGCACACGAGACCGGACCTACGAGCGGCGCGTGCACAGGGCTACCAACGCAATGGAGATCAACCAACAATTGTTAATTAATTTGGTAGAAGAGAGGCCAGTGTTGTGGGACAAGACTGCGGAAATTTATAAAAACAAACGTCTCACATACGAAGCGTGGAAAGAGATGTGCAAGCATATGAATACATGTTTTGATGAAATGGACCAGGAACAAAAAAAAAAAAAAAATTTTTAAATACATGTACCACGCAATAATACATTTTCTCTTTTTAACACTCAACATTTTGTAGGTTCACAATTCACGAAATGAAACGAGCGAATGAAGGTGGGTTGACCCCCTTTAAACCGGGTTGTGTACAAACCGTCTAGTGTGCACGGTTGGACGGTTTCTACCCGGCGCCGGCAAAAAACCGGGCCGTGTTAAAACCGTCTCAAGGGCATGAGCCCTGACTCTCTGCAACTCTGCTCTCATAATATAGAAAAATGTTCTTAGTGTAATACGTTCTTAGGTACCCCACTCAGTAGTAACAAAAATCTACTTACTGAGAAGGTTTATTCGCACTGCCAGGCCCAAAAAAGTAAAACTGATGGCTATAAAAACTGGATCCATAAAAATAACTATACTTCGAAACTTATCATAAAGATTTTTTCCTTGGCCTGATTTTGTCTAATTCTGTTCCACGTTTGCACGTACGTAAAAATATCGTGGCGTAATTTTCTCGTGCACTGTATTTTCAAGTCTCGGTTTTGAACCGAGTATTGAAAATTCAACAAAGTGCATCACAGCGCATCGAAAAAAAAGCATATATGCAATTCACACGTGGTAGAAGTGAAACCTTAAAAAAATTGGTTTCATGATAATGAGACAGTTAAAAACAAATCACCCAAAAATTTTACCATTGAAATGTGCGGAAGTCCACACATTTCATCATCTGTGCAAAACACAAAAAACAATGGCAATTTTGGTGTCACGTGACCTCAAATTATCGGTTCAACAATCGAGCTAGTTAGCTATCTACGAACATAAGAAACACGTATAATGCTTCCTATCTCATTTTCTCCCACGTTAAATCTTATGAACTGTGTCTGCCTCTTTTTACACGCTTTATATTAGTTTCACTTGTATGTTTGTTTGTTTGTAACCGGCTCCTTATAGTGCGATTTTGACCCACTTTAAACAACCAGATTTCATTCACACTTTGCACACCTGTCAAAGACCGATGAAAATACTATAATTTCATAAAGTGCCATTATACTTGCCAGGGTTACCAGGACAGCAAAAAAAACTGACTTTGAAAACTACGCTGACATACGTTACAAACTACGCTGACATACGTCTCAAAATTCGAAACATCCTAAAAACAGAAAATAAATAATATTTAAAAAAACTAAAAATACGCTTCCATAATGCTGTTTCCATAATGGGGTGCTTTTTAAGGTATTTTTTATTGATATCAGGCACCCTACGCTTTTTTTTCTACTTTTTAGTTTGGTTTTCTATGGAAGCGTGTTTTTTAGTTGTTTTTTTTTTGACTATTATTTTTACCGTCGCTTTTTCGACTTTCAAATAACAACGGTGCAAAAGAAGTTTTCACTTCAAAAACTGTTGGATTTTTCATTATACTCTCACGGTAAGCATTGCCCTGAAAACCCAGTATACAAAAATAATCGTCGCGGCCAAAGATTGCCCGTGCGTATCTAGGCTAAGTCCTAACTAGAGCAAGTACTAAAATCGTGACCTAATTACTTTCTGAAGTACTACTTTCGCCTTCATTATTAGATCCATCAACATTACTCCTTACAAGAAAAGTCAATTACAACCAAACGAAAAAGTTATTCAAGTATGGCATTTAGACGTCTGTCGACGAACAAGTTAAGTTAAAAAGTCAGGCACCCTAATAACATAAATAAAATAGCCATGAAACAGCAATAAATGTCGTTTCTTGTATCTCTTACCGAATTACACAAGACAGAAAGATAGCAGAAAAGTAATTAGAATACTTATTTAATTTGTACTAGCTGAAGAGTTTGGTTGCATTTTAATTGACTTCAAAAAAGAAAGAGGTTGTATGTTCCACTGTGTATATATTTTTTCATGTATGTTTACCGATATCTCCAGAAATTGTAGGTCCATTTCGAAATTATTTTTTTTTAATGGGTTAGTTATTCTTCAGGGGTGATCCTAAATTTTATTGACTTTGCTTTGGTAGTTTTTGCGTTAGCTTCGAAAATACGTATTCAATCCATTTTGTGTATCGTGATGATGTTCTAATACTTTCTGTCACTGACCTGACCGGATCTGTGTAGTGGTATACGAATTAGTGCGGGGTAGATACCCAAAACTATGAAGTAAAAAGCAAAAACTTATTTGCGGAAAAAAAAACAACCAGCTTCAAATAACACTACACAGCGAAAAATAAATTTATTTTCGAAAGGCAGTAGCAGAAAACTAAAATATAGATCTAAATTTAGCGACTTCCGAAATTAAAGTTATTTTTCAGTTTTTGTCTGTGTTTATGTCTGAACGTGTTTATATCTGCAGTTACCAAACGAAAATGATTTATTTTTTTCTGTATTTGATAATTTTTGCAAAAGGTTATGGGCTATATAAAATCGTTCGGATCCTTAGAAACTAAGCAAAAAGTTTTTAACTCAGAAAAAAAGAAGTAAAGCGTGGGCAGGCGACACGAAACGCACTAGAAAAAGTAAATTATCACCATCAAAATGATCTAATACTGTAATTTTTACTGGTAATTTTTTATTCAAGTGCCAAACATCCAAATACAAAATTCTCCTACAACATGTCGGTCACTAGAGGTCTACCGTTTCGCACCGGTTCGGAAACCGCAATTCGGAATCCCGATAACGTGCGGTTTGCGGCGTGAATTCTTCGTGTGCACCACGCTTAAGTGCAAAACCGAAATTGAGGCAATGCCTGCTATTATTGGGGTTAAGAGCCTTTTGGCTTATCGTGTATGGGAAAGCGTGTTACAACTAGCATGCAATAGTGGATTATTCGTGGTTTGTCAAAAATATCGCATCGTGTTTTATTTGTTAATAGTACGGGGCTTGTAGCTAAATGTGCCGTTTATTGGCGTAAGTCACCTCAAAGCTGCAATGGCTCTTTCTTCAAAAGGCCTTTCCAGACATTGTTTTGCATTGTTAGACTCACATAAAACTCTTATAATTTATAGTATTTAGAGTTTGAAAGACACCATGACCTCTGAGTTTCTGCATTTCTTTCTCAGGAAACATTCAGCTGGGAAATGCCAGCGTCATCTAGTTTTAAAAATGTCTTATAAGATCGACTTACATATAAAAAAAAAACATTTTACTTCAAGTAACAATAGCCGGAAGGATCAATCAATAAGGTTAAGCTTCGCTTGTCGCGGTTGCTCCATAAATGGATGACCCTTTTTACACACCAAGGCATACAGCATATAGGTCATAGAACTTAACGTGCTTCCCGAGGCACGGCCCCTTCGTGCCTCGGAAAGCGTTGGTCCCGGCTGTCAATCGTGGACTTTTGACAGTCGTTACGGGTTTACAGAAGCTCGAACGTCTGACAACTAGTCTGGCCATGGGGTATCGTATTACCCGGGAACTAGGTTATGGAGGTCAGGCTAAGGGACTTACTGCAGAATGTGCAGCAGTGTTCTCTATGCATTTTACCACCATTCTGCAATCGCCAACCGATTTGCCTAACATGGCAATTTTGACAAGGCCCCCAAATTGGTGGATGCCATAAATGGTCGTCTAATGGCTGAAATTATCATGATGATGATGACTGATTAAGAAAGCTTCCTTAGCGATATTCTAGTTTTTTAGTATCCTTAGAGTTGATTTTTGAATCATGTTTTTTTTTTTTTCTATAAGGTCATATTATGTGACACTACAGCATACTTAATAGGACTAATTCAGCGCACTAAATCCTGGAGAAAGACTTCTGCTTTTCCTGCCTACTACCAACCAGTCGCAATAGAAAACGGGTCACGCGCTACCGTAATGACTTTCTCATTAAACGGTCTTAAGGACGCAATCATTTGTCCGTACCTGCCGCTAATATATAGTAATTGCACCCCGAGGGGACAAATCCTGTTGGGGACGGTGGAGATTTTTTGATAGATACCCTTTTTAACGTATTAAGGCTTTTCGTGTTAATTGCTCATCATCATCCTGCCAGGGTTGTGGAATTATTCGAAAGAGTTACAGTGGCCCTCGCGCAGGCAACTGAAGGAACACGGGTGGGTTTATTCAATAAAAGTCTGTCATGCCCTTCCGCTCCAACCAGAGCGGGAGACGTCATTTGATAATTTCCCAACCCAAAAAAAAAGATCATCAACATCATATGCATCTGAATAGAAACTAGTATTATCTACCTAATCACGAACTACGATACTGATCACAGTTATTGGAACTGTGTAATAGGATACGCTTTGGTAAGACTGGTTGTCAGATTTTCTGGGTTCTGACTTATCTTAATGTAATGAATGAATGAACCCAATCAACCCAGCGCAGGGCATGCCACTGTAGAGGCGGTAAGACTCGTTATGAGGGAGTGGCTGGAAAGACGGTATGGCGTCCTTACTTTCCTGCTGGGACAGGCATTGCCCGGTCATGGGTGTTTCGGTTAGTACCTGTCCTGGAACCGATACCCGGTTTTCATCAGTGCAACTGCCCTAATCACACGGTGCAGCATACCCTTGAGCAATGTCATGCTTGGGCAAGTACAGCGCCAAAATCTCGTCACGGTGAATGATGCTGAGGATACTCTCTCGCTTCCGGACATGGTCTAGTCTATAGTCGGAAGTGAGAGCGCGTGGGAATGTCACCTTATTCTGGAGAAAGTAATGGTCGCGAAAGGGAGAGGGATGAAACAACCTCTCTTCTAACCCGTAGCAGAATTACCGGGCGTCGAAAAGCGCTGAGTCAACACTTGTCCGGGGGAGCGTGAGGAAATGCGCAAGCACTCCAGCACCCACGGCTAAAGGTAGCAGTAGAACATCGTGTGATTTTAGTCAGTAGATAGAGTCTGAGAGACCCTCCATCCATCCCAGGGTGGAGGATACCCATGAGGATTACCACACAATAAAAAAAGGACTTAGCTATGGTTACATTCTATATTCAATAATGAGCTTTGACTGAGCTTCCTCATTCTGGAAGAGCAACTAGTCTATTCAATAACAGCTTCCGTAATTAATAGTGGTTTTGAGTCTTCAGTCCAGTTGTCTTCTTTATGTAACTGAAATATAAGGGAATATATTTAACTTCCAGATGAAACTAAACACTTGAATATTCTACTGGAAGCAAAACTTCTCAACAGGTTTAAATGATAGGGACAACTCAGAATGTGCCGCTAAAGCGCGCAGAAGTTTTACAAAATAAACTTGAAAACTGTTGAGATTAACAGTGAGATTTACAGAACTTATTATAACAACCACATTCTTTTCCAACAAATTTTTGCAGTTGGAATGTATGTGAGACCATGCTTTTCAACTATGTACAATGTTAAGTTTCTTCTTGGAATAAATTCATCCCAACTACTGAACCCTTCATTTTGCGTACTACGACAATTGGCCAGTTTGTATTATATATTCGGTGTCTTGGGTGAGAGTTGCCGAAGATCGAATGGCTTATGATTGGAGAATCCTGTGTCTAGCCTGTTATCCTGTTCTTCCATGACACTGATTTACATTCTGTGATAACTGTAACTCATACACTGACTTGTAAAAATATTAGGAAATTCGTATTCTTGCCTTTGCAATGTTTTTGTAAATAGTGAGCTCCATGTATCTACCATATAGTTAATTTATCTCTCATTGCTTCATTTTCAGTTCTTTTACCTGTTGTGGTGTGGTAATTTTTATTGTAGGTGCATCGTCTTCACATATAATTGTATAATAGTACATTATGGTACAAGTGTGTAATGTTGGTGATTACCGCTGAGGCGCCATTGAGACCCGAGCCGTCAGGTGAGGGTCTTAAGAGAGCCGAGGACGGTAATCATCAATACACACGTGTATCATACGACGTTTTTCAACACACTTGCGAGGAAAAAACAAATATGTATTGCATTAATCGTTTTACCACACAGCAACAAATGCGATACAAACAAAATATGAAAATTAGGGGAAAATTGGGAAATGGCGCGCATTTTTTTTTTTTTGCACGCGCCAAATGTAAGTTGATTGATTACAGCCATACAGCCTACTTCAAAATGATAATTTTTGTGATAAAATGCAAATATTTTATAAGAAATTATTGTGAATTATAAATAATTTGATAATAATAAATGTTTTTTCGTCTTAATTAGGGACACATTTATTTATTTCAAAAATGTAAATAGATTTTCGGTGGCATAAAACCTCTTTGTTGTTACAAAAAAAAAAAAAAAACTGTATTACCCGGTTAAATTGAAAATGCTCTGTTTACTCGCATATAATTTGCAGTTAGGTACTAACTTAACTTTGTAGGGATCATTCTATTATGCACTAGTGTGTAATATTATTATGCACGTGTATGTTATAGTTCGGTTTATGGCCCTAAGAACGATATAATAAGGCTCACTTTACGAGCAAGTGTGTTGAAAATATTTTATACAAATACTGAAAACTATTTTAAAAGAGTAACGGTGGAGTTCCTTACCCATTCTTCTCCATACGAATCTACCCTTTGGAAGGGGCAACTAGATAAATTATTTGACTTTGACTTAGCAATAGATTATTGTATGCTGATGGAGATGTGGAAGTTTTTTTTCACTCTCTCAACATCAGTAGGGCAAAAACCAGTCAGTCAACATTTAAATTGAAGGCACGTGAACAAATTCGTAAAAAGTTAGCAGTATCAATTCAAAGTTGATTTTTAGGTAATATTTTTCCATCAGCATAGTATCTCTTGATATAGTAAATCTTGTTTATACGCATGTATCTTTGTAATTATTATCTTGTATTCTATAATATTTTCATGTTTATTTTTTTTATGTTGCACTAGAAATAAAGAAAAGAAAAAGAAATTTAATTCTAATGATTTCTGAAAAAGGTAAAAGCACTAGAATTTAAACATAAAAACAAAACGGATTTATACTTACCAACACAGAACATAAATAGTCGGTAAATGCACACCTTGGCAGTCACAAATAGACTTCCATTTAGCATGATTTTCAGTGGTCAGCCAAAGTGTGTTTTGTTTTTACACCCCCTATGGTAAAAAGCCTAAATCAATAAGTCTACTTTTTGTTGTTATTTTGTGCATATAATAATATGTAATTAATACAAAATAAACAAATACGTAGGGACAGACAAAGGCGCGCAGAAAGCCATGTGCAAAAATAAATCAGAATGAAAACCAATTTAATTATATCGCACGCTATAAAATTAAGTTATTATCTACAAGAGAAATAATTACATAAAATTTTCCGTATAATGACAACGGCTAATATGTAATTAAGGACTGATAAATCTATAGAAGGTGTCACAATTAACACTAAGGTAGAAAGTGATAATACGAAGGTATTATTTAATTGTAATGAATAGAGATGGGACACTATTGATTACGTTATCGATAAAAATGTAATCTAAAAAACCGGCCAAGTGCGAGTCGGACTCGCGTACAAACCTGTAGGTATCCACGGTTTATGTATAAGGTTTATGCTTATGAAATTAAATGTTTTTTTTTTTAAATTTTTATATTTGAGTTGATTAAATGAAAGGTAAATTGCGGTTTACGATTTATGACGTATTAAAAAAAAACCACTTACTGGATCTCGTTCAAACCAATTTTCTGTGGAAGTTTACATGGTTATGTACATCATATATTTTTTTGAGTTTTATCATTGTCTTATTTTAGAAGTTACGGGGGGGGGGACACATTTTACCACTTTGGAAGCGTCTCTCGCGCAAACTATTGAGTTTAGAAAAAAATGATATTAGTAACCTCAATACCATTTTTGAAGACCTATTCATAGATACCCCATACGTATAGGTTTGATGAAAAAAAAAAAAAATGAGTTTCAGTTCTAAGTATGGGAAACCCCACAATTTATATTTTTTTTTCTATTTAAGTGTAAAAATCTTGATGTGGTTCACAGAATACATCTACTTACCAAGTTTCAACAGCGTAGCTCTCATAGTTTCGGAGAAAAGTGGCTGTGACATACGGACGGACGGACAGACAGACAGACATGACGAATCTATAAGGGTTCCGTTTTTTGCCATTTGGCAACGGAACCCTAAAAAGGTACTGTCAGTTTTGAAAAACTTAAACATATATAAAATTTAACCTGCTGTTGAAAATAAAAGTACCTACATGTAAACGGTATTTGTCCAAAGCGTTCTGTAAAGCAAAAATAGGTAATAAGGTTTTTCAAATTATTCGTCGATTTCAAAGTCATCATTATTTCAGCCCAAAAACGTCCACTGCTGGACATAGGCCTCTCCCAATTTGGGGGCCTTTGCCATTATTGCCATGCTTGGCAGGCAGGTTGGTGTTCGCAGTATGGTAGTAAAATGCATAGGGAATGCTGACACCCATTCTCTAGTAAGTCCCTTAGTCGCCTTTTATAACACCCACGGGAAGAAATGGATAGATGGTACTATTCTTTACGTGCGGCACCGTATGTTTAAAATGATTAATACGACTTTAAAGAAACGAGTCACAAAGGCCGCCCAAAGTAACATGTATAAATAACGTGTAATTTAAACAAAACAAAAGAAAGCCTTTTGTTTCTCTTTGACAAGATTAACGTGATTAAAACCTTGCATTAAAAATATAAAATAAATTTCATCTCAAAAAACCTTGTAATATTTTAATTAGGGATGAAAAAGTAAGGATTTATTACTCAAGTAATAAATTATACTCAGATATAACTGGCGATAAAGGGAACTTTCAGATTTAAGTATTTTTAGGTGTAAAATGAAAAATAACTCTGTTGAAGACTGTATGCATCATCTGAGTTTGTCTGGATTATTAGCAGAAGGCTTTAGGGCGTGGTGGAAAAATGTTACTTAGCAGGTAATTTGGTTTAGATTTGTTCCTCTATCTATCTTGCTCTTATGCGCAAGTGTGCACCTGTCAAACTGCAATATGAAAACTGCTGTCAGTGACATAAAAAATGCCTAGCTTAGAACCTTCATCTCAGGCGTACCTGATGAACTGACGTTATTATTAACACATATTTTGGTATTAATGATAACGACAATTGATCAAGTATGCCTGAGATGAAGGTTTTACAAAGTTTAGAACTGAAAAATTCTTCGAGATCGATTTCAATAAGCCCAGGAAAAATGGCTCAGAAAATCTGCCAAAGACTCGTCTTCTGTACCAAAGGCAGAATGGGCTTTTTTCTGTCCTAGAAAATGTGTACTTAAGTGATACTGCTGCCTAGGATTAGTACTAGCCAATACTGCTTTGTACCCTTTACAGCATAGCTTTAGTGTATCTATGCAACAATGACTCAGAAAAAAATTGTTATGCTTGTATCGTTGGATATAGCCAGGAACCTATTTCTACAAATATAAGATAGATAGGCATATCCTGTGCTCAATAAACTTTTTTTATTCCAAACTATACCAGAAAATTCAGTTTTTTCTCAGAAATTTTCCTATTTAGATAATATTTTCGCGTAAATATTTCAACCATACCTACAAAAACATCTTCCATTTTACGCCAACACAAATGGATTATAAAAACTTGAAAGTTTCTCCTAAGTTCCAAACTTTACTAAGATCTCTGTAAAATATTCATCTCAGGAATACTGTTTTATCAAGATTTCTGCGAAATAGTATTATAAAACTGTCATGTTAAAAACTTTTGACACAATTTTTCAGCTGATGCTACGCGCGGACGAACGAATTTTTATTCCACCAGGAATTATCGCTTATTTAGAAAACTGAAAGATGGACGGAATGTCGGAAATTCGTTATATTAATCAATTTAAGTACATAATTATTTGCGTAAAAAAAATGCAATTGCGTAAAAGTGGGTTGATATAATGAACGTTAAAATTCATGAAATATTTTCATTATTTTATCTTTTATGTTTAATATTATTACTTATAAGCCAGTTTTGTGTAGATGTGTTCTGTCTGGCTGATTATATAAAACGAGATTTTATTATAAAATAGACCCGATAATATTGTGAAAGCTTTTACCAAAATTTGATTAAAGTTTTAAAACGCGTTCTAAAAACTACAAAATAAAATCTCGATATTCATTCCTTATGTCCCAACCCTATTTCTTTGAAATCACGTAATTATCTTCGTCTTTGGATTCGTGTAATAAGGGATCGCATCATTATTCCAATCTGCTTCATCAAGTCGATCTGATAAGATGTTAAAGAATATTTTTCAGAAATTGGAAAACCCGAAAAGGCCGTTACTCGGGCCAAATGTAAAGGCATTACAATTTTGGGGATTATTGCTCCCAAAAAATATATTAATGAAATATTTCTATCTCATCATGCATATTTTGGTGACAATTTTCACTGCCACGGAGTATATTGATGTCTGGTTCGTGAAATCAGACTTGAATTTGCTTCTAAACAATTTAAAGATTACAATGCTGGCCACAATTAGTGTGATAAAAGTGACAACGTTTTTAACCTGGCAAAAATATTGGATCAGCATCATCGAATACGTCACAAAGGCGGACTTAAACCAGAGAATAACTACGGACATGAAAAAACTGGAGCTTCTGTCAACATTCACAAAATACTGTAGAAAAATAACTTATCTGTATTGGTCGTTAATGTATACTACGGTTATCATAGTCATGGTCCAGCCAATCTTCAAATATATATCCTCGGAGACTTATAGAGAGAACGTAAAAAATGGAACGGATACTTACTTGCAAGTTGTCAGTTCTTGGGTACCATGGGATAAAAACACTATGGTCGGATATTTAGCAGCTTCTGTATTTCAAAGTTATGCGGCTATTTACGGTGGAGGTTGGATCACGTCTTTTGATACTAATTCCATGGTTATAATGGTATTCTTTAGAGCTGAACTGGAGTTGTTGAGAATTGATTCTATGAATATTTTTGGATCGGAATCTGCGAAAGTTGAACATGGTTTAGCTATGAAGAGGTTGAAGGATTGTCATAGGAGGCATGTGGAGTTGGTCAAGTAAGTGATTTGTTTCTTTATAATTTTTTCACCAATTAAATCTGTAAAATTATTGGTAGTAGCTGTAGGCATGTTTAAAATTAAATCGACTTTAATATAATTAATACTAGTATGAAGGCATTTTTCTGACATTTTATCTGGTATTTATTTTGTAAGTGGCAGAATGCTGTAGAAAATTTGATAAATTGACAGTTTCATTTGACTCGACTTAATTCTCTGCGATGGATTTCAACACTGAATGACCGATCAGAGGGCTAAGACATGTAGTAACCTTTAAAAAGCGTTTTGGTTTTCTACAACAACTTTTAACTTGATTGACATAGAGGTTTCAATAGTTTGTGTCAATGCAGTGCATTTTTTTAATTTTCTATAATCGTTGCTACTGATGTAATGTCATTTAGTAGAGGTCCCTAGAAAACAATGGTGATTGTGTTCAGCTTAATTATAGGGCACAAAATCAAAATCAAAAGTCATTTCTTCCAATTCGGCTGAGAATAAGCACCTTTTGAACGTCAAAATTACAAAAGGCATTCCCCCAGAAATGCCGGCTCTTCGCCACTTCCTAGTGTTTTAGCTGAGAAGAAGAGCACAGCGCTTAAATCTAATATTTACGTCATAAAATCGATTATTATGCAATAAAATTCAAAGTAAATATAAAAAGATAAGTTGCGTACCCAAAGTTCGATCTTTAAAAAAGCAAAACCCTGGAAAATCACGCTCTAAAAAGTTTGAGACAATAAAATATTCTAATTTGAAAATCGTGGTGGTATAGTATTTTTTTTTTAGATCATAAAGTTATGTCGTCTCGAGGGCGCCATATTTAATGTAATAGCACATATACTTAGCGCACACATATGTATATTTTGCTGACATTAAGACGTTTCGAACGATACCACATTTTGTCAAATCTATACTAATATTATAAAGCTGAAGAGTTTGTTTGTTTGAACGCGCTAATCTCAGGAACTGCTCGTCTGAATTGAAAAAATATTTTTGGGTTGAGTAGCCTATTTATCTAGAAAGGCTATAAGCTATATAATATTACGCTACAACTAAGAGGAGCGGAGCAGTAATGAAAAATGTTGCAAAAACGCGGAAAATCGCATGGGTAGGCGATTCGACGTGACGGGAAGGGTCGGGGGAACAAGAAATGTAACGCAAACGAAGTCGCAGAAAGAAGCAAGTTATGATATGTATGTAGTTTAGAAGTTATGAGGGAACAGAGGAACATACATACATACGTACATACCCACATTCATACGTTCCCACATTCATACGTACCCACATACATACGTACACACAAACATACAGGACAAAATCATAATCCTCCTTTCTGCTTCGCCGTAGTCAGGTAAAAACGATACAATGTGACACTATTAGACTACACGTGGAAGTAAAATAACAACGTCCTTATTTTTAGGAGCGTAAATACACAAGACTAAATGTTACCGACTTGGATAACTAGCCCAGTTTTAACGTGTCATTAGCGGCGCGCCTGCCTAGCTACCTACTTTTTAGTTATAATATTATTTTAAAGCTCTGGATATTATACAAAAAACAAAAAAAAAAAATGTTATCACTAATGCCAGTAAACGGGAAACCTAACCTGTCGAAAGATAAAATTGCTCCTCCGCATTGTTAAATGCGAGTTCAAAATCCAAATTAACCTTAGCGAAGTCAATCTAACTTGTACAGTTAAATGTGAACGATAAATTCTAGTAACTTTGTTTACCGGTTTACGCATTAAACATGGGAAGTTAAGATTACTTCGAATATGTGGGTACTCGAAGTCTAAAGGAGATTTGTTATTTGTTTCTGATTTCGGATTGATAAAAAGGATATTAAGTTTGTGTTTTGGAGGTAAGTGGGACTGTATTTATTAATAGCTTAATTTTCATTGGGGTCAAAATAATATTTAATAATGAAAATAATATTTAATCATGAAAATAATTTAATATTGACCGTACTGTTCGAGACATTTCTTGCATATGACGACTTTACGGACTGGACTGGACTGGAGGGTCCCAGAATTACTATACGAACACATATTGGAAAAGTTGATTAAAGCATAATACTGTTCCGAGTGGTGCCGAACGTAAATCAAATCAAATGAAAATATTTTTATTTCACATAAACCTACAAGGGCACTTATGAAAAATCAGAAGCTAGGTGCACGATTCCAAATCGTTGATTTCTATGGAGAAGAGCCGACAAGAAACTCCACTACTAAAGAATAGCATGGGAAGAAATCCACTACTAAAGAATAGCATGGGAAGAAACTCCACTACTAAAGAATAGCATGGGAATAAATGCACTACTAAAGAATAGCATGGGATGAAACTCCACTACTAAAGAATAGCATGGGAAGAAATCCACTACTAAAGAATAGCATGGGATGAAACTCCATTACTAAAGAATAGCATGGGAAGAAATCCACTACTAAAGAATAGCATAGGAAGAAACTCCACCACTAAAGAATAGCATAGGAAGAAAATCCACTACTAAAGAATAGCATGGGAAAAAACTCCACTACTAAAGAATAGCATGGGAACAAATCCACTACTAAAGAATAGCATGGGAAGAAACTCCACTACTAAAGAATAGCATGGGAAGAAACTCCATTACTAAAGAATAGCATGGGAAGAAATCCACTACTAAAGAATAGCATGGGAAGAAACTCCACTACTAAAGAATAGCATGGGAAAAAATTCCACTACTAAAGAATAGCATGAGAAGAAACTCCACTACTAAAGAATAGCATAGGAAGAAACTCCACTACTAAAGAATAGCATGGGAAAAAACTCCACTACTAAAGAATAGCATGGGAAGAAATCCACTACTAAAGAATAGCATGGGAAGAAACTCCACTACTAAAGAATAGCATGGGAAGAAACTCCATTACTAAAGAATAGCATGGGAAGAAATCCACTACTAAAGAATAGCATGGGAAGAAACTCCACTACTAAAGAATAGCATGGGAAAAAATTCCACTACTAAAGAATAGCATGGGAAGAAACTCCACTACTAAAGAATAGCATAGGAAGAAACTCCACTACTAAAGAATAGCATGGGAAGAAACTCCACTACTAAAGAATAGCATGGGAAGAAATACACTACTAAAGAATAGCATGGGAAGAAAGTCCACTACTAAAGAATAGCATGGGAAGAAACTCCACTACTAAAGAATAGCATGGGAAGAATTCCACTACTAAAGAATAGCATGGGAAGAAACTCCACTACTAAAGAATAGCATGGGAAGACATGCACTACTAAAGAATAGCATGGGATGAAACTCCACTACTAAAGAATAGCATGGGAAGAAATCCACTACTAAAGAATAGCATGGGATGAAACTCCATTACTAAAGAATAGCATGGGAAGAAATCCACTACTAAAGAATAGCATAGGAAGAAACTCCACTACTAAAGAATAGCATAGGAAGAAACTCCACTACTAAAGAATAGCATGGGAAAAAACTCCACTACTAAAGAATAGCATGGGAAGAAATCCACTACTAAAGAATAGCATGGGAAGAAACTCCACTACTAAAGAATAGCATGGGAAGAAACTCCATTACTAAAGAATAGCATGGGAAGAAATCCACTACTAAAGAATAGCATGGGAAGAAACTCCACTACTAAAGAATCGCATGGGAAAAAATTCCACTACTAAAGAATAGCATGGGAAGAAACTCCACTACTAAAGAATAGCATAGGAAGAAACTCCACTACTAAAGAATAGCATGGGAAGAAACTCCACTACTAAAGAATACCATGGGAACAAATCCACTACTAAAGAATAGCATGGGAAGAAATCGGAGGCAATTTTTTCCCGTAGGTGTCGTAAGAGGTGCCTAAGGTAGTTATTAGAGCGTCGGCAGCAGCGTCCTATACATTTTACCACCATACTACGATCGCCAGCCCGCCTGCCAAGCGTGGCGATTATGGCAAACCACACCAAATTGGGGGAGGTCTATGTCCGGCGGTAGACGTCTTTCGGTTGAAATGATGATAAGTGCTAAACCTTTCATATAGAATTTGTATAAGATTAAATTGCATTCCGACTTCCACAATTGTTTCCATACTTTTAGATATGAACCGAAGTTTGGGAATTTGACTAGATACATTTTATATTTTGCTGACAAGTATTTGAAAAAATAATACGGTTGTTTTTGCCATAAGCGCACGCAAAATTCAAATAAGTCTAAATCTTCCCTATTCCTTTACAGGTTCGCTCGTCTTTTCGACTCATGTCTATCACCAATAATGTTGCTGTACATGTTCGTCTGCTCGGTTATGCTCTGTGTCACTGCTTATCAAATCACTGTGAGTATTTTAACAGCGGTCAGCTTATGTTAAACTTGAGAATTAGCATGTCATGAATGAAGGATCGGTCAGGCATTCAGAAGCTAAGGAGGTCTGTTCTAGATAGTTTAATAATTTATTAGCTCTTAAAATAAAGTGTTACAATATTGATGTATAACACTGGATCTCACACTGTCGCAGGATCCAGTCTCTTTCGATAGATAATCTGAAATTATGAGAGATTAGTAAACAATAGCAATGGTTTAATATAATTCACTAAATGCAAGACTAAAAGTATGTGTGCATGTGTTGAGTCTATGTATAACTAAGTGATGAGTGTTAGTGTTAACTTTAACCAGTCAATTACCGTAATTACAGACACAATTAAAAACCATTGTGTCTGATACCAAATGTGGTATCTCAGGGATTTAGAGGTTAAGAGTGTGTATGATGTGAATGTGTGGATGAGAAGAGTGTGTGTATGTGAAGATACTTTAACAGTTGAAGGATAAAGGTTTTTTGTTTAAGTATAGTTGAGTCTAAAAATCAATCCTGAAGTACACTGTATCTTAATATATTTTCCAAGAATGTGTAATATTCCACTGATTGAGGAAAACAGATTGTAAGGAATTCTAGACTACGATTTTGAAATTGCCAACAAAGGACTAAGTAAGCGTAATGAACAACGCTCTTTTGTATTTTGCGAAACGAATAGATTTAAACCATTTTGCGGATTCGCTATAGGCAAATAAGCTATTTTTTGTGGGTGACAAATCATCAAATTTAATGACGTCTCCCGCTCTAAGGCGGAGCGGGAGGGCATATTAGACTTTTACTGACTAAAACGCGACCGTGTTCCTTCAGTTGGTCATGTGCCAGGGTCACAGTGTCTCTTTCGAACAATTTCTGGCAGGAGGCAAATAGGCTATCCTCATAAAAAGGACAGATTGGTCATTAATTTACGCGTATTCGAACAATGTGGACGAGCGTTGATTACATAAATAGAAAGTTACATTAAATAATAGAACCTCAATATATTAACTTTATTTCAGATTATTCAGTTATTCATATTTATACTTTAAAAGTATCTATGTTACGTTTTATTTCAGATTGAAACCAGCCCAATGCAAAGATTCTTGACTACGGAATATTTAGTATTTGGAGTCGCACAACTGTTTATTTACTGTTGGCATAGCAATGATGTTTTATTTGCAGTAAGTATACTTAGTCATCTTCTCTTAAAATATTAAATTATCATGATCTACGCCGTTCCTAATATTATTGGGATCGCCTGGATACAGATGAATACCAGCATTTTGCAGAAAGTGACTGGGTATCTGACCTCCATAATACAGTCACTGTTCAACACAAAACCCCTTCGTAAGACTGACTTTCAGACTGCGAACGAGAATAATAGTTATTGCCGTGGTATAAACAGCATACGCCAAGGAACTTATACATACGCTCACAAGGTTGACAACCTGACTGTTTGTCACAAGACAAATATTTATGACGGTCTTTTGAAATCTAAACCGTACTTAAATCCTTGTCATTGGCCTTGGAACAATGCAAATAATCATGTCAAAAGTGGAAAGAAAAACGAAAGCAATCAATGTAACTTATTCCTGTAGTCTTGTGCTGACAAAAGATTACGGATTTTTTCTACTATAAAGGACGAAATACGTATACTTTATCACTCTGTACTGTTTCACGAAACAGTGTAAGTGAATATATCTGAATATATCGCGCATCAGTATCAAGTATTCCTCTTTTACATCAGAACAGGATCGTTTTCAAAGGGTTCACAACGCGCTTAACGTGAAAAAGTTCAACGTATTTTAACTCGTATTCAATATATTTTTCTTTGTGAAGTTAAAGTAAAATAATCGCCATTTTTTGCCATGTATGTATGTAAAATTGCCTGAAAAATTAGGAAACTTAAGTGGCGGTGGGCAAAGCAAAACAAAACGGATGGCCGATGGTGCAGAACGATTTTGTAGTGGCAACCACGTACCGAAAGACGTTGCATTGCAACGCCTCTTAGAAAGTGGACCATTTGAAGGCTGCAGGAATCTGCTGAATACGAGAAGCACAGAACCGGTCGAGGTGACAATACTTGGGAGAGGCCTGTATCTAGTAGTAGGACGTTTTTTGCCTGAAATGATAATGTCAAGTAGTCGGTCAACGTGTAAATCTAAATTTCACCTTGATGCCATGCATTTCAGTTTATATTTATTTATTTTCTAACATATTAAGTATATTTTTAAATATTTTAACAAAAATCTAAAAAAAAAAAACATTTAAAAATAGAGACCCATCGGCATCGGGAGCAGGGTCCAAGCTGCCGGTGGTCAGGGCTCTAGAGAGAGGAACCTTCTGACTATACGTGCCGTGTCCAGGAGTACTGCCTTCTGAATCAAGCCCTTGATCCAGCCGTGTAATGAGAGCCTCCTGAGGTGCTGTTCGACGCTCTTCGCTATTAGGCCATTCACTGTAACGATTATCGGTACAATGATTGCAGTGTCCACTTCCCACATGTCGACAACCCCGTGTGCTAAGTCAAGATACTTGATTTTTTATCTTGCTCAGCTTTCACGAGATTCTCGTCATGAGGGACAGCGATATCAACAATCATTGCACGACGCACTCGCCGATCTACCACCACAATATCTTAGAAGCAATAGTTAGAAAGATAAAATCAAACATATGGATTGCTATCGGTATAGTGTAATATATTATACGGTCCTCGCTTCACTTTTCTAGAGATCGTCAGTGTTATTACTGAACATGGGGTCCCGTGGGTTCAATTCCCAGGTTCTCCAGGAGTAACGTGTTCTTGGATTTTCCTGTCAGGAGTTTCTTCATTGCAATGATGAAGATATGTCAATGAGCTCGCAACTGTTACCTGGGACTTAAAAAAAAACTTGGCGAACTGTGGGTGTACTGTAGATTGCAGTACCTAAAGTACATCAACAGTTTTGCTTAAGCCTTCGGAAAATACAGTAGTGATGTAATAATATGTCATGTTTTAATATTTTCAGAGTGAAGATCTAATGCGAGGACCTTATGAAAGCATTTGGTGGTCAAAGAGTGTGAAGTACCGCAAAGATTTGTACCTATTGGCGGCACAGTTCAATAAAGTCGTCGTGTTCTCAGCTGGGCCTTTTACTAAGCTCACTGTGGCTACTTTTCTAAGTGTAAGTTGATATTTTGTACATTATTATTCTTATTTTATGCAACAAACAGGTAGAAAATTTTAATGATGTCTGTGCTTTGCATGGCAGGTAAAGGGGTAAAAATTACATTAATATCTATACTAATACAACGAAGAGGTAGAACTTTAAAATTTGTGTCTAGGGGTTTTTTTTTTTTTTTCAGGATGGGAAATCATCAAATGACTTCTCCCGCTCTGGGCGGAGCGGGAGGGCGTGTCAGACTTTTACTGACTAAAACCCACCCGTGTTCCATCAGTTGCCCATGTGCCAGGGTCACGGTATCTCTTTCGAAGAATCACGCGACCCCGGCAGATCTAGGGGGTAACCCTAGGAACTAGTGATTAGATTTTTAAAATTCACACATCAATGGGGAACTACAGTACCTATTTTCATGCATGTTGTCAATGACTGTAACGTGGTCGCTTGCTGGATCTCATGAGAATGCTGAAATTCACCCAAAGGGCAATGGAGAGCGCTATACTTGGAGTTTCTTTACGCGATCGAATCAGAAATGAAGAGATCCGTAAGTGAACCGAGGTAACCGATATAGTTCGAAAGTTGCCAAACTTCAGTAGCAGTGGGCAGGCCACGTTGCGCGCAGAATTGATTGACCGATGAAGAAGAAAGGCTCTAGAGTGGAGACCGTGTACCGGGAGAAGTAGCATTGGAAGGCCTCCAACAAGGTGGGACGATGACCTGGTGCAGGCTGCAGGAATCCGCTGGATGCGGAAAGCACAGAATCGGTAGAAGTGGCGGTGCTAGAGAGAGTCCTATGTCCAGCAGTGGACGTCTTTCGGCTGTAATGATGATGACAATATTGCCAAGTGTCAGAGGATATTTTATGTTAAAACAAGAAGTTTCACGCCAAAAAGTTGCGGGCACAAGCTAGTAGTAAAATAATTTATTTAAAAAATCATCATCATAGTTATTATAACTAGCTTCTGCCCGCGATTTCGTCCGCGTTAAATTTCTTGTTCCCCCGACCCTTCCCGTCGCGTCGAATCGCTTACCCGTGCAATTTTCCCCGTTTTTGCAACATTTTTCATTACTGCTCCATTTCTCTTGGTTGTAGCGTGATATTATATAACCTATAGCCTTTCTAGATAAATAGACTACCTAACACAAAAATAATTTTTCAATTTGGATCAGTAGTTCTTGAGATTAGCGCGTTCAATCAAACAAACAAACAAACAAACTCTTCAGCTTTATAATATTATATATTAGTATAGATTATTATAATTCTAAATAACCAGCCTGTAGTACTGTAGTGGTGGCGTTATAATAATGATTGAACCAAATTTTTGCAAATTGTTCAGTGGTTTGCTGTTTTGCATCATTGGGTATTTCTTAAAAGAAAATTTATTAAAGTTTGTTTAGACTAGCCAAACTGTTACCTCAAACCTTGTAATAATGAATTATCTGGAAAATAATGAGCTCTCGTAACAGCAAAAATAAGTATTTTTTACTCCTCTTTTACCTACAGAAATTATCATAATAATTATATAATCGAAATAAAATCTAACAACCGTCAAAGAAATTTCTTAACATAACAAATAATAAACTTCGTTACACATGTAATAAAAACTCGAATATTATGTTCCTATTTTTATTTCTCTCTCATAATATTTATTTTTCAGATCCTGAAAGGTGCCTACAGTTATTACACTCTCCTCAGCCAGTCTCAAATGAAATAAGACATACAATAATTACAGTAATTTATTTCTAATAGCACCTATGTATGTGCTATCTACAGAACGTATACAGAGTGTTTCGATAATCTTATAATTTCTTGATTTCAAATAAGTACCTATATAAAATGATTAATTTTTTCATATCTATCGTGAAATTACTAATTTATTGTTTAAACTGATCTACATGAAAGGACAAATACATAAGTACGCGAAGTAATACGTCACCGAACTCTCTTCTGAGGGGTACTCTCCATCACTGGCATACCAGAACACATAGCACGCCGTGACCACCCCAGGGACCAAATAGCACATGAGCGCCAGAAGCAGACACTTACCCCTCGCCTACCACTTTTCGGCCCCAAGGGAAAGGCAGAATGGCCAATGTTTTCCGACACTGCTCTTCCCCTTGCGGTTCCACCACGTCCGCCATCAGATGGTGGTGACCCCGTCCAGACCACGGAAGATAGAGCGAGCGGCGCACCATGACTCTCCTACGACATCGCGGCCCGCTTCAGTTTCGATATCGCCCAAGTACCAACATACTTGTTTGCCGCTACGTCGTTGGCTTGGCGGCAAAAGACCTGACGAGCGGCCCCTCCTCGGGATCCTCTTTATTTCACCGTGGGTGACTAAGCCACTGCTACTGAGCTCCCCCGCCTCTACCCAACAATGCGGAAACCCACGTGGATTCACTGGGAGGACCCTTATGTACCAAGGGGCCACCACTGCTCTTGGTTGCGACGGAGCCTGCCCAAATCTGCTTCAGCCATTAAAATATTTTTTTATTAATTGAATAGAATTGCAGCGGCAACGAGAAATATATGGAACCACAGCAAGATATTAAGTCCTTGTTAACTTTCAGTTCTGAAACTGCATGATTTACCTGTATTAGCTATAGATCACATAAAAGTTACTGGTAGATTCCTGAAACATCCTGTACGTATCCGTAGCAACTGTTTTCAGGTCTCGTTTTAGTTTTTTTTCCTTTGCAAATAAAGTAATCATTGATAGAGCTCATAATAACCGATAAAATAAATGTGAAATAAAATGAGTGTTTCATATGTATGGTAATTTTAATTTATGTTCCTTTAAATCCTTTACTTATATAATGTTTTATGTGAAAGCTTGTGTTTGTGGGTATTATTCACATAAACAGGCAAAAACGAGGGAACAGATTTGGATGAAAAATAGACAGATATAATAGGTCTTTACCTATGAAAAAGCCGTTTTGTATAAAAAAAATTAAACGATTTTTTTTCATGTATTTTTTTTTATTTGTATTAATTGAAATAATCACCCATGCAATCAATGCATCTTTGCCAACGCAGTGGCAGTTTATTGATGCCCTTCTTAAAAAAAATCAGCTGGACGGGAGGCAACAAATTCTTCAAAGGCATTTTGTACTGCCTCTCCAGTATTGATTTTTTTCCCGCCAAGAAGTTATCCAAATTCTGGAAAAAGTAGTAGTCTGTAGGCGCAAGGTCTAGTGAGTAGGGCGGATGACGGAGAGCTTCCAACCCCAGTTCTTGCAACTTGGAGACCGTCTGCTGTGCAGTATGAGGTCGCGCGTTGTCGTGCAGGAGCAGCGGAGACGAGCGATTGACCAATGCTGGTTGGAGATGTGCCAGCTTCTCCATCATTGAGTTCAGTTCTTCACAGTACACATTTGCAGTAATGCTCACCCCGTTTGGTAAGAAGCTGTGATGAATCACACCGGCGCTAGACCACCAAACAGTGACCATCACTTTTCTAGGGGTAAGTTTTCGTTTAGGGCATTGTATAGGTGCTGAACCAGGATCCAACCAACTTGCTGAGCACTTGCGGTTATCAAACAGAATCCATTTTTCATTGCAGGTAACTATGCGGTTCAAAATTCCTTCATTTGTGTGTCTGTTGAGCAGTGCAAGGCACGTCTCGACGCGTACTTCGCGCTGGCGATCATTGAGTTCGTGGGGCACCCATTTGTCAAGCTTTTTTACCTTGCCAGTTTGACGCAAATGGACCAATATTGTTTTGACGCTAACGGTGAAAGCTGCTACTAATTCAACCGTAGATTGTGTATCATCAGCTTCCACAATCGCATTTAATTCGTCATTATCGACCAAAGTCTTCGGACGACCGCGAGGTTCATTTTTTAGGTCGAAATTTCCAGAACGGAAGCGAGCAAACCAATAACAGGTGGTGCGTTGGTTTGTAGTGTTAGCTCCGTAAACGTCGTTGATGTTGCGTGCCGCTTGTGCCGCGTTGCTGCCACGACGGTACTCATATTCCATAATTACTCGAATTTTTAATGTATCCATGATGACGAAAAAGATTGAAATGCGATGAAAATGTAACACTAATCAATAAACAAATGACTACTTTTGGAAAAAGAATTCTATGTTTTTAAAATAAAATTAATTTGAAATTAGAATTCTTAGACAAACAAAAATTATTTTGATTTGAAATGGCCAGTACTGCAGAACAGCAATTTCATAGGTAAAGACCTAATATATATATTACCTGTATTATAGGATTATTTTTGTCCAGATGGCTAAAAAGGGCAGCAAACGCGAAGTTGGACCAAATATTTTTCTCGCTTACACTTACTACAAAAGGATTTGGCTGAGGTTTCCCTAAGTTCACTCTTTCGGGAGTTATGTGTAAGTCACTACAGATAGATGTTTAAGTCCCATGTAATGGTAGGCATATAATAGGCATAGAATGACGTGGAACAAGATGTAGAGATAAAAATTGAAATGCGTATGCTTAGATTGTTTGCTCATGCAGAGAGGATGAAGGAAGAGCGGCTAAGACCACAATGGCAACACCGGTAGAAAATACCCTAGGAGGACATAATAGTGACCTTACTGGTGGTGTAACGAAAGACCAGGGGCGTAGTACCTACTCGCAACCGGCGTGTGTCTATGACCAAATGTACTAAAGTAAACAAGGCAATTGGTGTATGTTAGGATCGTAGCAGGTGGCTTTGTGTAGTTTCTGCTCATTGGAAAAAGGCGAGCAGTGGTGGCCCAGTGCTATTGGCCCCGACTTACGAGTTGTAGGTCGTAAGTACGAACCCAAGCAGGCGCTTTAGTTTGTGTAAATAGTTTCATCACCACTGCTCTCAAAACGGTCAAGGAAAACATCGTAAAAAAAACCGGCATGTCCTAGACCCAAAAATTCAAAGACATGTGACATCTATCAATCTGCACTGGGCCCGCGTGGTAGATTACGGCCCATTCCTTCACCGAGAGGAGAGCTGCGTCCCGGCAATAGGAACAGTATAGGCAGTTGTATTATGTTAGAAAAAGGCGTGAGTAGGTAATAGTAGGCAAGCCTATTGCCATCGACCGGGCACAATAACAAATCAATTCTCAATTTATCAATCTGAAATATTTTGTCAACAACACGAATACATATTAACCTTTGTCTGGTAGCGGGTTCAATTCCGAGCATCAAATTATGTAAATACAAGGTTCGGTCGTAAAGTTCTTCGATATTGTTTTTTGTATTGTCATTTTTCAGGTGTTTTAGGGTTGAGGGAATGGATATAAGAGAACTCGTTTGTGGCTTTCTTTCATAAACATAACACATAACACCAGGCCTTGTTTCCCCGAAGGGTTGGGTAGAGGTGTACCTATAGTTCACCCACATTTCACCTGTTATATGCTGTGTTTTGCCTGTTGCTTTGTTTCAATTGTTATATTTTAAGGATTTTGAACGACACAGCTTAATTTTAAGATATACTCTAAGCAAGAATCTGACTCGACTGTTGGCAGCATTAGAAAAGCTGCGCAATATCTTCGCGTACTACATACCGCTCTGTCTTAAGACGAAAGTCTTTGACCAGAGCCTGTTGCCGGTGGTGACCTTTGGCACTGAAACATGGTCACTCACAATGGGCCTCATACGTATTCTGAAAGTTAAAGGGAAATGGAGAAGGCTATTCTTGGAGTATGCTTACGCGATCAAATAAGGAAAGAAGAGATCCGTAGAGAACCGAGTTAGCTGACATAGACCGAAAAATTGCCAAGCTTAAGTGGCAGTGGACAGGGCACATTGCTTGCAGAATAGATGACCGATGGGGCCGAAAGGTTTTGAAGTGGCGACCGCGTACTGCAAGACGTAGCGTTGGAAGAACTCCCACATGATGGATCAACGACCTTATGGTTTTGCCACAAATTTCTTCGCACTACCCCTTGTCAGACCTGCTTTGAACGATGACCTGATAAAGGCTGCAGGAATCTGCTGGATGCGAAAAGCAAAGAACCGGTCGAGGTGGCGATGCTTGGGTGAGGTCTATTTCCATCAATGGACGTCACGAAACACGTGTAGGTATTCTCCAAAGGTATAGCTAGGGGTGTAAAAATGCAGTTGAATTGATAACCTCCTCCTTTTTCGCTTTTTTTCGCTTCGTCCTTACCGGGCGGCGAGCTACCCATTGCTCGCCACCCACAAGCTCGCGCCTACGGTGGCCGGGAGTCCGCAATCGACTCCCGACGCCCGGGGCGTCTCCTCCTGCGGCGGCTAGGGACGTGAGGGCGCAGAGACTGCCACTCCCTCACGCGCCCCGCCTCCTCCTTCGCGAGCATTACTGCTTCGCAGAAGGAGGTGACGGCTTCCCATTCCCTCTCGCTCCGTACCATGGCTCGCACCAGGGCTGGACGCGAGAGGTCGCCGCCGCCGATCGCCTCCACGAGGACACGGCGGTGCTCCGCCCAGGCAGGGCACACCTCCACCGTATGTTCCACCGTGTCCTCCAGACGACCCTCGCAATGGAAACACGCGGACGTATCCTCCCGCTTTATCCTGAACAGGAACCCACCGAAGCACCCATGCCCGGTGAGAACCTGCGTCAGGCGGAAGGTGAGGACGCCGTGGCGCCTCTCTATCCACTCCTCAAAGAGGGGACTTACCGCCGCAATTGTGGCGTGCCGAGCACTAGGTTGCGACAATCGTACCCGCCATGTCGCCATGAGATCACACCGGAGCTCTGTCCGCCGTGCCGCGATTTGTCGCGGCAGCGGAGTTTCGCCCCGGCGTTTCGCCTCCTCGCGCCACTCCCACATGTGGGCGAGGACCTTTGCCTCCAGATCCCATGGCGGCACTCCGGCAAGGAGGCTCGCCGCCTCGCAGGAGACCGTGCGGTATCCCCGGATTAACCGGATGGCCATGACCCTCTGGGCCGCACTCAGCCGGCGCGCTGGGCGCAGCCTCAATGAGGGCGCCCACACCGGTGCCCCGTAGAGGGCCATGGACCGCACGACCCCCGTGTAGAGCCTCCGGGAGGAGGCGTTTGGACCCCCCAGATTAGGCAGGAGCCGCTTTAAGGCAGCCCCAGCCCGCTCCAGTCTGGGAGCCAAACGTCGGAAGTGCTCGACGAAGTTCCACCGGCTGTCGAGGACAAGTCCCAGGTACTTCATCGTCGACTCGACGCCGATGTGAACCCCTCCCACCGTGAGTTGGGAACCCGCAGGTGGCGCATTCCGAGGACCATGAAAACCCATGGCCTCGGACTTGTGCAATGCCACCTCGAGTCCCAATTGCCGGATCCTATCGACGATTGTCGCAACCCCGCGTGTCATAAGTTCGGCCGCCGCCTCGTACGACCTCCCCTGCGCCAAGACCAGCGTGTCGTCAGCGTAGCAAACCACGCTGACGCCGCTAGGGAGGTCGGCGCGCAGCACCCAGTCGTACCCGATGTCCCACAGATGCGGCCCCAAGACCGATCCCTGTGGGACACCGCACGACATCTCTCGCCGGTTCCAGTCTCCCTGGTGACCGGGGTAGATGACGGCTCTATCTGTCAAGTAAGCCTCGACTACGCGACAGAGGTAGGTCGGCATCCGGTGATACCGGAGTGCCTCCCTAATGCAACTCCAGGGCAGGGTATTAAAGGCGTTGGCGATGTCTAGAGACACCGCCAAGACGACCCCACCCCGGGCCACTGCATCCCCCGTCGTGAAGGCTCGCACGCGCATGATGGCGGCCACCGTGGATCTCTGCACCCTCAAGCTCCTAGCCGCCGCAGGAGGAGACGCCACAGGCGTCACGAGTCATTTGCGGGCTACCGGCCACCGTAGGTGCGAGCTTGCAGGCGGCGACCTACCCATTGCTCGTCGCCCACCACGGTAAGGAACAGGCCCGGGTCGACGGCGTTATGTGTTCCACGCGCGCCTCGAACACATGTCAGCAACAATTGAGGGGTCCGCTGAGATCGATGCCCGCCAGGGTTGTGGAATTGTTCGAAAGAGTTACCGTGGCCCTGGCATAGGCAACTGAAGGATCACGAGTGGGTTTTAGTTAGTAAAAATCTGACACGCCCTTCCGCTCCACCCAGAATGGACTAAGTGATTTGATGATTTTCCACCCACAAAAAAATAACGGGTGTAAAGAACATCAACAAAATTTTTTAATCATATTTCAGCTGCCGTATTCTAGAAGCTGCCACTGGAAGAGATATTGATTGTGACGTAGTCTCTAGTAATAGAAGGGAAGCCTATGAGTTGCAGAGATATCAATCCGTAACCTGTTCCTGATTCTGAACCCTATGCGATGAAATATTTCACAGATGGCAAGGAAAAAATTACTTCATCCATTTTACCGCATATGTGCATTTTTTATGGAAAACTTTTTTTTTATTACCTACGAAAAATTTTGCTAGGTAGAACCATGATTGTAGCGTATTATTACAGCCATTTTTTTTTTTCAGGATGGGAAATCATCAAATGACTTCTCCCGCTCTGGGCGGAGCGGGAGGGCGTGCCAGACTTTCACTGACTAAAACCCACCCGTGTTCCATCAGTTGCCCATGTGCCAGGGTCACGATATCTCTTTCGAACAATCACGCGACCCCGGCAGGCATCGGTCCTAGTAGACCCCTACACTGCTGCTGACATCTCTTTGAGGCGCGCGTGGAACACTACGCGCCGTCGACCCGAGCCTGGTCCTTACCGGGCAGCGAGCTACCCATTGCTCGCCGCCCGCAAGCTCATGCCTATGGTGGCCGAGAGTCCGCTATCGACTCCCGACGCCCGGGGCGTCTCCTCCTGCGGCGGCTAGGGACGTGAGGGCGCAGTGACTGCCACTCCCTCACGCGCCCCGTCTCCTCCTTCGCGAGCAATACTGCTTCGCAGAAGGAGGTGACGGCTTCCCATTCCCTCTCGCTCCGTACCATGGCTCGCACCAGGGCCGGACGCGAATTATTACAGCCTGTGCTGAATTCATGTTTACGGTTTGCACGTCGATGTGAGAAACAAACTGTAAACCTTTCAAAACACTCAAGTGTGAAACTCAAGCTCAAACTTTTTGATAAATATTTATTTTTCATTATAATAATGAAAAATAAATATTGTTGATTAAAACTACATGTTTACACATTATGATAGTCGCCTACTCGATTGGTATGTTTGTGAACGGGCGCCCTCAGTAGGGACTGGTCATCCCTGAGCTACCACAGCTTATTTTAATTTCTGAATTGTTATTTTATTTTTGTTTTAATTACGAACTTTCATTGAGTGCTCGTCTTTTTACATCGTTTTCACGTTTATACTTTCATTCAGCATAAATGATATTTCCAATTTTTGTAACAATATTTTGATTAAAAGATAAACGGGCAAGAAATTTCTTGCCCGTTTTTCTCCATAGGTACATACTATGTATGTACTTTGAAAAAGGCAATTAGCTTCATTTTCCTGACTGACCGGCCCTTTTTCAATTCGAAAGTGCCTGTAGTTGATAATTTGAAATAAATGCTTTGAGTTTGAGTTTGATTGATGCTCAAAGAAGTTTGTTCAAAACGTGGCGGTTATTCGCTACGATGCCGTAGCAGGCGTAGTAGTGACGTCTACGCGTTAGCTACGCCGTAGCAATGTCGTAGCCCAATATAAACAGTACATATTTGCATTTCCTCTACTTTTTTTAATAAAATGACATCTGTGTATTTTTATTACATCACTCGACGCCAACAAATAATATTCTCGTCCCAGCATAGGTAGTGCTTTTTATCAACACATTCCATGCCAAAATTAATTTCAATTAAGTACTACTTTATCTTCCCCATTAAGGACCATAATCGCATATTTACGTTACCATGTACGCACAACGAATATAAAAACATATTAATGACTCTGAAATCCTTCATTTTTATTATAATTACTGTTTGTTGGTCATAAAAATTCATATTGGCAGAGGGAGAGAGGGATTAATCTGTTTTGAGTATTCACATCAGGGACAACGTACAATTATATGAATATGGTATTCTTTTGAAGCTAAATTCGCTTTTTATTACGCTGATCTATCAAATTATTTAAGGGATGTAATAATTTTGGGTTTGTTTTGATTGGAAAAGAAACATGACACCACGCCTTGTTACCTCGAAGGGTTTGGCAGAAGGGGTTACTAGGGGTCGAGCCTATTGCTATCAAACAGACACAAATCCAGACTTCGGAATGCTACTGAGAAATCCCAGTGAATTTGCATACACGTGACTTCTACCCAATGAAGGTTTATACTGGGCTCACATGTTAAATAACAGCCCACCTCTCTCAAAAAGATGAAGCTTGTCTCAGCAGTGCTAACATTAAGGGCTAATTCTGCATGCAACTCATTGAATAGTGTGCAGCCTACGGATGAATCACACAGAAAAAGCATACGAAGCCTTCCGCGTTCAGTATAACAACTCATTCAGATGGGGCGGCCACGACACTTTAGTCCTTCGGGCATGTTTACAGAAGCTATCGTCGACCGCTTCTGTGTAACTATGCGGAAGCCCCGCGCTTCTGTTGAACAGAGTGCATGGCAGCCCCTACAGCGTGCTGATCATGATAGAAGACAGGCTCGACTGTCCACACATGATACTGCAGTGTCTTGCATGAGACCTACAGTCGTCGGATGTAAGTGTTGAGAGTACCATTGTTTTTGTTTATGTAATGTATTGAATATTTTCTGAGTCATTGTAACTTGAATTAATAAATCTATACTATAATATTATAAAGCTGAAGAGTTTGTTTGTTTGGTTGGACGCGGTAATCTCAGAAATTACTGGTCCGAATTAAAAAAATATTTTTGTGTTGGATAACCTATTTGTTGGGAAAGGCTTTAGGCTATATAACATCACACTAAAGTCAATAGGAGCGGAGAAGCAACGAAAAATGGACGAAAGCTGGCAGACAATTCGATGCAACGGGAAGGGTCAGGGGAGCAAAAATTTGACGCAGACGAAGTCGCGGTCACAAGCTAGTTAATAATAATTTTACGAGGCAACATAATATATTATTATATTCATAAAATTACAAGAGAGGCAGTCACTCCATGCAAAATACTGGTATTCAGATTGGAAGTCAACACCGACATAATTTGGAAAAGGGCTTGGCAGATATTAAGAGTACCAAAACCTACCCGAATTCTATCACATGGCTACTTTACTAATAATAAAATAACCTAAAATAATTGACTACTAAATCAATGTTTCCACTTCTCTAAAAAACTTTGACCATAGACACACCCACACGTTCCCATAAGAATATTTACAACCCCATAAACTTTTATGCTTTATTTTTTCATACGCCCAAAATGTTATGACTTGCGATTCGGATGTTTTAATTTGAACGGTGCTTCCTGGGTTGGAATATTTTATATTCTGCGAAAAGGAAAATTGAATATGAAAACTGTCATAATATACTTTTAAATTTTTTTATTTACAAGTTTACTCAGGTTTATCATAATATTGGATTGCACGTGTTTCAGATGAAATTCATTTGAGATTTCTCTGAATATATTTTGACAAATATTGTTGAAATTAATTGCTGTATTTTGGATTAATATTTGTCAGGCTACCGAGAATTATTGGGTTGAGTATAACTGGAAAAAATATTAAAAATGTTTTATAAAACGATGCAAACGTTACAATAGTAGATAAAATTGGCAAGACTATTTAACTGACTTGCATTTATTAACTTGCCCCAATCAGGCAATCGTATCAGGCATTTGGGACATTTTGTATGTTACTTAATAAAGTTAGTGTACTTTTTCCCTAATTTTTCGCTGTTTTTTTAACGTATTATTAAAACTATACCAGTTGCCCAATACGAATTTCTGGAATTGTCGATTCATATACAAGTAAATTAACTTCAAGCAAATCGCCTATAGAAAATATTATTTAACTTAAAAGTGATTATTCGCCTAATTTACCGAGCTCGGAGAAAGCTCGGAAAAAAACGGTCCTCAACAGCGCGCAGTGGTCCATAGATAAGTTATACGCACGTGTAATTTGCTTCGGTTTGTGTAAAATGTAGGTAGAATCGTCTACAGTGATCGATGGCCACGCTACAAATATATGCGTACATGCGACAAATAATGTGATCTTGTAAACTGACGCGGCACACAATGGACGAGTTGACTTAAGTCTTAAAATTATAATCCATATTGATACCGTCGTCCAAAAGACTACATTTTGAGCAGTTTAAGTTTTTTTTTTTGAGAATGACATCTCGTGGGTCTACCTATGAGGTGGTCGGCTGCTTAACCGAACTTGCCTGTGGTTACCTTAATAAATTACTGGCGCCAGCCAGAGCTTAAAAACTAGAGCGACTACTCGCTAAGGTGAGATACGGACGTCGGCTTGAGGCATCGCTGGTAGAGGGCAGCAAGGGACGGGCTGGCTCGGAATGATTTTTGAGCACACATATACATACATACAATCACGCCTTTTCCCATGGGGGTAGGCAGAAACCATGGAACGCCACCTGCTACGATCTCTACGCACTCCTTTTGCCTCGTTTAGGTTCATACAATTGGTCATACATACACGCCGGTTGCGAGTACTACGCACCTGACCTTTCTGAAGAACATCACCAATAAGGTCACTATATGTCCTCCTAGGGCGTACTGGGAGGAGACGCCCTAAGTTTCCACTCACATCTTTGAGCAATCTGCAAACATTTATTTTATACTACTTAAATTTGGTATTTGTAACATTTATAGCATTTGACATCTGCATAGTTTATTCCCAATTATATTATGGAAAGCTTCCAGTCTAACCAGATCCAGCAACTGGATATACAGTAACAGTATTATACAGGCATGCCACTGCAACCGAATGCCTCACTGATCGCCACAACCTAGTTACTGGGTAATACGATACCCCTTGGTAAGATTGGTTGTCAGACTTTTGGGTTGAAAGATAGCCGGGACAAACGGCTTACGTACGGGTCAAGGTACCTATGTAAAAATGGTCCCCATCCACGAACACGTGCCGCTGTTCCTACTTAGTTAGAAGCCCCTAAGTAACACATAAAGCATTATTCCTCAACAACAAATAATTATTAGATCCATCGAAATCGAATTGTTTATTATATTCAGCAAATAAAACAATACCGAAATTTTGTTTTTGTTCGGTTCGAAGATAGTCGTTTCCATAGTAACGTTATTGGAACGTAAGAATAGGAAGCTTATTTTTGTCAAAGGTTAAATTATTTTTTTTGTCTTTTTCTCTGCCGGTAGGTATTTTTATAACGAAAAGACGTTTCCTGGAATGGAGGAGACTTTGAGCCTTCTTTAACCCTTTGTTGCCATGAAAGGGTTTTTGGCTATTATATATCATACTAGCTTCTGCCCGCGACTTCGTCTGCGTAAATGTCGGTTATCGCGGACGCAGACAAAGTCACGGAATAAAAAGTAGCCTATGTCCTTTCTCAGGCTCTAAACTATCTGTGCACCAAATTTAATTTAAATCGGTTCAGTAGATTTAGCAGGAATGCGAGACAGACAGACAGGCAGAGTTACTTTTGCATTTAAAATATTAGTGTGGAGTGTGGATTGCTTTGAAACTGTTTTGATGAAGGTTATTAGTAATTTTAGCTTTTTTCAGTTCGGTTTTATTCCAGAGTGAAATGTTGGTCTCCAATCCATTATTATAGTTACTGCTGGTGTTTGTTTACGCCCAAAGAAAAGTCGAACACTTCACGTCTGCGATAACATAGGGCTTCAGTTGGTCTAGCGTAGTACTGAGTTTCAATAGAATGTGAGGCCAACTCACACTGGTTTAGTAGCCACACAACAGTTGTAACGAAACTATACCACAAGTTTTAAGAGGAAAAGTTCAGACCACTGGAACGGCCATTGGTCCAAGAAGTCGCTGATGAAGGGACGTAATAATCAGCCATTAATGCTCCCATTGTTGGTACAAAGGCTCCTCACGGGGATAAGCACTGGCCTACTTTATTTTAGAATGGTAAACTCTTCGACATCTATTGCATCCAGCCCATCCTATCCTGAGGTGCTCAACTTTGGTCCTTGAAAGAGTCTCAAAAGTCAGAAACTGGGCTGCGGAGGTCAGATAGGCAGTCGTTTAATGTAAACTTTTGATATGCAGCTGCATCCGGTTACACTGCAAGCTAGATTAGACTTGAAAGGGTTGACATCGATATATACTCCTTGAACCTCCACTGCGATGAATCTCGTAACAAAAGATGATGAATTTATGACAAAATTTAACATAAATTATGTAGAACAGCATTATGTAAATAATATTGTAACTGCTTAGGAGTTCGATGAATAAACATTTTGTTGAGAATTTCATATTATGTGGGTTTAATGGTGGTATGTTTACTGTATATTGACGGATTGTACTAAGCACTACCTAAATAAGACACTAACTAAACAAGCAATGCACGTAATTCAAGTGTTGGTTGTAGGAGCAGTGGTGGCTGAGCGGGGACGACCTCGATTTACGAGTTATAAGTCTTAGGTTCGAACCCAAACAGGCGCGCTTTACTTAGTGTATTTTTTTTTATCACCACTGCACTCAAAGTGGTGAAGAAAAACATCGTGAGGAAACCAGCATGTCTTAGAACCAAAAATTCGAAAACACATTTATCAACCCATGCGCCCGCGACCCGCGCGGTGGAATATGGCCCCCTTCCTCTCAACGAGAGAAGCCCTGTGTCCCAAAAGATGAACGATATTAAATAATAATATAAAATTTCATAATAATGAATAGGTCTTCAAAAATGGTATTGAGGTTTCTAACATCATTTTTTTGTAAACTGAATAGTTTGTGCGAGAGACACTTCCAAAGTGGTAAAATGTGTGTGGGACACACACACACCCCGTAACTTCTAAATTAAGAGAATGATCAAACTAAAAAAAATATATGATGTACATTACCATGTAAAATACCACCGAAAATTGGTTTGAACGAGATCGAGTAAGTAGTTTTTTTTAAAACGTCATAAATCGTAAACCGCAATTTACCTTTCATTCAATCAACTGAAATATAAGAATTAAAAAAAAACTTTTATTTTCATAAACATAAACCTTATGCATAAACCGAGAATACCTACAGGTTTGTTCGGAACCCTCGGTGCGCGAGTCCGACTCGCACTTGGCCGGTTTTTGTAATTAGCTATTGATGTTGATTCCAAACTGATATTACGTATAATAAATATAGTGAGTTTTAAACAACAATAAAATTTGCTGCTTAGAAGTTTAAAAAGATTAATGAGGAAAATGTGGTGAGGAAGTATTAAGTATGAATTCTATGGCTATAAGAGTAGAGGGAGGCAAAAAAAAAAACGATGGATGAACTATGTGAATAATGATATGGGTCAAGTAAGACATATTGGGTCGACCACAAATAAATTGGGATAAAAGCAGGAGAATGATGAAATTTAAAAAGATAGTGCGTCCAAAAGTAAAATAATTTTGGTACTCTATTACATCATACGTCAACTTTGTATATTCAACGTGCCTCAGAAAGTACGTCGAACCGTCTATCTCAGCTTTGATTCGTAGATCTTTGGCAGTCATTACGGGCAATCATAAACCCGAAAGTCTGGCAAGCAGTTTTGCCAAGGAGTGTCAGATGACTCAGTAACTGGGTTATGGCGGTCTAATAACCTACTGGTATTCAGTTGTATCTGCTTAGATAGAAAGCCGACCAGCTCCCGACGACCTTAAGAGATTTTTATCGGATATTTTTCCCAAAGTGGTCAGCTAGCAATTAAAACACTTGAGTTAAAGATATTTAAAACTTATTTACAGAAATAAGTCATTTATTTATTCGCAATTTAGCAAAGTTATGAAGATGTTTGGAACATGATGATCTATCGAGCTCATTTTAATTTTCACGATAAGGACTACTGGATTACTTAATAAGGATTTCCCCATGAAATAAAGTAAAGTAATTGGCGAAGAACATAGCCCGAAGAAATGCTAAACTGAAGTGGCAGTGGGCAGGCCACATTGCGCGCAGAACAGATGGCCGTTGGGGCCGAAAGGGTCTGGAATGGCGACTGCGTTCTAGAAGACGTAGCATTGGAAGGCGTCCCACAAGATGGACTGATGACCTGGTGAAGGCCGCAGGAATTCACAGGATGCAAGAGGCACAGAATCTCTCGAGGTAGCGGTGCTTGGGGGAGGCCTAGGTCCAGCAGTGAAAGTCTTTCAGCTGAAATTATTATGATGATAAAAAGGCGTATGAACTATTTCTATAGTCTGCCTCGTTGGTCTAGTGGTCACACGGGCTATTGCTGAGCTAGAGGCCTTGGATTCAAATGCATTTTGGAATGACTTCTCGCAGGACAACCTAGATTCGTTAACTGGGGTAATTCGTTATTGAATTCTTCTATATAAGATCTCTCAGTAGTAGCTTAGAGTCTGGATTTGTGTTAAACATTGCTGATGAAATGTTTATGTACTTAAGGTACCAACAACTTTGCCTAAGCTTTCGGGGAAAAAGGGGCATAATTTTATTATTAGTAATAATAGTTATAGTAATAGTTTATTATAAAGAAACTTAGACATAAATTACAAACTACTTTAACAGGCTGTTTTTGCGGCTGTAAAGTGGTGTAGTCATCTTAAGCCGAACGAGGCAGAGCCTGTATTTCGGCTACCAGTGCCAGACCCCTCGAGTATTATACAATGTATAGCTTAATTAATTTTAAATGATTTCTTTTAGTATCGTGTACATAATCGGTAAAAAAAATCTTCTTAGAGGCAGTTGTCTATTTGGAAAGATAAGAAACATATGATAATCAACTTTTTATTGATTCATCTGTACATACAAATAAATAAAATTGAAGTGTCTGTTTGTAATTTTAAATTAACAGCTTTTCACTAAATATATATGTAGGTTTAATACGACTTTACATTAAAAAAAAAAACATTAAAAAAAATGTTTGTCTGCTTGATCCAGCTAATCTCTGAAACGGCTGGACCGATTCATTCTCAGATTAGCTGATGTTATAATGAGTAATATAGGCTACTTTTCTGAGTAGCTTATTTTCGAACACTACGCAAGCGAAGCCGCAGGCACAGCTAGTTCGACATAAAAATAAATCCAAATCGTATAAACAATATGTAATTTTTTAAATAAATTTAATAATAACACTCAAAAGACCTAATTAACTACAATTCCTAGTACCACATTAAATAACACTTCAAATTAATAATATAATATTTTAAAATTTATTATACTAATTTCTCACTTTGCTAATTAAAGGAGAACGAATTGCCACGTGAATGGCTAGACTAATAAATTATAAGAAGTAATCTATTTGCTTTGATTAATATTATTTCTAGACTACTGCTTGATTTGAATTATTTTATTTGACTATGAAGGTTGAAGGTTCATTCTACAAAACTGAAGGGATTATTAATACAAATGACTTTTTTATGCTCAAAATGTTAACTTATACTTCACCGTATGTAAATATCTCCTTTCATAAACGATAAAATAACATACTTCGAAATTAATTATAAAAAGTCTTAATCTGGACAAAAACCAAAAATGTGCATTTCAAAAAATTTATCCACAAATCACATAACAGAACAGTAGTGGCTCAGTGGTGTCGGCCTCACTTACGAGTTGGGTTCGATTCCAGTTCGGTCGTGGGTTCAAACACAGGCAGGTGCTTCTTTTTTATTAGCCACTGCTTGACGAAGGCCCCTTTACTCTCTTTCCACGTCTCTCTGTCCAGAGCTGCCAAGGACCAATCTTGTTAAATAGATACCAGCTCATTCCGCCATCGCTGCCTGGGCTTAGTGCGGTATCGTGGCAGGCAGGCATGTAGGCCCTTAACTTTGTGTAAATAATTTCATGAACACTGCTCCCAAAACGGTGAATGAAAATATCGTATGGAAACGGACATGTCCAAGAAACAAAAAATACAAAACGTTTTACACTCCTCTCAACGAGAGGAGGCCTGTGTCCCAACAGTGGGAATAGTATAGGCTGATTATAGAACAGAATAGAACATTTTTATTTCAGACCGGAGTCCTTAGAGTTAGTAACATTTTTTCTTAACGTCTAGTGTTAGTAGGTTACAGACATAGAAACAAATATACAATTTGTTTCTACAATTGACTGGCCTGTTAGTCTAGTGGTTAGTGACCCTGACTGCTAAGACTGAGGTCGTGAGTTCGATTCCCACCCAGGACAAATCGTTGAGTGATGAACACTATCATTTGTTCTGTGTCTGGGTGTTATTTATCTATAATATGTATGTATTTAGAAATGTATAAGTATATTTTCAACACACTTGCTCGTAAAGTGAGCCTTATTATATCGTTCTTAGGGCCATAAACCGAACTATAACATACACGTGCATAATAATATTACACACTAGTGCATAATAGAATGATCCCTACAAAGTTAAGTTAGTACCTAACTGCAAATTATATGCGAGTAAACAGAGCATTTTCAATTTAACCGGGTAATACAGTTTTTTTTTTTTTGTAACAACAAAGAGGTTTTATGCCACCGAAAATCTATTTACATTTTTGAAATAAATAAATGTGTCCCTAATTAAGACGAAAAACATTTATTATTATCAAATTATTTATAATTCACAATAATTTCTTATAAAATATTTGCATTTTATCACAAAAATTATCATTTTGAAGTAGGCTGTATGGCTGTAATCAATCAACTTACATTTGGCGCGTGCAAAAAAAAAAAATTGCGCGCCATTTCCCAATTTTCCCCTAATTTTCATATTTTGTTTGTATCGCATTTGTTGCTGTTATTTGTTTTTTCCTCGCAAGTGTGTTGAAAAACGTCGTATGATACACGTGTGTATTGATGATTACCGTCCTCGGCTCTCTTAAGACCCTCACCTGACGGCTCGGGTCTCAATGGCGCCTCAGCGGTAATCACCAACATTACACACTTGTACCATAATGTACTATTTCAACACACTTGCTCGTAAAGTGAGCCTTATTATATCGTTCTTAGGGCCATAAACCGAACTATAACATACACGTGCATAATAATATTACACACTAGTGCATAATAGAATGATCCCTACAAAGTTAAGTTAGTACCTAACTGCAAATTATATGCGAGTAAACAGAGCATTTTCAATTTAACCGGGTAATACAGTTTTTTTTTTTTTGTAACAACAAAGAGGTTTTATGCCACCGAAAATCTATTTACATTTTTGAAATAAATAAATGTGTCCCTAATTAAGACGAAAAACATTTATTATTATCAAATTATTTATAATTCACAATAATTTCTTATAAAATATTTGCATTTTATCACAAAAATTATCATTTTGAAGTAGGCTGTATGGCTGTAATCAATCAACTTACATTTGGCGCGTGCAAAAAAAAAAAATTGCGCGCCATTTCCCAATTTTCCCCTAATTTTCATATTTTGTTTGTATCGCATTTGTTGCTGTGTGGTAATAGTACATTATGGTACAAGTGTGTAATGTTGGTGATTACCGCTGAGGCGCCATTGAGACCCGAGCCGTCAGGTGAGGGTCTTAAGAGAGCCGAGGACGGTAATCATCAATACACACGTGTATCATACGACGTTTTTCAACACACTTGCGAGGAAAAAACAAATAACAGCAACAAATGCGATACAAACAAAATATGAAAATTAGGGGAAAATTGGGAAATGGCTCGCAATTTTTTTTTTTGCACGCGCCAAATGTAAGTTGATTGATTACAGCCATACAGCCTACTTCAAAATGATAATTTTTGTGATAAAATGCAAATATTTTATAAGAAATAATTGTGAATTATAAATAATTTGATAATAATAAATGTTTTTTCGTCTTAATTAGGGACACATTTATTTATTTCAAAAATGTAAATAGATTTTCGGTGGCATAAAACCTCTTTGTTGTTACAAAAAAAAAAAAAAACTGTATTAACCGGTTAAATTGAAAATGCTCTGTTTACTCGCATATAATTTGCAGTTAGGTACTAACTTAACTTTGTAGGGATCATTCTATTATGCACTAGTGTGTAATATTATTATGCACGTGTATGTTATAGTTCGGTTTATGGCCCTAAGAACGATATAATAAGGCTCACTTTACGAGCAAGTGTGTTGAAAAACGATTTATGCAATACATATTTGTTTTTTCCTCGCAAGTGTGTTGAAAAACGTCGTATGATACACGTGTGTATTGATGATTACCGTCCTCGGCTCTCTTAAGACCCTCACCTGACGGCTCGGGTCTCAATGGCGCCTCAGCGGTAATCACCAACATTACACACTTGTACCATAATGTACTATTATCAGTTATTTGGTTGCCATAGTATAGGCTCTGCCTAGTTTGGGCTCAGATAACAGTGTGTTGGTTGTCCAAAGATATTTATAATTACAATTAAAATTCAGCATGGAGCCGCATCCATGCTATGCTATACCAAATAAGTACCTGCTCACATACAGTGACACTCAAATACAAAAACCAGTGTAAACCATACAAAGATAAACAGCCGCGAAATTGAAAGACAAAAATACCTGGTTTCCTCTAAAAAAATACTTTAACGTAACAGATACTTATATTAAAGCAACAGTTTACTTTTCATTTCTTTGTTTGTATCCCAACGGTGCGCAAAGAAGGCTTTCAAAATAATTGTTGTTTTCCTCTCCTGTAGGAAAACGTATGTATGTAATGAAGTTTTTTTTTATATGTGAAGAGCTATTATGGTACTGTTGGCGAAAGAGATTTGTGGGCAGGTAGGTTACTACTGTGACATTGGGTTATTAAGAGATTTAAAGCTTAATTGTAGAAAACACTCGAATGTTTGGACATGTCTAGATATTAATTTTGATGACAAAGGATCTGGGTTCGTTTCTCAGGTCGGACTAAATGAGTCTGGATTTTTATCCGGCTGATGGTAATAGGGTCGCCCTGTGATAAGGATCTCAAGCATAACTAATAAATTATGTGTTTGTACCGTAAGTTTACGTCTACCTAGCCCATTCACGTAAAACAGGCAAGCTGTTATAATCAATGCTGAGTGTTCCGTAGTGATAAATCCTTGATGTTGATCGTCATTCTTATAATACGTTCAAAAAGTTATTAAAGTGCACAAAGTAATGATTTTTACCGCACAAAACTTAAGATTCATAATCAGCCTATATTGTTCCCACTGCTGGCACACAGGCCCTCTTTTGGTGAGTGGGCCGTAATCTCTCACGCGGGCCCAGTGCGGGTTGGTAGATGTCACATGTCTTCGAATCCAAGGTTCTAGGGCATGCCGGTTTCCTCACAATGTGTTACTTAGCATTCATCATCATTTCAGCCGTAAGACGTCCACTACTGGACTTAGGCCTCCCCCAATTTGGGGGGCTTTGCCATAATCGCCACGCTTGGCAGGCGGGTTGGCGATCGCAGTATGGTGGTAAAATGCATACAGAACGCTGCTGCCCATTCTCTAGTAAGTCCCTTAGTCGCCTTTTACGACACCCACGGGAAGAAATGGGGTAGTGTTATTCTTTACGTCCGACACCACACGGCAGCATTATAAACTTATAATGTACTAGAACACAGGCCGCACAGGCCGCTTTTTGAGCGGAGCGCTTTGGAGACTGTGGGCTGCAATCTAACACGCGCCCTAGTGCGGCTTGGTAGATACTACATATCTTCGGTTACTTGCGTAGTGAACATGTTTATATCCAAGCCTGCATGGCAATTTCTTTTGCCATGTATACATGATAATAGTTACGAGGTCTCTTGTCGTCAACAAGGGAATAATTTCTAGACTTTCAGACTAATACTTCTTTTATTACAGGTAATAATACATTGTTTGTTTGTAAATAAACTCCATTTAATAAAAGATTATTTTCAGAGAGTGCTGGACTGACACATTTTTCAAACACTCGAGTAACAAAGCAAAACAAAGCTGTTGTGACTGGAAACGCCGGAAGGACATAGTGACTTTATTGGTGTTCTTTAGAAAGGTCAGCTGTATAGTATATCGTGTAAACCAGATGTATGAACGTAAATAAGGCAAAAAGATCATGTTAGGATCGTAGGAGGTGGCGTTCTGTAGTTTTTGCCTATGAGAAACTACACACCTGCCCCTATGAGAAGAAAGCGTTAGCTTATGTATGTGTAAGTATTTATTGTAATTTCGTAAACACCAGATACAAGAGAATAAAAAGACCATATAATGTCTTGAGAAAGGGATGCAACAACTAGTCATACAATTTTTTTCACCAAAAAGGGCGGGGGGAAAGATTTTTGGTCCCTAACTATTCTCCGACAAAATGATATTCTATTCGGTGATATTAATGATACAATATTGTAGAGTCATCTCAATACCTAAAAAAACCCTAAATTGCATATGTAAACGTTGTTTAATTGTACCTAAGCGGGGCGTAGCTATATTGCTACCTACCCTATTTGCGTGGGCGCTTAGCTACGTGCACCTCTTTCTCTTGAATTTCTATAAATGTATTTGGCAGCGTTTCTGATGGCTGAATAATTGCGCCATCACCATCTCGATTTGTTAGTACGGGTTCCATAGTTCAAGCATTGCAGTTCAAATCTGAGTACAAACCCAAGCAGGCGCTTTACTTTCTGTAAATTATTTCATCACCATTTCTCTCAAAACGTTGAAGGAAAACAGCGTGAGGAAGTAGAATCTTAGAACCAAAAATTCGAAGACCTGTGACATCTACCAAGCCGCACTGAGCCCGCGTTGTGGATAATGGTCCGCTCCCTCTCACCCAGTCGTAGAAATACAGACGCCAACACATCAAGCTACTACAATCTGTCAGATTTCTTTGATAGATTTTCGACTTTATTTCTAGAGCATTAGGTTCAAGGTTCACTGGGAAAAATTGACAGTTTCGGGTAGCTTGACCTGGTGGCGTCTGTACAAAACCCTTTAAAAGCTATTGCCTCTTGTCTATACGTAGTTCTTCATGGTTCATTATTAAATACAGAACTCTTCGAATTTCGATTACCGCTTCGTAAATTAAAGGAACCAAACTAACCATATTTCGCATTATCCGAACCAAAACTCCTCCGTGTTCAAGATATATACGAAAAGTTTATAATCAAGTGTTGTACCGTTTCTCAATTCGATAAAAAATATAATTTATGTCTTTAGTCGCAGCTGTTTCAGAAACGGCGCAAAAACTAGATACAAAGTGAATTTTAAGTAGCTTTTCATTGTGTGTGTGTGTGTGCTAAGTTAGATTTACTGTGTAAACATATGATACGTTTGGTGCAGTTGGTAGGGGATTGGTTTAAGTTCTAGGGGGTTTGATTTACGCTTGATGCAATTCATACTAAGTAAATATAGGGCAAATTAAATAAGTTGGCAATACCCACGTGTTGGGTATCGATATCGAAAACTTAATAATTAAAAAAAAAAAACAAATCAAAATATTTTTTCCATTATCCAACTTTCAATACTGTGACAAGTTCATTAAGACTACCAAACGACTGTTATGTTATAGATTCTGGAATTTCGTTAAAAATATCTAAGTTCCCTGTGAGTTTCAATTCAATTCAATTTAATTCAGATTAAGAACAATAACAGCTCAGCAGTTTCAAAAACAGCTGACATTTTATGATCATTGCCCTTGTGATTCCGAACCCTGTATTTAAATTTTTAATGAAAAAAAATTTGCTCTTCCATGCATTTTGCACTTTTCTATAAAACAACATTACAAAAAATAAAGTTTCATAGAGGGTCAACAGAGGTTACCAAACTTTTTTTTCTCTTAGACCACTTTCAAAGTTTTAATGGTTTCGGTAGACCTTCCAGGAATTAATTTTTGTTTCTTAATTTTCTTTAGTAGTTTATTATTTGCCTATATTGATTTAAAAAATATCACGCCATCGTAGACACTCGATGAGTCCACCTGGTTCAGAAGTCAAGAAGCATTATATGCTAAATTCATGGTAACGGTTTTCGAGTCGATGTGCCCTGTATAATTAATTGTGTGGTTCAGTGGCTTTTATCTCCTTGTTTAATGTTTTCCTGTTAATCATAAAGCCTCATTCCTTTACATTTTTTTGCCTACGACCACTCCACTCTTCACTTTAATTAACTGAATTATTAAGAATGCAGTCTAATTAATGAAATCCAAATAAAGAACCACGGCATTAAATTCGTCGATTTAACTGGTTTTAGGGTATCCAAAAGGTGCCAACGAAACTCGATTATTCAGCCTACCGTTCGTTCGTTTGTGCGTTAATCTGTCACTATCTTTTAACCAGAATAGATAGGCCGTTACTTTAGAAATAGAGGAACTGTGGTTTAGCTACGCTTACCGTGGTTGGTCCGTGGATTTGCCATCTTTACATATTAAGTGTCACGTGTCTCAGAAAGCACGTTGAGCCGGCGGTCCTGGCTGTCATTCGGGTATCTTTGTTTTGGATCTTACCTAGGGGTATCATGATACTCAGTAACTGGGTTGTGGAGATCAGTGAATCCGCTCCATATCTATATTTTTAAAAGAAAGTTGTGTTAGTTACAATATTTATAACTCAAGAACGGCTGAACCGATTTGGCTGAAAATTGGTGGGGAGGTAGCTTAGGACAAGGACACGGACATAAGATTTTTTTTTATCCCATTCGACTATAAAGAGGAAAGATTTGATTGTTTGTTTGCATTGAATAGGCTCCGAAACTACTGGTCCGAAATGAAAAAATATTTTTGGGTTGGGTAGTCTATTTATTGAGGAAGGATAAAGGTTATATAACATCGCGCTACGATCAAAAGGAGCGGAGCAGCAACGAAACTGGCAGGCAATTCGATGCAACGGGAAGGTTCAGGGAAACAAAACTATGACGCGGACGAAGTCGCGGTCTGAAGCTAGTTAAATATAGGTATTCGGGTGTATTCCGTTAGACCTGAAGCTAACCCCAATATAGTTTTGATAAGCCTAGGCGGATGATAAGGTGTGGTGATGTGTCACTAACAAAAATAAAATAAATCATAAAAGTATCGATTATAATTGGAAACACAATATATTATATTAAATTACACGCGACGCTTATATATCTCTTTCACGAAAATCGCATTATTATCATTGCTATGCGTCTATGTTTTCATCCATTCTTTTTATTCTTATACGAATCTGTGAATTTGTGCGCCACGAAACGCAATCAGTCCAATTGGTTTTGTCCCGCCATATTGTGATATAGAAAATTTATTAATCAACAAACAGATTGTGCATTTTTCGTTTAATTGAGTATTGTCTGGATTTCTTTTCAATTAAGAATTCTATTGTGTTCAGAGTCGATTATTGGATTCTGAAACAAAAAAAAAGCGGTATAGTACGAGTCTGTCTTACGTATTAAGGGTGCCGTAGAACCAAAAATGTTGTAATTTACCTTTTTATATCTGGCTTGTTAGATGCTATAAAATAAAAATATATTAAAGAATATGCTTGGTAATACATAATATTATTATGCATTTTGTACAAACATCAACTTCCTACATGTAACGGCTAAAAACATATTACAGCCCTTTAGTAGACAATAGTATAACAGGCAAAGGAATGGATGGTGTGGCTTTTACCTACATATATAAGGCAGTTAAATTAAATGAAAGAAGTTATTTAGAGTGAGAGATTACTACACAAGGAAAGAACGAAGAAAATGGTGTTGTTAGATTGTACTGTCGTGCTGTATAGCAGGTCACAGATCTGTTCTACATCTTGCTTTTCAAACAGCACGATTACCATCTACGCTAGCTCACGCTAACCTCTCTTTAATTCATGCGTGGCGGCTTCAAAGCTAACGAACCCATAAACGAGCTCGGTCGCGCCAGAATGCTGGGATCCGTAGCGATAGCGAAATATCTGCTACTTCGGGGATGTTCAGTGCTGTAGATTCGCTTGTAGCGTTCTCTGGTTGATTGGCCATGATGTGCGATGATTGCGATTAGTTGTTCGCGGGGGCACCACTGCTAGGTCGTACTGTCGTGTCTGTCGTGCAATACTGTGTAGTGTCTCAACCCGCTTGTTTCATTACTATCATGCTCAACGACCTAACAGAGTTAAATCGTAACCCATTGGTACCCTAGAAATACAAACGGAAATGAGCAAAACAGAAATGGAGCTGGGCAGACGAGCTCAAACTTACAGCGAGTACTAACTGGATGAGAGAGACTCGTGATACAATACAATGTTAATTGCTAGAGGCCTGTCAAGAGGCATTCTGAATTAGAGATATACTGTGAAAACCAAAAACGATCCAGAACAAAGAGGTATCTTTATCATTATTATTTACTAGCTTCTGCCCGCGACTTCGTCCGCGTTGAATTTCTTGTTGCCCCGACCCTTACCGTCGCGTCGAATTGCCTACCCGTGTGATTTTAACAGTTTTTGCAACATTTTTCATTACTGCTCCGCTCCTCTTGGTTGTAGCATGATTTTATATAGCCTACTATAGCCTTCCTCGATAAACAAGCTACCCAATACAAAAAGATTTTTTCAATTTGGACCAGTGGTTCCTGAGATTAGCGCGTTCCATCAAATAAACAAACAAATTCTTCAGCTTTATCATATTAGTATAGATAGTAAAGGACGAGTCACCGCGACGCGACTGGTAGAGCGATGGACGGAAACTGGTGACGAGCGCTCGTGTCACTAACAAAGTCTTAGTAATAATTGGGGACCTTCAGAGTACAGAACCCTAAAAAACAGGCCCCAAAACCACTTCAGCATGTCACACTCTGCCAAACACATGCATCTAAAACCGTAGATGCAGACAAAATCTCTGGAATTGGATTCGTTCCAGAGTTTTAATTAATTCCACACTGCGTCGGGAGTCAATAGCGGACTCCCGGCCACCGTAGGCGCGAGCTTGCGGGTGGCGAGCAATGGGTAGCTCGCCGCCCGGTAAGGACCAGGCTCGGGTCGACGGCGCGCAGTGTTCCACGCGCGCCTCAAAGAGATGTCAGCAGCAGTGTAGGGGTCTACTAGGACCGATGCCTGCCGGGGTCGCGTGATTGTTCGAAGGAGATACCGTGACCCTGGCACATGGGCAACTGATGGAACACGGGTGGGTTTTAGTCAGTAAAAGTCTGACACGCCCTCCTGCTCCGCCCAGAGCGGGAGAAGTCATTTGATGATTTCCCATCCTGAAAAAAAAAAAAAAAAAAAAAAAAAAAAGGCTTGCGATGAGCTATGAACGAAAACTTTAATTGAAGGAGCGTTCGTAATTTGTTGCGAATGAAGTGGGGACCCATTGTGTAGTTGTGAAAATAGTGATGATTGGTGTTTGGGTAAAATTAGTGGCGTTTGTGTTACTATCGGAAGATTTTTTGAAGAACTTTATCGAGTGTAATGATTTTAAATTGGAAAAAGTTATGTATAATGGAACCTGCAGGGCGCATTGGTGAATTGACATTGGTGGGTTGAAATTTGAAATTTTTAAATTGTTAGACTGACATACAATTTCAATATTTTCGTGTCTGGAAAGGCGCTTGAAGAAAGATCTATTGCAGCTTTAAGTTGACCTGTTCCAGTCATGGTATTGCTCAAACCTATTTAAGCACGCTCATCGACCCGTCACAAGACGCTACCAGATCTGCAGGATATTTTCGTAGTCCATACACAAAAATACTCAAAATGTCAGATAGTTAAGTCATATATTCAATCTAGCCTGCATGATTCTCACATATTCGTGGCTGTCAGTGTTCATAGGTATGGGAAAATGGCATATGCAATACCATCGCCTTTGTTTTTTTTATTGACGTGTAGTCGTCTTCACGTCATCATAATCATAATAAGCCTATAATATTTCCACTGTTGGGACACAGGCCTCCGTTCAGTTAGAGGGAGTGGGCCATAATCCACCACGCGGGCCCAGTGCGGGTTGGTAGATGTCACATGTCTTCGAATTTTTGGTTCTCGGATATGCCGGTTTATTCACGATGTTTTCCTTTACCGTTTTGAGAGCAGTGGTGATGAAGTAATTTAGACTAAGTAAAGCCTTTCGCAGGTACAAACCTGCGATTTACAACTCTCAAGTCTCAGCCGTTACCACTGGGCCGCCTCTACTTGTCCCCTCGTAGTTTTCATCAATTCGTTCAACTGTTCCTTACATCCATATGACGTTGTTACTCCAGACAACTTTCAGTGCAACTAACGCTTGTTATTGCGCATTTAACCGAACGAAACCTCAACTAGTACCGACCAACCGACAAATCAGTTTAACGACCAAGTCGAGAGTTTGAACGAAACTTATAATTGGATGAAAGAGGATTTTAGAATAAATTGCTATCGAGGCTGTTATATTTTGTTGTTGTAAGTATCGAGAGATCTGGGTGTGTTTGGAACTTTTAGCGATATATTTTGGAAGTGAAACAAGAGAAGAGTTTGTTATTTCCTGTTATAGAAGAATTCAATCTCAACAAATTGTGGATTTTCGTTAAGGAAAGAGTCACGTATTATTTGATTTTTTCGTTTTTGGAGATTTCAAAGATTAGAGTAATTAAATTTAACTATATATGTATACAGTAATTATCACAAAGGTGTAGTACACACTATCAAACTGAGAACTGTTTCCATGTAACCAACATAGTAATCGCGAAAAATTGCAATTGTCGCACAGAAAACACCTATACTTTCTCGACTCAAATTTATATATCAAAGATGAAGAATGAGAAGATATTGCCCTGCAGTGGGACACTAAAAGTTAGTTATGTATCTATACAATCTATTCGTAACCCAGTGAAAAAAATAACCACAATACATTAAAAAAAAATTACGCAACCCATTTAAACTTTAACGGTGCCTTTTGTACTTCTCCGTCCATCGAAGTGTCTGTTTGTATTGTCAAAATAAAAGGATTCTACTAAATACAAATGACAGTAAATACTTACAGAACTTACAAAACAAATTAATCAATTAAATGTCAATGTGTCTGTTTGTTCTCACTAATGTCGGAAATGTTTAAATTAATTTATATTAAACTAGCTTTTGCCCGCGACTTCGTCCGCATCAAATTTTTACTCCCCTGACCCTTCCCGTCGCATCAAATTGCCTGCCAGTTTTCGAACATTTTTCATTGCTGCTCCGCTCCTTTAGGCCAAAGCGTAATGTTGTATAACCTATAGTCATCCTCAATAAATAGGGTACTCAACACAAAAATAATTTTTCGATTCCAAGCAGTGGTTCCTGAGATTAACGCGTTCAACCAAAAAAAAAACTCTTCAGCTTTATAATATTAAGTATAGATTTCACATTTTGCACTCTAGAAAATAACACAGGCTACTTTTCATCGATAAACAATTTTTCAATTTAAATTATACTAGAGAAACAACAATCAATGTAAATTAATCTAGTTTACTTTAATCATAAGGTCATCAACGATCACTGAACAAAGGTTCACAAAGAAAATAATATCACAAATCCGAGCAAAAACCCTCACTTCCGACACGATAAAATCTCGAACAACTAAATCCGCTTGGCCATTTAAGTCGTCGACGTAGCTCGAAGAATTAGTAACTTGAGGCGAGGAATTAGCAAATTAAGACGTGGAAACGTTTGCAGTAAGCTTTGTAGGGAGGAATGATCGCTTCTGCGAATGTAAGTTGATTTAAGTGAGTTTTTAGACACGGATTTTAGTGTTTTACGGAATGATGAATTAGTTGGTTGAGTTCTGTAAAGTGTGTTTGGAAAACTGGCTACTGGCCATTTGGCAATTGTCTGAAAATATTAACAGTTTTATTTACATAGTGGCTTTTGATGCGGCGTCGTCCAAGTGTCAATAAATAAGAAGAACTAGCTCCTGCCCACGACTTCGTTTCTTTGACTAAATTTCTCATTTTAACATAAATTCAATGGCACTCAGTGATAATATAAGTTTCTATTAGTAAAACAAATTTTCGGAATTGGATCCGCAGTTCCGAAGATTACCCCCTAAGTTCAAACTCATAAATTTTACCTCCTGTATTATTAGTAAAGATGAATGTATTCATGATTAAATACACTATACATGACCGATTCACCATTATTTTTACACACTGCAATCATTGTTTTCAATCGAATCTAAAAACAATAAAACTATCTAGCTGTCCGAATCGATCCCTGTACAAAAGTCCCTTTTCAATAGCAAAACTAAATGAAAATTCATCAAAATAAACGGATAAATCCGCGGCACAAAACATAGTAATTCCCATCAATGGTCCATTTTTTTATCTCCTGAGCGCAGCGCCCATTCACTGCATTGTGACCAGTGGGACTAGTATAATAATAAGCCATTGACCGTAATTGGCTTTCGCGATTCACTGTGTATTGAGGTTTATCTAGAGGGTTTGGATTAATGGGATGTTAGGGCATTATTTATGATTTTTCTGTGCAGCTTTTTCTTGTTAAGGGCTTGTCTAAAATCTTACAGGATTATGCTGTAAGTTCGAAAGAGATACCGTGGCCCTGGCATATAGGCAACTGAAGGAACACGGTTGGGTTTTAGTCAGTAAACGCCTTCCCGCTCCGCCCATAGCGAGAGACGTCATTTGATGATTTCAAACTTACAATAGGCATAATTTTAACGGTCAACGTAAAAAGAAGACTCTATGTGACATCGAAGCTAAAAAACAAGTAGAAGTAAGAGGGAAGAGAGTAATTTTGATCATCATAAAAGTATTTAACGTAAGAAAAAACATGAAGAATACATAAGAAAATTTGAATTTTTCAGGCTACCTTGGCCCTTAAGTTCATATCAGTCATTTCATTTCTGGATGAACCTTTGAAAATAATACAAAAAACGAATTGATAATTGATACTGTCCATACAAACCAACCAACTGATCTATACGATTTTTTTTACCACATTCTTTTTTTATTTGTCCAAAAAATAGGCCTATATCTACATCACTGGCACCTAAGATGAACGATCGTAGTTCTAACAGTTTTCACACGCAACTTTCCAACTTTTACCACAGAGGGTCTATTATTAGGTGAAAACTATACGGATCACTCCCAAGTGACCTACCCTTGACCGGGGCTCTGTGGGAGATCATGCCTTATGGAATTACATAGTAAACTTATAGTTGAAACGAATTCCTGGTTTCATAAAGGTCAAGTTTAGCAGAGTCTTTTTAGGTATTGGTTATGATTCTGTTATGCACCAACTAAATTTTGGCTTTTGCTATCTTTTTCCTTCTTAAGAAACAAGAAAGAGACGGAAGTATATTCCACCTCTCTAATTGAGTTGATCTATGATGTTCTTCGACGTAACTACGACAAACTGTGTTCTGTGCTGTTGACTTAAAGAATAGCACCATCCCATTTCTCCTAGTGGGTGTCGTAATGAGCGTCTAAGGGACTTACTAGAGGATGGACAGCAGCGTTCTCTATGCATTTTACCACCATACTGCGATAGTCAACCCATCTTCCAGGCATGGCGAATAATTCCCCCTCTGGGGAAGTCTAGCATTAGACGTTTTTCAGGTGAAATGATGATAGTGGTGTTAATGAAATTTATAAATGCCCATAATAAAATTCAAAGCAACACACGTTGTTGACACGTAATTTTGACAGTTCCATAGCGTCACTTCTCTTTTTCTTCTTATCCGACACGGGACTAGTTTTAACTGACTTCAACAAACGAGGACGTTTGTATGTATTTCTTTTAAATGCTTGTGCATCACTGTTGTCGTCAATTGTAAAACGATTTTAAAATTTTTCTTTCATGCGGTAGAGGAAGATTGCGCGGTGGTCCCAAATAAATTTTATTAAGTTTGCTTGGGTAATTTTTGTCTTAGCTTCGATAATACGTATTTAATCCACTTTGTGTATCTTGATGATGCTACAATGTTTTTTTTGGGAACGCATCTCGCATGTCAACCTATGAGGTTGTCGGCTGCTTAACAGAATTTGCTTGTGTCTATCTTCATTATCATTATCATCATCATCATTATCATTATCATTATCATTATCATCATCATCATTATCATTATCATTATCATTATCATTACATATTATAAAATAAAGTCACTTCACTGTCTGTCTGTCCCTATGTATGCTTATATCTTTAAAACTACGCAACGGATTTTGATGCGGGTTTTTTTAATATTTAGAATGATTCAACAGAAAGGTTTATATGTATACAAAATGCATAATATAGTAAAGAAACGCGGATAATTTTAGAGGTTTCTAATGTGATGTCATAAATAAACTCATTTTTTTGCGCTTACATTGCAAACGCTGGCTGAACCCCACGAAATAGATCAAAATAATGTACTACAGTATTGTACACCTTAAAAAGGTTTACAAAAAAGCCCGTGATGGTATATGTCTATCTCTTAGGGATAACCCACAATAACCATTTTTTATCCTTTACTTTTTACGAGAAATACTGGCTTATTTACGAAGCGATTTTAAGCAATCCAGCATTCATCCTTACCCAATTAAATACTATAGTATAATATGTTGCGCATTTCATTTAGATCGAAATTGCCCTTTACAGCATATGATTAAACTGAATATTTTGGGAGATAACAGAGATTATAATAAAATAGCCGCAGAGCGACTAGCTAGCCGTCCGGCGTCCGGCCGTCCCGGTTGGTAGCGGTCGGGTACTGCAGGATTAGTAGGATTTTAATATTGTAATTCATATTACTTTGCCTTCATAGTAAATGCGAATATCATGTGTGTTCGAAGTACTCAAAATAAACTTAATTGTATTATTCCAAGTAAGAGACCGCGAAATATGGCTTAGATGTTTTGATTTTTGGATGGATTTGGATTTTTGGTTATCCTGGATACTTACCATATATGATACTTAACCTGGTAGTAGGTTCCCGGGTGTTATTTTCCGACAGCTATACGGGCGTAGTCACTGGCCAAAGTACTATTCTTATAACTATGTTTAATTTGGTGTCTGGTAAATAATAATTGAGTGTCTGTATAGGTAAAATAGGAGCGTTAAGAAAAACCAGGAAGACTTATATTCAATTCAATCCAGCCCTATGTCGCAGTCTTCTTACTCTGAATACTATTAGTTTTATTTTAAGTACATCAAACACACATGATATGTAAGGATCGTAGCAGGTGGCGTTCCGTAGTTTCTGCCTACCCCCATGGGAAAAAGGCGTAATTTTATGTATGTATAACATGGATTAATACATTCTTACCACGGTAGTACGTCCTCCTGTGATAATTTCCGACATCCACGCGGGTGAAGCCGCGGGCAAAAGCTAGTTATAAATAAAGGCCTCCAGCCAGGGCTTAAAAATTTAAAACTAATGCGACTACTCACTAAGGGCATCGCTGGTAGAGGGCAGCAATCGACGCCCTGGATCAGAATGATTAGTATTTAGGTACTTTACGGTACGGTAATTTACTGCTACAGGCTCAGCGGCGCGGGCTGGCTCGAGCTAGGGTCGGGGCGGAGCAAAATATGTACTTCCTGTCGCTTTTGTTTATATAGCAATTAGTGGTTTATGAACTGGTGTAGGATAAGTGGACCAGTGGTATTGGCCCCGACTTACGAGTTGTAGATCATGGGTTCGAACCCAGACAGGCGCTATACATTGTGTAAATTCTTTCATCACTACTGCTCTCAAAACGGTGAAGGAAAACGTCGTGAGGAAACCGGCATGTCTTAGAATAAAAAAAATCCAAGACATGTGACATCTACCAACCCGCATTAGGCCAGCGTGGTAGATTACGGCTCACTCCCTCTCACTGAGAGGAGGCCTGTGTCCCAACAGTGGGAACAGTATAGGCTGATGATGTGTGATGTCATGTAGGATAAGTACCATAACTAAAAGAAAATAATAAAATCACAGTTTGCCAAAAATACATTTAGGAGGCAGTCGGTTTTTTTCCATGTACTCGTACATTCCACACAATATATCCTATCATTTCACTGTAAACTGTATACAAAATACTGTAAACAAACTGTTCGATTCATTGCGAGTAACTAAAACCTAGTGTTTTATTTCAACCATGTCGATTTTAAATAGGAACGAAATCGGTACATTGAATTTCGGTTACCTGGTGATAAATTTTGTTGGCGGTCTAGTGTTTTACTAGTGTCTGCTTTATTTTGTTTGTCAATTGTTTTTATTTTGTTAGTTTGTTTTTAGTACCTGTGTTGTGCGGATAGGCAGAAAATCTAAAGCCTGACAACTAGTCTTACCAAGAGGTATCATGTTACCCGGGTTGTAGAAGGCGCTCGATTGTAAAATACTGGTAAATGATAAATAATTTTATTTCTGTAAGTAGGTTTGTACAAACACTTTTACATGTCAATGGTATTCAACTGCATCGAAATAAACTGGAAGCCGGCTCTATCAAAGTTGGTAAAAGGCTACTGACGGTAATTTCTTTGCCTTCATCATCTGATGATGATGATGTTTTTACTACCTGTGGGGTTTTCACCTAGCTTGTTATTGAGTCTTCAAGCCTCAAGGGTAAGGCTTCTAGCAATCACGCGCTATCTTTCACCATCAAGTTAGAGTTTTAGTGATTTAATGCGAGTCTTAAGCTAATAATACATTCAAACTAAGTACTTATGTGTAGCGTTATTCCACCTGTGTTATTGAATCTGATCGTTTCGATCACAATGAAAAATCTCATGCTGCACTGAAAAGGTAAGCTTATTACCAGGGCTGGTTGCCTCTCTTCAGTCAAGACGGATTACCGTCCCATCGGAGTATAAGAGTGAGGGTAGAAAAATTGCACCTGTGTCTGCGCACATACTTGTGCACTATAATAGCTCCCGCGTTGAAGGCTAGTCTCCGTTTAGATTAGCCAAAATACGGTCTGAAGGACTAAACAAATGAGCACGCCACAATTGCAGCGGTAAGTCCCTTCTTTGAGGAGTGGAAAAAGAGGTGCCACGGCGTCCTCACCTTCCGCCTGACGCAGGTCCTCACCGGGCATGAGTATTTTGGTGGGTAGCTGTTCAGGATAAAGCGGGAGGAAACGCTCGGGTGTTTTCATTTTCGTCTGGAGGATACTGGTGCGAGCCATGGTACGGAGCGAGAGGGCGTGGGAAGCCGTCGTCTCATTCTACGAAGCAGTAATGCTCGCGAAGGAGGAGGCGGAGTGAGGGAGTGGCAGTCTCTACGCCCTCACGTCCCTAGCCACCACAGGAGGAGATGCCGCAGGCGTCGGGAATCGATCGCGGACCCATTGCTCGCCGCCCGGTTAGGACAAGGCCCGTGTCAACGGCGCGTAGTGTTCCACGCGCGCCTCAAAGAGATGTCAGCAGAACTGGAGGGGTCTGCTAGGACCGATGCAGGCCAGGGTCACGAGATTTGTTCGAAAGAGATACCGTGGCCCTGGCGTATAGGCAACTAAAGAAACACGGGTGGATTTTGGTCAGTAAAAGTCTGACACGCCCTCCCGCTCCGCCTAGAGCGGGAGAAGTCATATGATGACTCCCACCAACAAAAAAAAAATGCACGTTTGCATTCTCTTTATCTATACAAATACATAAAACCATCCTCACATTATATCCATAACAAAAGGAAAAACTGAAAGCGAGCCCCTCATACATAATAACTACCTTCATAATAAGTAATTACATAACTAATACTCTACTAACTATTATAAGATATATGGAAACTAATTTTCTCTCGGTAAACGAGATATCTTAATACTGACTAGTGAAGTTAATTTCTTCGGAAGACAGCGCAAAGAACAAGAAGTGTAGAAGGGCAACTCTTTGTTTAAAGGCTTTCTGTGTTCTGTATTCAAATTCGTTTTGATTTTATTTTCACTTGAGTGAGTGCGCTCTGATCCTCGCAGACCCAGTACAGGTTGGTGGAATACCAAACGCCTTATTTTTTTTTTAGATTAAGGACATTCGTCATGTTTTTCCCATTTTCCATGTTTCCCTAAAGTATTTCTATCATGCAAACAGTCATCATCATTTCAGCTGTAAATTGTCCACTGCTGGACATAGGCCTCCCCCAATTTGAGAGGGTTTTCATAATCGCCACGCTTGGCAGGCTGATTAGCGATCGCAGCATGGTGGTAAAATCCAGAGAGGACGCTGCCCATTCTTTGGTAAGTGCCTTAGTTTTTTTACGACACCCACGGTTAGAAAAGGGACGGTGCTATTCTTTACGTCCGCCACGACCTGGAACAGTGACGATGAAATAATTACCTTAATAAAGTGCATGCCTGTTTGTGTTCGAATTCAAGACATTACACATCTGGTCAACCTTTGCTCAACAACGTACAGTCATGTTTTTACACGGGCAAATGCAGTCACACTCTTTTCTTGCTAGTACTTTTTAATCGCACAACTGTATTCGTCCACATTCCAATAACGACTGGCAGTGACTGGCTACTACATTTTATCATTTAAAATGTATTTTGCCCCACCCAGAAATAACGATAATTTAATAACGATAAGTGTTGCCAAAGAAAAATACAATACAGTTACCATAGTAAAAATATATGTAAAATTTTGTTACAATATCAACAACTTTTACTTTGACTGTGTTGCTACAGTGGATATTACAATTCGGTGTTAAAATAATACATTTCTTTAAATGAAGACAGAGAGATCATGACACTATGGTAGCGCAAGACAGATGTCTAAAATGGTGACACATATTTTTGAAGCCGATGCAGCATCCTTGATAGTTTTGGTGTTTCTTCGATGACACAAATATGTTTTGCTACTTGTATACGCCTTCAACAAATGATAACATACACCGTGTCAAGGTCATGGCCGCGGAACCTGTTACCATGGTTAGATAACATTGCACATTTTTTTGAAAATATGATTTCAGTTTTCTCCACCATATTACTGTCTCCCAGTATATTTGCCGTCATCTTGGCGACATAATATTTGTGGACTTATCATAAAATCAGTTATTATTGCCAAGATCTCCATACCTCGTAGCTGAGGATCTTCAATACATGACTTTCGCATCTACACAGTTTTATTATTCTATGCATCGGGGAAGGACTCATGTTAAAGAAAGCCATTCACTTTTATGTGATAGTTTTATTGTATGAGTGTTTTTGTGAAAGGAAATTGGAGGTAGTAATATCCTCTTTATCTACCTTGCCCTTTCTCGGCTATGGCGTAGTTGGCCTTCGGCTTAACCAGATGGGACTGAATTTCCGCATTTTGTGTCGTACGTAGACTCAAATTCTAAGGTGAGACCAAATAGTGAATCATTTTCTCTTAAAACGTATTTATTTTCGCATGATAATCACCTTTTTTGGAAACGAAAATGACGAGTCGCTATTTGGCGAATCGCAGAAAAGGTTCATTTATGATATTATCGTGTCCATTAATATTTTTGGAAAATCTAAATTGAAATTATTTTGTGTTCGATGAAAATATACTCGTAGACAGCTGTGTGGTGAAAGAGAAAGATGCTGCAACATAATAAATTGAATGAAATCGTTATTTAAAAAAAAATATGCATGAATGTGAAGATTTATGGGTTGTGTATTAGGAATTAAATGAAAAAAAAATAGAGTGAATGATAGCATCACGGTTGACAGGGAAGGAAAGAACGAGATAACGTTGGGCCAACCACATATTTGTGGTTGGTCCAACGTTATCTCGTTCTTTATATTCGGCAAGAGCAAGAAGAAGAAGACGGTTGTCTAAGTAAAGGTACTATTCTCAAAAAGAAAAAGACAGCTACGTAAGTTAAGATACTATTCTTGAAAACTGAAAAGCAAAATATAATAAACCTTAAAATTATGAGTCGGCGCTTTGAGTGATCTTTGTTCATTGATTTTTCAGCGCCGACTCAACATTTTGAGGTTTATTATTTTCTGCTTTTCAGTTTTTTCGGCGGTTTTATTTTTTGCTAAAAAGTTTTTATTTTATATTTTTTTGTAGCTTTAATGTACTTATAATACTTGGCAAGGTATACCCTATCCAATAAAAAAAGAATTATCAAAATCGGACTACTCTGTATAAAGTTATGCGTGGTTATACATTACAATCAGTGAGTGAACAATCAATCATCCCCTGTTGTCCGACCCCTAGGGTTCAATTTTGTTTTTCAAATTTATATGAGACCACTTTGGGAGTATACCCTTTCCAATAGAAGAAGAATTATCACAATCGGACCACTATATAAAAAGTTACGCGTGGTCATACATAAAAAAAAAATATACGCGTGGAATTAATAACCTCCTCCGTTTTTTTTCGTCGGTTGAAAAGAAGAAGGCTTTATCTTAGTTAAGATATTATTCTCAACAAGAAAAAGATGGTTATCTAAGTTAAGATACTATACTCAAACGCAGCAAGATTCCTGTCTGCTAATTGCAATGTACTCTAAATACCGGTGTGTTTGCCTAGATGGTATATCTGGTCAGTCTTTTTTGGTACTGGATTTTATATGATTAATTATTCGCTAGCGCTCTGTCGTACGTACCGGTTTGGTCTCAACGTCTAAGTTATTTGTACGCGAACTACCCCCTACTCTAACCAAATTGTCAAAATGTGATAATTGCAATAAAGGAATAACCAGCAGATCGCCAGGACTGGAATGCAGGTCATGTGCTAAAACTGTTCATGCTAATAAAACCTGTTCTGGTCTTACCGCGAAGCATCTATCTGCACTTCGTAATGCGAACAGCCTGGACTGGATATGTGAGGAATGCAACCACAACTCGCCTAACAGAAAATCATCATTCTTTGTTCCGCACGAGGAAGACGAAGAAGAAGAAGTCGCGACCTCCAGTAGAAACCTAGGTTACATCGATAGCGTCAAATTTCTGAAGGATATTACAGCAGAACTGAAAAAGGTCCTAAAGAAGGAACTACAGCCAATAGAAGTATCAGTAAGCATTTGCAGCAACAAAGTAGATGAACTAACAAAAACTGTGGAAGCCCAAAATAAGCACATACAGGAGTTGGAGAAGAAGTAGACCCATCTTACCAACGAAAAAACTCATCTGGAACTAGAAATCAGCTCACTAAAACAATATGTTCGTAATATAGATCAACAGCGTCTAGATAACGTGCTGGAAGTGATAGGAATCCGTAAAACTCAAAACGAAGACCTTGACTCGATATTTGGCAAACTGGCTAAAACCCTCAATATGGATAAATCACAGATAATAAATATTAAGCGTGTAGAAGACCGAAATAAACGTAAGGGACACATCCAGGTAGAGCTAAAACAAGCAGAACAGGCACAGTCATGGGTACATGCATCCAGACAGGAAGAAGTTTTGCTGGAACAAATTGTTTCCGAAGCCCCTGCAGAAATCTCTAAGTCGAAAGTGATCCTGCATCGCGCCCTTACAAAATCTAATAAATCGCTACTGTGGCTGGCCCAACAAAAATGGCATCCAGCATATAAATATGTATGGTTCCAGGATAGAAAAGTGTTGCTACGTAAACAAGACAAAGACAAGCCTACAGTCGTAAGGAGTAAAATGGACGTCGATTGGCTTTCGACCACAACGCAAGCAGCACGTCAAAATATGTATCGGTAATATCTTTAACATAAGTTATCCCGGATCTCTCTCCCGATCATCAAGAAATATTCGATTGTGCAAACATTAATGTTTTTAGTAAACTTATACCTTCCATTCGTAAAATTAATTTGAATATTGTTCACATAAATATTAGGTCCATTATTAAGAATTATGGTTGTGTAACACATTTAATTAGCACATCCAACGTAACTATAGATGTCTTAATTTTAACAGAAGTTAATATAAATGAAAACACTGTGCACAATATCGATGGCTATGAAACGCACAGCAAGTTGCGTATTAACAGAAAAGGTGGTGGTATATTAATTTATGCTAGAGATGGTTACCAATGAATTAGTCGTTAATACACTGTGAATGTATTATTGGTCAAATCATCACACCTTACAACTACCACGCATATATCTGTGCAATTTATAGACCACCAAGCGAAAGTAAACATCTATTCGTAAAGGAGTTAAGTAGTATCTTATCCAATTCACTTATTAAATCATACGACACTTATTTGCTGGGAGATGTTAACATAGACCTAAAGACATGCGATAACATCAGAGAATACTACGTAAGTAGCATGTCCGAGTGTGGTCTAACGAGCGCGATATCTGACTACACAAGAATTGAAACACGCGGAAATAACACTACACGTAGCTGTATAGATCATATATTTGTAAGGACGCGCTCGTTAGATCTGTACTCGGCCGCACTCGGAACTGTAATGGCCGATCACCGCATGTTAATACTATCCTGCGTAGGACTTGACCCAACACAAATACAGGTTGATACAAAATTAATACAACATATTGATAATACTAAAATTAAAACTTTACTTAACAACGTAAAATGGAGCGAAGTAGATGATATGGACTGTCCAAACACAATTTACGATTTTATACAAAATCAATTTTACAAATGCTACGATAAATCAAAATATGTCAGAAAAATAAACAAAAATAGTAAAAGAAACAAACAACCTTGGATAAATAATAGAATTAATAATATGTGTAAAAAAGGACCAATTATTTTTAAAGTGGAAAAATGATTCAACGAATAAAATACTGCGACTAGAATATAATAATGTAAGAAACAGAACTCATAAACTCATCGAAAAATCTAGAAATAAACATTTTTGGAAGAAATAAATAATAATAAAATGGACCGCAGAAAGCTGTGGCAAATATTAAATAAGTTGTCTGGTCGCAACAAAAAGTCGGTGGACGAAGTTATCCTGAGAGCCTTCAAAAACAATAATATAGAAATAAAATCGATAGCTGACAAGTTTGCCACGAAATTTAGAAATGGTGTTAGGAAGATTTTGCCCAAGTGTAACTGTCGCCTACTGAATGAATCAGAATATACATTTCCCCTTAACACATCAATGTACTTTAAGAAAGCAACAAATAACAGCGTGAGTAAGCTAATTAGAAACCTCCATACAAATAAAGCTCCAGGTGTAGATAACCTTAGGTGTATTGACATAAAATCTCTTTGTGACAAAATGTCAGGCGTTATTGCTAAGTTGATAAATGCTAGTGTCAAACAAGGAAAATACCCGGAAGTACTAAAAACCGGTGTGGTGCGCCCAATACATAAAAATGGTAGTCTGGCCGACTACGAAAATTATAGACCGATCACTATCCTACCTGTTATCGACAAAATAGTAGGAAATTCATTTGTAACCAGATGCAAGATTTCTTCGCAAATAATGACGATCTGTCCAGCACACAATTCGGTTTTCAACCTAATAAGTCCACCTCACGGCTATTATCTAAATTCACGGATGAAGTCAACGAGTCTCTTAATGATAAAAATAATGTTATTTTACTATTTATCGACTTCAGTAAGGCGTTCGATACGCTCAGACACGACACCCTGCTAACAAAATTAAATAATTCTGGAGTTCGAAGACCAATACTCAAATGGTGTGAAGACTACCTTAATAATCGCAGATACAATGTCAAAATATGTAATGAAATCAGTGACGCCATTGAAGTCACTGAAGGGACAGCCCAAGGTTCAGTACTTGGACTCTTACACTATTTGACATATGTTAACGATATGGAGCATGTGGTCAATCACTGTTCTGTTTACCAATATGCAGATGACACATGTCATGTAGCAACCCACAAAGACCTAAAAGTGGCAGCTCAATGGTTGCAGGACGATTTTACTCGAGTCTCCAAATGTGCACACGATGCTGGACTGGTTCTCAACGCAAGTAAGACCAAAATCGTACATGTCCACTCTAGTCATATAAAGCAGATTACGTCTTTTAAGATAATCGCACACAGTCACAGTTGTCTTCACTCCACTCTGTCGGGTACGTGTCGATGTGAGGCAATTGATCAGGTAACGCACCACACCTACCTTGGATTAGTCGTGGATAATCGCTTTAGCTGGAGTTACCACGTGGACTCAGTTTGTGATAAGTTGCGAGCTATAATGGCAAAATTCTACATCCTAAAACCTAAAGTCCCGTTCAAAATGCTGCTCAGCATGTACATTGCTCTAGCAGAATCAATCATAGCATACGGACTTACGAGCTACGGGCGAACATTTAAAACATATACTGAAAAAAATTTCAACCTGCAAGTAAGACTATTAAAACTCATCGTACCAAGAAAAATAAAAAACATATATAAAGACAACGTCATCGAACTATTTAAATATTGTAAAATTTTGCCAGTGCAGACTAGACTCAAAATGGCCCTCGTGATCGAGCAATTTGAAAATAAAACCATTCAAATACCTATATCGCATAAAATAATCCAACCATAACCATAATCTAGTACCTCAGGCTAGAAATTATTATGGCAGACGAACGGTAAAATTTTTAATTCCCACCATAATTAATGAAATACCAAACTGCATAAAAAAGGAAATAAACGTGAAAAACTATAAACAAAAATACAAAAAAATACTATTACAATTGTATATTAAATACTAGTTAATCAAATAAAAAAATAAGCTTATAAAAATAAATAATAAGTGAAGCAACCTGTACATAAAAATATTTACGTTGACTAGGACCGGTCATCTAATGAGTGGTATGAGCCGCCTCACGTAGGTTAGGTACTTACCTACTTGCTAATAGATGTTTACGACTGTCATAGCACATGAGTAGACAAACGGAACAGAGACTAAGCTTCTTAAGAACGAGCAAAATTGTTACCTATTTTGGTAGGGTTGTCACAATAGGGTAAGACAAATTAAACAAAACATTTGTTAAATAGTTTTATTATTCAGTATGATAGAATCGGATCAAATCAAATAATTTAATTCAACTTAGCCAATTACAGGCACTTTTGAATTGTCAAAAGACATAAAATAAAATTAGTACATAAATAGTTATGGTGTTACAGTCCCAGTAACAAGACATAATAACTGTGAAAGTACCATAGATACCCATTCCATTACGTAGATCTCTATGGAGAAGAATGGGCTAGAAACTCCATGGACACTCTTTTTTAACCGTCTTCCAAAAGGAGGAGGTTATCAATTCCGATGTTTATATTATTTTTTATGTTTTTTCGGGCATAACTGAACAATTCTTTTTTTGTTAGAAAGGGTATACTTTTCGAATGGTACGCACTTTTTGAAAAATCAACAAAAACCTAAAAAGATATCAACATTGTCTACACGGATTACTCAGAGGTTTCAGATCCGATTTCGATGATTCTTTTTTTGTTCGATACAGTATACCTGCCATTTGGTCCCATAAAATTTTCATTTAGTTTGGTTCAATAGTTTTTATTTTTAGCTCATTGTGTACATGGGCGCTGTATTACCGGTGCTACGGATTACGAAATTCTAGTGCACATGTAAGAAAATTATGTATTTGACAATAATTTGGGTTGAATATTTAAACTAATAAGGATAAAATAAAATAAAAACTTTAAAAAAAAATGTAACTGACTTCAAAAACAACCACAATAAAAGTTTAAAATAACCTACAAAATAACTTTTCTTTGGGAAGTCGGTGACTTTGTTTTTTATTTCATTGACTTTATTGCCAACGACTTTCGAAAGAAAAGTTATTTTGTAGGTTATTTTAAACTTTAGTACCACAGACACTCGCTACGTCCAACCACGTCCGACAGCGCCAAAATGGCGATTATCAAACGGGCACAACAGCACTTTGACAGCCGCCAGTCCAGTGGTAATTATAGAGGTCAGTGATTGTTCGTATTTATTTTAATGTCTTTGCTACAACATCAACCCAACCATGGGCACGCCACAATTGCGGCGGTAAGTCCCCTCTTTGAGGAGTGGATAGAGAGGCGTCACGGCGTCCTCACCTTCCGCCTGACGCAGGTTCTCACCGGGCATGGGTGCTTCGGTGGGTTCCTGTTCAGGATAAAGCGGGAGGATACGTCCGGGTGTTTCCATTGCGAGGATCGTCTGGAGGACATGGTGGAGCATACGGTGGAGGTGTGCCCTGCCTGGGCGGAGCACCGCCGTGTCCTCGTGGAGGCGATCGGCGGCGGCGACCACTCGCGGCCGGCCCTGGTGCGAGCCATGGTACGGAGCGAGAGGGAATGGGAAGCCGTCACTTCCTTCTGCGAAGCAGTAATGCCCGCGAAGGAGGAGGCGGGACGCGTGAGGGAGTGGCAGTCTCTGCGCCCTCACGCCTCTAGCCGCGCAGGAGGAGACGCCCCGGGCGTCGGGAGTCTATTGCGGACTCCCGGCCACCACAGGCGCGGGCTTGCGGACGGTGAGCAATGGGTAGCTTACCGGACGGTAAGGACCAGGCCCGTGTCGACGGCGCGTAGTGTTCCACGCGCGCCTCAAAGAGATGTCAGCAGCAGTGTAGGGGTCTACTAGGACCGATGCCTGCCGGGGTCGCGTGATTGTTCGAAAGAGATACCGTGACCCTGGCACATGGGCAACTGATGGAACACGGGTGGGTTTTAGTCAGTAAAAGTCTGACACGCCGTCCCGCTCCGCCCAGAGCGGGAGAAGTCATTTGATGATATCCCATCCTGAAAAAAAATAATAACCCAACCACATACTGACAACTTGTAATAAAAAATAAAAAAGGACTATAATACAATAAAATAAAGGTAGGTAGGTAACTTACTTGAAAAAGTAATAAGTAATCAAATATTTACTCACCTATTGTACTCGTTGGGATAGTTAAATTATGATATATCTTTATTTTTTCTAGTATTATTCATACACACAGTACAATAAACAACCATTATTAAAGTCTGGCACACGAAAGTTGATCCTGGGGTTTAATCGTAAGTTTATTATATGGCAACTTTCTAAAAACGTCAGATGATTGTCATTCGACTTATGTATTGTCAGACTATTCATAGGATTTCATTGTATTTATACTCGAATTTTAACGTTTAAAATGAACAAAACAATAAAAAGTGACGTGCGGAAGTTATTGTTTACTATGATGAATTCATTTGAAGAAAAACAACAAAAGAAACGAGATGATTACAACGAAAAACAGCAATGTTTACTTGCGATAACAGACTTTATAGGTTAGTTTATACATATAATTTTGATACTTCTAAATAGTATTATAATATTTGCTTCAAAATCATGTTTACCTTATTCGCATAGTTATGTAATGGATGTTTTGTTTACAGACAATTTGAATATTGAAGGTACCGAAGTTGCATCGGTTAAAGGAACTATTGCAAAACTAAGTGCTTTGGGAGAGAATGAGCTAATTAAAACCTAGAACCAGTTTTTGGAAGAAATTTCGTCAATCACTGGTATGTAACTGTGTATACAGTGTTTTTACTGTGTAATGTACTGCCAGAATTCATATCATTATGGTATTATAAATGTATGGGATGTAATTTATGTTGTATTGTTTTCTTTTTCAGGAGTTAGCGTCGCAACTTTAAAAAGAATTAAAAAGGAAGGACGATTGAATGATGGAATTTTTAGTACACCAGGGAAAAAACGACCCCATAAGCCCACAGTATCTAATTTGGACAGCTTCGATATAAATGCTATTAGAAATAAAATTAATGAATTTTACTTCGTACAAAAACGAGTACCTACTTTGCGAAGCTTATTGACTGAACTGAGGGAATCTATCGAGTTTACTGGCTCCCGTAAAACTTTGCGTCGCATATTACATATTATTGGTTATGAGTTAAAAAAAAAACAAAAATGAACGGTCCTTACTTATTGAAAGATTTGATCTTGTAGCTTGAAGACACAAATTTTTACGAACTATTTCTTCCAAACGTGCAGAAGGGAAACCAATAATTTATTTAGATGAGACATATGTTCACCAAAATTATAGACCCAAGAAGTCATGGCAGGGGCCTTCAACAAGTGGTATTATAGACAAGATATCAGCAGGCAAAAGGTACATAATTGTTCACGCTGGTTCAGAAAGAGGCTTCGTGCCAAATGCACTTTTATTGTTTAGCACTAAATCAAAAATGGCAGACTATCACCATGACATGAATTCACAAATTTTTAACAAATGGTTAGTGGAAAAACTTATACCTACCCAATTTGTACGAGCCAAGTGTCATTGTCATGGATAATGCAAGTTATCACACAGTGCAAGTGAATAAACCACCTACAACACAGACTGTGAAAAACAAAATTCAACAGTGGCTCAGAGAAAATAACATAGATTTTGAAAGTCATTATACGAAAGCTGAATTGGTCTGTCTAGAAACATAAACCAGATCCAATTTATGAAGCTTATCAATTATTAGAACAGCATGGTCATGAAGTACTGCGTTTACCTCCTTACCACTGCGACTTAAATACCATAGAGCTAACTTGGAGCCTGGTAAAACGTAAAATCGCGAGTAAAAATATAAATTTACCATCTATTGAAGTGGAAAGAATTATAAGGGAATCCTTTGAGTGTGTAACCCCAGAAGAATGGAAAAAAAATACTGATCATGTTATCCATATAGAAAATACATACAAAGAAAGAGACAGAATAACCGATGAAGAAATGGATCGGTTCATCATAAATGTTGGTGACGATAGTAGCAGTGATTCGGATGCATCACTAGAAATGGAATTTTTAGATTCCGATTTTGATTATGATTCATAAAATAAAGTATTTAAATAATTAACCGTTTATTTTTTTTTCTATCAACATACATAGTCTAAATAGCATGATGTCTATGAACCTCATTAATTACGATCATTGCATACGATAATTAATCAAATAACTAAAGTTTACAGATACTAATATTATAAAGCTGAAGAGTTTGTTTGTTTGTTTGAACGCGCTAATCTCAGGAACTACTGGTCCGATTTAAAAAATTTTTTCAGTAACCAAAATGCGGATGAAACTGCGGCGGACAGCTAGTTCGATATAAAAGTGGTGAAATCTATTTAAATTAATCAGAACTCATTTACGTAATTCACTGGTCGAATTTTCAATTGTCAAATAACTTTTACTAATATATAGTATATGATTTGGTAGCTTTGTATAAAAAATATGTCAATCCACCGTATTCATTCGTCAGAATACTATACTACCACGAAAAATGGGTTTCAACCTTGTTTGAACATAATATTTTTTTTTACAAATATCTAAACTAGTTATTCCTATTGCACTCCGGGTTACCACACTTGGATTTTTTAAATTTGCCGCTGTTTTTCAGGATCAACTTTCGTGTGCCAGACTCTAACAATAAAATACCACGTTTTACATAAAAATATTCAAACTTGCAACTAACAAAACAAACAACGTGCGTTGCACTAACCCTGAGATTGTCAACCGGCTGTGCAAGTGTAAACTGGTTTTTTCCAGTCTCGCCGCGTACGCGACAAGCGGCCAGTGGTCTCGCACACATGCCCCGCGTGCTTGTAGTAGTGCAATCGAATCGCGCGGTTGTTCGAAGCTTTATCTCTGTTCCGTTTATTTACTATGTGGTCATAGTTACGTATAAAATATTATTGATGTACCCACATTGTTTTTAGTGCTTAAGCAGTGTTGTTCATTTAAAAACTAAAACGAACCTGTAAACACTATAATGTATAAATAAATAAATAAAAATAAATAAAAAAATGATCTTCGGGACTACTTATCAAATTCTATATAATATCTATGTACTTTTTGGTAAAATATGAATGTTGGCCGATGGGGCCGAAAGGTTCTGGAGTGGTAACCGCGAATTGGAACAAACAGCGTTGCAAGGCCTCCCACAAGGTGAACCGATGATCTGATGAAGGTTGCAGGAATTCACTGGATGAGAAATGCACAGAAACGGTCGAAATGGCGGTACTTGGGGGATGTTTATGTCACAGTGGACGTCTTTCGGTTGAAATGATGATAATTATATTAAAATAAGGACTTTAACGCAAACAAAGTCACTCCTATTTTATAACAAGGAATAGGCATTTGTTATGATCAATTTAGCCTTAACCATTCCAGTTAGTAACTTAATATTGATCAATTAGTCGAGCCTAACAGTCCATCTTGTCTTATCTGAGGAATCACCAATCTGGCTTCCTAATCTGTCAGTAGAACTTAATTGCTACCAATCAAATCAAACAGAATTTGTACGTAATTTGGTAAAGCTGAGTAATTGGTCGATTGGAGAGATCTATGTCCAGGAAACGGTGCTTTAGGCTGATGATAATGAAGTGAGTTGCTGTTCTGTTTTCGAAATAACGATAGTAATTTAAGAAGGACAAGCAGCTTTTAATATGTCCAGGAAGATTATTGCCGAGCCCAAGGCCTGTGAAGGCCTGGCTGAATGTTCTTTTTGATTTGTGTTTTGATTTAAATAAAAAAAATATTGAAGTAAAACATATTTATTTATTTTAAGTCAAATACTTATAGCATTTCTGCTTTACGAATTTTTCAGTACCAGTTTGGAGCCTGTTTTTGAACCTGATAATTATATTTAAGAATCCTAATAATTTGCTATCATAATAATTTGCGTGAGACCTTAATTATATAACCTACTGTGAAATGTCCATTAGATATATCTTTACCAACCCCTTCATACGTCATGGTGTTGTTTCACATAATAATCTAAACAAATAAATAAAATGGAAGTGTCTCTTAATAATGCCGTAACAATAGCATTCACTAATTACGTAATGAAAGGATGAATGGTACTTAAAACAATAAAACAATCTGGTTTTTTTTTGTTGACCTGTCTGTATATTTATTCCGGCTTATTCCAGTTCTGTGTTGTGCTGGTTGTTAAGAATAGCACCATCCTATTTCTTCCCATGGGTATCGTAAAGGCGACTATGGGACCTAGGAGGCCTATGTCCAGCAGTGGACGTCTTTCAGCTGAAATGGTGATGATGAATGATCTCCGATTTCGATGAAACTTTCGCTGGTAGATAGCTGATTTTATAAGATGTAACATAAACTACACTATTACTAGCAATGCCACATACATAGCTAGTCATGAACTATTCAGTTCATAATATGAATCAGAAAACCATAATACATTTTATCCTCAACTCATATAAAACTCAGAAAGATACCTTTGCAAAGAAAACACATTACCTACGTAGTTTTCTCTCACATAACTTTTACCGATAACTTCAGTAACAGTTAATAAGTACCACTAAGGGTGCCCGCGACTTATAAAGGACTTACCTGACCCATATTTTGGACCTTATAAACGTTATTTTATGAACTCCTAGTGATGTGGAGTGAAGTTTTGTATGGTATTAATTTCTATGGGATGGATATAAAGTTTTGAAGGCCGATTTGATCTTTTGGTTGTTCAAGAAGATGAGGGTTGTGTTGCAATGTTGTGAAGATTGAATATTATAATTATAACCGTCAAACTAAAACAAAGTAACTGACATAGCCCAAAGAATAACCAAAGTAAAGTGGCAGTGGGCAAGGCACATTGCCCGTAGAACAGATGGCAATGGGGACGTACAGTTCTGGAGTGATGACTATGTAATCGCAATACAAATTACGATTGTTATGTGAGATCAAGAAGAAATGGGCAATCAGTACGATAATACATCTTAAAAATTGGCCAAACGCATGTTGGACCACGCAGAGGGAAGGTGGTTGGGATGTGTTTATCCCAAAACCAAACTTAACGTTGGAACTGAAAAACATTTTCTCCCGTACATCGATAAGTATACGCCACGGTCAATTCTCCAACTAAAAATATGTGTAATCGCCAAAAAGTAAAATTTAATTAAATTACAAGTTAAAGATTTAAAAATGATAATAGAAAAGTTCCGTTTTTAGGGTTCCGTTGCCAAATGGCAAAAAACGGAACCCTTATAGATTCGTCATGTCTGTCTGTCTGTCTGTCTGTCCGTCCGTATGTCACAGCCACTTTTCTCCAAAACTACGCTGAGCTATGCTGTTGAAACTTGGTAAGTAGATGTATTCTGTGAACCGCATTAAGATTTTCACACTAAAATAGAAAAAAAAACAATACATTTTGGGGTTCCCCATACTTAGAACTGAAACTCAAAAAAATTTTTTTCATCAAACCCATACGTGTGGATCATCTATGAATAGGTCTTCAAAAATGGTATTGTGGTTTTTAATATAATTTTTAGGGTTCCGTTGCCAAATGGCAAAAAACGGAACCCTTATAGATTCGTCATGTCTGTCTGTCTGTCTGTATGTCCGTATGTCACAGCCACTTTTTTCCGAAACTATAAGAGCTATGCTGTTGAAACTTGGTAAATAGATGTATTCTGTGAACCGCATTAAGATTTTCACACTAAAATAGAAAAAAAAAACAATGCATTTTGGGGTTCCCCATACTTAGAACTGAAACTCAAATAAATTTTTTTCATCAATCCCATACGTGTGGGCAAAAACTATATAACCACTTGACTGCGCATACAGTGCCCCGACGCTCGAAAACTATTAGTATTTTGTCGCCTATGCATAGGCTACGGTTCTAGTAACCATTTTAGTTGTGACCAGTTTTTAGACCTCTGTACACGCTAAATTAATGGAAATAATGTAACTTCATCTGTAATTATAACGCATCAAAATGCCTTCATGCAGGGTGAAGTGGTGTGGGAAACATTCCAAGACTTCTAGTTACAAAAAGGATCGCATAACTTTTCTTCACTAAGTAAACAGTACGAAAAATTATTTTGAGTTAATCATATTATGATCCACCGTAGGGGTCTATTTAAAATGGTGGTTGGGTGAACGAGCACACGTTGAGTCGCGCGCGTTGATGTCTTTTGGAAAAGTCTCGCTCTTTCATTAGACAATTCTAATGCATCTATCCCTTACTTTCCCTTTGTATTTTTATCGTAAAAATGAGTGCTGTTACTTTTAATAGCTGAAAGTATATATCGAAAATTAAAATTAAAATAAGTGAAAATTTTATTCAATCCAAATACTGTGACTTCTTTAGCTTCGTCTTGACAATCTGTTTGTAAACTGGCACCAAAACTCACGTAGCCATAGCACCTTCTGCCTTGGGGATGATATTCGAACCCGCTTCTGAATGCCATTTCGTCGAATATGATAGCGGCGTAAATTTTGTTCTTGGATTCTCTAGCTTTCATTTTATTAGTGACTGATTTTGATTAAATATGATTTCTTTGATTTTAATTGAGTATTTATCACAATTTTAAATCCATTTTATCGATATCGACTATTTTCCCTTAATGAAGTAGAGCAAGCCTACGATGGGCATACCTACGCAACTTGACCTTGAACTGACCAATTGCAGTCGCGCGTTCTTCCTCGTCCCCCGGCCCGCAGTGGTGAGTCGTGTGCTTAGAAGATATTGGCCTATACGCTCTCTAGTGGTTATATTCTCTTTGCGTGTGGGGTATCTATGAATAGGTCTTCAAAAATGGTATTGAGGTTTCTAATATCATTTTTATCTAAACTGAATAGTTTGCGCGAGAGACACTTCCAAAGTGGTAAAATGTCCCCCCCCCCCCGTAACTTCTAAAATAAGAGAATGATAAAACTGAAAAAATATATGATGTACATAACTATGTAAACTACCACCAAAATTAGTTTGAACGAGATCTAGTAAGTAGTCTTTTTAATAGGTCATAAATTGTAAACCGCAATTTACCTTTCATTCAGTCAATTCAAATATAAAAATTAAAAATAAAACATTTAATTGCATAAACATAAACCTTATGCATAAACCGAGAATACCTACAGGTTTGTACGGAACCCTCGGTGCGCGAGTCCGACTCGCACTTTGCCGGTTTTTTTCTAAACTGAATAGTTTGCGCGAGAGACACTTCCAAAGTGGTAAAATGTGTCCCCCCCCCCCCGTTACTTCTAAAATAAGAGAACGATAAATCTAAAAAAAATATATGATGTACATAACCATGTAAACTTCTACCAAAAATTGGTTTGAACGAGATCCAGTAAGAAGTTTTTTTTTAATACGTCATAAATCGTAAACCTCAATTTATCTTTCGTTCAATCAACTCAAATACAAAAATTAAAAAAATAAATCATTTCATTTCATAAACATAAACCTTATGCATAAACCGAGGATACCTACAGGTTTGTACGGAACCCTCGGTGCGCGAGTCCGACCCGCACTTGGCCGGTTTTTACCTTTTTAAATACGGAAACCTAAAAACAAAATAATTTTAAAACATCGCTGCCCAGAACATAAAATATAAAAAATAAACAAAACTACAAAACACAAAGTTTAATTTTAAAAAAAACCCGAGCAGAACAGAAACCTCTAAAAAGTAAAAACATATACATATATACTTATTAGTCATTGAGGTTTAATGAGAAGTTGTTGGTAATATTTCAATCAAAGGATAGTCGTGTCGAAATGGCTTAACTGATTTTAATAATGATAATAATATTTACTGACAAAGTACAACAGTTTTATTAAACATGTCTTTAAACCACCGCTAGAAAACCTAGTTTAAAATGTAAAAACCTCACCCAAATTGTTCACCCGTTTAAGAGCTACGGTACCACAAACAGACACATATACGATCAAACTTAAAACACCCCTATTTTGCGTCGGGGTTTTGTCTTCTTCTTGTTTTTTGAGAGTTTTGTCTGGAAACTTGACTTTAGGGGTCCCTGACTGAACCCCAAAAACATAACATTCCTTTGTTTTGGCATTTGTGTAATTATTATCTACACTGCTAGGTTATTCTGAAACTACTTGAAACCGCCACAAAAACGATACCGATAGTTTGAAAACCTACTCTAAACTAGGTTTATTTATTTACTAGCTGTTCGCAAACAAACTTCAACCCGCCGTTGACAAGTTTGAATTGCGGTGGAGTTTTGAGAAATACTTTCTTGTTGTAACTTTATACCGTCTTTGAAACATATCTTCAAAATATTTGATTCTGTCATAAGATATCTTGATAGTAAGTATATTTATTATGTTGTACAACTACTATAACTAGCTCTAACTCCATGTGCTGGACGTATGAAAAGTACCATCATAATTCTGACAAAGCGACGTAACAAGGGGTATCGTATTACCTACGAACTGGGTTGTCGAGTTCAGGTTGACAGTAGCACTACGGGTACTGGTATACAGCTGTATCTGCTAATACTGTTAGTTGAATACAAAGAGGTCTCGTGTGGTGTCGGACGTAAAGAATAACACCACCCCATTTCTTCCCGTGGGTGTCGTAAAAGGCGACTAAGGGACTTACTAGAGAATGGGCAGCAGCGTTCTCTAAGCATTTTACCACCATACTGCGATCGCCAACCCGCCTGCCAAGCGTGGCGATTATGGCAAAGCCTCCCCCAAATTGGGGGAGGCCTAAGTCCAGCAGTGGACGTCTTACGGCTGTAATGATGATGATGATGAATATAAAGAGGTTGGGAAAAAAGCTAGGTAGAAAAAACTTCTCAGCTCTCACTTTGTCCCTCCTAAATCAGTCTAGAATATTGTTAAGCACTCGCTCTAAATATTTTATAATTATATGTAGCGTTCCGCGCAAAAAGGTACCAGATGTCGGCATTTAGTTTCCGAGTTATTTGCGTTTTTGTAAAATCGGGTGAAAATATGGCATTTTGTGATTTTTACTGATTATTGTTCTACAACAAATTGGATACAATTAACATCTACAGACAACATTTCTAAGCACATTTTTTTTTAAAGGAAACACAAACATTTGTTTAGTAAAAAGGTACCAGATGTCGGTAGGTCTTATAAAATGTCAATATTTTCATAATTATCATATTGAGTTTTTGAATTTTAATACTATTTTTTATTAGCAGTACAGTATCGGTTATGTTAGTGATACATTGATGCAATAATGTGTTGGGATCTATGAGGAAAAATCTATGTAACAAACGAGTAGAACATTGTTTTTTTGTAAGCTTAACTTTCAAACTCCATTCTCTCGAAACTAGTTTTTTTCAAAATTTCAACTTTGGATGTCTGTTATAAAAAAAGTATATGGATTTTTTTTGTGATCAGCATAATAAAGGGACTCTTCTAGATTCTACATCCGGCTTTAACTCAATACCTCCCTACTGGTACCTTTATGCGCAGAACGCCATATATTATTATATATTCCTATAAACATAATTAAGTCTCCAAAATGAACACTGCAACTACGACAAAAGTAAACAAAGAAATTTAAACACACTCAAACTCTAGGCACAAACATCAAGTAAATTAGCACTAGCTCGTCATATTCCGTATTCTCTAAAGTTTGTGCAGAATCTTTACAGACTAAGTTTATGTTAAACAGACTTGAGTTCTGTCACTGTTTATAGCAGACTTTGTATTTGGGAACTCTAGGGGATGCATGGTGAAATGAATAATAGTTTAGAAGGTATACGTCATTTGAAGCAACTTAGTCTATCGTATTACACTGCTGGGCATAGGCCTCTCCCAGGATGTGCCACTACGCTTTTTGCTTCAGCCTGTAAACCAAGCCAATTTCTTTAGGTCGTCCGTTCAACTAATCTCACGCTACGCTTGCCGGTACGCAGTCTCCACCCCAGGACTCATCTACTCCTCCAGACCATTGTTGACAAACATGGCCAGCCCACTGTGACTTCATTTTGCCAACTCTGTAGGCAAATAAGGAAGAATATAACTTCATCATCAATTCAGTTGAAAGTTGTCCACTGCTGGACACAGGCTTCTCTCGATTACGGGGTGTTTGCCATAATCGCCACGCTTAGCAGGCGGGTTGGCGATTGCAGTGTGATGGTAAAATGCATAGAGAACGCTGCTGCCCATTCCCTAGGAAGTCCCTTAGGCGCCTCTCACGACACTCAAGGGAAGAAAATGGATGGCGCTATTCTTTACGTCCCTCATCACGAGGAACGTCCGGCACCGCACGGAATAATATAGACAGCCCATTTGCCAATTCAGTTTGCTTGTTCTATGAGCCATGGCGACAACCTTTATACATAGCTGCGTTTAAAAGTTTGTTGTATGAATGTTTTGTAGGTTTTTACTGAAATCCAATAAACGAAACTAATCAACAACACAATAGTTTATTACTCTCCAGTAGTAACAAAGCTCGAACCGTTAGATATGGCGCACACTATGCGACATGCAACTGTAACAGGTCAGCGACTAGACACAACGACAGGCTGCGGCCGACAGTTTTTAAATATTCTGATCTACTAGCAACTCTTCCGGCTTCCATCCAAGTGTATAGTATATGTGATAGAGGTCGTTTAATAGTACAATGTTTCCCCAAGGCATGGACAGCAACGCGCCCAAGAAAATGTATTTTTTTCGTCATTATTGCATATCTTTTTATTTCCGTCAGATTGACGACTTTTGTCCTAGTGTTACGCATGTACTAGTAATGTACATATAAACCTGCTGGCAGAAGTTTTCTGGATGGTAATGAAAACCGTATCAAAATCCGTAAATAAAAACTTAGCAGAGAAACAGTCAAATGAAGACAATGACTTTATACTATTTAGAGACAAGAGATTAGGTAGGAGAAGCTCCGCACCTTTGGCATCGAGCTGCAGATTTGCAACGACAGGTTTGATTATTCTCATGCTTTTGCTACGTACATGTCCCAGCGTCGGTGCACGCACACAGTCAATGACAGTCGCATGCGGCAGTTCAACGTCTTGTCTACGAGCTGTCACATTTGTATGTCAGATAGTGTGCGCCACAGCTAAGGTAAATATTAACGAAAATCCGTACATACAATAAATCAAAGCTTTACCAAAATATATTCAGTAGCTCTGTTTGTATCAGTTTGAACAAACAGTGCGTTGGAAACAAAACTGTAGTCTGTGTGTATTGTTATTTGTTTGGAAAGTTTTAGTTGCATAGTCATTGATCAGCTTAAATCTTTTCATTGTAATGTTTTGATTGAAATGTGCAGTTTTAAAATCATATAATGGCTCACTCTAAAACAAATCTTTATAGTTACTGTGATAACTCCTCGTAAATAAGGCAACAGGAACTGGTTTTTTGTTTTTATATAGAGTAACTAGCTTTTGGCCGTGACTTTGTCCACGTAAATGTCATTTGTCGCTGACGCAGATGATCTAGAGGCGGAATAAAAAGATGCCCATTTCCGTTCTTGGGGTTCAAACCAAATTCCATCAAAATCGGTGCAGTGGTTTAATCGTGAAAGCGTAACAGACAGACAGAGTTACTTTCGCATTTATAACATTTAATTATAGTAGTATAGATTATTACGATCTTTATATTTTTATATTCATACGTAATATATTATGACAGGAGTTCAAGCTGAGTCTTCGACACAGCCGGACGTGTTTGCGCGCGTGCAACAGATGTGGTATTTTACCCGCCTGACTTCGAAATCGAACCGAGTTATTGTGTGTATGCTTCTGTGTAGTTATTTGTAATCGGGTGCCTATACAACGTGTAACATAATTAACGCAAGGGCCTCATACACCCCAATTAGAGCTTTGAGTGAATTAGAGTATTGAGGAAAAAAAAAATCGTGTGCGTAAATTAGCATTGCTTTATGCATTTGAATTTGAGCCCTACTGCCTTGAGATAGGATTGAATTCTCTCTGGCTCAATCGGCAGACTTGCGTCCATTCAGTTACGTTACACCTTGTATAAAACAAACAAGCAAAAGTGTCACTGTGCGCTCCTGACTGCATGAGAATCTGCCTGCCAGAAGAAGACTGACCCCTGATGAACCCGGTGAGCCCGTTCCTAATATTTCAGGGAATTTTGTTTAATAAACAGCGTAAGACCGGCTTGGTTTAGCCGCGCGCGGGAACCCAAAATCGTCATCACACGAGCAAGCGTTGTGTGAAGGTTTGCGTCCACAATAACTAAGTAACAGCCCTTTTCTTGCTATCATTCTAGAACAAAATACGGTACCTTCTAAGACGCCACAACTAAAGATGCCATTATTATAACAAAGTAACGAATTTTTAATTTGCTAAAAGCTTGCTATGTGGCCTACGACTCCGATTTGAATCGGTTACACGTGAGGCGAAAAGTTAAAAAAATAATAAAAAAAAGGGTACCCGAGCCAGACCTTCAAGTTTTAAGTTGAATGCACATCTTGTTACTCAGATAAACAAAAGAAATAAAAAAAAGGTCAAACCCATAAATCGACTCACTACAAGTGTAGCCAGCTTGAGCGTCCGACTTGCACGTGTCTTTAACTTGCCTCACAAACAAAAGCGTTTACAATGGCCACAATCGTACCCATTTCAAAAGATGGGAATTGTCTGTTTGGAGCGATTGCTCACCAAATTAATGACCTAATGGGCCTAACATTTGATCATAGGAATGTTCGTCAAGACCTCGCCGCATATGTCTCGGAACATCGCCATAATGATAGAATTCACCTAGCACTTCTAAATAACATACAGGAATTTCTCCTCAACAGCATTCTTTCCCAGGAACAAAGGATTACAAAATACATAACTGCGCAATTTAACGAAACATTCTGGGGTGGCGAAGATATAATTATCGCCGCGTCCGAATTCTACCTCGTGAACGTGCATGTGCACATAAACAATAGAAACACACAGGTATATTCACCGACCGGCGAACCTGCTCCCGCTAACATACACATCCTCTTCATGAACCGGCACTATGATAGCTGGGTCCTGACAAACGACAAACAATGCAATAACAACCGGATAATCCTAACGCAAGGTCTAACCAGCGCCAAAGCACAACAACATACCAACCCGTTTAGTAACAGGTACAACACACGAGAAGAGCAAGAAAAACCCACGAAACCCCAGCTACAAACAAGGCTGCTCGTAAAAAGCCAAGTAGGTAACTCATTAACACCATGCGAACAACAAGAATCAACACCACTTACACCGCTATCAGATGTAATCGCGGACGACACGGGATACAGAATACTGAGAAACCCCACCTCTACCACAATTAAGTATACTTGCACAGACCTGCGCATAGCAACTTGGAACGTTCGCGGCGCCTCGAAACCAGGAAAAAGAAATCAAATTGACGCCGAACTGTCACGCAGGGGCATTCACATAGCTAACCTACAGGAAACAGGGATGAACGCAGGAACATTTAGCTCCGCACACTACGACTGGTAACTCTCAGGAACTGCGGGTAACGCACACCGGGGTCTTGCAATTTTATTAAGAAAAAATGCCCAAATAGAATTAGTCAACAGTAAAAAGGACACCGACGTGATGTCAGCTACTCTTGAGGTTGGCATGGGATATGACAAACCAACTCCTCTGTACATAATCAACTCACACATCAACAGCTGTTCCGCGAAAGCAACCAGATCATTCACAGGCTTATTAAACTTGATTAGACAAAAACCAAGGAAATGTACTCTCATAATACTCGGCGACTTCAACGCCCATATAGGTCGAAAAGACACATTAACCTTCCATCGCAAAGGGTTGATACAACAAAACCTTCACCATGAATTTTCCAACTACAACGGCGAACTATTAATGGATATAGCCAACAGGGAAAAATTTCAAATAGAAACAACAAAAGCTAGAACATCATGTAGAATAACATGGTCGAAGGGTACTCAAAAATCGCAATTGGATCACATCATCACGCCACAGGCAGCAGGAAAACTTTTTCACTTTATTAAAGGTGAATGGGTCACCGGTCACATCTCCGACCATAAAATAATCTGGGGACTACTAAAATCAAACTTAATTGTAAATAAAAACAAAAATAAAACACTAAAGCAAGACAAAGGCACCAAGGAAACAACAAAGGAGCCCAATTACTTCAACTACAAACAATGCAACTATGCCGCTCTCAACAGAGCAGCCATTAAAACAAAATATCAAGATTGCATCACAAAAAAACTAGCGAATATGGGAATCCCAACAAATGAAAACACCGAAATACCCTGGAATACCATAACGGATGTACTAAAAGCTGCTGCTCAGGAAACTTTGAGGCTTCAGCCAATTTACTCAAGGGACCATCGAATAGCCCTCGCTAACGTACAAAAGGCCAAATTCCTACAAAACAGGCAACCGGATAACCCCAATAGGCATAATCGCGTTAAAGAATGTCAGACAATACTTCAAAGGGTTACATATCTGGAGGAACAAAAAACATGCAGAGCCTGCTTCTCCGGAATGGGTAAAACGCACCCCGCAAAACGCATGCAAATGCTCTATTCATTTTATAGGAAAAACAAACAGCAAACGAAACGCCGAAAAAGGACCGCGTTCATACCGATGTCCAAATGGGAGAACATACTAAAAAACTTCAAGGGCCTTCACATACCAACGGTAAACATAACAAAACGGATAACAGAAGCAGAAGGCGAAGAACCGACGGTGGCCGTAATAATAGGAATCATCAACAAAATGCGAAACGGAACGGCCCCCGGAACGGATCAAGTTGTAATCGAGCTTTACAAAGCGATGCCCCAAACATTACAGGAAGCCGTAACCAAACACATAATTAAAGCCTGGTCAGAGAACACAGTACCGGACACGTGGCTCGAGACCGTACAGGTACCAATTCCAAAAAAAAAACAATCCTAAAGATGTGAACGAGTATCGGCGCATAACGATTTGCAACACGGGCTATAGAATTTACGCTACATACTTACTTAAAAAACTTGACGACATAATAACGGAACTAGGCAGTTACCAAGCGGCTTTCTTAAACAATAGATCAACAGATGACCACATTTTTACGCTCAAAAGGGTTCTAGACGAGGAATGGCGTGCAGGTAAACGAACGTACGTTCTCGCCCTCGACATAGAAAAAGCATTTGACAACATTGACCTGAAGGCATTAAGAGACATATTATTACAACGAACCAACAAATCGATGACCAACAGGATAATCACGGCATGCTTGAATGAAAGAACATGCATCAAATGGTGCGGCCAGCAAAGCAGCTGGATTATCAAAGGAAAGGGAGTTAAACAAGGTTGCCCCCTGTCCCCCCGCCTTTTTACATTGGTCATCGATGAAGTTCTAAGAACCTTCGAAGAGGAAACTCAGTTAATCAAACTAGATCAGGACCGCGAAATCTCCCTCCCTCTAGTCTTATCATTTGCGGATGACCTTATTCTCATTACAGATGAGCTAGAAGGACTAGAACGCATCTTATACCACATAAAACCCTTACTTAATAGTGTAGGCCTTCAAATAAACGAAACAAAAACAAAAATTATAATTAGGGACCCCATAAAATTACAGAAAACGACCCACGTGACTCTCAACGGAATAAATATACCAACAGCAGATGAAATCAAATACCTAGGCACTTACATAACGTCCGCGTTAAGCAGAAAAAACTCAATTAGAAAACGATGCCAACAGGCCACGAGAAACGCTAAATCTTTACTACCATTCATATTGAACTCAAAAATGGATTGGAAACTAGCTACACTTATGTATCGAATGATTATCGTACCTTGTATGATATATGGCTTAAAAGTATCAGCACTCACAAAGGCGAACCGTTCAAGACTGAGAAGATATGAAAGAGTTATCATGAGAGACTTAATCAACCATGCTAGGAACAAACCGAGACTTAAGAAAATGCATCAAATCTTAGACGGTAAAACTATAACAAAACGCATCAAGAACCACAGGATATGCTACCTAGCACACATTTTGAGACGCTCTGAACCACACCTGTTACATGCAGCAATGCAGTACAAGGCCAAATGTAAAAAGGTCGGACGACCTATTTACACATGGAATGACAACCTAAAACAGGACATGAAATACTTCGACAAGGAAATCCAGTTTTGGAGGGACACGGCTGGAGACAGAAATAAGATAAAAAAAGCGGCTAGTGATATCTACAAAAAACCAGAAACTGATAGCAGCGAGAACTCGGAAGACGACCAAGAAAACAACAACACGGAACATAGCGAAGCCTTGACATAGAAAAGAGCCAAGCAAACGGTTAACCCCACCAAAAGATGCATCGGTGAAGCTCGACCTGGATCAACATGCCGGCGACGACGCGAAAAGATGCCCTCCTATAGACAAATATCACCCTTCTCTCCACTAGTCCAATGCTTACTTAAGGCTGCATAGTCGGTAGGCTCGTAATCCTTTCCTATCCTATGGGCACGTCTTCCCTACCAATACAGCGCCCCCCGGTCTACTTCTTGATATGCAATGGCCCATGTAGCACCATGAAATATGAGGCTTCAAAGGCTAGTGCAAATCTTGGGGTTCATTCGATTATTCGAGTCTGGTCAAACCACGCTGGGAGCGGTGCAATTCATTTCATTTCATTTCATTTCATACGTAATATATTATGACATACGCTCAAAGAACCTTTACTCGTCTACAGCAAGCATACGCTTGTCAGCTAGACTGACCCGCTATTGTTTCTGTTTTCTTGTCTAAATTCATATGCCATTATCTTATGATTACTAATATAGGTGCTTTGCGACTGGCTGGGTTCGATCTCACGAACTATGACTCAAAAGTTGGAACCGCTTTACTGGGCCACCACTGCTCGTACCTACTCGTAAGTGGTGAATTGATAAACACCCAGATCGGGTAAAAACACGACCTGGGTGTTTATGTTTAGCCCATGGCTTCGTTCTTATTAGTAGCTCTTGCGACCTAGTGGTCTAACAAGGCATTCTAAAAGAAATAATTCATTAGCGAAATAATTAGTAATCAACCTGCTTTAAACCCTCTTATATATCACATCACCCCACTGACACATTTATACAGCTATACTTCTTAGAAACCGTTGACCTGATGCACGTTGCACCGTTTCCCATTATTAATACTACTTATATTTATCGATTGCCTTCAAAGAATCGGAATGGACAATGAAGCTTTGATTTCATAAGAGAATGGTTAGCTTCGTGGCAAGGTGGAATTGGAAGGATGTTGCCTCTTATTAATATAAGTAGAAGGAATCGTCTAAATTGAGGTAATTGTAGTTTAGGGACTATGGTTTGGGTTTGTAGTAAATTATTCGATGCCTGCTTTCAATACGCTGAAGAAAAACGTCGAAAGGAAAAATATCTTAGATCCCAAAATTAGAAGACGAAACGAAACGACGAAATTAAAATATGTGACATCCATCAAACTGAACTGGGCCCGTGTGGTAGATTACACTTACATTCCACACTCTCTCACAGTAACGAGGCCTGTGGGAAAATTATAGGCCATTATGTTTTTAATGATGTCTTCTAGACAGTGTTGATCATGAGTTTCTTCGGCGTAGGACATATTATAGTGTACTCTGACACAGATGCAATTAATCTTTCCTCTATCTGGTGAAATGGTAATCCGACACGACCACAATGCGATCAGGTGCAGGACCAACGGCCTAACGTGCTTTTCAAGGCACAGAAGTATCACACTGCCAACTGCAATACTCCGGGGACTGGCATTTTACGAGCTCTTCAAACCCTAAACAATATATTTACACAACAAGAAATTGTGTATTAAAAAAAACCGACCAAGTGCGAGTCGGACTCGCGCACCGAGGTTTCCGTACAAACCTGTAGGTATTCTCGGTTTATGCATAAGGTTTATGTTTATGAAATTAAGTGTTTTTTTTTATATTTGAGTTGATTGAATGAAAGGTAAATTGCTGTTTACGATTTATGACGTATTAAAAAAAAACTACTTACTAGATCTCGTTCAAACCAATTTTCGGTTGAAGTTTACATGGTTATGTACATCATATATTTTTTTTAGTTTTATCATTCTCTTATTTTAGAAGTTACGGGGGGGGGGGGACACTCATTTTACCACTTTGGAAGTGTCTCTCGCGCAAACTATTCAGTTTAGAAAAAAATGATATTAGTAACCTCAATACCATTTTTGAAGACCTATTCATAGATACCCCACACGTATGGGTATGATGAAAAAAGAAATTTTGAGTTTCAGTTTTAAGTATGGGGAACCCTAAAATTTATTGTTTTTTTTTTCTATTTTAGTGTAAAAATCTTATTGCGGTTTACAGAATACATCTACTTACCAAGTTTAGCATAGCTCTCATAGTTTCGGAGAAAAGTCGCTGTGACATACGGACGGACGGACAGACAGACAGATATGACGAATCAATAATAATTTTGCCATTTGGCAACGGAATCCTAAAAATGATGTTTTTTAGGGTGTTTTATACACCCTAAATGAAGAAGAAGGCGCCCCAAGTGTAGTATATACAAAGCTTACTACGATTCCCAACACCCGACGCACCTTGGATACAAGAGAGATGAGATTCAGATAGACTCTACGTTACCGAATGCTACTAGTAGGTACCGTAGAGTCTATCTGACAAATTAATTCACCACGATGGTACATCGAACGTGGAGGCGATCGGCGGCGGCGACCTCTCGCGTCCGGCCCTGGTGCGAGCCATGGTACGGAGCGAGAGGGAATGGGAAGCCGTTACCTCCTTCTGCGAAGCAGTGATGCTCGCGAAGGAGGAGGCGGGGCGCGTGAGGGAGTGGCAGTCTCTGCGCCCTCATGCCCCTAGCCGCCGCAGGAGGAGACGCCCCGGGCGTCGGGAGTCAATTGCGGACTCCCGGCCACCGTAGGCGCGAGCTTGCGGGTGGCGAGCAATGGGTGGCTCGCCGCCCGGTAAGGACCAGGCTCGGGTCGACGGCGCGCAGTGTTCCACGCGCGCCTCAAAGAGATGTCAGCAGCAGTGTAGGGGTCTACTAGGACCGATGCCTGCCGGGGTCGCGTGATTGTTCGAAAGAGATACCGTGACCCTGGCACATGGGCAACTGATGGAACACGGGTGGGTTTTAGTCAGTAAAAGTCTGACACGCCCTCCCGCTCCGCCCAGAGCGGGAGAAGTCATTTGATGATTTCCCATCCTGAAAAAAAAAAAAAAAAATGTTACATCGAAACAACTTTCTTCAGATACACGCCCAATGGCCTTTTTGGACCCAAATAACTAAAACGTACTCTATGAACACCCACCACAAACTCTTCAGACCCACTTTCAAAGCTCAGCCGATATTGACGGGTTTTCAAACAATAATATAATACTACTGCTCTAATATTTCACTAATAGGAAGAAACAGTATTTCTGGGTGTCATAGAAAATTTATTTTTTCTTAATTTTTTTCGCAATTTTAAAGTTAGTATCAGGGTTGTATGTTGACCAAAATTCGATTCACGGCCATTACAATAAATACCTGAAAGTTCATAAAGTTTCATAGAATGACCATCTCATATGATGGTCATTCAAAATTTGATATTCGCGGGCTAACTTAGTGCGTCTTCCTTAAACAAAACAATCACACACGGACAAAGTCACGGGCAGAACCTAAAACTCAAATGTAACTCCATCAGTCTTTTTGCTCTATTAACGCTTTAACAGCTAACCTCATTTTGATGAAATTTTGGTACACTGGTGCACCATTTTTTTATTTATTTAAGAAAGTCTTCATATTAAGACAGTCGTATTATAACTAAATGGCTTATGCTATGTGCAATACATTTATTGATCTGCAAACTAGGGGGGTCCCTGTATCTTAGCGAGCAGTATCCCTCCGCAGCAATGTCACATGTCAATATTAGTGACATACTAAATATTACAAATTGTTTTTATTTTTAACCGTAACCGTAAAGCTAAGTGCCATGATCTAGGTTAAGATATAAGCAAATATAAGAAATATAATTTTTATCCTAGTAGTACGTTCCTATGGAATGATTTCTGATTTCTGATTTTTTTTTATTATCATGGTTTGCAAAAGTTCATATTTCTAAGAACTTCAATACTTTGGTGATTGGAACGAAATATTCACTTAATGCTAAGAATCAATCTGTAAACCATTACAAAGGCCTGAAAGTCTTCGATTGAAGTAACTAAAGGTAATGAATTTTCTTGAAAGCAGACATTATACGAACTCTATCGTATGATTGAACTAAATCACTGCTATTTTTCTCATGAAGACATTTGTTCTAATACACATACAGACATACATAAACTCACGCCTATTGAAATGCGAGTAGGCAGAAACTAAAGAACGGTACCTGCTACGATCCTAACATATTCATTTTGCCTAGGTCTTATGGGTTGTGTAACGCGCACACTGGTTACGAGTACTACACTTCTGAGTACTCTGAAGAACATCACCAATAATTTATTATATTTATTTATTCACACCAATAAGTACAACATGTTATAGTAAGTATCCTAAAACGATGTTCACACGAATGAAACAATCTACACCGTGACATTTTAATCGTCTTACAACGGCAGCCCACTTCATGTAACCAATGACTACTATACATCCATAAGAAAAAAATTAACATTAGAATAACTAAAAAATAAAAATATTACTCATTATGATGACGCATGACGTGGTTTAAATTTGATATTTTGTCTCATGGAAAATGGAGATGGAATGATCTAGCCGACTCGTGCACTGGGTAGGTGTGTTCTCTACCGTATATACGTAAATATTATTAACAGGATGTTTTATAATTCTAATGCATTATTTATTTTAATTTATTTCTATTATCTTAATTAATGGTAACAATTTTTAATCACGCCTAGAGGTATATTATGTCGGATACATTGAGTCGACAACCTTTGTAAGAATACTAAAATGTCACTGTGTATATATTATAAAATATCATCATCATCGTCATCATTTCAGCCGTAAGTCGTCCACTGTTGGACTTAGGCCTCCCCCAATTTAGGGGGCTTTGCCATAATCGCCACGCTTGGCATGCGGGTTAGCGATCGCAGTATGGTGGTAAAATGCATAGAGAACGCTGCAACCCATTCTCTAGTAAGTCCTTTAATCGCCTTTTACGACACCCACGGGAAGAAATGGGGTGGTGTTATTCTTAAACATAGTATATAGTATTCAAAGTATGCCTTCTTCAACGCACCTTTGTGCTCCTGATAAAAATTTCGGCTGGCTATTATATCCTCCTAGGGCGTTTCCTTCGGCTTATGTTAACTACCCTTGATTCAAGGTCAATGTTCCTGATTCAGGGTTTGCCATCTAAGCATACTTTTTATCAATTTTTGTAACTAGATCTTCTTTTAAACCACACTGTTGTCTTATAACATAATTCCTCAGCCTATCATTAATAGCCCCGCCGCCACACATGCTTCGCAAAGAACGCATTTCCACAGCATTTATTCCACTTTCAACCTTTTTCTGTTAACGCAACGTTCACTTCAAAGTAATGCGAAAGTAACTGACTCGTTTTCACGTTTTAATGGTGGCATAGATTTCAACGATGCAGGTGGACCATGACCTGATTTAGGCTAGTAATCTGTTTCCGTGAAATAATTTCTGACATCCATTTGAAAAGTTTATATTGTCCACGAATTTCAATACTTAGGTAAATATAATAGGACAAAATATTGACTACATGAAAGGAATCAATCTGCACACAATTACTAAGCCCTCAAAGTCTACTTTTGAGGTAGTTAAAGGTAATAGATTTTCTTGAAATTAGACGTTATTGGAACTCAATCGAATAATTGAATGATTGAACTGAATCACTGCCTTCATCTGTTATTAGGACTTAACATGAAGACATTATTTAAAGTATCTCGCTCGCACGACTTATTCAATGTATACTTTGTACTTAAGGGGATTACCTCGCTCAAATCCTGAAAATACCGTGTGTTTAAAGAAGTTTGTAGATGAATCCTTTTGTGCGTTTTCAATATAAAAATATATGTTAAACTAAAGGTCATCACAAATACATTGTATTGTTTAAAATTTTAATAAACTTACTCAAATTTTATCAAAAAGTCGTAACAAATAGGTCCTATTTCAACCTAAATTGAAAATTTTCTCTATAACGGCTCAATAACTCGGCATAAATTTTGTACCAAAAATACGTAATGATGTATTTAACAATGTGTACTGATTTTTTTCTCTTATTTCTTTTAATATTATTTCTTTAATAGCTTTATCTTTAATTATTATGATGTGTTTTTTGTTTATGTGCTCACACCATAATATTAATATAAGTCTATACGTGAGGACTTGTAATTGGCTTTCGGATGTCTAATATTTTTTTTGTCTGTTTTATTTAGCTGTAAGTCCTCCATGTACTAAATAAATAAATAAATAAATAAATAAATAAAAATATTTTATAAAAATCCGAAATTTCGCGAAAAGCACTATGTCACTCCCGCACTCGTCCCTCTCTCTCTCGTCGTTTCGTCGTAAGTTAGTACGAGGCAGCATGCTCAAGGTCATTGGGCAATGTAATGCCCTCAAGTATTTTTGGAATAGAGTTCTTTAACCGGTCAATTACCGTAATTACAGACACAATTAAAAAACGATTGCTTCCATACCAAATGTGGTATCTCAGGGACTTAGAGGTTAACGCAGCTTGCAATAGGAGCAAAATGTTGAAATCATCCCGTAACAAGAAAGCGTTATCAAACGACTTTGTATAATACAGAGAGAATGAGATAGTTTTCATAGTTTTCGAGTGTGCTGAAGCAATTATTGAGGTCAAAATAACCAAGACAAGGAAGCTGATAAAAAATTAAAAAGTCGTATCGTTTCCGAGGATGCTCAAGCCTATTCAACTCAGCCTATCGCAGTCCACTGCTGGACATAGGCCTCTCCCATGCTGCGTGACAACACTCTGTCAATATTGAAAGCTGAAGCCTATATTGCGGTCAAAATAAAGTGTGAGTATTTTAAAGATACAATAAACGACGTTACTTTTAGAGTTAAAGGAAAAACGCAAAGAACTTCGCTCTCGACGGGGTCCCCCGACCTCATTCGTTTTTTTTTCATACACTAATGCTGGGTATAAAGTAACCTATATCCTGATCGAAATTCTAGGCTTCCCTTCTATCGGTCCGCGAGGACCGATGCCTGCCAGGGCCGAGATCTGTTCGAAAGAGTTACCGTGGCCCTGGCATATAGGCAACTGAAGGAAAACGAGTGCGTTTTAGTCAGTTAAAGTCTGACACGAAGAGCGGGAGACGTCATTTGATGATTTCCCCACAAAAGAAAAGGCTACTCTTCTGTAAATTTTCTAATTCCATTATGACTGGTTCAGTAATTTAGGCAGCAGTTGAGGTAAGAGAAAGACAGAAATTTTACATATTATATACAGTTAATGGATGGATAATTGATGATTTATCTGATTCGAAACGTACTTTAGGGATCCGTACAGGAGTCGATTGCGGACTCCCGGCCACCGTAGGCGCGAGCTTGCGGGTGGCGAGCAATGGGTAGCTCGCCGCCCGGTAAGGACCAAGCTCGAGTCGACGGCGCGCAGTGTTCCACGCGCGCCTCAAAGAGATGTCAGCAGCAGTGTAGGGGTCTACTAGGACCGATGCCTGCCGGGGTCGCGTGATTGTTCGAAAGAGATACCGTGACCCTGGCACATGGGCAACTGATGGAACACGGGTGGGTTTTAGTCAGTAAAAGTCTGACACGCCCTCCCGCTCCGCCCAGAGCGGGAGAAGTCATTTGATGATTTCCCATCCTGAAAAAAAAAAAAAAAAAAAGGGATCCGTACACAAAGGGTGTCGATGAGACCTATTACTAAGGCTCCGCTGTCCTTTTATCTGTCTATATCTTTTGAACAGCAATAGGTAAACTTTTGAATTTTCACTAAGTGTGAAATTTTATGTGAAAAGCTGGACTGTTTAACATAATATTATATTACATTTGAACAAACAATTTCATGCAGTCGAAGCCATCTCCTTAAATTTAACAATGTAAGCGCGTGGGCGCGCTCGTGTGTCTTCGTTGGCGTTAGCGGAGCAAGAGAGCGGCTCTCTCGACGCGTTGCGGGGCGTGACATCACTATAGCGCACCCCGCGCCTACCCGCGTGGGGTGCGCTATAGTGATGTGAAGCGCGGCGTAGGTGATTTTCTGGTCGCGTAGTGTTGGCGCGAATAAACAATAAATACTTTTACTATTACCTCGGACTGTAATTGATAACAATAATTACTTTTAATACATATTGCATACATTTTTAATTTTTTTATAAATATAAAAAAAATGTGGTCCACCGGTATCGGGAACAGAGTCCAAGCTACTGGTGGTTAGGGCTCCAGAGACAGGAACCTCCTCACGTTGCGAGCCGCGTCGAGGGGTACTACCTTCTGAATCAGGCTCTTCACCTAGACGCCTAACGAAAACCTCGAGAGATGTTGGTCGAGGCTCTTTGCTATAAGGCCATATAATGTAATGATTTATCGGTAAAATGATTGCAGAGTCAACGTTCCTCATGCCAACAACCTCGTGTGCTGAGTCAAGTAGTTATAGTTTATTTTTTTAACTTGCTCCTTGATTTATTACTATTAAATTAAGGACTCAACCTCTTAAAATATATTTCTATTTTCTTTTTTAAAGTTCACTTTCTACTACTACTACTACTATCTCAGCCGCAAGACGTCCACTGCTGGACATAGGCCATCCCTATTTGGAAGGCTTTGCCGTAATCGCCACGCTTGGCAAGCGGGTTGGCGATCGCAGTATGATGGTAAAATGCATAGAGAACGCTGCTGCCCATTCACACTTTCTACGCGTTCGGATTTTTATTTTTATTTTAATCGTTTTACAACAACGAAGATACGATGGGCTTACCTAAAGTCTACGAAAAACAGATTACAACAAAAATAATGCCATTATACCTAATTCTTTTTTCTTTTCTACTAATGTCATCGACCTTTAATGCTTTTCCTCTCCAAAATCTATTAAGAACATGTCACTCCTAAGTTAACTAAATGAGGACATCCATTATCAACGCTTGACAAAAAAATATCTTTCATATTAAGATACACAACAAACTACTATCGATTTAAGATTATATCCTGCAGACCCAACTTAGAATTAACACTTCACAAAATTTTCACTCACTTTTATACTGATCAAAATAAGGTCCACATTCGCATGGTTTTCAGTTAAGTGGTGGTAAAAAAGGACGTAACAGCATTTTCCCTATCCAGAAGGGATTTTTTTCAGACAGTTTATGATCGTTTAAGATATCTCTGGAGCGTTTCCTTGCACGATGTCATCTATTCGATATAGATAATACTTTTCTAATATTGTTTGAACAATATTTTCGGTAATCTGTGCGTGTACGCCTCAATTTTTTTGGGATAGAAAATAGAGCAGTTTCTTGGTATTCAGCGCGCGTAGTTTTTAAAGGTGGGAAACGTGTTGGTTTTCAGAATTGTAAGTGGGTATAAATAAGTAGATACATAACTATGGAAGATTGTACAATTCTCTTTGTCAATGATTCGCTAGTAGGTATGTAGAATATTGATTTGAAGAAAGATGGTGATGTAATTTGTTTTTTCATACTTTGATATACTTTTGTCACTAGACCTCCTTTTAAACCGCACTTTGACATAATCTATCTACTAATGTCTGTATACCCAACAGCCGGCGTAGCATGACCAATCCTATATCTATTCTACCAAGAACAAAAAAAGTACCTTATGTATTTAAATTCTTTAAAAATGTTTCTATCTCATCAGAAAAATTGTCATCAAACTTGACATCGTACTCTTGTCGACTGACGAATCACAAACATCTCTTTTTTTCAGTTTTACACAATATTTCTACGATACAATCTATCATTTTGTCTTCTCTTCCGTCGACAAGTTCCGTTTCCAGGCGGTCATGCTACGCGTGCAGGACCCTACGTTTAATCCGATTGAAAGTTACATGTTAACGTGCGTAGTATTTAGTAACTTCCGAATTGTCTAAGTAAAAAAAAAATAGTACCTAAATTGTTACAACGAAATCTTTAATTATTTTTCAGTAGGACCCTCCGCTGTTTGAAGTTCTAGAGTATAGACAAAATTTATATGGTCCCGTTTAGCAGCGTATTAGTACCTTAATAATTATTTAATGAGGAATGCACTTGCTCAACTTTTATCAAGCCAGCAGTACGCTATTTCATTTTGAGGCTTTCAGTCAAGACAGTCATACACGTATTTCTTATAAGCATTTTATTTGTATTTTTCAAATAACCTTACGTTTAATTCAAAAAGTTTGTATTTTAGTTGAAAATTTGTTTTAAATATTTAGTGGGTACTTTTTCAGCGAAAAAACGTTTCGTTTGGTCGATGTATGAGCTTTCACAGCTTTTAGTAGGTATCTGTCACATCCCTGGCCTAAGCAAGGTCCTTCCTTCCGCTCTAGTTATAAGCCTTGAAGCCCTGGCTGGGGTCTTAATTTATTAAGGTAGCCTCAGGCAAGTCCAGCTTAGCAGCCAATGGAGACTTTTTACGGAAGTACGTTCCTGTGGTAAAATTTTCTACCTCAACCTCCAAATTAAATAAAAAATACGTTGAAAATTTGGAAATTCTGTTCACTACCGACGCTTGTATTCATAAAATATCATCCTATCACTAGAACCGTTAGCTGTAGTACAATAAGTGGTCCTGCAAAGCTAACACTATCGGCTTACACACGATTAAAATATATTGGGGCTTGAAACTAAATGGATATCGTGTAGGTTGACTGAAACGATGTCATAGAATGTGGTCAGGTTTTGGAGCAGTTGTTTATTCTTGTTGGTTTTGTCAGAACCGGGCTCAACCAAACTGCCTAGCGTATTCCCAACTATGTTGTGGCGTCTAATATAATCGAATGTAGACGGATTGGAGTGAAGATATACTATAACTGCAAAATTAATAAATGGGTTGAAACGGCTTTTGTTAGAGAAAGCTTTTAACGAGCATTACAGCACTTACGAGTTTTTGACTGATAAACTAACATAACCCTGACTTTAAATGAAACAAATGGACTATTTTATTATTAGTTATTCAAGTAATAAACTTTGACTTTTAATTATTTTTGACTACAATATTAAATTGATATTTGACTTATTATGATTATATAGGTAACTAATTAATTTTGACATTATGCAGTTCAGAACTTTTAAACCTTTTTCTTAATTTTTGTTGTAATTCATGTTCGAGTTAATTTTGTGATTATTATTTTATTTTCTAACTCATTTATATTTTGTACGCCATTACGGCAAAACATGACAGTGTTTCAATCGAACTTTTATGTAACATCTTGCATTTATGCGTATACTCATGTTTTAGCAAAATAAATATCTTGTACCGTTATTTTACATGCAACGACTGCCTATTTGATCTCCACAACTCAAGGTACTCGGTTCGGTCAAAGAGTGAACTACGCTGGCTGCGGCCGATTCGTGCATGAGCTCATCACATATCGTGACCCGTTGCGTGCCTGACAAGCACGTTAAGCCATTTATCCCGGCTGTCTTTCGTCAATCTTTAATAGTGTAATAACTGTTGCGGATAGTCAGCAGCTCAAAAGTTTGACAACCTGCCTTACTAATGGGTATCGTGTTACCCTGTAACTAGGTTGTGGAAATCAAATTCAAAGAAATTATTTCAAACAAACCATTTACAGGCATTTATGAATTATAAAGGGTTGGTTAGTCAGAAAGACGAAGCTATTTTCCCATTCCAAAGCGCAGTAGGTTCGTATGGATAAGAAGTACACGGACTCTCTTAAATAAAAATACTGTTTCAAAATATTCGTTCCATCATTCATACTTTTTTTTTTTTTTTGTTCTTTTCTGTACCATGGCAATCTGTCCTAGAACAATAAGCCACTGAGTTGACCAACTCTATTGAGTTTGGTTATGACGTTAATTTAAATTAGTGAGCTTCTAATGATGTGGTGAAGCACTCATCTCTCTATGCGAATCTGTCGCTAAGGCTGGGGATGTCACATCTCTTAAGCCTCGTGTGCTGCTGTCCTCCTACTCCTGTCAGTGCTAGTGCTAGCTCGTTTGTATGCTGTGCAAGTCTTTTCTGGTATCTCAGGCTTATTTCTTGCTTTACCGTTCGAATATTGAGGTCTAGGTACATGTATTTGTTGCTTATACTTTGGGGTATATTAAACATGTTTCTTAGCGCTTTGCTCTGAAATCTCTCTAGGATGTCGATGTTGCTCTTGCTTGCTGTGCCCCAAAGTTGAATGCCATACGTCCAGATCGGCTTAATGATAGCTTTGTAAACCAACATTTTGCTCTCGTTGCTTAGGTGGGATTGGCGACCTGTTAGCCAATATAAACTGCGCAGTTTGCTGTCGAGTTGCTTACGCTTGGTCCAGATGTACTTCTGCCAAGTTAATCTCCGATCTAAGTGTACACCCAAGTATTTAGCATGTTCTGCTTGCGGGATGTCTTCGTTGTACAATTTTACTGGCGGGCAGGTTTCTTTTCGGAGTGTGAAGGTCACGTGAGTGGACTTGGTTTGGTTTGCTTTTATTCTCCACTGTTTTAACCACTTCTCTATTTCATTTAGATGGTTTTGTAGTTGGAAAGAAGCAGTTCCTGAGTTGGAATGTACTGACAAAACTGCAGTATCATCAGCGTAGGTCGCAGTTGTTATGTCCCTATTAGTTGGAAGGTCCGCAGTGTATATCAGGTAAAGAACCGGTCCCAGTATGCTACCCTGGGGGACACCTGAGCGTATCTCATGTAGGGCAGAATACTCACTGTTATACTTAACTTGGAAGCTTCTTTGGTTGAGGTAGGATAATAAAATGTAGAACGGTAGAACGCGTGCGGGAGTGTCTTTTTAAGCTTGTATGCCAGTCCATCGTGCCAGACCTTGTCGAAAGCTTGGCTTATATCTAAAAAGGCAGCAGAGCAGTATAATCGATTTTCTAAGCATCTACTGATGACGTCGCGTCGACATTCATACTGAAATTATATTGGTGAGAACAAGTTCAGATAAGCAGTCACTCTATGTAAAGTGGTATTTAGCTGCATCTAGTTCGAATGAAAGACGACACCAACATAGATGGGAAAAGTGTGCTACTAGAGCAATGGTGGCCCCGGGGAACGGCTCTTTTTATTCTTGGTTGGAAATCTTCAAATCAAAATATTTTTATTTCACATAAATCTACATGGGCACTTAAAAAACGTCAGCAGAAGCTAGGTGCACGATTCCAAATTGTTGATTTCTATAGAGAAGAGCCGGCAAAAAACTCCACGCTTACTCTTTCAAAAATAATTGGTTTCAAATTACAGTGCTAATAGGTATGAGAGGACGGTACAGGCTCAGGGTGCAGGCCTGTCAAAAAGTACCAGGTACTGAATAAAATAGAAAAATGTCTACAGTCTACAAGGCCTACAACGTTCTCACATTCACAAAGTATAAAAGTATAAAATAATCTACATAAATAATAGTATTTCATAAATAAGACATATTACACTATTTAAACCAAATGTCATTATTGCCAAGACAACCAATATTAAAGAGTTCAAATGACGTCTCCCGCTCTAGGCGGAGCGGAAGGGCGTTCAAACTTTTACTGATTAAAACCCACCCGTGCTCTTTGAGTGGCCTGTACCACTGTAACTCTTTCGAGTAAATGCGCGAGCCTGGCAGGAGTGGTAACAGCCGCTACTTACGAGTTGTAAGTCATTGTGTTAATCAAATTCATCCCCACTGCTCTCAAAACAGTGAAGGAAAACATCGTGAGTAAACCGGGATGTCCTCGATCCAAAAATTGAAGACATGTGACATCTACTAACCCGCACTAAAGCCCACATGCTGGAGTATGCCCAACTCCCTCTCACAAAACGGAGGCCTGTTTCCCAGCTGTGGGAGCACCATTGGCTGAATATGCTCAACAAGAGCCTCGCAAACGACAAATATAGTAATAAAGTTAAAGTTACAAATCGTTTACAATTCATATCACAATCGATGTTGAAACGCCAGTAAATATAAAGCGCGTCGTCCACCACACAAGTTATACGCCAGTGTTGTGATGTAAAGCGGACACTTTATCCCGGACGCGTGATGGTATCAAATAGTGATGCGCGGTTTTAGTGATAGCGACTTTTATGTTTATTTTTGTGTTTTCTTTTTCTGTTAAACGAATAATAATACAATAGTCTTGAAAAATATCGTGAATCGTCTATGGTTAAGGCCTTTTTTTGTGGGTGGGAAATCATCAAATGACGTCTTCCACTCTTGGACGGACCGGGAGGGCGTGTCAGACATTTGCTGACTAAAACCCACTCCTGTTCCTTCAGATGCCCATATGTCAGGGTCACGGTATCTCTTTCGAACAAATCTCGCGACCCTGGCAGATGGTTAAGGCCTTGCCTTTCGTGCAAGGCTTCATTTTGGGTAAATAACACGATGGGTATCATATATGTCGGAACAAGAGGCCGATTGAAGCCGGATTCTTCATCGTTGAACATTTTGGTGGGCGTAGATGTGTGTGATACGGGTGATAAGAAAAATTTTGAAGATGATTATTGATTTTTAGGTTATATTGAACTTGCCAAACGAAACGTTGGGCAATTTCTAGACACTTGTTGCCCGCACGATGACAGATGGCCACACCGCCTGTAGCCGCTCTAGTCAACTTGCACGAATGTCGGGATAGACTCTGTCTAAGCGCACCAACTTCACGCTTGCGTTGTCAATTGACATCCCGTACTCATGACCCTTCCGATAAATATATCAAACTATGATATAACCAATAGCTAATTTTTCATCATTTTCTGCCTAGCCTTTTCCCAGCTATGTTGGGGTCGTCTTCTAGTCTAACCAAATGCAGCTGAGTACCAGTATTTTACATGGAGCGACTACTTATCTGACCTCCACAACCCAGTTACTGGGTAATACGATACCCCTTGGGAAGACTGGTTGTCAGACTTTCGGGCTTCTAACGACCAGAAACTACTGTCTAAGATCTACGAAAGATAACCGGGACCAAAGGCTAAAGTGCTTTCCGAGGCACGGAAGGGTGCTGGTATGTAAAGATGGTCACCCTATTCGCTGTTTTTTGTTTTATCATATTTGGATATCAGCTTCATTTTGTATTATATTTTAACTTCAAAGACTTTATGGGTATATTACATATCTAAACATGTCAAAATATGAGAAAACAGTATTGCTCAAGTCACTTCAAGTAATAACACTAACAGTGGTCATTGAATTCCCAAAAAAAAATTAAATAGACTTCTATTTTACTCATCGCGTCTGCAGAGTTTAGCAATCTAATTTAAAATCTTCGTTATTTCAGATATAACTCTCAAAGTTGAAAAAACGTATTATTTTTAATTTTCCAATCCGCTTACAGAAACGCCTAACCTTACCGATGCAAATGTCCATAGTTTGAAAGTTGGCGTTATCTTTCAGTTCTGCAGAGATTTACGGGTTAACTTCTGTCAGGGGCCTTTTGTTAAATATCTTGACTTCTTATTAAAAGTATAACAAAACACGAGTTTTGCTGTATTGTCTCCATTTTTATGCATTTTTGAGTTTATAGCAGAAGTTCTTTGAGTTTTAAGAAATATTAAAACAGTTGGAATAATTATGACTAAAAAAAAATATGCTGTTTCCAAATTTACAGAATTAAGAAAGTATTGCTATGTAAATTAGTGGGCTCGGTGTGACAAGAGATGCCAAAATAGATAAAAATAAAAATAAACTTTGTATTTACATGTGACAAGCGAGTTCCAACGTCTTTAATCGTTCACTATTCAAGGCATTTCTCTGAACTTATTCGAAATTAACTTTTGCCCACAACATTCTACTGAGATCAAAGTATTCTATGTCCTAACCTAAATCATGGCCTACATATGTGATAATTTCAACTAAATTCGTTCAGACATTTTAGCGTGAAAGCGTTTCAAATAAACAAAGTTAATTTAGCAGGACTAAAGTAATTTTTCATGAAACCTTAAAACGCCAATCGAAAACATCGAATCTATCACCCTTGTAAATAAACCTTTAAAATAAATCCAAAGTGAAAATAAAACTCCGGTATTCACTCACAGCTCCTTACAGTATCAATTTACATTTCAAACCAGTCTATAGAAAATTTTTGCAGTCTCTGAAGCTAACTTAAATTCTCTGAGCTCCTCAACGTTAAGTAACACGTCCCTGCAATCACCACTTAACATCTACTAACTAAAAAGGTTTCATTTTCCCGGAAAAAACTAAGTCATTACACCATAAGGATCACTTTAACTTAATCACGACTCCCAAGTCCCACTCTCATTCCAGTCACGTCAGACCCGTCGACGGATCCCGGGATTTATATCCCGGTATCCCGGTACTGCATCGCATTACTATTCGTCCAAGCGGGCGTTGCATTTTTGCTGCCAAATACAATTTTGGACAACACAGCTAGAATGTGGCAAAATTGCTGGTCGTTTTGCATTTTCGGACGCGAAATTTTTCTTTTTAAAGATTACCCCTCGCTTTGTATGAAACGGTACTTGGTTGGATTCTAATTTGGAACGCCAGTGTTTTGTTTTTGAATGCAGTGTGTTCTGAATTGAATTTATTAAAATTTTGATGTTTTGTGGCATTTACTGAGGTTTACGTTAAACCTTAAGACTACAAATTTTAAATTACATGCATGTTTAAGCACATTTCTTTGATCCTGCACCTGCTAACTATAGCTTTGTACAGTTTAGGATCATTTTTTTAGGGTTCCGTTGCCAAAGGGCAAACAACGGAACCCTTATAGATTCGTCATGTCTGTCTGTCTGTCTGTCTGTCCGTCCGTCCGTATGTCACAGCCACTTTTTTCCGAAACTATAAGAGCTAGGCTGTTGAAACTTGGTAAGTAGATGTATTCTGTAAACCGCATTAAGATTTTTACACTAAAATAGAAAAAAAACAATAAATTTTAGGGTTCCCGATACATAGAACTGAAAATCAAAAAAATTTTTTTCATCATACCCTTACGTGTGGGGTATCTATGAATAGGTCTTTAAAAATGATATTGAGGTTTCTACCATTTTTTTTTTCTAAACTGAACAGTTTGTGCGAGAGACACTTCCAAAGTGGTAAAATGTGTCCCCCCCCCGTAACTTCTAAATTAAGAGAATGATAAAACTAAAAAAAATATATGATATACATTACCATGTAAACTACCACCGAAAATTGGTTTGAACGAGATCGAGTAAGTAGTTTTTTTTTAAAAACGTCATAAATCGTAAACCGCAATTTACCTTTCATTCAATCAACTGAAATTCCTGGTCCAAATATCAGGCCCCAGCCATGTAAGATCTCCCAGATTTAGCAAACATTTCATTGTTATTCTAATTCTCTACATAAAACTTTGATTTAACTTGACTTAAACACGTTTACTATTACACTATTAACCCAGTCATTGCGATTTAATTTAAATATCAATAACTTTCATCATATTATTTCAAGTTAAAAAGTGAAAGCGTTCAAAAATATTAGTCCCTAGCTATATGCAAAATTCGAAAATACGTGACATGTAAGCTTATGGCGTTTTTCATAACTTACTCAAGCGAAAGCCTTGATGGGAAGTTATTTGTAAACACGACCAATGCTGCGTCAGCTTTTTAGTTTTTAGTGCGGTCGCCGACTTTGTTACGGAAGTACGTGCTGTGCCAGTCATACTCTCAGTCCCTAGGTAAGTCATTTCAAAGATAGTAATTTAATAATTGATCTCATTACTTATTGTGAATTTCAGCTTTGTCTGCCTTGTTATTTTGATCAACTGCTGGTTTTCATGTTTATTTTAAATAATAGGTTATGTTAAATTTTGCTTTGATTCGTCAGTCCCTAGACCGTCAGGCCCTCGTCGTAAAAGTGATTAGGGCCTAATACCACACCTAGGTACTGACGGTCATACTATGTGATCCGTGGTTTTAATAATAAAATATGTGTATTTGTTCTAGAATATGGCACTTAAAAAGAAAACATTACTGTCCAAACAGGAACTCGGCAAAAACAACAACAACAAAAAATGTACAGTCTACCTCAGTATATTGAATATAATATGATACTAAATTTAAAATTGTAGGCAGACAATTCTACTAATTATATGAAATACCTTATTTTTTAAGATTAATATCTAAGTTATTTTATTTTGTTAAAGTTAATTTTGCAATAAAAATGTGATTAAACACACTAACCGTCTTTGGCGTCAGTCCCTAGTTAACTGATTTAAAAAGAAAAACTTGAATTTCTCTTAAAATACTTAGTAAAGTGACTGGCTCTTTTAGATGCCACAAAGTACGTGTTATACCCACAGTATAGAATTAAAAGTGTACTGATAACCATCTAAAAAGACCTTTGTTAAAATTAGGCCATAATTTAACCAAATTTTGAAGAACCACCCATAAGTATGTTTATCAGTTGTCTGGTTGCCACAGTACAGGCTCTGCCTAGTTTGCGATCAGATAACGGTGTGTTGGTTGTCCTAAGATATTATTATTAATTAAAGATAAAAGGAAAATTTACAATATGTGTTTGCCGTTCGTAACTAATGGTTGCCAAACATGGGCATTACGATGCTCATCACATATACTAGCAGTAGCTACAACCTATGATATTGCTTTAGACTCGACCATCTCTGCCTATTCGACTAGTAAGTAAGAAAACAAATTCACAACTATATAAGCACCTGTTTTTAATAAAGTCGGTTCACCGTAAGCCTTCTGTAACATTTTCAGTATCTCCGAACACGAAATTCTATTGGCGATGCAAAATTTAAGACAAACTCCTTGCTCGATGTTTTTGTGTATTCTGAAATTTACACTAGATATGATATACCTAACTGAAAACAGCACTGTATTTATTTTAAATAATGAAGGAGGCGGGGCGCGAGAGGGAGTGTCAGTCTCTGCGCCCTCACGTCCCTAGCCGCCACAGGAGGTGACGCCCCGGGCGTCGGGAGTCGATAGCGGACTCCCGGCCACCGTAGGCGCAAGCTTGCGGGTGGCGAGCAATAGGTTGCTTGCTGCCCGGTAAGGACCAGGCTCGGGTCAACGGCGCGTAGTGTTCCACAAGCACCTCAAAGAGATGTCAGCAATACCGTGGCCGAAATACGGTCTGGAGGACTGTACAAAGTTGAAACGACAGAAGGGCTTTCCTTTAAACTGTCTATACTAGGTACCATTTTCAAGCTCTGTACCAAAAATCAATTAAATGTGAACAGTAGTTTAGTCGCAAATGATTTTTTAAGTTTTTGCCCCGTTTGAACACAATGTATTTTTTCTGAGAGCTGATTATGTCTACGCATAGGTTATGCACCTTAAAACGATCGCGCGACGTTGCCGCTTTTACCTAGGTATCTAAGATCAGTTAAATTTATTTACAAAGTGATTGAAGTTTTACTTTGATTTGTAAGCTATTTAATTTGTTTGAAAAAAATAAACTAATTTTTGGTGCTTTTTATGTTTATACCGTATCGAATTAATACTGAACACGTATAGTATACGTAGTGTAATTTAATGCCCCTCTGTCATATCAACTCTGTATATTCTAGTCCAACAGACACTCCAACTGCATTACAAATACCTCCATTTACTTCGCGACACTAATTAGGAGAAGTTAATTACGTAAACAAGCACTCTAAATAAGGTGCAACGCGCTCATGCCAAATTGTTTGACCAGAACAGTAATATCCCTTACGGGAGTTGCACGTGATTTACTGGTTGGAAAAACCATTTGTTTAATACTCGTAGTTTTAACTAGTATAGTTGCATTAAAATGGCGCATTAAAAAACCCTATATGTGTCGAAATAATTTAATTTAAATATGTAGTGAATGACAATTGTATAATAATGAATGTAATTTAAAATATAATCAATGTGCTATGTGTATAATGCATATGTATAATTAATATTTACACGCTTGCTCGCAGGCAGAATACAATTACTCTTAAGTTATAAGATCTCACATTCACTAAAAATGTATTTCTTGCAAATAAACATTTGATTTGATTTGATTTAAAAACTTGACTTGTACAAGTGTCTTTGGGTCTGTTAGTTTGTTTTTATTTTTTATTCCACGGACTTCCAGCGCTCTTTTCGTATCTTCTTTTTCTTCTTCGGTCTTCTTCATTTAAAGATAGTTTTAACGTTTTAGTGTTTTAGAGGAACTCAGGTGTGTTTTAAAATGTACAAAAAAAATTACTTATGGTACGTACCCCACACCAATTGGTATACCACTACTTGCTATGTAAACAACAGAGACAGGAAGTATCAAAACATCGTCAAGAAACACAAAGTGGATTAAATACGTATTATCGAAGCTGACGCAAGAAGTACCCAAGCATAGTTAATACAATTAATAGAATACCACCCTGAGGCATAACCTATCTGTTATAGTAAGGGTTTTGGAAATCGAACCACACATCGCTGGAGATATCGCCACATATATATAAAAAAAATACATAGACAAATTTACGTAATACGTCAAATTTTCGTGCCTCTTGTTTATAATTTAACCATATCATGATCTGTTCCTTTCCTATTTAGTAGTCCACAGATAATATAATGATCATTCTCTTATTACCTGAAGAATTTAGAAAAAAAAAGAAAGAAAATACGTTTATTTGCAGCAAACATGATGTGCAGAAAGACAAACACAAAAAATTTTTTTAAGAAAAAGCTTGGGAAAACATGCGTCACGTCCACGCAAAACGGCCATCGTTCGGTATAATGCTGCGTCCCTATGCGAGACAGAGTCCCAGCGCTGGTTTTCACTAACAGCCGGCGCTGAAGTGATGACGTCAACCGGTGCAGCAAACAATTCAATTCAATTTGAGCTTCGATTACCTATGGTTTAGCCATAAAATCATTCCAGCGCTTCCCTAATGCCAGACCTGCTTACATACAGAATAAGTATGTGTTCCCTGCCAGGCCAAGCCTCACCATCGGATTTCAATAGCGCAGTGGAAGTTATGATGGGGGCTCTGGAGACAAGAGTGGCGAGCGAAACTGTCCGCCGTGCGCGGAGCAGAACAATATAATAATATAATTCAATAAGTACAATTACAATACGACAAACAAAGGACTCACCTGGTTGAAGAACACTGCTTCTACGGTTACCTGGATTTATGTATGTAAGTGAGTGTGTATTGTATTGTGTTGTGACGTTATGAGTATCTCCAGGTTACAATCACGGCCGCTGCAACCCGCCAGAGATTTTCTCCATCCAGACATGTGGTCTTCAAATCACGCGTTTTCCAATAGCGTCACTTAACCTCCAAAATACTTCAATTTCAACAAACTTAACCCGTATTATTTCACCAAATGGGGTTATTAAACACAAAACAATTGGGTCATGACTTGGGTCTTTTGGTGGACTTGGGTCCACCAAAACGACCGATTCTCAAGGATTAATTTACAAAAGGTCGCGAAAACCAAGCGGTGACAATCCTCCCTTGTTCAAGTACAAAATCAAAGAGAAAGAGAAGTGTCAAGTGTCAAACTTGACAAATCTAATGTCACTCCGTTCGGGCGCGTTCCAAAGGCGCACAGAGTAACCAATTTAAACGGGACTGAACAGTATGTATATGCTATTATCACCACGATAGCTCGCTGCGTTTTTCTTAGAAAATTAGCTTTATGCATTTAGCACGTGCCGGTACTTTAGACGTGAAGCAGATTTTAACAAAATAAAACAAAACGGTCAAGTACGAGTAGGGTTCGCACACAAAGCGTCCCGTACCACTGTATAATATTTAACACTACACATGAAAAAAAAGTTTCTTGTACTAACGGAAACATTAATCTGTTGGAAAACTGTGGTCCCCCCAACATAGGTCACGGTTTTTTTTTTTTTTTTCAGGATGGGAAATCATCAAATGACTTTTCCCGCTCTGGGCGGAGCGGGAGGGCGTGTCAGACTTTTACTGACTAAAACCCACCCGTGTTCCATCAGTTGCCCAAGTGCCAGAGTCACGGTATCTCTTTCGAACAATCACGCGACCCCGGCAGACATAGGTCACGGTTACTTTACCAACTGCCAATAAGTTTATAATCGCAAAAAGTGATTATTTTGTGATATTACTATAAATGAAGGAGGCAAACGGAGTGTGTAAAGTTCGTAGCAGGTGGCGTTCTGTGGTTTCTGCCCATGGGAACTTAGTTTATATATGTATGTATTACCATTTTACGGTTTTCAAATTCTTTCATTTACTTGTGTTAAATGCCATTGCTTCTTGGCAAATTTCATGATTTTTGGTCAACGGGAACTCCCATATAGGTTTGATACCCTTGTAAGCGTCAAAACATGCGCCATAAATGGCCTTAACTTTAGATTGCGTTAACTCAGAAGTATGATTTTTCATTGCTCCAACGGAGAACGCAGATTTGAGTATTTGATATGAATTTCAGCTGGATACCTTCACACATTCCTGAGAAAAAGGGTAGTATTGCTAGGCGGACAGACAGACAGAGAGACAAGCGGACAAACAAGTGATTCTATAAAGCTTAAATTTTTGCTCACTGAGGTACGGAGCCCTAAAAAACATCTTTTCTAAAGATAAAGAGTAAAACACGGATTTCTAAGCCTGACTGCACCTCGTCTAAAGTTCTTTTTTTTCATATTAAATAGAAACAAAGAGCTTCAACGCTAGATCTAGGCAAATACATCCTCCATTCAGTATTCACTGCAGAAACTTTAAAAACACTAAACGAAAGTGCTATCTTTTAAATCTGCACTTCTTCGAACAGTTTCATTAGAGAATGAGCTCTGAAGAAAGGGGAACACACGACCACATATGTGGATATTTTATATCTTTTTCTTACTTTTATGTGGGGTATAAAAACGGAGTTATTTCTTCCATTGGAGTATTTTTTTGACGTAAATGCGTTTATACTGGTTATAGGTTCATATTTTAAAATTCCTAAACATAATAAACACTTCTGGTTAAAAATTCTAGTACTGACGTTTTTCGGTGTGCACCATACAGCGTGGTCGGTAATTCGACGTTAAAAATATAACCGTGAATTCAGCGCTTGATTCTAGACTTGTAGCATAAAAATTTTTCGTCATAATGTGCACGGAAAAACATACTGAACAGTATACTTTTAAAGCCTCTCAAGACTTCAACACAGTACCTACGTTCAGAACCTAATTCTGACTCCATAGTAGCTGGTCACGCTTTGCGGTCCCTGCCACTCATCATCAAATGACGTCTCCTGCTCTTGGGCGGAGCGGGAGGGCGTGACAGACTTTTATTGACTAAAACCCACCCGTGGTTCTGCAGTTGCCCATGTGCCAGGATCACCGTGTCTCTTTCGAACAATCTCGCGACCCTGGCAGATTATGGTATCATTTACTAAATGACAAGTTTTCCGATTTTCAAAGCCGTATGAAGATGCTGGTCTTAATATGTTAAATAACTCTCTGGAAAATCACTTGTGTAGACCGTGCAGACAAAAGAAAAACACCAAATTGATATAAAATGTTCCGTTTTACCATTTTTGACACTGAACCCTGAAAAATTTTCCATAATGACCAATTTATCTTTAAAAAACACCGAAAAAGAACAAAAAAACAAACAATATTGATACAAAAATAAACCGTCTTTATCCTGTTTTTCGCCCATAACATCAAATCTGTATATCTACTAAAATCTTATATTTATTTACGAATATTATTGTAAAGCACTTTTACCCTTATTTTCCCCATAAAAGGGTAACCTATAGAAATAAAATTTTATGAGAATTCGACTATAGGATATGTGTTAGTATCTATTAAATTATATATCCGGCGTTCGGAGTTATGTTTAGGAGGGAGTATGAATTTTTATAAATTCGGATTGAGCGGTATCAAAATGTATTTATGTTAGCCCATTTTAGAATATTGCTTTTTTTTCTATTATATTTCGTAACGGCAAATTCGGGAAGGGGTCGTGGCTCAATAACACAGCCGCACGGGTTGATCTTTAAGGTTAAGCTACGCTTGCCGAGGTCAAAAAGAGGATGGGTGACCATCGAATACATTTCTATTATTCGGTAAGCATACTAAGCCACTGGTCCTGGCTGTCATTCGTAGATCTTTGACAGTCATTATGGGCATATGTTACGAGCAACATGATTAAATGGGCATTATTAATAAAGGCCGGCCATTATTAATAATGCCCAAGAGCTTCGGGAAAAGTGATTAATTTCTCACTTTCACCGGCCATTATTAATAATACCCGAGGCCCCGTGGTCCATATAATAAGTCAGTGTTTGAGATGGCTTGAATTTATCACTTGGACCGGGCAGTATGAATAATTCCCTTCTTGTAGCCGGGCGATGTGAGAAATTGGACCCCAGCCGCTGGATGCAATCGGGACTTTAAGGCACCCCTTTTATATTTTATGGTTATTTTTTTATAAACCGCCCAGAAGTAGGGGCTCCGTCGCCCTAGCCCACCCTCGACCATGCTGCCATTTATTATGGCACTTAAATATCATATGTAATGATTATTATGGCGTTTAAATATTATGTCTAATCATTATTATGGCAATTAAAAATATGAAAAACAATACGTATTTTTTTTTTTTTCAGGATGGGAAATCATCAAATGACTTCTCCCGCTCTGGGCGGAGCGGGAGGGCGTGTCAGACTTTTATTGACTTAAACCCACCCGTGTTCCATCAGTTGCCCATGTGCCAGGGTCACGGTATCTCTTTCGAAAAATCACGCGACCCCGGCAGGCATCGGTCCTAGTAGACCCCTTCACTGCTGCTGACATCTCTTTGAGGCGCGCGTGGAACACTGCGCGCCGTCGACCCGAGCTTGGTCCTTACCGGGCGGCGAGCTACCCATTGCTCGCCACCCGCAAGCTCGCGCCTACGGTGGCCGGGAGTCCGCTATGGACTCCCGACGCCCGGGGCGTCTCCTCCTGCGGCGGCTAGGGACGTGAGGGCGCAGTGACTGCCACTCCCTCACACGCCCCGCCTCCTCCTTCGCGAGCATTACTGCTTCGCAGAAGGAGGTGACGGCTTCCCATTCCCTCTCGCTCCGTACCATGGCTCGCACCAGGGCCGGATGCGAGAAGTCGCCGTCGCCTTCACGAGGACACGGTGATGCTCCGCCCAGGCAGGGCACACTTCCACCGTATGCTCCACTGTGTCCTCTAGACGATCCTCACAATGGAAACACCCGGGCGTATCCTCCCGCTTTATCCTGAACAGGAACCCACCGAAGCACCCATGCCCGGTGAGAACCTGCGTCAGGCGGAAGGTGAGGACGCCGTGGCGCCTCTCTATCCACTCCTCAAAGAGGGGACTTACCGCCGCAATTGTAGCGTGCCCTAAACAATACGTATGGCACTCGTATCTTATGGTATCTAAGTTTCGGGCAGTTAAAAGTACGTCATATGTCTTTTAGGGCAAACAAAACATTCGGGCAAATGAAATTCGGGTAAATGAAGTTCGGGAATATGATGATTATGGTATATGATCTTCGGGTAAACAATAGACAACCAAGAAATTCATATAATACTACAGTTCACCTATTTTATTACTTTGCTCAAGATAGGGTGGGCATTATTCATAATGGCCGGGAAAAGTGATTAATTTTGCTGGTTTAATCACATTGCACAATTGAGTCGGGCATTATGAATACAGACCGGCCATTATTAATAGTGCCCGGACTTATCAAATTGCCCGTAACACATATACATAAGTTCATATAAGCAGCTCTTTTGTACCGTGTGGTGCCGGACGTAAAGAATAGCACCCCGTATTCTATTTCTTCCCGTGAGAGTCGTAAGAGGCGACTAAGGGACTTACTAGAGAATGGGCAGCAGTAGACGTCTTACGGCTGAAATGAAGCAGCTCTTTTGTCTTTTGAGAATGACGTCATCATCATCATTTCAGACGTCCACTGCTGGACATAGGCCTCCCCACAATTTGAGAAAACAGTACCTATTTAAACCTTAAAAAGCTTTCATAAAGAAAAACATAAATACATTTCTGTCACGTTAACATTATTGCTACGAAAGTCACATCCATTCGACCACAAATCCCGGTGAGTCACCAGTAAAAATCGTGTGCCTTAAATCATTCGCAAAGGTAAATAGGTATAAACAGGTAGGACACAGGTGACAAAATGCCGTTACATATCAGTGTGTAGGCGTCGTGTTGTTACTGCTGTTTCTGGAAACTGAAGTGATTGTGTTTTGTTGTTGTTTACAAAATAAATTGGTGGTTTTGAAGCGATACGAGTTAGAGTTTTGTTTTTTTGAAGGCTGAAGCTTTAGTTTTTTTTGAAATTCAGTTTCAGATTTTTTGTTGAGCATAATGTCGTACGCGACCGTATCGTGTATATTATTCCCGAAATATAATTGGTAATATAACACTTAGTGTTATATTAAATTAAAACAAATTAAATTAAATGAATTAAATTAAATTAAAGTTTTTAATTTCATTTAAATTCATTGAAATACTATGTCATAAAAAAATCATTAGCGGCTAAATACGGCAAAAGCCATACTTGTTACGATTATGAATCATATTTTAATCGTAATACACTAACCTTTGCAAAACGTAAGATTTTTCTTTGATATTACCGGACATCTACCGGAGAGTCTACCTGTACAGGTACGCCTGCACAGGCAGACCGTAGCGTGTATGGCCGGCTTTAGCGCATTTATCTTAACCGGTCAATTACCGTAATTACAGACACGATTAAAAAACGATTGTTTGCATACCAAATGTGGTTTCTCAGGGACATAGACGTTAATGTGATTATTTCCATATCTAAAGAAACATACAAAAAATATGCTTGGTTACACGTCAATCATATTTTTAAAACTAAATGAGGTCAAAATGATCAAATGTTAAAATATTTTTTGTGATTTGACTTGTAGTTCTAGATAATTATTATCGCGTTCAAACTAAAAAAGATTACTGTATAGTTTTTATGAAAAAAAAAAACTATAAAAGCGGCCGCCTTTTAGGGTTCCGCACCTCAAAAGGAAAAAGCGGAACTCTTATAGGATCTCTTTGTTGTCCGTCTGTGCGTTCGTCTGTCAAGACCCTTTTTCTCAGGAACGCGTGGAGGTATCAAGCTGGTATTTATATCAAATACTCAACTCTACTGTTCTTTGGAGCTGTGAAAAAATCAAACTTCTAAGCTAACGCAATCAAAAGACATAGCTGTTTATGCCGCAAATTTTCGAAACTCGCAAGGGAATCAAAACCTAAAGGGTACTTGCAGTCGATCTACAATTTTGAAATTTGGTACGAAGCAAATTCTTATAGCACAGATAAAGGAAAAATTGCGAAAACCGTAAATTTTTAATTACATCATATAATAAAAATATTTTTAATTATTTTAAACTTACTACCCTTTTCTTCATGAACGCGTAGAGGTATTAAATTGAAATTCATATCAAATACTCAGGACTATAATACATTTAAGCTGTAATATTTACAGGTTTGTACGGAACCCTCGGTGCGCGAGTCCGACTCGCACTTGGCCTGTTTTTTTTATTGGGAAAAGCGGAAAGTGCTTATTCTAGGAAAACGTTCTATTTTTCTAAGGAATTTTTGGATGAAAATTATTATTAAAAGGAAAATTTCTTTAAATTCATACGTACATAATTTAGATCTAAATCTAAAACTCGCGTTCAGTCCACCTTTTCACGACAACGCTATTGTAAAAACGTGATGTCTTTTTCCGGAGGGTTTTCAACTAACAATAAAATGATGACTGATACATTTTATTTGAGGATATCAGCGGATAAATATAAAAGTATATTTTATCGCTTCCTCATATACAATAAAAGGATTTGAACAGCTATTTATATACTTTTTACGACGTAGTATTATATTTCTTGTCGAGGTAGTCCTTGTGTTACTTATTTTACTGTTCAATATTATTTGTGACTGAATTTACTGTATTGACCAATTTTTGAAAGTAACAAACTGACTGGGTTTGCTCTATGGGGGCGAGTCTAGTTCCAACAACCGGGCGCAAATCGAAACTCTCCTACACATTTACAATTGACTGGCCTGTTAGTCTAGTGGTTAGTGACCATGACTGCTAAGAATGAGGTCGTGGGTTCGATTCTCACCCAGGACAAATCTTTGTGTGATGAGCATGATCATTTTGCTGTGTCTGGGTCTGTGTATGTATTTAGAAATATATAAGTATGTTTATCAGTTGTCTGGTTGCCATAGTACAGGCTTTGCCTAGTTTGGGATCAAATAACGTTGTGTTGGTTGTCTTAAGATATTTAATATTATTATTTATTACAATTTGTTCATCAGGAGTAGTGCTGGCAATCACTAGAACAACGAGACAGTTAGGCGTACGTTTAATAAATTGTATGAAAAAAATCTTTTATTTGCTCACAATGTAGGTATACCTACATTTTAATTGAAATATATGTAAATTGCCCCGATACATGTACAGAAAGCACAAAAAGCTACAATAATCTGTCAAATTACTTTAATAGATTTTCAACTTTATCACTCAAGTATTAGGTTCAAGATTGATTGGGAAAATTTGACAGTCTGGGGCATCTTGATCTGGCGTCTGTACGTGTTCACCTGTCTTCTCTGCATCCTAAAACAGGATACATTCTCTGGCGTTCCGACACAATTCTGGTTACACCCAGAATTGCGTTGGAACGCCTATTAAGGAGTCGTTGCTGTTTGCGTCTATAAATTCTGTACAAAAGTCACTCTTAGTTTTTTATTTTTTGGTTAACGTGAACAAGATGAAGCAAAATGGTGTGAACTGTGATCGCTGCTTTACTTTTTGAAACACGACATTACGCACACAATATCATTCGTATAAATCACGCGATCCGGTGCCGGTGAGGCACCAGTGTCATGTGCAAGAAGGATATATAGTAATAACAGAACAGAAATGGCAAATCAATCTAAAATCGGCTACTACGAGTTTTCTATATAAATCTGTAAAGAACTACGCAAACCACCTATTTTATAAATATTACATCTAAATAACAAGCGAAAAACTACAGACATATTGATAAGATTACTTTTTATCTGTACGTCTGTCTATCACAGGTTTGACGTGTACAAATGAAAAATTTGGCCGCTGTCAGTTTCCGGATAAATAAGAAAAAGTATTCTGCAAAAAAACTGGTAGGACGTTGAGTATCAATGAGACAAGGTAAACTAATTGTCAGTGTTTATAATTGGGTATAAAACAGCCAGAAATCCCTCGGAATCCCCAAAACCTCTAATTTATGAAATCATAAGCAACAGATTTAAAAACTAAAGCCCAATTTAGACAAAACCATCACCATTATCATTATTTCAGACATAATACTTCCACTGCTGGACAAACGCTTCCACTAAGCATCGCTACTATCCTTCCCTATCTTAAGACCACGTCTTCTCTTCCACTACGCTACCCCCGGTTTACTTCTTGATAATATAAACAAAGATCTCGGCAGCACCAAGAAACATGAAGCAACACGATTAATCGAGTCTGATCAAACAACGCTGGGTCCAGTGCACTTCATTACTCTTGAAGATCTCGCAAGTTTGTCATTTGCACTCAATGAGGTATTATAAATAGACGCATCATACACGACCATTAGTATATTCAAAAACAGCGTAAGTCATGGGTGTAGTTACTGTTTGATTGTATGTACTAGTACACACAATCAAACAGTAGAAGCACGCGACGAACAGGAAAGACGCATACCGATTCCTGTTGTCAGAAAGAGATGAACATATACTTGTATGTACTGCTGCTGGATGGTATGTGACTAATAAAACTTCAGGCAATTACCCTGCATTTATTATGCACGGGTTGATCGTTCAGGTTAAGCTACGGTTGCCGCGCTTGGTCCGTGGATATGTGACCATCTTCACATACCAAGACCCTTCCGTGCCTCGGAAAGCACGTTAAGCCTGTTGGTCCCGGCTGTTTTTCGTAAATCTTAGACAGTCGTTACGGGTCGTCAGAAGCCCGAAAGTCTGACAGCCAGGCCTACCAAGGGGTATCGTATTACCCAGTAACTGGGTTGTGGAGGTCAGATAGGCAGTCGCTCCATGTAAAATACTGGTACTCAGTTGCATCCGGTTAGACTGGAATCCGACCCCAACATAGTTGGAAAAAGGCTAAGCAGATGATGATGAATTATTTTGCATTTATCTTGTCAATACTGAGCGCTGGTAGTGCATGATTGTTTACACATTTTTACTTCATAGTCGTCACTCACCTTGTTCACTGCTAGTCGTTAGAAGTATGTCTTATTAATACTCCTAGTTGAAGCCTCGCTGAGTGAAAAATATTGACGTCCCGAAGGACTACCCTCATATTTCTGATTACGTCATCCAGGGTAGCATCACGCATTAAAAAAAGTGTGAATTAGAATATTATTTACTTATAAACGTTACTGCGGTCTAAATATTTATGGCATGAGTTTTTGTGATTTTTAGGGATACGTACCCACAGTAAAAGTCTGACACGCTCGGCGAGAAGTCATCAAATGACCTCTCCCGCTCCGCTGAGAGTGGAAGACGTCATGTGATGATTTTCCGCCCACAAAAAGAAAATTGGTGTCAATGGAATTAAACATATGTACGAACATTTACCCACATAATAATAATTATAACGAACTAAGAAAATATTCGTAATTAAAAACTGTCCGAAATATCAATCGTCACAAAATCAACAAGACAATTACACTGCAGTGCAACAAAAAAAGGCTAATTTAAAAAATATTCTTTTCTTAAGTAACTTATCCTACTGATATTATAAATGCAAAAGTTTGTATGTATGGATGTGTGGATGTTTGTTACTCTTTCACGCAAAAACTACTGAACGGATTTAGATGAAATTTGGAACACAGTTAGTTTTTAATCTGGATTAACACATAGGCTATTTTTTTATCCCGGTAGTACGTTTCCGCGGGATATTTTCCGACCTACACGCGGGCGAAGCCGCTGGCAAAAGCTAGTTTTGTATAAAAGTAAAAACATTGTCGTGACCAAATCTGAACTTAATAGTCCGAAATAACAAGCGTCTTCAAACCAAATTCAAAATGGCATTTACACAGCAGTGCAACAAAAACAGGCTAATATCATTTAATCAACTCTTTGTTTGCCATAAGCCCCAGATTATTATGGTCATTAATTATAGCGACTCCATTGTAAGTGAGGTGAAGATTTCTCCAAGATTTTCCTTGACCACTTGAGCCTTTGATAAATTATATAATAATTAATTTCTTCGTCATTATTATTTTACGGCTCGTCTACTAATCTTCTTAATGTTGTGGATGGTTGATTCGAATAATAATGTATTTTTAATAATGTAATAAAATAATTGGCTTGTATTGTTTTATTGCTTGTTGTATTTTGTGGCTGAATTTTGTGTTTCATGATAATTAATTTTGTTTATTTTATTTCTTCTTCTGTTGTTTTTCGGTTGACATTTCTTATAGTATCATTCGGTATAGATAGAAAAGTGCCCTACGTAGGTATCATGATAGTAATTAAATATTAAATCCTTTTTATCTTGGTAGTTAAACATACTTAACCTCTAAGTCCCTGAGGAACCACATTTGGTATCAGACACAATGGTTTTTAATTGTGTCTGTAATTACGGTAATTGACTGGTTAATACTTACACGGATGAAAAGAATTTCAAATATCATAGTTTTATTTTTTAGGATTTCACCGGTAGAGCGCCGCCGTGTTAAATAGTTTGTCAGAAAAGCTACAATTTTTGTGAGTCAGCAATGTTATATTCTATCGTGTACGTTAAGAAATTTCGCAATAATGATGTTAAACCCAAATTATGAGTCTTTTTATTCTTGAATCAATTTGCTGCTCTGTACCACACCCTTAAATACGAACACACCAGTCCGATACACACTGTATTTAATCAAATTTAAGCCTCAAAATAAAAATTATTTTATGCAACATAAAACAAGCTACCATCACAAAAGTTATAAACTCAGACAAACACTAAGTATTTCTAAATGTCAACCATTTCATTAAATTTTAGGCGAAATTAATTAGTTCATACAGTAACACAATACAGACAACTTTTACGTCAAACAATGAGATGTGATTCTCACTGTAGCCTTTTGTTTGGCTGACAGTGTACCGACAGTTTTTATAAAACACAAATAGTTTCCTTGCTGCCTTTTGTTGGAGAGCAGAAATTGAAGCCATCGATGCAGCAATGATTTGTGATCTGGCTGTCAAACAGCGCGGTTTTTTTTGTTTGCTAAGTTTTATGGCTTCTATTTATAAATCCGTACTCATATAATCTAAACTAATATTATAAAGCTGAAGAGTTTGTTTGATTGAACGCGCTAATCTCAAGAACTACTGGTCCGAATTGAAAAATTATTTTTGTGTTAGGTAGCCTATTTATCAGAAGAGGCTATAGGCTATTTAACATCACGCTACAACTAAGAGGAGCGGAGCAGTAATGAAAAATGTTGCAAAAACGGGGAAAATTTATTCCTTTTCAGAGTTTCCGTTGCGTGCGGTGCGAAAACGGTTAAAGTAACGCAAAAAACATGTGTAACGGAATTGTTTCTTTTAAAAACTTCTAAAAAAAAGTCCACGAGAGCATATGTCTATCTTTTAAGGTTGACTCACTATAACTCAAAAGGTGCGAGCAGCAACGAAAAAAGGATGAAAACTAGCAGGCAAATCGATGCGACGGGAAGGGTCAGGGGAGCAAAAATTTGACGCGGATGAAGTCGCGGGCAGAAGCTAGTCATATTATAAAGCTCAAGAGTTTGTTTGTTTGAACGCGATAATCTCAGGAACTTATGGTTCGAAATGAAACACTATTTTTGTGTTAGGTAGCCTATTTTTTGAGGAAGGTTATAGGCTATATAACATCATGCTACAATTAAAAGGAGCGGAGCAGCAACGAAAAATGTACGAAAACTGGCAAGTCATTTGATGCGACGGGAAGGGTCAGGGGAGCAAAAATTTGTCGCGGACAAAGTCGCGGGCAGAAGCTAGTTTATGATATTAGTAAGATAATCAGAAACCTGGTCATAGTACACGTACATATAATTAATTTACCTAAGTCTGGGTTTAACCACGCTTATTCAAGAAAAAGCGTGGTTACCAATGCTCGTGTCTTTTCTGTATGAAGGACCTTTCCCCTGCAGTGCAACATCAAAAGGCTGGTTATTAATATTATTGAAGTACATCGATCGATCGTTTTAATGGCTGATCACTTTAAAGACAAAATGGCACGAACATTAAATAGATTTAGTTTGTTCAGCATAAATCACATAAATGAAAAAAAAAGAAACATTTATTTAGTATAGACAAAACAAAATAATATGACACCAAAATAAAAATAAAAAATGTAATAAGTGTAAATTGCGATGTCAGAAACTAGCAATAAAGTGTGCCTTACGGCTGCGCCAAAAAGGCTCAGTTCAGCAAAAATGCCAGACAACTAGTGCTGACGCTAGTTTTCAATTGGACCTGATATGTGAGGTGACGGATATAAATGAACTTTATACAAATACTGCAAAGTGACGTGTGTATACTTAGACAAATTACACGTAGGTATGTTGGATAAAGTAAAACAGTAACGAATAAGTACATACATAGTGTGACATCGAAATATTTCGATAAGAGCTTGTCTTTTTGCCTTTTTAATGTTGATCATTCAGACTCACCTCGCACCTCAACCTGAAAACATGCAGTAAGTTAGCGTAATAATTAATAGCCTTTTCAGGTGAAAAACGAATCATTTATTTACATCGCACACACATTCTTAAACTAACGTTTAATTTTCAACGTATTATCATCTAACAAAGCTAAAATTTTGAACATCAGTACCCTCCTTGGCTTAAATACCTGCTCTACACTGTCGGACAAAATAATTACAGCGAACATTCTAGTTTCAGTGTAGCTCGGCTAATACCTTTGTTTGCTCGCCAGTGTACGGCAACTGTTTTCCAAACTCGTGGTTTCCGTTGTTTGGATTCATTTTACGACAAAGGTTAATTACAGTCAGATTAACGCTATTTAATATAAAACTAGCTGTGGGATTCGATGTTAAGTTAGTACATATTTGTTTTTTGCATCAATAGCATACACCTTGATATTTAAATCGTCTTACAACGGCAGCCCACTTCACGTACCCAATGATTACTATTACTACACATCTATAAGAAAATAAAGAACATTGGAATAACTAAAAAATAAAAATTTTGTTCATTATTATGACGCGTGACGTACTTTGAAATTGTTATTTTGTCTCATGGAAAATGGAGATGGAATGATCTAGTCGACTCGTGCACTGGGTAGATATCTGTACCGTCTGATATGTAAACATTATTAACAGGATGTTTCATAATTCGAATGCATTATTTATTTTTCTTAGTACCTATTATCTGAATTAATGGCAACATTTTTTAATCATGCTTTGAGGTATATTATGTCGGATACATTGAGTGGACAACCTTTGTAAGACGACTAATATGTCACGGTGTATAATAGCATCAATAAGCTATGTTTTGCATCCTGCAATTTTTTTTTTTTAATTATATCAATTTTTTTTTTTTTTTTTTGTTTAAATAGATTCTATTTATTTCATGGATTACATATTTAAATTAATAAAGGAAAAAAATACAACCTAAACTAACTAAAACTATTTACAAATTAAAAAAAAAATTGCGTCGAAAAGTCATCCGCATCGCTGAACCATCTAAATTACTGTATCGGGACAACGTTTTGGAATCTGCAGTTGGCTGCCAACAAGGTGACCCCCTCGGGCCAGTGATTTTTAGTTTAGCAATCCATCCAATTATTCGAAAGCTAAATTCCAAATTTAACGTTTGGTATCTTGATGACGGAACCTTGGGAGGCGATGTAGAGACTGTCTTAAATGATCTTAAATTCTTAAAAAATGAACTTCATTCCATTGGCCTTGATCTTAACCTTTCAAAATGTGAACTTTACTTAGCGGACAGTACTGACAGACATCTGACACTTCCCAAATTTAATGCAATAGCTCCTGATATTCAAATTATTGAAAAAAGCTCGCTTCGTCTCCTTGGGTCTCCAATCTTCGAGAATTCCTTTTCCGTTTTTATTGACGAAAAAATCCAAAATTTCAATGACGTTTCGGAAAGATTGTTCCAAATTAACATGCATTCGGCCATCACCTTAATTCGCTATTGCTGTTTCGGCCCCAAATTAACATACGTCCTTCGCGCTTCCCATTTATGGAAGCACACTCACTTATTAGACAGAATGGATCAAATTATCCGGCATACATTAACCTCGATTTTAAATGTGGCCATGGACGACCGAGCTTGGGCACAAGCTACTCTTCCCATTCGTATGGGAGGCCTCGGCGTCCGCAAAATTTCTAGTATTAGTTTACCAGCTTTTATATCCTCGGTCCACGGTACTGAGAAATTAATCAGGAAAATCCTAGCCCCCACACTGATTAATTTTGATGTGCCGTGCTTCACCGAGGCTATAGATGCCTGGAGACTCGCTTGCCCGAACACTGAGCTACCCGGTAATCCATTTTCCCAGAGACGGTGGGATGAGCCGCTCTGCAGAGTAATACAAGACAATTTACTCAACACGTCTGCTACTACTGCGGAGCGTGCACGTCTGCTGGCTGTGGGTAAGTGGGAATCGGGTTTATGGCTTCATGCACTACCGTCGTCGAATATCGGCACCTTGTTCGACGACACTACTTTCCGCCTCGCTGTTTCCCTACGTTTGGGAGCTCCGTGTTGTTCTCCTCATCGCTGTCACTGTGGCGAAGTTGTCACCAGTCTAGGACACCACGGCCTGTCTTGCAGCCAAAGTGCGGGTCGATTAGCGCGGCACGCAAACATAAATGACATCATCCGACGAGCTCTTGTCACCGTCGGCGTTCCAGCTGTATTAGAACCCAATGGCTTGGCACGCGACGATGGCAAGAGACCGGACGGTATGTCCTTATTTCCATGGAAGGTGGGTAGGCCTTTAGTGTGGGATGCAACGTGCGTCGATACTCTTGCGCCATCCCATCTTCCTGGCACGGCGTGCTGTGCTGGAGCCGCTGCTGCGGCTGCGGAAAACCTCAAGCGGCGTAAGTATAATAACCTTGTTGGTAATTATATTTTTGAGCCGTTTGGGGTTGAAACGCTTGGGCCGTGGGGTCCGAGTGCTCTTAGCCTATTTAAGGATATTTCGAAACGGCTGGTGGACACTTCCCGTGACCCAAGAGCTGGTTTTTACCTTGGCCAGAGGCTAAGCATTGCCATACAACGTGGTAATGCCGCCAGTCTCTTGGGTACTTTACCAGTCGACAGCGATGCGGATGACTTTTCGACGCAATTTTTTTTTTAATTTGTAAATAGTTTTAGTTAGTTTAGGTTGTATTTTTTTCCTTTATTATATCAATTGGTTTTGAAGACACATACATGTAAAATGATGTAAGTAACATTATTTTAAGACAAGTTACCGTCATCATCACTGATGTAAGTTACTTGCAATACTGAGGATAACTCTTCAACGATGCAGTTATACACAAATTATAAATAATTTATTTATTTTAGACATATTCATAACACGTTACATTAAGATGATGAATAGTAAATAAAATTACATACATATAAAACTTTGTTTTTTAAAATTGGTTATTTATTACAATTATAATGAAATTGAATATAATATAAACTTAAACATTACACATTAAAACAATCAATAACAAAATTATGCATACACAATACACTCATAAACGCATATTAAATAATATGAGCAGAAGCGATAACATGAAGCTACATCCACCCCTGTATCATAATGAGTCCGTGAGTCTACAAAAGGAAATTTTTCAACCGACGAAAAAAAACGGAGGCGGTTCTCAATTCGACGCGTATTTTTTTTTTTTATGTTTGATCACGCATAACTTTTTGCATAGTGGTCCGATTGCGACAATTCTTCTTCTATTGGAAAGGGTATACTCCCAAGGTGGTCCCATATAAATTTGGAAAACAAAATCGAACCCTAAGGGTCGGAAAACAGGGGATGATTGATTGTTCACTCACTGATTGTAATGTAAACACGCATAACTTTATACAGAGTAGTCCGATTTTGATAATCCTTTTTGTGTTGGATAGGGTATACCTTGACAAGTATTATTAGTACATTAAATCCACAAATAAAATATAAAATAAAATCTTTTTAACAAAAAATTAAACCGCCGAAAAACTGAAAAGCATAAAATAATAAACCTTAAAATTTTGAGTCAGCGCTGAAAAATCAATGAACAAGGATCACTCAAAGCGCCGACTCATAATTTTAAGGTTTATTATTTTATGCTTTTCAGTTTTTCGGCGGTTTAATTTTTTGTTAAAAAGTTTTTAATATTTAAAACTAGGTTTCTCAAGATTTTAAATTTAATCAAACGTTATTTATCATATTATGAGAGCAATTATGTTTTTATTTGTACAAGCAAGGTAAACATAAACTTTCAAAGTTGTTTTACATTTATTTAAATATTATAATTATCTGGCAACGCATTGATCGGCACCGCTTCTTCGTATAAGTAACATAAAAAAAACCTTTTTTAGTGCAAAGGTCTCTGGGATTATTTTTGACAGAAGGTACAATTTTTGAAATATTATTTGTGAGAACTAACTTCTCTGATATTGAAGAAGATTATAAAAGTGTATGTGCAGTATATATGTGTAGAAAGCCTTAATTTAATAAAAAAAGTTACTTTATTACGTCCAGTCTTCGTTTGGTTTGGTATTAGCATGTGATGAGGAAGGAGAAAATGCATGTGACTAAGAAACTTTTGTTACCAAAACGAATGAGTTCCAAAAAAAAAAGTGCAAAAGAACTGTTTATAATCTATAAGTGTTTTTTTAGTAATGAGATTTTTAATTTACACCTTTTAGTAATGGTATCCACTCACACTAATTCGTATACCACAACTGGCCAGGTAAACAACAGTGACAGGAAGTATTAGAGCATTATCACCATAAACACAGTGAATTAAATGCCTATTATCGAAGCTTACGTTTACACTACCCAAGCAAAGTCTTTATAATTTATATGAGTCAATCCCTGAAGCATAACCTATATATTAAATAAAGGATTTCTGCATTCTAGTAAAAATTGCCAGAGATATTGCGGAACATACATCTATACTTCTATACTATGTACTATGATCTACTAAGTATATACTAATGTGAAAGTAATTCTGCCCGTCCGTTACGCTTTCACGACAAAATCACTGAACCGATTTTGGTACGGAGTAAGTTTGAAACCCAAGAAAGTCGTAAGATACATTTTATATGCGTCTGCGTCCACGATAACTGATAGTTACGCGGACAAAGTCGCGGGCAAAAAGTAGTACAAAAATAAATACAGATGAATTGAGGACGTTCTCCTTTTAGAAGTCGTTTAAAAAGTTGCAAGTGACCGCAAAATTTCGAATATACAAAACATATCATAATTTGAATCAACTTCATCATATTTCTGAAGGTGAAGGTCAAATTGTTGCGTTCTTTGAGTAATGAAATCCTGAAATATTGTTTGTTCAGAGACTCTTTATTCCCACGCAAATACTCCAAAAGGTTATTGTGGTTCCGTATGCGTTACATATTTAATATGTGATGGTAAAAGTAAAAAAGTCGTATTTTATATTGCTGTGTGTTTTAATAAAAATGTAGGGGATGAAAAGGTTTTTTTTTATGTGATTTTTAGGGCCTCTTCTAGAATACGAGTATCTTTTCAATGTTTAATGAAATGCGTGGTTGTGCATGATTTGAGCCTACTTGCCGCACGTTTTATTTCGGTCTGGGTTTTAGTAATAAACCTACTCGACCAAAGACTCTTTTACATTCTATACACCACGTTTTGATTGACGACTTTGTTTGATATTTATGTATTTTTACGGCCAAGATGTTTTCCCTTGTGTTTGAGTGTTTTTGTTTACATTTTTTTTTCATTCAAAAGTTTGTGCGTTTTGATAAGTTTGTATCCTATTCTCAAAACTTATTTAGCATTGATCGATGTTTATTTTTCATTTTTCTAAGTATGTCGTGCACCTTTTTTTTTTAAATATCGTAAAGAATTCTGGATTAGTCTGGATCAAAAATCATCAGCCAACCAAAAACAAAAGCTTTAGAAATTGTAAAAAGGAAATGTATTTTCGTTCTTTAATCCGTTAATTAATTTCTTCGTCATTATTATTTTACGGCTCGTCTACTAATCTTCTTAATGTCCACAACATTGGTTGATTCGAATAATAAAGTATTATTAAAATAATTGGCTTATATTATTTTATTGCTATTGAATTTTGTGGCTGGATTAATTTAGTGTCGCTTGTTAATTAATTGTTCATTTTATTTCTTCTGCTATTGTTTAATAGGTTGACGTTTCTTCTAGTATCAATAAATATATAAAAGTGCTATTCGTAGGTATCCTGATAGTAATAAAATATTAACTGATTTTTATCTTGATATGGTTAAACATACTTAATATTTACAAGGATGAAAAGAATTTCGAATATCATAGTTTTATTTTTAGAATTTCGCCGGTAGAGCACCGTGTTAAATAGGTTGTCAGAAAAGCTACAATTTGTGTGTGTTAGCAATGCTATTTCCTATCGTGTATGTAAAGAGATTTCGGTCTGCTTTATACAGCATGTTTCAGAAAGATGTGATTCATACCATTAAAATTAACAACTTTCTACATGTGATTAATATCGTAATCACGAACAAGATTGCGATTAACCTATACAAAAATTCAACATTTTTTTTTTTGCTATAATGATGTTACACCCAAACTATAAGTGTTTTTATTCATGAGTCAATTTGATTCTCTGTACCACACCCTTAAATACGAACACACCAGTCTGATACACACTGCATTTAATCAAATTTAAGGCTCAAAATAAAAATTATTTTATGCAACATAAAACAAGCTACAATCACAAAAGTTATAAACTCAGACAAACACTAAATATTTCTAAATGTCAACCATTTCATTACATTTTAGGCGAAATTAATTAGTTTATACAGTAACACAATACAGACAACTTGTACGTCGAACAATGAGCTGTGATGCTTGCTGTATGTAGCCTTTTGTTTGGCCGGCAGTGTACCGAGTTTTTATGAAACCAAATAGTTTCCTTGCTGCCTTTTGTTGGAGAGCAGAAATTGAAGCCATTGATGCAGCAATGATTTGTGATCTGGCTGTCAAACAGCGCGGTTTTTTTTTTGTTTGCTAAGTTTTATGGCTTCCATTTATAAATCCGTATTCATATAATCATATTATAAAGCTGAAGAGTTTGTTTAAACGCCATAATCTCAGAAACTACTGGTTCGAAATGAAAAACTATTTCTGTGTTGGGTAGCCTATTTATTAAGGAAGGCTATATAACATCACGCCATACTAAAAAGGAGTGGAGGAGCAACGAAAAATGGACGAAAACTGGCAGGCAATTATTGGATGCGACGGGAACGATCAGAGATACATAAATTTAATGCGGACGAAGTCAGGAGCAGAAGATAGTACTTTATAATACTATTAGCTTTTGCCAGCGGCTTCGCCCGCGTGCGGGTCGGAAAATATCCCGCGGGTATCGTCACCGCTCAGCTCCTATGTGTCTTAGCGTTATATTATATAGCCTATAACCTGCCCAGGTGTATGGACTACAATCGTACCAAGTCTGGTTAAAATCCCTTCAGTAGTTTTTGACCCATGCATGCACATACAGACAGACAGACAGACAAAAAATTTACTGATTGCATTTTTGGCATCAGTAAATTTTTCATCACCATTCATCCTCCAATATTAATTTTGAATTAGGGATGTTATGGATATGACATTTCGGATACGGATTGGATACGGATGTAGGAATGATTATTATACCGGATACGGATACGAATATGAAATTATTTCGGATTATCCGTTAGTTTCAGATAATATCGGTTACGGATATTAAACTTTTAAGGAATTTCAAAAGTAAAATATAAATAGCTAATAAAATGGTTTTATTTATATGTCACCATTTGGTAGGAATTACAATCAGTCCGTGAGTAATTATTACAGCTATTTAAAATAAAAATGATTATAAATATAAATTGAGTGTTATCTAATCTACCTAAAATAAAAATGTAATAACAAATCCGATATTATCCGAAACTTTTATTTTGGATTCGGTTACCGTTACGGATAAATTTTTATATCGGATATCCGATAGTTTCGGTTACGGCTACGGAGCTCCTTAACATCCCTGTTTTGAATGTATATTCAATGTACAGAATTGACCTCTCTACAGTTTTTTATTATAAGTATAGATAAAGCTGAACAATTTGCTTGTTTGGTTGAACGCGGTAATCTCAGGAACTACTTTTTTTTTTTTTTTTTTTTTTTTTTTATTGTAATTCACAAAACTGATGTACAATCACAAATGCAATAAAATAGTTATAACACAGTATTTTTGATTGACATCTACTAGATGTGAATCTAGCATGCATATTTTATGTAAAACACTTATCATTAAAAGAAACAAATAATTAAAAATGAACAAAACTTCCAAAATGTGAACTTTTCCATAGAAATAGAAAAAGTTTAGAAAAATTAAATATAAAAGGATAATAAAAATAAGTACTTATACATGTAAGACTAAAAGTTTAGTCCTAACTGAGGCTACAGAATCAGCAAAGACATCTACTTCTCCACGAATGGAGTTGGCAAGAGAAAGCATGCGGTAAATGGGTGAAGAATTTCCTACATTAGTTCGACTATGAGGCAGAACGAAAGTGTTACGGTTTATTAAGCGGCTGCTGCTACGTGGAATACTAAATGTCACTTTTTCTAACAACTCAGGAGCATTTATTACACCGTTTATTAATTTAAACAAAAACACAAAATCTAATGATTTTCTACGTGCGCTTAGAGAATTAATTTTATAATGATTCAGCCTCGAGCCATACGAGTTCAGACTACGACATTTGTTATCCGAGTAACATAAGTGGTATAAAAACCTTTTCTGAACGCGCTCTATCCGATCAGAGTGGACCTGATAAAAAGGGTTCCATACCGTACTACAGTACTCCAGAAAACTTCTTATAACGCTATTATAAATGGCAATAGTCAGAAATGGGTCTTTAAAAATTTTCATTTCCCTGATTATGAAACCTGACAATTTAGACGCACGATTAATCATTTGGTCGTAATGACTCCTAAAACTCAAACTTCTGTCTATTAAAACACCAAGGTCCCTTATAGTATCAACTTCTTGGAGCGGGCTGTTATTAATCGTGTAGTGATATTGACAAGATTTCCTTTTTCTGCTAAATTTAATGAAGTAACATTTGTTTTCATTTAGTGACATTTTATTTTGTATGCACCAACTGTGTACTTTATTTAAATCTAGCTGAAGCTGAAGAATATCTGATTCGTCGTGTATAGTTCGATATATTTTTAAATCATCAGCAAAAAGTTTATATTCCGAATCAATTTTGCTGCCCAAATCGTTTATAAAAACTAAGAAAAATATAGGCCCCAGGTGTGATCCCTGTGGTACCCCTGATGGTATAAAACATTGTTTAGATTTAAAACCCTTGAGATACACCAGTTGTGAGCGAGTTTTTAAGTATGATTCGCACCATCGTAGCAATGACCCATGAATACCCATACTTTCCAATTTAGCAATAAGTAAATTGTGATCTACCAAATCGAAGGCCTTTTTAAAGTCTGTGTAGATTGCATGAACTTCTTTACCATTATCTAATGCGGATGATATATATGAAACATACTCAACTAGATTAGACAGTGTTGATTTTTTGGGGCGAAAGCCGTGTTGGTTGTCATCCAACACGTTTTTGAAGTGAGAAAGCATTTTCTTCTGAACAAGCGATTCAATAATTTTACCACAAGCGGATAGAATGGAGACTGGTCTGTAATTTGTAATATCATCAACACCACCAGATTTGAAGATTGGCGTGATGTGCGCTATTTTCCACTCATCAGGGAATAAACCCTGTTCTAAAGAGCAGTTAAACAATGTAGTCAGAGGATCAGCCAGGTTTGCTGCACATTTTCTAAGAAAGAGAGGAGGGATTGAATCGGGCCCGGGTCCTTTATCACAATCTAGGGAACACAAGTAATCAAAAACTTCTTTCACTTCAAGTTTGCACCGACTGAAAGTGTTGTTGTTACAAGGAATGAATTCTACAGCCATTGCAGTATTATTGGTACTACTTGCTCTGTATATGGACTGGAAATTATCGGAAAACAAATCACAGATCTCCTGGCCGCCCCTGGCAAACCTAATGTTATTCCAAGTCATTTTGTTGGGAATATAATTGTCACCTACACGCTTATTTTTTAGGTACCTCCAGACATACTTAGGATTGGTACGCAGATGTGCAGCAATATTCTTTTTAAAATTAGCATAACAGTCTTTTATCAACTCACTACAACGGTTTCTTAGGCATTCAAACGTAATTTTATCCCGAGGATTCCCATATTTTTTATAAATATTGTGATATTTTGCTTTTTCTTTGATGGTTTTTAGTAAAGCTCGACTATACCAGACAGGATAGCGTTCATCTCGTGCTTTTATAATCGGAGTGTGCAGTTTAATAATTGGCAAAAGAATATCGTAGAATTTCTGCAACATTTCGTTAACGTTAGATACAGAATCCCACACATCAGACCAAGCAATTTTCCCAAGCTCAGTGTTGACCGCTTCATAATTACAGAGATAAAAGTTTAAGTAAGGTATTTTATTTTGCATAAGAGGGTTGCTATGATTATGAGTAAACGAGATCTCTAACGCTGGATGATGAGGATCAGTTTGTATAAGTGGAATTGAGGCCTGAGATACCAGCACTTTGTTGTTACCACTACTAAGAACTAAATCTAAAATACGATTTGAAGCGTTGAGTATTGTGTTGCATTGATGAAGATCATTAAAGGCCAGCATGTCTAAAAAAGAGTTTTCGAGACTACTAGTAGATCCTTTGGGAACCAATAGACCAGAAACCGCATTATATTCCCAAGTTATATCGCCCATATTAAAATCGCCGATTAGCAAGTTCACAGAATTGTTTTTGCTCTTTTTGTTAATTACTTCTCTAAAGTTTCGAAACAGTGCATCGATATAGTCCGGATTGATTGGAGGTGGGATATAAACCGCACAAATGTTAATTGTCAAGCCACTCTCACATTTGATTGTGATCCACAATTCCTCGCAATGGGACTCCCAGTTTAACCTCCGTGAGACCTCGTATTTGGTCAGAGTTGCAATAAAAACCCCTCCACCATCCCTCCTCGTAGTCGATGATACCGTAGATGACCTATCGCACCTGAACACTCTGTATCGGTTATCTAAAAACTCATGGTCGAACACCGTGTCATTTAGCCAACTTTCAGTGCCGACAATTATGTCATAATCAAAATTTAAAGCAGCAGTATAAAAATCCTCTGTCTTGGTTCGTAAGCCTCTTACATTTTGATAATATATTGTAAAATTGAATTTAATTCCTTATAACACTAAAAAACATGCAAAGCTTGTGACTGAGAAAAAAAAAGTTACAAAAACTCTACAGATTCCAAATTTTTAACTAGCATAGATTTTGTTGTTACATCCTTCCTAACAAATATGCGACCATTACGAACCCATACAAAGTTATACTTCTTTTCCTTAGCAGCGATTCTTGTCGCTGCATGTAGTTTTTTATTAGCCAGAGTCAGATTTTCCGTCACGAAAATCGACTGCTTCTCTCCTCCAATACCAATATGGCTGCTGTTCAACTTATCAGACTCATTCTTCTTATTAAAGTTTCTAACTGCAGCAAGTAGATTATCACGAATGCGAGGACTGGCTAACTTGATGACTATACTGCGTGGACGATTTGTCTCTTCATTTAATTTGGCAACTCTATGAAATGACTGGATTTCACTGTCCTGAAGTTCATTTCCCACAACTCTACCCAACTGTTTTACGATCGTTAACAGGAAAATTAAAGAAAATGTTTTTGTTCTGGGTAGCATATTTTTTGAGAAAGGCTATAGGCTATATAACATCATGCTACAATTAAAAGGAGCGGAGCAGCAACGAAAAATTGACGAAAACTGGCAAGTAATTTGATGCGACGGGAAGGGACAGGGGAGCAAAAATTTGACGCGGACGAAGTCGCGGGCATAAGCTAGCTTATGATATTAGTAAGATTACCGACATCGGTGAATATAAACATACTGAGGAAACCTGGTCATATTTTACGTACATATAATTTATTTACCTAAGTCTGGGTTTAACCACGCTTATTCAAGAAAAAGCGTGGTTACCAATGCTCGTGTCTTTTCTGTATGAAGGACCTTTGCCCTGCAGTGCAACATCAGAAGGGTGGTTATTAATATTATTGAAGTACATCGATCGATTGTTTTAATAGCTGATCACTTTACCGACATAAAATGGCACGAACATTAAATAGATTTAGTTTGTTCAGCATAAATCACATAAATGAAGAAAAATAAACATTTATTTAGTATAGACGAAAAAAAATACTATGACACCAAAATAAAAATAAAAAATGTAATAAGTGTAAAGTGCGATGTCAGAAACTAGCAATAAAGTGTGCCTTACGGCTGCGCCAAAAAGGCTCAGTTCAGCAAAAATGCCAGACAACTAGTGCTGACGCTAGTTTTCAATTGGACTTGATATGTGAGGTGACGGATATAAATGAACTTTATATGTAAGTATATATATAGACGAATTATATGTAAGTATGTTGGATAAAGTAAAACAGTAACGAATAAGTACATACATAGTGTGACAACGAAATATTTCAATAAGAGCTTGTCTTTTTGCCTTTTTAATGTTGATTCCGACTCACGCACCTCAACCTGAAAACATTCAGTAAGCTACTGTAATAATGAATAACTTTTTTAGCTGAAGTACGAATCATTTAAGTACATCACACAGAAATCCTCAAACTAACATCACATTTTCAACGTATTATCATCTAACAAAGCTAAAATTTTGAACATCAGTACCCTCATAGGCTTAAATACCTGCCTACACTGTCGGACAAACTAATTACAGCGAACATTCTAGTTTCAGTGTAGCTCGGCTAATACCTTTGTTTGCTCGCCAGTGTACGGCAACTGTTTTCCAAACTCGTGGTTTCCGTTATTTGGATTCATTTTACGACAAAGGATAATTACAGTCAGATTAACACTGTTTTATTTATTTATTACTAGCTTTTGCCAGCGGCTTCGCCCGCGTGGGGATCGGAAATTATCCCGCGGGAACATACTACTGGGATAAAAAGTAGCCTATGTCCTTTCTCAGGCTCTAAACAATCTGTGTACCAAATTTCATTTAAATCGGTTCAGTAGTTTTAGCAGGAAAGCGAGACAGACAGACAGACAGAGTTACTTTTGCATTTATAATATTAGTATGGATATATATATATATAAAATATATAATATATAGTGTAGATAAAACTAGCCGTGGGATTCGCTGTTAAGTTGGTACAGATCTGTTTTTTTGCATCATCAAAAGACTACAATGTTCCCACTGCTGGGACACGGGCCTCCTCTCGGTGAGAGAGAGTGGGCTATATCCAACACGCGGGCCCAGTGCCGGTTTGGTAAATGTCACATGTCTTAGAATTTTGGGTTCAAGGACATGCCGGTCTCCTCACGAAGTTATCCTTCACCGTTTTGAGAGCAATGGTGATGAAATAATTTACACAAAGTAAAGTGCCTGCTTGAGTTTGAACTCACGACCTACTCGTAAGTCGCGAACGCTACCACTGGGCCACCACTGGTCAGCGATCGGCCGGTTTTCATTAAAATTAAAAATATGAAAATAATAATTATATTACACACATTAAAACAAGCAATAACAAAATGAGACTCATACAATACAATCATAAACGTATATCAAATAATACGAGTAGAAGCGCTAACATGAAGCTACATCTACCTGTGTATCAGGGACAGGACATTATGATTACGTGAGTCGATAATAAGACAACTTAATATATAAAACTAGATTTCTCAAGACGTTACATTCAGTCAAACGTTATTTATCATATTATGCTATGTCATACGTTTAACAAAAACTTTCCACGGTATTTCACAATTATGATTTCTTGCATTAACAATTATTATCTAGCAACTTATTGTACGACACTGCTTCTTTGTAAAAGTAATATAAAATCCTTTCTTGATGCAAAGGTCACCGGGATCATTTTTGACAATTCAATTTACGAAATATTATTTCTGAGAACTAACTTATCTGATTTTGACGAAAACGATCAAAGCGTATAGATGTAAATATGGCCTGAAATTAAAATAAAAAGTTACTTTATCATGTCGAGACTTCGTTTGGTTTTGCATGTGATGAGGTAGAAGGAAACGCATGTGACTGGAAAACTTATTTCATAAAAATAACTACCGACTTCCAAAAAACAACCAACAATCCACCACTGAAGCATAACCTATCTATTACATAAAATATTTCCGCATTCTAGTCAAAATTGCCGGAGATATTGCGGAACATACATCTATATTTCTATACTATGTACTATAATCTACTAAGTATTTAACTAATGCGAAAGTAATTCTGCCTGTCCGTTACGCTTTCAAAACAAAATCTCTGAACCGATTTTGGTACGGGGTAAGTTTGAACCCCAAGAAAGTTATAGGATACTTTTATATTCGTCTGCGTCCGCGACAACTGACAGTTACGCGGACCAAGTCGCGGGCAAAAATTAGTGATACAGATGAACTGAGGATGTTAAATACAGATGAACTGAGGATGTTCTCCTTTTTGAAGTTGGTTAAAAAGCTGCAAGTGGCCGCAAAATTTCGAATGTACAAAACATACATATATTATAATTTGAATCGACTTCATCATATTTCTAAAGGTGAAGGTCATTTTGTTGCTTTCTTTGAGAAATGAAATCCTAAAATATTGTTTGTTCAGACCATAGATATCCATCCGTGGTTCAGACTCTTTATTCCCACGCAAATACTCCAAAAGGTTATTGTGGTTCCGTTTGCATTACATATTTAATATGTGATGGTAAAAGTAAAAAAGTCGTATTTTATATTGCTGTGTGTTTTAATAAAAATGTAGGGGATGAAAAGGTTTTTTTATGTGATTTTTAGGGCCTCTTCTAGAATACGAGTATCTTTTCAATGTTTAATGAAATGCGTGGTTGTGCATGATTTGAGCCTACTTGCCGCACGTTTTATTTCGGTCTGGGCTTTAGTAATAAACCTACTCGACCAAAGACTCTTTTACATTCTATACACCACGTTCTGATTGACGACTTCGTTTGATATTTATGTATTTTTGCGGCCAAGATGTTTTCCCTTGTTTGAGTGTTTTTGTTTAAATTTTTTTTTCATTCAAAAGTTTGTGCGTTTTGATAAGTTTGTATCCTATTCTCAAAACTTATTTAGCATTGATCGATGTTTATTTTTCATTTTTCTAAGTATGTCATGCACCTTTTTTTTTAAATATCGTAAAGAATTCTGGATTAGTCTGGATCAAAAATCATCAGCCAACCAAAAACAAAAGCTTTAGAAATTGTAAAAAGGAAATGTATTTCCGGCTACTTATTTATACAAGAGGGTTGCTGCGGGCTTCGATTTACTACGTATTCATATAAAGGTACACTATGTTTTAATTTAAATAATTAAAAATTAACCGATCCCCAGGAGAACCAAGGTAACCCGACAAATTGGCAAATTTAAATCTCAGTAGGCAGGGCACATTGCTCGCAGAACAGATGGCTTATGGGGCCGAAAGTTTCTGGAGCAGTGACCGCGTACCAGAAGACGTTGTTCTGAAAAGTCTCCGACTTGGAGGACCGATGACTTTGTTAAGGCCGTAGGCATCCGCTGCATGCGTGAAGCATAGAACCTGCCGATATGGTGGTACTTGGATAATCCATCAGTGGACGTTATTCGGGTGAAACAATGATGATGGTTATGATGTTAAAATGTGTGTTGAACGGAATGTTCTATCAATGTGCCAATATCAGCTGTTTTGTGTCAAAGAGTAACAAATATGTTCGCAAACTATCACATCACAGTATTTATGTATTTATGTATGTTTGTATGTATGTATATTTTTATTTTGTATATTTATATTTAAATTATAGTATTATTTTTCTTCTACTATTACACACGTTGTCTACACCTCTTTGTATATTCTCTCCTGTTGCAGGTATGCTGGAAGAGATTTCAATAGAAATAAGCATTACCTTTGTACATATTTTTCTGTTCCTTTCTATTTATCTATTTATATGTGTGCATAAATGGTTAAATAAATAAATCAATACTGTTCGTAGAGAAAGTATACCTTAGGTAAATAATATCCCTTTTCCCCAGTCTTGCATTCTCTTAAATTATACGGCTCAGTTTCCACAAAACGTTTGTTTTTCATTACCTCAGTGAGCCTGGATGCACATGAAATGCAAAGTTTACGTACGGAATAACCACAGAATAGTACAGAGGGCCAGTTCTGCAGCGAGCAAACTCGCACGCATACCTAGACACGCTTTACGTACAGCGAGTGCTAGAGCATTCGCGACCGGCATTGATTTGAGATCGTCGCACGTATGTGTGCGTGCGCTTGTTGCCGTTCGATGTATGGAGCCGCCTTTTTCTCAGTTATGTTGGACTCGGCTTTCAGTGTCACCGAATGCAGATGAATATCAGTATTTTTTTTTTAGTTTAGACACCGGTTTCGCCCGCGTGGTATTCGGAAATTGTTTCCTGGAAACATACTACCGGGATAAAATGTACTCTATGTGCGCGCCAATTTTCATGCAAATACATTTAGTTAAGTTTGTGATGATTAAGGATGAATACATCCTTACATCTTCACAAACTTTAGCATTTATTATACAAACTAGCTTTTGCCCGCGGCTTCGCCCGCGTGGATATCGGAAATTATCGCAAGAGGACGTACTACCGCGGTAATGTATTAAGAATGCATTAATCCAGGTTATATAGGTAATAGCTGTTACCCGCGACTTCATCCGCGTGGTATTTAACAAAAAAGTTTTACATTCGTTTTATTTTTTTCGTGAGATTTTTTCTAAAATAAAAGTAACCCAAGTTACTCCTTGTAACATCAGCTATCTGCCTGTGAAATTCCCGTCAAAATCGGTCCAGCCATTTCAGGGATTAGCCGGAACAAACAGACAGACAGATAGACAAAATTTAAGAAAAAAATGTTGTTTTGGTATATGTACCGTGTAAACATCCATATACACTTAGTAAAAAGTATCTTAATATTACAAACAGACACTCCAATTTTATTTATTTGTCTAGATAGATTAGTAGGATAGAGCAACTGCTTATCTTACCTCAACACCACAGTTACTGGGCAAGTTGATACCCTATGGTAAGACAGGTTGTCAGACTTTCGGGCATCTAACAACCACTTTCAATTGCTAAAGATCTATGGAAGTCACGATAAACAGCTCAACGTGCTTTTTAAGGCACGAACGAGTCTCGGTATATAAAATTGGACAGCCTCCGAGACACGAGCCGGACTTCTGCACATTTCTTACTCTGTGGTTTTCTACGAATCGCATCCATCAAATTTGCAGTCTAGCAACTATCATTACTGGAACTTTGATCGGCTAATTACGCTGATGGTCTGTTACCACAGAGGTGAGAGGAAATTTTGGATATGGAGTGTTTCATATTTGAATTGTGTTCGGTAACGCATTTGTGACAAAATTTGGGTACGGTTTCGATTTATACCTGTTGTTGAATTAATATTGACAAGTGTATTTATGGCGGCCTGTTATATTAGGCAACATTAATGCAATCGGTGCTTTAAATGCACTTATTAATTTATTTATTACTAGTTTTTGCCCGCGGCTTTGCTCGCGTGGATGTCGGAAATGAACGCAGGTATTTTTCTAAAATTAAATTAGCCTAAGTTACTCCTTGTTACATCAACTATCTGCCAGTGAAAGTCCCGTCAAAATCAGTCCAGCCATTTCAGAGATTAGCCGGAACAAACAGACAGACAGACAGACAGACCGACAAAAATTGTAAAAAATGTTGTTTTAGTATATGTACCGTGTATACATCCATATACACTTATTAAAAAGTGATTATCTTAATATTACAAACAGACACTCCAATTTTATTTATTTGTAGTATGTAGTATTGTAGTATGTAGTATGTATAGATTGATGTGCACAGACTCATCATTTGCCTAGCCTTTTCCCAATTATTTTGGGGTCGGCTTCATGTGCACATAGTACAAAAGTTAAATTTAAAAAAAAACTCTCAACAAAACAAAAACTTAAAAAAAAATATATACATATTGGCCGTTAAGTTCAACAAGAAGTTTTAGGTAATGTTTTAATCAAAGGATCGTCGCGTCGACACAACTAAAACGATTTTGATGAAACATGTCTAAGGACCACCACTAGAAAGCTTAATTTTAAATAACCACACCCAAATCGATCGTTTAAGAGCTACGGTGCCACAGACAGGCACACATAGCGGTAAAACTTATAACACCCCTCTGTTGCGTCGGAGGTTAAGAACAAAGGGAACGAAATAATAACTTTTGAGTACAAAGATGACATATTTTTAAGGAGACCTGTGCAAGGAGAAATGATGAAAAATTAATGTTGACAACAGTGTGTGAGAACAAAAAGGGAAAACAATATGTTTCCTAAAGTAGCATCACACTGATTTTCAAAGGAATACTTCACATTCAAATATTACGATGGCAGGTTTTCTCATAACTTCAGATTGAGTTTAACTAGACCATTTTTCGAAATAACTTTATAATTAACATGTCCAACGTGCCCACTAAAGTGAACTCCTATACAGCCATGTGGTATCATGTCATACTAACACTAGCTTTGGCAAGCAGATTCGCCCATATGTAAAAGTATCTCACAGGAACCTACTGTTAGGATAAAAAGTTTCTTGTCCTAACCTATGGTCATGGTGTACCTGTATGCCAAATTTAGTCCAAATGCAATAAAAATTGTATGAACCTAAACGAGGCAAAAGGAGTGTGTAGAGTTCGTAGTAGGTGGCGTTCTGTGGTTACTGCCTTCCCCCACGGGAAAAAGGCGTGATTGTAATAAAAAGTTGGTGTTCGACGCCAGGCCAAGGCCCCGGCCATAGGATTTTAATTAGCGCAGTGGAAGGAAGCAACTTTTTATGGTGGGCCCTGGGACAAAAGTGGCAGTGAACTGTCCGCCGTGCGCGGAGCTGATTAATACAATATTCAAAAGACTCACCTGGTTGAAGAAACTGGTTCTGGAGCCTACCTGGATTTATGTATGTAAATTAGTGTATATTGTATTGTGTAGTGACGCTGTAAGTAGGTATTCTCAGGATACAAGGCCGCCCCAAGACGCTAGAAGTTTTCTCTGCACGCGGTCTCCAAATGGTCACATCACATCAAACTATTTCAACCAATGTTCAAACTGAACCCGTATTATTTCGTCAAAAGGGGTTGGTTACACAAACAAACAATTGGATCACGACAAATTGTCCACAAATTGATCGATTCAAAAGGATTAATTAACAAAAGGGTCGGAACGCCAAATAGGATCCACGATCTTTTTAAGATAAAACCAAAAAAAAAAAAACAAACTGACAAGTGACAGATGTTACTCCGTTAGGTACACTCCGTTAGACGCACAGATTAAACAAGTCAAACGGGATGGAACAGTTGGGGTGACAAAAAAAATCAGACAGACTAACATTAAATTAAAAACCGATCATTCTGTCTAGCACTGTCCCGACTACGTTGGGGTCAGCTTCCAGTCTAACCGGATGCAACTGAATACCAGCATTTTACATAGAGCGACTGCCCATCTGACCTCCACAACCCAACTATGTAATACGATCCCACACTTTCTCCAAAAACATTATCACCACACAATTTCCCATTTACTACTTATGTATTATTCATTTTTGCTCATTACGTAACGCCTGCTAAGCACCGCCATGATGTAATTTTTATATTTTTTATTACGTAATTCACAGACTACATAATTAGATACTTCTGTCATTGTCAAATTGGTTGTCTGTCAGTTTTCCCATAGATTACGAAAGCTGGCGGCGCCTGCATCAGATTGCAGTCGGGACGGAATGTTGCCACTTTTGTTTTTTTTATTTTTATATATTCATGAAATCTAACGAAAGTGTTTTTTAGTATTTATTGTACTGATTGTTTGCTGCACCGATCGACGTCATTACGTCAGCGCCGGCTGTCACTGAAAACCAGCGCTGGGGCTCTGTCTCGCATAGGGTCACAGCATTATGCTGAGTGATGGCCGTTTTGCGTGGATATGACGCATATTTTCCCACATCTTATTTTTTATTTCTGTATGTTTCTGGTCTTACTGTGCGTCATGTTTGCTGCAAATAAACGTATTTTCTTTATTCGTTCTCTTCTTTCTATATCTGTTGGTAAGACTGGTTTATCAGACTTTCGACGGCCCGTCGAAGATCCACGAATGACAACCAGAACCTATCGTGCTTACCGAGGCAATGTAAGTATATAAAAATGGTCACCCATCCACGTAATTACCACAGCAAGCGTATCTTAATCTGATCGATCAACCCGTGCTCCAGCAACTAATTACCCCAAGCTCTTTTTTCATTCATTCAAATTAAGAACCAATGACACCAGAAAAATAAGAACGAACAATTCAAACTTTCCAAGTGCATGCTCCATTCCTAATTCCCTCAAAATTTCACACTCACTAACTGTTTGAACTTCTGCTTACAAACTAAATGAACCGACAATTATTGCTACCGATCCGTGCAGATGTAGAAACTCAGGTAAATGGTAGTTAGGTGCTTCTAGACGGGCAATTGTTATGCTTCACTAAGTGGCTGCAACGTTTTCAAAAATAACTCGACTTGTAATTACGTAATTTACCTACACTTTTAATGACAATCCGAAAGACTTTAAAGGGATTTCATATTCAATTGCTTCGTATTTTTGATAAATTCTTCTGCGGGCAACGCAATGAATATTGCTTAATTGTGGCAATTAGGATGTAAGTGACGTTTATTCCCTGTAATAATCAAAATCAAAATCAAAAGTCATTTATTCAAACTAGGCTGAGAGTCAGCACTTTTTGAACGTCAAAGTTACAAAAGACAGTCCCCCCAAAACGCCCGCCCTTCGACACTTCCTAGTGCTTTAGCTGGGAAGAAGAAGTGACGGAACAAACTCCCCAGCAGCACAGCTGTCTGTTAAGTTAGAAGAACTTAATTCTATATAATATCGTGTGAGTAATGAATATTATAAAACAAAATAAAACATACATTATACGCCATATGTCAGCTAGCACACGCCAATATACGAACAAAACATTGAAAACTAAACTCAAGCTGAAATAAATAATAAAACAAAATCGTAAACAGAACGTAAAACTTAAATAAAGCCTCCAGGCATAAAGGGCGTGCTCGCTTACATATTCAACGATGCAAAATGATACATATACATACATTGATGCATACAGCTAAGTTGAAGTTACAATAGTTAAACTAGGACCTCCAGAGTAAAATAAAATAACAGTTAATACAAATAACAATAACAAAAACCATGGTCAGCAAGTCGACCAGTCACCACAAGCAGCACCCGTTCACGAGCATAACGCAAAGGCCAGCCATTACCCCCTCGCCATATTTGAGGGAAGGTGGTAACCCGACCCCCGACGCTACCGCAGCAGTGACATCTAAGGGAGATGACGAACTTGCTGCCGGTTGGTCAGGCAAGAATATTATGAACAGCTGACGAGGTCGCTAGCTAACTACATGTTGCAATACAACTCATTTAAAATCATGGTAATGAGTAGATTATGTCCACAATAAGTGAAATTAAAAGAAAATAAAAATTAATTAACAAAATCAGTTAAATAAAAAAGTAAAAAAAATAAAATTTAAAAAAAAAAATTAAAAAAAAAACAATTATATGAACTACCCATATAAACTGTCAGTAGGAAAGCTAATTCTGGATTGAAAGAACATAAACATTGTCTTGAGTTAATCACAGCGACCAACTATTCTTATCGTTTAAGTAGTCGTTGATAGAATAGTATGCCTTTGAACAAAGGTTGGATTTTACTTTAGCTTTAAACTCATGAAACTGCAAATCTAGCAAAGCAGAGGGCAGCTTAATAGTGTGTGACTGAAATAGTTTGAGTTGTAACTGCATCGTCACAGCAATATTTTGATGCAGAACTATGCTAAAACATGTTTGGTTCGGAGATGACATTATTATGTGCATCTGGATTGAGGGCCCATTTTTTGAAACCTTGCGTACCGAAATAAGATTTATAGGGAAATTAGTTAAAAATAGTAAAAACTTAAAGCAAAGGGTCATACATTTCTTAAACGTGAATTAATACTGTTATGATGAAACAACTTGGGCCCTCAATCCAGACGCGTGCATAAAGTGGCATAGCCTAAATCTCAGTAAGTACTATCTCTGGGTTAATAATTTTTGTTTAAGAATTTAGTTAAGAATTTCTTAAATATTTTAAGAAATTCCCAAATCTGTAAAATATATCATTACCGATTTTTGGCGGCATATCTAGGGCCCTCACTTCATTATTGTTTGCACTGAGGAATCTGCAAAACATGAATATATCTGAAGAAATACATAAATACGACTTTAACATGTTTTCCTTACATACCTATGTGAATTAGTTAAAAAGAAATAAGGACACAAAACTTAATTGTTAAGAAGTAAATGAAAGTCGAATTTTACTAAAAAGTCTGAACTGAGAGCCCAATATTTTTGGCTTTATTGACTAGGCTCAACCTCATAGATTAACGCAAATTAGAATAAAACTTTTAACTATTTCTTAATTAAATTGTAACATACCGTTCGTTCTTCTAAATGTCATACTTTAAGAGAAAAATGATTTTCAATTTTTTGTAAGAGAATTATTTGTAGGGTGACCATAATGTTCAAAGTAAGTACCTGTCCATTTTGTAAAGTGCATTCGGAAAATCATAATATTTGCAGCTAAAAGTACTATATACCTACTAATTACAATTTGGCTTTCCTTATTTTTAATGTAATTTCTATAAAAATAAATAAAACTAGAACATTTATTTAGCTTCAACAGTGTTTGCATAAAATTAAACGCAAACTAACTGACTAGTAGTATGTTATACGTGTAAGTAGTCATCGTATCTATGGATCACTGTAGCACCAGATCAAACAAATTCATTGTGATAAATAAAAGACGATCGGTATAATTATAAAAAACTATTTACTTCACATAAATGTTGCCTTAAAATAGTCTTATATCCTAAAAAAACTAAATTGCGAGAGAGCAAAGTAATTTTTAGTGATGAGTGCAACTATATCTCAGATTAAAAAAAAAATCATTTCCATTTTCATTTTTAGTTTTTTTTTTACTATTTTTTTTTAAATTGTCTAGGCAACTTGGCTCATAGTATTGCCATAAAAAGTAACATCACATAAATAGAAATTACATTAAAAATAAGGAAAACCAAATTGTAATTAGTGGGTATAAAGTACTTTTAGCTGCAAATTATGACTTGCCGAATGCACTTTAGAAAATGTACAGGTACTTTGAACATTATGGTCACTCTACAAATAATTCTCTTTCAAAAATTTGAAAATCAATTTTCTCTTAAAGTACGACATTTTGAAGAACAATCGATATGTTACAATTTAATTAAGAAGTAGTTAAACGTTTTATTCTAATTTGCGTTAATCTATGAGGTTGAGCCTAGTCAATAAAGCCAAAAATATTGGGCTCTCAGTTCAGACTTTTTAGTAAAATTCGACTTTCATTTACTTCTTAACAATTAAGTTTTGTGTCCTTATTTCTTTTTAACTAATTCACATAGGTATGTAAGTAAAAGATGTTAAAGTCGTATTTATGTATTTCTTCAGATATATTCATGTTTTGCAGATTCCTCAGTACAAACAATAATGAAGTGAGGGCCCTAGATATGCTGCCATAAATCGGTAATGTTATATTTTACAGATTTGGGAATTTCTTAAAATATTTAAGAAATTCTTAACTAAATTCTTAAACAAAAATTATTAACCCAGAGATAGTACTTACTGAGATTTAGGCTATGCCACTTTATGCACGCGTCTAGATTGAGGGCCCAAGTTATTTCATCATAACAGTTTTAATTCACGTTTAAGAAATTTATGACCCTTTGCTTTAAGTTTTTACTATTTTTAACTAATTTCCCTATAAATCTTATTTCGGTATAAGGGTTCAAAAAATGGGCCCTCAATCCAGATGCACATGACATTATTATCTCGAAAATTATTAGTGCGATTAATTCGTACATATATTGTGCTTCCGTGCTTCAATGGCTGATAAAACCTAAGGAAATGAAAATATTTATAATCTTTTTGGTTCTAGGACATGCTAGATTCCTTATGCAGTTTTCCTTTAGACATACTGAAAAAATTTTGTTTTCTAGATTTTGCGGCCACAAATTATTTAACAAGCTCGACCGCCTGAAAATTTCTATTGAATTCAATGACACCATTTGAAGTTGAAATTCTAATTTCAAACTTATGATCGAAAAATATAACTGATGTAAATGGCATTAAAGGTCGAGCGAAATAAGTGAGAAAGTTCCGTTCCAAGTTTCGTTTGGTACCAGACGGAAAGAATAGCACCATCCCATTTCTCCACATGGGTGTCGTAAAAGGCGACTAAAGGACTTACTAGAGAATGGGCAGCAGCGTTCTCTATGCATTTTACCACCATACTGCGATCGCCAACCCGCCTGCCAAGCGTGGCGATTATGGCAAACTCCACAAATTGGGGGAACCTATGTTCAGCAGTGGACGTCGTCTTATGGCTGAATTGATGATGATGGTGATGAAGGTTAGTATTACAGTTTATTAAATGTTGCCGCAAAAGTAAGAATTATTATACAAATTGGCACTATGCTATAAAGTAAAAATCAAAATACCTACATTTAAAAAACCTATTAAAACACAAAAAAAGAGATGAGTCTGCAATTAGACTTTGAACATTTTTAATTATGATAATTGATAGCTATCTGTTTCATCTCACGATTGATTTGGTTTCTTAATGACAAATTTTATCACAATACTGCACTATATCTTACAGTCATTAGGTGAGATATTAGTCAAATACGAGACTAAATTAATGTTTTAGCCGTTTGGGGACAAAACACTAGGGCCGTGGGGTCTGACTGCTCATAGAGTATTCCAGGACATCGCCAAGTGGTTGGTCGATTCTTCACGTGACCAGAGAGCTGGCCTATTTTTAGGTCAAAGAATCAGCATTGCCTTCCAACGTGGCAACGCTGCCCAGCATTTTGGGCACTTTTTCCTCCCACAGCGATGCGGACGGATTCTTTGATGCCTTTATTTAATTGTACATAATATATTTATTTTTGTGTTTGTATATTGTATTAAGATTTCACCATTACGAGACAGAGTTATTTGTATACAACAGGCAAATTTTTGTTGATATAACGATTTGTTTCGAGCATAAAATACAGAGCTGTACTCAAGACTATCTATATATATAAAAATGAATCCCTATTTCCCTTGGTCACGCCATCACGCGTGAACGGCTGGATCGATTTCACTGTTCTCTTTTTTGTTGTGTTTTTTATTGTCAGGGGAAGGTTCTTATGAAAGAAAAAATGTGATGGCGTGACCAAGGGAAATAGGGATTCAATTTTATATATATATAGATACCAATTCGAATTAAATGGTTATCGTTAAGACAGGACAACGTCTGTCGGGTCAGCTAGTATAGCAATAATAAACACAGCTGTACGCAAGACTATAGCAAGAACTAGTTAATAACAAAAAAGCCCAAACAGTCCACAATATAATCAAATAAAACAAAATACTCTCCGAAAATTAATACACTGTGTAAACACAAAACAGTGGACTCAATTAAAAACCTTTTAATTTCGATATCAAGTTAATTGTTTCTACGAGGTTACTTTGACATAGATACCCTGAACCCTTTTGCAAACAGGCCTTGGGTCTGGGATTTGTGTTTTGACCTTTATAATGTGGAACCACGAGGAATCATGATGTAGGTGTATTATACATACATAGATTAACTCACGCTTTTTTTCCAATGGCGGTAGGCAGAAACTACGAAACGTCACATACTACGATCCTTACATACATACTCTTTATGCCTCTTTTAGGTTCATACACCCTTCACATCAGCCTTTTGTAAGCCGTCCTTCAGTCATCCTCTCAACATGACCAAACAAACCATCTAAGCATACTTTTTTCAATTTTTGTCACTACAACTTCTGTCGCATTATATTATTTTGTTAATTAACTAAGGCCCATCGCCGACGAAAGAGAGACAAGCTATTAATGATTTTCTTGCTCAAGAAATGTACAAAAAATTATAGATAAAGGATATACAATAAGTTTATAGTCGATCGTTGACTATTCACACCGCATCGGAAAGTACCTAGTAGTGTGTCGCAGTGTCAAGAGCTATCAAAGAGAGTATGCGATTGGCAGGAGAGCACTCGCTGAAAGGGTTATGGTTTACACATACGCATGCGAGTAATCTCGTTGCCGTTGCGCACTCGTTGCTCTACAACTCGTTTTTAGTTGCTTGCTGTTGGGAATCGAACCTATACAAAATCTTGCGTGTGGTCTGCCTGCGTAGGTGGTGTGATCAACGTGTCATCACCAGTGCACTGAGACACGGCGCAGTGGCATCATGGCTCGGTCCGACTCAGACGAGTACTTGCTTCCACGGACTCCACCGCGACGGACGATTCACATGTATAATTGTTTGTGCGGGACAGTTTTCATAACTTGTAATAAGCACGGCAATAAACCATTGCCTATTTGATACAGTCCATATATTTTAATTTTACATCTATTTACTCCTCGTTGATTGCTGGTGGGCAGGTGTCTGAGAATCGTTTTGCCATAAGTCGCTTTTAAATATGAGAAACTTTTCAGTTACATTTTTCATCAATATTTCAATTGAGGCGTATTGTACCTCCCTAAAGAAGTTATGCTGGCTGATCATGCTTGAAGGTCTTAAAATAAAAGGAAACATTATTCGTTTGATATAACTAATGTCTTTCAAATCCGAAAAAAGTATCGAAGAAAAGGAGACGCGGACATATATAGATGATAATTATTGGTATAAGGGGCACAAAAGGATGATAATAATAATAATATCTTAATAATAATTATCTTAGGACAACCAACACAACGTTGTCTGATCCCAAACTAGGCAGAGCCTGTACTATGGTAACCAGACAACTGATAAACATACTTATATATTTCTAAATACATACATATTATAGATAAATTACACCCAGACACAGAACAAATGATTGTGCTCATCACGCAAACATTTGTCCTGGGTGGGAATCGAACCCACGACCTCGGTCTTTGCAGTCAGGGTCACTAACCACTAGACTAAGAGGCCAGTCAAAAAAAATGATAATATAAAAAAAATGATAATGCTAATTTGTGAAATCCATTAAAATGTATCTAACGAAACAGAAAACAGCAAAACATATGGAGAATGTATACAATATATGTACAAATACGTAGTGAAGCAAACGTACTAAATCCTTTTAGGAATCTATTGCGTGGGCAGTATACCTTTCTGTGGGGAACTGGACATACCCGTGAAATCGCCTTAGGAGATTTGAGCGGTATGTTCGACCATAATGTTTATTGGTCAAAGATTAGGTTGTGGAATTATGCAGATGAGACGGTTTAAGATGGACTGTTTACTGCCTACCCCATAAATATTTAATAATTAACATAGCTCTCTATATTTTTAAACTATATATGAATGTCGATTAGTATATGAGTAGAGACGACCAAAGAAAGCATGGAAAGGGTGGATGGACTGTGTGAATGAAGATATGGTTAGAAAAGAGTTGACATCCGAGATGACGACTAATAGAGAAGTATGAATAAAAAGATTATCCACCCTAAATAAACTGGAATAGGAGCTTAATGATGATGATAATTTGGAATGACAGATTCAGTACAGTTTATGGTTGCACAACAGAAATTAATATGATGCTCAAGATTAATCGGACTGAGATGTGCAGTGCGTTACGATCGGAAATTCTATAATTTCAATATAAACATATACATAGATGCAGTATAAACAACACCCACTTTTACGGCTTATGTTTAACTTACCACCAGATATAGTAACATATAACAGACAAAACTAGTAAATGATCACCAAAATTAAACCCGCATTTTAAAAAAAAAGCGAACTGACTCCAAAAAAAATCATTGTTAACCCAAAAATAGTTAGTGAACACGAAATTATTAAGAGTGTACTACGTGAGTTCGACAAATGGGTGTGCGAATAACACTTGTGCGACAAAACTGTACTGCGACTCACCATAGTTCGAATGCACGCTTATGCGACACACTGAATCTAGTCGTTTCTAGCACTTGCCGGTATATATTTTTGGTTAAAGAACTAAGGGTATCAAAGCATTTTATGGTGATCATTATATTTAATCCCCACTTTTACCACGCAAAATAACAAAACACTTCTAGAATATTATTGGTAATATTGTCTTTGCTGTAAAATATTTCAATACGTCGCAGTCACAGTATTGCTGGACATTTGTTTGAGCAAATAAATTTTACGAAGCTATAGTCTACTTGCTGCATACTTACTAATATTTGCATGAAAAAAAGAATAATTGGTGAGATTTTTATTGATTTAATTTTGTTTTTATATTTATTATTATTTTATCTGTAAGATTGATCCCACACAGATGATTTTATCTCGCTTTGTTCAATCTTACGCTTACAGCCATGTGTTTTTTTTTAGTTTTTATTGATAAGTTCTTTCATTTAGGACCTCACTCCGAAAATGTCACAATTTCGACCCCTAAGATATAGGCAAATGTCTTGTTGGGGGGTCACCGCCCAATCTTGTTGTACAATATGATTACTTTGTAATAAATAAATAGATTCATGAGAAACTGCAGAGCTAGGCATAAACATTTACTTCTATCTTTTATTTTCCACAAATCGTTTAAAATTAACACTTATAAGATGTGTCGTATCTATAATATTATTCTATGCATATCCATTATAACTGAAACAAATATTTATAAATTCCTAATAACATCTTCTATGAGAGAAACAAGATATTTATATATTTCCTTACCTTTGTTTCAAACTAAATTTTCCATGAAGAATCTTGAAACCCGACTTAGGCACTCAACATTAATTAATGGGAACTTCGGATTGAAGTTCTTCAAGAATATTGTTTCTGGTATATTTTGGTCTGGTGAAGTTCATTGAACAGAAAGCTTACGGATAGGTACTTGTTTAACGAAGGCCTAACTGATCCTTTACTCAAATTAATTGAGTCTTATTGGTGATGTTCTTCAGAAAGGTTAGGTATGTAGTCCTCGCAACCAACGTAAGTGTATGACCACTCAAATTGTACTACACTTTATCATTAGAATCTTTTTGAAGAAAAATAGTAATCTATTCCTTCATTTGTGTTTGAAAAATTTGTCTGATCAATATCGTAAAAACCGCAATAAATCAAAATCAAAAGTCATTTATTCAAATTAGGCTGAGGGTCAGCACTTTTCGAACATCAAAATTACATAAGACAGTCCCCCAAAAAGCCCGCCCTTCACTGAATGTTGATGAACTGTCAAAATTACCACATAGCAATGCAAACGAAGCAAGAAGAGTACATATCGACGGTTAAAAGGTAATAAGCGCAGGTATTTTGGTCGAAAATGACTTATAAATTCCATCCTACTTAAAATTTTCTGCTTTTTCGAATGCACTTACTACCATGGCTTTACGATGTCTTTAAAATTTTCACGATATGACAATAAACAAAAAAGTTATGTCAATTGTTCTACAATTTCAAACTTTATACCGCTCTCCTGAACAATTTAGTTTTTTGTCACTTATACCCCACTAGCTTCTGCCCGCGACTTCGTCTGCGTCAGAGTTTTGCTTCCCTGAACATTCCCGTCGCATCGAATTGCCTGCCATATTTCGTCCATTTTTCGTTGCTGCTCCGCTCCTTTTAATCATAGCGTGACGTTATATACCATATAGCCTCTTTCAATAAATAAGCTACCGGACACAAAAAGATTTATTCAATTTGGACCCGAAGTTCCTGAGATTACCGCGTTCAACCAAACAAACTCTTGAGCTTTATCTTCTTACGAGATAAAAATATTCTATGTCCGTTTCCTGGTTCTAAGCTAACTCCCCACCAATTTTCATCCAAATCGGTTTAGCCGTTCTTGAGTTTTAAATAGTGTAACTAACACGAATTTCTTTTATATATATCTAGATAGATTACCTTTTAACCATCGATGTAAAGATCTTAGCTTCAGAAGCTACCTAGCTTCTGTACTTTGTGCCTACCTCCATCTGAAAAAGTTCGAATTAATGTTTATATGTCGGGACCTTTACATACCAAAATCCACATAATATACACGTATAATGTTCCTACCGCAGAAACATGGGCTTCCTCTTGGTGAAAGGGCGTGGACCGAGATCTACCTCGTGGGCCTAGTGCGAGTTGGTAGATGTCACATGTCTTCGAATTTTTAGTTCTAGGACATACCAGTTTCCTCACAATGATTCCTTTCACACTAAGAATGTTGATACGAATAAACTTAGGACTCGATTTCGCTGGTTCGTAAAATATTTTTCCAAAATTAACTATACCTATAAATATTTGCTACAACATCTTAAAAATAATTAAAACAGAAAACACAAGAATCAAAAAGTCTTTTCTACTTAAATCACTACCCAAGCCCACCACTTCAAAATCAATCAACACCAGAATTTTATCACAAAAAAGAAAAGTAAAAACAACAGACTCCCGTCAAATGAGTTCCCTATCTAAATCTCACGGTCATTTTCTCGTCTACAGCTTACGACGTACCAAACGTCACTTCGATGTCCCACAATGTCCCGCTTTGTCCCGCTATGTCCCGATATCATGTCATTTTCCACCCCGACGACTATCCGACGACCCAACAGCGAGACGACGTGAAAAATAACCTACCTTATCTCTTGGATAAGTATTTCTTTACAATCGACTTGTTTTTTCGCAAATGATTAATAGATTGCTTTCTTTTTCGGTGCGATACTAGTTGTGTCCGTTAACTTTGTCCGTCTGGCGATTGAAAAATAAAATACTTTTGTAAAATATTCGTCAGACTTGCAATCAAAGAGACCATAGCAGTGTCGAGGGGCCCTAGACAAGTAACCATAGCCGGCGTTTCAATTATTATGGATATGAAATGTATGCCAAAATATGATTCTAACTGTAAAGTTTCTGAGATATGATAGGACTATCGATATGAAATAATGCTAAGAGACGATTCTGACTGCGAACTTTCTGCGATGTGATGGTTCTCCTTTTTCATTATTATGGATATAAAATTTATGCCTAAAGATGATTCTGACTTATATAATTATGCGTTCTGAATGTATGATAAATGAGTGTATGCCAAACGATTTTCTGCGAAATGAAGTTTATGCTATCAGCTGTTATACAAAATAATAATATGACGAAAAAAATTCTGCCATAAAGGGTGAACACTCGCGAGATTTGTTCGAAAGAGATATCGTGGCCCTTGCATATGGGCAACTGAAGGAACACGGGTGGGTTTTAGTCAGTAAAAGTCTGACACGGCCTTCCGCTCCTCCCTAGAGCGGGAGACGTCATTTGATAAATTTTACACCCAAAAAAAACCGTGACAAGCGTAGCTTATGCTTCGATCGAACCGTAGGGCTGTTTTTATTTAGCCACGAGGCCCTTTATTTATGTTTGAGTACTGTTTAATGGTAGTCAAACAAAGAACGTCAAAAGAATTTCCAAAATAGTTTTAGCAGCAGTTTTCTGGATCAGTTGTGGCCCAGTGGAAACGGCCGCGACTTACGAGTTGTAGAATGTAGGTTCAAACCCGGACTGAAGTTTTACTTTTTGTAAATTATTTCATCATCACTGCTTTAAAAAACGGTGAAGGAAAACATCGTGAGGAAACCGGTATGTTCTAATACCAAAAATTCGTAGACATGTGACATCTACCAACCCGCACTGGGCTCACGTGGTAAATTACAGCTCATTCCCTCTTGAAGAAAGGATGCCTGTGTTCCAGCAATTGGAACATGATAGGCTGATTATGTAAATGTTTCTATCTATCTAACTAGCCTGTATACCCTCACTATAGGGTACATATTCTCACTAAGCACTTGGTCTATACTATGCTTTCCGGAGCAGCAACCACTGCGTTACCGTGCTTTGGGTACTGATCTTCACGTATAGATGGACGCTACTGAAAATGTTAAGCTCGTAGTCAAATTCTGTGCTGGCTGTTTAGATTACTATCGACATGTTAAGAAAAAGAAGAAAGGTAAATATTGCTCTGTAATTTAGATTCTTACTATCTCTAGTTGCACTAAAATCTATTCAGTGTTTTGTTAACAGACAGACAGACTCTTGTTTCAGTATAGGAAAGTGTCTGTGTTGGGTAGATATTCTGTTATGACGTAAGTGCGATGGCCAGTTTCCTCTAGGTAGGTATACCTATGATATATTGACTACTCTTGGCAGATATTCAGCTACTATAAAGTTCATACTGTTACTTTTGCGTTTCTGAATCTGAATAGACAAGACGTAATGTTGACAAAAAAAAAAAATTCGTCAAAGGTTGTCTTGGGCCATTATTTCCCTTGGTTGTCGTAAGAGACGACTAAGGGACTTACTAGAGAATGGGCAGCAGCGTTTTGTATGCCTTATGCTACCATACTGCGATCGCCAACCCGCCAACCAAGCGTGGCGATTATGGCAAACCCTTCTGAGTAGTTGGAGGTGTCAATTTGGAGGGTCAATCAACTTGTCAGAGTAGTCAGAAAACGCTGAGCTCACCTCAAATTGGGGGTGGGCCAGCAGTGGGTCAGCAGTGGCCGTCTTTTGCCTGAAATGATGATAATGAAGTCTTTTCCGGTCTTAACAAAATCTTTTGCAATCACGATTTTAAAATTATTGGAAATCAACAATACATAAATTAAATATTCTAGCTAGACTTTTCCCAACTTTATTAAGGTTAACTTACAGTCTTACCAGATTACCCACAATATGCTTGGAGAAAAAAAAAACAATTTTTTACTTTAATCGAATCGACTAATATCTTAACTGTTTGAGTTGAAGTTGTTGTGTCCCGAAAAGTATGTCAGTATCTAAATCTCAACATATTAGAATTGATAGAGTAATTAAAACAAAGAACAGAAAGTAATTATCCATCCGGAAACATAAAACAATACCGATTTACCAATCGCGCTAGATATTGCTAATGGTTGACGTAAATTTTTACATCCCACCTCCATTCCATATCCGAAGGACGAGGCTCATTAAAATTTTACGCACCTATTTGATATTAGACCGGTTAGAACAAAAGGTCCACTATGTTCCAAAACATGTACGGAACAAATTGGGCACCAAATATTTAACGTTTTTCAATTCAAATGCATAATGCATCTAAGAGAGATGAAGAGCAGTGGTGGCCCAGTGGTAACAGCCGCGACTTACGAGTAGTAGGTCGTAAGTTCAACCCAAGCAGGCGCTTTACTTTGTGTAAATTATTTCATCACCACTGCTCTCAAAACGGTGAAGGAAAACATCGTGAGGAAACCGGCATGTCTTAGAACCAACAATTCGAAGACATGTGACATCTAGCAACCCGCGCTGGGCCCGCGTGGTGGATTACGGCCCACTCCCTCTCACCGTGAGGAGGCCTGTGTCCCAGCAGTGGAAACATTATAGGCTGCTGATGATGCTGATGAATGCATCTAAGAGTTATCTAGAATACTACCACAAAAGAAATAAATAACATTACCCAGGGTATAACAATTTATCAGTGTCATACTGAATTTAACCACTTATGAATCTTAAACCAGCCTCATATTTGTCATCGCTGAAATGAAGAGTTGCATTTATTAAAACTACATATACTTGTCACACTAGAGACTTACTAGAGAATGAGCAGCAGCGTTGTCTATGCATTTAACCACCACACTGCGATCGCCAACCTGCCTGCCAAGCTGAGCGATTATGGAAAATTGAGGGAGGCCTATGTCCAGCAGTGGACATCGTTCAACAGTGGACACTTAGTGATAACTGATAATATCATCCTGCGTGTCCTGTCAACTTCACGTTAAAGGAGCTGATGGATATAAGTGATAGCGCTAAACATGTAGCCAAATTCGAGGAGAGAATCCATTTATAATGCTATTGGACACGTTAGGAAGAAGAAGAAGCAGTGATAAATTCGTCCTACGTACATCTCGTGTTCCCTTGACTGTAACACCGTGAACATTACTATCTACAATGCTAACTAGCTACACTTTTATAAAGATAAAAATATGACCGTAAAGCTCATACCGATGGCCTTTGTAAGAACTGAAACTTCTGTCTCTTTTCTGTCACACAGAAATTTTTACAGAAATTAACATTTTTGCTATCGAAGTCACGTCTGGTTTGTGACGCCAGGTGGTATGCCCACATAATTACATGGCTTTTTATATCTTTCCATGTATTTCTGGTCAAGGTTTTTTGGAGTTTTGATAATGGGACATTGGGTTATGTAATGGGAAGAGTTTTTAGAAAGGGCACTTCCTGCTTTTATCGTATTCAGCAAAATATGTATTTCTCGTTGGAAGCGACAAAAACTTTCAACGCAGTCTGCTTGATTTGCTAAATCTATGGCAAAATTTGTGTCACGAAATCTCAAACATAACACAACCACACAAAAAAAAAAAGTTCTGACCTGGAGGTCGCACTGTGTGTACTATATGTTTTTGGGGTCGCTGAATCCGAATTTGGGGTCAGTTTTATTCCAGCACATCTGGGTTCGGCCATAACCTCAAAATATACCCTTGCTGGAATAAAACTGACCCCAGATTCGGATTCAGCGACCCCAAAAACATATAGTACACATAGTGCGACCTCCAGGTCAGAATATTTTTTTTTTTTGTGTGGCTGTGTAATTATTGTAACTAAATATTTTATAGGTTTTGAGCATTTTAATACATGACTAGAAATAAACTTTGTCACATTTTGTATCACATTTGTATTATTTCCTTTGAAAATTCCATTTAAGGTAATATTAGAATAAATTAAAAATTACGTCACGAAATCACCTAATAATTATAGACGGAAAACCCGACACTACATTGCCCGAACCGGTAATCGACCGAAGACCTTATACTCGGCAATAGCGATGCAACCACAAAACCAACGAGGTAGTTATTTATTTAAACTTCTTGCACACAAAAAAGTACAAAGGCGGACTTAATGTCTTAGGCATTCTCTACTAGTCACCTAAGGGTGGTGAAGAGATTAGATGGCAGGTGCTTTGATTGAAAGGTACAAGGATAAAAATATATTCTAATTTATTATAAATAGAGAGGTTGACTAGTACATAAGTAGTATAACTATACTACTTATGTACTAGTTTGCCTCTCTCATCATTTCAGCCACAAGACATCCACTGCTGGACTTAGGCCTCCCCCAATTTGGGTGGCTTTACCATAATCGCCACGCTTGGCAGACGGGTTGGTGATCGCAGTATGGTGATAAAATGCATAGAGAACGCTGCTCTATTTACTTCCTCTCCTACCTGTACCTCTCTATTTACTTATATTAAACAATTATACTTTTAGGGGAAAAAAGAAAGCAAAAATGTTAAGAACTTTCTTGCTTTCTTTTTTTTTCCATAAAAGCATATTGGTTTATCTAGAGTCGTTAATATGTATACTGCAGTATCAGAGGTAGTGCTTTAACGCTCATTAGTGCCATATCTTGTTGATGACGACTCTGTAATAGTTGGGTTTGTAGTTTCATATACTGATTAAGCTACGTGCTATCTTGCTGCAGGAGTCGATAAAAGTAACTGCTTGCCTATCTTTAAATTACCGATAGCACGGACAAAAAAAACGCGGCGTGTTTCTGTGTGTATTAGATCTTTGACGCATTGATTAACGCCGAAAGTTGAAAATTTAGTACGCATTTAAATCTCTCTGCGATATTTAAACGTTCCTAAGAACGCGGTCTAAGATTTGTTCGAAAGAGATACCGTGGCCCTGGCATTATGGGCAACTGAAGGAACACGAGTTGATTTTAAAGTCTGACGCGCCCTCCCGTTCCGCCCAAGAGCGAGAGAAGTCATTTGATGATTTCCCAACCACGACAAAAAAGGATGAGCCCCAGATACAGCTGTAATGATATTACACTTTAACCGTCTTTCGGATCAGCTTCAATCTAGACATTTTATACACTTATCGTTTTCATTCTTTTATCTTTTTATTGGTAGAAGATATTTTTCTTTACAGTCATTTTGAGCACAATAACAAAAACTCATACCTTTTTCCCATAGAGGTAGACATAAACTTCTCAACGCCATCTACTAAGATCTTTAAACTTCAAGTGGACGCGCGAAAATTCGTAGTAATAAAATACAACTTACATTATTTCCTCGTAAAAAAAATTACGATCATTTTCTTAGGATACTATTTATCAAGAAAAAACTTACTCCCTCAAATAACGAGTAAGTCAATCAAATCAAATTGTCGTAATTTTAAGATTTTTCAATGTTTGATCTCTGTTTCGATCTGTCAATAATACCTCGATATTCATTTTTGACAAGTTTTGGACATATTGTCGCCGAGATGCGACGGCGACTAAATATTGAACCTTTTAAAGGTACGAGAATTGGTCTTCTGGTCGCATACACGCAAGCCAGTCGTGAGTACTCCAATCTTTTAACGTTTTCAAAAACCCCACCAATTATGTCAGTATATATTTTATACTAGCTTCTGCCCGCGACTTCGTCCGCGTCAAATTTTTGCTCCCCTGACCCTTCCCGTTACATCGAATTGCCTGCCAGTTTTCGTCCATTTTTCATTGCTGCTCCGCTTCTTTTGATTATAGCGTGATGTTATATAGCCTATAGGCTTTCGAACAAACTCTTCAGCTTTATAATATTAGTATAGATTTCTGAAGAATACAACTTCACAGTGCAATCTGCATCAGTTTTCCAAACAAATATATTTTAAAGAGACTAAAATAACAAAATCTCTCACAGAGATACTTCCAAACATTTGAATAAGTGCCCGAAGTCCATATTTTCTCGTTTCGCCTCGTAACTCCGTGCACGATGATAAATATATCGCAAACCGGTTCAAACTCGATTGCGCCAGTTACCAATGTCTCGTTTGTCATGGGATTTTGATTGTGTGTTGTGGCAGCGAAGTTTTTGTGAACTCTCGTATCGGTTTGAATTGTGTGAGAATAGATCATGCCGTGTTGAAAATATAAGGTGGTCAACAAGGTGGTTGTTGGGAGCTTGGGGCTAAGCTGTACAGGTAGATCGAACAGATTAAGATATGCTTGCCACTGATGGTCTGTGGTTAGGTGATATCATACTATTATGAATTGGGGTTTGGGATAAATAAATTAATACCAATTTACACCTAAAACACACTAACAATTTATTCAAAACAGTTATCAGTAACTTTAATCAGAATCACTTGTCTTTCACTTGTAGTTCACTATTTCGCATTCATAACTGTACTAGCTCTAAGTTTCTTTTGGGAATGGCATCTCGCAGGTTAATCTTTGAGGTTATTGGTGCTTAACCGGACTTGCCTGTAGCTACTTTAATGAAAAAGGTCTCCAGTCAGGGCTTAAAAACTTAAAACTAAAGCGACTACGCAGTAAGGACACCCCCTGTGCGGTTCGGAGCTCAACGTAGAGCCCCGCGGATAGAGGGCAGTAAGAGACGGGCTGCATCGATATGAACTTACTCACAGTGCCTCCAGCCCTCTATTTTTTTAACGAGTTTAAACTTCTAGATAATTCGTGAATATTCGTGTAGTTCTCTTAGTCGATAACAGATGGTGGTAGCGTACGTATCTATATAGTTCTAGTATATATTTCAAACACTTTTGATTAGTTCCGTGTAGTTCCGCTCCTTGATAGTAGATGGCGTTTTTTCCTACGTGACAATACGAATAACTTCTGTGCCTCCGACAGCACGACTGTCCCGGCTGTCATTCGTGAATTTTTTACAGGTCGTTACAGGTCATCAGACTTCTTCTTCTTCTTCGTAACACTTTCGTCAGAGCGGTCGTGGTCCTCATGAAATTTCTTGTCTAGGGGCTGATGTGATTCGCCTCACGACTTACCAGGGGAATTATTTTCATATATATTATGTTAAGCCGATTTCAACGTAATTGGCTAAAGCTTATGATGATGATGAACATGTTGGTTTTGAGTTTGACTGCCTAGGTTGTAGTGGTGTGCAATATCGTCCCTCCTGAATGCCATTAACTTAGCACCGAACTTAGTTGCCAGTTTTAAAAAAATGCGCTAGACATATTGGGTTCTTAATTCGGAAACTGGCTCGGTGGTTTAAACATGATCTAATTAAAAACAGAGGGCTATGCTTGGAGTTTCCCTACGCGATCGAAAGAAATGAAGAGATCCGTAAGAAAACCAAGTTAACCTACATAGCCCGAAGAATTGCCAAACTTAAGTGGCAGTGGGCAGGGCACATTGCTCGTAGAATAGATGGCCGATGGGGCCGGAAGGTTCTGGAGTGGTGACCGCGTACTGGAAGACGTAGCGTTGGAAGGCATCCCACAAGATGGAACGATGACCTGGTGAAGGCCGTAGGAATCCGTTGGATGCAAGAAGCACAGAACCGGTCAAAGAGCGGTGCTGGGGGGAGGCCTATGTCCAGCAGTGGACGTTTTTCGGCTGAAATGGTGATGAGGAGCAGTTGTGGCCCAGTGAGCAGTGGTGGCCCAGGAGGCGGGGTGGTGGTGGTTTACTCTGTGTTCATTATTTCATCTCCACTGCTCTCAAAACGGTGAAGGAAAATATCGTAAGGAAACCGGCATGTCTTAGAATCAAAAATTTGAAAACATGTGACATCTACCAACCCGCACTGGGCCCGCGTGGTGGATTCTGGCCCACTCCCTCTCACCGAGAGGAGGCCTGTGTCCCAACAGTGGGAACATTATAGGCTGATGATGATGATGATGATGATGATGATTAAATAAATACAGGGGCATTCACTTTGTCAACAGTGTCCCCAATACTACTGTCAATAATACCCCTACCTCTTTTTATAAGGAATATTCCATTTTAGTTTTGCATAAGCCTTTCAACTTTAATAGCCTTTACAAAATTTAATATTTCAATTCAATAACGAACATTTAAGAAACTTGAAATATATTTTTAAAGCGCTCACCAATAGTTGCACATTTTCTAACCGGGACTGCATTTGGCATACCCTAGATATCGACACGTGCTTCTCTTACCAAATATCTCGTAAGAATACACATCGATGCATTACTTTATACGGAACGACGGAGATTTGACATGTGTCACTAGCAGATGTTGAGGTCCTCGAGAAAGTGGATTCGGATAAAATATGTAATTTTTATTTAAATATCTGGGTGTTTTATTTAAGGTGTGGAATCCGTTTGTGTTAGAATATTCTTTTTATTTCCCTAATCTTCATAATAATAGGTTGCTTTAATTTTCTTTATGAATGGTATTTTGCAGGTCGACCTAGGCGGTTCTCGGCTACTTAACCGTACTTGCCTGTGGTTGCCTATAAATCAAGGTCCCCAATTAATATTTAAGTCAGGGCTTAAAAACATAAAAAATTAATAAATTTCTAGTGTAAACATAGATACTTACTTATTGTTTTATTTGCTTTCCTAGGCTAACTTTCTCGGTTTTCTTTTGCAAATTGTTCCAGTTTAATGATTGGTTGATATTAATAACAACCTATGAAATTAATGCTGGAAAAGGGTCATCTATTTCAGTACAGGCCAAATATGCATCATTGTTTACGGCATGTATTGAATTGCCATTCTACTTTCCTAAATACGCCAGAAAGTTAAAAAGGTGTTCATCATAAGAAGATCAATAAGTATTTAGAGGATCAGTTAAATACTTACCGTTGTATAATAGTTTAATTTGTGGAATGATGCAGGTTGGAGAGTAAGCAGAAATGATAATTTTAACATTTGATAATACATAAAAGGAAATTACACCTTTACCTTTTTGACACACTCCACTTACCAAATATGCTTACACTTTCTATTATTTTATGAAAACAACGATAAATGATACATTAATTATTTTATTTCTTTAAGTAGTTTTGTACCAACACTTTTGCACGTCAGTCATATTTTTTATACTAGGTGAGGTCATTATCGTCATCATCATCAATTCAGTCATAAGACGTCCACTGCTGGACATAGTCGTCCCCCAATTTGATGTCAGGTCGGCGTTTCCCAACTGCCTACTCTGAGAGGAAAAACCGAAACAAAAATTCAGATGATCAGTCTCTTTTAAAGTCCAGATATAATCTTGGTAACATCATGTGAAGATCATGTATATTGGTGTCTGAAATAGTATTTTGAGGAGAAAACCACACAGATTTGACTGTCCAGTCAGAGCACGCATTTGTCACTAATCATGCAGCTCAACTCAGAAATTAAGAAGCTCAACGATTTTACGAACATTCGTAAAATCGTGGACAGAAAGAAAATTTGGCTAGGCCGCATAAATTGCTCAAACTGCCAGATTATGATTACAACTTACTGAAACAGAATAGTGCTAATACATTCCTTCATATGTTCGAAAACAAATCTGCTTAGCATTCTAAATAACGCAATGAATGTTGTGGAACTGTTAATACGAAAGTTACTCCAACTTTTAGTTTGAGCAATTACCCAGCTGGTTAAACTAATATAAATCTCTATTGCATTAATGATTAGGAAGTTTTAATACTATTTGCACTAGTTTAAACACCTCCATACAAGCGCTGCATAAAATGGAACACAAATACATTTCGAGGCTTTCAAATAATTATATTAGTGTTTTGACTACCGCAAACTGTTTCACCTCGGATTTCCACCTCATGATTTCTAACTACTTGTTTATTTAATACTAGCTACTGCCCGCGACTTCATCTGCGTCAAATTTTTCTCCCTGATCCTTCCCGTCGCATCGAATTGCCTGCCAGTTTTCGTCCATTTTTCGTTGCTGCTCCGCTCTTTTTAATCGTAGCGTGATGTTACATATCCTGTAGCCTTTTTCAATAAATAGGCTATCCAACACGAAAATAATTTTTCAATTCGGACGAGTAGTTCCTGACATTAGCGCATTCAACCAAACAAACAAACTCTTCAGCTTTATAATATTAGTATAGATAAAATAGTTTCCTTCTCGTTCTAACGTTTGTGTTCACGATAATAGATTTTACCTGTCTTATAATTTTGCAATATACGAGAGAAAAATATAAAAAAAGAAATTGCATAATCATTCTCTTTCTGCTTAAAGTACTCCGTAGAAGTATACACGGTGACACCTCATCCTGTACATTTTCAGTATTTTTATGCTGAAAATGTATAGCTTGATATATTGTTACAGGCCTGAAATGCAATTTTACCTATACGGCTTTCCGTGCAAGGAGAGGTCAGATGGCAGTGAAATGATATAGAATCAAAATTATTTCATAGAAACATCCTACTTAAAAAAATGCATTAATATATGATTTTTATTTTTATTTTTATTTTTATTTTATTTATTGAGGGATAATAAACAACTACAACATAATATATAATACTTAAGGTTAACAAAATTTAAGAGGTAATGTTGCAGTCAACTGCATTATCCGCAGATAAGACATATTTAAAGATCTGTGGTTGCCACTAGACGAGCAAAACCAAGATTAACAAAAATTTTAAAATAAATAAATAGGTTACTATAAAGCGAGCTATAGCTAAAAACCAAATCGGATCAGAAATAGTTTCATTTACTTAAATTATGCAATAAATAAATTTATAATGATAATACGATTACAGATTAAGATATTTTTTTATAATATTTGCTTTAAATTTATTTTTCGAGCATGCAAATATATCAATATCAATAAAATTTGAATTATAGGATTCCAACAGTCTATGAATAGGACAGCGTAAGCCAGAGTTCGTACGACAAGAACTAAGCGCGAACAGAGTACGTGCACGAACCTGACGCACATGAACTGTTCGGGGGACAGAGTAACACAGCTTACTCGTTAAATCAATGGCATCAAAATTATTGTGAACAATATCATGAAGCACATTGGCCTCCAGGTATTTGCGCCGATTCTCCAAGCTAATAAGCTTATACTTATTAAGAAGTTGGGAATATGATAGATAAGTCTTAGTCCCATAACATCTATAGTACATAGCACGGACGTACTTGCGCTGAACCCTTTCTATTCCATCTACGTACTTTTGGTAGAAGGGGTTCCAAATAGGGACCGCATACTCTAACTGAGAACGAATGAGCGTCTTATACAGATGGAGGTAGGTAGAGGTACGCTTAAATTCTGTTGACGATCTCATCACAAATCCATACATTTTAAAAGCACGATTCACTATGGCTTCGATATGCTGGTTCAAGGAAAGTTTGCCATCAAAGAGAACACCTAGGTCCTTCACTATAGAAACATTATTTAAAGGGATACTGTTAAGATTGTAATTGAAATTAAAGATGAAATTATTCTTAGTAAAGTGTATATAGTTACACTTGGGGATACTAAGGTGCAGCTTATTTTCGATACAGTACGCAGTTAATCTGTCTAGGTCCTCTTGAAATGCATGGCAATCGTCCATAGTTCGTATCGATTTAAACGCCTTCAGGTCATCTGCGTACATCAGGAATTTTGACTTTTTAAAGCATTTCTTAATATCATTGATATAAATAATGAATAATAACGGTCCCAGGATAGAGCCCTGTGGAACTCCGGAGGTAATATTCACAGAGACAGACTGATGACCATTAACCACTACCCTCTGTGACCGGTTTTCGAGGTACGACACAAACCAACGAAACAGATTTCCGCGTATTCCATTGTAAGCAATTTTACTCAGGAGAATTTCATGGTCGACCTTGTCAAAAGCTTTTTTGAAATCAGTATAGACCGCATCTATTTGTAATCGCCCATCAATACTCTCAAAAAGGTAATTAGAGAATATTAACAGATTGGACGTTGTAGATCGACGCTTAACAAACCCATGTTGTTCAGGAATGATAATATTATGCAGAAGAGGGTAAATCTCGTTGTGAACCAGTCTCTCAAAAAGCTTTGACAAGGTCGACAGGATCGAAATGGGTCTATATTATTCGACGTCATGCTTAGAGCCACCCTTGTGCACCGGTGTAATGTTAGCTCGCTTCCACGCCACCGGGAACACACCTTCCTGCAGACATCTATTAAAAAGGATATAGATCGGCTCACAAATATTATCTGCAGTAGCCCTGAAAAAGGCCGGCGGAAGACCGTCAGGTCCTGCCCCCTTCGTGGGGTCCAACTGCTTCAACTCGCTAAGTATTTTTGATTGATTTATATGTAGATTACTAATTAAGCTACTACTCTCTGCATACTGCTGTGGCGGACCCCACGAGGTGAGAGTAGGTGATACGGGCTCAAATACGGACAAGAAAAAGTCCGAAAACATATTGCAGACAACATCAGGGTCACTTGACTTGACATTCTGGTACTGCATCACATTCTGGTACTGATACACGTACTTGTATATCGGAAAATATTCCATGGAAATGTCCCCTACCGGCTCTACAGAGATTTTTGCCGGACTTTCATATAAATCAATTATACTAATCTACTCATGATTTTTCTGACATTTTAACAATTATTATCATATTTCTGGTAATTTACACAAAAAAATAATGAATACTTAAAACTTTTTCAAGAATCACTTCATCCATTGTTGAAAACCCTATGAAAATCCGGTTGGTCGTTTTCAAGGCTGTTTGTCCGTCCGTCTGTCTGTCAGCAGGCTTTATCTCAAGATGCGTTATAGGTAGACAATTGAAATTTATACAGAATTTATATTTCTGTTGACGCTATAACAACAAATAATAAAAATAAAAACTAAAATAAAAATTTAAGGGGTCTCGATACAAGAAACGTGTTTTTCGTGTGCGGGTCCGACTCGCACTTAGCCGGTTTTTTTGAGTTTATCGCGTGCAGATACACAAACAAGGCGTGGGGACTTTGTTTAATTTATTTACAAAAAAAAAATACATTTCATACGTTTAAAATGCTGATACAGTCGTCGTGCAAATTGAATTCTGAAAACACACACATTATTTTTTATGTTGTTTACCAGATTTCAAATGGCATAGCCATAATACTACGAAGGTAATACACGCACATGCATTCCGATTTTAAACAATAAAATAAATATATTTGTGCTGATACTACATTTAAAAATGCAAGAAGGTTGAACTGCGTATTTCTACAGAAATATATTTGAGTACTAAAACTAAATGGTTGATGAAAAAGCTTTTTCGTATTTGGAAAATGAAAAAGATTGTACCAAGTAGTTTAGTTAGATGTTTGGTACACTGTTCAAAAAAGATTGCAACTAAAGGTTATCACTCATTTTTATCGCACCGCTCCAGTACCACCTGCCCGTCACCGCCTCGAAAAAATCCAGCCGGTTGGCGCCAAGTCAGCAATAGGAACACGCTCGCTGCTGGTACGCCACTGGTGAGGTGCAATTAACTAATTCAAAGTTCACCATCAACGTGCCAATAGTAATCAGCTTATACAGGGTAAATTATATTACCTGATAACAGTTTATCGACGTGTTATATTGAAAACGAATGTTTTTTTTTTATCCTTCCAACTCTGTTCAAAACTTTAAATGACACAGATTCTTTAATATGCAACCAAAGCACTGTTATATTATGTTTTTTAGGAATTTAAAAAAAAATATCTGTTCCACCAAAAATCACAAAACCAGCTGATCGATTACGGTTGTTGACCTTGAAACATCGATGATATTTTTTCCCATTTGTTTTCGATATCGATACCTAATACGTGGGTAAAATATTGCCAGTAGAACAGTTTACGAACATTAGTAATTGTGAGAATTTTCGGGCGACGGGAAAGCAGCCGTGTGAGCGGCGCGCGGTTGCTAGGCGCCAGCATGCCCTTGCAGGCATTCGCTATAGTCATCGTAAAATTGACTTCAATACAGTTGATTTAAGTTTCTAACTTAAATGATATGTTATTGGCTGCGTCGAAGCCGAGCTGTTATACATATAATGAGTGATGGCCTTTAGTCTGATGAGACAGATATCCATTATCGTCGACGACGCGCATTTTTTTTTAATGTATGACCACGCTTAACTTTTTATCAACGTTCGATTCTCAGCCGCGCAATAAAAATCCAATATACGAATTCATTTAGATGTTGCTGAGTGGTAATGAGAACTTGCAAGTGTCAAAATCCTTGTCAATTGTCATCAAAGTTATTTCGAACAAAAAGTGAAAGTTAAATCAATATTACATAAATTATATTGAGCTTTATTGATTTTTTATGTAGCATAATAATGTGTTATTTACAGTCCACAATAATAACAAGATTCTTGCTGAGATTCCCCAAAACTATTTCCGTTCCTATCATAAGTTAATTGCCTAATAAAAGACATAAATTGCCGTTGGTCTTCCAAATTGCAATAAGAATGACTCAAACTCTAAAGATAAGTTCACAGAAGAATATTATTAATTAACCCATAAAATTGTATTAAGATAAATCCTTGGCCAAGTTTCCATGGTATTTTCAACATCCTATGTATAATTGCTTTTCATGATAAAGTGGAAATTATCTAAATTTATAGGGAGCAGTTTGTTATCCTTTGTAAGATAAAGTTGGAACAAAATGTGGTGAATTTTGCTGGAAATATTCGGTTAGTTGGTGAAAACGTTCACATGATTCTTTTCTTCTGTAATACACCGCTGAACAAAAGCCTCCCTCAATTTGTGGTTCTTTGCCATAATCGCCACGCTTGGCAGGCGGGTTAGCAATCCCAGTGTGGTGGTAAAATGCATAGAAAACGCTGCTGGCCATTCTCTAGTGAGACCCTTAGTCGCTTTTTACGACACTCGACTTGACACTTTTGGGAGAAAATGGAGTGGTACTATTCTTTACGTGTGGCACCACACGTGTCACACACGATTACCGCCATAATATTTTAATTGCTATTACAACTAGGCGGGGCGCGTGAGGGAGCGGCAGTCTCTGCGACCTCACGTCCCTAGCCGCCGCAGGAGGAGACGCCTCGGGCATCGGGAATCGATTGCGGACTCCCGGCCATCTCAGGCGCGAGCATGCGGGCGGCGAGCAATGGGTAGCTCGCCGCCCGGTAAGGACCAGGCCGTGTCGACGGCGCGTAGTGTTCCACGCGCGCCTCAAAGAGATGTCAGCAAACTGAAGGGGTCTGCTAGGGCCGATGCCTGTTGGGGTTGCGAGATTCATTCGAAAGAGTTACCGTGGCCCTGGCATATGGGAAACTGAAGGAACACGGGTGGGTTTTAGTTAGTAAAACTCTGATATGCCTTTCCACTCCACCCAAGAGCGGAAGACGTCATTTGATGATTTCCGATCCAAAAAAAAAACAAAAAACCCTTAGCAGATTATAGGAGTGACGAAATAGTTACATTAATTAGGTATGTGTAACCAAGACTTATTTATCTGCAAGGAATAAAGAACCATTATTTTCTGAATTCGTCATTATCAGCCTTTTTTTTTTTTTTTTTTTTTTTTTTCAGGATGGGAAATCATCAAATGACTTCTCCCGCTCTGGGCGGAGCGGGAGGGCGTGTCAGACTTTTACTGACTAAAACCCACCCGTGTTCCATCAGTTGCCCATGTGCCAGGGCCACGGTATCTCTTTCGAACAATCACGCGACCCCGGCAGGCATCGGTCCTAGTAGACCCCTACACTGCTGCTGACATCTCTTTGAGGCGCGCGTGGAACACTGCGCGCCGTCGACCCGAGCTTGGTCCTTACCGGGCGGCGAGCTACCCATTGCTCGCCACCCGCAAGCTCGCGCCTACGGTGGCCGGGAGTCCGCTATTGACTCCCGACGCCCGGGGCGTCTCCTCCTGCGGCGGCTAGGGACGTGAGGGCGCAGAGACTGCCACTCCCTCACGCGCCCCGCCTCCTCCTTCGCGAGCATTACTGCTTCGCAGAAGGAGGTGACGGCTTCCCATTCCCTCTCGCTCCGTACCATGGCTCGCACCAGGGCCGGACGCGAGAGGTCGCCGCCGCCGATCGCCTCCACGAGGACACGGCGGTGCCCCGCCCAGGCAGGGCACACCTCCACCGTATGCTCCACCGTGTCCTCCAGACGATCCTCGCAATGGAAACACCCGGACGTATCCTCCCGCTTTATCCTGAACAGGAACCCACCGAAGCACCCATGCCCGGTGAGAACCTGCGTCAGGCGGAAGGTGAGGACGCCGTGGCGCCTCTCTATCCACTCCTCAAAGAGGGGACTTACCGCCGCAATTGTGGCGTGCCCAGCACTGGGTTGCGACAATCGTACCCGCCATGTCGCCATGAGATCACACCGGAGCTGTGTCCGCCGTGCCGCGATTTGTCGCGGCAGCGGAGTTTCGCCCCGGCGTTTCGCCTCCTCGCGCCACTCCCACATGTGCGCGAGGACCTTTGCCTCCAGATCCCATGGCGGCACTCCGGCAAGGAGGCTCGCCGCCTCGCAGGAGACCGTGCGGTATCCCCGGATTAACCGGATGGCCATGACCCTCTGGGCCGCACTCAACCGGCGCGCTGGGCGCAGCCTCAATGAGGGCGCCAACACTGGTGCCCCGTAGAGGGCCATGGACCGCACGACCCCCGTGTAGAGCCTCCGGCAGGAGGCGTTTGGACCCCCCAGATTGGGCAGGAGCCGCTTTAATGCAGCCCCAGCCCGCTCCAGTCTGGGAGCCAAACGTCGGAAGTGCTCGACGAAGTTCCACCGGCTGTCGAGGACAAGTCCCAGGTACTTCATCGTCGACTCGACGCCGATGTGAACCCCTCCCACCGTGAGTTGGGAACCCGCAGGTGGCGCGTTCCGAGGTCCATGAAAACCCATGGCCTCGGACTTGTGCAATGCCACCTCGAGTCCCAATTGCCGGATCCTATCGACGATTGTCGCAACCCCGCGTGTCATAAGTTCGGCCGCCGCCTCGTACGACCTCCCCTGCGCCAGGACCAGCGTGTCGTCAGCGTAGCAAACCACGCTGACGCCGCTAGGGAGGTCGGCGCGCAGCACCCAGTCGTACCCGATATCCCACAGATGCGGCCCCAAGACCGATCCCTGTGGGACACCGCACGACATCTCTCGCCGGTTCCAGTCTCCCTGGTGACCGGGGTAGATGACGGCTCTATCCGTCAAGTAAGCCTCGACTACGCGACAGAGGTAGGTCGGCATCCGGTGATACCGGATTGCCTCCCTAATGCAACTCCAGGGCAGGGTATTAAAGGCGTTGGCGATGTCTAGAGACACCGCCAAGACGACCCCACCCCGGGCCACTGCATCCCCCGTCGTGAGGGCTCGCACGCGCATGATGGCGTCCACCGTGGAGCGCCCCTTGCGGAAACCGAACTGGCTGTCCGCCAAATCCGGCCCCTCCCGCGCCAGCCACCCGACGAGGCGGTCTGCAATTACTCTTTCAAAGAGCTTGCCCACCTCGTCAAGCAGCACGATGGGCCGGTAAGCGGACGGAGAGTCCGCTGGGCGCCCTGGCTTCTTAATGAGGACCAGTTTCCCCGTCTTCCAACGAAGTGGGAACTGGCCCCTCCCCAAACATGCGCTTAGGAGCCCCCTGAGTCGAGGCCCGAGAGCCTCTAAGGCCAGGACCCAGGCTTTGCCAGGCAAGCCGTCGGGTCCTGGGGCGGTATTTTTGGCATTTAGCCGACGTACCGCCACTCTCAACTCTACCTCGGTCACCTCTGGAGCGTTGTCGTCGTCATCGGTGGTGTGGTCCGCATCGGGCACCGCAGGAGGCGGAGCCATGGGTGGGGGGCTATGTTCCCCTCGCGAAGGGAACAGAGCGCTCACCACGTCCTCCACAAGCTGGGGCCGGAGACTCTGAGTCAGCGGAGGAGCCCATGTGCGAAGTTTCTCCCGGACGGCCTTGTAGGGCCGTCCCCATTGGTCCCTGTTCAGAGTCTCCAGCGACTCCTTGCGGGCCAGTCCTCTGGCCCGCAGGATCTCGTCTTGGAGGGCGGTCTTCGCCGCTCTGTACCCCTCGTATAGCTCCGCCTGAATGGCTTCCGTATCCGATGGGCGGATACGGAGCCTGCGGTGCCTGGTGTACCGGCATCGTGCCGCAACGCACGCTTCGCGCAACGACGTCAGCTGCGGCGACCACCAGTACACCTGGCGCCAAGCCCGTCCTGGCTGGACTCGGGGCATAGCCACGTCACAAATCTCGGACATGGCCTCCCGGAACCACTCGGCCTCGTCGTTGGTGTCAGCAGGCCTGTCCGGTGGTGACACCCAGGCCTGCACGATCGAGGCTTCCAGGAGAAGCTCCCGGTCCAGCTTCTTAAGCGCCCACCGCGGACCACACGGGGCCTGTCGGACCGGCGCGGTCGAGGTCTGGGCGGAGACGTCAAACCGGATATACCGGTGGTCGGAATACGTCTTCACCCCCTCCATTACACGCCAGTCAATGACCTGCGGCGACAGAGCGGGACTGGCGAACGAAATGTCCACCACTGAATCACCCCGCATCCGTACGCACGTAGGGACAGAACCCCGGTTAAGGACGACTAGGCCTGTCTCCAGAGCCCAGTCCTCCACCATCCTGCCCCGTGTGTCCGTATACTGGGAACCCCAAGCCAAATTCTTGGCGTTGAAGTCCCCGAGCACGAGCACAGGGAGGGGACGGAACCCGACGACGACAACTTTCAACTCCGCAAGGGAGTTGTGGAACTCGGCGAGAGTTCGGCTCGGGGAGAAGTATACTCCTACCACGACAATCTCCCCGAACCGTGCTGCTACGCAACCCCGTCCCCTCTTGACAGCCTCGAGGGTCGGGGTTCCGGCGGCGGCCGACGAAATGAGGGTCACTGAGCCGCTAAGGTCCTCCACCCAGTCATCCCTGGGCGGGACAAAGTACGGCTCAGCGACCACGGCGATGTTAATCGACCACTGCGCCATGCTCTGGAGCAAAAGATCCTGAGCAGAGGCGCAGTGGTTGATGTTCGCCTGGAGGAGGCGTAATGGAGCAGCCATTACTGACAGTCCATATCAGCCCCCTCCCGAGCCCCCTGTGAGGGCCCTGCTGTGGCGTTACCGGCAGCGACAGATGTGGTCGAGCCGGCATCGGCAGCAGCGGTGACGGCGGTGGCGGAGGGCTTGCCCCTGCCCCTGGCCTTGGCGGGTGGAGCGCAGGCCTTACCTCCCGCCCGGTGATCGGCCGGCTTGCCAGCTGCCGCACATAAGTAGCAGTGCGGCATGGCATCGCACGAGCCGGCCTTGTGACCGGGCTGACCGCAGCGGAAGCAGTGACCGCTGCGATCTACCTCCGAGGTGCATGTCACTCCCACATGGTTGCCCATTTGGCAGCGGAAGCACCTCAGAGGTCTGGGCTCCAGCAGTTTGACCTGCGCAGAGACCCAGCCCACCAGGAGCCTTCGGCCCTCCCCTGTTATTTTTTGGGCCGCCGACACGGGACAGCTCACCGTTACGGCTCGCATCCCGGTTTTGTCAGGACGGATGGTGCCTGCCCTAACCTGTTCGGCAGAGCATTCCCCCGTCCTGACGATGGCGGCCACCACCTCTGCCTCCGTTGCGCAGTCGTCCAGGCCCATGATGCGCACGTCAGCGCACTTGGTGGGCCTGGACACACGGGCCTCGTCCGCATCTAAGGACGCCCTGAGCCTTTCGGCCAGAGCGTCAGCGGTCGGGCCGCTGTCCGCACCCGGGACCTCCAGCATCCGGGCCCCAGTCAGGGTGACCCTTAACCGGAGGCCATCGGCAACGCCAAGCTCCTTGAGGTCCACCGCCGTCCTCGCCTTAGAGAGCAGGTCGCGATAGGTTACGCCCTTCTTTTCCGCTTCCGGCTGTAGTGTAATCACTACAGCTGCGGACTTCGGGGCGCGAAGCCTAGCCGCAACGCTGCTCTTCTTGCGTCGCTGCTGCCTCTTTTTATTTCGGGCCTTCCTAGCCGCTTTGCCCGCCTTCTTTTTCTCCCCGACCACTTGCCATTCGGCGGTGGCAGGGGGAGATCTAGCAGGAGCGGATGGCATTGGCGGCCCTCTCACCTCCGTCGCTGGGGTCCTCCCGGGGGCCTGCTTGGGCCGGCCTTTTGTCTGCCCCAACCCTTTGGCTGGGACAGACGCGGCGGTGGCAGCAAACGAGGCCGCCTTTGGCTGGCCCGAGGCTACCTTCGGCTGGGCCGAGGCTGCCTTCGGCTGGCCCGAGGCCGCCTTCGGTTGACTCGAGGCCGCCCTAGGCTGGCCCGAAACCGAAACCGGCCGGCTTGCCGCTAGCGGGGGGCGCAGGACAACGGCCTCCAGAGCAGAAAATCTGCTGTGGATGGCAGCGAGCTCCTGCCGCACCAGGGTCAGCGCCTGGTCCTCGGCAGGCAGGGGCCCGCCCTGCCCATGCCGCAACCCCCCCTTTGACACCTCCCGTGGGCCGGCTCCTCGGAGCGCGGCCAGGTCCGCTCGGAGCTCCTCATTTTCCTTCCGGAGGAGCTCGATGGCGGCAGTCAACCGGGCCACCTCCGCCGCCAGTCCATCGGACGGAGGCTCTGACCGAATGGCCTTCGCTGCCGCCACGATGGTTTCCGTGGCTGCAGATATGGCCTTGTCCTTTGAAGACTGAATCTTTTTCAAGGACACCAACTTGACCGCCCCAGCCACGACCTCCGCAAACCTGACCAGTTGCTCCGAATTGGAGCCAATGGCAGGGTCTGGCTCGCCACCGGAGGACTCTGAGAGGGCCCTGCTGCTGGTCCCTCCAGAGGGATACCCCTCCGTGGCTAGCCTCACCTCTCCCTGGGTCATCTCAGCTGAGCCTGCTCGGCTCGGCTTGCTGGCCTCCCTGGTAGGGAGCCCTCGGCCCGTGCCCCTCTCGTTGAGCCCACCCCGCCGTGATATTTTTCGGCGGGCCGAGCTCAGCCCGCCGTCAGAAGACGACTCTTGGGCTTCCCCCGATTTGGGGCGCTTCTGGGAGAACTCACGGTTCCTCCCAGCAGCGCTCACCACTCCTCGCTTCGGGCTCGCACGCGAGCCCTTCGCACTCGACGCGGCGTCGGACTCCGACCCCGCATCGCTCCCTTCCACATCATTGGGTTTTGGGTTTTTTTAAAAAATTTCCATATCTGTTCCCACGAGTAAAAACATGTTTATAAAAGAAATCCAGTGGTTCGCACTAGTGACTAATTCAGCTACCCATTAGTCAAGCTGTCAACCTCCCTCACGGTGCGCCGCCGCTTGGAGGTTTGGGGTGATTTTTTATAGAGGTTTTCTACCTCGCGGCCCGGGCAATTAAGCCAAGACCCTCGACCCCCGTCAAAAGTCAGAGACATGACCGTGACGATCTTCGGGGCTACGAGACTAACGGTGGCAGAAGGAGTACCTTCCTTCTTGCCTGCCCGGCGGCAGGTTAGTGCACACCGAGCCCGCTCTTACTCCACCGCTGTGCGCCTCTGCTAAGATCAGAGGGACACACGGTGGAGCGTTCCTCCGACAGGACATTAGCGTACGGGCACCGAGACCCCTTAGGCACACAGTACCTAATGGGGAGTCCTTGCCCGCACCCCAGGATGCACCGTCCCGGACATTGGCCTTCCCCCCGGACGTATCCATAAGGGAACTCCAACCCCCGGGCACACGAGGAGGTTTCCTGTCCAAGCACCCCCCTGTCCAAGCACCCCTCATTATCAGCCTAGGCTTGAGTATTTTTCATATCAACATCTAACTATTTCTTATGTTATTATTGTTTCGTTTCAAAGTGATTCCTATATCGTATTATTTACAGAATAAAGAATTTCATTTCATCTGACTTACATACAATTAATTTCCAACAACTTAATAAGATTTCATCATTTGAGTCTTACCTAGAAAATGCATTCCCATATTTTCATCCCATTATTTTCGGCTATTTAATACTTAAAACTTTTTCACGAATCACTTCATCCATTGTTGAAAACCCTATGAAAATCCGGTTGGTCGTTTTCAAGGCTGTTTGTCCGTCCGTCTGTCAGCAGGCTGTATCTCAAGATGCGTTATAGGTAGACCATTGAAATTTATACAGAATGTATATTTCTGTTGACGCTATAACAACAAATAATAAAAATAAAAATTGAAGGGGTCTCGATACAAGAAACGTGTTTTTCGTGTGCGGGTCCGACTCGCACTTGGCCGGTTTTTTTGAGTTTATCGCGTGCAGATACACAAACAAGGCGTGGGGACTTTGTTTAATTTATTTACAAAAAAAAAAAATACATTTCATTCGTTTAAAATGCTGGTACAGTCGTCGTGCAAATTGAATTCTGAAAACACAGACATTATTTTTTATGTTGTTTACCAGATTTCAAATGGCATAGCCATAATACTACGAAGATAATACACGCACATGCATTCCGATTTTAAACAATAAAATAAAGATATTGGTGCTGATACTCGATTTAAAAATGCAAGAAGGTTGAACTGCGTATTTCTACAGAAATATATTTGAGTACTAAAACTAAATGGTTGATGAAAAAGCTTTTTCGTATTTGGAAAATGAAAAAGATTGTACCAAGTAGTTTAGTTAGATGTTTGGTACACTGTTCAAAAAAGATTGCAACTAAAGGTTATCACTCATTTTTACCGCACCGCTCCAGTGCCACCTGCCCGTCACCGCCTCGAAAAAATCCAGCCGGTTGGCGCCAACGCACCGTCAGCAATAGGAATACGCTCGCTGCTGGTACGCCACTGGTGAGGTGCAATTAACTAATTCAAAGTTCACCATCGACGTGCCAATAGTAATCAGCTTATACAGGGTAAATTATATTACCTGATAACAGTTTATCGACGTGTTATATTGAAAACTAATGTTTTTTTTTTATCCTTCCAACTCTGTTCAAAACTTTAAATGACACAGATTCTTTAATATGCAACCAAAGCACTGTTATGTTATGTTTTTTTGGGAATTTAAAAAAAATATCTGTTCCACCAAAAATCACAAAACCAGCTGATCGATTGTTGACCTTGAAACATCGATGATATTTTTTTTTCCATTTGTTTTCGATATCGATACCTAATACGTGGGTAAAATATTGCCAGTAGAACAGTTTACGAACATTAGTAATTGTGAGAATTTTCGGGCGACGGGAAAGCAGCCGTGTGAGCGGCGCGCGGTTGCTAGGCGCCAGCATGCCCTTGCAGGCATTCGCTATAGTCATCGTAAAATTGACTTCAATACAGTTGATTTAAGTTTCTAACTTAAATGATATGTTATTGGCTGCGTCGAAGCCGAGCTGTTATACATATAATGAGTGATGGCCTTTAGTCTGATGAGACAGATATCCATTATCGTCGACGACGCGCATTTTTTATTAATGTATGACCACGCTTAACTTTTTATCAACGTTCGATTCTCAGCCGCGCAATAAAAATCCAATATACGAATTCATTTAGATGTTGCTGAGTGGTAGTGAGAACTTGCAAGTGTCAAAATCCTTGTCAATTGTCATCAAAGTTATTTCGAACATAAAGTGAAAGTTAAATCAATATTACATAAATTATATTGAGCTTTATTGATTTTTTATGTAGCATAATAATGTGTTATTTACATTCCACAATAATAACAAGATTCTTGCTGAGATTCCCCAAAACTATTTCCGTTCCTATCATAAGTTAATTGCTTAATAAAAGACATAAATTGCCGTTGGTCTTCCAAATTGCAATAAGAATGACTCAAACTCTAAAGATAAGTTCACAGAAGAATATTATTAATTAACCCATAAAATTGTATTAAGATAAATCCTTGGCCAAGTTTCCATGGTATTTTCAACATCCTTTGTATAATTGCTTTTCATGATAAAGTGGGAATTATCAAAATTTATAGGGAGCAGTTTGTTATCCTTTGCAAGATAAAGTTGGAACAAAATGTGGTGTATTCTGTTGGAAATATTCGGTTAGTTTTGTTCACATGATTCTTTCCTTCCATAAAACACTGCTAGGCCTCCCTCCATTTGTGGGGCTTTGCTATAATCGCCACGCTTGGCAGGCGGTTTGGCGATCCCAGTATGGTGGTAAAATGCATAGAAAACGCTGCTGGCCATTCTCTAGTGAGCCCCTTAGTCGCCTTTTACGACACTTGACTTGACACTTTTGGGAGAAAATGGAGTGGTGCTATTCTTTACGTGTGGCACCACACGTGTCACACACGATTACCGCCATAATATTTTAATTGCTATTACAACTAGGCGGGGCGCGTGAGGGAGTGGCAGTCTCTGCGACCTCACGTCCCTAGCCGCCGCAGGAGGAGACGCCTCGGGCATCGGGAATCGATTGCGGACTCCCGGCCATCTCAGGCTCGAGCATGCGGGCGGCGAGCAATGGGTAGTTCGCCGCCCGGTAAGGACCAGGCCGTGTCGACGGCGCGTAGTGTTCCACGCGCGCCTCAAAGAGATGTCAGCAAACTGAAGGGGTCTGCTAGGGCCGATGCCTGTTGGGGTTGCGAGATTCATTCGAAAGAGTTACCGTGGCCCTGGCATATGGGCAACTGAAGGAACACGGGTGGGTTTAAGTCAGTAAAAGTCTGACATGCCTTTCCACTCCACCCAAGAGCGGAAGACGTCATTTGATGATTTCCGATCCAAAAAAAAAAACAAAAAACCCTTAGCAGATTATAGGAGTGACGAAATAGTTACATTAATTAGGTATGTGTAACCAAGACTTATTTATCTGCAAGGAATAAAGAACCATTATTTTCTGAATTCGTCATTATCAGCCTAGGCTTGAGTATTTTTCATACCAACATCTAACTATTTCATATGTTATTATTGTTTCGTTTCAAAGTGATTCCTATATCGTATTTACAGAATAAAGAATTTCATTTCATCTGACTTACATACAATTAATTTCCAACCACTTAATAAGATTTCATCATTTGAGTCTTACCTAGAAAATGCATTCCCATATCTTCCTCCAATTATTTTCGGTTATTGGACAAGATAGGAATTAAAAGCAGATGATAACCATCCAATTGCACTTTTATATCGAAATTTGCTAAAAAATGCTTCCGCAATTATGAAATTTATACGATAATTTTGTTCAGGATATTTTAGCAGAGTCAAAATTTGAACTCCGGAGTAAAAATTGAGCTGTACAACTCAAATCCTTTGTTTTGACATTTAGGGATCAACTTCAAAAAACTAACGAAAATGCACCGTAAATATTTGTTTATTTTTCTTATAATGCTTTTACCTCAAAGGCCTCATCATTTCAGCCGTAAGACCTCCACTGCTGGACATACGCCTCCCCAATTTGGAGAGCTTTGCCATAATCGCCACGCTTGGCAGGAATTGGTGATCGCGGTAAGGTGGTAAAATGCATAGAGACCGCTGCTGCTCATTGTCTAGTAAGTCCAATAGTTGCCTTTTAAGACACCCACTGAAAGAAATGCGATGGTGCTAATCTTTACGACTATCATCACATTGTGATAGTACCTACGTCTTAAGTCCACCATGACCAGGCTGGTGCACCCAAAATTGGTTCCAGACCAGGCAACTCCTGAGCAGTCAACAGCAGAGACACAATATACTGCACTAGCTTCTGCACGCGACTTCATCCGCGCCAAATTTTTGCTCCCCTGACCTTTTCCGTCGCATTGAATTGCCTGCTAGTTTTCGTTCATTTTTCGTTGCTGCTCTGCTCCTTTTAAGTGTACCGTGGTGTTATATGTTACCTTGTAACCTTTTTCAATAAATAGGCTATCTAACACAAAAATATTTTTTCAATTCGCATCAGTAGTTCCTGAGATTACCGCGTTCAACCAAACAAACTCTTCAGCTTTATAATATTAGTATAGATACACATTTATTAATGATAGCCCGTTTCATACCTCACCATTATCTGGCTGCTGCAGCCAAGATTGATTCAAGTTGTCATCAGTCATCTCAAAATTGCATCGTCTTTGAAACAGAATTCACATGTAAAATTTCAGCTTCGTAGGATAAGAGGAAGTGGTTTTAATTTCAGATTACAAGTTTTGACCAATTCATACTAACTGAATATCTAACAAGATAAGCTGAATAATAGCTAGGAATAAAAAACTTTAGAAATAAAATAACAACCCACTTCCTCTAATTTTTTACTTTTTAGTTATGATATGTACCCTGCACTAATTTAATCGCGTTATTCGTCCATTTGTCGCGCACATACTTAATGCAAATTTAAGTCATATATGGCTTTCACATGGATTCCGTTGTCAAAATGGAACCCTAATGAGACCACACGGCAAGTACCAGCTTTCAAATAAAAATAAACATCAAAATCGGTTCACCCAGTCGTCTGTTGAAAAAATAAATCCAAAAGTTCTGAGGTAACAAACATAAAAAAATACAGTCGAATTGAAAACCTCCTCCTTTTCTGAAGTCGATTAAAAAAGAGGTTCTTCTTCTAAGTCGCCTTCTTCATTGTTGAAGGCTTTCGTGGCTTTATGAAGATTTTAGAAGAATCGATTAAACCTGGAATACGCCCAAAATCGATTTATAATCATCTGATTTCAGAAAGTAAATATTTCGATGCTTTTGTAGAATAAATCACAATATTAAATCAAGATCTTATTCACAAATGGGCCGTTTGTGACTTGATTCTCAGAAAACGGGTAGTGTAATCAATTTGGCAAACATTGAACTAATTCTGCGAAAAACGGTTTAAAATTTGGAATGGATTGGGTATTCCTTTACACTTTAGGATTAAGGTTTAATTCTCCAAACTTCTTGTATTTATTTTTCCACTAAAAGAGGTTTTAAAACAAATCAATCTATCTGTCCTGTCTTGTCGCCACCATGTTGAGGTCGGCTGCCAGTCTAACCAGCTGAACACCAACCAAATACAAAAACCAATATCATCTTGTTTATTGTTGTAATTTGTTATGGCTATTAATTTAGTTGTGCACCAATTAAACTTAATTTAGGCTAATACTAAACAGTATTAGCCTTCCCTTGTAATGGAACAAGAAAGGGACGGAATAAATTCGAGCAGTCTTTAGTTGAACTAAAATTTTCATCGGCGTGACTACGACGAATTAAATTAATCATGCCAAATTTAAGGCAACCGAGAAATTATTTAGTTAGAACTGTCTAACTAAATAATTTCTCGGTTGTAGAACTGTCTATAGCGACTCTTGTCTTTTTCTTTCACGATCTGTCAATAAGAGATAGCAATATTCTTAATTTAATTAAGGTGGCGAATAAAAGAATCTGCACCATTGTTTAATCTTGTGTTATAATTTTGAACTTACTTACTATGTTGTTCGTATAATATTATTACATCATATCATATTTTGTAATTATCTCACACAATTAAATACTTCACATGGTATTTTGTAGCTTAAAACTACCATTAGTGTGTATTAACATATTAATGTCCTAATTAAAACATTAATGCTCGACTCTGTAAAATAACGCAATTATCCTTGGTTAAACATGTCCCTGAATATTACAAGAGTAAGTTTGCAGATATCATATAATATAAAAGTGGGCAGAGAATTAAACAAGACACCATACATTTTTTAATCGTACCCAGAGAGTTCAGTATCGGATTTTATTGTGAGAATCAATTAGACTGAATGCAACTTTTGAATCGAAATTAGAAAATGGGTCAATTGGTTGGATGGTTAGCACAAAAAATTCAGCTGTCTAAATACAATTTTAAATACATTTTGTTAAACATATTATCGTGTTTTTATTAAGCTTATTTTTATTTACTTTTTAGGAATTAGATTTTTTTTTCACTAATCTGTTAAGAATTTCTTAGCGAATGTAAGGTAAAATCACCCCCTTGACGGATACAGATGCAACAATAAAATTTTCTTTCCAAATTAATAAGGGACCACCTTCGCGGGGTATACCCTTTCCATTAAAAAATAATTATCTAAATTGTACTTCTCTGTAAAAATTTATGCGTGGTCATACATAAAAAAATATACGCGTCGACTTGAGAACGTCCTTCGTATTTTATCGTCTGTTGAAAAAATAAATCCAAGGTAAATGTGCGCCATATCTTATTCTTACTCTCTTCTATCTCGTATTCGTCGAGCGTGTATTGTAACACGATATTTTTTAGGACGGTCTTGTGGCTAATGAACAGTAACTACTGTGACACTGTGTCTCTAATTCTGTGGATATTTCGGACATTACCTTCTTTTAGTATGCGAATTTAATAATACTAGTGGTCGCCTAGTAGTCGAAATTCGACTATAATTCATTTTAATTTTAAGTTTGAATGATATGAATGACCTATAACATTCTCTTAATTAACACATTGTTTGACATTCAGTAAAAATATAGACAATAAAGACAAATAATTAGTCTCTTCTCATTTTGACCACAGACTTCAACCATAAATAAAAGAGAATTTATGCGTGTGTGTTTGTCAAACGTATGGTAGTGTATGTAACTTGTTATTTATTGAAAATAATGTATTTATACGCATAATTTTAAAAAAATATTAGCATTCGTCACTTCTTCTCTGTATAAACTATAAGTGTACGAAATTTCATACTCCTCCGTCCGCCTAATTTTCGTAAAAAGGGATCCAAAGTTTTCGCTTCACGTATTAATATATAGATTATTTTTCTTATTAAATAGTGGGATTTGCTTATCTCATTGCGTCTCATGGCTAAATAATTACACCACGCCTACGTCGCCCCGCACACATGCAATAATGTTGGCAAAACTGTTTGTCGTCGCATCAACGAGCAGTTTGAACCCAGGTAGGCGCTTTACTTTTTGTGAATAATTTCATCACCACTGCTCTCAAAACGGTGAAGGAAAACTTCGCGAGGAGACTGGCGTGTCCTAGAAAATTCGAAGACATGTGACATCTACGAAAATGCACTGGGCCCGCGTGGTAGATCATGGCCCACTTCCTCTCACCGAGAGGAGGCCAGTAACCCGGCAGTGGGAACAATATAGGCTGATTGTGTGTATGCGCGTTGAAATATTGAGCTCCTTAAGTTCTGAATAGAGTCTCAAGATAACTGAGAAATTATGCACGGATTGCACATATTATTAAAAAAAAAAAAACACACGATTTTAAAAGAGACTGCAACCTTGGATTTTGATTTGCCTTCTTCTTAGACTTGTCGAATTGAAAACGTCGACCTCATCTAGATTTTAAAATAAATTTAACGTGTAAAAGTTTTCATACAAAGAGAAATAAAGTCATGTATTATTACTTCATCAAATGTGTATAAGCAATGTTGCGTTGTTTAACAAATAAAAACTCGGATTAATAATGCTGCATCGCAGATTTCCATTGAAATATATTGAATTCCATAAAGATGAAAAAATTTAAAGAGCTGAGCTTCACAATATTTGTAAATGTATTAACCTTTTCAGAGCTCAGTTTAGTATTAAAATTGTATTTGATGATTTTATTTTTCATAATGCCACTGTTTGATTAATTCAGTGAATATTAATTTGTGAAATATCGGTACACAATATTCTCAAACATTGTGTACCAATATTTCACAATATTCTAAGGGTTCCGTACCCAAAGGGTGCTGGTGGACCCCTATTCTCTGAGGCACCGCTGTCTGTCAGCTGATTGAATCTTATTAACCGTTATAGGTAGAAAGTTTTGAGCTCCTCGCCGTACGGCACAGCGAATAGACGTGTGCACTCGCGTAAACTAAAATCTAATTACTAAATTCTGATTGGTTTATAAGTAAATTTTAAATTCTCGTTTCTTCCTGGAGTGTCTATACGAGTAGGCCACTCCCCACGAAAGTGACAACGATATTTTTGCCAACACCCTTGACTAAAGCATACATTGTGATCATCGTGATTGGACTTATAAACTCAGTTTTGAACCGCCTCCTCAGTGCGCGAAAGCCGGTGTCACTTACCGCTAAGCCAAACTACGGTGACGCATTGTCGCGAAATACCGCATCCCTACCACCTGTACCGTAGCGCTCGGACTGCTACGAGAGCGCGCGTCATCAGCTACGAGCGGAACGGCTACGAGTGCTACGCGGCACCAAACATCTGTGCTACGTGTTATCGGCTACGAGACGAGTGCTGGGTTTTATAGTTTATTTGGAGTGCTACTTCGCTGCGTATCGTTGCGTGTGCCGATATATAAATCAAGTAGTAAGTACATAACTGCTAGCTGCACTATGCCGAGGATTGAGCGCTCGCCCCCTGCTACTCCTGCTCGTGAAACGGACAATCCACCGGTTTTCTCAACTCCAGACGTTTTTAATCATCCAAATGAGCCCGAAATCTCTAACATTACCTCGCGATCCAAGCGATTCCGACCAGACTTCTCCCCGGAGTGTGAATGGAAGAAACTCGAGGATAAAATAACGGCGTTATTTATCTCTTGGAAAACTGAGCAAGAGACTCTGCTTGGCAAACTAACGTCGGAGTTGAGAGAAATTAAATCACAAAATGTGGAGATTCAAAAAACGAATTCTGAAACCCTAAAAACTATAGAATTTCTGAGTCAAGACTACGATTCTATCAAGCAATCATTGCAGAGATTAGAAAAAGAAAACAGTGATCAACGCAACTATATACAGGAACTGGAAAAGAAAGTTGAAGATATCCAGCTGAGCTCGCGATCATCATGTATCGAGATAAGGAATATACCAGCAATTGAGAAGGAAACCACTAGTGACTTGATCTCGATTGTTAATAAAACCTGTGAAATTCTCCAGCCGGCGGTTAACCCACCTCAACTACGTGACGTATATCGCTTGCCCGGAAAAAAGGGATCAAACAGACCGATAGTAGCAGAGTTCCTAACAGTCCCCTCGAAGAATCAAGTACTAGATGCATGCCGTTTGTTCAATAAGGGTCTGCCATCGACGGAGAAACTGAACACGGGACACATTGGTGTTCCCGGTGAAGTCAAGCCAGTCTATATCGCCGATCACCTGCCTCGCACTCAGCGGCAACTATTCTTCCAGGCTCGTTCATTTGCCAAAATATAAATTTTGTTGGTCTCAAAATGGAAAAAATTTTCTTCGTGAGCGGGAAGGACTGGACTCCATTGTTGTCAACTCAACTTCTTGTCTTAAAAAACTGCTCACCCCTGCATAAAGAATGCAAGGCATCTCATTTTCATTATTACTGCATGTTTTTTAAATATTTTAGTACCGTACAATTTTATTTACAAATTCGAGCACTACTAGACACTTACAAACCTATTTTTTACTACTTTATAAAAACAATTTGTCACCATTTTATAAAAATCATATTTAGATTATCTACTTTAAATTACCTATACTCTATAAATGAACCTCTGTATTTCGCATTGAACCTTTTTAAACCTTGTAAAAGTTATAATAATTGGAAAATTTGTTATTACAAACACACAACTCTCTATATCATACCTACATTTATGTACATCCTGTCGACTATCTTATTTCTATGTCCTTTACGTGCAACGTACAAAACAGAATTATCAAATACATACAAAACTAAATTACAAATAATCCACGTCATATTTATGGTTACAATTACTATACACTTAACATTAAACATCAACTTTCGATTCTAACACATTAAATGATATTGACTCTTTAGGTATTAGTGACTCACATATCTGTGTACCGGAGTCATGCAGACGTTTCATTAATGACAATAGTAAGTCGCTTAATATCATACACCTTAACATACGCAGTGTAAACTGTAACTTCGATAGTTTTCTTGTGCTACTGGATAGGATGAATATTGCATGTGATGTTTTAATTTTATCGGAGTGCTGGTTGATGATGTCAACGGTTCCGCCACTGGAAGGGTATGTCTCTTATCACACTAGTAAGCCTATCAACAAAAGCGATGGTGTTATAATTTATGTAAAATCAGAATTACCTCATATCGTTACTGAACCTTCTATATCTAGTGCTAGCAGTTTAATCTGTAATGTAAAATCTCATAATATCGTACTTTTAGCCCTATATCGCTCACCCTCCACACGAAACCTTGATAATTTTATTGACAATTTAGACACTGTCCTAACTCAAGCGTCAGTCCATAAAAGCTTAGTGATAATGGGTGACATCAATATTGACATCACTCCGAATGCTAACTCCCAACAAGCAAATCAGTACCTCAACCTTATTGCTTCATACGGACTCCTCCCGACACATCTATTCCCAACTCGTATTACCTCTTGTATTGATCACGTGATGTTAAGATCTGATCTTAAAAATACGACTCTAGTGTTGGACACTTACATTACTGATCATAGACCTACGCTTATAAGCATTCAACATGCAAAATCACTCCCTACCTCTAAAGTTAATCGCATAATTGTTAATGATACAGCTGTAGTTGCTGACATATTGTCAATGGACTTCAGTGGCATATTGACTATTCAAGACGCAAACGATGCTGCCGAGTCTCTGGTTGCCCAAATTAGTTCTGTCATCGCTAATCACTCCAAAGTGGTGTACATGTCTTCAAAACGCAGAATCCTGAAACCTTGGATTACCAGTGGTTTGTTGCGCTGTATCCGAAATAGAGACAGTATGGCTCGAACCTTAAAGGCAGATCCTGAAAATTACATTCTCATGGTTACATATAAGCGATACCGTAATTTTTGCAACAAACTTCTCAAAAATTTAAAAAAAGCCTATGAGAGAAAGGAATTTCAAATGGCGAAGAACAACCCTAAGGCATCCAGGAAGATCATAAAAAAAGTCACCGGAAATAGCCTTAACGCGAAATCCCCTAACGAGCTACTAAGCAAGTCTTCGGATGAAAAAACTTCAGTCAACGAAGTTAACGAGTTTTTTGTCAATGTTGGCAAGAACTTGGCTGACAAATTCTCATCCTCCTCGTATACCTCAGAGTATTCTCTCGATGCGCCGCCTTCTAACTCGTTAGTACTGCCTACTCACGGATGAAGTGGAGGTCTCAAATCTCATTATTGGGTTACGAGCGGATGCAGCAGTGGGCTGGGACGGCATTTCATCGAGACTGTTAAAATCCTGTATGCCCGCGATTGTCCCTGCTATAACTCATATATGCAATCTCTCTATTTCCACGGCCTGTTTTCCAAGGGTTTTGAAGAGGGCTGTCGTTCATCCCATTTTCAAAAAAGGGGACAGACATGATGTAGATAATTATAGACCGATCTCAGTTTTGCCTGCTATTTCTAAAATCTTAGAAAAGGTACTTAATAACCGACTGGTAGGCTACCTCGAATCAAACAATATATTAAGTAACAACCAGTATGGTTTTAGACGTGGCAGGTCAACTGAAAATGCTGTAGCTGCCTTGGTAAATTGTGCAGTATCTAAACTAGATAGTAAGATGAAATGCCTAGCTATTTTCCTCGATCTTTCCAAGGCATTCGACACGGTGTCTGTCCCCCACCTCTTATCAAAGCTGGAAACTGCCGGCATTCGCGGACATACCTTGAAATTGTTCCAGGATTATCTGTGTGATAGAACCCAATGTGTCAAAATAAATGACGTTATAAGTGACCTAAAATCTTTGAACTTTGGCGTTCCCCAGGGTTCTATTTTGGGCCCTACCCTGTTTCTTATCTATATAAATAACTTATGCAAAATGACTCTTACAAACTGTTCAATTTATAGTTACGCCGATGACACTGCCTTGCTTCTTCACGGTAACGACTGGACTGAAATAGTAAAATACTCTGAACTTGCTCTAAATTCGGTGATGAAGTGGCTATCAAATAACATTCTGACTTTAAATCTTTCTAAAACAGTATACTTACCTTTCTCTCTACTATCCACTAACCTCCCTCCACCACATTCAATGGCACTTAGAGCTCATACTTGCTCACTAAGTCTATCCTCGTCACAATGCGGCTGTCCACAACTCACAAGGTGTGAGTCTGTTAAATATCTCGGGGTCTATTTAGATAGTTCTTTGAGCTGGAAACCTCACCTGAGCAATCTCATTTCGCGAGTCCGCAAAAGTATATTTATTTTCAAAAAACTCAGACACTCCGCGGACTACCGCACCATTAAAACTGTATATTACGCCCTGTGTCAAAGCATAATAAGCTACTGTATTACAGTCTGGGGTGGGACTCACAAGACAACCCTACTCCCTCTTGAACGAGCACAGAGAGCTGTCCTCAAAGTCATGACTTTGAAGCCATTCCGATATCCCACCTCGGCTCTTTACACCGAATGTCAGGTCCTCACTGTGAGACAGCTCTTTGTGCTCGGTACTATTCTGCGTAAACATCCCACTGTAATATACAAGCCAAATGCTGTTAAAAAGCGTAGATTCTACGAGGCATGCGCAACTGGCGGATGTAGAACGGCATTTGCTCAACATCAATATGGTATACTCTCTAACCATTTATATAATAAAATATGCACAATAGCTCCCAGTTGCCTCAATGACTGTAAGACTAAGGTTTCAAAGTGGTTATTAACGTTGAGTTATGATGAGACTGAAGCATTACTAAAAATTGCAATCGGTTAAATAAACTTAATGTAGCTAGAGACATATATTTATAATTAGATTAACACAGACTTATATAAACAATTTTTCACTATATTTATCCCCCTATCAACACATACACATACTCATAGGTTCATCAGTAAACCTCATCATAGTTGCATTTTTTAAATTAGTAAATAGTAGTCTTAAAATTTAATATTAATATTTATGTTGTGCTTGTCTTACAACTACTAAAATGTGTTCATATTTTAGGCGAGGACGCTGGCACCCTAAACACAAGTTAAATCTTACATTGGGTGCCAGAGTTCATCGAAAACACTCACTCCCTTAGTTGTAATGCTGCATAGTATTTAGATAAGTGTTTTTGTACAACTGAAGGTAATAAAAATCTTTTTTTTTTTTTTGTTTTTTTTCTTTATGTTCTGAGTTAAGCTGCATCATCATCGTTATCATTTCAGCCAAAAAACGTCCACTACTGGACATAGGCCTCTCCAAGCACCGCAATTTCCACCTGTTCTGTGCTTATCGCAACCAACGTATTCCTGCGGCCTTCACAAGGTCATCGATCCATCTTGTGGGAGGCCTTTCAATGCTACGTCTTCTAGTACGCGGTCGCCACTCCAGAACCTTGAGCTGCATGAATACTGATAAATGCGTGCATTTATTGGACAGGTCCACTCAATCTGTGTAGTTTTTTTCTCAAAAGGCCATTTCAGATACCAACCCACATGGTTTTGGCATGATCTGACCAAGATTATGTCTGGACTTTAAAAGAGACTGTGACCTCTGAGTTTGTTTCGACCTTTCTTCTTAGAGTAGACGGACGACCTCATCTAATTAAAAAAATAATATATATATAGACATGTAATGAAAGTGTTTACACAAACCTACTTGTAAAAATAAAACGACTTATAATTTAAGAATAAAAATAAATTAACGTAGGTGACCACACAGAAAACGCTTTTTTAAATATGTGGTTTAAATATTGTACGGTGATACTAAACCATTCGTGTGCAAGTCCTACACGAATTGAATTAGTTAATGAAGCTCCACCGTGTTACTCACCAAGTGATAAGTATCAATATCTTATCTTTCCTTTTCTTGCAATGAACGTAGGTACTTGATATTATATACTAATACTATGTACCTGCCTTGCTGCGTTTAAAAATATAATTCTTTCCATACATTACTGCGGATACCAGGAAATATCTCAATATCCGCACAACACACAGTCACCCTACCCCTATTAGCGGACACTTAACGCTTCGGACTTCGTAACAGAAGAAATTATCTCCTAATGAACGACAATGGGGACATCTTTATGGAATCAATTACTGCTTCTCGTGACGTCATCGTTTGGCTTGTTCGTACATTGTGTTAATTTTTCTTATTTGTATCTTTATCAAACATAGTCTTATTAGCCGACTTCATAAGAAAGTGAAAGTTCTTAATTCCATTGTTTTTTTTTAAGTTTGATAGCTGATAACTCCATTATAAACTGTGATATTTAATTTGTCTTACAGAGGTTGTCCACTCAATGTATCCAACATAATATACCTCTAAGCGTGATTAAAAATTGTTGGGTCATACTCAGAAAAAGTGTACATTTGGTATCTTTTCTTGTCTCGCTACTTTACAATTATGTAAATATCTTATATTGTGATATTTTCTCTTTTTTTCACGCGTTTTTGCTATATTTGTCTATTAATACGAAGAGTTTTCTAGTATTTGAGCTTTAGTTTTCATTAAAACAGTTTATTTTTTGAATGTCAAGGCTTTGTTTAAAATCTCCCCATACATTTTTTAGTGTCCCAATGACCATTTCACATTTTCAGAGATAAATTGTTACGAATATACATCGCTTTATTAATCATTGACTGTAGTTATATTATTCTTGATGAATCAATTAACTAAGTAGGACCAATTTTATTCGTAAATCATTCATAGAATTTTTTATTTAATTAAACAAATGTCCCAAAAATTATGAAGTTTCGTTACTCAGGGTTAGTAATACGCAATAAAATTATAAACGCATTTATTTAAAGTGGGAGAAACTATTTTTTCCTATTCTGGCATCAGTATTACTTACGTTAAAATCACTGTCGCGACAGCCACTATGTTTTCGCCGTAATCGTGAAGTCAAGACATGTATCAAGTGAATATTTACAAAAAAAACCTCAGGGTGATAAACGACTAGATTTGTGGTAAGTTAATATATTTTTTGTTTACGTACTGTTTTCTTTTCTTATTTTTGTATTATTTTAACGAATACGCTCAATGCTTGCGTTTTAAACACGTGGTTTACTTAAAAATATTTTTTGAGTTTATAATTTCTCATATTTCATTCTCATTTTCAACCATTGTTAAATAGATACCTATGCAACTTTATAAGTAAAAACTAATTGGGCATATACATCTACGTTCAGTGAGTAATAATGCGACTTTAGTTTATACATTAAAGTAAAACATAACGATCAAGCCACAATCATCAATGAAATTCTCTTGAGATCGTTCGAAGGAGTTAAAAATCATTATAAATCAGTGGGCTCGAGTGATAAACCACGATGACGCCATACATTACCCGGTTGAGTTTCATAACACATTGAAGCCTCCCGGTCTCCCATCTCACATTAAAATTTAGAGTTGGCGTCACAGTTATGTTGCTGCTTAATTTAAGTCCGCCAAAATGATGCAATGACACCAGGTTGCGAGTGAAAATATTGCAACGAAATGTTATCGAGGCAACTATACTGACAGGTTGTTCCAGAGTGTGTTTATTCCGAGGATTCCTCTAACGCCATCGAACTACCCCTTCGAGTTCAAAAGAGTGCAGTTTCCCCTCAAATTCTGCTTTGACATGACCATTAATAAATCTCAAGGCCAAACACTTAATTTAACAGGGGTAGACTTAAGGGAGAACTGCATTTCAGACGGTCTGGTGTAGATCAGTAGCCTGGTGATTCTAGCACCTGAAGTGAAAATAAAAATATTGTTTACAAATAAATACTGCGGTAGGCATAGTATTTCATAGTAAACAATATTAATTGTTTATCATCCACTTCTGGTTGTCTCCTAAATAATTTTTTTCACACACGCTTTGAGTGTTAAAACTATACTACTCTCAGAACTTCGTCCTATTTGTTTGGGATATTGTCAGTTTGTATATTAAATTGAGAGGTAGTGAGAGCGCGGACGTTTGTTTCTGAAAAAAAAAAGGCCGCGGGCAGAAGCTATACAAAATAAACCAATGAAATAAACACAGGCAACAAAAATCTGTTTTAATTATATTACATGCATACGTGTCGAATTCATAAAGATTTAAAAGTACCCTTTGTGTTTATCCAGGTGAACAATGGGTTATTGCACTGCTTGCTTTGTGTTATCCAAGGAGCAGCGTTCGGATTGATAAATGATTGTTGTAGGATAAATATTGCTAAAACATAACAATATTGACGGAATGTATAACGGAACGGCAAATTACCTACTTGCATGCCAAATTTGAAGACAACTTTAAAACGAAAATATAAGTTCTCTTTATTCCCTGGGAATTTCGAAAAAAAAAATGTTACCTAAAATATTCAAATGACGATTTTACTTACATTGCTGCTCACAGGGGTTAAAGACTATTTATTTTTTAATTGCACTCTCGAGCAGGCAACGTAAACCTGGCCGTGCGAGAAGCAGTCCCCTCTAAGATGATATCCCGCTGTTTTAAGTGACTGTCCCCGAGACTTATTAATCGTCATTGCGAAACATAGCATAAAGGGACTGCAGCCTTTTAAACTCGAATAGGTACTCCGACGGTATAAGTGGTATCTGCGGTATATAGTACACCGATTCACATAGAGCACAGCCAGTAAATACAATGGCGGAGCCTCTACCACGTTTTGATGTGAGGTTTTCACACGTGACCTGGTCCCATTGCACAACTTGGCCGGATTGAGATTTCGTGGTAGCATTGCTGGAGCACCCACTTTGACGATAAGTGTGTGAGACGGGGACCAGATGGGTGGAATAAATTTAAAAGCTCCATAGGATAGTGTATAGCATTACGTTCCTGTGGGATATTTTTCGACATCCACGCGGGTAAATCCCCGGGCAGAAGCTATTGCAATATATCAGAAGGAATTTTGCTGTAGCATTTAACACAGTACCCCATAAAATATGTATGTACTTTTGCTAATCTGAAAAATGGTTGATCTATCTTGTCTTTATTTCTAGTATTAAAAGTATGTCTATCGCTTATTTTCTTAAAAAAGATGTAGATTTTTTCTTACATATATAATATTTTCATAAATGAATTGGCAAGGTACCGTCATAATATTAATCCTTTTAAACAGTTCTCTGAGAGATTCGCGGCGACTTAGATTATAAAATGCTCTGACAGCTCTCTTTTGCAAAATAAAAATGGATTCAATGTCAGCAGCCCTACCCCACAGTAAAATGCCATACGACATACTGCTATGGAAGTAGCTAAAATAGACCAAACGCGCGGTTTCTACATCTGTTAACTGTCTTATCTTTCTAACAGCATAAGCAGCCGAGCTCAGCCGCCCCACAAGAGATGTTATATGAGGTCCCCATTGTAATTTCTCGTCTAGCATGATTCCCAGGAAAACGGTTTGATTAATAAATTCCAGTTTATCCCCATTCAATAAGATGTCACATTCACTACTTCTGACATTAGGTAATTGAAATCGAATACATTTGGTTTTATTTTCATTAAGTACCAAATTATTTACTGTAAACCAGTCTTGGACCTGAAGAATGGAGTTATTTACGTCGTCAAGAGTTTGTGACCGTCTGTCGATTTTAAATATCAATGATGTGTCATCTGCAAATAACACTATCTTCGGTTGGTTTGGAAGTAAATGGGGTAGATCATTAATGTAAACCAAAAAGAGGAATGGACCCAATATCGAACCTTGAGGAACGCATATTGCCATTTCTGACCCTAATGAGTTTACGCCGTTTACTTGGACTTTGACCGTTCTATCTTTCAGGTATGATCTTATTAAGTCAAGAGCTGTATTTCTAATCCCATAGTGCTCTAGGCTGTACTAGGCTGAATTAAGCTCATTTTAAAGAATTTACTCATAACTGCATAAGACCAGCGAAAGTGGACGGAATGGGCTTTTTACTTGAAGTAATTCGGCATAATATACTATTTATTACTTGAAGAAAAAACTCACCCCGTAATATATGGGAATTAAACTTAGCTGGCAAAATGTGGGTGTACGACAGATACAATCATACCCAACCCTTCGGGAAAACAAGACGTAATGGTATCTATACTATATAATATTATAAAGCTGAAGAGTTTGTTTGTTTGTTTGATTGAACACGCTAATCTCAGGATCTACTGGTTCGAATTGAAAAATTCTTTTTGTGTTGAGTAGCCTATTTATCGATAAAGGCTATAGGTTATATAACATTACGCTACAACTAAGGAGAGCGGAGCAGTAATGAAAAATGTTGCAAAAACGGGGAAAATCACATGGGTAGGCGATTCGACGCGACGGGAAGGGTCGGGGGAACAAGAAATTTTACACGGACGAAGTCGCGGGCAGAAGCTAGTGTTATAATAAACAAAACATACTGATAAATAACGCACAGCCTAAGGTTCTGGGTCTAGGAGCAAAACATTTTGCAGTAGAACGTTCCATAAATAACGAAAGTGAGCACTTAGGAAGGAATTTTAAAAATTCAGATCCTAATGGGGTTCATTCCTAATGAAAGTTCTCTATTTTTGCCGAGTTTAGGAAATCCGTGAGGTGTGGGACGTAAAGAAAAGTATCACCCCATTTCTTCCCACGGGTATCTTAAAAGGTCACTAAGGGACTTACTAGAGAATATGCAGCAGTGTTTTATTTGCATTTTACTACCATACTGCGATCGCCAACCCCTCTGCCAAGCGTGGCGATTAAGGTAAAGCTCCCCAAAGGCCCTCGCCAGATAAGCCGGCGTAAAATGCCCCCATTGTAATCGAGCTTTTTTTTCTGAAATACCTTATACTGTGGACAATATCTCAGCCCAGTTTTAACTCTGAAATATCACGCGTTTTTGAGTAAATTTTTTTCGAACCCATTTTTCTCCGATTCTACTTGACAATATTAAAAAAAGTGCTTATGTGTTTTAAGATATCACTAATTAGTTTTCCTAGAAAAATTCGCCTATGCCAGTGGAAGTCTTGCGGCCGAAATAATGATGATGATGATGATGATAGAAAAACCCATCGGGCTTGAAATAAATAAATAAAGCTCAAAACATTTCAGACTTTAAAAATATCCACTCTTTGAAACCCAAAAGTAAGTAGCTTCTAAATCAAATATTTGCAACTCGCTTGACCGAATTTCACTGGGTAGTGCTGACGATACATTTCGCTCAGGATATGAATGGGGCTCATTAAGTAACTGGTTAGAGAGAGACGGGACTACGATAGAAAGAGATAGAATGATATGAAATGTTTTTGCTGGGTTTAAATTTAAAATGTGAATATTGTAATTCTATGACGAAATTATTTCATTTTTCGATTTTTCAATGATCAGATCACTTTTATCAGAAATATAAATCTGACAGTTTGACATATTTTCTATACAAAAGCTGACAAACTGCAATATTTCATCATCATCAGCCTATAGCAGTCCACTACTGGACGTAGGCTTCTCCAATTGAACGCCATTCAGTTCGATTCTCGGCAACTCTCATCCAGCTGCTACCAGCTGTTGTAACATCACTATTTAGTAATTAGTTAGTATGTACACCACTAGATAATAATCTATGGTTCCGCTCTGCATCGGTCCGACACTGCTATGTCGAATCCCGTCTGAAATACCACGACTGAACGTGCTCTGTGAAACTGTGATCCTAGTCTGATTAAACCAAGTCTACTCAACATTATCTTTCATTTCTACAAACACAACATGGTGTCAGAAGTCGTGTAAGAAAAAAGAAATAAAGAAGATCGGTCCAGAAAATGCCGAACCAAGCCACGAGTGACGACAATGATGGCGGACATGACCAAACACTAAGTACGCGTTTGAAAAAACTTCATATTTCGTCGGATCCAGCAAATAATAATGCGGAGGCATGGAAAAAATGGTGGCAGCAGCTGGAACTATATTTGCTAGCCACAGGCCTGGACAAGTCAAGCGAGAAGCGGAAAATTGCCATTCTACTGCATTTAATTGGTGAGCGTGGTCTCAATATATTTAACACATTTAACTTAAAGATTGATGGAAGCACACTCCAGGAAGTCAAGTCCAAATTCGACAAATTCTTTGAACCAAGAAAAAATGTGACGATGTGTAGATACCTATTCTTCACACGTAGGCAGGAAAAATCCGAAAACATCGACGAATTCCTCACGGATTTGGAAAATAAAAGCAGAGAATGTGAGTTTGGCACGCTCAGGGAGTCGTTAATCAGAGATATTTTTATAGCAAACCTCAATATAGATTCGTCACATGTACGTCAGAGGTTACTGCAAGAACCTGATGCAAGAGCTGGCGAGGACACTCATAATCGCTCAGCAGGATGCTGAAAAAATCGTCAAAGGTACCAGTGTCGCCAGTGAAAACGTAATGCATCTCAGTTGGAGGAGCCGTAGTCGACTAGATGGTCAACAGCGAGCTTCCAGTCGCAGGTCGAGCAGTCGCCAGTCAGCTTCGAGCAGTCGCAAGTCAGCATCAGCTTCAAACAGCGACCACATCAGCAACTCGAAGACATGCAGCCGCTGTGGGCAGTCTCATCGCTACAAATGTCCAGCTAAAGGCGTTCAATGCAGGTCATGTAAATCTTTTGGTCATTTTGCTAAATATTGTCTCAAGAATAAAAAAGTCAGTCAGTTGCAATCGTTTAATTCAGATAATAGTAGTCAACAATATTTTTTTGGCATGTTGAACAGTCAATTAAAGTCAAGTAAAAGTCATTCAGATAATCATGTGGATCATAATGCACATAGTAGTCAGTCAAGTAGTCACTACACAGCAACACATAGTCAGTCTCACTCACACAGTCAGAGCAGTAGACACGGACACAAAAACACAGCAGTAGTGGTACATCAAAAGGGACAGTCACAGTCACCGTATCTCAAGGAAGAGAACAGTGACAAGTCGGAGAGATCCAACGTCAAGTCCAAAAGTCAACGTCAAGTCTATCATCTCAATGATGAAAATAGTCACATATCTGAGAGATCCAACGTCAAGTCAAATAGTCAAAATAGAAAATGTCAGAGTCCATATTTACAACTCAATGAAAAAAGTCACAAGTCTGAGGGATTACACAACAAAACACAAAGTCATAGACTTAGAAACAGTCGTCAGCATTCACAGTTTTCACAGACACACAACAGATCATTAGTCAGTCACTCAGATGTAAGTCATAGAGATAGCATTATTAAATAAAAACAGTACTGCTCAAAATGTAATTACTCATTTAAAATCTATTTTTGCTCGTCATGGAATACCATTGTCACTGGTGTCAGATGGTGGACCTCCTTTTCAGTCAATTGATTTCAAAAATTTCTTACAAGAATGGGACATAGAACATGTTGTTACTAGCCCATATCATTCACAGTCGAATGGTCAAGCTGAAAGTTCAGTAAAAATAATAAAAAACATGTTAAGGAAATGTAAAGAAAACAAAACAGATCCATACATAGCTTTATTACAGTATAGAAATACACCAAAAAACAATTTGTCATCACCAGCTCAATTGTTAATGTGAAGAAACTTGAGAGACAACATTCCAATATCATATAAAAGATTAAAGCCAAAAGTAGTAACATTTCAGAATTACAAAGAGTCAGTCAAGAAAAATGATGAAAACAAATCTAGGAATTATGATAAAAATACTAAGTCAATGTCGATGTTACATTACAATGACCATGTCTATTTTAAAAGAAATCCAAAAAGTAACTGGGAACAAGCTGTTGTCAAACAAAGATTGATGAACAATAGGTCGTATGTTGTTGAGGATGTCAATGGTGTACAGTATAGGAGAAATAGAATACACTTAAGACATAAGTATTCCCAAAACTATGCAAACCCTCCTATGCAATCCAACTCGTCGCAGGAGAGAGAGGAAGGTGACAGACAGGAGTCAAGACTTCAAGAATCCTCATCTCATATATCCTCAAGTGTAACAACCAGGTCAGGTCGAATTGTAAAACCACCAAAAAGGTTAATAGACGAAATAGATTAACTATTAACTAAGTAGTATTAAGAAGGTTGTCTAGATTAAATGTAACTAAGTATTAATAAGAATGTTGTCTAGTTATAATATAACTAAGTATCATAGAGCATGTTGTCATGTAGGTAGAGTCACTTGTCAATGTACATCTTATTGATTGCTTGTCAGGGGTTTAATTTGAACTCAACAAGGGGGATGTTGTAACATCACTATTTAGTAATTAGTTAGTATGTACACCACTAGATAATAATCTATGGTTCCGCTCTGCATCGGTCCGACACTGCTATGTCGAATCCCGTCTGAAATACCACGACTGAACGTGCTCTGTGAAACTGTGATCCTAGTCTGATTAAACCAAGTCTACTCAACATTATCTTTCATTTCTACAAACACAACACCAGCCACCCTGCGAAGATCGTCGCTCCACCTAGACTGAGGGCGTCCTACCTTACTGTTGCCGATTCGCGATCCTACTCAAGAACACATCTACCCCAACGGTCATTGGTTCTACGGCTAACGTGGCCAGCCCATTGCCACTTGCTAATCCTATGAGCTATGTCGACCACTTTGGTTCTCTGCCGGATCAACTCATTCTGGATTCTATCCCTCAGAGATACTCCAAGCATAGCTCGTTCCATAGCTCGTTGAGTGACTTTGAATTTATGGACCAGCCGTACTGTGGCCACGTTTTAGCTCTGTTGGTCATAATAGGCAGTACGCACTGGTTGGAGACTTTACTCTTTAGGTTCTGTGGAATACGCGACGAGAAGACTCGACGAAGCTTCCCAAACGCAATATTTATGAGATAAAAGTTACCTGAAAAATCAGCCCTAAGTGACGTAAATAGTGAGGTGTAAAATAAAGTTTTTTGAAACTGGTGATGTTTGCGTTCGCCACGTTTAGAATATTTTGTGGTGTTTTCAGTCTTTACATACCGTAAGACTAATTTTCCGAGATGATTCTTACACGTGGAGCAGAAAAGACGACGGTAAGTACTTTGGGTGACAAATCTCGGCAACGAGTGACAGTCCAGGGATATTAGGCCTGCATTCGGTGGAATCCGGATGGCTTTCTTGAATATATAAAATAATAGTTTAAAAAACTAATGGAAAAAAAAAGCGTGGGGTGTTTTTTAAGGTACTTTTATTGATATCAGGCACCCCATGCTTTTTTCCATTATTTTCTACTTTTTAGTTTGGTTTTCTATGGAAGCGTTTTTTTTTTAACTATTATTTATTTTCTATTTTTTAGGGTGTTTCGAATTTTGAGACATATGTCAGTGTTCACTGCCAGGCTAGGCCCCCATAAGGTTTTTAATTATTATGTGGAAGCGTGCTAACCGTGGGGCTCTAGAGACAAGAGTGGCGAGCGAAACTAGTCCGCCGTACGCGGAGCAGACAATATAATTCAAATAACTCACCTACAATACAACAAAAGAACTTACCTGGTGGTTGAAGGACACAGCTCTGGTGCCTACCTGGAGTTATGTATGTAAGTGAGTGTATATGTATCGTGTAAGTGGTATCCAGGACACCAGGCCGCTGCAACTCGCCAGAAATTAACTCCAACATGCGGTTCAAACACTTAACCTCCAAAGTTTTTCAATGTCAAGAAATATCCAAATTCAACCCGTATTATTTCACCAAACTGGGGTTATTAACACAAACAACTGGGTCATGACCTATTGTCCACCAAAACGACCGGTTCAAAAGGATTAACTCAACAACTGGTCGCGAAACTCAACCGGCGACGTGCTCTTTCAAGCGCCAAATCCAAGAGAAAGTGTCAAGTGTCAAAGTCAAACTGACAAGTCAGATGTCATTCCGTTCGATGGCGCGTTCCGAAGGCGCATAGAGTAACTAATCGAACGGTCCGAAACATCTACCCCCCCCCCACCGGACGGGCCTTCCCGTCCGCTAATCACTTGGCAATCTTGACAAGGTTGCGTTTGATCAGTCCACTTGACGCGCTGCTGGAGGATGTGCAAATACTCCAAGCTCCAACGCTTCCAAAACTCTGAGCGAGCTGCTGCACCAACTGAAACCGCGATAGCCAATTTTGGCTCACATCGACAAAAGGGTGCTCCGGCAGGGCGACAAGTGGCTGTCAAATCAAATAATGGCCCAGGGTCAGGGCCTCCAAGACGTTCAGGTCCGAAGACAGCGGGCACAATGGACGCGAGTTCAATACAGCTTCAAAACGGCAAAATACCGTAGCTAACTCCTTAAAGGTGAGAACGGTGTCTCCCAACAATCTGCGCCAGAGTCCCTGTGCCGCTTTCACCGCGGCCTCAAAAATACCCCCCCAATGGGGGCAGGCTGGCGGGTCAAAACAATAACAAACAACAAAAACAACCAAACAACAATAACAACCAAACAACAACAACAATTTAACCAAATGGCCCTCCTTAGGCAACAAAAGGGGGTGACGGACCCCATAAGGAAGGCTAGAGTGACTCAACCGTCAACAACCAAACAACAAAAGACCCGTATCGTCCAAAAGGGGTTCAACTTACTAACGGCTCCCGACAATTTCCAAAACTCTCGCTGCAGAATGGCCAACAGCGCATTGCAACCGGCATGCGAGTTCATAATGTGACGATCAGTCACCAACAATTTAACAACAACAATTCAACAATTTGTCGAGGGAGCTAAATCGACTCGACAAAAACTCAGGGTCCTTTGTTCCAACAGCGAGCACCTTGAGCCCGGGCAAAGGACCCGACATCAAGACTGGCGATCGAGGCCAATCATCCTCGGGGTGAGTCAGCCAGTCTGGTCCCCACCATAGGGGGTGAGCAATCAAGCGGGGTGCCATGCACCCACGTGAGGCCACGGCGCCTGGGTTCAAATCTCCAGGCACGTGCCTCCAAATCAAAAGCGTTTCAACATTTTGAATCTGGGACACTCGGTACGCAACAAAGACCTCCAAAGAGTGGACGGACGTCTTCAACCAACACAACAATTTGAGTGTCCGTCCAGGCGTAAGAAGCCCGAATGTCCACAGTTCCACCCAAAGTGTGAGCAACTTGGTTCAATAGACGCACAAGACGCGCCGCCCCTGACAATTCAACTTAGGGATGGTCAGTGCCGTCCGGAGGGGGGCCACCTTGCTCTTGGCCAAGACCAGTGACAAATTCACCTGGCCTGTTGCGCAGACAGTGCGCAGACAAACAACAGCTGCATATCCGTGCGAAGACGCATCACAAACAAGGGTAGCAGTGTAGCTCCCAGGGGGGAGGATAGCGCGGGGTAACACGACCTCGTTGACTGCAAGGAGTGCGGATACAAATTGGAGCCAATCTTCCAACAGGGTTTCCCGAATTGGCTCGTCCCAGCCAAGTCCCGCAGTCCAAAGGCGCTCAAGAAAACAATTTTGCCCAAAACAATACAAACAAAACAATAGACAAAAGGCAACCCTGGGCTCCCATGTCCATAATGACACGGACCACAACAGAGTCCCCCGTGGGCCCCCAGACCTGACCGATGCCGTTGGCAACAAAACCGTGTCGATCTGAGGGGTACCTTAGCGGGGCAGGCGCCAATGTCCTAACAATGCCTGGGCGGCGACCGATCGCCGCACCCAGGCCCAAATCTTTTTCGACGAGGATGGAGTTCAAATTCCTCGTACGCGCGGTGTCCCGAGCCACGCGCCATCGCTGGAAGGGCATATCCCACCGGATGCCTGAATGGCGGGGGGCGTGACTCCAACCGGGGACGTTCCGCCAATGGAGGGGAGGGAAGGCGGTGCTGGTCTGGCCAGCGCTGCCTAGCAACAATTGCGTAATCGCCTTTACGCGGGGAGACCAAATGGCGGTCGCGCGGCTCCCGATCAACTTGCGCGGGGGGTGGAGTGCGGCGCTCAAAATTGCGGGCCTCTCCCCGGCTCTGAACCGGCGAGGCAAAAGCCCGGTGACGAACTCCAGGGTACCCCCCCGTGCGCGAACCTTCATCAGAGGCTGGTCTGCCAGCGTGGTTCGCGTTAGCGCACAAAATGTCCAAATGGGACCCCCTACAAATTCTACAAGGGCGGGGGTTGGGGCAGTCCCAATGGAAGTGAGCCCCCAAACAAGAGAAGCACATGCAGCGTGCATTGGCAATTCGGCGGCGGGCACTCACGTGCAACTTCAAAAAGGCCGCGCAAGTTGCCATGCCATGCCCCGTGTCCCTACAAAACTCACAACCAGGACGACTCTGGGTGCAAAACGAGCGGCGGGGCGACCATCAACAGGCCCGCGAGCCCTAGTCCGTCCCTGGTCTCGTGGCCGGGAAGACGGCTGGCATGACTCAGTGGCAACGCCAGAGTTGTCCACAAACCGACACTCATCCTCCAAAAATTGGATGAGGTCACCAAATGGGGGGAGATGTGTAACACTATCCCCACCATACTTTTGCTCGAAACGAGCCCTCAAATCGGCAGGAAGCCGTTGCAGCACAACATGTACCAAAAAGTAAGACCAATGGTCCACCGGCAAGTCCAATCGCTTTAAAGCGTTGGTCGCTGCCACCAACGGGTTCAACAGGTCAGTACGCAATGCTGACAATCCAGTAATGACCGGTAACCCCAAAATCAATTCAATATGAACTTCAGCCAAACAACGTTTATTTTGGTACCGCCGGGTGAGTAGCTCCACAGTGGTAGGGTAGGCTGACTCAGTCAACGACAGATGCTGTACCAAGGCTCGGGCCTCACCTTCCAGGACAGACAACAAATAGGCCAACTTTTGGGCGGATCTGAGGTCCGAGCGTGCATCAACCAAACTTTCAAACAGGTTTCGGAAACCTAACCAGTGGTCCAGGCGACCGTCAAAATGTGGCAGTTCCAAAGTAGGCAGTCTACTCAATAGTCCGGGACCTGAAACAACCGAGGTCTCCGGTTTGACCTGGACAGGTGTCCGGCTCTCCAATATTTCCCGAGCACGTTGACCAATGACATCCCCCAGGTCCAAGATCTGGTCGTAGTCAGCAAGGACCTTGTCACGTGCTGCCTGATCCAGCACTTCCAGAGCCACATCATAAATGTACTCGTTGTAGCGGGTAAGCAGAGCATCAGCGTTGCCGAGTCTTAGGTTCAACTGCTCGAACCAAGACAGAGTGACCGCTTCAAGATCCGGGCGCTCAGCGGTCGCTGCAGCTGAAGTGAACCACCGTAGCTGTGTGGTCAATCCACTGATTGCCTCTCTCACCGCTTTGTGTGCCATTGCACAAACAATACAATTCAAATAAACCAAGCAAAAAGATAATTAAGTAACAAAGTTCAACCAATCAATTACAAAATAACTACAAGCAAACAATCAAACCACCAAACCGCCAGTCAGCAACTCAAGAAATAACAAAATACTGGCTTCAATTCAATTCAACAACAAACTTTTATTTTAATTCAAAACCAATATCAACGTTCAACATTCAACTTCACAATTCAATTCAAATATTCAAATTCTATCCAATTCCAAAAAATACCAATTTCAAATGTTAATTTCTCAAACCACTATATCAATGGTACAACAATAATAAACCTTTATTCCAATTTAAAACAATGTTAATGCTCAAAAATGCCAATCTCAAATATTAATTTTCACAAACAACCATATCAATGGTACAAACTCAATATTTTAATGTCTTCCTGACATTCAATACAACACAGAGGTCAAACAACAACAACAAGAGGTTATAACATAGCTCAATCTAACCTACTCTGTTAGCATATGCAAACCCGGTTGACCCCGACAATATGAGTTACTCGTCTCAACAAATTTACAAATTATTTCAAACAAACAAGCAATCATAGTTAACAAATATTTACAGCGTATTACTACTTCCCTTATAGAGACTGCCAAGTAATTAGCCTACTGTAAATTACCAATTTGGTGGTTATATGTCTTATAACCGCGCTCTGAATACCAAAAATGTACGCTGCCAGACTAGACCCCCTTAAGGGTTTTAATTATTATGTGGAAGCGTGCCAACCGTGGGGCTCTAGAGACAAGAGTGGCGAGCGAAACTAGTCCGCCGTACGCGGAGCAGACAATCAAATCAAACACTTACAATACAACAAAAGAACTTACCTGTTGGTTGAAGGACACTGCTCTGGTGCCTACCTGGAGTTATGTATGTAAGTGAGTGTATATGTATTGTGTTGTGACGTTATGAGTAAGTATTCTCAGGAACAATCCGCAACAATCCGCCAGATGTTTTCATGACACGCGGCTTCAAGGTCACTTTCACTTAACCTTCAAACTAACACAGGTATTTCCAACAAACAAAACCCGTGTTATGTCTTCAAATTGGGGTTAGTTGCAATCAATACGATTGGGTCATGACAGATTGTCCACAAAACGACCGATTCTCAGGGATTGCTTTACAAAGGGTCGCGAGAACCACGCGGCGACCATCCCTTTCAAGAACTTCAGTTTTAACAAATGTAACCCGTATTATTACGTCAAACTGGGGTTATTAACACTCAAAGCAACTGGATCACGACTAATTGTCACAAGCGGATCGATTTAAAAGGATTAATTTCAACAAAAGCGTCGCGGGGGTTCCAAAACGCGACGGACCTCTTTTAGCGCCAAACCAAGAAGAAAGTATCAAGTGTCAAAGTCAAACTGACAAGTCAGATGTCATTCCGTTCGATGGCGCGTTCCGAAGGCGCATAGAGTAACTAATCGAACGGTCCGAAACAGTCAGCGTAGTTTGTTACGTATGTCAGCATAAAGACAGTTTTTTTGCTGTCCTGGTCATTCTGGTATTGTCATTAGTCCTCGATAAGTCTACAGAGTTTAAATGAAATCTGGTCGTTTAAAGTGGGTCAAAATCGCGCTATAAGGTGTCGGTTACAAACATACAAGTGAAGCTAATATAAAGCGTGTAAAAAGATCGCATCACATAAAGTACATATCTTGCGAGGTCATTAAGAAATATTTTTTTCATCCCACCATCTCGGAAAGAGTATTTTTAATCTTCAATATCTGAGTGGAAAAGCCGTTTTTATTCTCTAGAGGATAAAGTAAATTGAATTTAGAACATCGTGTGCACTAAGTTTGTGAATTAAAAAAAACATTAAACCTATTTACTGCTACCTCTATGGTGCCGAATATATCATACAACTTTTTTTTAATTTGTTTAAAACTCAGACTCGGAACCTTCTTGGTGTTCTTTTTTCAATTTCCTTTGTACGCGGTTCTTTACGCGGCATTTTTTCACGTCATTGATAGACCTTATATTAAAAACAAGAAACTTGAAAACAAGTGAAAAAACTAAAATGAGTGATTCTAGCGACGAGGAAGTTTGCTTGGCACCAACAGAATTGACTGAAACTGTTAATAATGCGCAAATGAGCTTTCTCCCTCAACAATCACGCGAGAAGTATTTAAAACAGTACGATATGTTCAACACGTGGCGACTAGCAAAAGGAGCCAAAACTTTCTCAGAAAACGTTTTGCTGGCATATTTTATAGAATTATCCGAGAACAAGAAAGCAAGCACTCTATGGAGTACGTATTCGATGCTAAAAGCAACAATAAAGATGAAAAAAGACAAACATATCGATACCTATCCTAAATTAGTGGCATTTTTAAAAAGAGCCTCATCTGGTCATCAACCAAAAAAATCGAAGGTTTTCACAATATCTGATATTGAAAAGTTTCTTAACGAAGCACCCGATTCCGTATATTTGGCGGCAAAAGTAAGTCAGTTGCACATTCAGTATCTACTTAAGTATATTAATCTCAATTAAATAGTATACTTAGTAGATGTTGATAGGCATAATTATGCGTTCATATCAATTTTATTCATTTATCTACTACAATACTCTTTACGTTACAGGTTGTTCTTATTATTGGAATAAACGGAGCATGTCGATCTAATGAACTAACACAACTTAATGTCAAAAACATTGAGAAACATTCAGATGACTTACTATTAATTAATTTACCTAATACAAAGACAAAAAGAGACCGCAACTTCGTCATTCGCAAGGAATACGTAACGATTGTTGAGAAATATCAAGCCTTACGCCCGCCTAACACTCCAATCAATCGATTTTTTCTACAGTATCGCAATGGAAAGTGTGTTAGACAGCCTATGGGTACTAATAAAATTCGCAGTATCCCACGAGAAATAGCAACATTTCTTGAACTTTCAGAACCCCTGTTGTACACGGGTCATTGTTTCCGACGAACTTCAGCCACACTTTTGGCTGATTCCGGAGCTGATCTCCTGTCCCTTAAGCGCCACGGAGGCTGGAAGTCCAATGCAGTTGTAGAGGGATACATAGAGGATTCCATCCAAAATAAGTCTAAAATATGTGAAGGCAACGTAGGAGCCATTGGACTGGCCCTTCTACATCAAAAATAAGCCGTTATGAAACACCTAACCATTTCCCTCTCTCTCCAACATTCACGCCAAGGGAATCCGATGAATCGGTACAACTATTAAGTATGACAGATAGTTTACCGGAAAACAGTACACAAGTGACAAACACCAATATTACAGTACCAAACAAAAATATTACACTCAATTTAAATAACTGTAGCAACGTTACTTTAAAATTTTCTTAATTATACCTTAGTATTATTTTGTTATAATTTAAAGATTATTCTGTAATACTTACCTGTCATAATGTAGTAATTAATACCTAAACTGAAATAAAAGTGTACCTATCTTGTGATTGTAAAGGTTTTTTTTTTGCATTTAGTCATTTCCTCGCTGAGGTGGAATGAAAAGTTACGTGTTGCACTCGAGTGCAAAGATTTTTCACCTCGTGCTCTTTTGATTCCCTCGCTAACGCTCAGGATTATAATTTTGAATCACTCGCTGCGCTCGTGATTCAATTTTAGAATCATTCGCTTGCTCGGTCATCAAAATTGAACACGCGGTTAAAAAGCAACTTTGCACTCTTGTATAACAAATAACTATTGCAATATCCTGAGGTAACCATTAGAGGTTTAATCGAGATTACTCGCAAGACTGGTTTTGTCCGTGAACTGTTTGGGCCTCAAAAGAGCCAACTAGGGCTTATATTTGCTATCGTGGTGAGTGTTAATCAAGGGAGGTCCATCGCTCGTACGTGGCACGCATTCCATCCTGCGCCATATGCCCTGTCACTTGTGCATTTTATGTTTTTATGACTGCGATAGCGAGTGAAGTTGGTGCAAATAAATTTTGGGGCTAAGTAGTTTGAGCTTTTGCCATTGAGGACCCCACGGTCCATTCGAAAAAGCCATTATAAACTGCTGTTACCCATTTTTTCACGGAACTAGACAGGTATTTTACCACGATCGCCACTCGCCTGCCAAGCGTCGCGATTTTGGCAAATCCCCCAAAATTCGGGAGACCAGAGTCCAGCAGCGGGCGTCTGTCGGCTTAAATGGTGATGCTGATGACACAGGGCGATACTGGAAATCATCGCGCAAATTTATACCATGAATTCAGTCTAATATACTGGCTGGAACATTGACGTCCAAAAATAAAATTTAGGTCTCTCGTATCGTGAAGTATCTGAATCACCCCCAAGTATGTTCCGCGACTTTTCATAGTTATCGATTAACGATTTTTTTTACTGAATTTTTGAGAATTTTAGTCCTGGTCAATTTACAAAAATTAAAAAAAGTAGAAGACTTATACGACATTTTTTTTTGCTACTAAATTTGCATGAGTAGCACTTTTATTCATAAAATAATCAGCTTCGTAAGATATGAAAATGTTGGTCTAAAGTTAAAAATTTACGTTCGATAAAGTATGACTTAATTTTCAACTTTAAATTAAAAATCTAAACACGTGACTTCATGGTTCCTAAGTAAGCTTCAAGAATGTGCCAGACTCTCAGCTTTCATAATAATTAAAAAACGTAGTACTTAATAGGGGCTACTTTGGCTAGAATCGGCCTTCAAAGAGAGCGAGGTGGAAAATTCTTAAAAATTGCCACCTGATTAATTTTTTTTCTGATTTTTTTCTCATTTCTGCTGTTATTTTGAACGCAGGTATTGCCATTTTAGATAAAACCACCAATTTTTTTTAAACTTCCGTAAAGTTTCTCCACTGGAAGCAACAATCATGACTGTGAGGAATTAACTTTAACACTTTCCGTGTTAATATCCTTTAGCATAATCGGCCTATATTGTTCCCAAACGTGGGATATAGGCCTCCTCTCTGTGACGGAGTGGACTGTAATCCAACACGCAAGCCCAGTGGCAGTTTTGTTTCAAGTGATTTTTCAGTTGTCTTCCCTTCACCGCATTGTATAGAATATTCCTACTTGCTTATTAGATTTATATTGCCATTACTTGGTTTTATTGCACCACACCTCATATAATCCCATACAGTCCATTCCTATCGTCAACATTTTGGTCCTTCGACGGTTTTATTTCATATACATTTTTGTCATTTTCACATCGGTAAGTACAATTTTTAGCATTACGACATGAACACGCGTAGTAAAACCAAAGCCTTGGCAATGTCATCTCATCTTGCCCGTCATTCACCAGTAGAACCTTCAACAACCACTCACAAGCCCGTAGCGTCAAGAGTTAGTGCCGGTGACGATGCGAACAGCATGCGCTCTGCGCAGACTAATTCATCCACCACGCTGAAAGCACGCAAGGCCGCCGCGGAAGCCGCGTACAAGCGCCGCTAGTTCGAAAACATGAAAGCGCTCGCTGAAGCGCAGCAAAAGGCCGTGCTACAGCAGCAGCTCGCGGAAGTGGAGGAGGCCGAGTACCGCGCGGAGATTGAACAAATTGAAGCGGAGGTTGAAGGTAAAAGTAGGCGAAGTACTACGAGTCAAAAACGAACGCAAGAATGGGTAAGAAGTATTTCTACAATTCAAGTAAACGAAGGAAATAAACCAAAAGAGGTCTCACAGCCTGCTCATTTATCAATGAACCCTCAGGCTGCTGCTCCATTATCAGCAGCATACCTCGAAAATCAGGCAGGTTTCGTTCCCCAAGTGCCCGGGCTGGCCGCCACGGTGTTGCCACCCTCTTATATGGGCTTGGAGGAACAGCGCCACAATATACCTGTATGTAATAATGAGTTTTCCCCCTTGCTTTTACAAGCAGTCGCAGATACTGCCGCTGCAGCGAAGTCTTTGGCTGTCGCACAGAACAAAACACAAAAAACAAAAATAGAGCTTTTCGCATTTACTGGAAATGCGTCTCAGTGGCTTCAATTTAGAAAACTTTTTGACACTACTAAACTCTCATACACCCCCGCAGAGAATGTTGCGCGCTTACAAAGCGCGCTCCGTGGGGCCGCACGCGAGTCCGTCGCGTCGCTGCTCATTTCTGCAGAGGACCCGGAGGAGATCATGCGCGCCCTCGAGCGAAGCTTTGCGTGCCCTGAGATGATTGTCTTCGGTGAGGTACAGGTGTTGAAACAACTGCCACGGCTCGGTAATTACCTCAAAGAAATAGGTACCATTGCAAATAGAGTCAGAAATAGTCTTTCTACGATAAAATTACTCAATCATCGTGACTATTTACACTCACCAGAACTTTTTCACATTATACTAGGTAAATTAAACCCTATGATGAAAATGAGATGGTCTGACTATGCGTCAGAGGTATCAAACCCTCTGGTATCAAAATTAGAGGTTTTGTCCGAATTTTTAACTCGTGAACATGAGCGTTATATTAAGTTTGCTTTGTCTCCTGACTTAAGTCTTTCGCAAGCTACACATCAATCGCACGTGATTCAGTCTGTCAATAAACCATTAAAACGCGAGAACATTCATTCTGTGTCACACAATAAAATTAAAAGTAACGATAAAACAGAATGTGTTTATTGTAAAAAAAAACACAACGTTAAAAACTGCGACGAAATAAAATCCTTGGCAGTTGACGAAAGATGGCGTTGGTTACGTGAGAACAAGATTTGTTACAAATGTCTTAGGCGTGTTTCCCATCAATGGAAATCTTGCAAAGTAAATTCTTGTGGGGTCGACGGTTGTTCTTTTCGCCACCATCCTCTTTTACATGGTAGGCAGGATACGTTAACGTCATCGCCTGCATCCGAAAAGCAGTCGTTTAACAACACTGTGTGTGCAGCTGCGTCTCTTAGTGACGTTCCGTGCACGTCACCCTCATCAGCCGCCCCGCTCGCGCTCCAGCCAATGGAAGAAAAGGTAACGGTTTCTAATACAGGTATCCATGAACATTTCAAGATGTCATCACAAACCAATGCGTTTTTAAAAATAGTACCAGTTGTTGTGTCTGGTCCAGCTGGCGACTATGAAACATACGCTCTTCTTGACGACGGCAGTACAGCGACATTGATTGACTCAAACGTGGCTGCTCGTATAGGGTTATCAGGACCGCAAGAACTTATAACTATCAACGGTGTCGGTGGTTTACAGAAAAGTACAAACATTTCATATGTTAATTTTTACATACAGGGTAAACATGAAAATAACAAATACTTAGTTAGTCGTGCTAGGGCTATGCAAGCACTAAATTTAAGCACACAAACACTGTCCAACCAAATGGTTGAATCATACAACCATTTAAAAGACTTAGCTCATTTTCTAATTTATAGTGACGCTGTACCGACCGTGCTTATCGGCGCTGAGCACTGGCATCTATCGATAACTCACGAGGTCCGCACTGGACGCCGCAATGAGCCTGTCGCTTGTCACACTTTGTTGGGTTGGACATTGTATGGAGTAGCTTCTAGTAAAACTAAACCAGTCGTATTTATTAACCACTGTCAGTTAGACCAAGCCGAACTATCGGAATACGAACATTTAGAACTTCTCATAAAAGAGCAGTACAAACTTGATTCACTTGGTATTTCCAAGCGTGAGACTCTTCATAGTAAGCAGGATTTGCGTGCTATTGAGATTTTAGACGCGACTACCACACGTTTGCCAACTGGTAGGTACGAAGTAGGACTCCCATGGCGAGATGACATTCAGTCTATTCCCGACAGCTATCCTCAAGCTCTCTCACGTTTCTTGAGTCTAAAGAAACGCATGCTCCGAGAACCAGAGTTTGCTGGTCCTTATAAACAGTTTATTGATAATATGCTTACTAAGGGATATGCGGAGGAGTGTGATCCTACCACTTACTATCGTAATTTTACTGGTCAAGAAAATCTTAATAATATAATCAGTCTCAATTCAGGGTGTTCTAAACAGACTGCGCCCTTTTCGACAACAAATCGTCCTGGAACAGTTTCTAGTTCTAATTCTAGTACGAGGATTAGGTGGTACTTGCCACATTTTGGCGTGTATTACCCACAAAAGCGTAAGCTTCGGGTTGTTCACGATGCGGCTGCTACGAATCAAGGAGTGTCTTTGAATTCCTTGCTTCTCCAGGGGCCTGATCTATTAGAGAACTTATTAGGTATTCTTTTTAGATTCAGAGAGGGCCGTGTCGCAATGTCTGCTGACATTAAGGAAATGTTTCCTCAAATACGAATTCGAGAGCAGGAAAGGGACGCATTACGGTTTCTTTGGCGTGATGTTCAATACAAAAATACAAAGCCTATAAAAGAGTATCGTATGACTGCTGTTATCTTTGGAGCGTCGTCCAGTCCATTTACTGCTCTGTACATTAAAAACAAAAACGCCAGGTCTCATCAAGATTTGTATCCAGAAGCAGCCAACGCTAGTGTTTATAGTTGTTATATGGACGATTATCTTGATAGTGTGGACGACGTCACCAAGGCTGCGCAGCTGTCATCTGATATAGTCACTATCCATCGAAACGCCTGTTTCGAAATGCGTGGCTGGATCTCTAATAATCAGGAAGCGTTACGTCTTATTCCAAAAGAATTTCATGCCGCACAACCGACTGAAGTGAAACTTGGTAATAATTCCACTATTATAAATAATGTCTTAGGCGTTTCATGGGATCCTTTATCAGGTTTTAGGACCGGTTTAGAAAGTTGTAGGTTTCAAGGCTCTTTAAATAAGCGAAAAGCGTTGTCTCATCTTATGAAAATCTATGACCCGTTGGGATTACTTGGGCCAATCGTTGTTAAGGGCCGAATCCTGCTCCAGGAGGCCTGGAGAAAAAATATTGACTGGGACACACCATTTCCACCCTCAGAGGTTATGAGGTGGAGTGAATGGTTAGAAGAGCTCGTTGAAGTATCATTTTTTAGTATTCCACGCTGGTACGCTAATGAAAATGGTGAACCTTTATACAGGGAACTGCATGTGTTTGCTGATGCGAGCGAGCTTGCCTATGCCTGTGTTGCTTTTTGGCGTTTTACGTATGCTAACGGCATCGTCAAACTCGCCCTTATTGCCAGTAAGGCGAGAGTTTCGCCATTAAAACCAACATCAATTCCACGCTTAGAGCTGCAAGCTGCTTTGATTGCTTCTCGCCTTGCTGTCACAATCAAAGATTGTCACAAAAAGAAGCCCATGCGCACATATCTGTGGACGGATTCGAGAACCGTTCTTGGTTGGCAGAGGAGCGATGCACGAACATTCAAGCCGTTTGTGGCTCATAGAGTCGGGGAAATAACCGAAAATTCATGCGTTCAAGATTGGCGATGGGTCCCAACCGACTTGAATGTTGCTGACGATGCCACTCGTATAAAGCCTCTGCACCTGAATCCCAACCTTCGATGGTTTTCGGGTCCTTCATTTCTTTTAGAGGCCCCAGAAGATTGGCCTATAGAACCAGCTGGCCAGCCTATGGCTCGGGAGGAGTGTAAACGTTCTCCTGTGCTTTTGGTTGCTCATCTGGTTGCGACAGTAGATTTCAGTCGTTTCAGTGACTGGCTTCGTTTGCTCCGCGCTACTGCTCGCGTTTTGCAGGCTGCGGCCAAACTCCGTTCATTTTTGGACCGTACTAGACTCACTGTCCCTAACACCGATGTTAGAGACCGCCATTGTGCAAGTTTACCTGCGTCCACCACTCTATTATTGCCTTTGTCAGCTGAGTTAATGGAAGCCGCAGAAAGGCATATCCTACAACGCCTACAGGCAGAAGCGTTTGCCGAAGAAATTCAGTGCATCGATCGAGACGAAACGATACCCAAGTCTAGCCGCTTGTCAAAGCTTTCAATGATGGGAGAAGACGGTTTGTTAAGATTGGTCGGAAGAATTAGAGCCGTCGAAAATGTCAGCTCCGATGTGAAGCGCCCGATACTGTTAGATAGTCGCCACCATGTCGTCCGTTTGTTGGTGCAATATTTCCACCGCAGAGCTGGTCATGCCAATAATGAGATGGTAATTAATGAGTTGAGACAAAAATATTGGATTCTTCGAATTCGCAGCATCGTCCGGAGTGTAGCCAGCCAATGTTTGTACTGCAAGATAAGGAAAACAAAGCCAATGAATCCGGGAGAAACAGGAGAGCCGGGAGACGGCACAAAGGCTTGCTCACCATCGCCGTCCTTTTACATTTACGGGCTTGGATTATTTTGGCCCCATCTCTACTGCAATTGGCCGAAGAAGAGAAAAACGTTACGTTGCCCTTTTCACCTGTATGACTTCCAGAGCCATTCATTTGGAGCTGGTGCATTCCCTCTCTGCTGATTCTGCAATTATGACTTTGCGTCGCTTTGTTGCAAGAAGAGGAACTCCTGACACAATATATTCGGACAATGGCACGTGTTTTGTTGGTGCAAACCGAATTCTTCGTGATTTTTACCAACCTGAAGTTGAAAACTTTGCTGCCAATAGAGGAATAAAATGGAAGTTTATTCCTCCCGCCGCACCATTATTTGGTGGATGTTGGGAGAGGTTGGTGCGCAGCGTGAAGGTGGCTCTAAATGCCACTTTGGAAGAACAAGCCCCCAAGGAAGAGGTCCTTATAACTCTCTTGTTAGAAGCCGAAGCGATTGTCAACTCTAGACCTCTGGGTCATGTTTCGGTTTGTCACGAGGACCAAGAAACATTAACTCCATTTCATTTTTTGCTCGGCACGTCATCTAATCAAGTTCTACCTTCGACTCTAGACGACCGGGATTTATTAAGAAGAGCAGACTGGCGAAAAGCTTTAAGATTGGCTGATCATTTTTGGCATCGCTGGGTCAGAGAGATTCTGCCCACTATGCAACCACGGCAGGTCGGGGACAGCAGAGAACCAGCTTTGAAAATTGGTGACATTGTATTCATCGTGGATGAGAACATGCCGAGAGGAACTTGGCCACGAGGCCGTGTTTCCGGAACTTTTCCCGGCAAAGATGGAGTAATTAGAGTGGTGGACGTAGCTACCTCAGGTGGCATACTTCGTCGGCCCACCAAGAGGATTGTCAAGATTTCCACATAGGAGACCCATTGCATTATTTTGTGCACTATCATGCACAAGGGGGTGGAATGTTGACAACCTTCTTGGTATGTTATCTTAGTTGTCTATTTTTTGATTTTGTTTCAAGTGATTTTGTCAGTTGTCTTCCCTTCACCGCATTGTATAGAATATTCCTACTTGCTTATTAGATTTATATTGCCATTACTTGGTTTTATTGCACCACACCTCATATAATCCCATACAGTCCATTCCTATCGTCAACAATTGGTTTTTGGTACCTAATTAGTTAGTTTTAAGTTACTAGTCCCGTTGGATGCAAGAAGCACAAAATTGGTAAATGGCGATTTGTTAGTGAAGTTTATGCCCATCACTGGACGTTTTCCGGCTGCAATGAATACATTTTCGGAGGGATGAGGAAAAGTGTGTAAAGTTCACTCATCATCATCCTATTAATGTTCCCACTGCTGGGACAGAGGCCTCCTCTCGGTGAAAGGGAGTTGGCAATAAAAGTTAAAGTATAATAAGTTCACTCATACCTCCACAGAAAAGTGAGGATTTTCCGACCAGCCTGGTGTCGTGTCTGTTCGTGTCGTTCAACTGCCCTATTGATTGATTCTCCCAGCAACTGCACCTTTCAAATTACATTTACCTACCAGAAACTACACCAGCACCCTTCCTATTGGAACACACCAATGCTGCATCTTGGCAGAATTTGGTGTGGTAGTAACACATACTTCCTCCGAACAGAATTTCACTAAGGATCTGTATATAAGGTGTATCTTTTCGTACACGAAATATTTTAAGAGGTACACCTGTAGGTGTTAAAGAAGCTACAGCAACGAAAAAAAATTTTTTCTTAATGTATTTTTTTCAAAATTTAATATTTAGAAATTATTTGACGTGTCAAGCAGTTTTAAAATTATAATAATTACGCAAATTCAAAAACGCTTAGATAAAAAAATTCTTTTTGCTTCTATAGCTTCTTTACCACTTACAGGTGTACCTCATAAAATATTTCGTGTATAAATAGATACACCTTATATTGCTGCACATCATCTGCCTAGCCTTTTCCCTAAGTTCAGTCCAGTGCGGGACCGCACTTGCAGGAATAACCCCAATATGCTGCTGCGTCCAGCTACACCGACGACGCAGCTCAATTTGTCCCGTCTTTATTACATCACAAAGGTTGAGGAGATCGTGGAGTTTGTACGAGTGAAAACCAACTGGACCTTGAGGGTCGAGAAGTTGGAACCGCGCCACAACACGAACTTCAGGTCTTTCGTGGTGTGAGTTCTAACTAATCAAATCGAGACCTTCCTCAATGAAGAGTTTTAGCCAAAGGGTGTCGTGTATCGGCGATTCTGCGGGAGGCTACGCGATACCACGCAGCGCTACAAGACGCCGTCACTTCGTGTTCGATAGTTTTATGTTAACATAGTTTTTATTTGTATGTACATATGTTAGTCTGTAAGGTATTTATGATATGGGTCTTTGTGGTCCGAAATAAATAAATTGATTTAATTGATTTGATTTGATTTGAAAGTCGGCGTTCAGTCTAAATACCAGTATATTTGTATGGGGCTATTGCCTATCTGTCGTCCACAAGTCCCTGGGTACTAGCTGTCAGACTATCAGGCTCAGTCAATCAAATCAGCCTATCGCAGTCCACTATTGGACATAGGCTTCTCCCATGTTACGCCACAACACCTTGTTCTCCGCCTTCCGCATCCAGTCTGTCCCAGCCACCTTTTTGAGGTCCTCGGTCCATCTAGCTGGGGGGCGTCCCACACTACGCTTGCCGATATGCGGTCTCCACTCCAGGACTCGTCTGCTCTATCAGCCATCAGTCCTTCGACAAACATGGCCAGTCCACTGCCACTTCAGCCTGCTTACTCTGCAAGCTATGTCGGTAACTCCAGTTCTTTTCCGGATAACTATCAGGCTATTTATTATAAATTACAGCCGCAATCCTTACATTAATTGATATGTAAAGGACGGTCACCTATCCACAGACCAACCTCGACAAGCGTAGCTTAACTTTTAATCGACCTATGCGGATACTGTATCGCAACGACCTATATAGAACAACCATGACCTAATTTTTAAGAAAAAATATCCTAGCCATCAAACTCAGTAAGATTAAACTACACCAAAGTTCTAACATTAACTTGTTAATTAATCTGAGATATGTATCCAATTAGCGAAAAGTTTTATATATAAATTTAAACTGACTCAAGTTTTGATAGCGCGCGGTTCCTTGAAATGTTAACATGTAGATTGAAGATATAAATGATAAGTGTATTGCTTGTGAAGTCGGAGCTGCAAATTGCAGTTGTTGGGTGCTAGTTCTCACCTATAGGTACAACTTGTCCCGAAATTGATGCACACCTACTAACATCCCAGTTAGAATATCCTGTTCTTATAATATATACCTACACACACTAAATTTTAACTAATTTATATTACAATTTGTTTATTACTATTATATTAGTTATATAACTGATGACATGAAATTCATAAAGTTGTGCGAGACATGTCTGATGCATATCAGTTGCAAGAAGACCTGAATAGGTTTGAAATATATTGCATTCGTAACAAACTCCAATTAAATGTCTCTAAATGCTTTCTCCTAACATTTTCACGTTGTACTTCTTTGATAAACTTTAGTTATACCTTGAACGATCAGATCATTTGCAGGCTAAATAGCATAAGAGACTTAGGGCTAATCATAGACAGTAAGCTCCTGTTTGATCAACATATAAATAGCATAGTTACAAAAGCATCCATAGCACTGAGATTTACACTATGCACCACGGCCTGTTTCAGATCTCTTAAACCGGTTAAAATCTTGTATTGTCCTTTCGTGCGCAGCCATTTGGAATATGCGTCTCAGGTTTGGAACCCGCAGTAGGACACTTATAAGCCCCGTATTGAGGGCGTCCAAAGAAAAGTCCTACGTTATCTAGATTATAGGGCTCACCAATACTCAGTTGACTACGAGCACCGCTGCAAACGGTACCACTTCCTTTCTCTTACAGATGAGACGTTGTATTGGAGACATGACTTTACTGTTGGGTGTCGCAAATGGCCACATAGACTGTCTTGAACTCGTTGCTAATCTGTCATTACGCACAAATCTGATGGCATTACGTCAGCGGCCAATATTAAGTGTACCTTTTGCAATGACTAATTATAGGCGGAATATTTTCTCGATAAAAAGTGCAGTCAGTTTCAATAGGCTTCCTATGGACCTTAATGTTGACTTGTTCTGCACCAGTGTGCGACTTTAAGACGGATTTTGGCATAGTCATTTTTCATGGATAGTTAACTAACCGGGCAATAGTCTCCATACAGCGGTTGCCTGAGGATGGACGGCGCAACCGAGGCCGGCCAAAAAGAGGTAGCGAGACGACCTAGATGCGTACTGCAAAGGTTGGATCAAGGTGGGCCTGGAAAAGGATACCTGGAAGGATTTAAGGGAGGCCTTTGCTCAGCAGTGGGACAGCGTAGGCTAATTTAAAAAAAAAGTTAACTTATTAATATTAACTTATGTACTTTTTTATCGACATTTTCTTAACAATATGTGGAGGTTTGTTAATAGCAATTTTTTTTATATTTCTTTTTATATCATTAGTTTGTTAGTTTGTAAGCCTTCGTTAAAATAAAATAAAATATATACTGATTGTGGACTAGTCCGTCACTGGTCACTAGTAGTCTGTCGGTGGTCGCGACTAGTTCGTCACTAGCCAAGTTCCCAACTGGTCGTGAGTGTCGTGACTATTCCGAAAGTAGTCCTTCACTATTTGAGATTACTCCAAAAATAGTTCGAAACTAGTTTTTCACTTGTTGACTAATCAAGACTAGTCTAAAACTAGCTCATCACTAGTCGAGACTAGTCTAAAACTAGTGTGGATGGATGGTTAGGCAGACTAGTCATGAACTAGTCCCAATCAAGGCGAGACTTACGTGTCACTTGCTGTGACTGTCTCAGTCTAAAACTAGTCCATAGGCACCGACTAACTTACTACCAAACTACTCCATGAGTTAAAAGTCGTGACTATCGTGTAACTAGTCAATGTCTAGTCGAGACAAGTCCAGCACTGGTCGTGACTTGTCCGACTATAATATATCGGACTACGATATATCGGACTAGTGAAAGACGACTCTACTAGTGAAGAACACTAGTCCTTCACTAGTAGAGTCGTCTTTCAATAGTCCAAAGGCAGCATGAGATTATGGGCAAAACGCTCTTGGGTTTTCGTTGGTTAAAATGTATAATTATCTTGTTCCACTCCACTTCTAGACGATAACAACTACTGGTCTTTTAACCATAATTTAAAGTAATTATCAGTATAAAACCTATTACATAACGCTTTCACTTTGGTTATTATCCTTTTAAAGCGTAAATCTCGTTAGAAACCGTCACGGACGCATCAAGGAGAGGTACAGTTAGCAACAAAAGTCTTATGGTTATTTTTTATTTTTTGTATGCTAGCAAAGTATGTAGTTAGAAATATCCTGTAAATCTGACAACGAGTCTTTATCAAGGAGTATCATCATCTTAGCCGCCAGATGGCCACTGCTGGACATGGGCCTCGCTCGATTTGGGGGGCTTTGCCATAATCGCCACGCTTGGCAGGTGGTTTGGCAATCCCAGTATGGTGGTAAAATGCATAGAGAACGCTGCTGCCCATTCTCTAGTAAGCAAGGGGTATCTACATAAATATCCTCCAGATCGTATTTCGGCCATGGTGGCTAATCTCGACGGAATAAACATCGATGCGGGAGATTATAGTGCACTAGTGTGTGAGCAGACACTGGAGCACTCTCTCTTCCCTCTCTACCGGACACGACCGGAGACAGATCAGACCAGAGATTACACCGCCATCTTCCAATCTCCGGGTTGTTATCAAGAAATTAGGAAATCGAACGCATGACTACACGCTCAGCAGTTGCGCTTCCAACCACGAGACCAATAAGCCAATTGACGGGATTTTTGTAACTATCGAGGGGTATCGTGGTACCCATAGTTGTGGGGATTAGACGGACAGTCTCTTCATGTAAATGATTAGAATTCAAACTGCATCCGATTACACAAGAAGCTTGGCTCGGTAGTATTTGAAGATTTGAGTGTCACATTTTAGTAGAGAGAAAATTGCAAGTCAGTACGAGTGAATTGTTATTATTCTTCATATAATTTTGTAATATACGTATTAAAACGTATTAGAAATTTGAGAAAAATCTATCGACTTTATAACTGCTTTATAACTGAATGTAAAGCATTTTTATCCTTCTTATATATCCTATTATCCTATATTATAAATGCGAAAGTTTGTATGTATGGATGTGTGTATGTTTGTTAGTCTTTCACGCAAAAACTACTGAATGGATTTGGATGAAATTTGAAAAACAGTTAGTTTATAACCTGGATTAACACATAAGCTGCTTTTATTCCGATTGTACGTTCCCGCGGGATATTTTCCGACCTCAACGTGGGCGAAGCCGCTGGCAAAAGTTAGTTATAACATAATGAAAAGAAAGAAAAAAGTTGGAAAAAAAATTGAATTAATGTATTTCATCATCATCTGCCTAGCCTTTGATCAACTACGTTGGAGTCGTCTTCTAGTCAAACCGGGTGTAGCTGATTACCACTATTTAACATGAAGCGACTGCCTATCAGACCTCCACAACCCAGTAACTGTGTAATACGATACCCTATGAGAAGACTGGCTTCTGACGGTCAACAGCTCAAAGCACTTTGAGACGCACAGAACAATATATGTACGTGTAGATTCTCTAAGAGAAGCATAAAGCAACACTACGATTTTCCAACGCGAACAACAATATTTTACATCCCATTTCAAATTACCAACTAAAACGAAACTGACAGTGAATGAAATAGAAACTACAGCAAAAAACAAAACACAATCACTTTTGTGCTCGCCTGCCCCGTCACCGTGAAAATGACAAGGCGTTTCACGCGATCATAAAATATAAGTCTCGGCTACTCTGATGAATACCCGGCTTACTGCGGACAGTGATAGGATACTATGATGTGGACAAGGGTTTAATTATTTTGTTTGGAGATTATTTTTTGTGATATAATTTTTATTATAATAATGATCATTATTATTCTTCTACCCTTATGCTAATATATTTGGGGTTGGCGCAACATATCTTTTTAACACGCTTTTATTAGCTCGATATGTATCCATGTAATGGAATCTTTGAACGTGGTTTTCACCACCTTCAAAACGTCGGATTAATTTGCAACTTTGCAATCAAGGACCGATACAATTATTTCATTTTTTGCCATTATTCTGGCCAGGATCACCAGGATAGCAAAACAAAGAACGAATAACCCTTTTTTAGCTAGCCGAACTTAAAAATAGAAAATAAATAATAGTTTCCAAAACTACAAAACATTGTTTTAACGTATTTTTTTAATTGATATCAAGCACCCCACGCTTTTTTCCGTTATTTTCTACTTTTTAGTTTGATTTCTATGAAAGCGTGTTTTTTAGTTTTTTAAACTATTATTTTCCTCCACGCCTTTATAGGTAGCGAGGACGTCGACGAGCGACCCGTTGGCATTGATTCTGTACATGATTCTGGATCTCCTGCGTTGAAATTATTCGACGGTAATTAAAGAAAATTAGCTGTTCCATATTCTTTGACCGTGTAGGTATTGCAGTTAGATAGTCCTCCAGACCGTATTTCGACCACGGCGACCAATCTCAATGGAGACTAGCCATCGGCGCGGGAGATGTTATAGTGCTCAAGTGTGTGCGCAGACACAGGGGCACTCACTCTTCCCTCACTCTCATAGTCCGATGAGACGGCAATCCGATACGACCGGAGAGAGATCAGGCGTAGGACCAACGGCTTAACGTGCTTTCCGAGGCACATCGCCAATTCCCAAATTCCAGGCTGCTACTAAGAAATTCCTAATGGAAAAATCCAGAAAAACTTTGCCCGACCTGGGAATCGAACCCAGGACCTCACACACAGCAATCGCACTTGCGACCACGAGACCAACTCACACACACTATCATTATCTATTGTAATTATATATATGAAACAGCAAAAAAATATCCTCACTACGGGGTCTAGAATCATATACTGAACTCATTGATTTAGTTTACGTGTCAGTGTCTCTGCCATTCTATTAATCTCTCAGTAGTCATCCCCTTCCCAACCATATCATTTTCCACAAAGTCCATCCATCGTTTCTTCAGTCTTTCCCTACTCGTATAGCCATCATACTCAAAACTTTCATCTCGACATTTTCCCCATTCTAATTTACCTTGAGGCTTCCGTACTCAAAGGGTGCCAACGGAACCCTATTACTGAGCTTCCGCTGTCTGTCCCGTTCAGTCTGTCAGTGAACTGTATCTAATCAACCGGAAATAAATAGACAGTTGATTACAAAGTGTGTGATTCTATAGCCGCTATGTAAATGTAAATGTTAGGGCATTTCATCATTTCAGCCATAAAACGACCACTTCTGGACATGGAAAAATTGGAACAAAATGTAATGTATTCTATTGGAAATATTCTGTAAGTTGGTAATGAGTTCACAAGATTCATTTATGTCGTAAGACATCTACTGCTGCCACTACTGTTGGCCATAATCGCCACGCTTGGCAGGCGGGTTGGCGATCGCAGTACCTATGAGGATAAAATAAGTAGAGAACGCTGCTGCCCATTCTCTAGTTAATTCCTTAGTCGCCTTTACGACACCTACGGGAAGAAATGGGGTGGTGATTTTTACGCCCGGGACCACACGGACGCAGCCACTATAACCACAAATAATAAAAGTAAAATAAAGATATTAACCTGTTGAATTCCGTAATTACAGACACAATTAAAAACCATTGTGTCTATACCAAATGTGGTATCTCAGGGACTAAGAGGTTAAGGTGGGGTCGCCATACAAGATGTGCATGTTTAATTAATATTTAGTGTTTAATTTTGTTTACAAGAAGCTTCGTCCGCGTGTTAATCATATAAACCTTCTTCTTGAAACAGTCTGTTTATTGATGTAAACCGCATTACAACCTGTTCCGTAGTTTAAAAGATCTAAGTGTACAGTGTACAATACTGCGATCGCCAACCCGCCTGCCAAGCGTGGCGATTATGGCAAAGCCCCCCAAATTGGGGGAGGCCTAGGTCCAACAGTGGACGTCTTACGGCTGAAATGATGGTGATGATGATGAAGTGTAAAGACGAGGGAAACGACAGTCTTTTAAGCAGTGTAAAGATATACCACCGTGAAATAGTTGTTGTAATAAAAAAAAAAAAATTTCAGATTATATTTCATACATTTTTTAATCGAAATAAAATAAAGACAAAGACATGAAAAGTGTTTTTTTATGTGATGTGTTAAATATGGTTTATATGCCACCAAAAAGTAGTTGAAGTACAAATAAAAACGATTCTTTCAAATGTCGCAGCTGTTCTAAATAAAAAGATTTCGAAATAACGTGCATTTTTATAAAATCTAAATATGTAGTATTTTCTCATCTTGCTTGAATTGTATGTTATTTTTTATTTATTCATCCAATACTATTGTTAATGCTAATATATCATGTTGGATTATATTCGAACACAATTTGGATAAATTGTTACTGAATATATAAAATTAAATATAAAAAATTTAATGATAAACGATTTTATTTATTTAAATAGAAGTTTACGAACTCTTTTACATGTTAATCATATTTTTAAACAAAATGTGGTCGGCGTTTCTTATCTGACTACTCTGAAAAGAAAGGTCGAAACAAACTCAGAGATCACAGTGTCTTTTAATAGTCCAGACAAAATATCGGTCAGTTAATGTGAACCACACAGATTGAGTGGACCTGTCCAGTTAGTGCACGTATTTATCAGTAATCTTAAAGCTCAACTCAGAACTTAAGGAGCTCAATGAAAATCCACACTTAATATTATAAATGCAAAAGTAACTCTGTCTTTCTGTCTGTCTCGCTTTCCTGCTAAAATTACTGAACCGATTTAAATGAAATTTGGTACACAGATAGTTTAGAGCCTGAGAAAGGACATAGACTACTTTTTATCCCGATAGTATGTTCCTGCGGGATAATTTCTGACCTCCACGCGGGTGAAGCCGCTGGCAAAAGCTAGTACCAAATAAACGATATTTGGGTAGGCCATACAGCCAGACTTTGATGAAAAGGTTTAAAAAGGCAATTCAGATAAAGTCGCAACCAAACCTTCTAATATTGTCAGACAATCAAAATGATAGTACCTATTATTATTTTTTATTTTTTTATCGATATTCCCTATTTGTTCATTTTTACTCATTGTTTGCTTTTTGATACTGTGTTTTTATTATTTAATTTTTAGTATTTGTATTTCTTTTTACTCATTGTTTGCTTTTAATACTGTGCTTTTTATTATTTAAATTTGTACTTCTTCTACTCATGATTTGCTGCACCGTTCGACGTCACACGTCGGCGCCGGCTGTCGCTGAAAACCAGCGCTGGGGCTCTGTCTCGCATAGAGTCGCAGTATTATGCTGAGCGATGGCCGTTTTGCGTGGATGTGATGCATATTTTCCCCAGCTTTTTTATATTTTTGTAGTGTTTCAATTTTTTTTTTTGCGTCATATTTACCGCAAATAAACGTATTTTCTTTCTTTCTTTCTAATTATTGATATAGAAATAGAACCAATACTACTTTTATACAGTCAAAATCATCCAATCAAAACTACAGTCTTCTTCATCAGCATCATTTCAGCTGAAATAGGTCCACTGCTGGACATAGGCCTCCCCCAATTTGGCGGGGTTCAACATAATCGCTCGTATATGGTGGTAAAACGCATAGAGAACACTGCTGCCCATTCTCTAGTAAACCACCGTAATATCAATGAAATTAGCGCAGATAAAATATCTTTTAATATGTAAATTATCTGAAGTAATTTACCGAAATGTCAGAGGAATAAGGCAGAAATATCCCGGAAAAACTGCTTATGCTTATGCTTATGCTTAAAAGCAAACTTATGCCCATGATTTAAGCTTGCAGCGTATCCTACCAACATGGTCCGAATGACAAACTACTCCATATTTCATGTGAAGTTCCTTCTTTGCCTAACAGCAGCCGAGCCAAAGAGGGTCATGTGTTTTCTTTAAACGACGTCGGAATGTGCATGGTTTTATTAAAACAAAATTTGTGTGTACAAATGTATACATTTCCCAGGATATGTATGTTATTAAATAATTTTTAAAACAATAGTTTATACATTTCCTAAATAGCTTCGGAATTGTATAAATTTCCTAGGAGTTGTATACAATTCCTAGATTTCATACATTTCCGGTAACATATACACTACTTGAAGTTATATAATGTATTTTATTAAGTAGATATATATACACGAAAAAAAACTAAAATTTATATTGCTTTTCTTTCTTTTCTTTTTGTGTTCTTATAATTATTTCATTACGACAAAGCTTAATTCATTATAATAATTTACATAATATTCAAGGTGGCTCTGGAAAAGGATGACTGGAAGGATTTGAGGTGGCCTTTGCTCAGGCCAGCTCAAACCCTTCCAGACCTACCAGTTCCAGCCCAAAAAAAAACCTGATTTAACTTTACTAACGCAATTTCAACTTTATTTCGATATGGGTAAAGTTCTTAAAAATGAGAACAGCTAAGTCATCATATTTGTAAAAAGTACTGCATTTCGACTTTATTATGTTATTATTTCAAGAACGGGCTCGATGCTTTATAGAAAATCATTGTTATTTTTTTTATATCTCCGATTATGTCTATACGTTATATTATGTGACAGGGAAATATATAATTATTATTGTCCATGTGAAAACCATTAAGTGCTTACGTTGGTTCCAGCAACTTTTAAGGTTTGACCTTGTGCTTTATTAATAGACATTCCAAAATCTATTTCCAAAAATCACTCTGTTTTCTATTGGTGAAAACCGCATGAAAATACGTTCAGTATTTTATGATTTTATCACGGACAGACGCACAGACGCGGTGGGGGAATTTTTACATTGAAAACGTAAGTCTAAGCGCCTCATTACTTAAGGAAAAGCACAGAATAGACAACGTTACGGGCAGCTAATAACACAATTAATTTAAATAATTAATACGTAGTAAAGATATGAGAGGGGCTTGTGACTAAGTTATAACAGCCGCAAGGGTCATTTGATCATTTTAAGCTTCGCTTGTCGCGGTTGGTCCGTGGATGGGTGACCATTTTTACACACCAAGACCCTTTTGTTTTTCTGGATGGGAAATCATCAAAAAACTTCTCCCGCTCTGGGCGGAGCGGGAGGGCGTGTCAGACTTTTACTGACTAAAATCCACCTGTGTTCCATCAGTTGCCCATGTGCCAGGGTCACGGTATCTCTTTCGAACAATCACGCGACCCCGGCAGGCATCGATCCTAGTAGACCCCTTCACTGCTGCTGACACCTCTTTGAGGCGCGCGTGGAACACTACGCGCCGTCGACCCGAGCTTGGTCCTTACCGGGCGGCGAGCTACCCATTGCTCGCCACCCGCAAGCTCGCGCCCAAGGTGGCCGGGAGTCCGCAATCGACTCCAGACGCCCGGGGCGTCTCCTCCTGCGGTGGCTAGGGACGTGAGGGCGCAGAGACTGCCACTCCCACACGTGCCCCGCCTCCTCCTTCGCGAGCATTACTGCTTCGTAGAAGGAGGTGACGGCTTCCCATGCCCTCTCGCTCCGTACCATGGCTCGCACCAGGGCCGGACGCGAGAGGTCGCCGCCGCCGATCGCCTCCACGAGGACACGGCGGTGCTCCGCCCAGGCAGGGCACACCTCCAACGTAACACCAAGACCCTTACATGCTAAATCGATAATCTTTAACAGTCGTTACGGGTCGTCAGAAGTCCGAAAGCCTGACAACCAGTCTTACCAAGAAGTATCGTATTACCCATTAACTGGGTTGTCAAGGTCAGATAGGCAGTTTCTCCAAGTAAATTCTGGTATTCAGTTGTTTGGTTTTTTGACTGGAAGCCGACCCCTACATAGTTGGGAAAAAGTTAGGCATAATATATTGTTGTAATATAATTCGAATTATTTATCGCTTAAGCTTAATCCATTACAATAAATTACATATATTAAATTACATTTGATACATGGTACTTTGGAATGAATAAGTGATGTGTTATTTTAGTTAATACCTTACTCATTTTAATTATTTTTTTGTAGTTTTTCACGTCAGCAGTGTGTTTTATTAATTAATCAACAAAGTAAGAGAGTTATCATTTATCATCATTTCAGCCAAAGATGTCCACTGCTGGACATAGGCCTCCCCCAAGGAGGAGGTTAGTCATAATCGCCACGCTTGGCAGCCGGGTTGGCGATCGCAGTATGCTGGTAAAGTGCATAGAGAACGCTGCTGCCCATTCCCTAGTGAGTCCCTTACTCGCCTTTTACGACACATATAGAAAGAAATGGCATGGTGCTATTTTTTACTTTCGGCACCACACCGAATACGAGAGTACATAAAATATAGAGTACATACATCAAAGTACAAAAAGGTAATACAAGTTAAAGACATACTAAGCAAATTATAAAATCTTCAGTCATTCCCAAAATTAAGCAATATCTGAAATCCTATTAAATTCTAGTCCAAACAAACCGCTAAGCGCTTTCAGAGCTTCAAACGCAAATACTCTATTGTACCACTTAGCGCTGACCGTGATATGGATTCAAGGTCATTTGACATTTTTATGGCAGAAAATATATCTACCATAATGATATGGCTAACAAAATAAATACTTAAAACTGCAAAACCCTTTCGACGGTTTAGTAGTGTGGGTTTTAAAAAGATAAAACTATCGGCTCGCAAAAATATACTGAGAATTTCAACGAATGAAGGAAGAGCCGACACCTACATTTCCACTCAAAAATAATTGCCTTCAGATCTATTTTCATTAAATATGATCTAGATTTTTTGCTACATTTATTTCTTTATAATTTAATACTGTATTTTATCAACAAAAATGCAAAAGACGAGCTTCTAACAGTACTGAAATATATTTTCACGACGCATGCGTTCTGCTCAACGCATAGCCTCGCCGGGTGGGGGGTAGACCGGTCCGCGTATCGTGAGGGGCTGCACGCCTTTTCAACGGTAATATATTTCGCGCGCAGTGTTAAAAATGCAGTGAAGTGACATTTGGATAAAAGTATTCAAAAAAAGAATGTGTTTCCGTTTAAAGTGAGTGTTGGAGAAATTCGGATAAAAAATTGTTGTGAAGTTTAGTGATGTGCTTAAAGTGTTTTTAGGTAAGTTTTTATTTTATTATTTTTCTATAATAAATCCCGGTATTTATAGGAAATTTTAGTAACAAAATATTCCGATTTTTGTTGAATAACTTAGTCATTAAAGTCTAAGTTTTAAAGTTACATAATCATCAAGTGCGTAAAGTTTTGAAACTATTTGAAGTATGTAGCGAGATTTTCAATTAACTTTTAACTAGTTGATAAAAAAATATGTTTTGCTTTAAACGGCTTGATATGTATTATGTATAAGTGCATATAAATTAGTACACTTACGTTTATTAAACAAAATGTTCGTATATCTCATGAAGCCGCGTGGCTGTTGCGTAATTTCAGGCAAATATTTAAATGATTGAGATTCGGTAATCAAGTACAATCGTAGGTACTTATATAAATAACCGACTGCTTTTTTTTTAATAAACAAAGCCTAATTTACTACGGAAGACTACTAAATATTTCTTAGAACAGTATTAAATTATAAAAAACTCAAGTAATCATGAATGGATTCCTTGCTTATTGTTTTTTTAATGATATTTATTTATTGAAGAATATATAATAATTATATAAAATTATTCCGATTTTAGTAGTAGGGTATGTAAATTATTTTCATGTTTTATAACAAAAAAAAAATGGGTATTATTAATAAAAATATCATACTAAAATTAAAAAAAGACTTACGACCTCTCAACATTGCAAAACCTAAATAATTTATTACAAAACAAAAAAAAATATTCCGATATTTTACTTTTATTAAATTTTTTGTGCGTATTTTCTTTGAATAACACAAATAACGCCGCGCCTGTAATACCCGAAAGGGGACGTAGAGATGTACCTATAATGTACGTCTTTTATAAGATATTCCCAACACGCAGTGAGAGAGCGTTACTTTGATCAATGATTGTTCCTTTTTTGAATAACAGGCCTTGTGTCTGTAGGCAGCCATTATTTGATTGAAACATTTTTTATTTTCGAATAAATCTAGCTATACTGATACGGAAATAAACGTAGTAATATGTATTTTATATGGCGATGCGCCTGAAGTGGAGTTGGCTGGACATTTAGTTAGACGAGGAGATGGCCGATGGGGTTAAGCTGTGACCGAATGGTGGCCAAGGTTAAGTCAAAGAAACCAGGGTCGTCAAAAAGTGCGTTGGGTTGATGATTGGTCAAAGTCGTGGGAAATATCTGGATGGGAGACGTACGGAACCGACATGTATGGCGGAAAATTGGGGAGGCCTATTCCCAGAAGTGGGTGATTCCAGGCTTTTTTTTTCTTTTGGGTGGGAAATCATTAAATGACTTCTTCCGGGCTGAGATGTAATATTTTATTTAAAATTTTTATTGTCATTTGATAAATAAAATGTCTGGACTTTAAAAGATACTGAGTTTTTCTCGGTTTTCTTCTCAGAGTCTGCTATGAATTACCGACCCGATAGTTTTAGAATATGTTTTGACGTAAAAAATCATACACGGATCGGTTTTGTATGTAGTTTCATTTACTCTCGATTTTCAATCATAAAATTACTTTTCATTTAATTGTTAAAGGTTCCGGGAACTATGGTTTTCGGTTTCAACTGTTGTGAATTATTTATGTTTGTGTTTCACAGTATAGTTTATGATATGAATGAAGAAAATATTGTTACAAAATTTAATTACATCAGCCAATATTTTGTATTTTGTGTATTTTGATTTAAAAGAGTGACTGTGAAGTTTCTTGCCCGTTTTTCTACATAGGTAACTATTTCACTTTGGAATGGGCAACTAGTTTCATATTTTTGACTGACCAACCCATTGAAAAATCAAAAGTGCCTGTAATTGGTTTATCTCAAAGGCTTTGAGTTTGAGTTTAAAGTCATTTTCAACGGCCGAAAAAAAAACGGAGGAGGTTCTTTGACGCGTATATATTTTTTTTTATGTATGACTACGCATAACTTCTTACATAGAAATCCGATTGTGATAATTATTTTTTTATTGGAAAGGGTATACTCCGCAGGTGGTCCCATATAAATTTGGAAAACAAAATCGTACCCTAAGGCTCGGAAAACAGGGGATGATTGATTGTTCACTCACTGATTGTAGTGTATAACCACGCATAAGTTTATACAGAGTAGTCCGATTTTGATAATTCTTTTTTTATTGGATAGGGATTTTTATTGGATATATAAGCTACAGAAAATTATAAAATAAAAACTTTTTAACAAAAAATTAAACCGCCAACAAAACTGAAAAGCAAAAAATAATTAAAGTTAAAATTATGAGTCGGCGGCACTTTGGAGTGATTTTAAGGTGAATTATTTTTTGCTTTTCCGTTTTTTCGGCGGATTAATTTTTTGTTAGAAAGTTTTTTTAGTCTATTAAATTACCTACTCTATGATTTTTATTTATATTCCTCTATTAGAAAGTTGACAGTTTAGTGCAGACGGTTTTGTCAAAAGGTTATGGATAGTAACTATGAGCGGTTTACGTAAAAACATTAAAAATAAATAGAGTTTGTTCGTTAGAGCGCGCGATCATTAAAACCAGCAGTCGAATTTGAAAAAATCTTACTGTATTTGGTAGTCCAGTTCTTGAGAAAGATTTTTTATCCCGTTTAAATCCTTAGGAACCGAGAAAAAACCCAAAGTTAAAAAGCACACCTAGCTGGTTCCTGCTGATGTCAGAAACGGTTGGATCGATTTTGACGGAACTTTCATTGGATAGCTAGTGTTATAAGGACTAACATAAACTACTTTTTGTCCCGGCATCACGTTCTTGTGGGATAATTTTCGACAGCTACTTGGCTAGGGGCTGTCCATTAATCACCTTAGGCTCGAAACAGGGGGGAGGGGTCCATAAAAATATCACGAAATATCACAAGAGGGAGGGAGGTGTATATATGTTTTTGGCAAACGCGCGGTACTGAACCGAAAAGCAGCGTTACGTGTAATTATTTTTCGTCAAACACGTACAGAATCCAAAGCGGCTTTTAGTGTACTTTTATAAATAGGTATTTAAAAAAATATTAAGATTCTTTGTAGGTACTAAAAATTACACGTGATAAGCCTCACCATGTATCACCAAGGGAGAGGAGGGTTAAAAATGCCAAAAAAACATCACGTGATTAATGGACGGCCCCCTAGCCACGGGCAGCTAGTTTATAAATAAAATAAACTAAGCATGTGAGAATAACAATATAAGTAACAAAATTACGATTGGTAAACATAACAAACTGTTCACGGATAAGTATAACTGGTAAACGATTTGATTTATGTAAGTAGGTGTTTCTGAGAAGAAAGGCTGAAACAAACTCAGAGGTCACAGTTTCTTTTAAAGTCCAGACATGATCTTGGTCTCATCATGTGAAGACTATATTGTTGACTGAAATGGTATTTAGTCTTTCTTTTATATAGAAACTAGGTATTATGAAATGAAATGAAATGTTTATTTCTGTAAGTAAATCATACAAGACACTTTTACACGTCAACATTTTTTGGTTAAAGTTTTTTTAAAACTAGATGGCGCTGGCATTTCTTAGCTGACTATTTCCTGAGAATAAACGCCGAAACAAACCCAGAGGTCATAGTCTCTTTTAAAGTCCAAACATTATATTATTAGAATTTTATGTGATAGACAATGTAGGGCAATGTCTGGACGAGCCTTTTGAAGAAAGAGCCATTGCAGCTTTGAGCTAACCTGTCCCAACAGACGGCATGTACATATGTATCAGTCATCGTGTAGCTCAACCCTATTTTAGGTAGCTCAACGACCTGTCACAAGACGCTACCAGATCTGCAGGACGTTTGCGTAGGCCATATACAAAATACTCAAAGCCGCCAGACAGTTATGTTATAGAGCCATATATTCAATCTAGCCCATTAAAATATTCTGTATTAGTTAGAATATTTTAATGGGCTAGATTGATGCCCCCCAGTATCAATATCTTAACACAAGATTATATCATGCAACGACGGACAGAGAGCGAATGTAATTTGGAACGCAACTGACAAGTTTATAATAATTGGATTTGGAACGCGCTAGTCAAATCACACCCACTTAGCAAATGGTAGTTGCATTATAGAAGGAATAACATTACTAAATGAGAGAGGAGCTAAACGTATAATTAGGTTTAATATGCGAGGCACATTTGCCTGCTAATTTCCCACTATGGGCTTTAGAATTTTTATGTTTTCTTTATTATTCTATTTTTTATTATTTAGTTATTATACTGGAAGACGTAGCGTTGGAAAGCCCCCTACAAGATGGACATATGACTTGGTGAAGGCCGCAGAAATACGTTGGATGCGAGAAGCATAAAGCAGGTTGAAGTGGAGTGGGAAACAGGTGGTGCTTGGGGGAGGCCTATGTCCAGCAGTGGACGTCTTTCGGCTGAAATGATGATGATCATAATATGTTGAGTTGTGTGTCTTTTAGTCTGTGCTACATAAATGTATTTTCGTTGTCTTAATTAGAATTGATGTTATTATACTGTGGGTAATGTCTTCATCTAAGCTGAAAGAACTCCACTGCTGGAGCAGTGTATACTTTGTATACTTTGCCGTCCGCCAATCCTGCGCTGCGAGCCTTCAGTTTATTTTCACGATCTTCACTTGTTTATGTTTTCGATAACCAAATCAGGAGGCTAAATTCCGTAATCAGAATGAATTAAATTTAGTCTCAATCTCAATTCACCGACAGTCAATTTTAGGAACTTGACAAAAATGAAGGTAAATTGTAGATATTTTTGACAGAATAAGAAGATAAGAACACGAACGTTCTTATAAATATGGGAAGTGCCAACCTCTCATTTCTAATCAGAAAATCTGTTGATAAATCGATAGGTATTGTGATAGAGGTATGCCATTAATGAGATACATTCCTCCTCTCGGTGAGAGAAAGAGGGGGGAAGGTATTATGAGTATCAGTAACAAATTTATCAATTGGCGGATTCCTCAACTAATTTGGCTCTCATTCGTAGGCCAAAATGACTAAACGCGTACAGAGAGGTACCGGACGTAAAGTATAGCAATATCCCATTTCTTTCTGTAAGTGAGCAAATGGCGACTAAGAGATATACTAGAGAATGGGCGGGAGCGTTCTCTATGCATATAACCACCATACTACGATCACCAATACGCCTGCCAAGCATGCAGACTGTGGTAAACTTAACCAGTTTTTTGGGGGAGTGTCAGTTATGTCCATCTGTCGGCAAAATTGATGATGATGATGATGATGAATTACTAAATGCATAGTTGTTTGTTGCGTATTAACTCATCGTGGAAGTCACTTTTGTATCCGCCGAGTAATTTACACTGTTCAAAATTTTGACCCTGATATTGACAAAGTAACGACTTGCAAATACATTGTCCTTTAAACTTTCTATGAGTCGTGTGCTCGGTGGGATTTCCCATCGGAAAAAAACATTCCCCATTTGACCCATTTTAGGGAATACAATCACGCTACAGGAGCTGATGGACGCGACTGAAGGGGCTCCAAACTCGTGACCAAATTCTGAGCTGCCAGTTTAAAGATTGGTCTCGGCACATTAAGAAGAAGGGGATGATGTTTCCAAAAAATCCAATGAAGGGTTTTAAAAAGTAGAAGATGGTTTTTATGAACTATAACATAAATCCTTAATTGTCTTTACGTATTCTAAAACATATTTCATTAGAACTTTATATAAGATTTCCATTAGTTTTCGCTCATAATTTTCATCTTCAAAGTGAGCCAAGATTTCAAATTAAATAAAATTAGCAAACACTCATTCAGCCTCAGTTCCCGGAATAAGCGATTCAGGAATTCGTTTTAGACTTTATTACCAGAAATATTTTACTTTTAGAGTGTTTTTGCATGATGGCATTGAAACGAATATCTTCAAAAGGGTTTGCGGCTGAAGGTCGAGTAACAATCAAAGGCTTGCAGCAGTCGATCTGCGGAACGGTTACCAAACTATTACATACCATGACAGCTCCTTGCTGCAGAAACCCATAGGTCCTGGCAGACATTTGTAGATTTGACTGTTGTTACATACAATCTGAATTCAGAAAGTCTGATAACCAGTTTTCACAAGTCGCACCGTGTTACCCAATAAATGGGTTGTGGGGGGCAGATATATATTATGAATGTGAAAACGTTATAGGCCTTGTAGACTGCAGACAATTTTCTATTTTATTAAGTACCTGGTACTTATTGAAAGGCCTAATCTGTTCTCCCATACCTACTAACACTGTAATTTGAAACCATTGTAAAAGCCAATTATTTTCAAAGCGTAACCATGCAGTTCCATGCCAGTTTCTTTCTTGCTTTTTTGTTGATTCCTATCTTCTCCATAGTAATCAACAAATTTGAACCGTGCACCTAACTTCTTTCGTTTCATAATTGTCCATGTAGGTTTATGTAAAATAAAATTATTTTGATTGATTGATTGATAGATAGCCCCTCTATGTGAAATATATGTACCTGGTATTCAGTTGTAACCAGTTAGATTGGAAGACGACCCCAACGCAATTGGAAAACAGCACCTGCCTGAGAATATTTTTTATCAATACTATTGATTTATTTTTATTCTACACTAGCTTCATGCCCGCAACTTCGTCCGCGTAAAATTTCTTGTTCCCCCGACCCTTCCCCTCGCGTCGAATCGCCTACCCGTGCCATTTTCCCCGTTTTTGCAACATTTTTCATTACTGCTCCTCTCCTCTTGACTGTAGCGTGATGTTATATAACCTATAGCCTTTCTCAATAAATAGGCTACCCAACACACAACGAATTTTTCAATTCGGATCAGTAGTTCTTGAAATTAGCGCGTTCAATCAAACAAACAAACTCTTCAGCTTTATAATATTATATATTATAGTATATAGATTTTCGTCAAAATTAAAGAAAAGTTTTTCATTTCTTCTTCGGAGACCCTTTCATTTTTAAGGAGCATTTACAGGTAAAACTGCCTTTAGAAACTTTTGAAAGGTCAGTCCACCAATTAAAAACCTCGCAATAATTTATTTGATGTTCGATTTTCGATTTTCTTAGAACCTTTACGATTTATAACTACTTTTTATATTCAACGATATTAAGCCCTATAAGAATTTATTTGCGCTTGTATGACATTGACAGAGGTTTTTGTTACTATCCATTTGTTAAATTGTTTCAAGAAGTGGTGCCTAATTGATTTTTCGTTGGTTGGTCGACTTTTCACGTAAGCTGCGGGCCAATTTTTTTTTGCCTCGATGTCTGCGTTTCCGTACGCCCGTCGTTTGGGCACTTTTTTTGTATCGTGTGAACGAATTTTTTTGATGTTTTGTGATTCTTTGCCCTTATTTTTATATACGTTGATATTATTACGCTAGTTGTATTAGTTTATAATCGGATATAAACAAGCAATAATTCACATGCTTCGTGTACCCAAACGCAATAATTGACTTTTTTTTGTACGGCGACTAAAATTTATAGTCAACTAGGTACCAGACTATTTTAAGATTCATTACTTTAGAACATTTAAATGTAAATTATTAAACTATCTTAGAGTTATGATTTTATGGATGAAGAGCTGACTTAAATATTAAGAAATAATTATAACTATAATTTTCTCTGTTTATGACCTCTCAGACATAATTTTATCTTTTTGACATTTCTTTTTCTAATATTTGAGTAATTACCAATTTTAATGAAGTCCTAATATTCATCTTATTTAATTTTTATATCTAATGAAGAAACCAAATGCCTCTGAATGGACGGAGGTGAAGATAATGGGGGTTCCCTTTATTGTCCAGCAATCGATAATGCAGGCTAACAGTAGCTAGTAACCTACATAATCTAGTTTAGCTTGATAATTCTGCTGGGGACTTTTTTGCGCCACTTCTTGTTCCCAGTTAAAGCACTAGGATCCGGGGACAGTCCCCCATAACGCCCGCCCATTAAGGCAAGCATTATGGGGGACATTATTGGGGGGGACTGTCTTATTTATTTTTATTATTACGTTCAAAGAGTTCTGACTCTCAGCCTAGTTTGAAAGAATGCTTGTGGATTTTTCAATGCTTAAATAAGGCTAGAGGGGTAATTGCGTAATATATTTTCAGTAGTCATTGCTTTCTTTTGGCAGTTCTACAATATTCTGGCCTGACTGGCCTATTAGTCTAGTGGTTAGTGACCCTGACTGCTAAGACTGAGGTCGTGGGTTCGATTCCCACACAGGACAGGACAGGACTTGGCAGCAATTAGTGACATTAATTCTCATTTAAATTAGAAAGTAAGACAATAGAGGCTACCTCTTGCAAAAATGTAAGGATGGCAAATGAAAAATCAAATAATAATGTAAATGAATTAAATAGTATCAACCTGGTGCATCAAAACATTCAAGGGTTTTTGAACAAAGATTTAGAAGTAGATTTATTCCTGAACTGTAACAATATAGATATTATTTGTATGACAGAACATTGGCTTAAAAGCCACCAGCTCATGTTCAATTTTAGTAACCACCAGGTTGGTAGTTCGTTCAACAGAGTAAATGCCATACATGGTGGCTCATTAATTTTAGTTAATAACCAGCTTAAATTTAAAGACCGTACAGATATTGTGAGCCTCTCTGTTGAGCAAACAATTGAAATAGCCTGTATAGAATTGGAGCAGTTCATTGTATTAAGTGTGTACAGACCTCCTTCAGGATTGTATGATTGTTTTGAAAAGGTCATGGATGAAGTGTTACACAAAATCTGTAATTCAAATAAGTCCATCATCACTTGTGGTGACTTTAATGTTAATTTGTTAGAAAAATCTGGATTGCGCACTAAAATTATAAGTTTGTTTCAGTCATACAATCTTGCTAACCAATTTTTGGAGCCCACTAGAATAACTCCCACTAGTGCCACTTGCTTAGATAATATTTATACCGATGTTAAGCCAATCCACAAAGAAATTATAAATTTATTAGACTCAGACCATTGTGGACAATTGATCACTATCCAAAATGTAAACAAAAAAGTAACTAAAAAAGATATCACTGTTAACCCAAAAACTACTAATCGTTTGGAGAGATTTAAAACTCAACTTTCGAGTAAACTACCACTTTTGCCCACTAATGATGACCCTAACGAACAATATAATAATTATTTTAAAATGTATTGCACACAATTTGATAACACATTCATACCTAAGACATTATCGGTTAGTAGTAACGCATCTTTCAGTGACTGGGCCACCATTGGTATACATAAAAGTAGAAAACGACTTTATGAATTGTATGATGAACGGACATGTATAAACACTGTTGAATTTAATTTGTATGTTAAGAATTATTCTAAATTATTTAAAAAAGTTTGTAGTATTGCCAAGTCACATTATTTGAGTTCAAAAATAAAAAAATAGCAGTAATGTAATTAAAATGACATGGAATATCATTAATAGCGAAACGGGAAGGTCATGCAATCGAAATAGTGATTACAGTCTTGTCATTGATAACAGTATAATTAAATCGGATTCTCAAGTCGCCGCGGCCTTTGAAAATTTCTTTGCAGAGATTCCCAAATCAATTACTAACTCTCTAAACTCATCACCGACTGCCGCAGAGTCCTTACTTAAAGAAAACGTGCCTGTATGTGATAATGAATTTCATTTCCAATATATCACCTCTACAGATATCATTAAAACCTTTCACTCGTTAAATATTAAAAAGACCGCCGATCTATGGGGTAATTCTGTGGAAGTTGCTAAGTCTATTATAAATATTGTAGCACCTACTTTAGCTGTTATTTTTAATAATTGTATTGACCATGGTGAGTTTCCTGATCTTATGAAAAACAGTAAAATAATACCTTTGTTTAAATCGGGTAGTACATCAGACCCCACTAATTATAGACCTATTTCAGTGCTACCTACCTTTAGTAAAATTTTTGAAAAACTTATTCTAAATCAATTGCAACGATTTTTTAATAAACATAATTTATTACATAACAAACAGTTTGGTTTTACAAGGGGTCGTTCGACTACCGATGCCGGAGTTGAACTTTTAGGACATATTTAAAATGCATGGGAGGAGAAGTGCGATGCTTTGGGCATTTTTTGCGATTTGTCCAAGGCATTTGATTGTGTTCTTCATGAAACATTGATCAGGAAACTTCACCACTACGGAATCCGGAACGCCTCTCTGGATCTTTTTACTTCGTACTTAAGTGATAGGATTCAGAGAGTTGACGTCAACGGAAAAAGATCACCTGGATCTGTAATTAGAATGGGGGTCCCCCAGGGCTCAATTTTAGGCCCATTTTTATTTCTTATTTATATTAATGATTTACCTTACCTCATAAAGGATAAACATGATATAGTATTGTTTGCCGACGACACTTCACTTTTATTTAAACTCAAACGTCAGCAGCTAGTTACTGACAATGTAAATAGTGCCCTTGCAAATGTAGTTAACTGGTTTAATGTTAATAATCTACTTCTAAACGAGAAAAAAACGAAATGTATTAAGTTTACGATACCTCATGTTAGACAAGTAGAAACTAGTGTTCTCATAAAGAATGAAGAGTTGAAACCCGAAGATACCACAGTATTCCTAGGCATAACTCTGGATAGCAAGCTTCAGTGGGGCCCTCATGTAGAAAAATTGTCAAAAAAGCTTAGCTCTGCAGCATACGCGGTTAGAAAAATTCGTGATTTAACTGATTTAGAGACAGCCCGTTTAGTTTATTTTAGTTATTTTCACAGTGTGATGTCGTACGGTATTCTATTGTGGGGAAATGCCGCGGACATTCAGACAATTTTTGTTTTACAAAAAAGGGCAATTCGTTCAATTTATAAATTAAGTCCCAGACACTCCCTCAGAGATAAATTTAAAGAGATTAATATAATGACTGTGCCTTCTCAGTATATTTATGAAAATCTTTTGTATGCACATAAAAATATTAATCTCTTTAAAAGATACAGTGATATCCATAATGTTAATACTAGAAACAAAAACAAATTTGTTATTCCTACAACCAGGCTCAAGAAAATAGGTGGCTCCTTTAGATGCCAATGTATACGTTTTTATAATAAACTTCCCAGCCTCATTCAAGAACTAAGCTTAAATAAATTCAAATCTTTTATAAAGCGGAAACTATGTCAAAAAGCCTATTATACTGTCAAAGACTATATTGAGGATAAAACTGCTTGGGATTGAGCTGCTCCAATAACTGCACTGAATGTTGATTTTATATATTATTTTGCTACTTTATTCTGATTTTATTTTGATATTTTTTTATTTTATATTTTTTTTTTCTTTTTTACAGCCACATGTATATTTACTATATGTACTTATTGTTTTAACTACTGTGAATTTGATGACTATGTGGGTCATTATTTTACTTTCGATTTTGGTCTGGCAGTTTGAGTAATTTGTGCGGCCTACCCAAATGTCCTTTCTTTGGTATTGTTCGTCGAATCGTTGGGCTCCTTAAGTTCCGAGTTGAGCTGCACGATTATTGACAAATGCGTGCACTGACTGGACAGGTCCACTCAAATCTGTGTGGTTATTTCCTCTAAAGACCATTTCAGACAGCGACTAACATGGTCATCAAGTGATTAGACCGAGATCCTTTCCGGATTTTTCATATACACATTGACATTGATAAATTCTATTTATACAATGACATGAATATTTACTTTTATCATATTGTTTAATCATTGTGAATGTGAAGACTGTGTGGGTATGTTTCTTCTTTTATTTTATCTTTCTTTACTTGTCAAGTATGTTGTAATTATGATCTGGCAGGTTGAGTAATTTTTGCGGCCTACCCAAATGTCCTTTCTTTGGTATTGTTCGTCGGATCGTTGAGCTTCTCAAGTTCTGAGTTGAGCCGCACGATTAGTGACAAATGCGTGCACTGACTGGACAGGTCCACTCAATCTGTTTGGTTCTTTCCTCTAAAGACCATTTCAGACAGCTACCTACATAGTTTTCACATAATGTTACCAATATTATGTCTGGACTTTAAAAGAGACTGTGACCTCTGAGTTTGTTTCGGCCTTTCTTCTCAGAGTAGTCAGATAGGAAACGCCGACCTCATCTAGCTCAAAAAAATATTATTGACTTGTAAAAGTGTTTGTACAAACCTACTTACAGAAATAAAATCATTTATCATTTATCATTTTTCATTTATCAAAAATAAGACAAATCTTTGTGTGATGAGCACAATTATTTGTTCCGTGTCTGGGTGTAATTTACCTATAATATGTATGTATTTAGAAATATATAAGTATGTTTATCAATTGCCTGGTTGCCATAGTACAGGCTCTGCCTAGTTTGGGATCAGATAACGGTGTGTTGGCTGTCCTAAGATATTTATTTATTCATAGCGTTCTTTACGCTGAATCAAAAAATCTAAATCAAAATCAAAAGTCATTTATTCAAACTAGGCTGAGAGTCAGCACTTTTTGAACGTCAAAGTTACATAAGACAGTCCCCCAAAACGCCCGCCCTTCGACACTTCCTAGTGCTAAGCAGACCTTTATTTTCGAACATATGAAAGAATGCATTAGCAATAACCATCAAAATGTTCGTTCTGATTCCTATTGTGTTACGCAATAAGGGTGTAGAAATAAATCCCATCAAAAAAATACATGTGAAATGAGAGCCAAGTTCAATATTATGATATTGGTCTTGGTTGTTGACTTCAACGACAAAAGAACTGAGATCTAAATCGGTGCCAAATTTAAGGGTTAGTCCTGAAATTTATTTATAACTACATAAAATATCATTTCTTCTTATAAATTAGGATAATATATTGTAGCCCAAAGTCTGACTTGGCTAGTTCTCATATACGAATTATTATGTTCGATAGCTAGTTTCTATAAGCAAGCCAAATTTTCGGAATAATAAAATAAGAACCGACAAGTAACAGGTTTAGAACTTGCGAAGGCTATAATATAATTCGTATTTGAAAACTAGCCAATTCAAACCTTGGGCTACAATATATTATCCTAAGTTATAAGAAGAAATTATATTTTATGTAGTTATAAATAAATTTCAGGACTAACACTTGAATTTGGCACCGATTTAGATCTCACTTTTTTTGTCATTGAAGTCAGCAACCAAGACCAATATCATAATATTGAACTTGGCTCTCATTTCACATTTATGTTTTTGATGGGATATCATTACTTTTTGTACTTAAATTATTAGTAGGTACTTATTTATAAAAAAAATTAATACCAAATGGTTTTTGTTAAACTACCGTATTTTCCTACGTTTACGGGGTATAATTGTCTTTATTGTGTTATTTTCTATATTTTCTTGTATCTTTGAAATGTTCGAGTGAATTGCCAATTCAGTATCCGGTTTTTTACGCGTTTTCTGTTTATACTTAAATTGGCCTAGTCGGGGCGGTATAACGCGCGCAGACGATTGTACTCTACAAGAGAGCTCACTAGTGCCTTTTTATTTTTTTGGATGGGAAATCATCAAATGACTTCTCCCGCTCTAGGCGGAGCGGGAGGGCATGTCAGACTTTTACTGACTAAAACCCACCCGTGTTCCTTCAGTTGCCCATGTGCCAGGGTCACGGTATCTCTTTCGAACAATCACGCGACCCCTGCAGGCATCGGTCCTAGCAGACCCCTTCAGTTTTGCTGACATCTCTTTGAGGCGCGCGTGGAACACTACGCGCCGTCGACCCGAGCTTGGTCCTTACCGAGCGGCGAGCTACCCATTGCTCGCCACCCGCAAGCTCGCGCCTACGGTGGCCGGGAGTCCGCTATGGACTCCCGACGCCCGGGGCGTCTCCTCCTGCCGCGGCTAGGGACGTGAGGGTGCAGAGACTGCCACTCCCTCACGCGCCCCGCTTCCTCCCTCGCGAGCATTACTGCTTCGCAGAAGGACGTGACGGCTTCCCATACCCTCTCGCTCCGTACCATGGCTCGCACCAGGGCCGAACGCAAGAGGTCGCCGCCACCTATCGCCTCCACGAGGACACGGCGGTGCTCCGCCCAGGCAGGGCCAACTTCCACCATGTCCTCTAAAGGATCCTCACAATGGAAACACCCGGGCGTATCCTCCCGCTTTATCCTGAACAGGAACCCACCGAAGCACCCATGCCCGGTGAGAACCTGCGTCAGGCAGAAGGTGAGGACGCCGTGGCACCTCTCTATCCACTCCTCAAAGAGGGGACTTACCGCCGCAATTGTGGCGTGCCCATCACTAGTGCCTTGATTTGACTTGTATCTAAACTGATAAGATGATCTCCATCTAAGGTGTTAACTCTGGAGAGTCCAACGTAAGCCTGCCTTTTATTAAATATATAAGAGCCTATGTCGAGAATTGTGATTTGTGGGTAGTAATAGCATATGCTAAGCAAATAGGAAATTGTTCCCTGTGAACATAAATATACATTACTTAATATCTGAAACTTAGTCTTGACTCGTTCTAGTTCGTAAATTAAAACCGTTAAAATCCACATAAAGACCAGCTGTCATAAGCCTTGATTGCTGATTGCTGATTGTTACATTTTTTTTACATACATACAGTTATTACAGGCACTAAGTACATAAGTGTTCCTAATAGAATCAATTAAGTGAAAAATTATAATAAAATGATAAAAAATTACCAGTTTCTGATTTATTCCTTTGTATTCACCTAATTACCTATCTGCATGCCAAATTTGAACTTTCTAGGTCATCTGGAACTGGGTTAGAGTTTTGATCTATAGGTCAGTCAGTGATAAAAATTATGATTTTTGGACGTGAATATCTAAATAACCGTTTGAGATGTGCTTATGAAATTTGGACCACATATGTATTGAGCAAGTTTCAATACATTAGCCAAATTTGACACGTTTACGTGAAATAGTTTTTGGGTTATAAGGGGGTCAAAAGTGGCTCCAAATGGTTCGTGTAATATTACACACGGTGCTGCGCGCCAGTTCTGTTATTAGAACTTGGCTTGACACGCTGCCGCGTGTCTAGATACTCAAACAAAGAATATGCAATCGAATGGAATAGGCAGCTTCCTTCGGGAGGCATTGGAATAATTCGTTGGAAGGTAAGTGCTTCACCCACCCGTAATTCTATTGTACGACTCATTGTACAATATACGTAATAAAAAGATAATTATTTAAGACGATTACGTAACAAATTACCTGTTATCTACTGAATTCTCAAGAAAAACAATTTGTTACCAATAAGTTCTCATTCTCAAACTCATTCAGATTTAAGTATACATACTTACATATTATAACTATACTAATTTTTTTTTTTTATTCAAACTATTGCCTATACCATACGTACTCACTAAAAGTATTGTAATAATAATATAACCACAAATATATAAGTTTTTTTTTAAAGAAAACCTATGAATTTCGTAGCATAAATCACAACCTTATAGGTCAGAAATCGAGAGACAACCGGACATCAAGACAGCGCTCGCGCTTATGAGCGCGGCTGCCACTCGCTCGGAGACGTTCGCGTCATCGAGACACCGCTCCCACCTCGCTGCTACGGCGTCACACCGCGTGCCGTGTACCAAAATGCCTATTATTTAATCTACATCTACACTATCTACACTAATATTATAAATGCAAAAGTAACTCTGTCTGTCTGTCGGTCAGACTGTCTGTCTGTCTGTCTGTCTGTCTCGCTTTCCTGCTAAAACTACTGAACCGATTTAAATGAAATTTGGTACACAGATAGTTTAGAGCCTGAGAAAGGACATAAGCTACTTTTTATCCCTGTAGTATGTTCCCGCGGGATAATTTCCGACCTCCACGCGGGCGAAGCCGCTGGCAAAAGCTAGTTATTTATAATATAATGATCTTATACTTTTGATGTGCGCTAAATATTGAAACAATAATTATTAATACTAAATCCCCCAGTTAAAAACGTAATAAATACGAAAGTCGACTATACTCTAAGTTATAAGTACTAATTCGGAAATATTTGGATAAAAAAAAATAAGGGTGGTAATCAACTCGTTATATATTCACGTGAAGACCTTAAAATCCACATAAAGACCGGCTGTCATAAGTTTTGATTGCTGACTACTAAGAGAATCAATTAAGTGAAAAATTATAATAAAATGATAAAAAATTACCAGTTTCTGATTTATTCCTCTGTATTCACCTAATTACCTATCTGCATGCCAAATTTGAACTTTCTAGGTCATCTGGAACTGGGTTAGAGTTTTGATCTATAGGTCAGTCAGTGATAAAAATGATGATTTTTGGACGTTAATATCTAAATAACCGTTTGAGATGTGCTTATAAAATTTAGACCACATATGAATCTTGCAAGTCTCAATATATGAGCCAAATTTAACATGTCTATGTGAAATAGTTTTTGAGTTATGAGGAGGTCAAAAGTGGCTCCAAATGGTTCGTGTAATATTACACACGGTGCTGCTCGCCAGTTCTGTTACTTGAACTTGGCTTGACACGCTACCGCGTGTCTAGATGACATAGATTCAAAACATACTGTTTTTAAACGTATGTGTATGTTCTATCCCATCAAAAACATAAATGTGAAATGAGAGCCAAGTTCAACATTATGATATATGCCTTGGTTGTTGACTTCAACGACAAAAGAAGTGAGATCTAAATGGGTGCCAAATTCAATGGTCAGTCCTGACTTGGCTAGTTCTCATATACGAATTATTATGTTCGATGGCTAGTTTCTACCAGCAAGCCAAATTTTCGGAATTATAAAATAAGAACCGACAAGTAACAGGTTTGAAACTTGCGAAGGCTATAATATAATTCCTATATGAAAACTAGCCAAGTCAAGACTGACCATTGAACTTGGCACCCATTTAGATCTCACTTCTTTTGTCGTTGAAGTCAACAACCAAGGCATATATCATAATGTTGAACTTGGCTCTCATTTCACATTTATGTTTTTGATGGGATATCATTACTTTTTGTACATAAATTATTAGTAGGTACTTAATTATAACAAAATTAATACCAAATCGTTTTTGTTAGAAGTGTTCCTAATAGAATCAATTAAGTGTAAAATTATAATAAAATGATAAAAATTTGCGATTTTCTGATTTATTCCTTTGTATTCACCTAATTACCTATCTCCATGCCAAATTTGAACTTTCTAGGTCATCTGGAACTGGGTTATAGTTTTGATCTATAGGTCAGTCAGTGATAAAAATGACGATTTTTGGACGTTAATATCTAAATAACCGTTGGAGATGTGTTTATGAAATTTGGAGCACATATGTATCTTGCAAGTTTCACTATATGAGCCAAATTTAACACGTTTATGTGAAATAGTTTTTGAGTTATATGAGGGGGTCAAAAGTGGCTCCAAATGGTTCGTGTAATATTACACACGGTGCTGCTCGCCAGTTCTGTTACTTGAACTTGGCTTGACACGCTGCCGCGTGTCTAGATATGTGTTGAAGCTATGTGTATGGTTATGAACTATGTCATATATTTCTAAATTGACGCTAAGTCGTAACTCTCAAGCAAAGTAAAAAAAAAATATATGAGATCGCCGCATGGACCAAAGAAATAGGAGGTCAAACAAGATAAAAACTCTATGAATGCATAATTAAGTATCAAGATTTTAAATTAGGTTACAAAGAATTTCAATTTATGTCATAGTCAAATAACGAAGTTAAAATTATCCACAAATATAAATTTATTTTAAAATAGTTATTTCTTTGAAGAGAGACATGATTTAAATGACTTATTAAATTAAATCATTAATATGATAAATCATTATGATTTAAAGGCTAATTAAAAATCCATCTCATAATTTTAATTATGTCACCCAGTTCTGTGATGGAAAAGTGATGACACGTTTTAAGTAAATTAATAATTGTTTAAACATATGAATCTTGATTTAAAATAAAATAAGCTTACGTTTTATTTTAGTTTGTGTATAATTTTGGTCAAGTTAACATATAATTTTATTATTTTTATTAATATAGATAACGGAAGATATTAATAAAATTATGGTTAAAGGAAAAAAAAAATAAGAATATTAATTCATAAATAATAATTTAATAATAATAATAATGAATATTAATTTTTATGTTAGTCATAAACATTTTAAGTTTTATTGAAATATGTCGGTTGGTAAGGTTAAAGTCATATTTGCCCGGCAGTAGGTCAACGCGAAATTTCAAGTTCGCACGGGGCGGCCGATGCGATACGGTGTGACACTGCATTGCATCGCATCGCCCGCCCGTACTTTTAAGTACGATGTATTTTTCAAAATTAATATGTTTTCTTCACCTCTACAAGTACTAATAACTTAGCACTCCAATTTTATGTTCCTTAGCAAATTTTTTTAGTAATTTATAAATGGCTATACGATCTGTGTCAGTTAGTCAGTGAATTAACTGTTTTAAAGTAAAAAGAAAGAAAGAAAAGAAAAGAAAAAAAATATTTTTAAAACAAAGAATAGAGCGTCTATCTATAATATTAAAATATGGAAATTAAATAGCTTTACGTGTTTATCTGTGTGATCGCGCTGTTCTTCTAACCCGATGCAACAGATTTTGATGCGATTGTCACCATTATTTAGATAAATTATTTCGGAAGGTCGTAAAATAAAAGCAATATGAAACTCACTTATAATAAAGCAGTTGTAGCCCAGTCATAACAGCCCTGACATACAATGTAGGTTGTAAGTTGGAACCCGGAAAGATGGTTTACTTAATGTAAATGATTTTATCACGACTGCTCTCAAAACGATCAACAAAAACATCATGATGAAAACAACATGTCCTAGAACCAAAAATTGGAAGATATGTAACATATATGAACCTGCACTGGGCCCGCATACTGGGTAATGGCCCACTCTCTCTTTCTCTCTCTCAATCTCACCGAGTTTAAGCCTGAGTGAGGCCTTCTCTCGGTGAGAGAGTGAGGCCTATTTGGATCATTATAGACTTATCCATATTTCATACTAATTCATACTTTTCATACTAATATTATAAATGCAAAAGTAACTCTGTCTGTCTGTCTCGGTTTCCTGCTAAGACTACTGAACCGATTTAAATTAAATTTGACACACAGATAGTTCAGAGCCTGAGAAAGGACATAAGCTACTTTTTATCCCGGTAGTATGTTCCCGCGGGATAATTTCCGACTTCCACGCGGGCGAAGCCGCTGGCAAAAGCTAGTACTATATAATAAAGAATTCACTATGTTTACTCTAGTCATAGAAAAATGTGCGAAGCAGGGGCGAGGGATTGACTTTCTTATATTTATGACCTGAAGGTCGATTTCCACGTGTTTTGATGAAGCCACTATTCTATAGTATTTCACAACAATAGAAAGTTGTTTTAATTAAATCCAATACCACCTATCGTACATGTCATTTTGTAAAATTACTCAGCATGTTAATTTAATACCTACTATCTAACCATTTACCAAAATATATAAGTATATTTATCAGTTGGTTGTCATAGTACAGGCTCTGCCTAGTTTGGGATCAGGTAACGGTGTGTTTGTTGTCCCAAGATATTATTAGATTATTATTTACCTAAAAACTATTGTAAAATATGGAAATATTTTATCAAAACTTTAGCTATCAATATTTGTTCATTCTCTATATGATGGGTTCATTTACTTTAAAGTTTTTAGGAAACTAAAAGTTTTTTCGGTTAATTATTTAGCCCGAAGAATTGCTAAACTGAAGTAGCAGTAGGCAGGGCACACTGCTCGCAGAACAGATGACTGATGGCGTCGAAAGGGTCTGAAGTGGCGACCGCGTACCAAAACACGTAGAGTTGGACAGGGTGGGCCGATGACCTAGTGAAAGCCGCTGGAATCCGCTGGATGCGGGAAGTACAAAATCGGTCGAAGTGGCGGAGCTTGGGGGAGGCCTATGTCCAGCAGTGGACGTCTTTCGGCTGAAATGATAATGATGTAAGTTAGAATATTTGGCACTTCGCCGTTGATATGTCGTCTTACAAAGAAAATGATAAATTTTATATCACATACAGAGACAATTTGGAGAATGCTAGTGTGAAAATAGAAAATACAAACGTATGTACTGGTAAATAAAATAAAATGAGTAATCTTTTCCTCTGAACTCAACAAAGACCCTTTTAATTCAATGAAAAGTAAGTAGGGACCTACTTATTAATCAAACAATTCTCATCTTTTTCTTTTATTGTTTAACCCTTTCTGCCTATTTACTTTTCAAGGGCTATTACTAAATTACTTGAATAACTCTTAGACGATTAATTATCAAGAGTTTTTGTTCCAGCAATTGAAAGTGGACCAAACACTCGATATCTTTTGAAACTAAAACAATAATACGATATTGAGGTGGAGTTTCATCCCTTTAGGAACTCTAGTGAATTGTTAATTGACTTTCTTGTTACTAAGGCTTTTGTCTCTGTGGGTTCCAATAAGAGTATTATCTCATCATCGTCATCATCATAGGACACGGTGGAGCATACGGTGGAGGTGTGCCCTGCCTGGGCGGAGCACCGCCGTGTCCTCGTGGAGGCGATCGGCGGCGGTGACTTCTCGCGTCCGGCTCTGGTGCGAGCCATGGTACGGAGCGAGAGGGAATGGGAAGCCGTCACCTCCTTCTGCGAGGCAGTAATACTCGTGAAGGAGGAGGCGGGGCGGGTGAGGGAGTGGCAGTCTCTGAACCCTCACGTCCCTAGCCGCCGCAGAAGGAGACGCCCCGGGCGTCGGGAGTCCATAGCGGACTCCCGGCCACCGTAGGCGCGAGCTTGCGGGTGGCGAGCAATGGGTAGCTCGCCGCCCGGTAAGGCCCAAGCTCGGGTCGACGGCGCGCAGTGTTCCACGCGCGCCTCAAAGAGATGTCAGCAGCAGTGTAGGGGTCTACTAGGACCGATGCCTGCCGGGGTCACGTGATTGTTCGAAAGAGATACCGTGACCCTGGCACATGGGCAACTGATGGAACACGGGTGGGTTTTAGTCAGTAAAAGTCTGACACGCCCTCCCGCTCCGCCCAGAGCGGGAGAAGTCATTTGATGATTTCCCATCCTGAAAAAAAAAAAAAAACGTCGTCATCATCAAGCTACAATCTTCCCACTGCTGGGACACAGGCCTCCTCCCAGTGAGAGGAAGTGGGCCATATTCTACCAAGTGGGACCAGTGCGGTTTGGTAGTTGTCACAATATGTCTTTGATATTTTGGTTCTAGAACATGCCCGTTTCCTTACGAAGTATTCCTTTACCGTTTTGAGAACAGTGGTGATAAAATAAATTACAGAAATAAAAGCGCCTCCCTGTACACAACTCGTAAATTGAGGCCGGTATCACTGGACAATCCCCATTTCTATCCCCATTTCTTACTGTGGGTGTCGTAAAAGGCAACTAAGGGAACTACAGAATGGGTAGCAGCGTTCTCTATGCATTTTACCACCTGACTGCAATCGCTAACCCGCCTGTCAAGCGTGGCGAATTTGTCAGTGGACGTCAATCGTCTGAAATGATGATGATGATGATGATCACGAGACAAAGAAAGTAAATCAAGGAGGCTCAATATTTAAAAAAAGTCCATCATTACAAAGCCAATATAATTAAAGAGATTCAGTAAAATATTTCTCATTTTAAATATTGGTATTCACTAGCTTCTGCCCGCGACTTCGTACGCGTGTCAATCGACCCAGAGGATAAAACGTTTCACAGAAAATTCAAACCCCATTTCACTCTCTTAGGGATGGAATTTAAAAAAAAAAATCTTAGTGGATATCTGTTTTTCACAAAGAACACACCCTCCAAAAACGTCTCTCGTCAACGGTTTACGCCGTGCGTTGATATATCAGTCATTCAGTCAGTCACTCAGGACTTTGAATTTTATATATATATATATAGATTGCATATTAAAAATCATGTCCTTGCCCTATCTTTACATGAATAAGCGTATTTTCCATAATATTAGAAGTGAACGAAGATCGATCGCCTAATCTAGATGTAAATATCGCTGAACTAAGTTGAACATGTCTGAGATAGGCTCAGACGCCCTAAGTAGGGTTACAAGCAATGAATACTAAGTTCTTTCGCCAAATAATATCCAATGTTTAAGAGTTTGGGAGACGCCTTGGTGGTACTTTGTTTTTCTGTGTTTTTATTTATCGGTACTTGTCTGTTTTGATGTGCATTAACGAACGAATGTTTTGCCTTTGGCTATCAAATAATGTTAAAACATTTTTTTTTTACCCATACATCGGTAACGTATTTGCAGTTTATTTTATTAGACCTGTCTTGTTGATTTGTTGCTGACTGCAGGAAAATTTCAATGAATAAATTATTTACATATATATATTTACAGAGCACAACCATCCAGCACCCTAATTGAGTAATGCATCTATAAAAATCTTAATGGTGTTTAACCTCTAAGTCCCTGAGATACCACATTTGTTATAGACACAATCGTTTTTTATTGTGTCTGTAATTACGGTAATTGACTGGTTAAGATTATTTCTGATCCTTTGATTCATTTGATCGAATAAATTGCCGGCTTACAACGTAAATAATGCAATGAATGTTGTTTAACTATCAAAATGAAACTGATTAATACTGATAGCAAGTTACGCAATTACCCCTCTGATTGTATTATAACTTATGGTCATAACGTTTTCTGAACTGAACTCAAAAATACTATAGGTGCTTCTGAAGGCTTTAAATTAAATATTCTATCTGTCAATAGCAAAAGCACCACTACCCGACGAAATTAATCAAACAAATCTCCGTACTTTGGATTGCACAAACAGAGCAAAATTAATCTCAGGATTACTATACGAGAATTGTTTGAAAGCACGGCACAGAATAAGTAGATACAGAAAGCCGACTCCAATCAAGGAGTGAAAACACACTCATACAACACACTCACGCACGTTTCACTTACAGTGAGTGTAAGCTGTAGCACAAATCAGCTAAATTTTAACTTTTTTTATTTGTTTTGCAACCTGTTTGGCCAATAATTGGCAGTCAATCTTTGATTTTATTCGTGCGTGCATAGGCCTGTATTTAATCGATTGCAATCGCTTGAAATGGGACATATATCAAAATAATTTACGTAAAATCCAGATTACCCACAAAATTTAACTCGTTTCACTTCAATTTGTTTTAAAATGAACAGTTCAAAACTGCAATTATTTACTATCGTTCACTTTTTCTTTAACGTTTCAGATTCTCTCATCTTTGGGAATTTATATATAGGTATTTTCCAAATTATGCAAATTCGAGTGGTTATATTGCTTTTTTTATTTCTAAACGTTATGCTAAAAAGCGAACTCGAGACTGTAATTTGTTTGAGATCGCCGTACGTTCGTATCTACTAGTCTTTTCACAATTTTGCCATCTCTTATTTTGTATCATTATCAAAATCAGTCTTTACTGTTGATTAAATAGGATTGCTATTAGTTTGCTGCCACTGCCAAATCCGTCAAAATCACAGTGATATTTATTCTCGTTACAAAAAGGTGCCACTGACGTAGTTTTACATCTGTAATACCCAGAGGGTTAAACAGAGATGTACCCTAGGGCTTGTTGTGTTTGTAGAAATGAAAGATAATGTTGAGTAGACTTGGTTTAATCAGACTAGGATCACAGTTTCACAGAGCACGTTCAGTCGTGGTATTTCAGACGGGATCCGACATAGCAGTGACGGACCGATGCAGAGCGGAACCATAGATTATTATCTAGTGGTGTACATACTAACTAATTACTAAATAGTGATGTTACAACATCCCCCTTGTTGAGTTCAAATTAAACCCCTGACAAACAATTAATAAGATGTACATTGACAAGTGACTCTACCTACATGACAACATGCTCTATGATACTTATAGTTATATTATAACTAGACAACATTCTTATTAATACTTAGTTACATTTAATCTAGACAACCTTCTTAATACTACTTAGTTAATGGTTTATCTATTTCGTCTATTAACCTTCTTGGTGGTTTTACAATTCGACCTGACCTGGTTGTTACGCTTGAGGATATATGAGATGAGGATTCTTGAAGTCTTGACTCCTGTCTGTCACCTTCCTCTCTCTCCTGCGACGAGTTGGATTGCATAGGAGGGTTTGCATAGTTTTGGGAATACTTATGTCTTAAGTGTATTCTATTTCTCCTATACTGTACACCATTGACATCCTCAACCACATACGACCTATTGTTCATTAATCTTTGTTTGACAATAGCTTGTTCCCAGTTACTTTTTGGATTTCTTTTAAAATAGACATGGTCATTGTAATGTAACATCGACATTGACTTAGTATTTTTATCATAATTCCTAGATTTGTTCTCATCATTTTTCTTGACTGACTGTTTGTAATCCTGAAATGTTACTACTTTTGGCTTTAATCTCTTATATGATACTGGAATATTGTCTCTCAAGTTTCTTGACATTAACAATTGAGCTGGTGATGACAAATTATTTTTTGGTGTATTTCTATACTGTAATAAAGCTATGTATGGATCTGTTTTGTTTTCTTTACATTTCCTTAACATGTTTTTTATTATTTTTACTGAACTTTCAGCTTGACCATTTGACTGTGAATGATATGGGCTAGTAACAACATGTTCTATGTCCCATTCTTGTAAGAAATTTTTGAAATCAATTGACTGAAAAGGAGGTCCACCATCTGACACCAGTGACAATGGTATTCCATGACGAGCAAAAATAGATTTTAAATGAGTAATTACATTTTGAGCAGTACTGTTTTTATTTAATAATGCTATCTCTATGTATTTTGAGTAATAATCTGTGACAATTAAATAAACTGAACTTTCAAAATGCATTAAATCAATACCGACTTGTTGCCATGGATATTTACATATTTCAAAATTTTGTAGTGGTTCCTTTTGATTACATGGTTTGAATTTTGCACATACAAGACATTGTTCGACTAAATTCTTAATTTCACTTGACATATTTGGCCAATACAAAGATTCTTTAGCTATTTTCAGACATTTATTTATACCTTGGTGACCTTGATGTATTTTTTCTAACATTTCTTTATACATTGACTGTGGTACTATTAATTTTGAACCTTTGAACACTAAATCTTTTATTACATGTATTTCACCTTGAATATTCCAATATGGTTTGACTAATGAACTGACATTGTTCTTGTTTTTAGGCCATCCTTCATTATAATATTTTTTTAATATTTGTAAGGATTCATCTTTTTTGGTTTCCTGTGTCAATTTTGTGCTGTATTCCTTTGTTATTGCTAAATTAGCATACATTAAATTGACATGACAAGACATTTCTGACTCATTTTCAGGTGTGTAATTGTCTTTCAAAGCTGCCCTTGACAAAGTGTCTGATATATACATTTCTTTACCTGGTACATGTATTACTTCTAAATCATACTTTTGTACAGTTAACATCATACGCTGTAATCTAGCGGGGACATCATGCAATGGCTTTTTGAATAAATAGACTAATGGCTTGTGATCAGTATGTACTGTGACTCTATTACCATATACATATTGGTGAAATTTTTCACAACCAAATTGTATTGCTAGTAGCTCTTTTTCTATCTGCGCATATCTTTCCTGGGTTTCAGTTAAAGTTTTTGAACTGTATGCTATAGGTTTGTTTTTCTGTAATATGACTGCTCCTAATGCTGATTTCGACGAATCAACTGACAAGACTAATGGAATCTTAGGATTGTAATGAGCTAAAACTGGTGAGTTTGTAATCTCATCTTTCAGTTTTTTGAGACATTGACTATAATTCTCATCCCAAGTCCAGACTGAATCTTTTTTCAAAAGATTTCTTAATATTTGTGTTTTTTCTGACAAGTTACTAATGAAAGGTCCTAAATAATTAATCATACCTAATATTCTCTGTAACTCTTTGACATTTTTTGGTGTGGGCATATTGACAATGGCTTTGACTTTTTCTTGATCTGCCCTGGCACCATCTTTACTGAAGACATAACCCAAAAAACATACTTCTGTGACTAAAAATTTACATTTTGACTTGTTAAATTTTAAATTGACTTGACGAGCTCTTTGCATGACTTTGTGTAATCTTTCATTATGAACTGACTCATTTGGTCCATAAACCAAAATATCATCTATGAATATTAAGACTCCTTCGATATCACCGAATAGATTCATCATGACTCTTTGAAAGATTTCAGACGAGGCATTTATGCCATATGGTAATCTTAAATACTTATATCTACCAAATGGTGTTTGAAAGGTACATAATTCAGAACTGTATTCATCCAGACGTAGCATCCAGAAACCCGAAAATGCATCTAAATGAGAAAAACATACAGCCCCTTCGAGCTGAGACCTAATCTCATCAATTGACTTAAGTGGATAAAATTCTCTCATGATGTTTTTATTCAAATTTCTAGGGTCTAGACAAATTCTTAACTGACCTGAACTTTTTACAGTTATGACGACTGAGTTAACCCACTCTGTTGGTTTTGTAACCTTCTCAATAACTTGCATCTCCATCATGCGATCCAACTCTTCGTGTAATTTCCCTTGTAACGCAAATGGAACTTTCCTGGGCGGATCAACACATGGTACTGCATCAGGCTTGAGTTTAAGATGACAGACTGGAGGTAGACATCCAAGTCCCTGAAAAACATCATTATATTGTGTGAGAGTTTGTTTACAAAAACCCTGCTTTGATACTGAAAAGACACGTCTTATAATTCCTAACCTTTCACATGTTGGTAGACCAAGAACATTTGGACAATCTAAATCTGCTATTATAAACATTATAGATTCGACGACGTCATTATTATTAACGCTTAATTTACAATTTATGTTCACTTTGCCTAGAATCGGAATGGATTTTCCACCAAATCCTGTGACATTTATTTGACATTTGACAAGTGACACTTTTGACAGGTTATAAAATGTTTGCTTTGACATAATGTTGACATCTGCACCAGAGTCTATGATGCATTTAATTTGTTTATTTCCTACTACTAGGTTAATTTCCCATGACTGTTTTGCATGGTTACTATCCACAGTGTTGACATTCTTTACTGTATGACTTATATCTGAGTGACTGACTAATGATCCGTTGTGTGCCTGTGAAAACTGTGAATGCTGACGACTGTTTCTAAGTCTATGACCTTGTGTTTTGTTGTGTAATCCCTCAGACTTGTGACTGTTTACATCATTGAGATGTAAATATGGACTCTGACATTTTCTATTTTGATTATTTGATTTGACGTTGGATCTCTCAGATATGTGACTATTTTCATCATTGAGATGTTGATTATTTTCAGTACATCTCTCAGACTTGTGACTGTTTTCATCATTGAGATGATAAACTTGACGTTGACTTTTGGACTTGACGTTGGATCTCTCCGACTTGTCACTGTTCTCATCCTTGAGATACGGTGACTGTGACTGTCCCTTTTTATATACCACTACTGCTGTGTTTTTGTGTCCGTGTCTACTGCTCTGACTGTGTGAGTGAGACTGACTATGTGTTGCTGTGTAATGACTACTTGACTGACTACTATGTGCATTATGATCCTCATGATTATCTGAATGACTTTTACTCGACTTTAATTGACTGTTCAACATGCCAACAAAATATTCTTGACTACTATTATCTGAATTAAACGATTGCAACTGACTGACTTTTTTATTCTTGAGACAATATTTAGCAAAATGACCAAAAGATTTACATGACCTGCATTGAACGCCTTTAGCTGGACATTTGTAGCGATGAGACTGCCCACAGCGGCTGCATGTCTTCGAGTTGCTGATGTGGTCGCTGTTTGAAGCTGATGCTGACTTGCGACTGCTCGAAGCTGACTGGCGACTGCTCGACCTGCGACTGGAAGCTCGCTGTTGACCATCTTGTCGACTACGGTTCCTCCGACTGAGATGCATGACGTTTTCACTGGCGACACTGGTACCTTTGACGATTTTTTCAGCATCCTGCTGAGCGATTATGAGTGTCCTCGCCAGCTCTTGCATTCTCTGATATGTCAAATCAGGTTCTTGCAGTAACCTCTGACGTACATGTGACGAATCTATATTGAGGTTTGCTATAAAAATATCTCTGATTAAAGACTCCCTGAGCGTGCCAAACTCACATTCTCTGCTTTTATTTTCCAAATCCGTGAGGAATTCGTCGATGTTTTCGGATTTTTCCTGCCTACGTGTGAAGAATAGGTATCTACACATCGTCACATTTTTTCTTGGTTCAAAGAATTTGTCGAATTTGGACTTGACTTCCTGGAGTGTGCTTCCATCAATCTTTAAGTTAAATGTGTTAAATATATTGAGACCACGCTCACCAATTAAATGCAGTAGAATGGCAATTTTCCGCTTCTCGCTGGACTTGTCCAGGCTTGTGGCTAGCAAATATAGTTCCAGCTGCTGCCACCATTTTTTCCACGCCTCCGCATTATTATTTGCTGGATCCGACGAAATATGGAGTTTTTTCAGACGCGTGCTTAATGTTTGGTCATGTCCGCCATCATTGTCGTCACTCGTGGCTTGGTTCGGCATTTTCTGGACCGATCTTCTTTATTTGTTTTTTCTTACACGACTTCTGACACCATGTTGTGTTTGTAGAAATGAAAGATAATGTTGAGTAGACTTGGTTTAATCAGACTAGGATCACAGTTTCACAGAGCACGTTCAGTCGTGGTATTTCAGACGGGATCCGACATAGCAGTGACGGACCGATGCAGAGCGGAACCATAGATTATTATCTAGTGGTGTACATACTAACTAATTACTAAATAGTGATGTTACAACAGGGCTCACACATTTTACCAGTTATGTTTAAGTTCTGTGTAATAGGGGACGAAGAATAGTTTGTCTGACCTGAGAATTGAACATAGGGCCTCATGCTCAGCAGTAATACTTGTCATGCGCTAGATCAAGTTTGTCAAAATCAGAGTGATCTTTTTCCTAGTAACAATAAGGATGGCATTGGGTTGCTGCTGAAAAATGCTGTGAAACAACTGTTTGTGTGTGAGCGCCTATTTTAGCTTCTTATATGGAGCTGACCTTCCGTATTTATCTATTCTGTGGTCAGAGGACATGTTCAAACTTGTCTGAGAATGGCTCAGACATAGCTTTAAGTAGTTTTACGCAAATACACGTCCATTGAACGCTAATACCTTTTCTCAATAACGGTTCTATTCAGAGGTTTATTTGACCAAGTTTGGCGTGGGTTGCGTAAATTTGAGCGTCATTATTAAGGGGTTGTGTTTCACGGTGATTTGAGTATAATGCGTTTTGCCTTTGTTCTTCAAACAGACATCTCATAATCTTATTAACAGTCTGCCGACCCTATCGTTTTACGATTGTTTATAGAATCTCGAGGTTGCACTATAGTATGAAGGAAATATTTCATGAATCTATTCTAATATTATAAAGCTGAAGAGTTTGTTCGTTTGTTTGATTGAACGCGCTAATTTCAGGAACTACTGGTCCAAATTGAAAAATTATTTTTGTGTTGGGTAGCATATTTATTGAGGAAGGCTATAAGCTATATAACATCACGCTACGGTCAAATGGAGCGGAGAAGCAACGAAAAATGGTCAAAACTGGCAGGTAATTCGACGCGACGGGAAGGGTAGGGGGAACAAGAAAAACACGGACGAAGTCGCAGGCAGAAGCTAGTTCATACATATATGAATATTCACGCCTTTCTACCACGGGGGAAAACAACAGAACGCCACATACGATCCTTATATCCTTTCTATACGTGAGGACTTGTAATTGGCTTTCAGATGTCTAATTTTTTTTTTGTCTGTTTTATTTAGCTGTAAGTCCTCCATGTACTAAATAAATAAATAAATAAATAAATAAATAAATAAATAAATAAATAAATAAATAAATAAATAAATAAATAAATAAATAAATAAATAAATAAATAAATAAATAAATAAATACATAAATAAATAAATAAATAAATATACATACTTCTGCTGCACGTCAATCTACATCTGAATCATTATCATCATCATCATTTCAGCCGAATGACGTCTGACGCTGGACCTAGGCGTCCCCGATGGGAAGGGGTTTGCCATAATTGCCACGCTTGGCAGGTGGTTTGGCGATCGCAGTATGGTGGTAAAATACATAGAGAACGCTGATGCCAATTCTCTAGTGAGTCCCTTAGTCGCCTCTTACGACAACTACGGGAGTAAACGGGATGGTGCTATTCTTTACGTCCGGCATCACACGGACTTCCTCATCTGCATAGCTTTTTACAAGCAATCGATATGATTGCGGGCTGAATAGAAAATCAATAATTTGTATATTAAGAGTCCTATAATCGCTTTTCACAAGTCTAAAAGCCAAAAATTAAGTCAGGTTAAATTAAATAGACAACCGCTGTCGAAATATATCATCCACGATACGATAGCTTTTATTTAACTGACTGTTTATTTATTAAATCTAATTCTGTTCTGACATGATATTTTATATTGACCTCTGCTTGTTTTTTTTTTTATTATATGTCAGCTTATCTTGAATTGTATTACTTTTGACTAATTGATTGCAAATTTATTATAGGTTTCTAATTTTTAATGTTATTTTAAAGAGATGTCATTTAATTTTTTGCATTTAATGTTACTTTAAATAGTTATGGATATGTTATCTTAAATTCCACTTCTTCTAAGTTTAATGACTGTAGTAACTTCATAAGATAATCAATGCATGATACACTCAGTGATTTATAGTTTTTTTTTTCTCTAATTAGGACATTTTTTCATGTTTGTTCGCTTCTCGGCAAAACACAGAGAATATAACTAAGCATATTGTAACATCTCACACACCGTGTAACTACCTGTGTTTACAAATAAAAGTTTTCTTTCCTTTTTTCTTTCTTTCTAGCATATCGAAGGGTTGCGAATAGCCATACTGCACGCGTAGCATGACCACCATAGAAACGGAATTTGTCGACGGAAGAGAAGACAAAATGATAGATTGCATCGTAGAAAAATTGTGTAAAACTGAAAAGAAGAGATGTTTCTATTTTTCATTCGACAAAAATACGATGTCAAGTATGATGACTATTTTTCTGATGAGATAGAAACATTTTTACAGAATTAAAATACATAAGTAACTTTATTTGTTCTTGGAAGATTAGATATAGAATTGGTCATGCTACGCCGGCTGGTCATTCACGCACACCAATTGCAAGTACTACGAACCTGACCTTTCTAAAGAACATCACCTATGAAGTCTCTAACAGTCCTGGCGTTTCCACTCACATCCATATATGTATGTAGATAATTGAAAAGAATTTAAAATAGTAATTTAGTTGTCGTCTCGCACAAAAAAAAAAATAGTTTTAAGACTTTATTTAAATCTATGAATGACACTAACTAAACTAGTCGCGAAAACACTTTAATAATATATTACCTTGAAGAAATTCTAAAAATATATGCCTGTAATATTTTTAGAATTTCTTACATTTCTTACATTTAAGTAGAAAGGCAGCTTATTTAAGCTAAACATTATTTGCATTTCTCTCGTAATATTGGATACGAGTCACGCTACTCTTAACATTGAATGCTTGAACCATACTCAGGGGAGTGCTATGGAGATTTTGAATAAAATTGTTGTTAATAATTTTAATGGCACAAACATGTTTTGCATAATTTAGGAATTATGATTATTGTAAATGCATCAGATTTTGGTCTGAATTTTTTTTTTCATGATAGAACTCTGTTGGGCTCTTACAGACCATCTATCTGAACAATTTTTTAGTGGGACTAGCAACTAAATGTTGGAAAAAAAACGGTATATTTTTCTGAAAAAGGTTTTGTGCCGGCTCTCTGGACATCATTTACTAATAGAGTACTCGTCAAGAAAAATCAAACAAGCCTAAAGTTGATGTGACTGCATGGTTTATTGCACAGTTTTTGTGGCCACCTTCCGTTTTCATCATCAGAACCTCGCCGTCATCTACTATCAGAGTACTTGTCAAGATAAATCAAACGAACTCAAGCTCAACGTTATTAGATTCTTTTGGCTCTATCATATCAATTAAACATGAAATATATACCAATATTGCAAGTTCATAATTTTATCCGACAGAGCTCCACTGCTGGACATAGGACTGCCCCAAGCTCCACAACTTCGACCGGTTCTGTTCTTTCCGCATCCAGCGGATAATATCTGCGTTCTTCACAAGGTCATCGGTTCCCATTGTGGGAGGCCTTCAAACTCTACGTCTTCTGGTTCGTGGTCGCCACTACAGATCCTTTCGATCCCATTCAATTTGATTATTCTGCAAGAAATATTCCTTGCCTACTGCTACTTAAGTTTGGCATTTAGTTGGGCTTTGTCGGTTAACTTGATTCTTCAAGGGATCTCTTCATTCCTGACTCGATCACGTAGAGAAACTCCAAGCATTGCCCTCTGGCTTTAGGTGACTTTTAGCCTTCTTATCAGGCCTATTGTGAGCGTCACACATATCAAGAGCAAGTTATATAAACGCTTGTAAAATAAAGTATAAACTGTCCCATACAAATCTTCAATACCTTATTGACCCAAATGTTTGAGACAGCTGGCAATGACGCCGCAATTACTGTTGTTCCTATATAAAAAGTTACTGAGACTGATGGTCTGTACCGCACCCTTAAATATGACCCTACTTTTCAGGTACAACTTGCATATTATGTGCAAAATGCTAAACTTTTAGGCATACTGTTTAAGACGGTGCGTTGTCCGTCAGAACATTTTTAATTAGAAGATCTACTATATTCGGTGGTTTGCCATTATTCATGAAAGCAACATTGTCTTACAAATGCTTACTAGATCATTCTCACTTACGAAACACTGTTTCCGTATCGCCAATGCTATCACAACAGTAGCTTTGAAACATAATTTGCATTTGCTCCGTATCCGGCTCCGGCATATGCAGTCTCTGTATATGTACCTAGTTCATATAACTGTATGTATTACCATTTGGGAGTTAGTTAACATGTCAATTAAAACATCTCACGGAGAAATGGGAACGTATTCTGTTGCAGTCGTATAGAATAGGTAGGTAATATTTGACCTGAGACCAGTCATATAAGTAAATGCATTTTGGTATCTAGTAGTGCAGACATGAGCATAACTATATGACTATATTATACGTATCAAATAATATCTGATCACAAATGATTAATATATAATATTATTTTACTGTCAGGTTTTTACGTTGTCAAAGTGGTGTCACATATTTTTTATCACAATTTTGTCTCACTTCTTCTTTGAACTAATTTGAAAAGGCAAATATTTATAACGCAAGATATGTCCGATATTTATGCATTCTGAGACGTGACTTTTTTAAGCCGATGCGGCATTCTGTGTTAGCGTTGCTTGTCATGACAGATAAATTTGGTGTTTCTTCAATGTTACATATTTGTGCCAGTAGTGATGATTCCTGACAGATGATTACATATTTTCCGTCTCTTTAACTTAACACAAACACGTATTTATGAATGAACCATGAAATTAGATATTATTGTCCACACATTTATGTTTTTTTTTTTCTAACGGAGATCGTGCTACGCTTACGCTAGTAGTAATTAGTACGTAATAATAATTCCCCTAGCTCAGAACGTTACTGTCAAAATCAAAAGTCATTTATTCAAACTAGGCTGACAGTCAGCACTTTTTGAACGTCAAAGTTACATAAGACAGTCCCCGCAAAACGCCCGCCCTTCACCGTGATTCTTCGAGTGTGATTCATTTTATAGCGTTTGGTGTAATGAGATATGTCAGATTCAATTTTGGGATAGCAAAGCATTGACGTTGCTTCTGGTGATGCAGATATTCATAAGTAGGGTGACCATAATTATGACTAGAAGCCACCTGCTTGTTTGCCGTTCAATTAGTTCCAAATTCTAATTCGTATATTGGTAATATGGGTAAATAATATGCGGATACCCACCACTTCCCGCGGATATCTTAGAAGGCCACTAAAAGACTTATTAGAGAATGAGCAGCAGCGTTCTCTATGCATTTTATCACCATACTGCGATCGCCAGCCCGCCTGCCAATCGTGGCGATTATGGCAATTTCCTTCCTTTTAGAGGAAGCTTATGTCCGGTATTTCACGTTTTTAAGCTGAAATGATGATTATGATGATGATAATATGTAAATGACGATGTGACATTACTATAATACAAACTTGGTATCATCATATTTTGCATTTGGGTATGCCAAATGCAAATAAACAAAACAAAGAAGGTGGCACTTTATTTTTTTAGCCCTAGAAACTTAAATATTCTTACGTTTTTTTTGCAATTTGCACATCAATATTAGGTTGCATTTAATTTAAATAAGTCTGACTCTTCGCCCTCAAAAATTATTTATCCTGCAAATACATATTTTTAAAAGCCTCACCTATAAAAAAACTTAAAAAAAAAAACACAGAAAATGTCCTCATGAGAAAATGTCCTCGCATCAATAAAGAAAATGTGAAAAGCTTCGAGCGTGTTTTCCTTTCCAAACATAAAATAGTCTTCAATTATGAAGACATCAATCATTTCCTTCGCATAGCCTGTTTTCACCTTTATATTTCCGTGCAAAATTAAGTAGAGACGTACGGCTAGCAACAAAAGAAGGAAAAATAAAGAAAATACATTTATTTAGCACAGTTTGAAAGGCACACAATAGGTATTCAGCAGGAAAGTTTAAAATAAAATAAATTTAAAATTGTTTAATTTAGGATTAGTAAAAGTGCAGCAAAAGTGGGTTACGGTATACTGTCACTGTATTCGTATATTGGCCTATCGAGTGACTGTTAAACTTGAAACTTAGTTTTTTTTTGGTTAGCCCTGTGTCATACACATGAGCGGCCTAAGTACTTTTGTACGAGTATGTTAAAATCTAAACTGACACAAAAAATGTATTCAGAATATTATGTTATTCTAGCCTAAGTCCATGATTTCTTCCGCGTGGAGGTCTGAAATTACCTCTGGGCAATGTTCTACCAGAAAAAAAGTGATATATATGAGTTAATACAGGTTATAAATTGTCTGTGGGCCAAATATGCTGACCCGTTTTGGCGTGATTGAGTAACAAACATTCACATTAATAATATTAGTGGGATGATTGCTACGGTAAAATATGTAATTGTTTTAATATTATTTTCTCTCAAAATTATAACAAAAAAGAAAAAACAAACAGAAATACGTAACAGTTTTTTGTTGCTATCTGTACCTACCTCCAAAACACATACTTGGTTTAGAGGGCGAAACAACGCCCAAGGGAACCACAAAGTATGGCAAATTGCAACATTTAAGCCCGACACAAACACTTGTTTTTTGATGAACAAGCCTCTTTGATGTCGAAAAGACGACAAAAGAGGAAACCGCAGAAGAGTTTGTTTGACAAATAAGAACCTAAAAATGTCGTTATGTTTTATAAAAAAAAAGAACTGCCAGTACCTTAAATACATACCTTTTCGTTAAACAACATTTCTTTTTTTGAAAATACGCTTCCTTTTTGTGCAAATAAATGTATGTTTTGACATAAGAAATTCTCGTTGCATGAAAATACTGTTAGTTATTTTTTTCCTTATTTTTGAATGGAATTGTTGGTTGTTTTCGAATAGGATTTAAAAATGGAATACTCGCTAAAACATGTAGCGCTAAGGATAAAAAAATGATATTTCATACTTTGACGTTGAAGAGATTAGTTTTTCAGTTTTTAGTTTAAAATATCATTTTTCGTATTTGAATGAAACATTGGCACTTTGAAATTGAATAAAACATAATATTGCGGTTTCGCGTGGTTGAATTTAAAAGTAACATACATTTTTTTGCAGTTTTACTTTAGGCATCATTTTAAAATACTCTTACGCTTTTAGCTAAATATTTTAAACAAAAAACTTTAAACGATCTCTTTAATGAATAGAAATTAAACTGCATTCTCCCTCAACAATAAATAAATAAATATCAGTGATAAAAATACTTTTTTTTAAATTTCGTTTTGGCGCTTCTTTATCTTTACATATTATAAAATAAAGTCACTTCGCTGTCTGTCTGTCCCTATGTATGCTTATATCTTTAAAAATACGCAATGGATTTTGATGCAGGTTTTTTAATGGACAGAGTGATTCAAGAGAAAGGTTTATATGTATATAACATGCATAATATAGTAAAGAAACGCTGATAATTTTAGAGGTTTCTAATGTGATGTCATAAATAAACACATTTTTTTGCGTTTACATTGCGAACGCTGGCTGAACCCTACGAAATAGCTCAAAATAATGTACTACAGTATTGTACACCTTAAAAAGTTGTACAAAAAAATCCGCAATGGTATATGTCTAACTCTTAGGGATAACCCACAATACCCATTTTTATCCTTTACTTTTTACGAGAAATAATGGCTTATTTATGAATGTGATTTTAATTAATACAGCATTAATCCTTATGCAATTAAGTACCTTAAATATATTGTGCATTCCATGTAGATCAAAATTGCCCTTTACAGCATATCATTAAAATTAATATTTTAGAAGATATCAGAGATAATAATAAAATCGCCGCAGAGCGGCTAGCGGGCCGTTCCGCGTCCGGCCATCTCGCTTGGTAGCGGTCGGGTAGCGCAGGATTAGTAGGATTGTAATTCATATTACTTGGACTTCATAGTAAATGCATATAATTCTGTGTGTTCGAAGTACTCAAAATAAAGCTAATTGTATTATTCCAAGTAAGAGACCGCGAAATATGGCTTAGATGTTTAGATTTTTGGATGGATTTGGATTTTTGGTTATCCTGGATACTTACCATATATAACATACCATAGATATTTTATCCCGTTAGTAGTTTCCCGGGTGATATTTCCCGACAGCTATACGAGCAAAGCCATTGGCCAAAGTACTATTCTTATAACTATGTTTAATTTGGTGTCTGGTAAATAACTGAGTGTTTATATAGGTAGAATAGGAACGTTAAGACCAGGACGACTTATATTCAATTCAATCCAGCCCTATGTCGCAGTCTTCTTACTCTGAATACTATTAGTTTTATTTTAAGTACATCAAACACACAAGATATGTAAGGATCGTAGCAGGTGGCTTTCCGTAGTTTCTGCCTACCCCCATGGGAAAAAGGCATAATTTTATGTATGTATAACATGGATTCATACATTCTTACCGCGGTAGTACGTCCTCTTGCGATAATTTCCGACATTTACGCGGGCGAAGCCGCGGGCAAAAGCTAGTTTAAATATAAAGACAATGCCATGTAACATAGTCCATTTGTTTTATATGAGTTCCAAAGACCTCAAACATTAAAGAAATATGTCGTTTTATATATTTAGATAAATAATATTACCAGCTAACAGGTTTAAATAAAACAAAAATATGTATTGTACAAGTATATAAAAAAGGGAGTGGCAAGAATTATAGGGCATCAAAATAGCATTGCTCTCAATAGGATAAGTGCCAAAAGGCTGGCAGCATTCTCACGTTGTATGGCAATTCTGACTCTTTGGCCAAGAAATAGGCCATCCAGGCTACGGTTAAAAAAAGACATTGGAAGGCTTTCATAAATAATTCCAGAAAAAACCGTCTTAATTTTATTCAAACAATTCACATCCGAAAAATAACGACTCATTCTAAGCTTCAAAAAATTAAAGAAAAAAAAGGAGGCCAGTCAAAATTCGTCCCATTTTCAAATCTTATGTTTGATCAGACTTCCAACGCAATTATCATTTGAAATGATGAGACCCGGAGCGCACCTTATTTGCATAACAGGGAAAGAATTGCCATCGAAGAAAAATCGATGGCTGGGCGTTTTTTTTTTATCTTGTTTTAATTGATTGAGGTTGATTAATAAAAGGAAATTGAATTACCTTCAGAGAAGCGATTGTTGAATGAGGTGGTGGAATGAAGAATGTTTTCTTACATTCAGATCGACAAATCGAATAAAAGAAATTATAGAAGGGATGTATTATTCTGCGAGAATATTTTAGTTTAGAAGAGCCTGGTTTCTAGTTTTGAAAAAAAATGTTAATCATGATTTTACATAAATTTTGAGATCACACGGGTTTTTCGCTATGAAAAGTTTATCATAAGGTTATAGCTAAGTAGGTATAACATTAAAGAGTTGACTCAATATAGAGAGAATGACGGAGCATCATTTGCTTAGGAACTGTGATGACCCTGTGGAAATAGCCGTGACTTAAGAGTTTAATGTCATAGGCTCGACACCAGGTGGTCACTTTGTGTATGTCGCATAACTAATCGTCATCAACGGTGAAAGAAAACATCTATCAACTCGCACTAGGGCCGCGTGGTAGGTGACGGCTTACTCCCTATCACAAGGAAGCCTGTGACCCATCAGTAAATAATAAACATTCCAGTCCAGCCCGTCTCTTACTGCCCTCTACCTGCCGATGTCCGTACCCCACAAGAAGTGCCCCGTGCGAATACCTAGTCACATTAGATTTAAATTTTTAAGCCCAATTTGGAGGCCTACATTTATTAAGGTAGCCACAGGTAAGTGCGGTTAAGTAACCGACAACCTCACAGATTGACGTACAAGGTATCATTATCAAAAGAAGGATGCAATGCAGTTGTAACTAATGCCGGAGTATAATTTGGTGTACCTTCCACTTGTTTTATGTCAATAAATATTTTTTGGAGTTTTGGTTAATAATATTTAAAAACTCTTCCCACAAAGTTAAAACAGTACGTTCTATTTTTAGTAACTACTCGAAACCCAGAAACCGTCACTCTATCAAACCAGCATTAACAAGCCACTGGCGGGCACCTAAAGTGCCCAAACTTATAGAGTCTGTTTGCTGAGCAAACTATTGCATAAACATGAGTCTTCCTACAATGTTTGTGTGTTAACTAAAAGACTCGAACTTTGTGCTGAAGTTTTCGATTGAATTTTCTATAAATTTGTGTTCTTCACTGTTTCGAAATTCGAAAATATTTTGATGTTTACTTCAAGTTTCTTTGTATAATAATCGATTTTGAGGTTCGATGGAGTTTTCTGTTGGTATTTAGTTCTTTAGCGGTACGCTCGACTTGTGATCAGTTTTTACGATTTGACAAACAATCGAGATTTCTTAAATAAATTGTGTTATAAAGGGTCATTTTAAATTGGCTAGCTAAACTCCGTAGACGCGATGGGTATAAAAATAGTAAAGAGATTTTGATGTTTTTTTTTTGGACTTCAACGACCGCTATTGGTGTTGTTACTTGAACAAACAAACATATATTTATGGTAGAGAAAAATCAGACATTTATATTATTTCTTATATCATTATTATAATAGCACAGAAAGTTCGGAAAAGGAAACCTAAACGCTAATATTCGAAATTAAAAATGGCAAAATCTAGTTGCAGTCTCATCTCAGCGACATTCAACTGTCAAAAACTAGTAAAAAAAAATAAGAAAACTCGAGTTATTTCTGGCAAATTGAGAATGAGACTAGACTGTAACCATTCTTGTGATTACGAGAATCGCCCCTCGGAAGTTTGGGTTTATTCCCGGTTAATAGGAAGAGGCTCACACTCTATTACATGGCTCTGAAACATACCAGGCAAAAGCGAGTGTACTCTAGGTAAAATTTGCCCAATTCTTTTGGGATAGCGGGCGTGATAGGCGACTGAACGGCCATCGTAAGCGCAAGCTTGCAGGCAGCGAGCAATGGGTAGCTCACCATCCGGTAAGGACCAGGCCCGTGTCGACGGCGCGGAGTGTTCCACGCGCGCCTCAAAGAGATGTCAGCAGTACTGAAGGGGTCTGCTAGGACCGATGCCTGCCAAGGTCGCGAGATTGTTCAAACGAGATACCGTGACCCTGGAATATGGATAACTGAAGAATTACGGGTGGGTTTTAGTCAGTAAAAGTCTGACACGCCCAGAGCGGGAGAAGTCATTTGATGATTTCACATCCAACAAAAAAAAAATAGGCAACTGATGGAACACGCGTCGGTTTTAGTCAGTAAAAGTCTGACACGAAGAGCGGGAGACTTCATTTGATGATTTGCCACCCACAAAAAAGGCGTGATTTTATGTCTGTATATGTAATCGTAATTGAACATACATATTTCCGTCCTCGTAGACCGATAATGTGAAAATAAAACAATTAGACCACAAAAATCCACATTTATCGCAGTACAAAATATTCACCAACATTCTGAAAACGCTGACAACGAAATCTCCTTTCCTTTGCAATTCTCATAATGAACGATGTGACAAACTGCATCGTAAACAATATTCAGACTTGCAAGCGTTTTCAGCACTTCACTGTATTATTTAATCAAGGGAAGATCTTCAAACTTTTCAATTTGAATAAAAGATTTATTTTTCTTTTTCTTTATGATACACAAAATATTATGTGTTCGTGTTTTTGGTACCATGTAAGGTGTATGAGGTATTATTGAACAAAATGAACGTTAAAAATCGAAGTTTAGTAAGAAACCTATGAATGTTTTTGTTTAAAACAAAATAAAATCAGTAGAAAACAAACAGTTAATTTATCGAATTAAAATTCATTCAAAAATATGTAACGTATTCTTACGCAACTTCAACTATATCCAATGACTATGGTTACTTTACCTCTTTTGGTGACTACGCTTTTTAACATCTAAAAACTTTTAGATCTAATGCTGCCCACGTTTTCTCACAGTCGGTCGCAGTAACTAAGCCAAGTGGGTGCTTTGCTTACCAAATGGTTCAGCCAATAGTTGAATACCTCGTATAATGGTATATTCAAGCTACGCTTGCTACGATCGAGATCATAACATATCGGGACTCTTCTGTAACTCAGAATGCTAGCTAAGCGGTAGGTCCCGGCTGTCAGATGTTTAACTGTACTTATTTGACAGCCGTTTAGGGTAGTCAAAGCCCTAAAGTCTGACAATCAGTTCAAGGAAATGAAGTTCAGGAATGTAGTAAGTGAGTTGTGGAGATCAGATAGGCAATGACTAGTATTCTATTGCATCTGGCTAGACTGGAAGCCAACATAGTTGAGGAAAGGCTAGACTAGTTGAAAACCTCAATATATGAATTATTTGAGCTTCACAAATAGAGCCACAATCATCGTGTTAGAGAGTTCAACAATACATTTAGGAACGCAAAATGAGAACTATTGAGGTTTGAATAAATGCCTGTCTTTTACATACTACCAAGTATCTACTATCGCAATCTAATTCCAGTTTCTGCGTCCCTATTCCTTTCGAACATGTCCCGTATCGCAAAGATATCGATCTTTGTGTTACCCGATTTACTCAGAATCGAAAGGCTTACCTCCCAGTTGATCCTGTACAGAAAAATAGTGTTACGACACTCAGCGATAGCTGAGTAAAAAGGTTTCAACGTAAAAAATGCTAGCGGCAGTGTTATCTCGATTGCGATGTATTGAATCGAGCTTTTGCAAACGTGCACGGTTAGGTTTCTTTAACTGTGATATGGCTTTGTTTAGTGATAGTCTGTTGGTGTTTTTGGTTGGAATGTTGATTTCACAACAGTCCACTAAAATCTGTGGGATCTTTTCCTCAAAAGACCATATTTTCAGACACCAATCTCTTCACATGATATTACTAAGATGATTTCTGGAGAGTCTTTCGATATAAAACGCGGATCTCATCTAGTTTTTAAAATGTGATTGACTTGTAAAGTGTTTATATAATTTTATTTACAGAAATAAAATAATTTATCATGTATCCTTGCTACAAGTATATTTTGGCGCCAGAATGACATTGACAGCAAGGCGCGTTATAGGTTAATATATTTTCAGTTGCTACAGATATTGTATCGACAAAATAACCGACTTCCAGCAAAGAAAACACTACAAAATGAAAATTTTACTTTAATTTCGGTCGTAGGTGACTTAGATTTTGTATTTTGTCTTCCGTTTATGGCAATAGGCGTACCTGTAACAACTGTTATAGATCCGCAAATGACAGCCGGTTCCAACATTTTAACGTTATTTTCAAAGCAAGGAGGAGTCTTGGTGTCAACCATTCATAGACCAACCGTGGCAAGCATAGCTTAAAGTGATCGGTCGACCCGTACGGCTGTGTTAGTCAGAGATAAGAAAATGTAGAAATAATATACGTCTCTGCCCAATCTTTAGGGAAATATATAGACCCATCAAAAACATAAATGTGAAATGAGAGCCAAGTTCAATATTATCATATATGCCTTGTTTGTTGACTTCAACGACAAAAGAAGTGAGATCTAAATGGGTGCCAAGTTCAATGGTCAGTCCTGACTTGGCTAGTTCTCATATACGAATTATTATGTTCGATGGCTAGTTTCTACCAGCAAGCCAAATTTTGGGAATAATAAAATAAGAACCGACAAGTAACAGGTTTAAAACTTGCGAAGGCTATAATATAATTCGTATATGAAAACTAGCCAAGTCAGGACTGACCATTGAACTTGGCACCCATTTAGATCTCTCTTCTTTTGTCGTTGAAGTCAACAAACAAGGCATATATGATAATATTGAACTTGGCTCTCATTTCACATTTATGTTTTTGATGGGATATCATTACTTTTTGTACATAAATTATTAGTAGGTACTTATTTATAACAAATTTATAACAAAATTAATACCAAATGGTTTTTGTTATAAGTATTCCTTATAGAATCAATTAAGTAAAAATTATAATAAAATGATAACAATTTACCAGTTTCTGATTTATTCCTTTGTATTCACCTAATTACCTATCTGCATGCCAAATTTGAACTTTCTAGGTCATCTGGAAGTGGGTTAGAGTTTTGATCTCTATAGATCTGAACATCGTCATTTTTATCACTGACTGACCTATGTCAGTCAGTGATAAAACTGACGATGTTCAGACGTTAATATCTAAATAACTGTTTGAGATATGTTTATGAAATTTGGAGCACATATGTATCTTGCAAGTCTCACTATATGAGCCAAATTTGACACGTTTATGTGAAATAGTTTTTGAGTTATGAGGGGGTCAAAAGTGGCTCCAAATGGTTCGTGTAATATTACACACGGTGCTGCTCGCCAGTTCTGTTACTTGAACTTGGCTTGACACGCTCCCGCGTGTCTAGATACGCATGATTCATTTAATTTTGTGTTAAGTTAGGTTTGTTTAATTAAATGATTACATGTTTACATTTCAGAACGCTGCGTATTGGATATAACGTGTTCATTAATTGATTGGTCTTTTGTTAGCATTATGGAAACGGATGGATACAGGTCCGTTTAAGTGGAGCAATTTAATTGCCTCGCTTGATTAGACGCATTAATTATTGTTTTGCTGGGTGTATTGTTTAGATAGGACAGCTTTTGTTATTGCTGATATTACAATTACGTTTCTGGGGCAATTTAATTGCCTATTGTAAGTGCCTAACGAACTGACAAGTAAACAGATTTTTCTTTTGTTTTATTTAGTTGAGTAACCTTCTCCTTCTTAGAAACGGAAGGTTTGAAACTAGTGCCTAAATTGGCTTAATCAGTCTATAATGCCCACTGCTGGGACGCAAGCCTCTGTGAAAGAGAGTGATCACAGTGGGAGTTGATGGATGCCATAATGACTTCCTTTTTTAAGGTTCCGTATGGGGCTGTCCATTAATCACGTGAGGCTCGAAAGGGGGGGGGGGGAGGGGTCCATAAAAATCATGAAATATCACAAAGGGGGAGGGACCCCCCTCCCCCTTTGTGATATTTCATGATTTTTAGTTTTAATTTTTAGTAGTAATATATCACGTGTATTTTTTTCTTTTTTTAATTAGATGATACTTATACATACCCGTATTTAAAAAAAAAATACAAAAAATAATTAGATTCTTTGTAGGTACCAAAAAATACACGTGATATGAGTGGGGGGGTTAGTCTTAAACCTCACCATATATCACCAAGGGGGAGGGGGATTCAAAAATGCCAAAAAAAACATCGCGTGATTAATGGACGGACCCTATCTCACAAGGAAAATGGAACCCTTATAGGATCACTTTGTTGTCCATCCGTCTATCAAGACCCTTTATCTCCGGAACACGTGAAGGTATCGAGTTGAAATTATAACGATATACTCAAATTTAAAGTCTCTTGAAGCTGTAAAAAAACAAAACTTGTAAGTTATAGTGAAAAAAAGATACGGCCGTTTATGCCGCAAAAACGTATATTTCGACACTTTCAAGGGAATCAAAATGGATATTTCCCGTTGACCTAACTGTGAAAATTGGCAAGTAATACCGTCTTATACTACAAGTATAGGGAAAATCTGAAAACTGTACATTTGTAATTAAATCATTAAAAAAATACATTTAATTAATTAAAAAACTATTGATAATATGTACCTACAAATTTGTACGGAATCCTCGGTAGGCGAGTCCGACTCGCACGTGTCTGGTTTGTTTTAGTTCTAGAACATTCTCTTTCACCATATTGAGAACAGTGGTGATGACATCAAACACACAAAATAATGTGACTGCCTGGGTTTGAACTCACTCGTAGGTCGAGGACAATATCTTTGGGCTACCACTGCTCCAAGTCAGTAAGCGAATATTAACTTGTAAGTCATTTGACGAGTAAAATCTTTTTATTATCGTTTAAGACAGCATACTACAGTTACCAATTAGTTTGCGACTATTGGTTCGAGCTAGTTCCCAACCCGCTTTGAAGCGTTGGTTCTGGTAGTATACAGCACGATATTTCATGGCACTGCTCAAATACACGGTGGCTCGTTTATAGGGTACATAGGAATTTTGAAACTACTGGAAAAAAACAAAAATTTTACGAACATATTTTTCCTTTGAGCTCAGTTTTCTCCTACAATAAATAATCACTGAATATTATTCAGCGGTAGTATTTCAGAAGGCTTTTGCCGAGATACTTTTAAAAATCGTTCAGTCCACGGCAAACAGCCAAACCTGTATTTTTTTAGGCTACAAATTGCAACCGTATCACAGTTCCGAAAAAAAAATATCTCACAGATAAAAGTATCACCGCCTTCCTCAAAGAGATTCAGTAATAGTTTTTTTTTTTCAAAGAGTTTGAGTAAAAGACTCGTGAAACTGAAAACACACTATAAATAGCATCACTAAACTTTCAGTACCGGTCCAGAAAACCTACAACAAAGTTTCTCAAAAGATACGAAACACCTAAACACGTTTACACTTTCGAACAAGCAGCAAAAGTAGCTAAATAAAATTATCGGCGCGTACGAAATGGAGAACCAGAGAATATTTCAGAAGGTTGACTCCACACAGAGCGAAAACAGGCGCAAGCATACATAGAAGCGTATGTACATACATTGACCTCAAACAAATGCCAGTCGCGAGTGCGCCTGCAGTCACTGCACGCGAACGATGTCTATGTGTGTGTGCGTTTTTGCTTGTTGTATGTAACCGACCTTCGGTTCCTATTCTTTGAGAGGGGTTCTAAATAAATTCATAGGTAAACGTGAGAACAGGTGTTACCCGATGTTTTCTCTAAAAAGGTTTGCAAACAAAATATTTTCGAAGCTATCTCGGATTCCATTTGCGTCCTTTTTTCAGTTAAAGGGTAAGCTGTGTTTGCAGAAGAAGGCTGAAATGTGCTATGTGTGAAAATATTAGGGTTATATTGCTAGGTTGAAGTGTTATGTTTTATTTTTCGTTGGATATAGTCTAGCTTTAGTTGAAATACACTGGTTTGAATCAAAGTGACTACAATTCATTCTATTAATATGTTGATTTTACAAACGTATGTTTCAATTTGTATAATAGAAAAAGAAATTAAAACGTTGAATGTAAATTTACATTTCATTTACCAAAAATAACTACATCATCATTTACAAAACACAAATAAAATTTTTGTTCAAATATGTAACAATCCATCGGTAATAAAATAACAAACATGTTATTTAATTTTCCATCAGGTTTTTTCAGTAGAAACGCGGAGTCTACGTTAAATGGCAATTAACTCGTCCCCTATTACATGGAACTTTAACATTACCAGATGTATAAACGTAACCGAAGCAAAGGGAACATGTGAGGATCGTAGTAGGTAGTAAGTGTTTTAGCGTTTCCCCTAACACCCATCGGAATGACATGGAGCTTATGAATGTATCTTTGTTTTAAACATAACTGGCGCAATGCGTGAAAATTATAGGTATACATTAGCCCGACTTTCGGAGAAAAGAGGCGTGATAACGTATAGAAAACTCTTTCATTTTCAGTGGAGAAATCCTCATGAGTACCCTCCGTCCGGGGAGAACGAAGGGTTAGGTCGGACTAATTTGCGGCGAGCAATGGGTAGCTCGCCGCCCAGTAAGTACCAGGCTCGAGTTGACGGCGCGTAGTGCTCCACGCGCGCCTCAAAGAGATGTCAGCAGAACTGAAGCGGTCTGCTAGGACCGATGCCTGCCAGGGTCGCGAGATTGTTCGAAAGAGACACCGTGACCCTGGCACATGGGCAACTGAAGGAACACGCGTGGGTTTTAGTCAGTAAAAGTCTGACATGCCCTCCCGCTCCGTCAAGGCGCAGGAGATATCATTTGATGAATTTCAACACATAAAAAAAAAAATTTCGGACTTTATTTTTCACCTATTTTGTGTCCAGCTGCAGGGAAAAGGCTTTCCATTTTTCTTGGTGCTGCAATCTTCATCTACCATGAGTCAGGCGCCCAGGATATAGTTGTACATTCACCGTAACCCAAACTAGTTAATACTAGGGATTTACGGCAAATGCTCGCGCTACTAAGCCAAATAAAGAGCCTCATCACCAAATGCAGCCGATCTCACGACCGCAGTCACCGCATATTCGCGCATTAATCAATTCAGCCTATCGCAATCCATTTTTGGACAGACGCTTCTCCCTTATTACGCCACAACACCCTGTCCTCCACCCTCCGCATCCAGTCTGTCCCAATCACTGTCTTGACCCACGCAGTCTCCGCTCCAGGACTCGTTTGCTCCATCAGCCATCGATCCTTCAACAGACATGGCCGGCCCACTGCCACTTCAGCTTGCCTACTCTGCAAACTATGTCGGTAACTCCGATTTTTCTTCGGAAAGCAAAAACAAAATAAATTACAGTTTCTTCTTAAATGTTTCAAACAGATTTCATTCCATGGACAATTATATTATATCCTACACGTACACCATTAAAACATCAAAAGAAAGAAGTATACTTACATTTTATCACTAAAGTAATTCTCTTGCTTGGGAGGCTGTAAAAATGGACTACATTCTTTAATCGACGGTCATTCCTCCGTTTTATTATAGCCTTTACGATGTTACCCTTATAATATCTTAATAAAGGACGGTAGAGCCTAAAATATTAGGTCGGAAGCTAGCCTTTAAGGAAGGTTGGCGTGTAATTTTGAGTGTTGGGGAAGATGTGATTTGATGACCTCGATTTGAGTAAAGTACCGTCATAAATGCCTAGCCTTTTCCTAAGTATGTTTTTGTCAGCTTTCAGTCTAACCGGATACAGCTGAGTACCAAACTCTACGTGAATCGACTGTCTGGGTAACAAGATACTCCTTACAAAATCAAGGAGTGTCTAGGGAACCAGTTTGAACTGGTTTATTTCCTGCCAGGGTCGCGAGATTTGTTCGAAAGAGATACCGTGGCCCTGGCATATAGGCAACTGAAACAACACTGGTGGGTTTTAGTCAGTAAAAGTCTGACACGCCCTACCGCTCCACCTAGAGTTGGAGACGTTATTTCATAATTTCCCAACCCACAAAAAAAAAAATGGTTTCTTTTAGTGTAGTACATGTTTTAGGAAGCTTTTTGTTTGTCACTTTTTAACTGTGTGTTTCAAACACCTTCCCTTGGCTATGTAAATAACAGGATATTTCAAAATCATTAAAACACACTAAGTGGAAAAATACGTATTATTGAGTCTAATACAAAAACCAATTATAAGAAGTTGACCAAAATTATATGGAAATACTCTAAAAGTATACCCTTTCAAATAATGGAATATCTTTTGAATCGTTTGTAATTATAACAGTCATATTGATACCCATCTTGTCTGCGGTGTTACGCTATCTAAATTAATTTGACACTGTCGGTATACAAGACACGCTAACCTATGCTACCCTAGGCAAAAAATATATTTCTGTCTTACAAAAAGAGATTATATGAATCATTTCAGAGCTTCAATTATAATTGACCTAGCTGCCCTTGCTGGAACAAACTTGTTGCTTCCAAGTTGAAGCAAATAATTATATAATCTTCTTATGTCTTATTTCTAAAAATATTTGTAGTAGTTTCTTTTGGAAGGCTTTATATAGTTATTTGAAGCTCAGTGAAGTCCAGCTAATGTATTTAAAAGATAAAAAGAAAAAAGATTATGCTTAGTTTTCTATCCGATTACACGATCTTTTTTCGTACACCCTTTCATCATAACTCCCTTTTAGTTCATATTTTTTTCTTTCATAGTTCATAATCTTTTGTTTAGTTGAAGTAATGCGAGTTCTTATTTAAAAATATGAAACGAAAATCTGTTGTCTTTGGTTTTCTATTTTCTATCTTTGCCACCAACTTCCGAAATTTAAGTTATTTTTCACTTTGTAGTGTTTTTTTTTTCAAAGAAGACAGTTTTCTTTTGTAAAAAACGTATTACTACCGTATTTGTATGCCACAACTTACTTAGTATACTATATTGGCAGTATAATTTGTAACATCATCAAAATACATAGCGGAATTAAATGCGAATTACTGAAGCTTACTTAAAGTCTACTAAAGCTTAGTTTATATATGGCACCACCATAAGAGTTTCCCTACCAAATGTTGAAAAACTGACGTAAATTAATAAAAATGTAAATTTAACTAATCATACAACCCAACTGCGTAAAAAGCGAATTTTAAAAAGATGGCAACTAGGTGCAATGACTTAATTGATTTTTAAAAACCTATTAAATGATATCCCACTGAAAATTGTGTGTCAACTTAATTATTTTTTTCCAATATGGCGTCTGGCTTTCACTATATTGAATTTTGTCATATCTTTAGTGAAAATCGCATGGTCAGGACAAATCGCGCCACGTAAAAAGGACCAAAATTGGCTCACATGTTTGGTCTCTAAAGTATCACAAGGGAACACACATACATAAACATATAGGCTGATAAACACATAAAATCCTTAAAAGATTCACGTCACGCAGTCGTGAAAAAAAAACGAACATAGAAAGTCTTCCTTTCAAGAAGTCTATTATAAATAGACTTATAAAAAGTTAACAGAGTGCCTCACATTTACATATTTACGTATTTGAACTTTTGATCTACTAAATGTATATCCAGAAAGTTATTTTTGCTCCATGTATTCGTCAGCTCCTGTGACAATTATGTCAGTGATTTTGTCGTATTTTGTTCTTTTGTGATTGTTTTTCGGAATATTGTGTAACTAACACTTTAATTTTAGCAACTTATTTTTAGTGACATCATTATCATAATTCAAGCCGTAATACGTCCACTGCTGGACATGACCTCCCCCAATTTGGGGGGTTTTGCCACAATCACCACGCTTGGCAGGCGGATTGGCGATCGCAGTATTGTGGTAAAATGCTTAGAGAACGCTGCCTCCCATTCTCTAGTAAGTCCCGTAGTCGCCTCTTACGACACGATACCCACAGGAAGAATGGGGTGATGCTATTCTTTCGTCCGGCACCACAAGGTACGGTTTTTAGTGACATATGCTCTTATAATAAGCAGTGTAGTCATCATAGGCGTCTCTAAATGCACGCCATTCAGCTCGATTCTCGACAACTCTCATCCAGCTGCTACCAGCTATCCTGAGAAGATCGTCGCTCGGCTGAAGGCGTTCAACTATCCCATGAAGGCTTCGTCACATCGTCTAGACGACACAGTGGAGCATACGGTGGAGGTGTGCCCTGCCTGGGTGGAGCAAGTCCGTGAAGGGGATCGCGGCGGCGACTTCTCTCGTCCGGCCCTGGTGCGAGCGATGATACGGAGCGAGAGGAAAGAAGACATCACCTTCTGCGAAGCAGTAACATTTGCCGACTCGCAATCTCCATTCAAGAATACGTTTACCCCAACGGTCATCGATTTTATGGCTAATATGGACCGCTCTTTGCTATTTCAGTTTGATATTAGTGTGCTGTTTACTAAACATTGTTTTATGTAAGTATGATTCCAAGTAGGCTAGCTAGTAGAAGGTCATTATTGCTGTGTTTAATTGTACTACTATGCTCAAATCTTCTTGTGGTCCTCATTCATTGTATTGTACTCACCTCTGACCAAGGGAACAACAAGGGAAATTTTATGATTATTGTTTGCATCATCCGTTATCTGTTCCAATAATTATATTATCATTCTATTATAAGCTTATATGTTTGACAATAAAGTGTATGGTTTAATAAAGAAAATAACGGTAATACAGAGAAACCTCTGCATAACCTTGAGAGAATCACAGACATCTTGTTATATTAAGTAAACTCTAATCGAGGCACGCTCGTTCTGTCACAGACCTCACACGTCACTTTCATTCAGGTATGATCAACGTCAAAAGCAGGCCCTTAATGCAATAAAAAAGACTTCTAATAGTCACAATGCAATACAGGGCTACTTTTTAAGTGTCCTTTGAAATAAAACCAGTATCATCCAAGATTCACTAATTGTTTCACCCCTTTCATACCAAAACTACATCAAGGTTCTTCGACTCCAACAAAAGAAACAACATCTTGCGTTGTACATAGAAAATAATTCTTTTGTCAATACTAATTAGTGAAGTAGTCGAGTTCTTTGAGAAAGTTCGCCCGAGAAAGTACAGCGTTCTTTATTTTATTTTGTCTTTGAAAATAAAGTAAAAGGTTGTTAGGGTTAGTAGGTTAAAGATGTTTTTATTTGACTCCAAATTAATAAAATCATTTTTTTACAATTTGGTCTTTGTAGTCAGAATAAATTTGTCTTGTGCCATACAAGTTCAGTTATTTAGTAAATTTGCTTTGCATATGAGGATGTTTTGTCGCTAGTGTTTTTTCTGCGTGGGAAATCATCAAATGATTTCTCCTGCTCTAGGCGGAGCGGGAGGGTGTGTCAGACTTTTACTGACTAAAACCCACCCGTGTCCCTTCAGTTGCCCATGTGCCGGGGCCACGGTATCTCTTTCGAACAATCACGCGACCCCGGCAGGCATTGGTCCTAGCAGAGCCCTTCAGCGCTGCTGACATCTCTTTGAGGCGCGCGTGGAACACTACGCGCCGTCGACCCGAGCTTGGTCCTTACCTTAGCTCGCCACCCGCAAGCTCGCGCCTACGGTAGCCGGGAGTCCGCTATCGACTCCCGACGCCCAGGGCGTCTCCTCCTGCGGCGGCTAGGGACGTGAGGGCGTAGTGACAGCCACTCCCTCACGCGCCCCGCCTCCTCCTTCGCGAGCATTACTGCTTCGCAGAAGGAAGTGACGGCTTCCCATTCTCTCTCGCTCCGTACCATGGCTCGCACCAGGGCCAGACGCGAGAGGTCGCCGCCGCTGATCGCCTCCACGAGGTCACGGCGGTGCTCCGCCCAGACAGGACACAACTCCACCGTATGCTCCACCTTGTCCTCTAGACGATCCTCGCAATGGAAACACCCGGAAACACCTCTCGCTTTATCCTGAACAGGAACCCACCGAAGCACCCATGCCCGGTGAGAACCTGCGTCAGGCGGAAGGTGAGGACGCCGTGGCGCCTCTCTATCCACTCCTCAAAGAGGGGACTTACCGCCGCAATTGTGGCGTGCCCAGCGCTGGGTTACGACAATCGTACCCGCCATGTTGCCATGAGATTCTGCCGGAGCTCTGTCCGCCGTGCCGCGATTTGTCGCGGCAGTGGAGTTTCGTCCCGGCGTTTCGCCTCCTCGCACCACTCCCACATGTGCGCGAGGACCTTTGCCTCCAGATCCCATGGCGGCACTCCGGCAAGGAGGCTCACCGCCTCGCACGAGATCGTGCGGTATCCTCGGATTAACCGGATGGCCATGACCCTCTGGGCCGCACTCGGCCGTTATGAGGTCGGCGCGTAGCACCCAGCCGTAACCGATGTCCCAATGTGCATATTTTGAAGGTTAATCCATCGCTGCATAAGTTTGGAAAATGTGTTTAATCAACAATGTAAAAACTGCAATGAATATTGTTGAACTGTCAAGATGAGAGCTGCAGTTAGTGTGCTATATAATTACCTCATAGTTCGTAGTTACTATAATACCACCACATGCCTATCTATATTATATAACAAAAAGCTCTTTACTCATACCAAAATAATGTCAACCGGAAAGTACATTCAATCCAATTATTGATTCATCACCCTCGTGAAAACATTCCTCGCATTATTGCGATTGCCAGTAGAATACTGGCAATCGCAATAATGGCCAAGTGTTAAATTTTATTATTAGAAAAGAAATGGTTCCAGTAATGCAGAGGCAGAAACTATGCATCACAGAAGGTAATCGAAATTTTGAGAAAAGTGTTTCCAAAAGAATTTAGGTAAGTTATGGAAAAAATCTGGTACTTTTTGTATGTCGTAAAATAATCTTAACCCATTCGATGCTCCGACGTTTGGCTCCCAGACTGGAGCGGGCTGGGGCTGCATTAAAGCGGCTCCTGCCCAATCTGGGGGGTCCAAACGCCTCCTGCCGGAGGCTCTACACGGGGATCGTGCGGTCCATGGCCCTCTACGGGGCACCGGTGTGGGCGCCCTCATTGAGGCTGCGCCCAGCGCGCCGGTTGTTTGCGGCCCAGAGGGTCATGGCCATCCGGTTAATCCGGGGATACCGCACGGTCTCGTGCGAGGCGGCGAGCCTCCTTGCCGGAGTGCCGCCATGGGATCTGGAGGCAAAGGTCCTCGCGCACATGTGGGAGTGGCGCGAGGAGGCGAAACGCCGGGGCGAAACTCCGCTGCCGCGACAAATCGCGGCACGGCGGACAGAGCTCCGGTGTGATCTCATGGCGACATGGCGGGTACGATTGTCGCAACCCAGTGCTGGGCACGCCACAATTGCGGCGGTAAGTCCCCTCTTTGAGGAGTGGATAGAGAGGCGCCACGGCGTCCTCACCTTCCGCCTGACGCAGGTTCTCACCGGGCATGGGTGCTTCGGTGGGTTCCTGTTCAGGATAAAGCGGGAGGATACGTCCGGGTGTTTCCATTGCGAGGATCGTCTGGAGGACACGGTGGAGCATACGGTGGAGGTGTGCCCAGCCTGGGCGGGGCACCGCCGTGTCCTCGTGGAGGCGATCGGCGGCGGCGACCTCTCGCGTCCGGCCCTGGTGCGAGCCATGGTACGGAGCGAGAGGGAATGGGAAGCCGTCACCTCCTTCTGCGAAGCAGTAATGCTCGCGAAGGAGGAGGCGGGGCGCGTGAGGGAGTGGCAGTCTCTGCGCCCTCACGCCCCTAGCCGCCGCAGGAGGAGACGCCCCGGGCGTCGGGAGTCGATTGCGGACTCCCGGCCACCGTAGGCGCGAGCTTGCGGGTGGCGAGCAATGGGTAGCTCGCCGCCCGGTAAGGACCAGGCTCGGGTCGACGGCGCGCAGTGTTCCACGCGCGCCTCAAAGAGATGTCAGCAGCAGTGTAGGGGTCTACTAGGACCGATGCCTGCCGGGGTCGCGTGATTGTTCGAAAGAGATACCGTGACCCTGGCACATGGGCAACTGATGGAACACGGGTGGGTTTTAGTCAGTAAAAGTCTGACACGCCCTCCCGCTCCACCCAGAGCGGGAGAAGTCATTAGATGATTTCCCATCCTGAAAAAAAAAAAAAAAAAAAAAAAAAAAAAAAAAAAAAAAAAAACCCATTCGATGCCACTTAAATTTTAAAAAATTCACCTGGGTGCCACTTAATATTTTTCCTTTGGCAAGACCTTCACAACACCAACCGTTTTTTCCTTACCAAAACAAGAATGACAGTTCGAAACAAAAAACAACAATTTTTCCACATTTAACAATTGTTCCTAGCCGTACACGGCTAGGAACAATTGGCAAATATTTAAATAAATTCTATCATTTTAAAGTAATTCCAAAAAACGTCCTAAAGTACACTCAACGCATGTGGTGCGTTGGTGGCATGACGTAGTTATCTCGATCAACGCAAATGGTGCGTTGGTGGCAAATAATGGGTTAATTTAATGTCGTATCCTGTAGAATGGGCCAGCTTAACCTAACTCTGAAATTACATTAATTTACATGGTCTTCACATGATCTGACCAAGATTATGTCTGGCCTTCAAAAGAGTTTGTAACCTCTGAATTTGTTTCAGCCTTTCTTCTTAGCCAGATAGTAAACATGTAAACATCGACCTCATATCGTTTTTAAAATATTATTGACGTGTAAAAGTGTTAGTACTAACTTACTTACATTTTTTTAAATCATTTATACCGCATTGTCATCGACCAGTTATCTTTGGTCCGTTATTTCGGCCCAACATAACAAAACCCAAAATTTCTTGCGACTCCTAAAGATCCCTACTAGGACAAACTTCTTATAATAATGTAACTGTATTAGAACTAATGCTCTCATTAATGAATTACTTTTATTTCCTTATCTCGTAGTGCAGGAAAACATCGAATAAAGGAGAGTGGGGTAAAGCGACCACTTCAATAATTGGATTGAATGTACTTTCCGGTTGACATTATTTTGGTATGAGTAAAGAGCTTTTTGTTATATAATATAGATAGGCATGTGGTGGTATTATAGTAACTACGAACTATGAGATAATTATATAGCACACTAACTGCAGCTCTCATCTTGACAGTTCAACAATATTCATTGCAGTTTTTACATTGTTGATTAAACACATTTTCCAAACTTATGCAGCGATGGATTAACCTTCAAAATATGCAGATTGTAAGCATCGAAGTGAAAATCGAACGCATATTAGAGCTTTCAACTTTGTGTTGTTGAAAAATAATTGGCCCAAAGATAATGCTAGAATAATCTGTACGCAACATAGTTTTCACGAAAGTTTTCCCCTGTGTGCAAACAAATTACATAAAAAATATTGTAACTAATAATTTACACTTATAATATAAGTTTTAAAGATACGTACCAATACAATTATTTAAAAAAAGAAAAAACATTTTACTAACAGAAAGCAACATCATCGCCCGGTGCCATTATGGGCAGCAAAAACTAGACAAACTATAAACTTGCTATAAAATATCTTGTTCTAAATCATGGAATTAGTAATGTTCCTAAGGTGATAAATCAAAAAATGAAACAGTACCTTTTTATGTTACGCAGTGTCCGCTTCCCCCACTATCCTCTTAATGTCGTCCGATGTTTCTGTTATTCACTAAGCTGCAGACAACCGCTGACGGAAAAGATTTCGAGAAAGCGCTTAAAGCGCTGTAGTTGTCTTTTGTTTTTCTTTGCCACTTTTTTGTTGTAGGAGGAAAGAATATTTTGTAATTTAAGGCATGGAAATAGAGGTTTTAGAGAGGTTCATGGTGTCCTACAATTTTTGGACTTCTGTCCAGGAATCCGCTGGATGTGAGAAGAACAGAATCGATCGAAGTGGCGGTGTTTGGTGAAGGATTATGTCCACAGTGGACCTTTTTTAGTTTTAAATAAATAAATAAAATAAATATCTTAGGACAACCAACAAAACGTTATCTGATCCCAAACTAGGCAGAGCCTGTACTATGGCAACCAGACAACTGATAAAATATACTTATATATTTCTAAATACATACATATTATAGATAAACTAGCTGACCCGGCAAACGTGGTTTTGCCATATAAATAATTTCCTAGGCGGGGATAACTAATTAAATGACGACTGATCAGTTTTCGACCGGAGAGGAAAAATTATTAAATTACTAAAATAAAAAAAAATAAAAAATAAAAATAAAAATCTTTTATTAACAGACTACATGGGCCCAAATTGTGTTAGTGACTAAATTATCTTATAAACTATGTTAGTAAACGTATACCTACTTACAAAAACATAACAAGATGATCATATATCGACCAGAGATAGTTTCATCAAGCTCCATGCAATACATGAAGCTTGATAAACCTACCCATGGTAAGCCCATCCAGCCTTTCTGCAAACACCCTCAAGATACTGTTGGTGCTTCCCCCCACTCTGCGTATCACCGACGTCACCTTCTTACGCATTAGTGCAAAAAAGTCGTCAGTGTGTGCATCCGCGAACATACCTGACGCACTACAGTAGGGTGGAAGCCTCAAAATGGCTATTAAAAAATAAGGGTTGATCGTGGAGGCGATTGGCGGCGGCGACCTCTCGCGTCCGGCCCTGGTGCGAGCCATGGTACAGAGCGAGAGGGAATGGGAAGCCGTCACCTCCTTCTGCGAAGCAGTAATGCTCGCGAAGGAGGAGGCGGGGCGCGTGAGGGAGTGGCAGTCTCTGCGCCCTCACGTCCCTAGCCGCCGCAAGAGGAGACGCCCCGGGCGTCGGGAGTCAATAGCGAACTCCCGGCCACCGTAGGCGCGAGCTTGCGGGTGGCGAGCAATGGGTAGCTCGCCGCCCGGTAAGGACCAAGCTCGGGTCGACGGCGCGCAGTGTTCCACGCGCGCCTCAAAGAGATGTCAGCAGCAGTGTAGGGGTCTACTAGGACCGATGCCTGCCGGGGTCGCGTGATTGTTCGAAAGAGATACCGTGACCCTGGCACATGGGCAACTGATGGAACACGGGTGGGTTTTAGTCAGTAAAATTCTGACACGCCCTCCCGCTCCGCCCAGAGCGGGAGAAGTCATTTGATGATTTCCCATCCTGAAAAAAAAAAAAAAAAAGGGTTGATCGTAGAAGGGTGAAAATTGAGGATTGTATGTATTTTTGTATGTTGTATCATAAAAAAAATAGAAATTAAAAATTTTGTCTATAAAATAAAATAAAAAAATTAGGGGTGGACTACCCCTAACATTTAGGGGGATGAAAAATAGATGTTGGCCGATTCTCATAGATATATGTACGTATGTAGATATAAGTACAAAAAATTTCATCAAAATCGGTCAAGCCGTTTCGGAGGAGTATGGCAACGAAAACTGTGACACGAGAATTTTATATATTAGATTACACCCAGACACAGAACAAATGATTGTGCTCATCACACAAAGATTTGTCCTGGGTGGGAATCGAACCCACGACCTCAGTCTTAGCAGTCAGGGTTACTAACCACTAGACTAACAGGCCAGTCAAATGAAAAATGAAGATGCCAGTCAAATGCTGATGTTCATAAAGATGATAATGATCAGAATAGGATAGCTATTACCGACTTTAACTGCAGGAATGTCTCGAATTTTTCTGAAAATTCTACCATACATTAGATAGATAGATGGATATAACCCTGTAGATTATGAACTCCATTATAATAATAAAACCTGCATTGAGCGTGGTAAAAAAAATGATTGTATCTTCTTTTTGGCACAAGAAACTTGCACCAAGGTGCAAAAAAAAAATGGTGATAAGAATTAGCCTTTAATAGTAAAGGTCGATTCTCATCACCATTTTGATTACGAGTTCGCAATCGACCTGAATACGTTTCGATTCATTTAGATTTATCTACACGTATTTTTGACGTGTTGATAAATTTAGGTGAAAAATCACAATAATTTTCCAGTTGTTCATCGATATTATAATGTAAACTTTCTCATGATGCTTTGAAAGCAATGCTTGCAAATGGCATTCCTCAAAATATACAGGATTTTTTTTAACGAGTGCTCAAATTTTTTTGGTGGTTCATTATCAGTAATAGACCACGTTTTCAATTATTTTTTCAATAGTTTATTTTTTATTTTTATACGACCTTAAATCAATAAACTGTGGACACCATACATATTTCGTAGTATAATATTGACAATAGCAATAGGTCAGTAACCGCGCGCTGGCGTAGGTACTTCGAACTTCTTAGAATTTTGACCGATTGAACAGCTGGTTGGTCGTTCACCTTCACTGCCGCGCCGGTGCTACGCGCAAGTTACCATAAAAACCAGTTTCAAAATAAAAACTGCATGCTTATTATAACTCGTTTAAGTTTAAAGGGAAATGCCCATTTAATAAAGAGGTTTTGGCCAAGTGATGCCCACGCAAGAAATAAATTATAGGCATTAGGGCTGACATCATAGGTAAAGAAGCAACCACTATTTTTTACATAAAACTTGGTGGGACTTTTAGAAACCATATATAAAAATTAAAGGTTACAATAAAAACACTTTTAGTTTTTTTATTCGTTCTCATTTAAATAAATGACAAGCACGCCATCTAGGAATTGGGTTCACAATACACAGCTATAAAATACAACTTAAGTTGAGACAAAACAAACTACAACTATTTCTACGGTCTCCTTGTCACTAAACAACCGAATTATTTAATTCAAATCTATCTTACACAGCTATGCAATATAAGTTACTGAGTATGTATGTACCTCGCATGTTTTTTATAGTAAGTTACTTGATGTGGTGCAAATCATTGCTGTAATACAGACCGAACTTCCACATTGCTTAGGTAAATCTCTTAAGTCTTCGTGTATCTACGCCACAATTAACACAGAGAGGGCTCCGTGGTAAGCTAGTAAGTTCGTGTAAATCAGGTTCAGGTACAGGTCCGACACCATTGGCAAGCCGGTGTCGTCGCGGGAGGCGGGTACAGAATCCAAAGTAAAGCCAAGGTCATCATCGGGAGCGGTTACAGGGTCCATATTCGTAATCAAAGTCGTCAAAAATCAAATAGAAAAACGCAATAGAAAATAAATCACGATTCGCAAGAACACACAACACCAAACAAAATGTGAAATGTCAATTAGTTGTCAACTACGATTTATTATTGACGTAGGGATGCGATATGACATCGATTTACCGAAAAATCTGTAAATCAATTAAAAAAAAAAAACTGGAGACACGCAATCGGTTCAATAGATCGCGTTCAGAAGCCCGGAAATGAAGAAACATCTTTTTTGTTTCTAAAAAAAACAACAAAGGTGAAACAACTATATAATAAAAGAAGGTTTTCCAAAAATCAATGTTTGAAACCGGTTTTATTTAGTGTATCGATTGTGTGTTTCAGTAATGTTTGCCATCCCTACTCAGGATTGACAATCAACCGGAACTGTTAGATAATAAAATAAACGATTGAATGTTTTTATTAAATCGGCTTTTAATTCCGGAGTTTTCATAACAAATAAGTAATAGCAATATTTTAGTTATTAAATGGGTATTTTTTCGGTATTTACCACATTGATGGGCAGAACATGGCCAAGAATGAGCATCTCCCTTTGCGCACTGGATAAAAACTTATCCGGTATAGAAAGGTCAAAGTCAAAGCATTTATTTCAAATCCTACTTCCTATCCTACTAATATTATACGTATAAATGCGAAAGTTTGTATGTATGGATGTATGGATGCGTGGATGTTTGTTACTCTTTCACGCAAAAACTATTGAATGGATTTGGATGAAATTTGGAAAACAGTTAGTTTATAACCTGGATTAACACATAAGCTAATTTTTATCCCGGTAGTTCATTCCCGCGGGATATTTTCCGACCTCCACGCGGGCGAAACCGCTGGCAAAAGCTAGTATACATAATAAGAAAAAGTTGAAGCATTTATTTCAAATAGGCACATAAATGGGATGTTTCCATTCTTTACGTCCAGCACCATACGGAACAAAATACAAACTTTTACAATCATAATAATTAGGATACTGTAAAATCATGTAGTATGTATAATCGTGCACACGTTGCCAAAATAATTTCAATAATTTGGAACAAAACCTATTTGAACGTAAACATTGACATCTGCCGACCCAATGCGTAGGCACATAGCACCTGTATGAGTCACGTACATCATAACTTGTCGGTTATGGTGGAACGTGGAAAGACTAGGATGTCGGATTTGCATACGAACGGAATTGTCGTGAGAGAGGATTTAAAGGCTTATTTACATGAGGACAATTTCTCGCGTTGAATATGCGATTGTTGGAACGAGATAAAGAAGCGAAAGAGATATCTTTTGAGTACTTTTCCTAGATCCATCTCTTTATAAACTTACAAAATGTTATACAAATGTGCGTGTGTTACCAGGGCATAAAATCAATCAATGAACTTGTTAAGTCATTAATGCACTCTGTAATCGGTATTTCGTTTTAGTTTTGATTGCCATTATATAATTGCCAATGTTGTAACATCGAGTTCTATTGTCTTTGGTCTTTAGCCTTTTTTGAGTGGGAAATCATTAAATGACGTCTACTGCTCTGGGTGGAGTGGAAGAGCGTGTCAGACTTTTACTAACAACCGTGTTTCTTCAGTTGCTTATACCAAGGCCACGGTAACTCTTGCGAATAAAATCCACGACCCTGGCAGGTTTCGGTCCTACCCAGTGACGTGCGGTCCATATAGGCAAAAAGACACTGCAGACCCTAGACGTAATAGATCTAGATCTGGACTAATTACTAATATTTCAAGAATAAAAGAATAATAGTAATTAATAAAATTATTCAAAAAGTTTAAACGCCTGATATAACGCGTAAAAGTAATTAACTGTAAAAAATAGAATCTCTCATCTAAAACTCATTCAAATTATAATAAGCTTTATCTGCTAGAAAATAATAACACTATAGGGTAGGTACTTTTAATCCCGGAAAAACGTTCGCGAGGTTATAAAAAAATGTTACGTCCCTGATATTTACGCGAGCGATGTCGCGGGCAAAAGCTAGTAAAGATATCAAGCATAGAGACAGAATAATAGCCTCTCAAGAATCGAATTAAAATACAAATAAAGCTTGATAGTCCACCAGATGTTTAAGAGATAACTTTGGCGAACCACAATTGCTATACCTCACGGTCACGTTCACGTAGTACGTGCCTTTCAGCAATTACATTATACCCGTCATTCAAAGTATTTCGAAGTCACCTACATAGATTAAAATGGGCAAGGGGTGGTATAACATGCCGAATATGAAGCCACTATTTAAAAACCCATCAAAACACACATTTATTCTTTTTCACAGTAGGTATGGTGTATGGGGCCGCCCATTAATCACGTGATGTTTGTTTTGGCATTTTTGAACCCCCCTTGGTGATACATGGTGAGGTTAAAGACTACCCTATATCACGTGTATTTTTTAGTACCTACAATGTTTTTTTTTTTTACATTTCTAAAATACAGGTGTAAGTATAATCTAATTTTATTATAAAAGATAATTACACGTGATGTATTACTACACCACCTCACCCCCTTTGTGATTTTGTTTGGACCCCCCTCTGTCAAGCCTCACGTGATTAATGGACAGCCCCTATGCAGCTCAATACCAGTATTTTACATGGAGCGACTGCCATTTTGACCACCACAAACAAGTTATTAGATAACCTTTGGTAAGACTGGTTGTTAGACTTCTCGGAATTCTGACCACCTGTAATGACCGTCAAAGAATCACGAAGAATAGCTGGAACCAACGTCTTAACGTACAGTCAGTGCCCTGCATTACCTGACCCCTTTTCCTCATTTCTTCTGTGTAGGAGGGGTCAGGTAATGCAGGGCACTGACTGTACTTTCAGAGCAACAAGAAGGTCTTAGTATGTAAAGATGTTCACCCATCCACGGACTAACCGCGGCAAGCGTAGCTTAGCCTGATCGATTGAACTGCGCGGCTGTTATTACTTAACCGCAACATTTGTTGAATGACGTGCATTAGCAAACTAAAGGAAATTTTGTAAAACGAGCGAAGGTGGCATTTGCTTTGAAATACGACAATATAGTCTAGATAGATAAGTTATATTGGTTTGTTATACGACCATGGGAGTACAAACTCTCCAAACTTATATTGGAAAACAGATTTAAATAATCTGTACATAACCAGTAACTTGTCCCTGTGACTGCGATACCGACCTGTAAGTCACGTCCACATACGGACGTGCCTTTCCGTCATTGCATTACACCCGTCACTGAAACGCACCCACATAGATTAGAAAGGACAATAGGCGGGTATGACCGACATTCATATTTGAGTAGAGGACACCTCGATGAACAAGAGATGTGTTACAGTAAAGCTCATGTTATACCTGAGGTGAAACATGCGTAAACGTGGCTGAGCAATTCAATTGTTTTAAAATAAAAATTGCGCTTCAAATTAAATCGTAAATAGTCATGCGAGTGTCGAATTAGGGCTTCAAATACCGTTATTTTGGAAAACCGGTATGGTTGACCCCGGTATGATACCGGTACCAGAGTGGTCTCTGGTATCGGTATTATACCTCGCAAACATATTATGAGATATATTGTACGCGCCTGGTACTTGAATCTGTACCGATTTTTATTAGGTGGAGTACCAGTATCTAACTGGACTTGCTACTCAGATAACGAAATATCAAGAAGTAGTGGTAAAAAAAATGTGCTTCTGACACTGGTTACACTCCCTGGTTTGAATTTCGTCCCACATCCCACGTAGAATTTAACTCAGTTAGGTTCTTGAAACCTTTCTGAGATAAAACTGGTAATGTGTCTCAAGATTTGTGGGTAGTATAATATCAATTTGGTGAGTTACCTGCAACTTTTTATAATACTATCAACTCACTTCTAATCACAAAAAAAAATAACTTTCTTCCTATTTGCGTATCGATAGCAATTTATATACAGTCAGCCCATTTGACTAGGAGCTTGCCACTTTCAGTAGCGTCCATCAACTCCTGTACCATGCAGACAACAGGACATGCTGGACACGATACCAAGTGCCTCATTGTTTATGACACAACACCACATTTACACTCCAAGACGGAGTCATCTGTGAATCTTCACCTGAGCAGGTTTTATATGCTTTGACCTGAGACCAAGTCAATTTAAAGACTTTCAGGTAAGTCAATGCAAATCATGAGTAGTTTACGAGATTTTCAGCAGATGGAACGAATGGGTTTGGTAGGGAAGCACTATCTCGCCCACAGCTTAAGCCTTTAATAAAATATTATTATGAACAAGATGAAACAGAAACAATAATAAAAACATATTCTATATAAGCAGCGATAATTCAAATTTTCTCTCCTTTCTGTATTATTTTTTAACTAGCTTCTGCCCGCGACTTCGTCCGCGTCAAATTTTTGCTCCCTGACTCTTCCCGTGGCATCGAATTGCCTGCCAGGTACCGTCCATTTTTTAGAATAGAATAGAATAGAATTTTATTGTCTCCAGTATTACAGCTAGTAGTAGGTACACACATACACAAAACTATAATACTGGAAGCAAAAGGTTTAAACTTCAGCATTATGCTTAGATCCCCCTTGCAGGTTTCTAAGCGCTGGTTTTCAGCTTAAACCCTTGGCTCCTGTTTACAAAAAATAAATTAAATTTAGTAACAGCGGATTAATAATAAAAAAAATATAAGCTAAATGTAAATTACAAGATGATCATACATTAATAATAAATTGAATTAGGAAAAAGAAACAGTTTGTGGCGACTGGCTTTTCTAATAATACAATAATAAGAAACAGAAAAAGAAAAGAAATAATTAAATATTTGGAAAAATTACTGAACGACTATGGGCATATTTCAGAGTAATTTGGTGTTATTTTTTTGATATTCGAAGACTAATAGTTTACACTTTTGTTTGAAACTTATTGCGTTTTTAATGCTTCGAAAGGGGGGTGGTATATTGTTCCAAATCTTTGATGCTGCATATTTGAAACTGCCCTTATACCCTTTAGTTTTGTGTCTCGGTATCATTAGGGTTCCATTCACCTTTGATCTGGTATATAAGCTGTGTGCGTCCTTACACCAAGATAATTTATTATACAGGTATGGCGGGCTTTTACTTGCAATAATCCTGTGTGTGAAACACAGCAAGTGTAGATTGCGTCGCGATTCCATGTTATGTTGTCCCTTGTCAGTTATAATAGGGGAGATGTGCGATCTTCTTGGGACTTTATAACAGAAGCGTATGCATGCATTCTGGACCCTCTGTATGCATTGTTTGGTCTTTTAAAAGAGCCTGGGTCCATACACTACGTCACAATAGTTGAATGGTGAAAGTACGAGCAGGTCTGATAGGATTTTTCGTTGCTGCTCCGCTCCTTTTGATTGTAACGTGATGTTATATAGCCTATATTAAAGTATTCTATGTCCGTCTCCTGGTTGTAAGCTACCTTCCCACCAATTTTTAACCAAATCGGTTCAGCCGTTCTTGAGTTATAAATAGTGTAACTAACACGACTTTCTTTTATATATATAGATAGATAGATTGAAGGAGAAAAGAATGGCAACCGTCACTTCGTGGAAAAGGACGCTGCAGTGTTTTTGCACTCTAAGTGGCCACACCTTTCCCGAGAATTTAGTAATATAAAATAGAAGAATTCTATAAAATAAACATAATATAAAAAAATGCCTTTATTCTCCGAACGGGGTACTTTGAGTTGAATTATTCAATAAGTAGTTCAGTTTTAATTTTACGCGGTAGTTTTTGCTTGCTAATTACACTAGTATATTTTATTTGCCAGTCGATATTTTTGAAAAGTGTAGGGATCAAATACTTATTTGTTCTTTGCCATAGTGATGTTTTACTTGTGATCGTACGATTATACGTTCCCTAACGCTTCTAATATTGTAAGTGATCTGTACTTGTCTTATCTACACGGTAAGCACCTCACATACAACAAAAAGCTCCGCATAATTTTCTTAACACTCATGCTTTCATTTAACAAGGTATTTCATAATACGAATGTAGAACGATTTCATACTGTTCAGGAATGTTTTGAAGTATTTTACTCATAGCTTACCGAAGACTCGGCGAGAGCAAAATAAATGACACACAGCGTTGCCTACTCTACGGTGCCTTCAGGCTATAGAACTTCTGTCAGGGTTGCGGGTTTGTTTGAAAGAATTACCATGGCTCTGGCATAGGCAACTGAAGGAACACGGGTGAATTTTAGTCAGTAAATGATGATTTCCTACAAAAAAAAGAAAAGATTATAGAACTTCCTTTAATTTTGTATCTATATGAATGTATGTATAGTTGATATACCAAATTAATGCACCTACTTTTCCATTATTAAACTAGAATATGCGCCAAGCCCACGGGGTGCCATTTATGGCCACCCTTATTACAAAAACAACGGGACTAAAGCGTGACGGAATAATATAAAATGAAAACGAGTAGGTAGGTCCAGGGGTTTTTACATTTAAATAGACAGGAAACGTTTCATTATAGACGAGGTACTCTTGAAAAATTAAAACATGTACGGTTGGACGACCTCGCCAAGAACTCGTTCTTTACGCGATACTCGCACGGAAACTTACAAAAAATATTGTACAGTACAATACAATACAACACTAATACAACAACAAACAATACAACACACAACAACAACATACAATACTAATATTACAGGCATCATACGTGTACTAGTAATATTTGTAATCAGTCTTATCAGTTTCTGATACCGGTAACAATAATATAGGTACTACGCTGATACCGGTATTACACATTGGTTGCATTGGCCAATAGTGCCAAAGGAGGCTGAGACAGACTGAATGCGGAAGGTGGAGGGCAAGGTGCTATGGTGCAGCCAGGAAAAGCTTATGTTCAGCAGTGGACTGTGTTAGGTTTATTTATTGCCACACATTCAGTTACCCCCAATACCGACAAATCAGGTACAGTTTACCATTTTACGGGTGATATAATTGGACAGATTGTGAACGCTATCGGTAAGTGCAGGTTCATTAACAATTATTATTAACAATCGAAAAATAATACGTTATATTGAAAACAGTATGATAAAGTTCTAAATTTATTGACAGTATTGACGCAATTCCGTAACAGCCACGGCGAATCAATGAAAATATTAACTCGTTCCTGGCCATGTAACATACAGACCTACTGAAAACCAGCGTAGGAATACTAGTAGAGTTACGTTTTAACCCTTTGGATGCGTAAACATTAAAACAAATTTCGTTTATGTACTCTCATACTTGTAAATACATTTTTAAATATTTTTGAAATAAAACACATTTAAAAATATAAAGATAATGGGATAAAATATCAAGAGTACGTCCAAGCTACCGGTGGTTTCTAGAGACACGAATATCATCACGAAGTAATTCATGTCGAGGAGTAGTACCTTCTGAATAAGGCCCTTGATTCAACTGCCCTATTTTATTTCATCTCCCGCTCTGGGTTAATTGGTGTCAGACTTTTACTGACTAAAACCCACCCGTGTTAGTTCAGTTGCTTGTGCCAGGGCCACGATAACTCTTTCGAACCAATCCGCGGCAAGTGCAACTGCCTAGCGAGGCAACTGGCCATCACGCCACTGGCCGATACGACAATCACCACAATGCCAGCCGAGCTCACGTTCCACATGCCAACTACCTTGTATGCTAAGTCGAGATATTTTATCCAAATATCTTGTTACTAGCTTTTGCCCGTGACTTCGTTTGCGTAAATATCAAAAGTAGCCTATGTCCTTTCTAGGGGTTCAAACTTACCCCGTACCAAATTTTGATCAAAATCGATTTAGTAGTTTAGTCGTGAAAGCGTAACAGACAGACGGAGTTAGTTTCGCATTTATAATCTTAATCTTCTTATTATCTATATGTTTATAAATTATGCGTCACGTTGTTTGTCCGGCATGGACTCCTAAACTACTTAACCAATTTTAATAAAATTTGCACACCGTGTGCAGTTTGATCCAACTTAAAAGATAGGATAGTTTTTATCTCAATTACTGATTTCAATATTTGAAAATTAAATATTTTTTATATGACAATATATGTGTTCATTGGTTAGTTCTATGAATTCCTAATAGATGGCGTGGGTTTCAATTTCTAGATAATCGTCTTTACATGCTTAGATGTTTTAAACTACGCAAAGGATTTAACATGGTTTTCACCAATAGACAGGGTGAATCAACAGTATTAGTATAGATATAGAAGTATAAATTACCGATCCCAAACACAGTTCATTCACACGTCTCTTGAAATAAGGCGATAACACACAAAAACAAAGACTTATACCATTACCCCTTATTACATAAAAGCTTTTACCTTGAGGTTTTATTGGTGGAAGTAATGTAAGAAAAACAGATTTTTATCTGATTATCTTTACGACTCGTTCGAATCCAATGAGGATAAAACTTTACGGTTTTTGTTGGCGTGGTCGGGAAAATGTGGTTTGTAGTTGTAAGAATTACCTTTGCGAATCGCATTGATTTTTAAGCGTGGGTTGATTTACAATATGGGTAGTTATCTCTTCTGTAAACTCTATAAATACTCAAGAAAGTTGCATTTAAGTTGTGTGAAGTGAACCATATATATATATATATATGTATGGTCGGTTTAATTGTCTCTGTGACCCTTTTCTCCTTCAAACTGCGCAACGGATTAGGATGCGGTTTTCCCTATCATTTATAGAAGTAAATCCGCAACGTAAATGTGTATAATACAGTAATGTAGATTTACACATAGTAAATAAATCTCAATATTTTTCAAGTTATCAAAAGCTTGTGAAGCTGAAGTGTTTCGCCACTTTAGAATAAATAAATAAAAACATCCTCTTTTTAAACTAACTCAAGCATTTGTAGTAAATAAACTAAAGCAATTTACAACTGTATTGTAGCAAATCGCTACGCAGTTTTGGGTACTACGAACAATTTCGTCGTAGCAAAGAGCTTCGCACGTAGCACTACGCCTACGCACGTAGCGTCGCGCCTACGCGTACGAAATTGCTATGTACATGTGAGCCGAAAAATGTGAACACGTACTCGATTACGCCGTCTATTAATTTGAATACTGATTTATATCGCTTAATAAGCTTTTAATGTTTAACTCTCAGTACACAGGCCTTCTCTTTTTGAGAAGAATACCACTTTTCACAGACATGGTAAACTAGCGGCTTACTTTTACTTCATACAGGTGCATCTTGGCGATTTTTAAAAACATCTAGATTTCTGTGCTCTATTTATCTATGATAAATTAAATTAAAGTTATACGCTTTTACCTTTCGGAATAAATACGAAAAAAAAAGATAAAAGATAGCGAAAGGTTCATCAAAATCAATTAATATACTTAAAATTGTACAGTAAATACGTTCATGCCGCATTTGAGAGTAGGATCGCTTTTGATGTCCGCTGATCAATGATAATGCCAACAAACGAACCATCACCGCGCCATCAAGCCGTTGACACGTGTCACTTGTGACCCAAATCGATAAATTAATTAGTAAACAAAATATGGGCCAAACGTCGTTATCATAGAAATTTTGATTGACCTATGTAATTTTTTTTATTAAAATTAAGCACAAAATGTAGTGTAAAATCATACATAATGAATTACAGAATGAATGTAGACTATTATCCTACTATCCCCCTTATAAAAAGAGTTTCTGTGATTCGATATTTAGGTGTATGTATGTGAGCTACTGAAAACAGTGGTGGCCCAGTGGTATCGGCCCCGACTTACGAGTTGTAGGTCGTGAGTTCGAACCCAGGCAGGCGCTTTACTTTGTGTAAATAATTTTATCACCACTGCTTTCAAAACGGTGAAGGAAAACATCGTGAGGAAACCGGCATGTCCTAGAACCAAAAATTCGAAGATATGGCATCATCATCATCATCATCAGCCAATAGCAGTCCACTGCTGGACATAGGCCTCCCCAATTGCACGCCACTCAGCTCGATTTTCGGCAACTCTCATCCAGCTGCTACCAGCCACCCTGCGAAGATCGTCGCTCCACCTAGCCTGAGGGCGTCCTACCTTACGTTTGCCGATTCGCGGTCTCCACTCAAGAACACGTCTATCCCAACGGTCATCGGTTCGACGGCTAATGTGGCCGGCTCATTGCCTCTTCAGCTTGCTAATCCTGTGAGCTATGTCGACAACTTTGGTTCTCTCCGGATCACCTCATTCCGGATTTTGTCCCTCAGAGATTCTCCAAGCATAGCTCGTTCCATAGCTCGCTGAGCGACTTTAAATTTGTGTACTAGCCGTACCGTGAGTGTCCACATTTCGGCTCCGTAGGTGCCACCAGTGGTCTCGAACGTCATAGAGCGAGATCGGTAGAATTGCCAGCTAAAAACGGTAAATCGGTAAATGACAAAAAAAAAGACAATCAAATTCGTTTATTTATTTTAAAAAACTTACAGACTAATTTATAACAATCATACTTAAGTAACGAAGTCTTGAACCTACCGAAAAATCGGTAGGTTCGAGACCACTGGTCATAACAGGTAGGAAGACATGTGACATCCGCCAACCCGAAATGGGCCTGCGTGGTGGATTACGGCCCACTCCCTCGCACCAAGAGGAGGCCTGTGTCCCAGCAGTGAGAACAATATAGACTGATGATGATGACGATGTGAGCTACTCAAACACGCTAAAACGGTTGAACAGATTTCACGATCAGATTAAGCTTGTCGCGATTGGCCCGTAGATCGGTCATGATGGCCATATTTACATGTTAAGAGTCTTCAGTGCCTCGGAAAGCACATTTAGCTGTTGGTTCCAGCTGTAGGTCGTGGATCTTTAAGAGTTTTTTTTTGGATGGTAAATCATCAAATGACTTCTCCCGCTCTCGGCGGAGCGGGAAGGCGTGTCAGACTTTTACTGACTAAAACCCACCCGTGTTCCATCAGTTGCCCATGTGCCAGGGTCACGGTATCTCTTTTGAACAATCACGCAACCCCGGCAGGCATCGGTCCTAGCATACCCCTTCAGCGCTGCTGACATCTCTTTGAGGCGCGCGTGGAACACTACGCGCTGTCGACCCGAGCTTGGTCCTTACCGGGCGGCGAGCTACCCATTGCTCGCCGCCCGCAAGCTCGCGCCTACGGTGGCCGGGAGTCCGCAATCGACTCCCGACGCCCGGGGCGTCTCCTCCTGCGGCGGCTAAGGACGTGAGGGCGCAGAGACTGCCACTCCCTCACGCGCCCCGCCTCCTCCTTTGCGAGCATTACTGCTTCGCAGAAGGAGGTGACGGCTTCCCATGCCCTCTCGCTCCGTACCATGGCTCGCACTAGGGCCGGACGCGAGAGGTCGCCACCGCATCTTTAACAGTGTTTACATGTCCTCAGAAGTCCGAAAGTCTGACAATCAGTCTTATCAAGGGGTATCGTTCTATGCACTACTTAACTCGGTTGTGGAGGTCACATAGGCAATCGTTCCATGTAAAATACATCAACGTTCAACTTCATTCAATAAATGCAGTAACAATGTATTCAGTAAAGTTATTCAGCTACATTTGGTTTATCTGGAAGCCGTCCCCGGCTAGGCAGATGAGTTCCGAAAACACCAACCGAAACATCCTTGTTATTGTATAAACCACCTTATCCCGTTGTGACGAGGTACACTATTTAATATTACTAGTGATCGCCCATTGGTTGAAATTCGACCGTACTAAAAAAAAAATATATATAAAATAATATGGTTATATTTGACATTCAGTAACACTATAGGCAAATTGTTGACACTGTACTACTGTGGAGAGGGTTTGCTGGCGGGATGGTGATGGCCAGGACCAGGACGTAGGTGTAATGAGTAAAGAATACTTCTTCAGGACTGTCTTCTTTATTCTCTTAATACTTCTTAACTGCTGGATATGGAATGAATAATCACAGAAATTTGCTCTGTTTTTATAGAATTTTCCCTATTATTTTTAATAAATTATGACAGTTCAAAATGTCATAATTATAACCAGCCTATACAATCGTGAGGCATACAATCTCTATAGTTTGCACACGACACTAAGTTTTGTATGGGAAACTTACTAATGCCATACTTGACACTCTCCATAAAACCACAAAAAATATTTCATAAAAATCTAAATTAAATTCCTATCATCGCTAATACAAATAATATTAAAGACAAATATTCTCGATATGATCATAGATTTTAAAAATGAAATAGGTTATATATCTATAAAATTAATTTATTACCTATGGTTATACTTGACATTCAGTAAGACTATAGATACAAAATATCTATGCATGTGTGTATTAAACACACGGTAACGAATAGTAGTGTGTGTAACGTGTTATTTATTGAAAATAATGTATTTTTACACATAATTTAAATAAAAATTAGCATTCGTCACTTCTTTTCTGTATAAACTATAAGTGTGCGAAATTTCATACTCCTCCGTCCGCCCAATTTTCATAAAAAGGGATCCAAAGTTTTCGCTTCACGTATTAATATATAGATAATCGGCCCAAAATATTCCCACTGCTGGGCTATAGGTGCCTCAATCAATAAGTGGGGCGTAATCCACCATACGGGTGCAAAGCGAGTTCGTAGATATCACATGTCTCCGAATTTTTCGTTCTAGAACATCCTAGTTTCGTCACGATGTTTTGGTTCGCCGTTTTTGAGAGCTGTAGTGATTAAATAATGTGCACAAAATAAGTCTACAACTCGGTAAGTCATGTTCGTTACCACCGGGCCACCCCTGCTCTCAGTTGAACTATGCACAGAAATAGTTATCTAATTTATTGTGATTTATGCATCGTGATGCTTGTCCCTCAACTGTTTACGAGTAGGTTTTTTGAACTGTGCGTTTGAACACATTGCGTTGTGAAACCTCATTGTAATAATCAGCTGCACCCCGTGTTTCCACCTGCATATCGGGATTAGAGTATTCTATGTACGAATTCAGGTCATGGTCTACTCATGTAATAAATTTCATACCATTACAGCGTAACAAATAAACAAAAATATTTTATTTGCACACGCACAGCAAATATAAACCATAAATAAAGAACATTTGTGTCCAAAGACCACTGAAAAAAAAAATCATGAACACTTTTAAGTATATTATTATATTACACCTAACCGAACCAAATAGTGAAACAATAAAAACTAAAAAAAACCGGCCAAATGCGAGTTGACTCGCGCACCGAGGATTTCGTACATACCTGTAGGTATCCTCGGTTTATGCATAAGGTTTATGTTTATGACATTAAATGTTTTTTTTTTTTAAATTTTTATATTTGTGTTGATTGAATTAAAGGTAAATTGCGGTTTACGATTTATGACGTATTAAAAAAAAACTACTTACTGGATCTCGTTCAAACCAATTTTCGTTGGAAGTTTATATGGTTATGTATATCATATATTTTTTTTAGTTTTACCATTCTTTTATTTTAGAAGTTACGGGGGGGGACACACATTTTACCACTTTGGAAGTGTCTCTCGCGCACACTATTCAGTTTAGAAAAAAAATATATTAGAAATCTCAATACCATTTTTGAAGACCTATTCATAGATTTTCATCAAACCCATACGTGTGGGGTACACGTATGGGTTTGATGAAAAAAAAAAATTCAGTTTCAGTTCTAAGTATGGGGAACCCCAAAACTTATTGTTTTTTTTTTCTATTTTAGTGTGAAAACCTTAATGCGGTTCACAGAATACATCTACTTACCAAGTTTCAACAACATAGCTCTTAGAAGAAGTTTCGGAGAAAAGTGGCTGTGACGTACACGGACAGACAGACAGACAGACAGACATGACGAATCTATAAGGGTTCCGTTTTTTGTTATTTGGCAACGGAACCCTAAAAAGAAAGACTTTTATTACGATATGATGATATTGTGATATTTGACAAAAGAAACACAAAAAACAAAACGTTCCCGTTATAATATAAAGGTCGATGTGAATATGAGTGTTATAGATACAAGTCTACTAATCCAGATACAACAGCCTTGATGTTTAATATGTTTTTTTTTTTTTGTTTTTATTAGTCTTTATTTACAGAATTTCACCAGCATTCGAAGAAAATACCACCTCACTTTACACAAATTTGCCACACAGCGGTAAGCTATGTAAACCCACACAAATATGTATAAGACCCATTTGTGTGTGAAAACGGATCGGAACAGCGCTGTCGAAGCAGTATGTGATAAGCTTGAGTTTATGCATTATGTATTAAATTGACTATATTATTGTATGTAGTTAGAGAAACTATGGAGGGTGGAGCAATTGGGGCAAAATTTACGTACGGGAATGTATTTTTTGGGCAAGAGGGTCAGAATTTTGTAGGATAGAAATACACTGGTTTCGTACGTCGGGTGACCACTGAAAATCAGCGCTGTGCTGTGGGTCCATAGCACAGCATTATGCTGAGCTATAGCCATCGTGTCACATTCATAACGTGCAGCTGCCGATAATTTCTGATCTGTGCGTGATTTTAAGTCTAGTTTGTTTATAATTTTCTTCATTGTTAGATTTAATTACAACATCTTTTTACGCACGTATCGTATTTTTGTGGCAAATAAACCTACTTTGATTTATTATTTGATTACATTTACTATAATTTTAGTCGAGTCTAAGGAACAGGGTTTTAATCGATAAATCTTTAAAATAATAATGGAAATAGTAATGGAAAATCCTTATAAATATTATGTTAATGGAAACGTTATATAGTTTACGTATTGTTAATTTCGTGTTATGCAATATTATTAATTAACACGATTTTATTTTCTGTAAGTAGGTTTGTACAAGCACTGCTACACGACAAATGCCAGTGTCAGTGTCCCAGACGAAAATAAAGATTTTCTATAGAAACTAAAACAAAGTAATGAACGAGACAAAACTAATTAAAGAATAAACCATTTGTAAAGTGAGTAGTACTTGTTGCCTTGTGTTGGAAAGTGGGTATAAAAGTGTCGAGTTGAGTTCCTAGCGTATAAAATATTTCATAATTAGAAGTGCAAATAAAATATTCCTCGCTGCAAATTGAAGCCTGGTTTAAAGAGTGAACAATTCTAGAAATACATTTGTAATAATTAAAGTTTGACCTATTAGTTTTTACGAAACTTTCAATGTATAACTCTGTGGACAATGTTGTTGGTTACACATTTATACTCCTTTTTAAATTTGAGTTCTATGCCATAACATTGTTATGTGTAACCGTTTATTTTCCGAAATAAAATTTAATATCTGTATACCCTAAAGGGCCGCGCAAATATGTACAAACCCAAAACTGCTGCTGTGTTGCTGAAGATACTTTTTCAAAAACCCAATTTTAAATGCAAGCATAAACTAACAAGACGGTTCACTTTAAAAGCTTTCATTTAGAACTTTAACACTTTGTTAAAAACTTTTTGTTCGTACTGTACATACTAGCTCTCGATCTTTGACAGCACCTTTCTACTTGGATGCAACTTTTCCGGGATCCGTATGTTAGAATGAAAAACAGAACCCTAATTGGATCACTCGTATTTCTTCTATCACATACCCATAACATCACAACTATATGAAATTGCTAAGCCTGAAATATCTTTTAATGTAATAAAAATATTCTAAACATACAGTTCGATATTTCCGAATTGTCTACCGTTTATAATTCGTAGTTTAAATTTTCTACCAAGAGAGTGCCCGACTCCGATGCAGTACCAAGTGATCATCTTTTTGTTCAAACTGGTTTTATTCATAAACCTTTAAAAACGAAATCACCAAGGTGACAAACTTAAATATAAATTCACAGCTTCTGTAATTCAATTACCAAAATATTTTTTGGAACGAATTTCCTTATCGCGCTTTGCGAAAGGGGGCTAGACGGAAAAAAATTAAGACCAAAAGTTGTAACGACACTTTTTGCTATAGTTGTAAGCCGTGCGGCGTGCGCGTGTTTCTCAGTCTGTCTGTCTCTCTCATAGAAAGCAAGCCAGTTATTTTCGTTTCGTCTTTCTATTTCGCATTGAACAGTGTGGTGTCGCGACGATTATTTTTGTTGAGTGTATACAGGTTTTTTGTTCATAATAAATAATTAATCGAAAGGAACTTCGTCCCATCCGGGTGTCCCTTGACACCTCTCAAGTTTTTTTTATTAATTTTAGTTTTTTGGCTAAGCTGCGATGGTTTCCTATATATTCCAAATACATACTACAATTCTACACTACCAATTCTTACAGAAACCTTTAAAAGTATCTCAGTAATCCGTACATTACCGCAGGATATATTGCAAGGGTGTGCTCGCGATCGATTACTGGCGGCAGAACGTGAAGATGCGCCAAAGTTCGGTTTATTAGTTACACGGATGGTGTCATATTGAAGGGAAGCCGGAACAAAAATATAGTTTAGTTTAGTTTATAGGTTCATTAAGAAAAAAAGTTTTTCAGTATTGAGGTGTGACCGAGATCCCGGACTAGGATACCCTGTGTCGCACGAATCACGATCCAATCTCTTTCAACATATAAAATGAATTTATAGTAAACAAAAGCTTAAAATTACTAAAACTACAGACTAAAAGGATGTGGGCATGTGACGAGTGTATGTTTGAAATAAATCTTAGTGTTTTGTGCTTATAAGTGTGACAAGTGTTGTTTTGTATTATTGACTTTCCGTAATAATGAAAAGTAAATTGCTTATTAGCTCATGGTTTTTAAAAGCCTGTTCAATTTTTGCTTTTAAATCTGAATTATCGTCATCAAAATTTCAGCCGAAAGATGTCAATGCTGGACATAGGCCTCCCACAAACACCGCCACTTCAAACGATTCTGTTCTTCACACCTCCTGCGGATTCCTGCGGCCTTCACCAGATTATCGGTTCACCTTGTGGGCGACCTTCCAGTCTTGTCCATGAATCTGATTAGTTGTGTATTATTTCCTCTGCTGGCACACAGGCTTCCTCTTGGGAATAGGATGGGGTCCGTATTTCACGCGGGCCCAGTGAAGACGGATGAGACATATCTTCAATTTTTTTGCCATGCCAGTCACCTCACTGTTTCCCTTCACCATTTGGAGACCAATGGTGCTGAAATAATTTACACAAAGTAAAGCTCCTGTTGGCAGTTTGTTAGTCGCACCCACTACCATTGGGTCACCACTACTCTCAACAGAGTACTAATTTGGATTTAAATTTACTGAAACCGCCATCATGATCGCCATCAGCATACTGACATATTGGATTGCCCGTGGCTCATAGGTTGTTATTACTGTAGTGTTCGCTGCCAGGCCAGACCTCAATTCAATAGCGCAGTGTAAGTTATGATGGTGGGGTCCAGGAGACAAGAAGTGGCTAGCGAAACTAGTCCGCCGTACGCGGAGCAGACAATACAAGTACAATTCAAAGCAATAGGTACAATATACGAACAAAAGAACTTACCTGTGGTAGAAGAACACCTGCTCTGGTGCCTACCTGGAGTTATGTATGTAAGTGAGTGTATATGTATCGTGTTGTGACGTTATGAGTAAGTATTCTCAGGAACAATCCGCAACAATCCGCCAGATGTTTTCATGGCACGCGGCTTTAAGGTCACTTTCACTTCAAAGTTTCAGTTTCAACAAACTTAACCCGTATTATTACGTCAAATTGGGGTTATTAACAATCAAAGCAATTGGATCACGACTAATTGTCACAAACGAATCGATTTAAAAGGATTAATTTCAACAAACGCGTCGCGGGATCCCAATACGGCAACGGACCCTTTCAAGCGCCAAAATCAAGAGAAGTGTCAAGTGTCAAAGTCAAACTGACAAGTCAGATGTCATTCTGTTACACGTTTAGAAACGTAGGCGCATAAAGTAACTAATTTAAACTGTCCGGAACATGTAGATCATTCCGTGTCAAAATATAAAAATTAAAACTTCACTGATTTAAAACAATGGATGAGCTTTAAGAGATAGCATACCATCTTATACCAACACGCTCACATATGAGTGTGACCCGCGATATTCAAAAGCTCTCCGTTTGACTTCACCATGACCAAGCATAAAAAGAGCGATGACTAGCAGAAGTGAACAAAACGAGCAAGGTGACTCCTATTCTGTGTAATAGAATATGAATATACACACGACACAGAGTAGATACGTATATATACAGACACCATCACGCTCGGTGTCTCGGAATGTGTTAGCAGAGATGTAGAAAGGTATAAGTTGGAACTGAAAAGAATTAAACCCTTATAGGTGATAATTGTACCCTTATTTATGAAAAACTTTTGCAGTATGCTCGAATCTGAAATTACTAGTGCAGACATTGTTTCATATGACAAATGGAAATCAAGCCTAAAGCCCAGTCAATGTATTTCTTGCGAACACAAATATTTCAACTTTATTAGAAAAATCTACATGTGATTTTTGTCCTAGTTTAAACATTTTTGCTCTCAAAACTCGACAAAATGTAGGGACCAACCACTTATTTTTCGCGATTTCTGGAGTTATTCCATAGTTTAAAGAATTCTGTTCTTTTAATTACACTTTTTGCAACAGCCATATTCTGTCAGAATTTCAAATACTATTTCCCTCCAATTTCATCACCTGCCTAACGTTTTCCTACTATCTTGGAGTTGGCTTCCAGTCAAACGGGACGTAGCTGAACACCAGTATTTTACCAGAGTGACTATCTATCTGAACTCCAAAACCCTGTGTAATATGATATCCCTTGGTTTGACTGGTTGTTAGTGTCACAACCGTCAAAGGTCGACAAATGATAGCCGGAATCAACGGCTTAACGTGGTTTCCGATTTTCCTCCAATTTATCTCAATTGATGTTGTATTTTCAACACAATATAAACTAAACAAAATGAAAATAATATTATTTAAATCTTAAACACACTTACGCAGCTTTGTCCGTCTTAAACGTAAATTCTTAGAGGTTTTTATATAAGGTAAAGACATTAGGTCGTTAGCCTTTACGACAATCGGCTATATAGCCGGGTCTCGGGTCTATAGCCTGTAAATCGACAATCTCTGCTTGGTCAGGATATTTCGCTTTATTAGGATTCCTGGCTTTTACCTTGATTGAGTCATGCAAGATGGTGACATCGATTAGAAATTAAAGCAAGATTTTTAAATACTAATGCTGATTTTAAACATTTGTTTTGTTTCCAAATCCGTGTATAATTATTATTTTTGCTATTGTACGAAGTAATAATTTAATAAATACGAAATTAACTTTGTCTGTGTATTATCTTTTCAATAAACTGTTGATTCAGGCCTAAATCAATGAACTCTTGTTAAATTAGAGAAGCAGCCTGGGACGTGGAAAAGAACAATGAATACTTAATTTTCATCCTTGATATTAGTATTTCTTAAATTGACGAATAATATTCACACAGACGGCGTCGCAGGCAGCAGCTACTTTTATTATAGTGCGGTGTGATTGAGTTGTCGAAACAATAACAGTCAGTCAAATGATTCAATATAAAAAAATAACACAGTGCATAGCTTACGCATTCCTATTTCGAGTATTACAAACAAAATGTTTTACTTTGTCGGATTTTAACAGCAATTCTTTTTTAACTGAAGTAGCGTAGCGGAACAATAGATTAAATGACAATCAAAAATATGAATTCTGATTATCAGCAACCTTACTAACATTACCACTCGTATTTACTACTTGTCATGTTTTCCTTCTTTTCTTATAAGTATAATATAAATATGTCTGTCCTTCCGGAAGAAAATTTCGTAATGGTGGTGAAAACCGCATCAAACGGATGTTGTTAACGCCTATTAACTGTTATTTTATTTTAGTCCGGAACTATTGTAAATTCAACTTAGCTGTATGTATCAATTTGCATCGTTGAATATGTAAGCGGGCACGCCCTTTATGCCTGGAGGCTTAATTTACGTTCTAAGTTCTGTTTACGATTTTGTTTTATTATTTATTTTAGCTTGAGTTTAGTTTTCAGTGTTTTCTTGGTGGTATATTGGCGTGTGCTAGCTGACATATGTGAATAATGTATGTTTTGTTTTATAATATTAATTACTTACACAGTATTGTATAGAATCAAGTTCTTCTAACTTAACAGACAGCTGTGCTGCTGGGGAGTTTGTTCCGCCACTTCTTCTTCCCAGCTAAAGCACTAGGAAGTGTCGAAGGGCGGGCATTTTGGGGGGACTGTCTTGTGTAACTTTGACGTTCAAAAAGTGCTGACTCTCAGCCTAGTTTGAATAAATGACTTTTGATTTTGATTTTGATTAGGCCTACTCTAAAAGATCAACGAAGTCACAGAGCCAGACTCGAGAAACGAATTCAATTTATAATATTATAAACTTATTCATGTAACTATATCGATCAAAATGTCAACTTTGCTATCACAACAATAGAAATAGATATTACCTACCAGACAAATACATCACTACCCAAACGATCATACAAAGAAAAACAAAACACAATCACCCGAAGTCACCTCTCGCATAACGCCGTCCATTTCTCGGTAATAATAAAGAAGGGCCCATTCCGACTTAGATTTATATAGCTGTGCCTTTTTGTGAGCCCCACGATGTTTGTTATCCAATAAGAGGGTAGGTTTCACTAATATTGGCAAGTTGTGTTCGTGGATCGTTGGTTGTATTGTTTGAAAGGTAAGAAAGATTAAATATGTACCAGTGGCAAAGGCAAAGTTTTCTTGATATAGGCTAGCTAGTTATAAAAAGTCAGAAAAAAATCTTAAATAATTATAATTGCCATTATATTTAGCCTGGATCCTGGACCCTGGCTCCCTATTACATGATAGTTCCGTGTGGTGCCAGACGTAATTATCTATTTCTTCCCATGAGTGTCGAAGAGGCGACTAAGGGACTTACTAGAGAATGTGCAGCAGCGTTCTCTATGCATCTTACCATCATACTGCGATCGTCAACCCGCCTGCAAAGTGTGGTGATTATGGCAAATCGTCCCAAATTGGGGGAGGCCTATGTCCAGCAGTGGACGTCTCTTGGTTGAAATGATGATGATGATGATGATGAAAAATGATAGTTTAACATAACTGGAGAAATATTAAAAGAATTATATGATATTATAATAATTTTTAGTTTTAGAAAATTTCGATTTTGGAGGAATCCTTAAAATGTTTTCTGTCACAGTACTGAGAGCAGTAGCGATGACACTATTTGCATAAATTAAACCGTTTGTCTGGGAACACGAAAACTACAACTCAGTAAGTCAGGGTCGTTTTCACTGCTCTCAGCAAATAACAACGATAATAACACTCTAAAAAATCATTTAATCTCAATCAATTAACAACCAAAAGCAATATATCAGGCCAAAAAAACCTACCAAGAACGAAACCGAAAAAGGAAATAATTTCCGTAGATAAACACATTGTAAGTAGGAACCGTTTCCCGTAGGTAAACATTCGTGTTTTTCCAACAGGGAGAATTGCTTGTTCAAGTGTCAAACATTGTAATGAACGCTTCACAAGACAGCCAGGCTTGTTTTCCACCAATGGCGAGCGAGGATGGTATTATATCGGCCAATGAGAATGCTTCTTTCTCAATTTTTCAATTAGAAGATCTTATTAAGAAGCAATGGGATGCAAGAGGTAAAAATATAGTCTCTTACTAGCTTTTTTCAGAGGCTTAGCCCGCGTATAATACTTACAAACCTCCCTCTTGATTCACCCTGTCTGTTGGTTAAACCATGTTAAATCCTTTGCGTAGTTTAAAAGATCTTAAGCATGTAAAGAAGATTATCTAGAACTTGAAACACATGGCATCTATTAGGAATTCATAGAACTAACCAATGAACACAGATTGTCCTACAAAAAACATTTAATTTGTAAATATTGAGATCAGTAATTGAGATAAAAACTATCCTATCTTTTAAGTTGAATCAAACTGCACACGGTGTGCAAATATTATTAAAATCGGTTAAGTAGTTTTGGAGTCCATTCCGGACAAACAACGTGACGCGTAATTTATATTATATTAAGATTGTCAGTTTCGAAATTCGAATGGTAACTCGTTGTGAATCTATGATAATTTACTGTTGAAACTAATAGGTTTGCTTCCGAATTGCGTGTGGTCACTTGAGTGATGTTCAGATTAGACCAAAGTCAGTTTAGAGCGATAGCAGTTTCTAATTATGTAAACCTAAAAATCATTATGCCTTACCATTTCCCAACTATGTTGAGGTCGGTTTCCAGTTTAACCAGAAGCCGGATGTAGCTGAACACCAGTATGTTACATAGCGCGACTGTCTATCTGGCCTTCACAACCCAAAGGCACTACGATACCTCTAGCTAAGACTGTTTGTCAGAGTATTTTGCTTCTGACAACATGGGACGACTGTTAAAGTTCCATGAATGACAGCCGGAACCGACTGCTGGACGTGCTTTTTGAGGCACATATGCAAAAATCGGTCACCCATCTACGGATCAACCGTTGCAAGTGTAGCTTTAGAATATCGATCGACCCAAGCTATGATTATAATTTAGCCACTCTTATGTATTCCTACTTCATTTTTTTTTTATAAATAATAGGTAGTGCATTACATACCTAAATATCAGGAAAGAAATTCTTGTTCTTGTACAGAAGCCAGCACGTCGAGCTACTATGATCTGTCAAATATCTTCAATAGATTTTCAACTTTATCGCTAAAGCATTAGATTCAAAGTTAATTGGGAGAATTTGCCAGTTTCGGGTACATTGATGTGCTTTTTTTGGATGGAAATTCATTAAATGACTTCTCCCGCTCTGGGTGGAGCGGTAGGGTGTGTCAGACTTGTATTGAGTGAAACCCACCCATGTTCCTTCAGTTGCCCATGTGCCAGGGTCACGGTGTCTCTTTCGAACAATCTCGCGACCCTGGCAGGCAACGGTCCTAGCAGACCCCTTCAGTGTTGCATCTGACATCTCTTTGAGGCGCGCGTGGCACACTACGCGCCGTCGACCCAAGCTTGGTCCTTACCGGGCCGCCAGCTACCCATTTACCAAGCCCGCAAGCTCGCGCCTACGGTGGCCGGGAGTCCGCTATCGAGTCCCGAAGTCCGCTATCGACTCTCGAAGTCCGCTATCGACTCCCGAACCTTGATTTGCTGGCATCTGTACTTACAATATTACCGTGCCGAAGATCATCTTACTCGCTTTGCTATAAACAACGCTAAGTTATAGCAACATTAACAGAAAAAAAATTATAGCTTAGCATCGTTTCACATGACAAGTGGAAATCAAGCCTAAAGCCCTGTCAATGTATCACTTACGAACACAAATACACAAATATTGTAATTTTATTAGAAAAAAATCTGAAAGTGATTTTTGTCACCCTCATCACAACGACATATGAAACTGAGTGACAGTTGACGGTGGATAGGAGCTCAAAAGTTTGATAACCTTTACCTTTCTCACGATAAAGATGACTGAATACAGTCATCTTTACGGTTCCATACCCAAATGGTGCCAACAGAATTCTATTATTTAGTCTCCGCTGACCAACGTCTATCTGTCTATCAGCGGGCTGTATCTCAAGAATCGATATGGGTAGACTGTTGAAATTTTCACAGAATTTGTATTTCTATTGCCGCTATAACGATAAACGATTTTCTTCAGTTTAAGGATTTTATGTTGTATGTACTTTATTTAATTAATTTAAGCTATATCAAAATCATTTCAGCCGAAAAACGTTCACTGCTGGACATAGGCCTCTCCTAATTTCGGAGGGGGGGGGAGGGGGTTTACAGTAATCGCCACGCTTGGCACGAAGGTTCGCGATCGAAGTATGGCGGTAAAGTGGATAGAGAATGCTGCTACCCATTCTCTAGTATGTCCCTTAGTCACCTCTCATGACACAAGAAATGGGCTGGTGGTGAAAATATTACATGTTAAGTTATGTATTATAATCGTCTTTTAATCTTTGGGTCCTACCATAAACATGGATCATGCTATCTGACTTAAATTAAATGTTTTTTGTACAATAAAGAGCGTTTGCAAGTAATACCAACTTTACATTCATTAACAAGTAAAAACCCTTACACAGCTTAACAAAATCTGTAACAGTTTCCCACATTCGAACAACAATTGAACGCGACATTATAAATAATAAATCCCATTCGAACAGAAATATTGTTGCAAACTGCTGAAAATACTTTGAAACTAAAATAAAGCGCTCTAAAATATAAAATGCAGTACTTTAAAAGTTAAAATTGAGTGGATTGTGCCTCTATACTTTGCGACGAAGTGGCCATTCAAAAGTGGGCACTTCCAAACTTTAGCATTCTTGAAATACGATTATTTATGAAAGAATTTTGCGAGAATGAAGTTGTTGCAAGCGCCTTTTGACAACCTTGGAGGTCTTAAAGTAACACAGAATACAACAAACAGTAATACAAGTTCATTCTTGTGTTTCTACTAATTGTTAAATATGATGTATGATTTTATTTCTGTAAGTTGATTAAACTTACTAAAGAATGGGCAGCAGAGTTCTCTATGCATTTTACCATCATACTGCAATCGCCAATCCGTTTTCCAAATTTGGCGATTATGGCTAACTCTCCCTCCCAAAGTAAGGGGAGACCTCCGCCAGTAGTGGTCTTACGGCTAAAATGTTGATGATGAAGTAGATTTGTTTATCACTTACACGTCAATAATATTTTAAATTAGATGATGTCGGTGGTGCTTATCCGATTAATATAAAAAAAAATACCGAAACAACTTCATAGGACACAGTCTCTTTTTAAGTTCAGACATAATCTTGGTCGAGTCATATGAAGACCATGATATTAGTGTCTGAAATGTCTATTTTTTTATATTTATAGAAATCAAGTAACAAAGGACTCATAACTCATAAGGCACACAATTATAAAACTTTTGATTGTGTTAAGTTTATTTACTTTTGCAGGGTGGTAGGGATTTCAACCTGTAACCATAGATTACATACAATCTGTCCCTTTGCCGTAATTTTTCATAGGTTATTAAAAAAAAACCGCTGTTTCATACATTTTTTCAAATACCTACGCATCTATAAAACAGCAAACTTACTTTTCTACAAAACAGTTTTTTTTTTTTTTGATAACGAATCATACATTTCACTCTTTCTAGTTTAAGGCATTAATTGCACACTGACAAGTGGCTTGCTTAGGGCGTAGAGTCTAGCGAATCACCTGGCGAGTAGCGAAAGGAAACGAGCGTTCAAGCATAATCGCAAATGGCCGCACTGTATGCTTGGCACCTTTGCTAGTAGTCTAGGGTGTTTTGAAGTAGACCAACACTGGCTAAACAAAAGGCTCAAGGGGCTAAACAAGCTACCTGTCATTGCCTACGTAAATTTTAGTTTGCGAGTCAATATCCCTGCCTCGCTGTATTTACCGAAGATTTCTTTCTTTTTATTTTCCGATGAGATCTACTTTCAAAGAAAAAAAACAGCTTATTTTTCCGTCGCACTATTATTGATTTTAACATTACGAAAAAAATGGGTCACGTCTTTAATCCCCAAATGGACAGACATTGAGTCTTATGTAAAAGGGACAACCTATTACCATTTATTGGTCATAGTTCCGGGCACTACCTAGTTCAGAGACTTGATGCTATTTGGAAATAGCTTTTCCAATTTATTAAAATACTCACTGAATAGTGCCAGACTGTATCCTTTTAAATTATTCAATCGTGCCAGTTGAGCAGCTGTCCATATATTTTTAAATACCTATTGCTTACTTTTTGATACTCCAACCCAATTTGGAGTGTCAAAAAGTAAGAGTTTTTAGAGTAGTTGTATCGGCCCTAACTTACCGAGTTCTAGGTTTTGGGATCAAACCCAGGCAGGCGTTTTACTTAGTGTAAATAATTTCATCAACACTGCTCTCAAAATGGTGAAGTAAAACATCATGAGGAAACGGGCATGTCCTAGAACCAAAAATTCGAAGACATAATATAACATCTACAAAACCGCACTGAGCCCGCGTGGTAGATTAAAGTCCACTTCTTCTCACCGAGAGGAGGCCTGTATCCCAGCAGTGGGAACATTATAGGCTGATTATGATGAATTTACGAAAATAATTTTATAAGCGAATACTTTTGTCAGTGAAGTTGACGGTAATATTTTACCCTTTGTAATGTGTCACAGTATAACAATATCAGTAGGATCAGGAGCAATCGTGAAGATCGAATCAAATCTTTCTGTGTCGACGTCTGTCATTTTCGACGTTATCAATGAAAGATCTTTCGGCATAACTGTCTCGGGAGGCGTCCATTCGGAAACTGATGAATGTTACCGACTGAAAAATATGTTTGTTTTTTACTGGATTTTGTGGTAAAAGCTCTTACTAAGTAACTACGGATTATGATTTATCAGGTTTTACGAGTAAACATGGGGTATAAAAGGGCTCATTTGTATAAGTTCCATCAGAAAATGGCTTTTTTAATTAAGGTGTTTATTAAGGTGTAACAGGTCATTTAGTTTTCACCCGGTGATGTCAATATGTGCATAGAAACATACATACAATACAAATAAATACAATTTAATTATTTGGTAGATATTATGCTATGTTTACATTATTATATCTACTATTGTATAGAATCAAGTTTATTTAACTAAACAAACAGCTGTGCTGCTGGGATGTTTGCTGCGCCACTTCTTCCCACCTACAGTACTAGGAAGTGGTGAAGGGCGCCCATTTTGGGGGACTGTTTTATGTAATTTTGACGTTAGAAAAGTGCGGACCCTCAGCCTAGTTTGAAATAATGATTTTTGATTTTGATAATCACAATTATTAGTAGTTATTTTTACCATCGTAATAGGTACATACGTATGTCATAGTTCCACAATATATATTTATTTTAGGTTTTTCTTTTTTTGTACCTACAAAAAAAGAAAAACCTAAAATAAATCAATCATCAAGTTCAATCTTGTTTTTATTCTAATTCATGTTATTTGTTATCATAAATGTCTTTTGTACGCACTGAATAAAGGTTTGATTCATCTTATCTAACTATCTACCGATGCTGAAAATTCTTATTTTTGAATCCGTGCGATTGTCTCAAAAGTCACCAGCGCCTATAATATATCACCCATTCCGCTTATTCTACTGTAAAATATTTGATCTGTACCATCTGCATTATAGTAGTTTGTTGGCACAATCGTCAACAAACAGACGGACCGTCAATTTATTTTTAAAATCATTGGCTCTCTTGTTTTCACGCGGACTCAATTCCGGGGAAATAACTTTGTGTTTTAATGGAGTTTTTTTATTAACTTTTCACGTTTGTAACATTGTTTCATTTCATAGTAGAGTGATGGATTTTCTGTAAACAGACGGACAGGCTGAAAATTCCTTCCGTCGGCGGTGAATGATTGAAAGATAAATAATAAAAACAAAAAATGATAAAGCATTTTATTTCTTGCTGTTTGAATTCCAAAAAATATATGAGTACTGCATGCAGTCACACTTTTTTGTTCATGTTCAATTCGTAATACACATCTGCTTTCTTATACCTAATAAATTTCACATTTAATAATTATATATATATTTTTATAATTAAGGGCTATATTTTTCCCGCGATTTATGACGGATTATCATAGTACCAATTTTTGTACCACTTTTGACAACAATCCCCAGTAATGAAATTGAATGATTATTTATGTAAGTAGATCATTTAAGACACTATTACTCGTCAATATATTATTGGAAAATGATTTAATATAAAATGGCGCAGACTGATCTCTAAGAAGAAATACCGAAACAAACTCAGAGGTCATGATCTCTTTTAACCCATTGAATACCATAATTACAGACACAATTAAAACCAATTGTGTCTATACCAAATGTGGTATCTCAGGGACTTAGTGGTTAAAGTCCAAACATTATATTATTAAGATTTTATGTGAGTTTAATAATGCAGAGCCATATCTGGAAGGGTCTTTTGAAGGAAAAGCCATTGCAACTTTGAGCTGACCTTTCCAAACAGACGGTATGCATGTATCAGTCATCGTGTAGCTCAACCCTATTTTTGAGAGCTCAACGACCCGACCGCCGTAATTTGAAACTCAATGTTTAAAATGTTTGTCATGTAGACAAAATTGTTGTTGTTTAATTACGCGCATGACTTCAACTGCGAGGTCAAATATTCAAAAATGGAATGTAATAAATCAATGAATGGACGGAATGTCTAAGAATCGGCTGTGCGTAATGTCAAAACGTTTAATCTTCTTTTGCCAGTTTTCAGTTTAGTTTAAAATACTTATTCGACTACCAAGTTTCTTCGTGCCAAACCCACCCTTAAGACATTGCCCGGCTTCGTTAGTACAGATCTTTTATAATATAATTCAACAAGAACTTAAAACTCGAAGTCCTGCCACGTCCAGATAAACTGTTCAACTTTTAAACAAACTTTTTACACTAATCTTAAAATTCAACATCAGAAAACGAGGGCAATGTTTATGTTTAAGCTGAAGTACAGTAATTAATTCGGAGTGGATTTAACAATTAACTATCTCGATTTGCTCAATCTTGGCTAGGAGCCAAGGTTGTCAAGTCTCCGGGTTTTCGAAGATGGATTGAAAGGGATTTCGTGGAAAGAGCATAATTTTCTACATAGCTGGATTTGGGAAATAGGTTTTTGAAGGAGTTGAGCTTCGTAGTAGTTTGTTTAAAGGAAACTATCGTAGATAAATTGTGTCTTATTTTAAAACGTATCGGGTATAAAAAATATTACTTAATTATTCTATAAGTTTTTAGCTTGGCTCTTGCAGCAATCATTTTGATTCTTTGTCCAGTTAATAAATTATAGATATAATATTTTCACTGAAAGGTATGACACTAGCATTTATAAAATTACTGCTTGTTGACGAGTGTAGTACTTTAAGTTATGAATTATTAGATGGTACTTTTTGTTATTTCTGCTTCGCAGCACTAAGCTACTTCTTTGACTGATATCTCTGGATGGAAGCATGAAAACTTAACTTTGAAGTAATCACCAAGCTTCAAAAACTCATACAAAATAAGGTTTTGGAGCTCGGCGATCCTTCCCTTCTAATTAACTAAATTAAGTGCATTTGAACTTCATTTAGTTCCTCATACTTAAGAATATAAAACAGCCCTAGCTAAAAGTCGATATTCCAGGGCAAACAAGAATTTCACGGCACTCAAAGTGGTGAAGTAAAATACTGAAATCCTATACAGCTTTGATAAAGAGATTGGACTAGTCAGTTTTGCGTGTGATCATTTTTATAAAGTTCTTTCATTTAACATAAGACCAAACGAAAACACTACTTTTTAGTGGAGTCATTTTAATAGGTAACATTTGACGTCTGTCATTTTTCATAAGAAAGCAGATCGTAAAATTACTCGTATCGGTCATTATTACAATAAATATGTAATCGTAATTGAAAAAAGTTAAGCAATTGTGTAGTTCTAACAAAACAAAAAAAAAATATATATAATTTTTTGCCCGCTGTTACAAGGTTACGTTGTTGAATTTTGATGAATTTTCAAATGTTACCTATTAAAATGACTCCACTTTAGTTGTATCTATAGTATCTTTTTTTGACACTTTTTCTTAGCGTTTCGATAGTTTGGCTATGAGCTTGGCACCTCAGTAGCGTGCATCAACTCCTACTACTATTACTACTACAACTATTTAACAGAGCACCCTGGACACGATATTAAGTACCACATTGTTTGTGGCACAGGACCACATTGACACTCCAGGGTCATCAGTTATCTGTGAATCTCCTCCTGAGTAGATTTTCTTTGCTTCGGCCTATCTGAGACACTTCAGGTAAGACATGGTGCAAGATTTTTACAAAGCAGGCGGAAAAAAATGGTCTAGTTGGGAAGCACTATTTTGCCACAGTTTTAGTTTTTTCTTAGATCATTCGCTACTGAGTGCGAGGATAATAAAGGCGTTGCGGCTTTTCAGCTTTTGTTATAAGAAGATCTTATCGTCCAAATGGTGTAGTGTGTCTCAAAACGTTTGCCTCTTTCTTTTTTGACACTGATATGGCCATTCAAGAGTACTTTTCATAAGTATTTGGTTGTTAAGTTGTTGAGAAGTTTTTTCTGTGATATTTTGAGCTTCCCTTCTAAGTTACGAGATTGACTAAGATTGACGACAATACCATAACCAGCATTTAACGTTTCTACTGCTGAGATATAGGTACTTGGCTCATACCGAGTTATACTTCATCGTGAATATCTTTTCGCCCGAAATACGTCCGACGACGGTTACTAGATAATACGATGCGTCTTACGAGGGGTCTTATTCATATGCTATAGCCACACCTATCTATGACTGAGATAATACTGATGTTACCTAGGCTAAGTGTTTTTGTTAAATAAATGATTACTTACTTACTTACTTTGATAAGACTGATTTGTAGATTTTAGGACTTCTGACGTCAAAAGTCTAAGAATGACAACCGGCTTAACGTTTATTTCCGGGCCACGGTGTGGTCTTGTTATGTAATGTTGGTTACCCAACCACGAATCCAGCAATGTTCTTATGTTTTTTATCAATGACATTCAATCTCTGCTTGGAATTTCCTTGCAATTACAAGATTATTGAAGAAAAACAAAAATAATTTCCGAGAAATTATTATTGTAATCACTGTAAACTGTTATAATTACACCCTGATTATCATTATAGTAGTAGATTTTTATCTGAAATACCTCAAACTTAAGCCACTGAACTCCAAAACCTACATTAATAACCCGACTACCTAATTGCGTAACATACTATCAATCAGAATTTGAATCTTAGAGGATATTACTAATTCATTGCTTGATATGTTCCAAAAATTTTCGCTTCAACAAAGTAAATAACGCAATGAATGTTTTTGTATTGTCAAATTGAAAGCCATTTCAACTGTTAGTAGGTATGTTACTTGATTACCCCTTTTTTTGTGGGTGGGAAAACATCAAGTGACGTCTCCCGCTCTTGAGCGGATCGGGAGAGCGTGGCAGACTTTTACTGACTAAAACCCACCCGTGTTCCTTCAGTTCCCCATATGCCAGGGTTACGGCATTTCTTTCGAACAAATCTCGCGACCCTGGCAGTTACTTGATTACCCCTCAGAGTACAATCATCTATCCAAAGACTTGCTTTATTCAATTGATCCTTTACTCGTCTAGACAAATGTCCTGTTCCGTGCTACAGATTTCCAATTTGCTAAAAGATTTCAACTGTGTACCTTTTCCCTATAGTTATTTCGGGGCGGATTTAAACGGATTTCATTCAGTACTAGCTCGTTTTTCTATTGAGTAAGGAGATTTTTTTCTGAGACACTAATCGAAATAGTATTACAGTATTTTGTGAAGATTGGTTGTTTTACATTTAGAATATAGCGCAGTTGAGCTCCCTAAAATAGTGTTGAGCTACATGATAACTGATTCATACATACATGCCATCTGTTGGGACAGGTCACTCAAAGTGACTCTTTCTTTCAAAGGCTCTTCTAGATATGGCCCTGCATTGTTAGACTCACTTAAAATGCGAATAATTTAATGTTCGGGCTTTCAAAGAGACTTTGACCTCTGAATTTGTTTTGGCGTGTCTTCTCATAGAACAGACAACTAGGAAATGACACCATCTACTTTTCAAAATATTGACGTGTAAAAGTGTTTTGTAAGATCTACTTACATGAAGCAACATTTCATTTCATTTCTTGAAACTAAATGCATTCATTTGTTTTTTAGGTTAGGTACTTAGTTTTATCATTAATTCCTTGTGTGAGTTTTACGAGTGATCATATCCCATTCTCGTTGCCAAACTGTTACATACAAATACACCGTGACATTTTAATAGTCTTACAACGGCAGCCCACTTCATGTATCCAATAACTACTACAGATCCATAAGAAAAAAAACAACATTTGAATAACTAAAAAATAAAATATTATTCATTATGCTGACGCATGACGTAGTTTGTTTGATATTTTGTCTCATGGAAAATGGAGATAGAATGATCTAGTCGACTCGTGCACTGGGTAGGTATGTATGTTTTCTACGTGATACACAAACATTATTCACAGGACGTTTCATAAATCTAATGCATTATTTATTTTTCTTAGTACGTATTTTCTTAATTGGTAAAAAAAAATAATCACGCCTAGAGGTATGTTATGTCGGATACATTTAGTGGCCAACCTTTGTGTGACGATTAAAATGTCATGGTGTATAAACTAACACTTTTGTTGAATAAGTTTGCATTTATTTTCCTACAGAATTTAATACAAGATTTTATGACACGAATCGCTCGCAACCAATCAGCCATGTTGTAAACAATCTGTATTAAATTCCGTTGGGAAATATATGCAACTTTATTAAATTGAAATGTTTATTTTAATTTATAACACAACTACTTTTTGCCAGCGGTTTTGCCCAAGTACATTTAAACTTTCCTCTTGAACAAACGTGTAACCTAGTTTAAAAGATTTTGCCAATACTATGTAAAGAAGCTCTAAATGAATTAGATTCCCCCTAACACATTAATAAATGTTCACGTTTCTATCCAAAGACTAAGTGTAAAGACAATTTTTCGTGGGTCTAAGTACGGTGAGGTAAATCTGAAATGTCACTTTCAAAATTGATGAATAAAAACGTATTCTTATTAATTCAGTTAGGATATGCTCCCGTATCGACTTTACTAACGTGCATAACTTGCACTAGGGAGGAAAATAGTCTTATTTAAGTCAATGATGGTCAATAACCTAAGAAATAATCTGTAAAAAACTTACTGAACAAAACGCCAGGCACACAATTCTTCAGTTGTAAAAAAGACTAGCCTTATAATTTAAAAACAGCACACGATGCTATACGTCTAGCCCACGCACACTACTACGTCCCTATGACGTAAAGGGTATTTACCTTGATAAGAGCAGAATATCGTCCATGCCACAATATGTAAAACTAGCTCATGCCCGCGACTTCATTCGCGTCAAATTCCTGGCTCCAATGCATGTACTTCGTATTTGTAACTTTGTCTTTTTGCTCATCTTCCAAGGATGTGTGGCGTGAAGTGATATACCCTATAGTCAAAATAAATGGGTTATCCAACAACAAAATATTTTTCCAATCCGAACCAGTAGTTCCTGACATAAGCACGTTCAACCAAACTTACTATTTGATTTCTTGCTCCCCCGTCCCACCCCATCGCATCGAATAGCCTACCCGAGCGAGTACTTCCTATTCGTAAATTTTTAAAATTTTTGCTCAGCTGCTAAGGGTCTTTACATGATGTGATGTAGCCTATAGCCAAGACGAGCTTTAGGGCTAAGCGATAGGGATTTTCCAATACTTTTGTCTTTCAATTCGAATGGCTCCTGAGATAAGCTGTTCAACCAAATAAACACTTCAGCTTAATATTCGTTATTTTTTCGGTTTAAAGAATTTATTCTCCTAAAGAACACAAACAGTTTACTTAAAATATGAGATATACAAATAAATCATGCAGTTTTAAAATAACAATGACTCCATGAGTCGACAAAAGGCAAACACAGTATTTAATATTAGTATTATAAATACTTAAAATCTATACAGAAAGTTAATTTATTATCCTAAGCAGGCAAGCAGGCAATACATTTTTTTTTTTCACCTAACTGATGGTTACTTTATTTTGGAAACACATTTTAATACCAGAACAATAAAGTTTTACGAACTACGAGTATGTATATCTGACGTATTATCAGCATGGATAATTATTTTTCGCCTCTCACTGTAAAGGCCAGCAATTTAATTTAAAAAACCACACACCAGTCTTTGCGTCTAACACACGCACATAATACGTCCCTATGACGTAATTGGCATATCTTGACAAAGGCACGATATCGACCGGGTCATTCTGTCGTCGGTCAGACGTCAGATATCGCTCGTAAAACTTTATTGTTCTAGTATTAAAATTGTTTGTCTGAGTTAATAATGTTATTTAGGCATGTGCTGGAAAAGAAGGCTATGATATGATTATGTGTTTTATTTTTCTTTTCTTTTATATAGGTATGTAATCTCTCGCAAAGTTGGAATGGGAGGAAAATTATTAAATGACGTCTCCCGCTATGGGTAGAGCGGAAGGGCGTGTCAGACTTTGACTGACTAAACCTCACACGTGTTCCTTCAGTCGCCCATATGTCAGGGCCACGGTACTTCTTTCGAACGAATCTCGCGACCCTGGCAGAACAGAGACTATGGAAACTGAAGTGGCGGTTGACTGAACATTTTCATCGACCGAAGGCCAGTGGAGCAAACGGGTCCTGTAGTGGAAACCGCGTATCGGCAAGTATATTATGGGATGCCCTCAAGCTAGATGGACCATAGTCCTTAAGAAAGTAGCTCGGACTGAAGTTTGAGGACACGGTGTTGTGACGCAGCCTGGGTAAAGCCGATGTCCCAAAAGGGACTACGATAAGCAAGGGATGATCCAGAGATGTCATGGAGGTCACGAGCCCCTGGGCCTGTGCTGAGTCTTGGTCGACCAGTGATATTTTTTTGAATAAAATAAATATTTTGTATGATGTGGTCACGTATGTGCTTGCTTTACATGCGCGAACGTACGCATAGCTGTTATCTAGTTTTTCTCGTTTTTTTTTGTGCTTTCTGCTTACCCCTATGGGGAGAAGACATGACGTAGAGATATGACATGTGCGTTTAAAAATCATAGACTTCTAAATGGATTTAGCAATATCTTTTGTAGATCTTATACAAATCAATTTTATCAATCATAGCAAGAAGTCAACCCCCAAGAATTGTGTAATCTGAATGTTTATAAACTTTGTAACAAAGACACTAGGTAAACGAAATGATTAGTAAACAGATATATACCTAATACAACCTACTTTTCCGAGAAGAATAATTGAGGAAGCTCTTTGTCGCCGACACTACGTACTAATGTCTTCAAGGAATCCATTTTGCTACTTAGGGCGACGCCCATTAGCGCCACGGATAGCACGGTAAGGGGTTTGTCAACAAATAGGAATAAAACTTAATAATATGATAATAAAATATAAATTTAAATGATAAAAAATCATCGTAGGTACAAAACCTTAGCTGCGTTATGCTTAGAAATATGTCACTGATATTTCAATTTTATTCTCATATCAATAGGTTATATTTCTATATGTCTCTTTCTCTTTTTTCTTTCTCTCTCTTTTAAACCTAATTTCGAAAGAAAAGAGAACAACGAATACGCCTTATTGCCGGGAGGCCCTATCTACTAGGAAAAATAATTATAAATAATAACAATATCTTAGGACAACCAATACACTGATAACTGATCCCAAACTAGGCAGAGCCTGTACTATGGTAAACAGAAAACTGATAAATATACTTATATATTTCTAAATACATACATATTACATATTAATTACACCCAGACACAGAACAAATGATTGTGTTCATCACGGGAACCGATTACTTTTCCGAATTTTTTTTGTTCGAATTTCATTTACTGAAAACTATTGGCCGACGTCTTTTTTGCAATATGCATCATTTGACATATTTTTAAATCATCGAAGTATCATGTGTCATAGGTATTATTAATAAAACACCGTGAGTGGCTTCCACAGACTAACAATTTATTTTCTAATAAAGATGGTCAATGACAATAATAAGAATGACACATAGCATATTGAGTATTTCAATATTTATACTAATACCTCCTCTTATTGAAATAATCTAAGACAATAAATGATTTTAGCTTATTATGTTCTAATATAATTTTACAATACCTATTTTTTGCATAAAATTAGTATGCTTCACTTTACATAAACTTTTCGTAAATAAATCAGCTGGCATTTCTAAAGTGCTTAAGTATGCAATCTTAACAAGTTTCTTTTCTACAGCTTCCCTAATATAATGATACTTAACATCTATGTGTTTGGTTCTTCTATGATACATGGAGTTTTTTGACAATTTTTGTGCACTCTGGTTGTCATTATACAATAATACTGGCACATTGTCTCTATTAATGAGTTCTGATAATAGCTTTTTTAGAAAAATTGCTTCTTTACTAGCCTCACAGATGGCCATGTATTCGGCTTCTGTGCTGGGCAGAGCCACTGTTTGCTGCTTTCTACATTCATGAGAAATAATACATCCTGAATATTTGAAACAGTATCCAGTAAAGGATCTTCTATCCACACTATCTGATGCCCAATCTGCATCTACATATCCAACTAAATCTGAATTGTTTTTTACATACATTAAACCATAAGACTTTGTAGAACACAAATACTTCAAAACTCTTTTAGCATGCTTCCAATGGGTTTCATTATTACAATTATTAAATTGACTTAAATAACTAACACAATATGATATATCTGGCCTTGTAAGAACTGAAAGATACATTAAACTACCTATTAGTTGTTGATAGGGATATTTACTTGTTATATTATCACCTTTCTCTAGCTTCAAATTAACCTCCATAGGAGTCTCTACAGTTTTACAATCTTCCATACCAAATTTATACAATAATTTCTCTATGTAAATTTTCTGGTCAATGCTAATGTTATCCTTTTGTATTGTAACAGTCATACCCAAACATTGCCTTAATTTACCTAAGTCTTTCAACTTAAATCTGATACTTAACTCGGCTTTTAGGTGAACAACATCTTCATTACTATTTGAAAAAATGAAAAAATCATCTACAAATAATGCTACAAAAGTTTTAACACTGCCTGAAGATTTTACAAATAAACATGGTTCATGAACAGAGTTTTTATATCCTAACTCCTGTAGACAATTATCAACCTTTTGGTACCATGCACGTGCTGACTGCTTTAATCCATAAATGGCTCTTTTTAATTTTAAGATTTTACATACATTATTCTCACATTTTAAGTGTTTAGGCAGTTGCATGTACACAATTTCCTCAAGGTGACCATTTAAAAAAGCTGTTGTGACATCTAAATGGGTGATGTTTAAATCTAAGTTAACACTAATAGCAAATAACAATTTTAAAGTAGAATATTTAAGTACAGGAGAAAAAGTTTCTGTATAGTCAATTCCCTCTTTTTGGGTAAAACCTTTAGCAACCAGTCTGGCCCTGTACCTCACTGTGTTATCACTATTTAACTTCTTTTTATACACCCACTTGCACTGAACAACACGAGCATCGCTGGGTCTGTCTACTAGCTCCCATGCTTTGTTGTCATGGAACGACTGCAGCTCGTCCTCCATTGCCTTGCACCATAGTTCCCGTTCATTGCTATTCATAACATCTTCATAGGTTAGATTTTCTTCACCAATTCCGTTATCATTGGTCACACATACATTACTGTAGCCAAAACGTTCTGGTTGTTTTCTCACACGCTTTCCTGTGCCCAAATTTTCAACTGGTTCTATATCAATCTTTTCTGGCACAGCATCACAGAACTCTTCAGAACTTGTAGAACTCGAAGAATCCTGGTCACTTGGCATGTATGTCTGGTCTCTAGGGTCACTCATAGTCTGATCTTGTTCTTCTTCTTCTCCCCTAGCTGTATCTTCTTTCTTCTCCTCTACCACAGCTTGAACCATGTCTGAATCTTGACTGGACTCCATGATTACAACATCTCTGCTGGTGATAATGCTTCTGGTTACAGGGTTATATAACCTATATCCCTTGGTATTCTCTGCATACCCAAGAAGAATATACTTTTCCGCCTTCTTGTCCCACTTTGTTCTTTTTATTTTAGGAACGTGTGCCATTGCAGTGCTTCCAAAAACACGAATGTGGCTAAGGTTTGGCTTTTTTCCAGTCCAGAGCTCATAAGGGGTTTTTTCTAAACCTGATGCCAAAGTTCGATTCCGCAGATACACTGTAGTGTTTACTGCTTCAGCCCAAAATTTCTTTTCCATTTTTGCATCAAAGAGAAGACATCGAGCTCTTTCTACCACGGTTCTGTTCAATCTTTCACACATGCCATTCTGCTCTGGCGTGTAGGGGTTCGTTTTTTGATGCACTATCCCTGCTTTCTTCAAAAAACTTTCAAATTCTGAAGAACAAAATTCTCCGCCATTGTCTGTTCTCAGTACCTTTATGGACTTTCCAGATTGCTTTTCTGCCATAACTTTTAACTCTTTAAAGTACACAATCACTTCGCTCTTCGATTTCATAAAAAATACGAATGACATTCTGCTGTAATCATCTATAAATAGGAGAAAATACCTTGACATTCCTATTGATGCTGTCTCCATGGGACCACAAACGTCCGCATGTACAACCTCCAATACACTGTCACACCTGGAACCTCTGTGTGAGAAAGGCAATCTAGCTAACTTCCCTTCACAACATGTGATACACTGGGATTTATCAATTTCAGCCTTATCGGAGTAGGAAATACCTTCTACAGCGCCATTCTTCATGCTGTTCAGACTTTTACTGTTTATATGGCCCAACCTTCTATGCCATAACATACTGTTATCTTGCATTGCTGAACCGGCCAATAAAATTTCTTGTTTAATGTCTAACTTGTACACTCCATTCACTAAATGTGCTTTTGCAACAAGTACATTATTCTTGTTATATATTTTGCAAATATTTTCTGCAAAAGTAATTCTATTACCATTTCGAATCAACTCACTAACTGAGAGAAGATTAGTAGTAAGGTTAGGAATGCACATGACACTTCGCACGCTAATCTCGTGCTCTGAACCATCCACTACTGTTGTGAACTTCGTCTTTCCTGAGCATAGCACTGGTACTGTTGTTTTATTAGCTACTACAATCTGTTTCACCGACGGGTTATAAGAAATATCTGACAGACGTTCTTTGTCGCAAGTCATATGGGTGCTGGCACCGGAATCAACATACCAATCCATTTTGTTGTATGTTGAGTTAGAGAGAAAACCACTAAACACGGCGCTTTCTTTATCTTTGTTTTTGCACTGGTTTTTATAATGTCCAACTTGTTTACATTTATAGCAGCGAATCGTCTTGACAGGTTTTGAAGAAGACGTTTTTGACTTTGACATTTCTGCATTGCTGCCAACCTGTTTTTTACGTAGCTGCAAACTTTTCGATAAAAAAGCACCTTCGTTTCCAGTGCTGCCAACCTCTGCACTCATATCTAAAAGTTTTGATTTTATTAGGTCGGTACTCACTGACATTCCGGAATGTTCTATAGCCATGATCATTGGCGCGAATTTTTCTGTTAATCCCGCCAATAGTGAGCATCCGATCCATTCATCTGTTATCTGAAAACCTGTTCCACGTAATTTATACCCCGTATCCACGATCTGGGTTACATAGGCAGTCATTGATTCACAATCTTCCAATCTGATAGATATAAGATTTCGTAATAAGCTAATCTTTCTTTGAAATCCTGAGTCATCGAAGAGTGATTTTAGACGTGCCCACACTTCATAAACAGTTTTCTGGTCCTTGATATGAACATAAAGCGACGAGTCGATGGTCATAATCAGCTTCGCTTTTGCCTTCTGTATCTCAGCGCCTGTAGGACGGTCAGCTGGCTTCAAATTGATGTCCACTCCTTCTAGGATGAGAAAATTCTCTGCAGCAAATGCCCACTCATCGAAATTTTCTCGACCCTTGAGCTTCGGTACATTCACAATACAGCTGGCGGCCATTGTTCAAGAACGTGACTTGCGTGAAAAATTTTGCGCGCGCACTATTCAGTTCTTAATCTGAACAAATCTGGTCTGATCAAACGGTTTACCAACGAGTAACTAATGAGATTTAAATTTACTATATTTGTAGATCGAAAAACCAACTTTTTATCGCGAGAAAAGGGACTGTGCCCATAACCTAATAAAACACCGTGAGTGGCTTCCACAGACTAACAATTTATTTTCTAATAAAGATGGTCAATGACAATAATAAGAATGACACATAGCATATTGAGTATTTCAATATTTATACTAATAATTATGTTACCGAATTATGTTTCGCCGATTTACGAAATAACTTTTTGCTATTGGCCGAAGCCACTTTTGAACTTTTTTCATTTGCCAAATGGTTTGTTTGCCATATTTTCACCACAGTGAAACAAATTTTTGGGAATATTATTTGGTCATAAATATATAGCCGGTTATTTGGTAGTGTTTTCAATAATAAATTAAATATATGTAGTGTCATAAAAAGCCAATATATTGTGCTACAAAGTTTAGTGGGAAACGAATCGCTGTAAAACCGACTTTACGTAGTCTTGTCTGCCCTACCTCTAGAGTGTAATTTAAACCCACGCAGGCGCAGAGGGGTAGGAGTAGCCGGCCAGCAAGCCGAAGCTGCGGTGGTGAGCATTAAAACCATCTGCGACGATAAGCTCGCGTGGGGCCGCCCAAACCCCGCAGCGCCGGAGCCGTCACAGAAACAATGCTTGCTGCATGTTGCATGCCTGCTTGCATGTTGCATGCTTGTTTGCACGCTGCATGCTTGCTTGCTGCTTGCCTGCTTGCCTGCTGCATGCCTGCTTGCACGCTGCATGCATTGTTGCATGTTGCATGCTTGTAGCAAGTAGCATTGGGACTCTTTAAAAACACCTTTGTTCATAATAAACTGTTTTATTAAGTGCCATTACATTTAAATAAATAATTCATTAAACCAAAGAGTAGGTTAATCTTAACATAATGAATGTCTGGAAACATAATACTTCGAACAAATGTTATTTCGGCTAAGTGTAACTTCGGTAAAGAGTTTATCGACCAAATGAAACGTCGGAGTAACGAAAAAAGTCGAATTGATAATAGGTCAACTGATACAGTGGCAGACGTGACTTCGATGAAGTAAAAAAAAACGAAACGATAATAGTTGAAAAGTTTTAGGGGAAATGAAAGGTCAAATATTTTTCGAACTTATGATAGGTAACCGTTCATCACACAAGCATTTGTCCTGGGTGAGAATCGAACCCACGACCTCAGTCTTAGCAGTCAGGGTCACTAGCCACTAGACCAACAGGCCAGTCAAAACATTGGTAAAAAAATTGGAACAAGAAGTGAAGTTACCGGAGCTAGTGGAGCTTGGGGCTATAAAACAACAGTCGGACGGGGACAAATTTTTGGGGGATTGGGTGGGTCATTCGCTATCTTTCATCCTCAGACCAATATCCTAAGTGTCAATGTAATTGAGATACGAAAATTTTGTTTGTTTTTTGAAAATTACGAATCATCGTCTTTTAAACGACATATTTTTTGGTGAGCCCAAATAGTGAGTCAGAATGCGTACCACGAACGACTTGAAATTAGTGTTATGGTGCGCCTCCAGCTTCTCTACCCAAGGTCCAGTTGATATTCACCTGTATGTACTCTGCGATGTACTCAATTGTCGTAGAGTGGTGTAAACGGGACACATATAGCAGCGTCGTCGGTACCGCAGCACATAGCAGTATGATAGATCCTGCCAATGTCACACACTAGTTGCAAAAAGTTAGTTTTAGTTCATGAAGTCACATTGCTTTTTAGGTTATAAAACTATGTCAGTTAACTTCCATACTCATTAAAGAAAACAAACGCCGAACCGAATTTTGGAGGCCAACATAACTCATACCAACTTAAAACATGAAACGACAAAAATCTATTAACCCGGTCGTCTTTTTAAAGTCATTTCCTCCACAAAACAATTGTAAAGGAGGCAACAAAAGTTTGAGGAACAGTTCCCAACGATTCTCTTTGATAGGAACGTGGCGTCGTTAACAATCAAATTACACGGAGAATGTGGATTCCGTTTGTTTGAAAGTTTGAGTGCCGGGGGCATAGTGGTGGGCGATGACAATGGGAGGTCGATAAAATTATTTTTGTGTTTTTCTTTATTGTGTTATTTCGGTGTAAAAGGTGTTTGCTATACAGGGATTTTTTCGAGAATGTAATAATTGCCTTTTCATTCGGTAATTTTACACGTGTTTTAATAGAAGTTTAGTCTGTACTGTCTACACACATAGGAAAAAAACGTGAGTTTATGTATGCATGTTTTTTGTTATTTTTATCTTATTTTACGAAATATAATTACTACTTATTGAGTTTTTATCCTAAGACTTTAGAAAATAAAATAAAACAGTAAACAACTAGCTACTGGGAAAAAAACGTAACAATCTGCTTCTGAAAGTTCTGTCAAAATCGGTCCAGCCGTTTCGGAGAATAGCTGGAATAAACAGATAGACAAAAAGACAAAAAAGTTAAATAAAAAAAATGTGATTTGTAATTAAAATTTGTCTTATTTTTTTTTTTCATAATTTTATAATTGCATTCATCTATTAAATTATATACAGTTATTGTGACATTACAAACAACCTCTTGACTATCATTTATTTTTAAATATTCGCAGAATTACTTTCGAATCTATTACACACGAATGAAATGAATTCGTATGAATCTATTGATTATATCTCTGTCTGTATATTACCTCTTAACACCTAAACAACTAAACGCATTTCTATTAAATTAAGGAGATAGATGCTATCTTGGAGAAGTACAAAGACTACTTTTTATCCCGCTAGCACGCTCCCGTGAGATGATTTCCGATACCACGCAGGCGAAACCCCGGTCTGCAGCTAGTTAAAGTTATAAATAAATAAGTAATCAATTTCAGCTCAGCCCATTTCTCAGTTTCAATAATAAATTATGTAAAAGAAGTTTTCTCGTGAATCTATCAAGATGAAGCCCAAATCACTTAGCCTGGAAATAAAAAAATATTCTCTCTTGAAATCTCTGGATCCCTTAAGACTCGAACATTCCATGAAAAGATTCAATCAATAAAGGGCAGGCTTTCTGTATATTGAACAAGTAGGTATGTATCATCACACCTATGTTCCCAGGAGTGGGCAGTGGCCTTAATTTTGCCAATTAGTATAAATTAATCTCATGTATGCTCAACAAAAGAGATAAGTAACCAGGGTCGCTGTATATAGTTGAAATTGAATAGGGAACTGATGGATGTTTTCGAATAAAATTTAATTTATTGAATAGAAAACAAACAATTCATAAGGTAATCTTATCTAATCCAACTAACCTATATTGTCCCACTGCAGGGCAAAGGCCTCCCTCTCCCTTTTCCACAGAATTTTGTCTTTAGCTAGTGCTGGCCAGTCTTTTCGGTAGGAGTCAAGCTCGTTCGCCATCTTTGTCTCGACCTGCCGCGTTGTCGTCGTGCGTTTAGTGGGATCTAGTTGGTGGTTCTATATTAGCCCTTTTGTCATCAGACATCCGGCAGACATGTCCGGCCCTATCCTACTTGAGCTGGGCAGCTTTCTGGGTAACATCTGTGTTGTTAATAACCGAGAAGAAACTGAATTTCCAATGATTGAAATACGTAACATTTTCTGTTAGAGGAACCCCAACACAATTCTCTCCCAAACTCTTCCGTTAACTAAAACTCGAACATCTGCCGATTTGATATGAAGAGTTTCAGGAAAAACCATGGCAACTCATGTCCAGGTGCGAGATTTTCAGCAGACGGAGCGAATGGGTTTGGTAGGGAAGCACCATCTCGTCACAGGCTTAGGCTTTCCTTAGACCGTTCACCAGTAAGTGGGAGGACACACTTTAAGAAATTGTTGCGGCTTTCCAGCTTTTGTGATTCGAGGATATTATCGTGTCGAGGGTATCGTGTATCAGAAATGATCTTTGTTTATTCAATTGAGTTCGTCACCGTTCTGCGGGTTTCTGGTGCCGCTATTCAGCTAGTGGTTTCAATATTTGCATCGATATCGGTTCGAGACAATTTTCATTCAGAGCTGTCCAAAATAACTTTGCATAGGCTGAACGACTACCTGCAGGAAAAGATAGTGCCAACCCAGTTCTTCGTATAACGTTAGGCAAAGCACCGCACTGTGACGAGACAAGTCGTTGTATTTTTTGTAATTCATGCGTAACAATAATCATAACAAAACAATTTTGTTCTTTCTAAATCATAAACAAAAAAAGGTATATACAAATAAAAATAATAAAAATTGAATTATTTAGTTCAAATACAGAGCATAAAAGTAAATGAAAAAGTAATTATAACAGGAAAATAAACATTCAATAGCGAGATTATTGGTTGAGAGAAAAGTGCTTAATCACAATTTTATAAACATTTTCTATGATTTTATGGTGTATACTAGATGCGAAGACTACCACTGTGTGTGTGTGTACACAGGCACGAAATCGGTGAGTATGCACCCAGAACAGTTCTACGCAATGGTGGGTACAATGGTGTTATAGGATATTATGCATATCGGGCTAAGACACGGAATTTTAGGATAATCAGTAAGTTTAGAGAATAGGTTTAGGTAAAAGACTTTGAAATATTTACGTAAGTAAGTAAAGTGTCTTATAAGACACTTTTACACGTCAATATTTTGTTGGCCAATATTTTTGAAACTAGATGGCGCTGGCATTTCCTAGTTGACTGTTCCCTGGAAAGAAATGCTAAAACAAACTCAGAGGCCATGGTCTCTTTTAAAGTCCAAACATTATATTATTAGAATTTTACGTGAGTCTAACAACGCAGGGCAATGTCTGGAAGAACCTTTTGAAGAAAGAGCCATGGCAGCTTTGAGCTGACATGTCCCGACAGAAGCATGAATGTCTCAGTCATCGGTTATCTTTGAGAGTAGATCAGAAATCTACCGTTGACCTAAGTATAGTAAAAGTATTTATTCGCATCAACAAGACAACAATATAATATAACTTACTACTTAAGTATAAAAAGCACACTGGAAGTTGTCGTAACTAGCACGCTTGGTAAGTTATCAAGATAACTTGTATTAAGGGCACGAGTCCCAACCCTTGGTTCACGTATTCTATTACATTGCAAAGAACAGTAAAAGCGTTTATTGGTCACAGAATAGATCCTTATAAAGACATACATCGAGTAAGATAGCCATAAACAAGCCTAAACCATTCCTCAAACACAATTATTTTCAATCTAACAAGTTCCTCTACAAAATCCTTTGTACACGGAATTTTAATAACAAAGCTTAGTTCAGTATTTCAATTTCTAAGAAGATAATTAAGACAAAGCAATTCTCGAGTTATTAAAACATGTTATGTTCACTCACAATCTTTATTAAGCACTTATATTAGACATTTAGGCACTAGAAGTTAAAACCTAAGTGTTCCTTTGGGTAATTAAGATAAGCAAATGGTAAAACCTATTAAATTAAATATGAGTACTTAAAGGATTATTGTTGAGTTGTAAGATTTTACTGAGATATTCGGGGTTGGAGGTGGAATGTCTTAAGTGACACTCTGTGTCTTACATAATTGACAACATAAGAACAAGCGTTATAAGGTTTAAAATTGTCTCCGCATTATTTTGAAGCTTAAATATTGTTTTAGGAACAAAGTATTTAGTATTTCTGAGAAAATTTATTATTTAAAAAATAACTTCACTCCAGAAGTCCTTAAAGGGATAGACAGAAGTATACCATAAAGCCCTGTAGGTACACCTATATTTCGCTAGATATGTTATAAGTCCCGTGTACTAGAGAGCCAGCCTATGGCCATCAACCGAGAAAAATACTAGTATTCTCTAAAAAACACCAGTAGGATATTAACACGCTTTTTATTGGTTTGGTATGAATCTTTGAAAGTGATTTCCACCACTTTTAAAACGTCGGATTTATTTAAAATTTTGCACACATATCAAGGACCGATGGCAATGTAATAATTTAAATAGTCTATTCCATTATCCTATACAGGATGTTCTGGTTTTGAGATTTTTATATCCGGTGATATGGTGTCTTGCACCATATACTCGTATGAAATAAAGTTTTTGGAAAGGGCAGAAAAAGCGTGTTTTTTTAAAACTATTTGATTTTGTTTTATTAAAGTCAAAGAACAGTAAGGTAGTCTATTTTTATCTATACTTATAATATTATAAAGCTGAAGAGTTTGTTTGTTTGTTTGTTTGATTGAACGCGGTAATGTCAGGAATTACTGGTCCGTATTAAAAAAAATATTTTTGTTGTTTTAAAACTATTTGATTTTGTTTTATTAAAGTCAAAGAACAGTAGGTAGTCTATTTTAATCTATACTTATAATATTATAAAGCTGAAGAGTTTGTTTATTTGTTTGTTTGATTGAACGCGGTAATCTCAGGAACTACTGGTCCGAATTGAAAAAATATTTTTGTGTTAGGTAGTCTATTTATCGAGGAAGGCTAAAACTTATATAACATTACGCTACAGCCAAGGAAAGCGGAGCAGTAATGGAATATGTTGCAAAAACGGGGAAAATCGCATGGGTAGGTGATTCGACGCACCGGGAAGGGTCGGTGGAACAAGAAATTTAACGTGGACGAAGTCGCGAGCACAAGCTATTATTTTATATTTACACGCGTGATTATAGCTTTTCTTTAATCAGCTTTACTAATTTGATTAAAGAAAAAAAAAGAGTTATCGTGATATTGCTAGTTGCTTGAACCACGTATTGGATTAGAAACTATTACGTACTAGCTCTGATTGAGGACTATAATTTACAAATAACACGTTGGAACGATTCAAAACATAAGCAATGATAAAAATAAAAATGTCGCCTCATTCATATAATCAAAATTGTACCGATAATTATATAGTGCAAAAACTTACAGAAATACATTATTTTAACTCTAAAATCACGTAGGTATATAAAATCATGAAAAAAGCAAAATCCGAGAAATTCATCGATATCGACACAAGAACATCCCTACTCAAATGTTTCAGCAACAGTTGCATGTAACAGGTGCATATAACTTTTAACTACTATCGCTACGTGTTCTTAGTTTGTAGAAAGCTATTATTTTATGATTAGTTGCAGAATGAAAGTTATACTATAAATGTTTGATGACACAATCATGTTGTGCATACCGAAACAATAGAGAAACAATGTGCATTTCGTATCTATCTAATCAAACTAAAGGCTATTTCCTCAGTCTGCAACGGTGACAGTGGTGGTGGTCTCATGATCTTTGTACGACTTGTTGACACGACAGGCGACACTGGTAAGGTGTCAGGCGCGTGGTACAGTCAGTGCCCTGCATTTCCTGACCCCTCCTACACAGAAAAATGAGGGTCGCGAAATTTGGTCGAAAGAGATACGTGGCCCTGGCATAGGGGTCAGATAATGCAGGGCACTGACTGTACGTCCGCGGCATAGTTTCTCTAGCACCCAGTAGATCTGATGTAAATATCTGTGATCCTCATCAGTAGGTATACAATCTTCACAGATAAAGAGGAGTATCGGAATTGCTGGTTGCAGTATTTGAAGTGAAACTATCTAATCTAACCCAATGCAGGGCAAAGACCTCCCTGTCCCTTTTCCACAGAATTCTGCCTTTTGCTAGTGCTGGGCCAGTCCTTTCGGTAGGAGTCAAGCTCGTCCCGCCATTTTCGTCTCGGCCTACCGCGATGGCGTCGTGCGTTTAGTGGGACTAAGTTAGTGGTTCTATTAGCCTGTTTGTCATCAGACATCCGGCAGACATGTCCGGCCCAGTTCCACTTAAGCTGAGCTCCTTTCTGGGTAACGTACGTGACCTTGGTTTTAGAGCGCAGTGTATTGTTCCTTATATGGTTTGAAAGTTGGTCACCCAGGATACTGCGCTACGTGGTACTCTGGTAAACAGTCGTCATATCTAAACACATTGTTGTGTGCCTTGTATACATAATTACTACACGTAAACTAGCTTATGCCGTTTTTTAAGTGAGAAATAAACACGGACGGCACTAACGGAGTTTTAACTTATGGGTTACGGTTACCAACAGATAAAATACAACCCGGGTGATCAACGAACTGTTTATTCATAACATTACGCAAAGTTTCCCCGAAGGCTTGGCCAGAGGTACACGTATATACCCACGAATATATAGTACAAGAACTGTTTCTACAAGTTTCCGTGGCGTGGAGGTATAGTGGCCGACCATAGTCACTGCACTGGCAAGCGACCGCAAGTTCGAATCTTGGCATCGACATCTCTTTTTGTGAGTGTTTATTCATTTATTCGAACAACAAAAATATCGAGATATTCGCGGTGGCGAGTTCCGGGGCGGCGAGCAATGGGTAGCTCGCCGCCCGGTAAGGACCAAGCTCGGGTCGACGGCGCGTAGTGTTCCACGCACGGCTCAAAGAGATGTCAGCAGCAATGAAGGGGTCTACTAGGACTGATGCCTGCCGGGGTCGCGTGATTGTTTGAAAGAGATACCGTGAACCTGGCACATGGGCAACTGATGGAACACGGGTGGGTTTTAGTCAGTAAAAGTCTGACACGCCACGTCATTTGATGAATTCCCATCCTGAAAAAAAAATGCCGCTGGCAAAAGCGAGTTTCTATTAATTAAAAATAATTTTTGATTCGAAAACATCTATTTGTTTTTTACTGAACTTCAACTATATTGGACGAATCTAGTTTCTTGTCCCTTTTAGTACATGTATCATGTTTTAAAAATATTGAAGCGATCCTGTAGAAACATCAAATTTCATTTCCACCTTTCATACAAAACATATAAACGTCGACATACCGTTCACGTCCCTTTAAAAATCAGTTCACGTCATGAATGTTCGTTAAAAAATCCCACACGCAATACTGCCGTTCGTTAGTGCAATATTCGACAACCTCCTAAAACGAGGTGAAGCATAGAGCCCCCTATTAAAAAATAGGTACAGAAAGTTGACTCCAATCAACGAGCAAGAATCATCATCATCATCTCAGCCGCAAGACGTCCACTGCTGGACATGGGCCTCCCCCAAGGACCACCAATTTGACCGGTACTATTTTTGGGGGGATTTGCCATAATCGCCACGCTTGGCAGGCGGGTTGGCGATCGCAGTATGGTGGTAAAATGCATAGAGAACGCTGCTGCCCATTCTCTAGTAAGTCCCGAGTCATTCTCGAGCAAGAATGCATGCACATATATATATAATATGATAATAAATACTATAATAATGATAATTGATAATAATAATTAACGATAAACACGCAATTTATAGGTATATGTAAAATAAATTAATGATACTATACTGTATGTATGATATACTTTTTTTTAAAATAAATATTATAATAATAATTTATCAAATAATATTACTATACTATTATTATTTTATTTATTCTTTAACTATGCCTTATCGCTTTGTATTTTACTGTGTGTACATAAATAATAAAATAAATAAATAAATAAATAAATACAAAACAATAATTTAATCAAACAGCAGTAATTATAAATAAAATTAAATACTTATTAAATTAAACAATACAGCTAATCATTATTTTTGAAAGAACATTCCATTCTCGAATCAGTGAGCGCATCCGTAACTAAACATTTCTTTAGAGCAAACATGGACAAGCTCTCTCCTGTATCGGGAAATATTTGTCCCAGCATAGAGTCACCGCCCACTTCTCAGATCGTAATAAAAGAGGAACCTGAAGACACACACAGATGCTTGAAATGTAACCTAACTTTCACAAACAAAAGTGACTTATTAGACCACGAAAAGGGACTTTGTGGAAATGTGTTTAGAAAACACGAAGGCTTGGCAGCTCAAGTAGCCGAAACGGTAGCTCTAAATAGATTAGAGGCAGAAATTCACGCTTCCATACAAAACGGAATAAGTGCTAGTGAAGATGAAGATTTTAATAGAGATGATCGCGATGATAAGATATCAATACATGACAATGATAGAAAAATCAGGGTCCGCACAGCATTAAGCGAGGAACAGCAGTCGGTATTAAAAGAACATTACGCGTTAAATCCACGGCCGAATCGTGAGGAGTTTAAAAGAATAGCGCAACAAATCGGGCTCGACAACAGAGTAGTACAAGTGTGGTTCCAAAATAACAGGGCGAGAGAACGACGTATGACACAAACGATGACCGCTTCTGACCAGCCATTAGATTTATCTACAAAGAAATCCAATCCATCAGTTACGTCGAGTCCTTCGCCATCGCCACCATGCAGTATTTCTGTGACACATTCCATTTATAACAATCCATTTATATGAATAAACAGAATTATTATAATACATAGGTACTTATATAAAAATCATATAAATTATGTTAAAGGCGAGGGCAAAGAAGAAGATGACACAATATGTTGATTTATTATTTTACGAAATCTCCTGACCAAATATTTTTCAAAAACAGAGCTTCCTCTCTCCTATCCTTTTGCTGTGCCCTACAGGGTCCATAATGATCCAAATTATATAGTTACCACCTAAGTTCACATTATGGTAAAGCAATAAAGATATTGAGTATTGAGTATAGAAAAGCTTCAGGTACAGCGAGTAAAAGCGCACTCGCGACCTGCATTTGTTTGCTATCACCGCATGTACGCGTCTATGAAAAAATGTTTATTATTTTAGCTAGTAAAACTTAACATCTAGTGATTGGATTGTCCTTTTAAGCAGATAAGCCTGTGTTAGGAGACTCCTAAAGCTAAATATACAGCACGCACGCAGGCATGCTTTTTTTTTTTTTTTTTTTTCAGGATGGGAAATCATCAAATGACTTCTCCCGCTCTGGGCGGAGCGGGAGGGCGTGTCAGACTTTTACTGACTAAAACCCACCCGTGTTCCATCAGTTGCCCGTGTGCCAGGGTCACGGTATCTCTTTCGAACAATCACGCGACCCCGGCAGGCATCGGTCCTAGTAGACCCCTACACTGCTGCTGACATCTCTTTGAGCCGCGCGTGGAACACTGCGCGCCGTCGACCCGAGCCTGGTCCTTACCGGGCGGCGAGCTACCCATTGCTCGCCACTCGCAAGCTCGCGCCTACGGTGGCCGGGAGTCCGCAATCGACGCAGGCATGCTAGTGAGTGAGTGAGAGTGAGGGTATGTGAATATGAAGGTCTATGTATGCCTGTTTGCGCTAGGTATTGGCTATTGTACTGTTAACTAAATACTTTAATTGGAGCGTATGAGGTCTTGCTGTAATGAAGTTACACGTTATAGATACTGAAATTTAAGATGCGAATACTCGTAAAAAAACAAGATGGTAATTTTAATGAACCTGTGTTTGAGAGTTTCACGATGAAAATTTACAATCTTTGATGTTGGCCTATTTGATTAGGCTATTTGCCTCTTAGCTCTATAAAAAAGTCCAGTCTGTAATTTATTTATGAGCTTGTAATTTTCCACTGTTTTGATTACTACCAAAGAACGGAAAATTTTCAGTAACCTTAGTTACAAGTTTTGATTAAACCATGTTTCACATCGGAATCTCTCTTCAGAACATTTTCCAGTAATATTTTACAATTTCTTAATTACAGCAACTATTTATTATTATCTTATAAGCTTGTGTAAGTAGGAACACTCAGGCCCAGGTCGACGACGCGTTCTGGTCCTTACTGGGCGGTGAGCCGGTTCTGTGGTGGCCGAAAGTCTGCGATAGACTCCCGACGCCGGAGGACGGCCAATTGACCTAGTATTTCAATTAGATACACAATTATTTTCCCTGAGTGTTCCTAAAGTTTAAAAGAATTGTAATTGTACTCGCACCTCAAAGAAATGTCAACAAAATTGAAGGGGTCCGGTGGGACCTATGCCTGCCATGGTTGCCGATTTGTTCGAAAGAGGTACCGTGGCAACTGAAAGAACACGGATGGGTTTTAGTCAATAAAAGTCTGACACGCCCTCCCACTCCGCCCAGAGCGGGAGACGTCATTTAATGATATTCCACCCAAAACAAAAAGGTCAATTTTATAATTACAACTATCAATGATCAGGTGCTTAGTACTCGCAACCGGCGTGTGTATATGACCAGGTGTATAAACATAAACGAGGTAAAAGGAGAAGAGAAATTCTTCATTAACTCGCTTTTATTCGCTTGGTATACATCTACATAAAATAATCTTTGAACATGATTTTCACTCCCTTCAAATAGTCGGATTAATTTGAAACTTTGTATACTTATCAAGGACAGATGATGATAAAATAAGTTTATATATTTGTGCTATTATCCTAGCCAGGATCACCAGAAACGCAAAAAAAAAACTGAAAAGTAGAAAATAAGCGATAGTTTATAAAACACGCTTCCATAAAAAACCAATCGATTACTTTAAATTTTTTAGTTTGGTTTTCTGTGAAAGCTTGTTTATTACTCTATTATTTTTAAATTAAATGGAATCCTTTCAGATGGATACAATAACGAACTATTGTACATAACTAGGTCAGTAGTTAAAAATATGCCATAGAACATCGAAATACAAATTTAAAAAGTTGCCTCACATATGAATATACAGATTAATAATTTAAAACCTCCACGTATTTGACCATCCCTTCAAATACTTTACAATATTTCTACCTTACAATTTCTTAATAAGATAACAGCTGATTATTATCTCTAAAGCCTCCGTAGGTACGTTTACCGCTTGCTCATTTCCCCTTTTTGTAACAAAGCGCTTAAACCCGAGGTTTAATTCAACCCTCCAAAGGTTCTACTAAACCTTACCGAAGTCGATCCTGTGTCATGATTTTGGTGTATAATAATTTATAATTAGAGGGTTATTCTTGTGTTTTCTTAAATACATAGAATACAAATTCGGACTTCGTGTTTGTCTCTTTGACTGTTTAGTACTCTATGGATATTGATGTGGTTTTCAATAATTGAGACCAACAACATTCATAATTTAAAAATTGGAACAGCTTAATACCAAGCTTATTCGTTCTCAATATACTTAATCTTTAAAGGTATGAAAGCTTTCTGGCACAGGCTACGTTTAAAGCATTTTCACTTGAAATATCAGTTTAAAATAAAATAAAATCGATTTGTAAGCAGGATAAAATAAAAAGACAGTTTTTTTTCAACTTGTGCTTCAAATAATAATACTATCAACGGTCGATAAACAAAAGAAACTAATCGGTTTATTTATCGTGTTAAGATAACAGTACCCATTGACGGCTGCAAAGTTCCACTGGCTAATTTTATTTGATATTGTATGGCACTTAACATTTTTTTGTGGGTGGCAAATCATCCTCTCTGGGTGGAGCGGGAGGGCGTGTCAGACTTTTCCTGACTGAAACTCACCCGTGTTCCCTCAGTTGCCGATATGCCAGGTACCTCTTTCGAACAAATCTCGTGACCCTGGCAGGATGGTACATACCTTACGCCAAGAGAACTAACACATACTATTTTCATAATAAGTAGAAGTAAATACTATTAGATATATATCACTTACGATTTCGATTACCCAATTAGAGACAACACTACGAACGTTAATTACTAATTTCCCATTCCTAGTAGGCTTAATTATAGATAGAAGCATATTAATAGGTTTATATCTTACACAATATTGAGGTACACATTAGTTGTAAGTACATTACGTGTTTGGAATACACTTAAGGGATTAAGCGTCTTGAGGCAATGAAATACCTGAAATTCGTGGGTGAAAATGTCGTGAGTAAAGTTTTGACTGGCCTTTTAGTCTAGTGGTTAGTGACCCTGACTGCTAAGACTGAAAATCAAAATCAAAATCAAAAGTCATTTATTCAAACTAGGCTGAGAGTCAGCACTTTTTGAACGTCAAAGTTACACAAGACAGTCCCCCCAAAACGCCCGCCCTTCGACACTTCCTAGTGCTTTAGCTGGGAAGAAGAAGTGGCGGAACAAACTCCCCAGGACGTGGAACTGAGGTCGTGGGTTCGATTCCCAACCAGGACAAATGTTTGTGTGATGAGCACAATCATTTGGTCTGTATCTGAGTGTAATTGATCTACAATATGTATGTATTTAGATATACTAGTGATCGCCCATTGGTCGAAATTTGACCGTACTTCATTTGAATAGAAATACATGATTAAATGAAAATATATATATATATATATATAATAATAAATATAAAAAAGTAATATGGTTATATTTGACATTCAGTAGCACTATAGACAAATAATATTAAAGACAAATATTCTCGATATGATCATAGATTTTAAAAATGAAATAGGTTATATATCTATAAAATTAATTTACTACCAATGGTTATTCTTGACATTCAGTAAGTCTATAGACACAAAATATTAAAGACAGATGTTCTCGATTGGACCACAGATTTGGACCATAAACAAAAGAATATGCATGTGTGTATTAAATACACGGTAATGAATAGTAGTGTGTGTAACGTGTTATTTATTGAAAATAATGTATTTTTACGCATAATTTAAAAAAAAATAGAATTCGTCACTTCTTCTCTGTATAAACTATAAGTGTGCGAAATTTCATACTCCTCCGTCCGCCCAATTTTCGTAAAAAGGGATCCAAAGTTTTCGCTTCACGTATTAATATATAGATATAAGTATATTTATCAGTTGTCTGGCCTCCATAGTACAGGCTCTGCCTAGTTTGGGATAAAGATAAAGATATATTTATTGCGTAACTGTGTACATTAAGGTCTTATTAATAAACATTACATTTTTGGTTTCAACAGTCTACCCAAGTCGGATATGCAATAGTATTTAAAGAATTTAATTTACAGGACGGATCAGATAACAGTGTTTTGGTTGTCCTAAGATATTATTATTGAGTATGAATGTCGATGGCTATGAGAGAAGATACCAAAGAAACGATGGATGGACTGTGTGAATTTAGATTTATAAAGAAAGGGGCTGACTATTGAGATGACGACTAATAGAGAAGTATAGAAGAAAAAGAAATGTTGCACAGACCACAAATAAATTGGTATAAGGGCCGAAGAATGATGATGATGATGTTGGTGAAAACCATGTCATGTTACATTCGTGAGTCTTTGTGAGTCGTTACGCGTCCTCAGAAGCCCGAAAATCTGGGGTACCGTGCTACCCAGTGACTGGGTTGTAAAAATCAGATAGATATTCGTTCCATATAAAATACTGCTATTCAGTTACATATGGATAGACTGGAAGCCAACCCCAATATAGCAGACAATGTTGATGAAAACTATGTTAATTTAATTCCTCTCAAACGAAAGTGCTATATTGATATTTTGGCTTTAAAATGATTGAATTGACAAGGGGGTGTTGTTCGTGGAGGCGATCGACGGCGGCAATCTCTCGCGTCCGGCCCTGGTGCGACCTATGGTATGGAGCGAAAGGGCATGGGAAACCGTCACCTCCTTCTGCGAAGCAGTAATGCTCGCGAAGGAGGAGGCGGGGCGCGTGACCGAGTGGCAGTCTCTGCGCCCTTACATTCTTAGCCGCCGCAGGAGGAGACGCCCCGGGCGTCGGGAGTACATTGCAGACTCCCGGCCACCGCAGGCGCGAGCTTGCGGGTGGCGAGCAATGGGTAGCTTGCCGCCCGGTAAGGACCAGGCCCGTGTCGACGGTGCGTATTGTTCCACGCGTGCCTCAATGAGATGTCAGCCGTACTAAAGGGGTTAGGACCGATTCCTGCTAGGGTCACGAAATCTATTCGAAAGAGTTACCGTGGCCCTGGCATATAGGCAACTGAATGAACACGGGTGGGTTTTAGTCAGTAAAAGTCTGACACACCCTCCTGCTCCGCCCAGAGTGGGAGACGTCATTTGATGATTTCTCAATCACAAAAAAAAAAAAATATGTTGTTGGTAAAAATATTATGTGAAATTGTCACAAAATTGTATTGAAAAAACAAAATGGCGGTGTAAGTTCCGATATTGGCCACGCGCCAATTAGAACTTTGCAGTGTTGTATATCTCTCTAGTCTTATGTTTTTGTGTCGGGGGTTTTTTAAATTTTTAATTTAATTTTTTATTTTATACTTTTTATAGGTAAGTACATACTACATATTATAATGTAGAATCAAACGAAGCTAAGAACACTCTCGATTAATTCATTAATATTCTCTTTCTGTGCGCTTTCATTTGAGACCCCAGTCGAGTATATTTGCTGACATTCGGTTACCCTTCCCCTCTTTCTCCCCCACAACTTTTAAACGGCTGGACCGATTTTCATCAAACATATCTAAGAACACTCGCACATAAGTCACCTTTAATACAATTTTTTTTTTATTGAAATTGCTTCATCCGTTCGGGAGCTATGATGCCACAGACAGACAGACACACAGACAGACACGTCAAACTTATAACACCCCTCTTTTTGCGTCGGGGGTTAATAACTTTTCTCATAGAGAGCAGCATGAAGCACTCTTACTTGTCCAGACGTAATCTTTCGACACGAAACATATGTTATACAAACAGATGCAGAAGTTTGAACAATCAAACATTGTAAGAAATGTAAATATCAATATTAAAACTAGAGATAGTCAAACATATTCTGGGAAGCAAAAAAGTATATCGTCCAACAAAAATAGACTGACGGAATCGACGAACGTAACCAATTTCCTGTTTGCTACGCACTCGTAGCAGGCGTAGCGGCTGGCTACGAATTCGTAGCTACGCGGACTACGAGGTCAATGGGATTCAGTTCCTACACACTTTTTAACCTCTAAGACACATTACATTTGGTATAGACATAATGGTTTTTTAATTGTGTCTGTAATTACGGTAATTGACTGGTTAAACCTGGTATTTTCATATAGACCAGTAGTGGCTCAGTAGTATTGGCCTCGATTTACGAATTCCATCACCACTGCTCTCAAAACGGTGAATCTATCGTCGTGAGAAAACCGTCATCTCCTATCCTCCACCAAAAAATTTAAGTCATGTGACATCCACCAATGGGCACCCATGGGCCATCGTGGTGGATTACAGCCCAGTCCTTTGAACAGAGAAAACGCCCGAGTGCCAGCATTATAGGTTGATTATTATATGATGGAAATATGTGTGTTTTCAGTAAAGTTTTTAATTACGATGGTTAAAAAAGTAGGGGAAGACTAATGACTTCTCCCGCTTTGGGTGGAGCGGCAGGGCGTGTCAGACTTTTACTGATTAAAACCCACCCGTTTTCCATCAATTGCCCATGTGCCAGGGTCACGGTATCTCTTTCGAACAATCACGCGACCCCGGCAGTATTATGTCCAGCCTTGGAGGTGAATACGGCTCATTTCGGTAAACATAGTTTAAGGGAGTTAGATGTGCAAACTGTTATACAAAAGATATAGAATTCACCAAAGTACCTTCCAGAGAAAACAATTTTCGATGGTTTGAAAAAAAAATATCTACTATTTCAATCAAAAGTGCAAAATGGTTGGCACTGCTGCTTTTTTGCCCACTTTAGTGTAAGTAGACGGTATTCTATGCTGACTTTAAATAAATTGGAATAAGTTCAGGAGACCGATGTGCGATGGTGAAATATTATCTCTCTGCCTACTTAAGTATAGTTTATTAATCTATTTTAAGGTAACTCTCAAAGTAAACCTTCTATTCCTTAAATCCTCATGAATTAAGAACAATGGTATCCTCAATAATTAATTGTCTAAGACAAATAGTTTCTTGCGTCTATATAATTTGACTCTCCCACAATGGCTGTCAAGGCTCGGTCGTGGGGTTTCTCTAACCTATTGTGTACCCAGCCTGTTATAAAGCATTGAATAAATGAATTTAAATTAATAGTAACGGTTTGTAGTTGATCTTAAGAGAAGGAATCTTGAGTAAAGGTTTTGGTTAGGCAAATTAATTCAAATTTGGTTTTTCCCTTGTAAGATTTGTGTTTTATGTTGGAAAGCTGAGTTCTGCATAAGTTTAATGAGCGTTAATTTAAGTGGTATATTTTATTTGAATTTCCATGCTAATCAAGAAACCTCTATTGTTAATTTTTTTTTTTAACAAAAGGGATTATTGCTAAAGCGTTTGGTTTTTCCAAAGTAGGGCAGGGATGTGTAGTACACCCACATTTTGCTAGTTATATTTCAGTTCTATGTAATAAGGGGTGAGCTTTTGTCATCAACCGGGCACGAATCCGAATTCCGGGCAGCTACTAAGAAATTTTAGACAGAATAACTTAATAATACTTCTCCGACCTGGGAATTAAACCCGAGACCTAATGCTTGGAGGACACGGTGGAACATACGGTGCAGGTGTGGGCGGAGCACCGCCGTGTCCTCGTGGAGGCGATCGGCGGCGGCGACCTCTCTCGTCCGGCCCTGGTGCGAGCCATGGTATGGAGCGAGAGGGAATGGGAAGCCGTCACCTCATTCTGCGAAGCAGTAATGCTCGCGAAGGAGGAGGCGGGGCGCGTGAGGGGGTGGCAGTTTCTGCGCCCTCACGTCCCTAGCCGCCGCAGGAGGAGACGCCCCGGGCGTCGGGAGTCGATTGCGGACTCCCGGCCACCGTAGGCGCGAGCTTGCGGGCAGCGAGCAATGGGTAGCTCGCCGCCCGGTAAGGACCAAGCTCGGGTCGACGGCGCGTAGTGTTCCACGCACGCCTCAAAGAGATGTCAGCAGCAGTGAAGGGGTCTACTAGGACCGATGCCTGCCGGGGTCGCGTGATTGTTCGAAAGAGATACCGTGACCCTGGCACATGGGCAACTGATGGAACACGGGTGGGTTTTAGTCAGTAAAAGTCTGACACGCCCTCCCGCTCCGCCCAGAGCGGGAGAAGTCATTTGATGATTTCCCATCCTGAAAAACCTAATGCTTAGCAGTAACACTTGCGAACACTAGTCCTAAGAAACAGTAAAAAAAACCGGCCAAATGCGACTCGGACTCGCGCACCGAGGGTTCCATACAAACCTGTAGGTATTCACGGTTTATGCATAAGGTTTATGTTTATGACATTCAATGTTTTTTTGTTTAATTTTTATATTTGAGCTGATTTAATGAAAGGTGAATTGCGGTTTACGATTTATGACATATTAAAAAAAAAACTACTTACTAGATCTCGTTCAAACTAATTTTCGGTGGAAGTTTACATAGTTATGTACATCATATATTTTTTTTAGTTTTATCATTCTCTTTAGAAGTTACGGGGGGGGGACACACATTTTACCACTTTGGAAGTGTCTCTCGTGCAAACTGTTCAATTTAGAAAAAAATGATATTAGAAACCTCAATATCATTTTTGAAGACCTATCCATAAATATCCCACACGAATGGGTTTGATGAAAAAAAAAAAATTTTGAAAAAAAATTTTGTGTTTCATTTCTAAGTATGGGGAACTCTTAAATGTATTGTTTTTTTTTCTGTTTTCATGTGAAAATCTTAATGCGGTTCACAGAATACATCTACTTACCAAGTTTCAACACCATAGCTCTTATAGTTTCGGAAAAAAAGTGGCTGTGACATACGGACGGACAGACAGACATGACGAATCTATAAGGGTTCCATTTTTGCCATTTGGCTACGGAACCCTAAAAAACAGGTTAAATCATATAAGATTTAACCTGTTTTTTAGGGTTCCGTAGCCAAATGGCAAAAATGGAACCCTTATAGATTCGTCATGTCTGTCTGTCCGTCCGTATGTCACAGCCACTTTTTTTGAGACATTAAGTACTAAAAATATCAAGAAATTTAAAACTTGCTCCAACTCGAAATAGATGTTTTAATAAATGTTAACAAGTAGGTAATTATAAATTGTAATTTCCAAAATCGCAAAATATAAAAAAAAAATGTTTTATATCTTCTATATGACCCGTCGATTACATATTTTGGTGCACCTTTTCAATTTCATCCGATATATTCCACTAAAGAATAGAATCCGTACCAAACCGCTGAGGTTTAATCTTACCATTATTGCTCCCACGCTACCTGCCACCCATCTTTCCAAGTAACACTTAGACAACCTCACCTAAGTCTATAATTACGTCAAAAACAAAACTACACCACACACCCCCTTTCACCCCGTTACACCCCTGTAATTCACCACTCATTACTAAAACATTACGTTTAGACAGACAACTTCCAGGCGCGTTCATAACAGGCCTCACCTGTCAATTACGTATCTTGTACGTTAATTAGTAATCTGTTAGTTGAGCTTCTTCATTATAGATCGTGTTTGGGGGTGAAACTGGGGGGAGTGAGTTAGGAACACTTGTACATATGGATGCGTAATTGCGTCTTTTGTTAGACATGTGAAGTGAGTTTTGTGTGGGAATTAGTGAAACGTATAGTGATTATGTCAGAAGGACAACTCTTGTACTTTAAATTTAAGAGCGTTTTTGGAACGCTGACTGGCAACGTTGTATTTCAAGTGGATTTTCGTGATTATTGTATTAAGTTTAAACCAAATTACTGTTTTTTTTTTCGGCGACCAAGCACTATGTCTTCGATATTTGTAAGCAAGTTATTTTGGTAATCTATACATCTATACAAATAAATAAAATTGGAGTGTCTGTTTGCAATATTAAAATAACCGCTTTTTACGAAGTTTATATGGATGTAAACACGGTACAAATACCAAAACAATATTTTTTTACAATTTTTGTTTGTATGTTTGTTTGCTCCGGCTAATCTCTGAAATGGCTGGACCGATTTCGACGGGACTTTTATTGGCAGGTAGCTGATGTAATAAGGAGTAACTTAGGCTACTTTTATTTTAGAAAAAATCTTTTATTTTAGAAAAATACCTGCGTTAATTTCCGACATTCACGCGGGCGAAGCCGCGGGCAAAAGCTAGTTACTAATAAAAATCGACATAATTTTGTCATTTATTTTCTCAGGCTAACCGATGAAAGTTACGTCAAAGATTTTTATTTGAAAAAGTCACAGTGACACTTACACAGAACTCACTACCTTGTTCATAAGAGGCAAAGTTACAACCAGGTGAGAAAACAATCAAAACCGACCCAATCAAATAAGAGAACAAACAATAATCAACCCTATTTACATAGGCAGTAGTTGCAGCTTCCTCAGAAATAAGCAAAACTATTTTATTTCGCTACAACAAAACACATATTTTCCATGCGACCTCCCGACATGACAAAAACACGCCGGTAATAAAATTTTACGCGTGTTTCTGAGAGTGATACCGATCTACTCGTCACGCTGGGTAAGAGTCCCGCTGGGGATATAACCGTTAGGTTTCTGGTCCTTTTCTAAGTGAACAGGTGTTATATTAGGTGTAGTTAGGTTGACTAGTTCAATGTTAGAGTGGCATACAGGGACTTGTTAACCCTTTGTCTTACCAGGTCATGATCATTATTAGTATCAGCGTTTTCGAAACTGTTGGGGTTGGGTTCCAATTTAACTGGCTGCAGCTGAACACAAGGTTTTTGTAATGAACAATTTTTTTCATTGTCTGATTTTTTAAATCTCAAAATTAAGAAACACAACTGTGAAATAAAACAAACAAAAGAAATCAACTATTTCCGACCCTACGAACAGCTTCCAGTCTCACCAGAACCAGCTGAGTACCGGTAACCCAATAAATCACATGTTTCTAATTCCAGTGCAGGTAATACGTAGTATATAGTTAATTTTTCATTAATCACAAGACAACACATATTCACACTCAGGTACGCTACAAAATCACACATTTTCATTTTTTGGATTTCATAATTTACTATTACGGACATATTAGACACCCTAAGTATTTATTATTCTATCGTATAGTACTCATAGGTTACAAATGAGCATCAGCGTCAGATACAGGTACACCTGGTGTAGTCATCTGACATTATGCTGAGCTGAGGCCCGTTTGACATTATTGGCATTGTTTTGTGCTCCATTTTTTTGTTGTTTAAGGTTTTTTTTTTATTGATACTGTCCCAATAAACGCGATTTTTTTCCTTCTTTCTTGCAGTAATTTACATACGGCGACTACCGGTTTGACCTCAACCAGCCACTGGGTAATGCAATATCCCTTGGCCGGACTTTCGGGCGTTTCTGACGAACCGTAACAACTGTCAAAGATACTCGAATGAGGGCCGGGACCAAAGACTTAATGTGCTTTCCGAGGCACGAAGGAGTCACCCATCTATGTTTCAATCCCAGTAAGAGTCGCTTAAAGGATCGATCCATGCAGATTTTAATACTGGGGCACGACCTCTCAACCCAGTTACTGTTAATAAGAAATAATAAGCTGATCAATACTTACCCACTTCCGCAAATAAAATAACATAACCAAACAAAATGAAAACCTTTTACCGAAACAGCACGCTGAAACGAAAAGATAACGCTCCATTTTACAGCGATTGTTTCATTTAATATAATTAATCTTTCACGCTTTGCTGCGACTCCATTTATTTCGGATGCGTGCCCGACATGAAAGAGCTTTTAGTATATAGTCGAATACGGAATGGGCTGAATCGTGTTTTTATTTTGCCGTTGTGATGAATTAAAAATATGTCGTGGCTAAATGGCTATTTGGGAGCTTAAGCTCCGTTGTTTAAACACGTTAGGCCGTTGTTCCCGGTTGTCATTTATAGATTTGACCGTCATTACGGGTAGTTATTGAGAATGGGCAGCAGCGTTCTCTATGCATTTTACAACCATACTGCGATGGTCAACCCGCCAGGCGCCAAACATTTTTTTTAGGCAGGATTATTTATTTATTTATGAAAATCTCACTTACACTATCCTTACAGGTATACACCTAATGCGATAGTGCGGTCTTAAAATTAACTTACCTACGAAAAATAAAATAAAAAAAAACATAATATCTATTGTACCTACTAAGTTTCTAAATATAAAATATACAATATTTAAAACATAACAAACAACAATATTAAACTACTTTAATCTATACTATAACATACAATAAACAACAATATTTTTGCGAATGCAGTATTTATGTGCAGCAGTAGACGTCATTCTACTGAAATAATGATAATGACGGGAATTGAGAAGCCAGAAAATCTGACAGCTATTCTAATCAAGGAGTATCGTACTACCGGTAATAATAGAGGTCAGAAAGACAGATTCAGCAGCATCCGATTACATTCGACGCCTACTCCAATATAGTTGAGAAAAAGCTATACAGATGAAGATGTTTAGAAATTATCCTCAATTTTATACATAAGTACCTGTTTATTTAAATTAGCCCGTTACTTTGATACCAATAATTGTATTACAAGAATTGACAATAGTCTGACAAACATGACAGACTTTCGGTTGGCTGAAGACCGCTAATAAATGTCAAATATCCAAAAACTTTTTAACAAAAAATTTAACCGCCGAAAAACTGAAAAGCAAAAAATAATAAACCTTAAAATTATGAGTCGGCGCTTTGAGTGATCTTTGTTCATTGATTTTTCAGCGCCGACTCAAAATTTTAAGGTTTATTATTTTTTGCTTTTCAGTTTTTCGGCGGTTTAATTTTTTGTTAAAAAGTTTTTATTTAATAATTTTTTGTGGCTTTAATGTACTTATAATACTTGGCAAGGTATACCCTATCAAATAAAAAAAGAATTATCAAAATCGAACTACTCTCTATAAAGTTATGCGTGGTTATACATTACAATCAGTGAGTAAACAATCAATCACCCCCTGTTTTCTGACCCTTAGGGTTTGATTTTGCTTTCCAAATTTATATGGGACCACCTTGGGAGTACACCCTTTCCAACAGAAGAAGAATTATCACAATCGGACCACTATGTAAAAAGTTATGCGTGGTCATACATAAAAAAAAAAAAAATATATATACGCGTCGAATTGATAACCTCCTCCGTTTTTTTTCGTCGGTTGAAAAATTCAAGCCATTCAAGGGCTTAGCGTGCCATGGGATCTGGAGGCAAAGGTCCTCGCGCACATGTGGGAGTGGCGCGAGGAGGCGAAACGCCGGGGTGAAACTCCGCTGCCGCAACAAATCGCGGCTCGGCGGACAGAGCTCCGGTGTGATCTCATGGCGACATGGCGGGTACGATTGTCGCAACCCAGTGCTGGGCACGCCACAATTGCGGCGGTAAGTCCCCTCTTTGAGGAGTGGATAGAGAGGCGCCACGGCGTCCTCACCTTCCGCCTGACGCAGGTTCTCACCGGGCATGGGTGCTTCGGTGGGTTCCTGTTCAGGATAAAGCGGGAGGATACGTCCGGGTGTTTCCATTGCGAGGATCGTCTGGAGGACACGGTGGAGCATACGGTGGAGGTGTGCCCAGCCTGGGCGGAGCACCGCCGTGTCCTCGTGGAGGCGATCGGTGGCGGCGACCTCTCGCGTCCGGCCCTGGTGCGAGCCATGGTACGGAGCGAGAGGGAATGGGAAGCCGTCACCTCCTTCTGCGAAGTAGTAATGCTCGCGAAGGAGGAAGCGGGGCGCGTGAGGGAGTGGCAGTCTCGGCGCCCTCACGTCCCTAGCCGCCGCAGGAGGAGACGCCCCGGGCGTCGGGAGTCAATTGCGGACTCCCGGCCACCGTAGGCGCGAGCTTGCGGGTGGCGAGCAATGGGTAGCTCGCCGCCCGGTAAGGACCAAGCTCGGGTCGACGGCGCGCAGTGTTCCACGCGCGCCTCAAAGAGATGTCAGCAGCAGCGCTGACAGACCGCGGGGAGACCGGGTCTGCAGGGGGAGACCGCGGGGTCTACTAGGACCGATGCCTGCCAGGGTCGCGTGATTGTTCGAAAGAGATACCGTGACCCTGGCACATGGGCAACTGATGGAACACGGGTGGGTTTTAGTCAGTAAAAGTCTGACACGCCCTCCCGCTCCGCCCAGAGCGGGAGAAGTCATTTGATGATTTCCCATCCTGAAAAAAAAAAAAAAAAAAGGCTTAGCGTGCTTTTCTATCAAATCAAAGCGATAAGTGTTGGTACAATTTCGAACTTAACATAAATAATTATACAGATCCAAACACTTAGGGCCGATTTTTCAATCCTCAGATAAAAGAACCAATAGCTACCTAAAGAATAAAGTTATTAGACTCTTTGTTCCTCGGATAAGTGGTTGTCAGTTTTTCAATCGGTATTTTATTTAGGAATAACTACCTGACCGAATATCACATCTGTGAATATGCTAACTTCAGGGAGGTGAAACAAATATACAAAATAAACGAAAGTTAGAACGGGACGGGCTATTTCATTGTTTACTGTCAATGTTATAAAAACAATGTGCGGCAGCCAGATGTCCCTTTTTACGTTGAGACGTTGTTTTTTTGTTTGTGTGGTATTTTTATTTGTATTTCCGTGATATTTAATTGTATTAGTATAATCATGGAAAGCAAAGATGAATCCCACACTTTAAAGTGTTCGACACTCGGTCTTGTAATTCTTTCTTTTCTCTCATATTCTTTCTTTATTTTCATTCATATACCTATATTTATTAATTATGGCTTCATCCTCAATTGCTATTTCGTCAATACTATCGCAAACATCCATTTTCATTAAGTACACTTTTTAAAAACGAAAACTAACCTCAAGTTTGGTAACGCCAACGTCGTTTATCAATGGAACAAGCGGTTATCTGGCCGTCAAAGAGCCAAATAGATTTATTCCTCCGTTAAGGGTATTATTCGACCAATAAAGCCTATTTGACGATTGAACAACACAGTTTTTTACTATCTATTGAATAAACCCTATCCGTCTGTTTATCTGAGGATTGAAAAATCGGCCCTTAGTCATAATACTGTGACATGCAAACATTTGGGTTTATACAAAGTCATAATAAATTGTATTCATAGTCAAAATTCAATATGCACGGGGTGGTCTCGATATGTCTATACTAATATTATAAAGAGGAAAAAAGTTTGTATTTTTGTTTGTTTGTTTGTTTGTTTGTAATGGATAAACTCAAAAACCACTGGACGGATTTTAAAAATTCTTTCACCATTAGAAAGCTACATTACCTGCAAGTAACATAGGCTATATTTAATTTTGAAAAAAATAGGGGTCCGTAAGATATTTGGGTTTTTCGGACCCAAGGTGTAAAAAAACATCCAAAAAAGTTCCTTATTAATATGTTTTCGAAGTACCAGGTTGTCATAACTTGGTAGGAGCTCACCTAACATGGGTGTGTGATAGCTAGAAAACGCTTTATGTCTTCGAAGTACCAGGTTGGCATAACTTGGTAGGAGTTCACCTATCATGGGTTTTATTGATTCTGAGGCGGTACGAAGTTCGCTGGGTCAGCTAGTAAATAATATGGGCAATGGACCGACTGCGGTCAGCATAGGCGGCCCCGACAGTGGAACGAATGTATGGGAGCGGTTGGACGTAGACATGTCCGAAAAAAAAGAGTAAAATTATGCCAAACTAATGATGCCATCTTATTCGATTACTTAATGCCTTCATAACTTGTGGTGATGAATTTCTTCATAACTCCCATATTTCGGGAGTAATTTGAGAAAATGTGAAATTTTACTATGAAAATGAGTGTATCGAGCTCTCTCCCTCCTGATTCCGGGCTTGTTTCAAGTAGCGGTCTCTAATATCATAATGCTAATACTAAGAGCTATATTTAATACTAAGACACATAGTGCGCCAAATGTGCACTTTCTGGGATAAAGAGTGATGTTTATTTTATAACACAATTTTTTTATTTTTTGTTTATTTTGTTGATTAAAACCGTTTTTCTAAAGGTTTACCTTATTACAATAACATTTCTGAGCAGCCAATTAGAGAAGATATAAGCTAATTAGGATATATAATTAGGGACTTAAGGTTTACATATAAAACTGATGCACTAATGATTACTGATAAGAACATTGCTATTATTTAATTACTAAATGGCTCTTAATACACTAATTTAGCATGCATCATTTACTAATTATCACAATAACTAATTACCTTGCAATATTTAACAAAGGATACCTGGGATACCTGGATTTTATATAAATAGGTCACTATTAGTAACTTTAAAATCAGTGTTGATTTACACCTCGTTGTATCCAAGCTAATCTCGCAATGTATTTTCCAAATTTTAATACAAATCTTGATATTCACGTTGCTTTATGCGCACGCGCACATAAAGATTTACGCGACTTTAACTATTTGTTCAGTGTTTTAAAAGATAACAGTTGTGTTCAGTTATGTGAAAGTGCTGAAACAAGTTTAAAAGACTGGTGTCGTCGATTTTGCTACCGCATTTATGCAAAATGGACACAGTCTGGAAGAAGCACAGATAAGTTTCGGAAGAAACATGAGATTTGGCTACAGGCTGCAATTCAATGGCCGGAATTACAGAATGAAAATATGGAACCTTCTACAGAAAATATAAGTGACGTCATCGAGCCCATAATTTCTCCTGCTAAATCTGATGCTTCAACTTGTACACATCCTAGTCCTCGTAAATCTTTTGAGGACCTTAGTAACCGGCAAAAAAGAAGACGCACTGAAGATAGTCTTTCATGCAGCAGTAGCAGCGCTGAAATTATGTTTTCGGCCGAAAGGGCGCTTCAAAAGGCAGGACAAAGCGATACAGCTTATGTTATGAAATACTTGACGGAGAATCCAGAAGAGGCCTCAAAAATCAAAGCCTTCATTGAAGGTAAATCAATTCAGGTACGGGAAATATCCCCTTTGAAGGCATTGGCTCTTTATGTATCGATGAACTTATCGAAATGGCGCTATAACACTCTTCGGGATTTCAACACTCAAGAAGGAGCTCTTCAATACCCGAGTTACTACATGTTGGTTAAAGAAAAAATTAAGTGCTATCCGGCCAAAGAAGATCTCACAGTTACAGAGAGCTCTGCAAAAATCAAATTACAAGCCTTGATGGATTTAACCTCAAGAAGACTTATTAGGTCGTTAGAAACCCCTGTTGATCCCAATCAACAGCTCGTATTGACCAGCAAATGGGGTTTTGACGGATCATCTAGCCAAAGCATTTATCATCAAAGGACGAGTGAAGATGAGCAAATCGATCTTGCTAGTAATTTTATGATTAGTCTTGTACCACTGCGGCTCGTCTCAAAAGGTGTAACAATTTGGGAAAACGAGCGACCATCTTCCACTTCATTTTGCCGGCCAATATTGTTTAAGTTTATAAAGGAAACCAAAGAAAATGTGCAGAGAGAGATGGCTGAAATCGAAGCAGAGATTGAAGCCTTAACTCCATCCACCATCACTGATGGAATTAGTGTCAAACACCAACTGCTGTTGACAATGATTGATGGTAAAATTCATTCCATTATATCCAATACAGCAGCTTCAGTGTGTGACATATGCAAGGCTTGTCCTAAAGAAATGAATAATTTAGAGTTAATCAAAGATAAACACGCAAACGAGGACATGTATAAATATAGCTTAAGCACCCTTCACGCTTGGATTCGCTCAATGGAATGCTTATTACACATTTCCTACAAATTAGACATAAAATCATGGCAAGTAAGGGGTGATATAGCAAAAAGGCAAGTTGATGACAGGAAGAAAAGAGTTCAAGAGGCTGTAAGAAGAGAAACGGGCTTACTTCTCGATGTTGTGAAACAAGGCAGTGGATCCACCAACAATGGCAACTCGGCAAGGAGATTTTTTGAAAACTACACTAAATCTGCTGAACTGACCGGAATAGATGCTATGCTTTTAAGAAAAATCTGTGTGATCTTGCAGTGTATTTCATCAGGAGAGAAGATCAACGTAACTAAATTCCGAGAGTTCTGCTTTGATACTGCTAAGCTTTACGTGGAGTTATACCCATGGTATTATATGCCTTCTTCACTTCATAAAATTTTAATGCATGGGCCAGACATAGTTCAGAACATGTCAATTGTGCCCATTGGTTTTCTATCCGAAGAGGCATCTGAGGCTAGAAATAAAGATTTTAGAAAATATAGAGAGGGGCATTCTCGAAAGCATAGCAGTATCTCATGCAATGAAGATATTATGCACAATCTTTTACTGTCTTCTGATCCACTTGTTACAAGTATCCGTCCAAAAGGAAATAAGTTTGTAAAAAAATCTTCTTTTAAGGAATTTTATGAGCTTACGGATTCTGAGAAAAGTGATATCGAATTTGTTAACATAAATGATTTAGCGGACATCGATTCTGAATTTGAATTAATTGATGATGATGATGATGACGAAGATAATTAAATGATGTAATTGTTTTAAAATGTGTAACTTAGTAAATTAGAGCTTACATCTTAATTATTTATTGTACTTTTAATGAAACTAGGTAATTTATTATCAACTTACTTAAAAGTCATACTCTCATCAGTTCTTGTGAATATTTTTGTTAATATATATTTCTGTATATATATAATATATTTATAGACCTCTTAATAAGTCTGTCTGCGGTTTAAAGTAAATACAAATGGGGAAAAAACGTTTTTTTTTTAAATTTTCATTTCCTTTTATCCCAGAAAGTGCACATTTGGCGCACTATGTGTCTTAGTATTAAATATAGCTCTTAGTAATAGCATTACGATATTAGAGACCGCTACTTGAAACAAGCCCGGAATCAGGAGGGAGAGAGCTCGATACACTCATTTTCATAGTAAAATTTCACATTTTCTCAAATTACTCCCGAAATATGGGAGTTATGAAGAAATTCATCACCACAATTTATGAAGGCATTAAGTAATCGAATAAGATGGCATCATTAGTTTGTCATAATTTTATTCTTATTTTTCGGACATGTCTACGTCCAACCGCTCCCATACATTCGTTCCACTGTGCCCCGTGCCATTTTTATACTTTACCACAAATACAACAATAGGTAAGGTATAATTATTAACCGACGAAAAAAATGGAGGAGGTTGTCAATTCGACGCGTATTTTTTTTTATGTGTCACCTCGCATAATTTGTTACAGAGTGGACCGATTTTAATAATTATTTTTTTTATTGGAAAGGTCAAAGGTGGTCGTAAATTTGGAAAGAAAATTCCAAAACTAAGGGTAGGAAAACAGGGGATGAAGAAAACAGGGGATTGTTCACTCATTGATTGTAATGCATCTATTGACATTTTCTATTTGTAATTAAACTGATTGTTTTATTGTATTTTAATCTAATCTATTTCGTTCAATTTGTGATTTATTGGTGCATTTTGATTTTTGGTTTTACCACATGAGTTTTGTTAATTGATTTTGAATTTTTAATATTAGTTGATTATTTGCATTTGTACGCCATTGATGGCAAGACATAGCATTCTTAATATTATTTTTGACATCTGTACTTATGTTTACCTATGTTCTACAAATAAAAATATTTGATTTGATTTGATTTGCATAACTTCTTACAGAATAGTCCGATTTTGCAACCATGTAATAATTAGTAGATTATAGCCACAAAAAATGATAAAATAAGACGTTTTTTATCACAGATTACAAATATAATCTAAGTCTTGTCTATAGGAGCCACCCAGAAGATTTCATTTAAGAATTTACACTTTGATTAAAAACTTAGATATGAATAGAGACATTTTTTCAAAACGTGTTCGTGGCAATACCAAAGTTTTTACTTATTTATTTTGAACATAAAACCTCTATGTTCCAGTAATAGGGTCGGCTCTATGTAAAACACTCATATCAAGCAAGCGCTCATTAAAATGTTAGCCGACCCGAACTTAGTTTAACAAAAGGTTAGGCTCGTTATTTTACTGGCCCTAAAAGGTATTTAGATATTCCTATTTTGTACTAAAAATGTTCTACTCAACAATACTAAAATTCTAGACTTTTACTAGAAACACTAATGAAACTTAGAAAACGAGTCTCTGCTGTAATGATATTTAAAAAAAGGATTGTGTGGTTTTTATGAAACCACGGTAAAAGTTAAACTTTTTTTCACATTATAGACATTTAACTAAAAATTTTCGGAATATATGCAATAGCTTAGTAAAAAGACTTAATTTAATATTCAAACGAAATAAGTTAAATAATAAATTCAAGTACTCAAATTTGAAATAAATCCATAAACAACAACATGCACCAGCGAGCGCCTTTCACTTTATCCCTGCTTCGCGGCCGACCATCACGCGACATGCAACACACAGACGAAAAAGTGTGAGACGATGTAATAAAAGTTTCACTTCAATAAAAAGTGTCGAAATGTGGTGCCCAATCAAATATGCTATTTATTTATATTATACTATATCCTGCCCTCGAATTTGTTGGAGCGAAATTTCTTGTTTCAACATAAAATATGTCTCATAGCATCGTATGGGATATTACTTCGTTTACTATTAATGTTCCGTATGATGCCGGACGTTAAGAATAGCACCATCCCGTTTCTTACAAAAAGCGACTAAGGGACTTAACAGAGAATGGGCAACAACGTTCTCTATGCATTTAATTACCAATATCTGGATGACCGAGCTTTGCTCGGTATTTTTTGGTAAATTGTGTTTAAAATAATACGTTTATGTTCAAGTTGATTATCGATAAAGTTGGTCATTGAAAAAACGAATAAAACGACATTTTAAAAATGAATCCTATCTAGGTCGATTTATCGCCCCCGAAACCCCTTGTATACTAAATTTCATGAAAATCGTTGGAGCCGTTTCCGAGATTCAGATTATATATATACATATATACAAGAATTGCTCGTTTAAAGGTATAAGATACTGCGATCGCCAATGCGCCTGCCAAGCGTGGCGACTAGGCACATTTTTCCTATTGTGGCGTAGAAATAATCGACACGAGTTTCAGCAAACATCCCTAATGCTCTACAGAAGCATAATAGCCCCATAAAAACACAGAACGCATTATTATATTGCTTGTAAAGGGTGTTGTACGATTTTGAGTGAGACCATTGCATTCATACCCACAGACACAGACTGCACGTGTTAAATAAGGTGCAAAATTTGTATGTGATTCTAGCTTCTGCCCGCGACTTCGTGCGCGTTAAATTTCTCGCTCCCCCGACCCACCACGTCGCATTGAATCGCCTGCCCGTGCGAGGTCTCCATATTTCTTCTCGGCTCCTAAGGGACTTAGCGTGATGTTATATAGCATGTAGCCTTCCTCGATAAATAGGCTACACAACACTCAAAGAACTTATAATAATTTATACAATTTTATGAAAAAATATCTTAATATTGGGTTTAAAAAAGAGGTATTATATTTTTTCGTCTTATGAAACACAAAATTAAAACAAAAAACCACATGAAATAAATACACAAGTTTAAAATTAGATAATCAGAGTGTAAGGTGTTAGAACCCGCTGACACCTTTGACCGCGTCTAAACATTTCACCGGTTCGCAGTCGATTGAGAAGTGAATATCAGCACTTCCTTACCACCCTCCGTGGAGCAATTTATACGTACAGCCTATTATAACAATGTACCTCTAAAATATGGAACAATTTATCTTAATCTGGATGTACCGCAACCAATCTTACGCTCGCGGTATTAAGAAGATGATGTTTAAAAATTCACCACTCAATTGCAAGTTAACTGCCTCTACAGTTTGTTTGACTATACTAACTTCTCGGACAATAAGATCTTTGTAAGGGTAGAAATTCTACTAATTAGTGTTATTTATACAATAATGGATAAGGCGTAATGCTATGTTGTTTACCTGCTAATAAAACATTTTCGTTTGGTGCAGGTGCTGAACTCACGACAGCAATGTCGGTGGAGGGCCAACGGTGCCTGTGTGTTGTGGTGCTGCTCATACACACCGTCACAGGCGCTGGAGAAGGTAAGATACACACATAACACACACACAGCTTTCAGGGACACCAATGAAATGGGTACGTGCGGGAGATAAATACATATATAATACAACACAACTTAGCCTATCGTAGTCCACTGCAGGACATGGGCTTCTCCCAGGCTGCACCGCAGCATTTGATCTTCCGCATCCAGTTTGTCCCAGCCACTTTTTTTATGGTTGTCAGTCCATCTAGCTGGGGGGCGTCCCACACTAAGCTTGTCGATACGCCGTCTCTACTCTAAGACTCGTCTGCTCCACCGGCCATCGGTCCTTCAACAGACATGGCCAGCCCACTGCCACTTTAGCTTATTTACTCTGCAAACTATGTCGGTAACCCCGGTTATTTTACGGAAAACTTCAGAAGATGAATGAAAGCCGGTAATACGTACACATGTATGATTTGTAGAACAGAAGGTGAAAGTCTACATAAAGAAAATAGATATTTAAAACCTAACATTTACGCGAACAATATAAGTTAGTAGTTATATATTTTGTTTACATAAAAACCCATTAAGATCGCCGTTGACATAACGATTAGTGACGCTAAAAACTATCTATTGATCCTTTGATATTTTGGTCCTTGTAAAACTGATTTTCGCATAAACTAGTTTGTCGTAAGCTAGCGGATTGGACATGGTACAAGAGCACGGTTGCTTAGGATTCTGAGTGATATAGTGAATAGATGGTACGGTTTAAAAGTCGCGAATTCAATATCCGCTTGTGTGTGTATTATTTTGAAACGACGTTCTTAAACGCAGCTTGTGGTAGGAGTAAACTTGTAGAAATTGTTACGTTACAAAAGTGTTAGGAACCCGCTATGCGACAATTTATTAATTAAATTACTATAATAGAAACAGACAGAGACAGGTAGGGATAGTTTTATGGTTTTCGAGAATGCTGAAGCCAATAGTCCTCATTATTAAAACAAAAGATGGCAGCTGCTAATTTTTATTTATTATCACTCTTGGAAACCGTGCAAATGACACCCATTTACACGGTTTTCGAAAGTGAAGTCAAGATTAAAATCCAAAATGGCGAGGACCGATGCCTGCCAGGGTTGCGCATTTGTTCGAAAGAGTAACCTGGCCCTGACACAGGTAACTGAAAAAACACGGTTGAGTTTTATTAAATAGAAGTCTGAGACGCCCTCCCGCCCCAGTGCGGGAGACGTCATTTAATGATTTCCCGCCCACAAAAAAAGGATGGCGGCTGCTTTTTAATCACTTATTTTGTCATTTATATGCTGTACATAAGGGTATTGTCTTTTTATAAAAATACTAAGACTAACCAATTCCTATTCCATATATTTACGACACGCGCGTTATGTACAGGAAGAATGTAATAGAAAATCTTACATACATATCGAACAACACAATTATTTTCTAGCACCAAATCTTTACTTTATTTTTTATTTACCATCTATCACTCCCTAGAGATCAGATAAGACAGATTATCACAAGAATACAAAACAAAACCACCAATACAAACATAGCAGAGCAATCAACAGTCAATTTACCAATTCTATGGATACTCCCAAAGGACCACCGAGTCTAATAGAGAATCGACAAACCCAATATTCTGTATGAAGCGTTACAACAGCTATAGAGAAACACGTCTGTATTTTCTCGACTGCGATACAAATATTACTTCTCGTACGATGAAGGATAGAAATACAAAATCTAATATTAATACCTTCAAAGCAAAGTTGATAATCTGTAATCCTTAACGCTAGTCGAAAACTAATCAAATGTATGGGAATGAAATCATCTCAACGTTAAGGCTATCACATTGCCCGATGACTTTGACGATTTGACCTCTGTACTAGTATTTTTTTCGTTTGGTGCCATCTACCAAAACAAAACACAAACGAACTGACGATTAAGCAAGAACACAGATATGTAGGTTTTTGCCTATTTTTATTCGCTCTCTGACAGTTTTTAGGGTTCCGTTGCCAAATGGCAAAAAACGGAACCCTTATAGATTCGTCATGTCTGTCTGTCTGTCTGTCCGTTTATGTCACAGCCACTTTTCTCCGAAACTATAAGAGATATGTTGTTGAAACTTGGTAAGTAGATGTATTCTGTATACCGCATTAAGATTTTTACACAACAATAGAAAAAAAAACAATAAATTTTGGGGTTCCCCATACACAGAACTGAAACTCAAAAAAATTTTTTTCATCAAACCCATACGTGTAGGGTATCTATGAATAGGTCTTCAAAAATGGTATTGAGGTTTCTAACATCATTTCTTTCTAAACTGAATAGTTTGCGCGAGAGACACTTCCAAAGTGGTAAAATGTGTGTCCCCCCCCCCCCGTAACTTCTAAAGTAAGAGAATGATAAAACTAAAAAAAATATATGATGTACATAACCATGTAAACTTCCAACGAAAATTGGTTTGAACGAAATCCAGTAAGTAGTTTTTTTTTAATACGTCATAAATCGTAAATCGCAATTTAGCTTCCATTCAATCAACTCAAATATAAAAAAAAAAAACATTTAATTTCATAAACATAAACCTTACGCATAAACTGAGGATACCTACAGGTTTGTACGGAACCCTCGGTGCGCGAGTCCGACTCGCACTTGGCCGGTTTTTTATGTATTGTTATCCTCTAGAATTAAAAATTAATATTTATTTTGAACTAGCTGACCCGACAGACGTTGCCCTGTCTTAACGATAACTATTCAATTCGAATTGGTATAATTAATAAAAAAAGTGTGTGTATTATTCTAATGCTTTATGATATACAATATTCTTGGTTTTTTTTTCTTGTGCGTATATAAATAGTTTTGTTGGTGTTCCGACACGGGAACAAGCGACATATAACTGGCCATGTGAAAAATGTGGCTTTTCAAGATTGATGCCACAAACACTTAGCGACTGCCCTTGAAATTTATTTATCGACATTGCGAATGCTAGCCGCACTGGAAATTGCAACCGTTATAGTCGAATGGCATGTCGTTCGGAATCAAAGGAATCCGTGGAATCAAAACGTCTTCGCCTTTTCATTTCCCTTTCAAAATTGTGGCTTCGATGACGTTGTTCATTAATTTTTTCACCACAAGTCGGGTGCCATTACAAAGACGTGGCTGGTTTATATTCCGCAACATAATGATTACTGATCCGATTTTTAATTGCAGATTAAGGGGTGGTATTCCTGCCGGGGTCGCGTGATTGTTCGAAAGAGATACCGTGACCCTGGCACATGGGCAACTGATGGAACACGGGTGGGTTTTAGTCAGTAAAAGTCTGACACGCCCTCCCGCTCCGCCCAGAGCGGGAGAAGTCATTTGATGATTTCCCATCCTGAAAAAAAAAAAAAAAAAAAAAAAAAGGGGTGGTATTCCAGGCAATTCCAGCGAATTTAAAAACTCAGTGGGATAGTTGACAACATCATCTTGGTTAGTCACGGAATCAATCGATTTGTATGCCGTTAATTCGCCAGCTATTTTGTTTTGAATCTGAAAATTCATTTCATCGACATCAATGTTTTTTGCAGCCAATATAACTCTTTCGCTCAACCATACATGATCTGTGCAATTTTGAGCAATGTTTGGGAAAACCTTCTCGATAAGTTCGGTCTTAGTTTCAGTAAAGTGACAAAAATTGGTAGGAAATATGATGTATCCAGACGATGATTCAACAGGTATTTTGTCATTACCAATATCGAGCAATTGCTTGGAAAAAACTTCTCCAGATTGGTCGTTCTGCAATTCGACTCGCATGTTCATATTTAATTTGAGTGTATTAACGTCTTTCCATAAAATGAATGACTTTAAACATGCGTTAAGTTCGTCAGCTGGCGTTGATCGTGGTATTACTGGGAGTGTTTGGCGAAAATCACCTGCCAATAAAATCATTGCACCACCAAACCAGTTTTGGTTCTTTCGTAAATCTTGCAACGTGCGGTCTAACGCTTCCAAAGATTTTTTGTGTGTCATCATGCACTCATCCCAAACTATTAGTTTGCTCTGCTGCAACACTTTGGCCATCGCACAATTTATCGAAAGGTTGCAAGTTGGTGTTTCATTTATTTGCATGTTTAACGGCAACTTGAGTGCGGAATGAGCTGTTCGACCGCCATCCAGCAACATAGCTGCAATACCTGATGAAGCAAGTGCAAGTGCGATACCATTTTGCGATCGAATCGTTGCCAAAATCAATGATATTAAAAACGTTTTCCCAGTCCCACCGGGAGCATCTAAGAAAAATAATCCGCCAGTTCCATCGTTCACTACTTTCATTAGAGTTTCGTAGGCATATTTTTGTTGCTCATTTAAAAGGGGAACGTTTCTTAGAACACTTTCTTTTAATGCCTCGGAATTGAATTGGGTATCGCGTCTCTCAACTCTTGATTAAATGTGTCGTGCATTGGGCGATTCGGTGTTGTCATTCCTAATTGTTTTAATCCTTTGTTGGTAAGCATCAAGCACATGTCTTCAATTAAAATTAATGCTTCATTGTACATTTCTTCATTAATTTGCAAATTTGCATTGGATGTTCTAAGTCGCTTCTGATGTAATATATCTTCAGCCATGTGATCTTTATATTTGTTCCTTAAATCAATCGGTGTCGATACTTCCCGCATGTACATAAAATCATGGAAAACAATGTTCGTATTTGTTTAGCATTTGACGAAATAACAGCATCCTCAAGAGTGTGGTCCCAATGACTGTCATTCTCTAGCAATCCCAAACGTTAACAGGCTTCTCTGTATGTGCCGCACAATACACCATCAACAGTTCGCAGATGTTGGAATGATGTTGGGACACGAACATTGACTAACAATAAACGCAAATAAAAACACTCGTCTTGGCTAGGATGGACTGTGTAAAGACGTCCTAGTGCATCGGTGGAAAATATTTGAGGGTAACCTGGAAATGGTTTTCCTTGTTTCTGTCGTTGAAATTTATTTAACGATTGATTCAAGGTATAATATCGTGGCATTTCGGAATAAAGCAGTGTTCTAGCAAATTCATCATTCTGGCACATCAAAGAAGCTGGTCAATGTCGTGGATGGCGGCCTGTCAACTCGTTGTAATACGTTTTCCGTTGTAAAGTACACCCTTTGACCATTTTCCAGATGTAAGGCCAAGTGAACTACAGTGGGATGTTTTTCATGTATTGGAAACGAAAAAATACGCCACATCGCTTCGTTACTACTGACATAGCGTCCCATTTGAAAATGAGTGATCTCATCGTTTGAATTTTCAGCAGCAACTCCGAACACAGCCATGTCACTACCTTTGTTTATGTACTTGCAGATATATTTTATAGATTTTACGGAATGGCAATATTCAACATTTATGTGTGCTTTGAATGTTTTTGAGAGTAACGGAGAAAACGGAACAACCCAACGATTATCAACTTCAATTTCCAGCTGATTCACTTTGACTATTGTTGACCTTCCGTTGTCATCAGTGGATCGCCGGCGATAAAGTGGATAACCATCATTTCCACTAATAGTTTCTACTATTAATTGTTTTGGAAAGCGTTTTGAACATTTTCCATCAACCATACACGGAAAATTTGGATTTAATATTGCACAGGGACCATGAATCATATTTTTTGTAACAATTTCATGTAACAATGGATCTTTATCATTATCGGGAATTTCCGCAGATATCATATTGTCAATTTCATTCGGTTGTATCCTCTCTACCAACCAAATGAGGATGTGTGCATGTGGCAATCCGCGTTTTTGCCACTCGACTGAATACATCTAACTGCGCGTCTCGCCGAATACGCGATGCTTAACAATGAAGTCCATGAGTGAATTTAACTTTCTTTTGAACACCCTTGCGGTAATGTCGTGGCGATCAATGGGTGATTGGCCAAGAAATAATTCTTGTCGAATTTCTGCCCACTGTGGATTGCATGTGAACGTTATAAATAAATCTGGTGTGCCATAATGACGTACATACGACATGGCATCCTGGGCGTATTCATGCATATGTCGCGGACTTCCGACGTATGTTGCTGGGAGAATAGTTGTTCTACCTACATTCTGTGTATTTCCATCAGCATTGATAGCATCCCGTAGATGAATGTATTCTTCAGAACGCAGTTTTGCTTGGTTCAACCTGAAAAATGTCAATCGCTCAGTTTCAACTTTCACACACATATCCACAGCATATTGGTGGAAGAGACGCCGACATTTTAAGATATGATTGTCCTCATTTTCCCGAACCATCAGTCTGTATGAATAATAATTCATTGAACTAACTTTTTTGTTGACCAATCAATCGATTTATGTAACCGCTGACGTATACCCTACCATATGTACATTAAATAATGTTTGTTAATAAAAGTGGTCCTTTTGCCTCCAGTCTAACGTAAATGCAAAAAGTATAAAACAAGTTTCAAACAAAAACGAGAACCAAACAGCAGCAAACCATGCGAATAATATACTCTGGCAACTCACAACTCAGTTTGAAAACCTAGGCCATCAAGTTTTAAAAAACTCCACTACCCTGTTTTATGCTCAAAAGCAAAAAAGAGATGTACAAGCCACATAAAACTCTACAACGCAAAAGTTAGTTGTTAGTGTAAAGACAACAAAAAAAGAGACTGAATAAATAACGCCTCCGAGGTTTAAGCGCCGAGTTAAATGTTTTTGCTGACTGTGTGTTGGATGATATTTTGATTCGCTACGGTTCTTATTTTATTTACATGTGTTTGTGTGTGTATCTTTGTGTGGGTGTGTGTGTGAGGGTAATTGCCTGTACCCTTTTGGTGAATGTTGGAGTGTTTCTGAGTTGTTCTTGCATTTTTAATCTACTAACCTAATCGTTGGTGTTGGCAAAGTTGGGTTGTATAAATACACATTCATTTGAGGTGTAATATTTTTATTTTAGCAGCACTTAAGCGTTCTATCCTGTACGTAGCTTTCTGTTCTTGTACTATTTAGTATATAACCAAATCTTACAGATGTACTAGCAGCCTCTTTTAATTATCTAATGGATAAATATCTCAACAATTTATTTCAGAACGGGATAAGCAACAGATTCCTGCTAGAAACATTTTTATTACTAGTTTTTATCAGCAGTTTCGCCCACTTAGAAGTCAGTTTTTAATCACAAAAACGTACTACCTGTTCTGTAGTTTTTGCTTGCAAGATTAATAAACATCCATACATCCTCACGAACTTTCCCATTCATAATATTAGTAGGGTACTTCAAGTTTCTTGGCGAAGTTTTGGACCAACAAGATCCCGTGACACGGAAATAAAAGTACCTATTTCTAATATTACGTGTAACGTTGTCAATAATTTTATCAAATAGACAAAGTCCCTAATGCTCACATGAAGTGGCAATACAATTCCAGTACCGCTGGAAACAAAAATAAACTATACAACGGGACCAGAACCAATATCATCACTGAACTATGAATTGACACTAGCATTTCCTCTTCGCACTTCCAGAATATTCGAAAACGTGTACCGAAGAACCAAGTATAGTGTGTTCACGAATGTCTGGTCATACAATATGGAACATGTAACTAAACCACTTTCTCGGACTTTCTTTGAAAGATAAAATCAGAAAAGAAATTATTCGGAAACGAATCGAAGTTTCCGACATAACATGCATAGTAAGCAAACTGAAGTGGCAGTGGGCTGGCCATGTCTCTCGTTCGACCGATGCACAAAGTGAAATAGACGGATGCGGAAGGCAGAGGAAAGACTGTTGGGGCGCAGCAAGGGAGACCTATGTTCAGCAAATGACAGCGAGAGGCTGAGATGAATGATTAATTGAGTTATTGAAGTTTTGCATCAAGCAGTTGCTAATTTTTTCGCCATTATAATGCTAATCCCATGGAGAAAATTGTTTGGTAGTCATTAACACACATTTAGATTTAACCACATATTTCTGATTCACGCTGTATAGAAAGCTACAACAATACAACAAAAGCCTCTAGAAATGTAATATCGTTGGCTTGAAACAAAACATTTTAAGATATATTACATTGCGGAATTAAACAAAGGACCAGAAACCAAGTCTAACCTATCGTGATTAAACTGGAGCAGTACTCTCAAAGGGTGGAGTTACCGAGATCAGAATTAATGTGGTTTTTGAACTGAGTTAGGGTGTGTTTAGATTGTCATAGTATTGTTGTGAGCTTTGTTGAGACCAATGATGAGACCGCAGTGTTTGAAGAGCAGCCTGATTACGTAATACACAGACGATTGCCTTCCATTTTGAGTACCACAATTCTTCAGTTCAACAATATTCATTCCGTTGTTTACGTTTTCGAGCATACGAACTTTTCAAACATGAGCCTGCTAAGTTTTACCCGAAATGTCGTCTGCGTATTTTGCATTTCATCATTTTTGTATCGAAGTTCTTTATCACAGTTTGTGGTACGAGTAAAATTGTAGATATTGCCATATTACCTCATAAATCGTCATGATCTCCTACGCACGAGCCGAGCAAGCGAAGCGAGCGGTGCCACGGCAGCAGCCGGCGAGTGCTAGAAACGACTAAATTCAGTGTGTCGCACAAGCGTGCATTCGAACTTTGGTGAATCGCAGTATAGTTTTGTCGCACCTGTGTTATTCGCATATCCATTTTTCGAGCCCACGTAGTACACTCAAGAAAACGTTTTACGTAATGAAAACGCGCAAAAAGACAGACACTCTCACTCTCTCTCTGTTCATGGTTCTCGTGAATGAAGCTGCTATAGAAATGCCATTTACGGAATGTGAGTCTCCTCATACATTTTACGCACCAAAATAACGGTGAAGCAAATCTAACGATTCAAATCTGTGATGAAAATACCTTATTTCCTCAACCCACCTACATGGTAACCCATTACTATTAAGTTCTCAAATAACACATTTTATTTATGATAAGAGTTTGGGGGAGTCAGTTGCTTAACAGTAGGACACTGCAGTATCTATATCTATATATATAAAATTCAAAGTCCTGAGTGACTGACTGATATATCAACGCACAGCCTAAACTGCTGGTCCTAGAGACATGAAATTCAGAGGGTGTGTTCTTTGTGAGGAGTAGGTATCCATTAAGGGTTTTTTGAAATTCTATCCCTGAAAAGGTGAAATAGGGGGTTGAATTTTCTGTGAAACTTTTTTTCTCTGAGTTGGATAAGATAAAGCAAGCAGTGCGATATGACATTGTTTATCTGGATTAACACATAGGGTACTTTTAATCCCGGTAGTACGCTCCTTTGGGATATTTTTCGACATCCACACGGGCGAAGCCGCGTGCAGAAGCTAGTTATTTATAAATTAAGAGACCAGGTGACTTTCCCAGCTCCTAACTTAAGGCATGAAAATAATTATTTTTATTAGTTTTGTTTGTACAATTATTTATGTTACTAAAACCAAAGTAGCGTAATAAATAATACCGATTAATCTTTTCTTAATTCCCCGATTACCTTAAAACTTTCTGAATAATTCAAAGGCGCTCAAAATTCAGGCCGTATTTAAAATCGAGATAATACTCTTTAATCTAAAAAAGGTCATCTAAGAAATGTCTAGTCATTTTAAAGGAACTTCGGTTGTACCGCAGAGTGATAAAAAAGGTAGAGGTGCCAACTTTTATTTTTTACTTTAGGCATGTATTTTTTTTTCTTTTTGTATTATTTATGTAGGTACACAGTAAAATACAACGGGTTACGATATACTATAATATTATAATCATGTTTTTAATCGCATCACATTCATTTTCATTTTTGCTATCCTAAAAAAAAACATGATTTATTAGAGAGATTGCACCTTTTTTTTGTAAACCTTATATAATTATTTTTATGGGATCACAAAAATACTAAATAGTCAAGTAGGTAATACTGGGTACCTTACCTGAGTTACTGCGATCAACTGTGAAAAGAGCAGGAAGTCAAAGAAGTCATCATTAGAAAATCGAAAAGAACATTTAAATAATCTCCATTGTTTTGTTTTGTAACGAACTAATGTCGTTCAGCGTCAGAACTTTAAGTACCTACAGCATCACAACATTTGTACTGAAAAAAAAAATTGTTTAATTTAAATTGACAGTAATTTTGCTATCAACCAGGCTTTTTTATTTGACGACTGATATTTATTTTATAATTAGCTTAACTAGATGATGTCTTATATCATCTTTATTTAAATATCATAATAACAATATATGAGTTTATCTATCATGTATTTATGCAAAATATAAAATGTAATAATATAATAGCGTATCCAAGTTACTTTCTGACATCACGTGACTTGTACTCATGGTAGGATTTTAACACATCTAGATCTAAAATTAAAGTTCTTCAATCTTTATGCATTTATTTCTATTGTTTTATATGTATATAAATAAATAAATAAAGTGCGATAGTGTAAATATATTTAAAACTAAGCTTAAGAAACATGTATGTAAATTATAATTTCTAACACTCTAGAGGAAATTGTACTGCACTATATTATCATTATCATACATTGTATCTCATTATAAGTAGACTGTAAGCTCTTATGGGAAATAAATTCTTTAAACCGAAGTTCTAAAACCCGAGTAAATGCCTTGAGGAAGTGCAGTAACCAATGTTCTTTATTTATTTGTATGAAATGACTCTGCCTTGCATTACGGAACTATTTAGAGCGCAATAAAACTTCCTCAAGCGCCAAGAAAAGTGGCATCTCTATCTTTTTAACTACTCTGTGGTCTGTACCCCGCCGATTTCATTAGTGCCCTTAGAGAACCCAGATGGCGTGGCCATTTGAAGAAATGAGTTCGGTGAAATGATCTTAAAGCTTAGCCTAACGTTAAGAGTCCCTAGAGAGGCTAGCTTAGGGGGCTTGTGGCTGGGTATCACACAAATCGAGTAATTTGTGTAGTAAAAACAGTTATGTCTTGTTGTTTTGAGATTTTTAATTGAGAATTGATACCTGTTTGAATGAATGAATGAATGAATAAATTGCACCGATCCCAGCGTGGTTTGACCAGACTCGATTAATCGAATGAACCTCGAGATTTGCACTAGCCCCTGAAATGTCATGATTCATGGTGCTACATAAGCCATTGCATATCAAGAAGTAGACCGGGGGGCGCTGTAATGGTAGGGAGGACGTGCCCATTGGATAGGAAAGGATTACGAGCCTACCGACTATGCAGCCTTAAGTAAGCATTGGACTAGTGGAGAGAAGGGTGATATTTGTCTATAGGAGGGCATCTTTTCACGTCGTTGCCGGCATGTTGATCCAGGTCGAGCTTCACCGATGCATCTTTTGGTGGAGTTAACCGTTTGCTTGGCTCTTTTCTATGTCGAGGCTTCGTTATGTTCCGTGTTGTTGTTTTCTTGGTCGTTTTCCGAGTTCTCGCTGATATCAATTTCTGGTTTTTTGTAGATATCACTATATAAAATACTTATACATGAAATTGGAAATCAGAATCAGAAATCATTTATTTGCCATGCATGTGGGTACAAAATAGGATGTAATTGGTTTGTTCCGTGTGGTGGTGGATGGAAAGAATAGCATTATCCCATTATTTCCCATCGATATCATAAAAAACGAATAGGAAACATACTAGAGAATGGGCAGCAGTGTTTTTTATGCATTTTACCAGTATACTGCAATCCCCACGTGTTAGGGGTAGCGATCGTGGGAAACCCATCCCAATTGGGGAAGGCTTTTGTCCAGGAGTGGCCATTTTTCATCTAAATTGATGATGATGATTTATGAATTCAATTTCATTTATTGTTTGTTACATATGGATTCAGTGTCAGAGTCAGTACGTATTTGAAATAAATTTTTTGTTCATACATATTTAAACAGAAAAGTAAAAATTAACAGAAAAATAAATACAAGAAAGAGAAGTGCTTATTTCTAAAGAAACCTCTTCCAGTACATATGCGATAGGAAAGAAGGTAATGATATATGACAGCGCGACTGTGGGAGTTATGTGTAAATATCAGAGTTATTAAAGATAGTACAAGGTCGAAAATAACCAAAAAACATTTTAATTTTCTTATATTGATATTATTGTTAGACTTAAGAAGTTTTGCTGAATCCCTTACTGCCGCACTCAGAGTCGCCTAACGGTTACTTAAGGGGCTACTTAGTAAAAATTAAAAAAAGTTCACTCCCAGAGTCAGTTAACGGTTCATTAGTGCTCCTTAATGAAAATTAAAGTTAAGTACAGCAAGACCTTTAGTTAACTTGTTAATTATTGATTTTGACATTTACGTTTGAGGTTATATTTTTATTTTTACCAGTGAATTCGCATTTGCATTTATTTAAAAGCAATCATGTCTGATTTAGCAGACTTCATTGAGTTTGTTGATTATGCCAGAAGATATAGAGAAGTAGGACCGAGACGGTATTTACGAGATTATTCTGATCCCTTTACTAAATACTCTATTCAAGAATTCCATGCACGTTATAGATTTACTCCTGAATCTGTAAAAAGTGTAATATTGCCGTTGCTGGCATCGGACCTCAGGAAACCAACGAAAAGAGGATTACCATTTGCACCAGAAATAATGTTGCTAATAACATTACGTTACTTCGCTACAGGGAGTTTTCAGGGTAGTAGTCTAGGTATTGAACTGTATTGCACCTGTATTCCTTTATAAATAAAAATGCATAAATTAATCTAATAATAATTCTTTTATTTTACTTTTCACCAAAAGCATCAAATCAGTTATAATGACTGTTTTACAATCGATTTTTTTAATTCTTCTAATTCTGTTTTAGCTTTTGCTAATAACGCTTTGCTTCTCTCTTCGTCCAATAATGCTGTTTTTTTTTTTCTTGTTCAACTTCTAACTGTAAAGAAAAATGTAAACATAATTTACAATAAACAGTAATAAACCATTAGATAGGTTGATGGATTCATAGTTAAGTAGGTACCTGTGTTTTCAATATTTGCATTTCAATTATTTTCTTATTTTCTAAAAGCTTTATTCGCATCACTGCTTCCCAAAGAATGTAGTCTGTAGGTCTATGCATTAGATCTCTGGGCTTGATTGTTGAAGTTAAGCCAATGAATGCAATCTAAAATACAAATAACAGGTTATGGTATATAGATATTAAAATAATTTTGTATTTTAGCACAACAATTATAATACCTGTGCTAAGTTTTGTATCTTCAATTTGGGTGCCGTTCATTTCATAACAGTCCTGGACTTCAATTATGTCTTCAACTGTTTTTGTTTCTACGTCTGATATATCTGGATAAAAAAAAGTTATTAGTAAACTTCTTAAATGCTTTGCATAGTTATAGGTAGGTGCACATACAATTTTTTTTGTATGGGTGAGCAAAATATTCAGTAAATTCAATTGCATACCTAAGGTGTCGATCAATTCAGAAGGTGTGTTGTTGTTTTCTAAGAAGTCCAGTTCTTGACTATTATCAATGGCTCTATCTAAAATGGCCCCATCACTATCAAATACATTGTTGATCTCGCTGATCATCACAGGTGCAGCCTGATAAATAAAAAATAAAAATTTGAAGAGTGTACATAATAATTAGACCATTTTGAATAGTTTCTGTAAATATAGAATTTTTGTACTCAGTATTTAAAATGAGCGAAGCCACACAATGGTTACAGAACAATTCAGAAGATAATATGTTACCAACCTCTTCGACCATACTTATTATGGCTCCATGTGGCTCCACAAGATGTGTCGTTTAATTATTATCACATTTTTACTGAAAGTATTACCAAACTTACCATACTGTAAATAACACACAAAACAACACAAAACTTTCTCGCCCGGTGAATGAAACAAACATTAAATATTAATCCCTGATTTGACATTGACAGATTGTAGTGATGCCATAGCAAAAAGGTTGCAATCGGTTTAACTTATTTAAATGAAAATAATTGTTTCGCTTTGTATTTTAGTGAAAAATTACAGTTAAAGAACTGATTATCGTTTATATTACTATGAATAATAGTTTTCAACGTGTTTAAATAAACTTTTTTGTGGTTTAATATCAACTATTTTTTAATGTGGCTACACCAAGGCATTATCGAAATGGTATCGATAAGACGATTTGGGGATGCTTCGCCCTACGGATACTTAAGTCTGTCATTTGCTAATGAACGCTTAAATTATGTCTCTGGGATGTACCGTTGATTAACGGATTTAATGTTAATTAGTTAAAGACTCATTAGTACTAATTTAATTTAGCTTTCTGAGTGTGGCTGTTAGTGTTAAATTACCGATTCGAATCTAGTTTAATGGAAAACAGCCCTAATGTAGGTAGGTAGGTACTGGGAATATTTCAAATTCAATGAACGTCGAATTCATTCTATGATATTTGTCTCCAAGGACCAATCTAATCTGAAAATAGGTCAGTCGCTTCTTAAAGTTACTGCGACCTTACAATTAAACAATCAAACAACCAATTCAGTAAAATATAGCATCAAAACTATAAGAATCCAAATAATGCAAACTAGACGCTAAAAACCACAAAATTAAACCCTTTTACTCCTAAAGGACTAACCAATAAGTCTCGAGGACAAGAACTAACAAGAAAAACTTCTGTTAGATCCTAAATGAACAAGCAACGATCCATTGTTGCCCTCACACAATGAAAGACATTTGAACTAAACAACATAAACTTAGGTTACTTTTCACAATGAAACGGGGACACGGAAAGGATTCTTGTGTACTATAAAAAGAAATGGACAAAATAAGAACGAAGGAAATATTTTTCTTTATTCGGAAGTCAAGTCCATTAAGGTCTTTAAAATTATTTTTTGAGACAGAATTTTTTATTGGGTTTGTGTAAAAATAAGGAATGTTGAGGGAAATTCTTTTGGTTAGGGACAGAAATAGTATTTTAAATAATTTACAAAAGTGTTCCAATTTGTCATAGTTCAGATTTAAATCTAAATGCAAACCATTAAAATTATTCACCCAAATAGATCAATTTAGAAACTAGAACATAAAACAAATGACCCGCATACAACTAGATCCCGCAATTAACTTTCGACGAAACGTTACCCCAAAAATCATTCACAGAGAACCTTAATTTAACTTTAAATTTCCAAATTAGCAAAGTCGTTCCCATTCAAAGTACATAGAAACAAATTCAATTACAACTTGCCTAAATCCATTGATCAAATCTGGACACGGCTAAGTTCGTGGACAAAGCTAGAACTTAGTTCCACCTTTGTCCATAAATAATGGATTAGTATTCTACTCGTTTTTCATTTAGGAACAGTTCCAGTAATTTACCCCGGAATTTGGCCTGAAAAAGTAATTCACGGTACCTTTTGGGTCGACGAAATTAGATAATACATGAACATTGCCAGCAGCAAAAAAGGCTGTCTGCTTCAAAAATTTAGCAAAATTGTGGATGTTAAAAACTGGTATAAACTAGTTTAGTACCGGTTGGTCGGCAACAAAGTTCTGTAATAGAGTTTCCTACAGAGTAATTTACTGTAACTGAATAATATTTTGGTCCATTCACTAGAAAAATATCTTTTACTTTGTGTTTTTTCACAACGTGACGAATTACAGCGAAATTGTTTTTAACGCAAAATTGCTTTTTTAGCAAGTAAAAGCAGATCATTTACATATTCATGTTTTATAGTAATAATGGTTTTGTATTTATTATTTTTTCAATCCTTATTTAGTTTTACTTAGTTCATTCATGTATATAGTAAGTTTTTTGGCTGAAATACCTAAATATTTCACCTCTAATTTTGTTTACCACTCTTAAGTTGAATATCAATACGTAATTGATTTACTGGTTTTTAGGAATCCACACCTCTGTGGAAAACAAAACCCTTATAGGATCACTCCGTTGTCTTTCAGTCTGTCAAGACCTAAGATTTAAGACAGAAAGACGAAATTCTACGGTCTCTTGGAGTGCTAAAAACATAAAGCTTGTAAGTCAACGCAATAAAATAATACGGCCATATATATACGACATATATTTTGAAAATTACTCATAAATAATGAAAGACAGTTCTAAGTATTTCCCGTGTACTAATGTGTAATCATGAAATTTTGGCAAAATATCCGAACATTTTTTTATTACTTAGCTCGTTTATCACATTTTTGCGAATACAAACTGAAATTGGCAATTGGAGACTTGACCGTGACGTTGAGTCGTCTTGTCTCAAGTCCATGAGAACATGTCTTTCAACGTCAATGTTAAGCTTGTCTTCGGTTAAATTCATTCCAACTATGAAACCCTTCATTGTGCATGGTCCGACATGCATTTGGCTCGCCCCCAATTACACGGAACTTAAACATAGGTATCTGGCGAAATGTAATGTACTGCAGATACACCCTGCCTTACCCTTAGCGTTATGTTTTTGTAAATGGTATAGCAAATTGCGATTTCGAGTATATAACATGAGAGGCAACATTCTAAGCATTCATTACAACTTCCTTTTCGAAGCAAAAGACAATTAACGGAGTGTCAGTCATTCCGAACCATAGAGCAACACGGACCACCGGCGGACCGGAGGGGAGACGCCATAGCGTTTTTTCCCGATACAAAACTGTCTGTCATTTTTTGCGGGGGGAAATCTGCTCTACCCACACTTTCTCAAATTCTCACACAAAAATAATCGTCTGTTACTACGACACTCACACATAAAAATTTAAGCATACACTAACAATTTCACACACACATAGATACATTATGTGTCGTGACAGTACAATGAGATGACGCAACTACACTGACAAGTTGCTTACAGCCGTGGTTGCAACTACTGTCGATACGCATTATCGATAAATTCAAGAACTCGGTTCGGAATATTACGTTTAAAAAGTGATGCAAAGATAGATATTATAATAAAGATTGACTTTATTTATTATGTACTACGATAATTATCATTTAACAAATAAAATGAAGGTTTACGTCCTTTTTAAAAGCTAGTTATAGTTGTATCTATCACTGGTTTTTAAAGTGGATTAGTTTTGTATAAATATGAATACATTTTTGTGGGTCTGCTTTTTGACTTGATTGACGAAGTACACGGAGATGTCAACGAATCAGGAATACTGAGAGTGGCACTAATAGCATCATAGATGATAGTCTGTCATTTGGTAGAGTGAATGATTTTTAATGACTCTGGAAAATTAGGTTTAAAACTGTTAATTTTTCAAGTTGAGAAATCTAAGCTTCATTTCGCCACTATGACTAATGTGTAGTACATCAGGTAGACTGTACGCTGTTTTACCATTTCCGTGATATAAAAAACTTCCGGGACAAATACAGTGTGGCGTTACAGTTGATTTGGTGCCCTCGACTAATCTCCTCCTATTGTTCGCCAACACATGAAAGTCAGTCTTGAAATGATTTGAGCAAATGACACTTTTTCTTGTGGGAATCCAGGTTAGTCTATTATTACAAAATTTCTTCCATGTATCCCTTAAATTTGGATCTTTAGGAAACCTGCAATAAAAATTAAAAAAGGATTGTGTGGTTTTTATAAAACCACGATAAAAGTGAAACTTTTTTCACATTATAGACATTAAACTAAACATTTTCGGAATATATGCGATAGCTTAATAAAAAGACTTAATTTAATGTTCATACGAAATAAGTTAAATAATAAATTCAAGCACTCAAAATTGAAATAAATCCATAAACAACAACATACACCAGCGAGCGCCTTTCACTTTATCCCTTCTTTGCGGCCGACCGTCACGCGACATGCAACACACAGACGAAAAAGTGTGAGACGAAGTAATAAAAGTTTCACTTAAAAAAAATATGATTGAAGTTCACACTAAGTAATTTTAATAAAACGTGTTAACTCGTAAGTTTTGTAATATTTTTAATTTATACAACTATGTATATTATTAATCAGTTTACATTATAATATTTTAAATAAATCAGAAAACTTATTCTCAAAAATTTCTCTGTATGAATATAGACTCCTTTGCTAAATTTATCGATAACTATCTACTAACAAACCAGTAACAACACTATCGCTCGGTGACAGCGTCTACTCGGAAACAAACTCGGATCAGTCGCTCGACTGATCCGCATATTGTATGAGGGCGAGCGGCCTGTGTTGGTAAACAAATCCGATACAACACGACCGATAATATTGTAATTTTTAAGTTTTATGGAAGTAAATGGGAATTATGTGATTAAATATTAGTTGCATATGAAAGGTAACGCCATCTTATTGTAAATTTGACGTGGCAGATCTCTTTTTGCAGCAAAATACAGAACAATTCGTCATTTTTGTAGGACATCAATTTAGTCGCGCAACTAGATTTAGTCTACTGAGCAGTGCGGCTGCAACTAGTTTTATTATACGCATAGGACCGCGTGGACTTGTACTTTGACAGAGGGGAACGCCTGCGTATGGCTACTCCCCTCTGGTCCGTGTTGCTCTATGTTCCGAACGCTTGGCAGATGAGGTCACGCCTCGTTCTGCTAAAGAATATTACACTTCATTCTGAGATGAAAGGAATATTATAACAGGGTTTAGGCTAAATGTTACAAGGGCTATATTCAGTGTATCTGTGTCGTTAAATAGCGCTAGCCGCTGTCAGTTTGTCAATGAGAGTGCTTTATAATTATTGCAAAAAAAAATTATTATGACTCGGTTGTCGAAGAGATATCAAAATGATGACAGTGGTTTCGATTAATCAAAAAATTAAAATTCAGTTTACTGGTTACTGTTAACCTAAAGATATTATATTGCCCAATAATATTATGTAAAGGCCAGAAGCCACCGTAAACGTACAACCGATTTTCTTTAAATAAAAAATTTAACATACTTTCCTGTGGCTGTATAATGTTCCCGTTCCCACAACTGGGACACACGCCACCTTTCTTAGATGGTTTCACATATTTTGAGCTTTTGGTTTAAGGATAAGCCGTTTTTCACAAAATGTATTTTTTTTTAAGTTTTGAGAGTAGTGGTGATGAAATAATGTATACAAAATAAAGCGCCTAAACGAGTTCGAAAATACGACCTACAATTAACAAATTACTGTCATATTGCTACTGGTCCACCATAGCTCTATGTTGTATTGTACATTGCTATACATTTTTGCAACAAGCCAAAAAAAAGTATAAAATTTGAAATATTCGTTTTTACTTAAAATGTACATACATAGTTAAAAAGAGAGTATTTTAAATTCGATCCAATTTACGTTTCATTTATCCACCTATTCTAACTAGGCCCGTAATGGATGGCAACTGATTCATGTAGAGTGTCCATGACGATTCTTGCTCGTTCTTCCTCATGGGCACTTACTATGCTTTTGAATTGGTAAATAGCTTAATCTTTCTGACTGCCCAATTTCTATAATTCAAAAGTGCTTGAAGTTGTAATTGGTCGAATTTGCAACAAGCTTTATCATTCTGCTTGTAATTTGATTGATTAAAAAAAAAAATACTTTGATTTTGAGTTCGACACTGAAAAAACATATTTGAAAAAAGGCTGTCCGGATAATGACAGAGGTTATAAACCCTTGACATTTACGAACATTTTGACGTTATTAAAAATTCGGAGGGTCACATGACACAAGTAAAAATGAAACGATTTTATATTAAAAAGTTAAAAGGTCTCGTGTGAATTTGGAATTAGGGCTCGCCAGCCCTTTTGTGCTCAGTATGAAACAGATTGGGGTACAAAGGTTTTTCATCACGCCACCGGATGGCAAACAGTGTCCTTTTTCATACATTTCCGACGCAAGGATTTATTGTGTGACTATATTGGAAGCACTTTCGAATAAACTGCGGATATCATCTCAACCACTGGTTTTGAAGTAAACACTTATAGTCAAATAAAATACAATAGGGTACGGGGTACCTCTGCGGTGCTGGACGTAAAGAATAGTACCAATCCATTTCGTCCCGAAGGTGTCGAAAAACGTGGGCAAAGGGACTTACTAAAGAATGGGCAACAGCGTTCTCTATGCATTTTTAACCGACTTCAAAAAAAGGAGGAGATTATCAATTCGTCTGTATTTTTTTTTTTATGTTTGTTACCTCATAACTTTAGACTGGGTGAACCGATTTTGATGATTCTTTTTTTATTTGAAAGCGCGGTGCTTTCCAAATGGTCCCATTTTAATTTGGTTCCATTCGAACAATGGGATTCATGTGAAAACCATATAAGTCTTAAATTTGCATTAAGTATTTGCGCGACAAATGAACGAATAACGCGACTAGATTAGTGCGGGGTATCTACCATAACTAAAAAGTTAAAAATAAAAACTTTTAACAAAAAAAAAAACAACCGACTTCCTAAAAAAACACTACAAAGTAAAAAATAACTTTAATTTCGGAAGTCGGTGGCAAAAAACCTTAAATACAGATCCTTAGACACCGACTTTCGAAATTAAAGTTATTTTTTACTTTGTAGTGTTTTTTTTAGGAAGTCGGTTGTTTTTTTTTTGTTAAATGTTTTTTAACACGATACGGGGATGGGCAACCTGCCTGCCAAGCGTGGCAATTATGACAAATCCCCCAAATTGCCCAGCAGTGGACGTCTTTTGGCTGAAATAATGATGATGATGAGGGTAGCAGGGTAGTACTAGTAACGAAAAATAGACGTATCTACTCGTCTCCTCGTCTATAGGATAACAAATCGATTTTACAAACAGGTATATTCCCAGATAGCAAAAATTCCATCTGGAATTTGTCAGTAGCAGCCCGGAGTCTGGATTCGTGCCCGATTGATGGCAATAGGTTCACCCACTATTCCATGGGACTTAAACATAACTGGTGAAATGTGGGTGTACTGTAGGTACACCTCTGCCCAACCCTTTGGGGAAACAAGGCGTGATGTTATGTGTTATGTTATGTAGTATGTTACTGTGGGACAATTTCCGAAATCCACGAAGCCACTGGCAAACGCGTACCGTGTGGCGCCGGACGTAAAGAATAACACCACCCCATTTCTTCCCGTGGGTGTCGTAAAAGGCGACTAAGGGACTGACTAGAGAATGGGCAGCAGCGTTCTCTATGCATTTTACCACCATACTGCGATCGCCAACCCGCCTGCCAAGCGTGGCGATTATGGCAAAGCCCCCCAAATTGGGGGAGGCCTAAGTCCAGCAGTGGACGTCTTACGGCTGAAACGACGACTGGCAAAATCTATTTATAAAAGAAACCTTCTATTGAGGATTCTAATCAAATACACCGCAAACTGTATAGAAAAAGTAATGCCTAACTAACACTATGCATAGAAAAGAAACTAGGAACTGGGATTAGGTATTTCTGTCCAGAACATAACTCACTTGCTAAACTACACACGACGAAGATCGAATAAATGCACTGTCATCATCACCTACCTAGCTCTTTAAAGGCTCGTAAAGACAGGCGCGACATGTCGCGCGACCTGTCGCGCAGGCGATTCTGCGATATATCGCGACGCAACACCTTTCACACTTGCGCGAACACTCGTGCGCGAATCGCGAGCGAATCGCACGCGACAGCTTTTAGTACATTTTGTATGGCGTCGTACCGTGTGGTGCCGGACGTAAAGAATAACACCACCCCATTTCTTCCCGTGGGTGTCGTAAAAGGCGACTAAGGGACTTACTAGAGAATGGGCAGCAGCGTTTTTTATGCATTTTACCACCATACTGCGATCGCCAACCCACCTGCCAAGCGTGGCGATTATGGCTAAGCCCCCCAAATTGGGGGAGGCCTAAGTCCAGCAGTGGACGTCTTACGGCTGAAATGATGTATGGCGTCGCCGTTCGCAGCGAATTCGCCGCGACACCATGCAAAATGTACCAATAAGCTGTCGCGCTACTCGACGCGGCGCGACCGTGTTGCGGCGCGACAGGTCGCCTCTGTGTGAACGGTCGCTCGCGTTTTCATAGAAATTGTTCTACGGACATAAATTGCCGAATCGCGCGCGACCGTCGCGTCGCGCTAGTCTGAACGAGCCTTAAAGCCAATTATTTTTAAAAGAGTAACCGTGGAGTTTCTTGCCGGCTCTTCTTCATAGGAATCAACTATTTGGAACCGTGCACCTAGCTTCTGACGTTTCATAAGTGCCCTTGTTTATCTTTTATCTATACTATATACTATATATTATATACTATATATAATATTATAAAGCTGAAGAGTTTGTTTGTTTGTTTGTTTCATTGAACGCGCTAATCTCAGAAACTACTGGTCCGAATTGAAAAATTCTTTTTGTATTGAGTAGCCTTTTTATCGAGGAAGGCTATAGGCTATATAACATCACGCTACAATAAAGAGGAGCGGAGCAGTAATGAAAAATGTTGCAAAAACGGGGAAAATTTATTCCTTTTGAGAGTTTCCGTTGCGTGCGCTGCGTAAACGGTTAAAGTAACGCAAAAATCATGTATGACAGAATTGTTCCTTTTAAAAAGTTCAAAAAAAAATCCGCGAGAGCATATGTCTATCTTATAAGGTTGACTCACTATAACTCAAAAGGAGCGAGCAGCAACGAAAAATGGACGAAAACTAGCAGGCAAATCGATGCGACGGGAAGGGTCAGGGGAGCAAAAATTTGACGCGGACGAAGTCGCGGGCAGAAGCTAGTGTGAAATAAAACTATTTGATTTGACTTTTGTCAGCTACATTTGGGTTGGCTTCCAGTTTAAACGGATGCTGCTGAAAACCAGTATTTTACATGGAGCGACTGCCTATCTTGACCGTGTGGTGCCGGACGTAAAGAATAACACCACCCCATTTCTTCCCGTGGGTGTTGCAAAAGGCGACTAAGGGACTTACTAGAGAATGGGCAGCAGCGATCTCTATGCATTTTACCACCTTACTGCGATCGCCAACCCGCCTGCCAAGCGTGGTGATTATGGCAAAGCCCTCCAAATTGGGGGAGGCCTAAGTCCAGCAGTGGACGTCTTACGGCTGAAATGATGATGATGATGATGACTGCCTATCTGACCTCCACAACACAATTACTAGGTTACCAGCCTTTGGCAAGACTGGTTGTCAGACATTAGGGCTTCTGACGACCCGTAACTAGGGTTGCCAGGTCATAAAACCGAAAAGCCGGACAGACCTGTCAGTTTAGCCGGACATTTGGGTAAAAAGGCCGGAAATCTTTAAATTTTTTAGTCTTAAAACAAAACTAAACATAAGACTAATGAACTAAATACCTAAATTTTAAAATATTTATAACATAAAGGAATTCATATTTTTTGGTGTGCAGACACCTCCTTGAAAAGCTCCTTTTCCTTTAAAATTGAGTATTAATAACGCGGGGAGGACAGTGCTAGTTCGCTCGCTTGCGCTAGCGATACAAGATGAGGCGGGTGAAGACAAAAATGATCATATCTAAAAAGCCTAACAAAAAGTCGGACGGCCGGACACCATCTAAATTTGCCGGACATGCAACTAAAAAGCCTGACTGTGTCCGGTTTTATCCGGACGCCTGGCAACCCTACCCGTAACGACTGTCAAAGATCCACAAATGACACCTGGGACCAACGTGGCTGGCTTGCCTGGCTTAACGTGCTTTCAGAGGCATGGAAGGGTCTTGGTATACAGAGATGGTCACCCATCCACGGACTAACCGCGGCAAGCGTAGCTTAACCTGAACGATCGATCCCTGCTGCTGTTATTACTTAGCGACAAGTTCAAATCTAATAAACACACTGAAACTGCTGTTATCGTGCTGCTATAACATCTTTAAGAGTAGGAACCATCAACTCGAAAAGCAGGAGATACTCCCAGTTTATCTTCGTACTAGCTTCTGCCCGCGAATTTGTCAGCGTCAAATTTTTTGTTCCCCAGACCCTTCCCGTTGCATCGAATCCGTTCGGCTCCTAAGGGTCCCAGAGTGATGTTATACAGCCTTCCTAAATAAATAGGCTAGCCAACACTAAAAGATTTTTTTCAAAACAAAATCTTCAGCTTTATAATATTAGTATAGATTTAATATTTCATTTCCTTTTGCACTGCATAACCTTGCCACGTTGTTAACGTTGCATATAATGCAGTTTAAATAGTCTACATTTGAGCGAACTCAAAATGGTAATTGCCAAAAACGGCCACAGAACTACCTTGAAAACGAAAACAGTAGAGCGTTTCGTTTCAAAGTCTAAATTGTATTTTCAAGCAGCCCCGGAATAATTGTTCTCCATGATAAAAACTATGAAGATCTTAATGAGTGTTCTTAAACTGGGGACGGAATGAAGTTAATATGGTATTTTTGGTGCACAAAATGGAGGCATTTAACCAGTTAATTACCGTAATTACAGACACAATTAAAAAACGATTGTGTCTATACCAAATGTGGTATCTCAGGGACTTAGAGGTTAATTATCTATTTATAATCGATCTGTTTGTAGACGTGGACACTGACAGTTGGCCTAGTCCTCAAATTTAAGGTTGCTCAGCGCGCTACAAAGCAAGCTATGCTCGGAGTTTCTTTGAAAAATAAAATGAGACACCAAGTTACTGGGAAAAGAGCTGAAGTTGCCGATATAGCTTGCAGAGTAAGCAGTTTGAAGGGGCAGTGGGCTGGTCATGTTTATCGAAGGACTAACGGCTGATGGAGCACATAAGTCCTGAAATGGACACCACGTATCGGCAAGCGTAGAGTGGGACGCTTCAGTTACATGAACCGACGACATCAAAAAGGTGGTTGGGACAGACTGGATGTAGTAGGTGGAGAATAGGATGTTGTGAGGCCTATGCCCAGTAGTGGACTGAGTTGGATCGGTCTGTTTGATGTTTGGTAATCAACTCAGCCTATCGCAGTCCACTGCTGGACATAGGCCTCTGCCATGCTGCGCCACAATACCCTGTCCTCCGCCTTCCGCATCCAGTCTACCCCAGTCACTTTCCTAAGGTCGTCGGTCCATCTAGCTGGGGGGCGTCCCACACTACGCTTGCCGATACGCGGACTCCGCTCTCTTAGTCTGAAGTGGCAGTGGACAGGCCATATCTGTCCGATGGCTGGTGGAGCAAACGAGTCCTGGAGTGGATGTTTGGTAGTTGTTAGTAAATTGTATGTTAGACGAATATACCTCAGTGAGTGTAGTATCGGCCTGCCTACTAAATAGGTCTAACTTTGAATGCCACGAGTGTCTTAGATAGGCATATGAACCTACTATGGCTTCACGGATTGCCGAAATAAAGGCTGTGGTTTATAACCTCAAAATCAAGCTCAAAATCTTCTGCAAAGATACAAGAAGGTAGAAGAAGGTCGTGCCTTAAAAAAGTTTAATCGTTTAAACCAGTCAATAAAGCAAATATTAGTTTATGTTAGGGGAAATTATGTTCACTCTAATTATGATTCTGTTAAAAAAACTTCCGTATCAAATTCTTCTTAATGATCATTACGGATACTTGACTATAATTAATCTAGTGCACCACCTACTATTATTTTAATTTTATACTAAAATCCATTGTCATAATAACAAATGTGAATTTAACTCTGTCAGTCTGTAACCTTTCTCACCCACACCACTGATTCGATCACTATGAAAAACCTGTGACCTGAAGACATATAGAAAAACAATGGTAACATTTCATCCTGGATATTTCTAGAAACCAAAATATATGAAACACAAAATTCACACAGAGCAAGTTACTGGCAACAGCTAACTAGTCCATGACTTCATAGAGTCTAAACTAAAATTGCAAATTGGAAAGTATCTCTTGACAGACTGCTTTGCCTTTTTTTTGTGGATGGAAAATCATCAAATCACGTCTGTTATTTCACGTCTGTTCTAGTGTTTAAAAAGACATATGTATAAGCTTTTATTTGGTCCATTTTAATTAATTGGAGACGTTATTTTTATTGATTAAGATAAAATAGAAGCTCATTTGTTTGCCTGAACACGAGTGCAATAACACTAATTGTAAGCATTATATTTTGTGGATGGAAAATCATCAAATAACGTCTCACGCTCTGGGTGGAGCGGAAGGGCGTGTCAGACTTTTACTGAATAAAACCCACCCTTGTTCCTTCAGTTGCCCATATGCCTGGACCACGGTTTCTCTTGCGAACATATATCTTGTGACCCTGGCAGTACTGCTATGCCTTAACAAATGAACCGAAGAAAAAAAATTAAAGAAAAATGCGTCGATTAGTTTTACAGCATAAGTAACACAGAAGATAATGCCAAAAGGGTCTCAGCAGGGCATAATGTGAGATGGCAACACAAGATACACAGCCTGACGCTGATTTTCAGCTCGAAGTCAACAAATACACACAGACATCGTCACATTTGTAACAGTTAGTTTCAGATAAATGCTTGCAATCTTTTCTAGTAAAGACCCGTTCATTCCTAGAAATGGTTCCCCATCTTCAATATTAACTAGAACCTCTCTAGTTGGTTATTGATGGTCTTAAGTAATTAAGTCCGGGCCTCCCAAGAGAAACACTAGAATGTCTTGGAGTTGGGCCTAATAAAATTAATTAGGTGATATATTATATGAGTCTAGCGAAACATAGGGCTTTTGTAACTCAACTGGACTTTTAGTGTGCAATAAAGTAACAAAATCATTGTTCTTTTGTTTTTGTTGTGGCCTAAAGGAATGGTGATACTGAAGTATTTAGGGATGATTAAAGCAATTTTCCAATATAAATAGTAGTAGAGAGGCTTTTGGCTAATTATCACGAGCCGCATGGGTCGATCAATCAGGTTAAGCTACGCATCACGCGGTTGATTCGTGGATGGGTGACCGTCTTTATATTTCGAGACCTCAACGTACCTTGGACAGCACGTTAAGCAGTTAATCCTAGATAGCATTCATGGATCTTTTACTGTCGATTCGACAAAAGCCCAAAACTGTGACAATAGACTGGTGGTCCAACTTTCGGGAGTGGTATCAAGGGTATTGTATTACATAGGAATTAGGTTGTTGGGTTAGATAGGTAGTCGCTGTATGTAAAATATTGGTATTTAGTAACATACAGCCAACCTTAACATAGTTAAGAAACATAGCCAGGTGGTACCATTTTATTACTTGTTTTACCTAAAACCTCGGAGTATACAATGAATCAGTAGGTAATAATATATTTTTTTTAAATAGGACTTTGGTAAAACGGAAAATAGACGATGACTATAGTGTCTACATTCAAATTTTAATTTACTGGGTACATAAAAATTTTAGAAATATGTAATTGTTTTACAGAATAGCTTAGATTACTTGAAAACCCAAAAGTAAATTAATAGTAAAGTAAAAAATCGATTCAAGAAACTGCTTTCCCAATTTGGTGCAAACACAGAAATAAATATAATAAGTAACTAATTAACTCCACCTCAATATATTTAGGAGCTCCAGAAACATAGCAGTAATAATTAAACTTAATTTTCAGATGTGAAATTTTGTGTACAGCACGAAATTAATATAATAAATACAGCCAAGTTTAATTTGCAAGTTACTCCTGAATTTGTGCATTTCTTTGAAGCATTTAGATACCATGCATCTATTTGCTTTTGACAAATAATTTTTAGCAACAGCGGTAGCAGCAACAGCAGGGCAATAGTGGTAGGATGTGGGCCTCAACTAACGAGTTGTAGATCGTGAGTTCAAACCCAGGCAGGCACTTTACTTTGTTTATATAATTTCATCACCACTGCTCTCAAAACGGTGAGCGAAAACATCGTGTGGAAACCGGCATATCGTAGAATTAAAAACCGGCCAAGTGCGAGTCGGACTCGCGCACCGAGGGTTCCGTACAAACCTGTAGGTATTCACGGTTTATGCATTTTTTTTTTTTTTTTCAGGATGGGAAATCATCAAATGACTTCTCCCGCTCTGGGCGGAGCGGGAGGGCGTGTCAGACTTTTACTGACTAAAACCCACCCGTGTTCCATCAGTTGCCCATGTGCCAGGGTCACGGTATCTCTTTCGAACAATCACGCGACCCTGGCAGGACGGTTTATGCATAAGGCTTGTGTTTGTGAAATTAAATCCTATTTTTTTAATTTTTATATTTGAGTTGATTGAATGAAAGGTAAATTGCGGTTTACGATTTATGACGTATAAAAAAAAAACTACTTACTAGATCTTGTTCAAACCAATTTTCGTTGGAAGTTTATATAGCAATGTACATCATATATTTTTTTTAGTTTTATCATTCTCTTATTTTAGAAGTTACAGGGGGGGGGGGGGGGACACTTTTTACCACTTTGGGAGTGTCTCTCGCGCAAACTATACAGTTTAGAAAAAAATGATATTAGAAACCTCAATATCATTTTTAAAGACCTATCCATAAATACCCCACACGTATGGGTACGATGAAAAATTTTTTTTTGAGTTTCAGTTCTATGTATGGGGAACCCCAAAATTTATTGTTTTTTTTTCATTTTTGTGTAAAAATCTTAATGCGGTTTACAGAATACATCTACTTACCAAGTTTCAACAACATAGCTCTTATAGTTTCGGAAAAAAATGGCTGTGACATACACGGACAGACAGACAGACAGACAGACATGACGAATCTATAAGGGTTCCGTTTTTTGCCATTTGGCAACGGAACCCTAAAAATTCGAAGAGATGTGACACCTACCAACCCTCACAGGGTGGTAGATTACGGCCCACTCCTTCTCACCGACAGCAGGCCTGTTTCCCAGCAGTGCGAACAATATAGACTGATTATGATGAAATAATTTCCAAATAATTGTTTCATAGAAGTTTTCATAGTTGGCCGAGAATAGAAATTCCAAGAAAGACTCTTTGGTTATGGATACTTTGGAGTTGTTACTAACTTTTGTCAATTCATTATGAAAAGATTAACTAGAGATAATTATGACTTTAACTAAAGATAATTATACTTTATTACTTTATGAGTGTATATTATATCTACAGTTTACCACTAAAAGGCTAGTGACAGATTTAAACCTAGACTAAATTAGACATTTAAAACACATTCAAAATCAAAATCAAAAGTCATTTATTCAAACTAGGCTGAGAGTCAGTACTTTTTGAACGTCAAAGTTACACAAGACAGTCCCCCCAAAACGCCCGCCCTTCGACACTTCCTAGTACTTTAGCTGGGAAGAAGAAGTGGCGGAACAAATTCCCCAGCAGCACAGCTGTCTGTTAAGTTATAAGAACTTTATTCTATACAATATTGTGTAAGTAATTAATATTTTAAAACAAAACATACATTATTCGCCATATGTCAGCTAGCACACGCCAATATACGAAAAAAACATTGAAAACTAAACTCAAGCTGAAATAAATAATAAAACAAAATCGTAAACAGAACTTAAAACCTAAATAAAGCCTCCAGGCATAAAGGGCGTGCCCGCTTACATATACAACGATGCAAAATGATACATATGAATACATTGATGCATATAGCTAAGTTGAAGTTACAATAGTTAAACTAGGACCTCCGGAGTAAAATAAAATAACAGTTAAAACAAATAACAATAACAAAAACGATGGTCAGCAAGACGACCAGATCCTTTTCTTCACCACAATATGGTCATTACCGTGCAGTGTAGTAACCACAAGCTGTTAATAATTAAAAAAATACTGTTGTGTTAAGTTTTGCTGGGGAGTTTGTTGCTAAGTGGTGTGGGGCGGGCATTATGAGGGGCTGTCTTATATGCAATTTTGACGTACAAAATATGTAACACCCTAACTGCATATTTCAAAACCATTCAAAATCTGCTTCAAAAATATTGCTTCATATTTTCAAAAAAATTGTCTGCTTCACACCCTAAAAATATGATGAATGTTTTAACTGTCGAAATGAAAGCCGTTCCTTTTTCAACTTACATCTTTTTTCAAAGAACACCAATTTCGCTGAGGTCTTTATAAGTGACCAGACAGTAAAATATATTTTACAAATACGCAACAGTTAAAAAAAAAACTTAGTGTTAAACCCATATACTCAAATTCATTTCACCTGTACTGTCTGTCTCTGCATCACCCAAAGTGTGACAAGTAAAAAATGGTTATGGCATTAATTCCGCCTCTGTACCTTTGTAGGCTTAAAGTATTAAATAATTAAACATTTCTAAGCTTAATTTTTTTAATTCACAGGTCCTTCATCGCCGATCCCATCAACATCATCTTCTACAATAAAGGCAGACCAGAACGAGCTGACGGTCACCTTTCCCCCTCTCGAAGACATATACAGCAATACTCCTGAGAAGCACTTTGGAACAGAGAACAATACTGTGGTGACGTCACAGACGGGGTCCACCGCACTACTGCCGTGTGTCATCAGGAATATTGGCGATGGAATTGTGAGTTGATTCATTTTATTCCATCTATAAACGACTAGATGATCTGGTGAATTTCGTTTCGTCTTCAATTTATTTGATTACTAGCTTTCGCCCGTGGCTTCGCCTGTATGGATGTCGGAAATTTAGTTGTGTTCGTCTCCAACTATATATTATGACTAAATAATAAATTTAATGATATTTACTTTGAAAATAAAGGACTTTCATCGCCTTTTTCAGCTCGTCGGGGGTAGATTTATCAAAGACGCTAAAAACCCGTAAAATTTTAAATTAAGAAAAATACTTAGGGAAGCTGCCAGTCGTATTTGATAAATTATAATCGTCAGGAAGTTTTTAAACTAATTAACAATACGGTAAGATCCTCAAGTGCGGAATAAAAAAATTAAAAAACAGAAAGAACGCGCGTTGCCAAAGGATACATTTTATGTAAAATCAATAAATTACACGCGGACGTTTATTTTCTTACATTTCGCAATGTTTATTGCTACTCACTACCTCGCGTTGGCATAAGGACAGCAGGTACCTAAAGAAAAAAAAAACTGTGAAATTAATAAATTACACTAGAATCCTATCGAAATTAAAACAAAAAATATTTATGAAAACATGGCCAAGATTCACATTGTAGCGGCATGACATCTACAACACTATGCAACAGACGGATGTCTTGCTGAATTCTGCATCACGTATGCAGAGTTTACAATGCAATGCTAGCATTGTAACAATGACCCGACACCAATCGTCAGGCAGTTTCCCACCAGACAAAACACGCGTCTGGTCACAAGATTCTCTCTTTCCTATGAGGAATGAGTGAAATTTACACTCTCTTCCTTTTGTCTTGCCTTTATAATCATCAGCTTATATTTTTCCCACTACTGGGAAACAGCCCTCCTCTCTGTGTGAGGGCGTGGTCCATAATCCAACACGCGGGCCCAGTGCGGGTTGGTAGATGTCACATGTCTTCGAATTTTAGGTTCTAGGACATGCCGGTTTCCTCACGATGTTTTCCTTCACCGTTTTGAGAGCAGTGGTGATGAAATTATTTACACAAAGTAAAGCGCGTGCTTGGATTTGAACCCACGACCTACAACTCGTGCCTTCATAAAATTATTTAATTACCATTAAATGTAAAATTATTAAAAAAAAAATGTAACAACATAAATTAAATTAATAAAACTAATTAAGAACAAGCAATTCTTAACTCCAATTTAGCATCACCATCAATCACGAAGAAAATACATTCTAAACTTTAAACCAGCGAAAATTTTATCACAGAAAACTTAATCACATATTTTATCTGGACTACAGCCGGCTTATTACCGGCTAAACTAATGAGGTAGCTATATTTAACCACCCCAAACCGAGCTTAGTTTAAACCTCATAAATTTTCTGCCTTTTACATTCCAAAATAGAGTAGATTTTGTAAATCTGAATCTATAGGTTGGTCATTCTGGTATGGGTGTTGTGGAAGCGGGTAGCGGTTAGGAAATTATATAATGAACCCTATTTATTAAATTACTAGCATTTGCCATTGGCTTCACCCGCATATTACACGTATCGCATCGCATTCATTGCCCAATTACTTCGTATTGCGTAGCGTTCTTTATGACTTTTTTTTTTTTTTTCTTTTTATTTGGCTCCTAAGGCATCGAACGTGGGCACGCCACAATTGCGGCGGTAAGTCCCCTCTTTGAGGAGTGGATAGAGAGGCGCCACGGCGTCCTCACCTTCCGCCTGACGCAGGTTCTCACCGGGCATGGGTGCTTCGGTGGGTTCCTGTTCAGGATAAAGCGGGAGGATACGTCCGGGTGTTTCCATTGCGAGGATCATCTGGAGGACACGGTGGAGCATACGGTGGAGGTGTGCCCAGCCTGGGCGGAGCACCGCCGTGTCCTCGTGGAGGCGATCGGCGGCGGCGACCTCTCGCGTCCGGCCCTGGTGCGAGCCATGGTACGGAGCGAGAGGGAATGGGAAGCCGTCACCTCCTTCTGCGAAGCAGTAATGCTCGCGAAGGAGGAGGCGGGGCGCGTGAGGGAGTGGCAGTCTCTGCGCCCTCACGTCCCTAGCCGCCGCAAGAGGAGACGCCCCGGGTGTCGGGAGTCGATTGCGGACTCCCGGCCACCGTAGGCGCGAGCTTGCGGGTGGCGAGCAATGGGTAGCTCGCCGCCCGGTAAGGACCAAGCTCGGGTCGACGGCGCGCAGTGTTGCACGCGCGCCTCAAAGAGATGTCAGCAGCAGTGTAGGGGTCTACTAGGACCGATGCCTGCAGGGGTCGCGTGATTGTTCGAAAGAGATACCGTGACCCTGGCACATGGGCAACTGATGGAACACGGGTGGGTTTTAGTCAGTAAAAGTCTGACACGCCCTCCCGCTCCGCCCAGAGCGGGAGAAGTCATTTGATGATTTCCCATCCTGAAAAAAAAAAAAAAAAGGCATTGAACGTGATTTTAGCCTTTTTCAAGAATTGAGCTATCGCAGTAAGGTAGAAATTAGCGCGTTCGAATAAACAAAAACTACGCTAACACAACAGCTAGACATTTGGGTAGAGTTGCCCAGTATCCCTCGTAGGGATATGCAGAGTAGACCCATATTTCAACAGTTATGATTCATTTCAACAGCCAAGAAGGCACTTTGTAGCGTTGACTGACCACGGAGCGCCAGATTACTCATCGGTAGAGTCATGAGTAAGGGATGTCAATTGACAACGGAACGCAAGTGTGAAGTTGGTGCGATAAAGTCTAGCCTGACGTTTGTGCGAGTTGACAAGAGCAGCTACAGTGGAATGGCTCAGCTCTTAGCCACCAGACATCGAGCGGGCAACAAGTGTGTAGCAACCGTCGTGTGTGACGAATCCAACTCCAATTGGCGGCTTGTTCTGACACACAAATAAATTTTAAACACGGACACTTTTATGAAGTCACGTTTTTTCACTTAAATAGGCAGCAATTATAGTAAAACACCTGCGCAATCCTTGCATACTCGTTTGTCTTCGTTTACGTTAATACATCAAGTAAAAACGTTCGCCAGTTGCAACTAATTTGTAAAACATCCCAAACGATGGTGTAACATATAACTGACTAACATAGCATACAAACACTTCCGTTCATTTCAATGTGCTTGATTCTTCAAAATCTATGATATCACATAATATATTCATTTGCAGTTGCCGATCTTCAGGCTCATTGTAAATCGTTGCAATTGCCTTCAAATGGCACAAATCGAATATGCAGCCCGTCTATGTTTCCGACCACGCGTACCGACGCGTTCACGTACAAGCCAAGGGCTGTGAAAGCGGTTCAGCGAGTGGATAATCCCATTAACGTCACCAAACAAACTCTTTAGCTTTATAATATTAGTATAGATATAGCATAGATTATCTGTTGCGTCCTGTTCGATTAGTTACTTTATGCGCCTACGTTTCTAAACGTGTAACAGAATGACATCTGACTTGTCAGTTTGATTTTGACACTTGACACTTCTTCTTGATTTGGCGCTTGAAAAAGGGAGCACGTCGCCGTGTTGAATCTCGCGATCTTTTGTAAATTAATCCCTTATAACCGGTCGTTTTGGTGGACAAAAGGTCATGACCCAATTGTATTGATTGTAAATAAGCCCCCCTTGACGTATAATACGGGTTTTGTTTGTTGGAAATACCTGTGTTAGTTTGAAGGTTAAGTGAAAGTGACGCTATTGGAACCGCATGCTGTGATCGCCTCCAGCCTTGTTGCAGCGGATGGTAACCTGGAAAACTCATTTACAATGTCACTACACGATATATATACACTCACTTACATACATAACTCCAGGTAGGCACCAGAGCAGGTGTTCTTCTACCACAGGTAAGTTCTTTTGTTGTATAGTAATTGTTTGTACTTGTATTGTTCTGCTCCGCGTACGGCGGACTAGTTTCGCTAGCCACTTCTTGTCTCCTGGACCCCACCATCATAACTTCCACTGCGCTATTGAAATGCTATTGTAGGGGGTCTAGTCTGGCAGCGAACATTATCATTTATTTACTACGATTTACACACTCACCAGATTTATTAAAACAACTAATTTTACTACTAGCTATCTGCAAGACGAGCGCTCTGAACTTTTTTAATTATTACCCACATATTATTATTAAAACTTGGTTTCTCATTAATTATGATTGATTATGTAAATATTTGAGAAATTAAATTAAATTTTTTAACCGTATAACACCGCTTTTTCAACGATTTCAATAACGTGATTAAATTGTAATTTAAAATCGTTAACAAAAATTGAGGTAATTTTACTACAAAATTAACCTCAATGTAAAATAAAAATATCTTAGTAGGATATTATAAAATTATAAATTTTGTTTCAAGTATTTCAATTAATAATTCAGTGCACGTTACTTTTAAGTGGCACAACCAATTGACGTCCACAAGTATGCTTTTTGATCCATTTATTTACGTTCATCAGTAATTTTTGGACCAGATCATACTCATAGTTCATATTTTCACTGCATCAAGGTTCAAATTCGCTTATGCCACCGCCCCGCTGCAGTCCATAATAGAAGCCACACCCTTACGGATTGGCGAAAGATGTACGATGCCAGACTCAGGTGCCGACATTTGGCAGAAATTGAAATATTGTCAAAAGCCGGAATTGAACTGTCAAACCTTTAGTCGGATTTAGACATTTTGGTAATATTTAGATTTCAGTGATTCAGATGCCAGCTTGACATTTCTCTTATTGTTATTATTGTAGAATGTAGAATCTAGTTAAGAAATTTCGATTAGTTATGAATGAAATATTCAGTCATGTTTTAGCCGTTTAAATGCTAATTTTATTTAGGACTAAGACCTCTTCATCCCTGTGTTTCATTAGTATCATTATTTTTAACCATTTTTTTAAGTGTAGGTATTGTTTTTTGTTAGCACTTTTTAGTGATTTGGTCGTTAATTATTTAACTAAACGTAAAAAGGCTACAAATTAATGACACCGTCGTGAAAATCCCACGGCTTACTTAGCTTAGCTTAAAAATAAAGCTACGTTGTCGTTGTAGTGTAATTTTTAAAGTGAGAGATTTTTTTAGTTGGTTACGCTATCAGAGTGATGGTCTATCACTCTTATTGCATAACACACTATCAATCACAATATGAAGTATTTTGTTTATTGCTTCATATGTTCGAAAAATTTGTCAGCTGATCAACGTAACTAACGAAAATAATGTTATCGAACTGTCAAAATAAAAAAACATTTCTATTAGTGAGTTACGTAACTCACTAATAGTAGAAATGGTTAAAAACATAAAAACTATTTCTACTATTAGTGAGTTACGTAACTCACTAATAGAAATGTTTTTTATTTTGACAGTTCGATAACATTATTTTCGTTAGTTACGTTGCCGAGCTGACAATTTTACTTTTTTTTGCAAAGGTGAACGTTAGTTAACGGTCACCTTTACAAAAATAAATAATTTAAAATTATTTAAAAATATACAATATCTAGCGTGTTTACGTAACCATCCAAAAACACAAATTCTAGCCTAACTATATTAAGATCGCTATCGAAACGTTAAGAAAAAGAAGCCGGTAAAGAGACTGACATACTAGTACACAGTATCAAACTATTGTAATAAAAAGTCAAAATAATAAGAGTTTTCAGTCTCAACTTTCGTTCTGAAACGTTTTAGGTCAATAGGCTTCAGAAAACATCTTACGTCATTTGCTACGTAAACGAAATGAGTCCTATTGGATTTAGGCCTCCTGTAAGTTCGATTAAGGTCACCTACGCGGTAATTTAGTTTGGAATAAGACTCCTGGAGTTTCATCTACAACAATATTACTGAACGGTAAAGTTCGTCAGATGTTCGGTTTGTTTGTTAGAAGTAATCTCTGGAACAGTCAGACATGAAGCAAATGACAAAACAGTAAACCAATAAATATAGAACAAAGTAAGAAAAAAAAATATGCACAAACAAAACGCACAATATGAAATATAAAATAGTTACAAAAAAGAAAAATGCACACGAACAACGTAGCCAAAAACCCCGTAATCAATTTAAAAAAGTTGTACAATATTATCCATTGCTTGTTGGTTGATGTCATGGCTACGGACCAACGACAATACAAATAGTTTTGAGTTACGACACTGATAATTATAATAACATCATCATCAGCTTATAATGTTCACTGCTGATAAAGAGGCCTCCTCTCGGGGAGAGGGAGTGGGCCATAATCCACCACGCGGGCGCAGTGCGGGTTGGCAGATGTCACGTGTCTTCGATTTTTGGTTCTAAGACATTCCGGTTTCCTCACGATGTTTTCCTTCACCGTTTTGAGAGCAGTGGCGATGAAATAATTTACACAAAGTAATGCGCCTGCTTGGGTTTGAACTCACGACCGTACTCGTAAGTCGCGGCCGTTACCACTGGGCCACCTCTGCTCTCATCTACCGCAATTTTCTGCCAATTTCTGACAACTGTCACTATGATATTTAAAACTTGATATTGCAATCATTTTCAATGTTCATTGATTCTCATTTTTCAACCGACGAAAAAAACGGAGGAGGTTCTCAATTCAACGCGTATATTTTTTTTTTTTTATGTATGGCCACGCATAACTTTTTACATAGTGGTCCGATTGTGACAATTCTTCTTCTATTGGAAAGGGTATACTTCCAAGGTGGTCCAATATAAATTTGGAAAACAAAATCGAACCCTAAGGGTCGGAAAACAGGGGATGATTGATTGTTCACTCACTGATTGTAATGCATAACCACGCATAACTTTATACAGAGTAGTCCGATTTTGATAATTCTTTTTTTGTTGGATAGGATATACCTTGCCAAGTATTATTAGTACATTAAAGTCACAAAAAATATAAAATAAAACCTTTTTAACAAAAAATGAAACCGCCGAAAAACTGAAAAGCATAAAATAATAAACCTTAAAATTATAATCGGTGCTGAAAAATCAATGAACAAAGATCACTCAAAGCACCGACTCATAATTTTAAGGTTTATTATTTTATGCTTTTCAGGTTTTTCGGCGGTTTCATTTTTTGTTAAAAAGTTTTTTATAAAATAGGATAAGATTTTTTTATCGATTGGATTTACCTCAACGGTAGTCCTATATAAATTTGATTTACTTTGCTTGAGTAGTATTTGCGTGAGCTTCGTTAATACCTTTTTAATCCACTTTGTGTATCTTGATAATGTTTTAAAACTTCCTGTCATTGTTGTTTGCGTAGCAAGTAGTGGTACCGATACACCAATTCGTTGAATCAATGACCTAGTGATCCAATTCTACAAAGTGTTCCAATTTGCTCAAAGTTTAAACTCTACTTTTAAATCTAATTACCGGACCGATTTCGTTCATTTTTTAATCGTTTGCAAAGGCGATAATAATGCATCACCATCAATCTAGCCGATTACGTCCAGTGCTAAACATAGGCTTTCTGCAATCAGAAGGGATTTGCCATAATGGCCGTGCTTGGCAGGCGTCGTAAAATGCATTGAGAACGCTGCTGCCCATTGTCTAGTAAGTCCCTTAGTCGCCTTCAAAAATACCCGGGGGATGTAATGGGACGGTGGTGGACGTCTAGCACAAAAATTATGTGATTACATTTATTGCATAATCATATAAATCATTTCTACATTGTAGATAATGGTGTCACTATTCTTAAGCCGCAACGAAAAATAAGGAATACTTGTGTTACGAGCTTAGCACTGATATAAACTGATTATAATGAAAAAAATGAAGATTAGAGCACTATAAAGATCCAAGTTTATTAAAAGAACCTCTTAACGTTTTATCCTGAAATTCAGTGATAAACGATCTTCATTAAATGAGTTTCATAAATATCTTTTAGTTGTCAAACGTCTGGAAATAGGTTTCAGAAAGTTCCATTAGTGCTGTCCTGTCCCTGACATTTCTAGGTTATATTAAATATTGTGGAAGAAAATAAATGGATGTATATTTTTTATACGTACCCACTTAAATTGAAGTTCATATCAGACTATGTGTAGTGTATATATGTAAGTAAGTAGGTATCTTTAGTATTATTATAACCCCACCTTATTTCAGTTTAGCCAAGTAAGCAATATATTAAGATCGTGTACGTTCAATCTATGTGAAGACACAATAAATCGAACCATTATCCAGTGCAGATGTCTTTCATTTACTACGACACTTCATGGCGACCCTGCCATTCAAGGTCACATTGTGAGTGAAAATTGGACAGTAAAAAACAAATTATTACTATAAATTCGGATATTATATAAATATAGTGGTAGGTAATGGAAATATGGTGGACAACCGAGCTGGGCACTCCAGGGGTCGAGAGCAAATTACAGACTCCCGGCCAGCGTTGCCGCCGGTCCTTACCGCAAGGCGAGCAATGGATAGCTAGCCTCCCGGTAAGGACCAGTCGCGCGTTGTGTTACCCGCGCGCCTCTAAGAGATGTCAGCACAAACTGAAAGGGTCTGCGAGGAGCGATGCCTGCCAGGGTTGCGGATTTGTTCGAAAGAGTTACCGTGGCCCTGGCACAAGCAATTGAAGGAACGCAGGTGGGTTTTAGTCAGTAATAGACACGCCCTCCGCTCAGAGCGAGAGACGTCACTTGTTGATTTCCCAACCAAAAAAAAACCGAGCAGGGCTACTACAGCATGACAAATATCCTTTTCACAGTGATCGCAATCGTCCTACTGGCAGCGGCATTCAGTGCTATCTGTTATTATTAAAAGAAGGTGGATGCCAGATGGAAACCCCACTCCCACTCCCACTTAGTGAATTGTCCTAAGTGTCGTTCATGAGCACCTTTGATGACTTAACGAATGCCGGATAATAATATAAACAAGCCTTATTAAAGTACCGTCGGCGTCGATTCGAAAAGCAGATATTTTTCCTAACATGCGAAATTCGTCTAATCATAATATAATCGACCCTAATTACATGGGACTTAAACATAATTGGCGAAATATGGATGTGTTATACCTAACCATCGCCTTACCTCTTCCGGGAATACTGTTAACCGCAGTTAGGCATAGCAAAGCGGTTTACAGGCCGTAGTTACCTGAGCATTACCGCAAATCCTAGGTTATGCCTCAGAAGTGCTAACGAGTGCATATTTATGCTTGTTAGCATTAGCCACTAGCCACGAGCCATAAGGCTTGAAACCACAACCGCCGCCATGGTGTTGGCACCACAAAAGCTGTGTTAATTTTATGAAGATTTACATGAGATAAACTAACATGATAATATTATTGTGGAACTGTTAAGACACGGTAAGCGGTGCGTTTAATGTTAATTGAATCGAATGATAAAAATAATAATAATAAAAGTAGATTTGCAGTTAAATTAATTTAAGAAAAAAATGCACGGCGCAGTGGAATATTTGTTTGGTATTTTTCCTTGAGTTGATTAAATTCACTTTATTATTACCTATAACATAATATAATTATGATAGATAATGGTAGGTTCATATCTAAACCTAAAAGAGGCAAATGGAGTGTGTAGAAATCGTAGCATGTGGCGTTCCGTGGTTTCTGCCTACCCCCATGGGAAAAAGGCGTGATTGTATGTATGTGTAGATAATGGTCATTTTGAAATTATGCGATGAAGAATGCGTTGAGCTCTGTTTCCCCATGACACTATTAAATATTTGTGAAATAGTATTTGATTTTTGACAATACACTTCATTTTTTTCTGGTTTCTAATAATTGGGTAATTCTGGTGACTGGGTACCACAATACTCCATGGTACGACTGGCTGTCAGACTTTTGGGCTTCTGACTACACTTAACTACAAATGACAACTGAGACCAACGGATTTAAATTATTTCCAATACAGGGATCTCGATATGCAACGGAAGGTTGGGCATCTTCGAATTGACCGCGGCAAGAGGAGATGAGAAAGAAATAAAGAAAGAAATTACGTTTCTTTTCTTTCTTTCTTTCTAAGCCTTGAATCGATTCGACCGGCTGTTATTATTTAGCCACGTGCCTTTCTATACTATTTCATGAAATCATGAACAACTAAAATCCTAAGCAAATAAAAATGTCAAAGGCTAGATTCAGCCATCCCTCTTAAACAAACTACTAAGTCGCTTAACTTCATCAAAGCGTATAAACAAGACTTAGACAAATAAATTACAATGCTCTTTAATTTAAGACGAAAAATTTCAAAAAGAAATAAATAAAAGCAATTCTTTGACCTGAGATAAATGAGCAAAAAGGTCTTTAAGAAAAGGTACACTTAGCTCAATAATCAAAAAAGGTTAACTAGTACTTAATTAGACGCAATTATTCTTAAAGAAAGTTAATTCGTTATCGTTTCTAGTATATAAATAGTTTAAGTTTTTTTTTCGTTTAAGTTTTTTTTTGGTTCTATGTAATTAATTGGAGATGTTATTTTTACTGATTAAGATAAAATAGAACATCATTTATTTGTCTAAACATGCCAAACATTATATATATATTTTAAGGATTTTATTTAAGTCTTACAATGCATGGCCATGTCTGGAGGGACATTTTGAAGACAGAGACATTGCAGCTTTGAGTTCATCTGTCCCAACAGACCGCATGCATGCATCAGTCATCATGTAGCTTCACCTTCATTTAGGGAGCTCGATAGCCGGTCACACGACGCTACCAGAAGACCGTATTTAAAAAACTTTAAAAAACATTACAAGCGACTTTAATTTTGGAAGCCTATGGCAAAAAATATTAATACCGATCCTAAGACACCAACTTCCGAAATTAAATTTATTTTCCACTTTGTAGTGTTTTTAGGAAGTCAGTTGTTATTGTTTTTTTTTTAATGTTTATTTTTTACTTTTTAGTTACGGTATCTACCCCACACTAATTTCTATACCACTGCTGGCCAACTGAGTAGCAGTCACAGGACTATTATAATATCATCACGAAAACAATGTGGATTAAATTCGTATTATCGAAGCTAACGTAAAACTTCCAAAGCAAAGTCAGTAAAAAGAATCATCAAAATCGGTTCACCCAGTAAAAAGTTCTGAGGTAACAAACATAAAAAAATAGAATCCTGCGTAGGTTTTTTTTTGGATGGGAAATCATAAAATGACTTCTCCCGCTCTGGACGGAGCGGGAGGGCATGTCAGACTTTTACTGACTAAAACCCACCCGTGTTCCTTCAGTTGCCTATGTGCCAGGGACACGGTATCTCTTTCGAACAATCTCGCGACCCTGGCAGGATTTGCGTAGGGTTAAGTTATATTTTTTGTTAGCACAATTTCACCAAAACCACATAATAAAACACAACAGAAGTTACAACTCTCCTGAACAAAAAGCATAACGTTAAGAATATTTAACTGCAACCACATACGTTTAACGGCAGCTCAAGCTAAGCTTACAAATTAGCTCACTTGTAAGCTGCCAACTACTAAATGCGTTACATTTATACCGCATTTTGTTGCTTGCTTTGCATTCATTTATTCAGGGTAGTAAGGTTGGTAGAATTTTATTTGGTGAACATTTTTGTTGGTTGGCTTGTGGTGCCGTAATATATAGCACCATCCAATTTCTTCCCGTAGGTATTGTAGAAAGCGCCTAATTGATAGGTAGAATTTTATTTCGTAAACATATTTGTCAGTTGGGTAGCGTCGAATAGCATCATTTCATTTCATCCCGTGGGTGTCTTAGAAAGTGACTAAAGGATTTACTAGAGAATGAGCAGCAGCGTTCTCCATGAATTTTACCAGCATACTGCGATCGCTAACCCGCCTGCCAAGCGTGGTGATTATGGCTAACAACTTTGGGGGAGGCATATGTTCAGCAGTGGATGTCATTTGGGTGAAATGATGATGATGATAGATAGGGGCTTGTGGCTAAGTTATGACATCCGCACAGGTTGATCGATTAGCTTAAGGGAACACTACGCTTAATGCGGTTGAACCGTGGATGAGTCTGCCGGGCGTCGCGTGATTGTTTGAAAGAGATACCGTGACCCTGGCACATGGGCAACTGATGGAACAAGGGTGGGTTTTAGTCAGTAAAAGTCTGACACGCCCTCCCACTCCGCCCAGAGCGGGAGAAGTCATTTGATGATTTCACATCCTGAAAAAAAAAACCGTGGATGAGTGACCATATTTAAATATCAAAACCCTTCCGTGCCTCAGAAAGCATATAAAGCCACTAGCTTCTGCCCGCGACTTCGTCCGCGTTAAACTTCGTTTCCCCCGACCCTTCCCGTCGCGTCGATCGTCGATCGCCTACCCATGATTTTCCCCGTTTTTGCAACATTTTTCATTACTGCTCCGCTCCTCTTAGTTGTAGCGTGATGTTATATAGCCTATAGCCTTCCTCGATAAATAGGCTACCCAATACAAACATAATTTTTCAATTCGGCCCAGTAGTTCCTGGGATTAGCGCGTTCAATCAAACAAACAAACTCTTCAGCTTTATAATATTAATATAGTACTAGCTTCTGCCCGCGACTTCGTCCGCGTCAAATTTTTGCTCCCCTGACCCTTCCCGTCGCATCGATTTGCCTGCTAGTTTTCGTCCATTTTTCGTTGCTGCTCGCTCCTTTTGAGTTATAGTGAGTCACCCTTAAAAGATAGACATATGCTCTCGCGGATTTTTTTTAGAACCTTTTAAAAGGAACAATTCCGTCATACATTATTTTTGAGTTACTTTAACCGTTCACGCAGCGCCCGCAACGGAAACTCTCAAAAGGAATAAATTTTCCCCGTTTATGCGACATTTTTCATTACTGCTCCGCTTCTCTTAGTTGTAGCGTAAAGTTATATAGCTTATAGCCTCCCTTGATAAATAGGCTACCCAACACAAAAAGAATTTTTCAATTCGGACCAGTAGTTTCTGAGATCAGCGCGTTCAATCAAACAAACAAACAAACTCTTCAGCTTTATAATATTAGTATAGATATATAGTATAATAATATAGTATATAGTATAGATTGGTCCAAACTGTCATAAGTACATCTTTGACAGTCTTGACGGGTCGTCAGAAGTCTGAAAGTCTGACAACCAGTCTTACACGGAAAGTGTCGTGTTACCCAGATTGTGGAGGTCAGATAGGTGGTCGTTGTATGTAAAATACTGGTATTCAGGTGCTTTTGGTTAAACTGGGAGGCAACCCCAAAACATTTGGGAAAAAACTAGATAGATTGATGGATTGATGTGATGCAATTCGATGAACTGGCCTTGAAACTCCATCATCAGCCTATAATGTTCCCAGTGCTGGGACACAGGCCTCCTCTCGGTGAGAGGGAGTGGGCCATAATCCACCACGCGGGCCCAGTGTGGGTTGGTAGATGTCACATATCTTCGAATTTTTGGTTCTAAGACATGCCGGTTTCCTCACGATGTTTTCCTTCACCATTTGAGAGCAGTAGCGATGAAATAATTTACACAAAGTAATGCGCCTGCTTGGGTTCGAACTTACGACCTACTACTCGTAAGTCGCGGCCGTTACCACTGGGCCACCACTGCTCTCCTTGAAACTCGTATTATAGTATTTTGACAGACAACTTGCGAGCCTTAACACTAGAAATGCGGGCGTCGCAAATTTGACCCATTTCGATGTTCTTCCTGCTCTAATTAATATTTTATTATGCATATAATCGTATCTTTTTATGACTTTTCATGAAATATGATGATTATTATATTTATTACTAGCTTTTGCCCGCGGTTTCGCCCACGTGGATGTCGGAAATTAACACAGGAATTTTTCTAAAATAAAATATTTTTTCTAAAAATAAAAGTAGCCTCAGTTACTCCTTGTTACATCAGCTATCTGCCAGTGAAAGTCCCGTCAAAATCGGTTCAGCCATTTCAGAGATGATCCGGAACAAACAGACAGACAGTCAGACAAAAATTGTAAAAAATGTTGTTTTAGTATATGTACCGTGTATACATCCATATACACTTAGTAAAAAGTGGTTATCTTAATATTACAAACAGACACTCCAATTTTATTTATTTGTATAGATGTATAGATTATACTAGACTTCAACCAGGTAATTGCAATATACATATTTTTTTATCCAAATTTATCTCAGTCGGTACGTTCCGCGCTTCTAGTGTTAACCTCCAAAATAATATATCACCTGAAACCGACGCGACGTCTCCAGTCATAAGGAATATAGCATATTCTAAATTCTACTGTTCTCTGTAATTCTATTGTTCGCAGGTAGACTAAAGATCAAATACCAACATTATTCTGTCAACGAATAAGGTAGTAAATCTAATAAGCTTAGCAGGTTCTTATTGTTAACATTAATTATAATAGCTGGTAGCATGTTAATTCGACGTGTATGATAATCTTTTACCTAATACATTACAAAATGTGTCATCACTTGTACTTCCCAAAAGGGTAGACATCGCTGTATAATACACACATTTTGCTAGTAATGTTCAAGTCCCATGAAGATGTCATGCAAACACGCCATATTACCTAGCTTCAATGCTTTCTTAAAACAACATTAAATGCTTCTATTCATTTATGCCTGTTTTAAAAGTCACGCATGATGAAAATGGACACAAATGTATTAGAAAATGTTTTTGCGGATGCCAGTTTGTTCTGTCACTTGAGTGCTGTACCCAAAATGTGCTAACGGTAGCGGAACCGTATAACTAAACCTCCGCTCTGTCCGTCCGTCCATCTGCCTAATCGCGGGCCGTTGCTAGTGACCCATTATAGGTGGACATTTGAATTTTTATAGTGTGGATTTCTGTTGTAGCTATAACAAGAAATAATTGAAATAAAATAAAGTTGAAAATAAAAAGTGGTGGGCTCCATACAAGAAACATGTTTAACTAGCTTCTGCCCGCGACTTCGTCCGCGTTAAATTTCTTGTTCTCGCGACCCTTCCCGTCGCGTCGAATCGCCTACCCGTGCGATATTCCCCGTTTTTGCAACATTTTTCATTACTGCTCCGCTCCTCTTGGTTTTAGCGTGATCTTATATAGCCTATAGCCTTTCTCAATAAATAGGCTACCCAACACAAAAAGAATTTTTCAATTTGGACTAGTAGTTCCTGAGATTAGCGCGTTCAATCAAACAAACAAACAAACAAACATACAAACAAACAAACAAACTCTTCAGCTTTATAATATTAAGTATAGATTTGCCTTTGTTGCCTTGTAGTACGAAACCCTTCGTGTGCAAGTCCGAATAAAATTTTTCCGGTTTTGGAATAGTGATTTTACCTCAAATATAGTTTTTATTTGAGGTTAATTTTGCTACCTCAGTTTTCGACTACAATTTAATACTACTACTCAAACAACTTGTTCCATGTGATGCCGGACGTAAGTAATAGCACCTTCCATTTCTTCCCGTGGGTTTCGTAAAAGGTGACTAAGGGACTTACGAGATAATGGGCAGTAGTGTTCTCTATGCATGTTATCACCAAACTGCGATCGCAAACCCGCCTACCAAGCGTGGCGATAGTAGCAATCCACCCCATATTGGGGGAAGCCTATGTCCACAAGTGGTAGTCTTTCGACAGAAATGATGTTGATTACTAAAACAATATTGTTGGAAAACGTGGTGAGATATAAAGATGAAGCCTTCTTCATCAATTATTTGTTGAGTAGCAGGCGCCATCTATCGTAGCAAAAGAGCCGTAGAAAAGCGTGCGCCATCTATTAGTGCCTGGCCGTACTATGGTGAAGTGTGCAGCCTGCGGCAGATTCCTATCGGCAAAAGGGGGCGCTACGTGTAGCAACTCGGCGTGCCACAACCGATACCACCTAGCTTGCTTGCTGTTGCCTGATCCTACTCAGATCAGCAGCGACTGGTTGTGCCCTGAGTGCAGGAAGAAGTTGCCCAGGGGAGATAACAGTGCCACACCCGTAAAGGACCTGGGTAGTGGTCCGCCTGTAATTTCTGCAGCATCGTCGACAGCGGCGGTAACCCCTAACGAGTCGGGATCCGCGGTAGATATTGTTACGGCAGCGGCAGCAGCTCCGGTTGCGGCACCAGTCAAAGGCGCCATGATCAGGTCACCGGTCGCGGCGACTCAAGTTCGGGGCACAGTGACCAAGCCCCCCGTTGCCGAGGCTAAGGTTCTGTCTCGGGCTGGTAGCGAGCAGGGTGCGGATGGGGAGCCCTCGCCAGATACACAGCTCACCTTGCGCGAGGAAATAAGGCTCTTCCGATCCGAGCTGAGGGAGGTGCGCGATGAAATGAGAGAATTTCGTCGTGAGATGGCCGGACTACACTCATCGTTGGGCGTCTGTACTGAGCGGGTTGATAGCCTGGAAGCCCGCATTGAGGCTTTAGAAAGTCGGCAAAGTTCTGCAGTGCCGGACGGCAAAATAAGCCGGCTCGAGCGCGTGGTGTCGCAGTTACAGCTTGATCTCAACGATCGGGAGCAGGAATTACTTGGCTCCGACCTCGAGATCACCAACATCCTGGAGACTTCTGGGGAGAACGTGTTGCACACGGTCGGGCTGGTAGCGGCAAAGCTTGGGGTGACTCTCGACGAGCGGGACATAGTGTTCGCGCAACGGGTAGGCCCACGAGCCGAACGGGAGCCACAGACAGGCTCGCCGGGCGGCACCAGTCCGGGCGGCGGAGCGAGCCCAGGGGGAACCGCGGCGGGGCCAGCGCGAGGGCGGCGCATCGTAGTGCGCCTGGCGCGCCGCGCACTGCGCGACGACCTGCTGCAGAGCGCGCGCGTGCGGCGCGGAGCCACCACCGCGGACCTAGGACTGTCCGCACCCCCGCGACGCTTCTTTCTCAACGAGAGGCTCACTAAAACAAACAAGTATTTGTTTTATCGCGTGCGTGAAGCTGGCACCCGTCTCGGGTGGAGGTATACGTGGACGAAGTTTGGCCGCATCCTGGCTAAGCAGGGTGACGGCAAGCCCACCCACTGCATCCGTTCGGAGGAGGACCTTGCGCGGGTTTTTGGTGGTGAAGTGTCTACGACTAAGGAACTGTGATGGTTTGGCACCTATCAATCACAGTATTGTGTGTAACAATGTTACTGATAACCAGTACCTATTATTTTTTTTATTTGTTTTGTTCACATCTAGTTTTTTAAGGTTGTCTTGTGCGAGGCCAGCTGTTTTCCTGTTTCAGTATACTTTGGTTTCTTCTAGTGGCCCAGCTGCCCTGCAGATGACTATCAATGTACATTTTGTACGAATCTCACTTCCAGTTATATTTGTCACCACTTATATGTTTATTATGATATATTTATTTTTACAGACTATCCACATTATTACACTTTGGCTCATTAAGTATTTTTATGCAATATATTCAATGCTTCACTTGCTATCATTAAAAATTACCTCCAAGACTATGTACCACAATATATTTAAACATTACATAATAATGCAAGACTCTACTCTTATTATGGTATACATCATTTATAAAAATGAGTAAGACAAAAAATCTAGCCGTTGGGTTATTTAATGCAGGGTCTTTAGGATCGCGCCATGAGGAGTTTCTAGTCGCTATGGATAACCTTTCGGTAGACATCATGGCTATAAATGAGACCTGGCTCAGGCCGGGCGAGGAGGGTCGCGCGCCGACTGTGCCGGGCTACCGGCTACGGCACGTGCCGCGCGCGCGCACCGTGCGTGGCGGCCGCGGGGGCGGCGTGGGCTTCTACGTGCGCCGCGGGATGCGCGTGCGGGCCGCGCCGCACCCGCCCGCGCCGCAGGTCGAGCAGATGTGGCTCCGGCTCAACATCAACTCGCAATCAGTCATCATAGGTACAGCTTACAGGCCGCCTTGGCTCGATGTAAATGTTTTCCTGGATGCGATTACTGATTCACTCTCCTCCTTTGCAAGCGCGGATAAGGTTATCTTGCTTGGCGACTTTAATATTAATGTGTTGAACCAAACTGACAACAAATCAAAGTTACTGAATAATTTTATACACAGCTGCAACCTTAGACAAGTTGTTACTGAGCCAACCCATTTCACAGATCATAGTGAAACTTTAATTGATGTTGTGTGCACAGATGCTCGTGTATGTGGGGTCTCTGTATCACATATTCCAGAGCTTGGTCACCATGCAATTATATCGGTGGAATTAAACTTTAAATTGGAGAAGCCTTCCCCCCGCTGGATTTCTTATAGACCACTCAAAGACATCCTCCCTGAATTCTTTAATGACGACCTAAATAAAATGGACTAGGAACATATTGAAAGTCTGGAAGATGTGAACACCATGGTGGCGACGTTCAATCAATATGTCTTGGCACTTTTTGATTTACACTCTCCCCTTAAGAAAGTCTTAATAAAAGAGAAATCTTATCCTTGGATAACTGATACTGTCAAGGAAATGATGAGACTGCGTGACAAGTACCACTCGAGGGCCAAAACTACGAAATCCGAACATCATGTCAAATCCTACAAAGAGTTCAAATACCTTGTTAGAGCTGCTTTTGATAGTGAGAAATGCGCATATTTTAAAACATATATTAATAACAATATTAAACAACCTAAGAAGTTATGGAGTCACATTAAGTCAACTATAGCCACTTCAAAGAAACCAGAGCATAGTCTGCCACATTTCTGTAATAACCCTGAGTCTATCAATCAACACTTTTTGGATGTACCGGGCAGTGGTGAGGTTACTGCTGCAGATTTAACTTATTTTGAGAACCATAGACATGACAATAATCACTTCCACCTTGAGCCGGTTCAACAGGATGTGGTGCTGCGAATCTTGCGTAGTCTTAAATCCAATGCGCAGGGCTCTGACCATATTTCACTGGAGATGTTGATGCTGACAATTCCTCGAACACTTGCAGTCATCACAGCTATCATTAACAGATCCATAGTCACATCTTCATTCCCTGATCTGTGGAAAATGGCAATAGTTAGACCAATTCCTAAAGTACCTAACCCCACTAGTTTAAAAGATCTTCGTCCAATTAGCCTACTGCCATGTCTGTCCAAGATCCTAGAAAGGGTTGTCTCTGACCAACTCAGGGAATATCTAGAACGCCATAGCATTTTGCCACTGGCCCAATCTGGATTTCGCAGAGCCCACAGCACAGCAACAGCTCTCCTGGACGTAGTTGGGAACATTCTGGAAGCCAGAGACCAAGGTATGGGAACCCTACTTGTCCTACTGGATTTTTCACGTGCTTTCGACTCCATCAATATTTCACTTCTTCTCTCCAAGCTGTCTTACTATGGGTGTGACGCCGATACAGTTAAATGGTTTGAGAGTTACCTGAAAGATCGTTCACAGTTTGTTCAAGTGACAAGCGACAACGGAGACACAGTGTCATCTAGCGTGAAGCGTGTAGACAGGGGCGTACCACAGGGATCGATTTTGGGCCCGCTTCTCTTCATTCTGTACAGTGCAGACATCATCAATTGTTTGGTCAACACCAAGTTCCACCTCTACGCCGATGATCTACAGCTGTACCTCTCTTTCCGCTCCCAGGATGCTTCTGAAACTGTAAACAGGGTAAATGAGGATTTAGAGAGAATCTCAGCTTGGTCTAAGAGAAACTCTCTGGTCCTCAATCCAAGTAAGTCCAAGTACATTGTGATGGGGTCTAGAGACTTCCTGAACAAAATGCTTGCTTGCAACTTGGACCTCAGGATAGATGGCTGTGGTGTGGAGAGGGTTCTGGAAGCTCGTAATCTTGGGGTTGTATTTGACGGGCAGCTACACTTTGAAACTCACATACTGGAGGCCGTCCGCAACTGCTTCTACCGACTCAAACTCTTATATTGTGTGCGTCCCTACATAAGTGTGGATATGCGTGTCATGCTATGTGAGTCACTTGTTCTATCCAAGCTTAACTACGCTGACACTGTGTATGGGGCGTGCATTCTCGGTAGAACAGAAAAACTAATCCAGCGGGTACAGAATGCTTGCGCAAGGTTCTGCTACAATGTCCCACCACGATCCCACATCACCCCATTTTTAAATAAGGGTAATTTGATGAGAATGTCAGCACGCAGAAAGCTTCACCTGGCTACCCTACTCTTTGGCACTATTCTCACTCAGAAACCAGATTATTTATACAAGAAGCTGTCTTGGTCGCGCGATGTAAACAAGATTAAAACTAGGGCTTCTTCGTACCTCATGTTAGCCTCATCGCACAGAACTGCTGCATTCCGTGGTAGTTTCAAATTTGCTGCGTCTCGTTGCTGGAACGACTTGCCACCACCTTTTCGTGCTATAAAAACAGTTGGCACTTTTAGATATAAGTATAAACAACACTTGTTACGTATACAAAAGGAAACTGGTCAATAAACTCACCCTGGGACTGCACGCAGTTAGTATTGTTCAATCTTTTCCTCTTCACTATAATATCATATATCTTATATTATCACATCACAGTTACATTATTTATTATGCACTGTTACGTATCTGCTTAGTGAAAAAAATGGATGAGGCAGATCTGATACAATTTATTAAATGAAAAAGAGTAAACTGAGAGTAGAACGCTTCAAGAGGGCTTCAGAGTAGACCGGCTTCAAGAGTTCAGAGTAGAACGCTTCAAGAGGGCTTCAGAGTAGACCGGCTTCAGAGTTCAGAGTAGACGGGCTTCAGAGTGTGAACGCTTCAGAGTAGACGGGCTTCAGAGTAGTTTCCCCAGAGTGCGGGTGCTTCAGAGTAGTTTCCCAGAGTGTGGGCGCTTGAGAGTAGTTTCCCAGAGTGCGGGCGCTTCAGAGTAGTTTCCCAGAGTGTGGGCGCTTCAGAGTAGTTTCCGAGAGTTTACAGTCTTCCAGAATGTGTCCTCCAGAGTGTACGGCCTCCAGAGTGTGGTCCTCTAGAGAGTGTGCCATCAGCGGTTCAGACGCCCCTTTTTATACCAAATCCGTCTTCCCTTTCCAAACATTTTCAAAATATTAGTTTAGCCATCATCTCAACTGACAAGTGTAGTCGGCCAGGACATATCCATGAGTGCGTGTAGCTGGCCACATGAGTGCGTGTAGCTGGCCACATGAGTGCGTAAAGAATTTTATAAATATAATTTTAAGTTAAGTTATTTAGTAAACAATCGTAATAATTAATAAAATCAAATAGCTAGACATATTGATAAAAATAATTTAAAATTATATAAACCAAAAAGTAGCCATTCATAGACTAAGCAGAACAGTAACTGACAGTTGACAGTTTGGCTTGTCACAACATGAAAATTTGAGTTAATATTTATTTCAGCTATTTTAAGTTAATAAATCGTATTTAGATCGATTTGTTGAGTGTAGACATATAAATAAAATAAAATAAGTAAAGCATGAAGTGTAAATATAGAAACAAATAAAGAGGATGATAAAGAATCATGAATTAAGGTGTAAGTATAGGATGAACACTATAGCACCACTTTCCTGTCACAGCATTATTCACACAACTATAATTTATTCTAATGCTATGTTTTGTTGGCCGACCATGGCGTGGTAAATTAATCTGTGTTAAGGTATGAATTTCCTGTTTCTTGTGTAGTTATTATTTAAAAAATTTGTAATCTGACATTTGAGGTAATAATTACATCACCTGCGCCCCTTCGTTTGTCATAGACCATAGATTATTGTCTGTGGCATTGACAAGCGATTTTGGAGCGTCGGGTCTGGGTAGATTGTATAATTAATTAATAGGTAATACGGTTTTATTTATTTATATCTTAAGTGTATTTTATCAATTGTTTAATTTTTATATTTAATATTGTTTTTTATTTTTTTATTGTGGGATTATTTTGTCACGTCCGTAAGTGTGTCCGTGGCATCACACCGGGCCCTATCAGAATACCAGCGCTGCGGTAATTGTTTTTTTAACAAATATCGCAGTATTATGCTGAGATAGGAGCCTTTTTGGCCTCGCACAGGTCTTATTCTTTTAATTTTATATCTTTTAACTTTTTGTTATCCTAAAAGTTTCTATGTTCTTTTTATTGTTTTTATGCCCTGTGCGTGTCTCAAATAAAATATTTTTCTTTCTTTCTTTCTTTCATATGAATGTGTTCCTATAATTTCCTTTAGAGAGTAATTGTGTACAATTTACATAATTATAAGTGACTAGCTGACCCAGCGAACTTCGTACCGCCTCAGAATCAATAAATGTTGTGTTCACTTATCAGATCACACCAACACAAAGCAAAGAGCACCAAGTACCGAAGAAGATAGAAGACATAGAGCGTTTTCTAGCTATCAAACACCCATGTTAGGTGACTTTGTATTCTTAAATTAGTGTTCTTAAATTTTCTAATTTTCCGCGCAATTTTTTTTCTTTCATAAGAACCTTCTCCTGACAATAACAAATACAACAAAAAAAAAAGTGAAATCGGTCCAGCCGTTCACGCGTGATGGCGTGACCAAGGGAAATAGGGATTCATTTTTATATACATATATAGATTTTTTTACACTTTCACCACATAGTTTTGGAAAGAACTATAACAGATCAAATACCCTATTTATATAGTACAAAGTGCCTTTCAAAGCAGACGTGTCATTCGATTCGAGGTTCCAACTGACAGAATGAGGTTAACGCAAAACATCAGGTGTGCTATCCTTGTCACTTTAATGACAATGGACAGGGACAACAATGCATTATACACCGCTATTTTAGCCAAGACATTTATGAATATGAAGGCGACTGTGTTAATATCACAATAGCTTCTACAGCTGCATTAGTACCAAGACTTGCAGATCGTAAATTTTAAGCTTAACAGGAGCACATTGCGAGCGTATTACAATTTATAGTTGTCAAGAATATGCTTTGCTGCTAACTATGTAGTTTGTTAGCAAGAAACATCTTAATAGCACGTTTATGTTTGTAGAAACAAAACAATATTGTGGAACAAGGTTTTTCGTTCTTTTGTTTTCTATTTTATGCGAGCTGACCCGACGTTGTCGTGTCCATGGATCGTGAGTTCGTAGAGAAATCTAATATAAAAAAGGATGTTCAGTTTTTGTTGAATTTGAGATTTTTCCGGGAAACTATTCAATTTTTTTATTTCCGTATAAACGAAATTGGTAATATCGGACCTTTTAATGCCAAAAATTGCCAAATCAGTTTAGCCGTTCCGAGGTGATGCGCCTACCAACGAACGGCATTAAAAAAAATACGAAAGACTAGCTGCCCCTTGATTTCTTTCGCATGAGTTTTGATCCCGTGGTAATATCAGAATACAAAGTATCCCTTATCCTAATCCAGGTAATAAACTACCTGATTGTCAAATTTCATACGAATCCATTCAGCTGTTTTTGCGTCAATCCGGAACATACATCCAATATAAAGAACAAACAGATCAATATAAAGTAATAAATAAATTTATATATTTATAAATGTATACATGCAGATATGAAAATATCATAACTATGTCTGTCTGTCACCTTCTCGCACCAATAAGGATTTTGGTAAAATTTTGCTCACAGATAGACCATAACTTGCATCAGGATACAAGATACTTTTTTATTCCGGTAGTATATTCCCATGGAATATTTTTATAGCACCACGCAAAAGGTAGCTATCTAAAAACGCAATTGAAAAAGGTACCCAACAAAACGTTCAAGAACAATCTCCCCAAACTCCTCTTTGAGTTTGAACTCTTCACCTTGCTAATGAATGGGCCACAGCAGACCAGTTCGCGGCTAATGGACCGCGAACCTGTTGTCCATTTAACGAGACTTTAAAAACCTGACGCATGGGGTGCAGTTTTAAAAATGGAAGCAACTTAGTGGACTGTTTTTAGGGGCACTCTTTTAATACTGTTACAAAGAGCTTCATTGAAAATACGAGGAAAATCCTTTATGCACAGATTTACTTCATATTATACTAGCTTCTGCCCGCGATTTCGTCTGCGTCAAATTTCTTGATCCCCGACCCATCCCGTCACACCGAATAGGCGTATGAGGTGTTCGTATGACTTTTTTGCTCGGCACCTATTAGTTGTGCGTAATTTTATATACCCTATAGGTAGCGTTCTTCGATACATAGGCTATCTCAACATTAAAATAATGTTTCAATTTGAACCAGTAGTTCCTGAGATTTGCGCGTTCAACCTAAAAAAAACAAAGTCGTCAGCTTTATAATACAATTAGGTAAATTAAAAAATAACAAAGCTGTAAATTAATTATATTCATTGCGAAGTTAAATTGAAAAACAATTTGTTTTTGTTTCGTATCAGTCTCTAAACAGAAAGGGAGAGTAATAATTAAAAATCTTAAGTTATTATCTAATGAATTAGTAAGTACACACTTTTAGCTATAGATACTAACTTAAATTAAAGTTAATTCATTCAAAATACTAGCTTTCAAACACGCTTTTATTAGCTTGGTCTGTGTTTATGTAACGGAATCTTTGAATATGATTTTCACCCTCTTCCAATTGTCTGATTAATTTTAAACTTAGCATACTTATCAAGAACCATGACAATAATGTATTATCATAAATTTATTCTACTATCCCGGCCAAGATCACCAGAATAACAAACACCAAAAAAAAAAACAGAACGAAAATACGCGCTTTTGTAGCTAGCCGAACCAAAAAACAGAAAAAAAGGTTTAGAAATTACAAAACACGCTTTCAGAGAAAACCAAACTAAAAAGTAGAAAATAATGACAAAAAAGCGTGGAGTGCTTGATATCAATTAAAAATACCTAAAAAGCAATCAGTGCTCTTTTTACAGAACTGTCAACTTTATACGCACGAGAAAACCAACAACAGTTCTACACATACAAATGAATGATAACTGATTTTATGAATAAAATCCAAAATGTCTCATAGTTTTCTGAAGCTTTACGCAAACCGTTGCAGTCCAATGAATGTAAATATACTTAAAGCTGAAAGCCTAGAAATTAACATTACTGGTATCCACAGAAGAACAATTTATCCCGTGGGTGTCGCAAAAGACGACTAAGGGATTTACTAGAAAATATGCAGCACCGTTCTCTATCCATTTTGCCAACATACTGCAATCGCCAAACCACCTGCCGAGCGTGGTGATTATGGCGAACCCCCTCATTTTCAGGGGCAGCGTATGTCCACAGCTAAACATAGACCACCCCTAAAAATGGGGGTTTTACGGTTGTGTTATAGTGGTCTTTCGGCTTAACCGGTCAAGTACCGTATTTACAGACACAATTAAAAAACGATTGTTTGCATACCAAATGTGGTTTCCAGGGACTTAGAGGTTAAATGATGCTGATATTAGAGAAACATATTATTGACCACTCAACAAAACTTTCCCGTTATAAACTTGCAGAACAATTTGTTTATTAGTAAATTCTATATTGCATTCAGGAGTAAACATTCCTGGCTAACGCGTAGTGTATCATGATTTTAGCTATAATTAAGCTGGGATTAATTGAGCTAAATTGTTTGCAATGCTGATTGAACTTAGTTGCATTGTTTCGGCTATCAACATTGTAGCGTTTTGATTAGTTTGTGTTACATAGTGTGGCTAATGTCTGCATTATTATAATTACGTTCCTGGAATTTTACTGTTCATGGAACCTCCTAGATTTGCAAAGGAACTGCATCGTTGGTATTTTGGAGGTATGAGAACAGGGTGTAAAGTTACTCAACCTCCGCGGAAAAGGGGAGGTTATTCCGATCGAACGGGCATGGTATGTGATGGGCAACTGCCCGACGATTAAAAATTGCAAAAATAGCTGTAATGACGCGAGGATTTGTTCGTAATACGTACCGTGGCCTTGGCATAGGCAACTGAAGTAACACGGGTGGGTTTTAGTCAGTAAGTCTGACACGACTAAGGTACTTACTAGAGAATGGGCAGCAGCGATCTCTATGCATTTTACTAGTATACTGCAATCGCCAACCCGCCAGCCAAGCCAACCTGGTGGCCAGTAGACTTGGCAGCATTATGCATAGAGATCGCTGCTGCCCATTCTCTAGTAAGTACCTTAGTCGTGTCAGACTTACTGACTAAAACCCACCCGTGTTCCTTCAGTTGCCTATGCCAGGGCCACGGTACCTATTACGAACAAATCGGCGAGTTAATTTGACCCTTAATATAGATTAGCACCCGTCTAAGTGTTGTTATTATGGTAAAGTTTTGATACGTGTGATCAGGCCCTTACATTTTCTCGAAACCCGTGATAACGGAGAGCGGTCGTCTACCTTTTGCTTCAGCTTGATAACAAGGTATATATATACATATATCTTATAGGTATACTTACATAATTAAACTCGATTACGTTGAATCAGTAATCGCAACCCGTAATTAACGCTCACATTATGTAATCCGGTTATATCCGGCTTCAACCGGTTTCTTGGTTACCGAGGAGTTAATGAAGATTAATATGTACTTTAGATACTATCTATGTACATAGCTTAAGTCTCGAAAGGAAGGTTCTTCTGGAAATATTTTTATTTTCAGAGTTTGTAATGTAAAGTAGGGTGCCGGTTAGTTTCATTTATGAAGATTCTTTTATTTTTTCATGAATGCCCGCAGCTTCGATCGCGTTAAAAATAACAATAAAAATGTTTTTTTTTCATAAAAGTATCCTATGTTGCTTCTAATACCTCCAAAAATATGTGTGCAAAGTTTCATGACGATCGGTTAAGCAGTTTTTGTGTGAAAGCGTTACAAATAAACTTTCACTTATAGGTAATAATATTATAGTACGGATAGCAGAACGTTGCAAGCTTTGTAGACTACAGTTTTGTAGACCATTTTCTATTTGAGTAAGTACCTGGTACTTGTTCCAGGTCTCTTCCCATACCTCTTAAAACTGTAATTTGAAACCATTATAAAAGCCCATAATTATTAAAGAGTAACCATGAATTTTCTTATCGGCTCTTCTCCGTAAGATTCAATCAATTGGAACCTTGTACCTAGCTTGTCCATGTAGTTTTATGTGCAATAAAATATTTTGATTTTGAAAGCACTGGAAAATATGTGCAGATAAGGGTATGGAGCCTACTAAAGTCGCGAGATTTGTTCGAAAGAGATAACATTTTTTTTTTGTGGATGGTAAATCATCAAATGACTTCTCTCGCTCCGGGTGGAGCAGGAGGGCGTGTCAGACTTTTACTAACTAAAACCCACCCGTGTTCCTTCAGTTGCCCATGTGCAAAGGTCACGGTATCTCTTTCGAACAATCTCGCGACCCTGGCAGGCATCGGTCCTAGCAGACCCCTTCAGAAAGTGATAACATGGCCTTGGCATATGGGTAACTGAAGGAACACGGGTCGATTTTATTCAGTAAAAGTTTGACACGCCCTTTCGCTCCACCCAGAGCGGGAGACGTCATTTGATGATTTCCCAACCACGAAAAAAAGGGTATGAAGCAAAACTTTTTGAACATGAATCATCATCCCAACTGTGTTGTAGTCGATTTCCAGTCTACCTCGGAGCCGAATACCGATATTTTACATGGTGCGGACTGTCTATCTGACCCACACATCCCAGTTACTGTATAATACGAAATCCTTGGGTAAGACTGGTAGTCTGATTTTTGGGTTTGTGACGACCCTTAACAACAGTCAAAGATACATGAATCCAATTTTCTATGTGAATATTAAGTAAAATGCATCCATTGAAAAGTATACATCCTGTATTGTTTCATTTAGTAGTAGGACAAACATAAAACATCGCAACGAAATCCCTACTGATATAAATATGTATATGATATCTTATATCTTTAAACGAGCAATTCTTGTATATATATATATATATATATAATCTGAATCTCGGAAATGGCTCCAACGATTTTCATGAAATTTTGTGTACAGGGGGTTTCGGGGGCGGTTAATCGATCTAGCTAGGATTCATTTTTATAAAATGTCATTTTATTCGTGTTATCAAAGACCAACTTTATCGATAGTAATCAACTTGAACATAAACTTATTATTTAAAACACAATTTACCAAAAAATACCGAGCAAAGCTCGGTCATCCAGATATTAGTATTAACACACTATATGAATGCCATTTATCTATACTATAATATTATAAAGCTGAAGAGTTTGTTGATTTGTTTGATTGAACGCGCTAATCTCAGGAACTACTGGTCCGAATTGAAAAATTATTTTTGTGTTGGGTAGCCTATTTACCGAGGAAGGCGATATAGGTTATAAAACATCACGCTACAACTAAGAGGAGCGGAGCAGTAATGAAAAATGTTGCAAAAACGGGGAAAATCGCATGGGTAGGCGATTCGACGCGACGGGAAGGGTCAGGGAACAAGAAATTTAACGCGGATGAAGTCGCGCGCAAAAGCTAGTTCATTTATAATAACACTTTGTACCTGAATTTCCAATAAATACTTTATTAATTAGTTTGCATAACACTTTGGATAGTTCAATTACAGTGATATTACAAAACTAGCTTCTGCCCGCGACTTCGTCCGCGTCAAATTTTCGCTCCCCTTCCCGTCGCATCGAATTGCCTGTCAGTTTTCGTCTATTTTTCGTTTGTTGCTCGTCTCCTTTTAACCGTAGCGTGATATTATATAGCCTATAGCCTTTCTCAATAAATGGGCTACCCAACACAAAAAGAATTTTTCGATTCCGACCAGTAGTTCCTGAGTTTAGCGCGTTCAATCAAACAAACAAACTCTTCAGCTTTATAATATTAGTATAGATAATTTCAATATCACAAAATACCTTACTTAATATTCTAAGTGTGAAAGTTTGTGGATCGATGGCCGATGGAGCAGGCGAGTCCTGGAGTGGAGACCGCGTATCGGCAAGCGTAGTGTGGGACGCCCCCCAGCTAGATAGACCGACGTACTCAAAAATGTGGCTGGGGACAAACTGGATGCGGAAGGCGGAGGACAGGATGTTGTGGCGTAGCATTGGAGGGGTCTGTTTCCAACAGTGGACTGCGATAGGCTGAGTTGATTGTTGATTGATTGAAACTTTGTACGAGTACGGTCAAACGACCGTTTGTCGGGTTAAGTCAGAGGCGATTGGCGGCGGTGACCTCTCGCGTCCGGCCCTGGTCCAAGCCGTGGTATGGAGCGAGAGTTCATGGGAAGCCGTCACCTCCTTCTTTGTGCCCTAACACTCCTAATCGCCGCAGGAGACGTCCTGGGCATCAAGAGTCAGCAGCCGAGTTAGCAAGCCCCCGGTCACAGTAGGCGTGGGCTTGCGGATGGCGAGCAACGGCTACCCGTTTTACCCGGTGAGCTACCTCACCGCCCGGTATGGACCAGACCTGGGTCGACCAAATTCGGTTAGCAAAATTGTAGGACCGATGTCTGCCAGGGTCGCGGATTTGTCCGAAAGGGTTATCCTGGCCCTGGTACAGATAACTGAAGGAACACGGGTGGTTTTTAGTCTGAATAACTGACATAATTTGTGTGTACTATTATAGGTTACCTATGCAAACGCTTTAGGGTAGGAAAACGAAATCGTGATGTAACATTGATAAAATCACCAAAAAGGAACAACCAAAGTTTTCTGAAATGTGACTTTTGCCCCGAACTGGGACCACAACTTGCTGTTTGTTACTATATTAATATCCCCAAGGATCAAATACCCGACTAACGATAAGCCATTTAAAGCACTACCTGTTGCTCTATTGAATGTGGTAAAATCAATTCTAAACAAATCAGAAAAGTGTTTCAATACAAAATGCGGTTTGAAATTACACCTCCCTGGCCAATTAAGCTCAACAGTTATTTACATTTTCTAGATAGCTACAATTTATTAAACGATTGATGGTGACGATCATTGGGGCTTGTGGGTACGAAAAAGCAGATGCAAAAGTTAAGCAACGGTTCCAGAGGGCGGTGCGTAGATTATGATATACCTCGGTATCTATTCGTAGATCCTTAACAGTCGGAAGCCCGAAAGACTGTCAACCACTCTTCATCATTATCAATTTAGCTGAAGATTGCTGCTGGATATAAGCCTCACTAATTTTTTTTTTTTTTTATTTTTTTTTTTTTTTTATTTTTTTTTTTGCCATAATCACCATGCTTGGCAGGTAGGTTGGCGATCGCAGTATTGTGGTAAAATGTATAGAGAATACTGCTGGTCATTCTCTAGTAAGTATCTTAGTAACGTATTACGACAGCCACGGGAACAATTGACATGGTGCTATTCCTTTCGTCCGTCACCACATAGAACAACCACTCTAACCAACAGATATCGTGTTGCCTAATAACTGGGTTGTGGAGATCAGATAGTTAGTTGCTCCAGGTAAAACACTGTGGTTGGACACCTTAAGTGACCCAAATTGACTTTTTAATACATATTTTTGTTATACCTAAGTGTCAGGTCATTTCTCTAGTAATAATTAATTCATTTCAAATGGTTACGATATGTTAGTATCTGTGGCTATGGTTCACGCGCCTTTTGATCCGCTGAACTTGGCAATACTAGTGCCATATTGGTGTGTGGCCACCCCGCGCCGAGCGCGGACTAAGGCGGCCCCTAAACGATCAATTAAATTGTGCAATATTACGAATTGTGCAATATTATTGACCGTATAGGGTTAATATTGAAGATTGCGCAATGATTGAATGAAAGTTTGAGCATGTTTAATTTTTATTGCACCATATTTTTCCATTGCATCGTGTAGGGTCAGTATTGCGCAATATTTTTTGGTATGATTTTGTCTTGAACGAGGAGTATACGGAAATTTCTGGCGGGAAATCAGACGCGTCGCTTGGGTTTTTGTTATATTTTTCCAAAAACTGAATTGTGATGAATTTTACGGCAGAAAGTGGTGTAGTTTTGTGTTGTAAACTATATCAATACTATTCTCCGATTGAACACGAAAACATTGCGCAGTTTGTATTATTGTGCAATATAATTGATCGTTTGGATTCAAAGCGCCTCTCAATCTTATTGTACAATAAAATGTATTGTACAAAGTTATTGTAGGTCTAGGGGCCGCCTTAGGCGGCTTACTCCTCGTTCAACACAAAACACATACTAAAAATATTGGGCAATACTGACCCTACACGACGCAATGGAAAAATATGGTGCAATAAAAATTAAACATGCTCAAACTTTCATTCAATCATTGCACAATCTTCAATATTAACCCTATACGGTCAATAATATTGCACAATTCGTAATATTGCACAATTTAATTGATCGTTTAGGGGCCGCCTAACGTGAAACCCCAGTCTGTTTTTTCGAGCGTCACAAGCGGAGCCCTTCTCTTGTAATTTTGAGAAGAAGTTGGTTTTTTACCGTGATGGACAGCTGAAGTTTTGAAGAGACTCGTTATAAATACCCAACAGTTATTTGACTATCTGTTTCGTGTAAGTGCTTCACGGTGTGAGCTGGTGACAGTAGCTGGTCGAAGAGTTCCTGAGCTAGTCTAAGGTTAGTGGGTCTATAGTTTCAGTGCTGACGTCGAAACCATTTATCATTCTTCAGCTCACAAGGTGGGTTCCATAGGAATTAATATAATTACTATCAAACCATAATTTTTTCATAATTACTAACTAGTAACACGCCGGACCACCACACTGGTATCCAGCTGCATCCGATTAGACTGCAAGCTGACCCAAACATAGATGAGAAAGTCTATGTACACGATGATGATTTAACATGTTTCGATAAATCAATGCATATTTTGCATAATTAACACCTTAACTACCATGTCGGATTATGTGTCCGACACTTTTTGTTCCATTCAGGCCTTGTCGGACTATATGACCGACAACACATGCAAATTCTGAACATGTCATTGCTGCTTGGCGGCCATGTTTTTGTTATAAATAATGTATTTATGGAATAAATAATCGATTTAAAGTGAAATAACACTAAGTACATTTTTTGACTTTTTCTGATTTTAGCCTTGGCAGTTACCGTGTTAATTCATACTAACATTATTTATTACTTACAATATAATTTGGGAATTACTCTATTGTATTAGGTTAAGGTCCGGCGGGGTTGCTCCTTTGGCTACCCCTGAGCCGCGAACATGGATTTTTTATTCCAGTATAAGTTTTATAAAAATATCATTATGCGCTTTTAAAATTATGCTTTTTAAACTTTTGCTTCATAATTATAATGCCAATAATATATAAAACATTTATGCCTACTAAAATTAATAATAAATATAAAAAATGAAAAATCCATGACGAAATGTTGACCAGAGCCGCAGCACGGAATGCACGCCTACCACCACCGGACTCCTCGCTCAGCTCCGCCTCGCCGCCGGCGGTACCCAGCCCCACTGCGGGCACTGTGACTACACCGGCCGTGGCAGTTGCGTCGAGCTCGAGCGACGAGTACTTCTCTCTGCCAACGACGCCACCACCTGCTCGTCGACGGAGAGGACGCCGGCCGCCGGACGGCTTAGGACCTCGAGGCCCACCGGCCTCTGATAGGGTCCCAGCTCCCGGCGGAAGTGTGCAGCGCATGAGATGGACAAGATCCATCAACGAGAATGTCATGCGCTCATACTATGGGGCTACAGAGGGGGGAAATAATCTGACCGCGTACCATGTTCGGATGCTCTCTCTTTTTCAGGTGCTTGAGCCAGCTGTCAACGTTTCAACCCAACGACTATCGGGTCAGGTGCGGGTCATCCAGCGTAATCATATGTTGGATGACACTGTACTTGATCGCCTTCGAAATGAAATGCTGAGTAGTCATGTCATCGCACCTCCGTTGCAGACTACTGTGGTCCCACCACAGTACGTCACAAGTCAAGCTGACGAGGGGAGTGATGACAGGGCTACAAACGTAAGTACCTACCCAGTGCAATGAGGAATTGAGGATTGCTTTGGAGAGTGCGATTCGAGAATATCGGTCCATGCCACCAGAACTCAGGCCACGTTTGCCTCGTTTGCCCATGCATAACAAAAATAGGGCGGTGGTGGCGGCTCTGGATTCGCAGTTGTCAAATTATTTTGACGACTGCGAAGACCTCACTGATACTCATGCAATTCTGTACTGCTCGGCTGTAGCGGCATGTCGTGTAGCTCAAGTCAAATTTGCTAGTGACTCTAGAGCTACACGACCAAAACCAGCCGTACCAGCCTGGCAGTGCAGAATTGAGCGACGTATTGGTGGGGCCAGAGCCCTCATCGGCAAACTAATCTGCTTCAGGGAGGGCAACACTCGTCCTAGAGTGATGCGCTTTGTGAGACGGGCGTTCTCAGGGACTGATACCAGCCCTCAGGAATATATGTCCCGTGTCACAGAGCGCATAGACTTCCTGAAGCAGAAAGTGTATGCATGGGCAAGCCGTATTCGTAGGTATAAGTGGCGAGTGGACCGATACACTCAGAATCGCACCTTCCAGAGTGATGAAAGGTGGGTTTATAGGGCTTGGGAGCGACCGATCCAAGGTGTGGCTGACACGCATCTGCCGGATAATGAAACCATGTGTTCTTTTTGACGCAGTATCTGGTCGGTGCCTGTCAGTCACACCGAAGGGGATTTGGCTCGAGAAGTCGAGCGAGCCTGCGATCCAATACCAGAAATGGGGGCTATTACCATCTGCCCCCAAGACGTAGCTCGTGCAGTCCGTCCATTGCCCAATTGGAAGTCTCCAGGGCCGGATGGGCTGCACAACTTCTGGATCAAATGGTTCATTGGATCGCATTCTCGCTTGGCGGCTCAGTACCAGACGGCTTTGGAGTCTGGTTCGCTACCCCAGTTCCTAACAACAGGAATTACCCACCTGCTCCACAAATCAGGTAGTACCGCGGAACCCAAAAATTATAGACCAATCACGTGTTTGCCGACGGTTTATAAAGTTCTTACATCCATTTTGAGAACTAAAATTTACAATCATATTGACACCAACTCTATCATGTCTGTCTCTCAAAATTGATGTAGGAATGGGTCTCGCGGTACTAAGGAGCTGCTCCTCATTGATATGGCCATTAGCCAACAGGTTCGTCGTTCCCGAAAGGATCTGTCGACATGTTGGATAGATTATAAGAAGGCCTATGACTTGGTGCCACATACATGGCTCAAGAGGGTGCTGGAGGGTGATAGTATGAGTACACTTTGGTTCTGCTTAGCCCTGAATCCTCTGAGCACAATGCTTGAGGATTCAGGTATAGGCTATCGGTTGAGGAGAGGTGGTCAGGTTATATCTCACCTCCTTTACATGGATGACCTTAAACTCTTTGCCCACAACAATTTGCAACTGATGGAACTATTGAAGGTAACTGAAACCTTCAGTAGCGCCATCAGGATGGAATTTGGTGTGAACAAATGTGCGGTCATGCATGTAAAGCGAGGGGAGATTGTGGAATCCGCGGGAACCCAACTCTCGGATTCCATAAACCTCCGAGCCCTCTCCGCATCCGAAACCTATAAGTATTTGGGTATGTCGGAAGCGTTGGGCATCAATGTTACTGACATGAAGCAATCGCTGAAGGAGCGCTTCTTTGGCCGCCTGAAGAAAGTATTTAATAGTCTTCTATCAGGCGGAAACAAGGTGCGCGCCTTCAACGGTTGGGTCATGCCGGTTTTGATGTACTCTTTCGGCATACTCAAATGGACTCAAACCGAACTCGACGCCCTGGATAGGAGGGTCCGTACGCTGCTGACTGCATATCGAATGCATCACCCACGGTCATCGGTAATGAGGCTGTATATCCCGCGAAAGTGTGGAGGTCGAGGCTTTTTAAACGCTAAGACTCTCCACAATCGCGAGATATGCAGTCTCAGGGAATATTTCCTAGAAACCGACGTGGGGATGCATCGAGATGTGGTCGCGGTTGACAAGGGCCTCACCCCGCTCTCCTTGGCTAACGAGAACTGGCGCAACCCTGTAATACTTGACACTACTGACCGCATGGAAGTATGGCAGAGTAAGGAGCTCCACGGACGCTTTTTCCGGGTCCTACATGGACCCGATGTAGATATACTAGCGTCCGTAGCCTGGCTGCGTTTCGGTGACCTCTTTGGGGAAACCGAAGGTTTTGTCTGTGCAATTATGGACGAAGTTATGATGACGAACAATTACCGGAGATTTATTGTGAAAGACGGCACGGTTGACATCTGTCAGGCATGTCACCGTCCAGGAGAATCAATTAGGCACATAATCTCCGGGTGTTCTCGTCTAGCTAAGGAAGAATACTTGCATAGACACAACCTAGTAGCCAGGATTATCCATCAGCAACTTGCTCTTAAATACAGCCTTGTGGAATCGGAAGTGCCGTACTACAGGTATGTGCCCGACCCAGTTCTCGAAAATGGAAATATCACATTGTACTGGGATCGATCCATCATCACTGACAGGACTATTGTCGCAAATAAGCGTGATATAGTGGTGGTGGATCGAGTAGAGCGGCGCACAATGATTGTTGACATAATGGTTCCGCATGACGAGAACCTCGTGAAAGCCGAGAAAGATAAACAGATCTAGTATCTTGACTTGGCTCGCGAGGTTGTCGACATGTGGGATGTGGATTCAGCGATCATTGTGCCGATAGTCATCACAGCCAATGGGTTGATAGCCAAGAGCCTCGACCAACATCTAAGGAGGCTCTCGTTAGGCAGCTGGGTCAAGGGCTTGATTCAGAAAGCGGTACTTCTGGACACGGCTCGCATCGTCAGGAGGTTCCTCTCTCTGGAGCCCTGACCGCCGGTAGCTTGGACCCTGTTCCCGATACCGGTGGGCTACTATTTTTTATATTTTTAAATGTTTTTTTTTATTTTATATTCTAATATTTAAAAATATAATTTATAAGTTTGTTAAAATGAATAAAGAGAATATAATAATAATGCGTAATGATCATTATGCTGAATTTCATTATGCCCAAGTAAATTATGTATGACTGTATATTTTATGCTTATCATTAGTAATCTATCTTCAAATACTTACTCAAGCAAAAAAGAAATTAAATAGCAAATTAATCAATCATTACACACGCTCTGTTAGTCCAACTATTTTTCAACTTCACACGCTTCAACGGCCTTGAAAATATACCCTTGCTCCGGTGAGTTTACAAGCTTACTCTCAGAAAATAAATTGTAGGACCGGAGTTCATTTTACCAATTAATTTAACGTGGACCGGTGAGGCTCTGAACTAGGCTTATTCCTAAATACCCTTCAATATTCAGTGGGCTAGAAAATATATTCTTAGTTGGAGCCACTTAGGCTTGTGTATACATTTAGTAATACTAATTAAGAGAGATTGCGGTAGGTCGTGAGTATCGGGTACGTTGTTCGTATTTGTAATCATCAAATTTTGTTAGTCCTTACTTTATTATTCAATTAATTTAAATAGCTAATGTATTACGCAACAGACTATCACACAGAATTTGAATAATTTTGATGGATTTTGCTGATCCATTACATTATAAGTTCGTAAAATTTGTCTATATTACAAGATAATAACGCAGTGTATATTCCTGAACCGTCAAAGTAGAAGCCATTTCTACTGACAGGGTTTTACGCAGCTACCCTACAGGACCCCATGCTCTATAGATACTCCTACGAACAGTAAGCCTGCAAAGTAGGTCACAAGGCAACTTTTTGTCATAAATATTACTTACATATATGACCAACCAGATGATGAACCAGAGCAGTGGTCATCCAATGGCAACGGCTGCGACTTACGAGTTCTACAGACGCCAGCACATCAAGGTACCTGAAACTGTCAAATTCTCCCAATTAACCTTGAACCTAAGTAATGCTTTAGCAATAAAGTTGAAAATCTATTAAAGAAATTTTACAGATTGTAGTAGCTGTACCTAGGCCGTAAGTTTGAACCCAAACAGGCGCCTCACGTTGTGTAAATTATTTCATCACCACTGCTCTCAAAACGGTGAAGGAAAACATCGTGAGGAAACCGGTATGTCTTAGATCCAAAAGTTCGTAGATATATGACATCTACCAAGTGCACTGGGCCCGCGTGATGGAGTACGGCCCGCTCCATTTCACTAAGAGGAGGCCTGTCCCAGCAATGGGAACACTATAGGCTGATAAAACTAATACCGGTTGACATTTTTTACCGTCTCGACCTTCATACGGTGTGTTGTGTAACTAGAATAGAAGGCAGGAAGGCCTTTAGATTCATCGCAGGTGACTAAATGAGCGCGGGGTGCGGGCGTACGGGGATGCGTGTGCGGCTCGTGCGCCTGCGAAAAATCAATTTGGTCGCCTATCGGCCGGCTTCAAAGGGTAGGACTGCGCTACAAAATCATTGATACATGCCGCGCATTGAGTGGGTGCGTATGATTTGAGTTTCGATAGATTTTTATTTGTTTTTTTTATTTTATATTTTCCAAATTTCTGTTTTTGCTGTTCTAGTATGAAAATGTGACTTTAAATGTGTAGTATTTATTGCTAGATCAATTTCATTACATGTTATTCAAAAATAAAAATAATAAAAATTCTATGCCAAAAGCTTCTACTCCGTTCACCTATTACACCCATTATTTTTCAAGACGTTTAAAAAAGTCACCCGGTATAATACGGGTAAGATATTTTTACTCCCGAAATTATTATTTTATCTCAGTTCGTTTCACTCATGGCCTGGCAGTTAAAGCAGTTTATGCGGCCTATCCAAATGTCCTTTCGTTGGTATTGTTCGTCTTATTGTTCAGTTCCTAAAATTCTGAATTGAACTGCACGATAATGGACAAATGCGTGCACCGACTGGACAGGTCTAAGTGTTTGTGGGTCTTTCCTCAAATTACCATTTCAGACATCTATCCATATGATCTTCAGAATAATCTGGTCAAGATTGTCTCTGGACTTTCAGACTGTGACCTCTGAATTCGTTTCGGCTTTTGTTCTCAGAGTAGTCAAATAGATAACGCCAAACTCATGTACTTTTCGAAATATGATTGATCAGTATAAGTTTTTGTCCAAATCTACTTACAGAAATAAAATCATTTATCATTTACCGATCTTTAGGGATGAGGTGATGAGTTTCGTTACAACTCCTAACAGATTATGTCTGGACCTTAAAAATACTGTGACCTCTGAGTTTCTTTCGACCTTTCTTCTTAGAGTAGTCAAATAGATAACACCAAACTCATCAAGTATTTGAAACATGATTGACAAGTAAAAGTTGTTGTAAAAATCTACTTACAGAAATAAAATCATTTATCATTTTACACAAACTTCACTTAACACATAGGGGAATTCACTAAACATTTAGACCTATGAGAAGCCGTTTTACACCGTTCGAAGATACAATAAATTGATCTTAGTGCTTCTTAAATGCATTGGCAGACACCCAAGCTGAAAGTAACGATAAGAGCTTGTTCTCGTTTACAAGCTAACAGAAAAAATTATAAAAGTGTGATTTTTAAAGGATATTTATGTATTTGTTGTTGATTTTTGGAAAGAGTTTTCTTAACTGTTTGGAGAATATTTTTTTTGTCATCGAATGTTGTCTGCCAAATAGCTATTGGCTTTGAATTATAGAATGAAACAAATTGTTTATTCGTTTCAGAGCAATCCTGCTGTATTACTTTTTTGATATACAGTGAAGCTTGTTCTTTTAATTTTTAAATTGTATTTTCGAAATATAACCAAATTAAACAGTTTTCTTGAAAAATATGAAACTGAAAGACATTCACAAGTTTCCACTGATAAAGCCTAAAAAAATATTAAACAAAAACAACAAAAAAAAATGGTCGGGTCCAAATAATATACAATGATCGACTATTCCAAATAAAAAAATCATTTAAACACAAAAATATTACTTTGCGTAAACAAGATTTTCACCAAAAACTGCATGGTTTTATTCGTATAAAAAGCTTACACAATGTATTGTATATGACATTAATCAGTTAGAGTGTTTGATAAACCCATAAAACCTTTGATAAAATTGTGTTTTCATAAACGTTCTATAAATAATGTCAATTATAAATTAAAAATATATCGCCATTATAATGAATTTATCCAATAAATTCACCAAAACATCGAATAGTCATACAAAAATCTCTGTCTACACACCGAATAATTGTGACCATAGACATTATTACGCAAAATAAACTTTTTTTTGTCTATAGTAACGACGCACTGTCGCGGTGACATTATTGTTATTTAAATTTGACAGTTATTTGAAACTGCCAACCGATTGCTTCCAAATTTGTTGTCACACAACATTTATACGTCAAAATGTAATTTTCAGCAGCCAGCAGCTGCTGTGGAGAGCTGGCGAGTTTTTCTTAAAGCACTGTTATAGTATAGTTCTGTAAATGTAGGTTCAAAAAAGTGTTTAAGTGTTAAAATGCTTTAAATAATACCTAACCCTTTTCCAGTTTTAAGGTGTTCGATAACCTTTAAGAATAAGTCTGATATAGGCGTCTTGTACCTTTAGTAATTTGTTTATCTCTTTGGTTCCAGGTATCGTGGATAAGAAGAAAAGACTATCATCTCCTAACAGTCGGCCTCACTACATACAGCTCTGACCAGAGGTTTCAGGCCATTCACTTACAGCATTCAGAGGTGAGAATCATTATTAATGTTTTCTTTTATTTGGACCAAACAGAAACTATAAAGCTGTGTTACTATTTGAACAAAATAAAAAAGACACAGCTAAGTAAAAACAAAAAACCAACTTAAGTAGCAGTGGACAAAGTACACGGCTCGCAAAACGGATGACAGATGGGGCCAAAAGCTTCTGATGTGGCGACCATGTCCCAGAAGACGTAGCATTGGTTGGCACCACAAAATAAACCGCTGACCTGGTGAAAGCCGCAGGAACTGGTCGCAGTGGCGGTCTTTGGGGGAGACCTTTGTCCAGCAGTGAATGTCTTTCATCTGAAATTATGTGTGTTTAAATGCCGCCGACATTCAGTCTATGTTTGTCGTGCAAAAAGGGCTGTTCGATCAATTTAAAAATTAAGCCCGAGACACACACTCAGAGAGAAATTTTAAGAAATTAATGTAATGACTGTGCCTTCACAGTATATTTTTGAAAATCTTTTATATGCCCATAAGAATATTAAATTGTTTAAAAAATACAGTGATATCCATAGTATAAATACTAGGAACAAACACAAATTTGTTGTACCTTCAACAAGGCTCAAGAAAATAGGTGGCTCATTCAGATATCAGTGTATACGCTTTTATAATAAACTTCCAAGCCATGTTGAAGATCTAAGTCTCAATAAATTTAAATCATTCATTAAACGTAAGTTGTGCCAGAAAGCCTTTTACATGTTAAAGATTATATTGAGGACAAAACAGTTTGGAATTAAGCTGCTCCAATTTTTATTTTAAAATTAATTTTATACTGAATGATACTTTCTTTCCTTTTTTTATTATTAATTATTTATTGGGAATTATACACTTTGACATTTTGATTATTGCTTAACTATGACATGAATATATACTCTGAGGAGTATACTATTATCATATTAATGATTTTGAATGTGAGGACTATGTAGAAGTTTTTTTTTTTTTTTATATATGTCTCTCTTACTCATTTCATTTTAATGATAATCTGGCAGTTTGAGTACTTAATGCGGCCTACCAAAATGTCCTTTCTTTGGTATTGTTCGTCGAATCGTTGTGTTCCTTATGTTCTGAGTTGAGCTGAAAGATTACTGACAAATGCGTGCATTGACTGGACAGGTCCACTCAATCTGTATGATTCTTTCCTCAAAAGACCATTTCAGACACCTCCATGTAACACGTAGACACGACATGTAATGGTCCTCAAATGATCAGACAGCGACTATTTCGTGATTTTATATACACAATGACATTGATGAATTTTACCTACACAATGACATTAATATTTACTTTTAAAGTATTATATTGTTTTAATTAGGTATTGTAAATGTAAAGATTAAGTGGGTGTTATTTTTTTTCTAGGTTCCTTTTCTTCTCATTTATTTTTTATCACAGTCTGGCAGTTTGAGTAATTTATGCGACCTACACAAATGTCCTTTCTTTGGTATTGTTCATCGAAACGTTGACCTCCTTAAGTTCTGAGTTGAGCTGCATGATTACTGATTGATTGTACAGGTCCACTCAATCTGTGTGGTTCTTTCCTTAAAAGAACACTTCAGACACCAATCCATATGGTCTTCACATGATCTGACCAAATTATTTCTGGACTTTAAAAGAGACTGTGACCTCTGAGTTTGTTTCGGCCTTTCTTCTCAGAGTAGTCAGATAGGAAACGCCGACCTCATCTAGTTTAAAAAAAATATGATTGACGTGTAAAAGTGTTTGTACAAACCTACTTGCAACAATAAAGTCATTTATCATTTGACTTGAAACCGATTTATGAAACATAGCTTTTTGAGCGATTAATAAATGTAGAAAACAGATTGTGATGTGTGTTTCATCAACTATTACAATAACAGAAATTTTCTCTATATCTACAAAGTTCGCATCTAAAAATGATCAAATCTAGACAAAGGCATCACCTAAGCATTGTCACAACTTATCCCACGCTTCCCAAATCTAACGGATTCCTGCAACTTCCTGCAACCTATGTATGTACACGGCTACACATCAAGATATATTTCCAGTTTAAGCTGACCTCTTATACTGAAATCCGATACAATGTGAAAGTAATTTATACTGGAAATGCATAGCTTGATATGTAGCCGTGTGTATTAGCTCGTCAGTTATTTATGTTTAAATTACATACACACACACATACATAAACTCACGTTCTGCTACGATCCTTGAATATACTTTTGACTTCGTTAACGTTCATATATCTGGTAACACATACACGCGAGTTGCGAGTACTATGTACCTGACCTTTATGAAGAACATCACCAATAAGGTGACTTTTAAACGTCCTTCTAGGGCATCTGCTCCCATGAATATTTTTTGTTAGTCGCCTTTCATTCATTCTTTCAACATGACCAAACCATTATTCACATGCCATGTCATTATTCACTTTAAAAAGTATTGTGCCTATAGTCTATTCGTGTTAAGAAAATAGTGACTCATCGTTGTCACTCAGCTGAGCCACACCCCTTGACCAATTAGATCATAGTAAATTAGAATGCCGTGTACACATTGACCAGTAGAGGTGATCCTTTCAGATAGTACGTTCTAATTTACTATGATCTAATTGTTCAAGGGGCGTGGCTAAGTTGAGTGACAATGATGAGTATGAGTAACTGCATATATTCTTATTGCGAATAGACTTTATATAAATATTAATTATTCCCTTATTTGCTTAATCAGTAGCCTCTAACTGCATTACAAAACAAAGTAATCGTACCACCATTAGAAATATATACGGGTAGCAAATCTTGGGCTCCCGAAGTTTGATCCTTGTGACCCTTTAGAAAATCCAATAATCTGGCGTGACCCGTATTAATTCCACGCACTTTAAGACCACACACACCCAGAAACTAAAACAGAACGGGATTAGATAAGATTACTGAAGTTTATAGTATTGTATTCCAAACTTTGTTTGTTATTGAAATCTGTGCTGAATTTAAATATAAACCAGCCTGTAATAAAATGCACCGAATGGCATGACCTCTTTTTAAATGCATTTCTCTGTTGGCAATTTCAAAACATTGAACCCAAAATGGGTACAGTCCCTCCAAAGTTATATCACCTCCGACAGTAGCAAACAACAACCTTATCTTGACATGAATAAAGATCATTGTAATTTTGACAGAATTGTCTGTAGCACAATCACGATCAGTGGTAGCCCAATGGTAACGGCCGCGAATAAAGAGTTATATCACGCTCTCAAAACGGTGAAGGAGAACATCGTGAAGAAACCGGCCTGCTAGAACTAAAAACATCCTGCCTGGCCTGGTCATAAATTACGGTCCCTTTAATTATGCCCTCTATGAAATAGGAATAGGCCCAGCAGTGGGAACAGTTTAGGTGGATAGTATAAGTATAATGTCAGTGGCATCATCACCTTAATTTTAACGAAAATACAGATAACAGTGATGTTAACTCATAAGTAAAATTAATGATCGTCAAAGCGTTGGGCTCCTTATTTTCCGAGTTGACCTAAACGATTAGTGACAAATGCTTGCACTGACTGGACAGGTCCACTCAATCTGTGTGGTTCTTTCTTCAAAAGACCATTTCAGACACTGATCTACATGGTCATCAAATGACTGACCAACAAAATTATATCCGTTTCTTTTTTTTTATATACACATTGACATTGATATTTTTTTATATATAAAATGACATGAATATTTAGTTTGTAAAGTTTCGTATTGTTTTAATTATTGTGAATGTGAAGACTATGTGGGTCTTTTTTTAATTTTGTTTTCTTTTGTTCTTAGTAGTCATGATCTGGCAGTTTGAGTAATTTATGTGGCCTACCCAAATGTCCTTTCTTTGGTACTGTTCGTCAAAGCGTTGGGCTCCTTATTTTCCGAGTTGAGCTAAACGATTAGTGACAAATGCTTGTACTGACTGGACAGGTCCACTCAATCTGTGTGGTTCTTTCTTCAAAATACCATTTCAATCACCAATCTACATGATCTTCACATGATGTGAACAAGATTATGTCTGGACTTTAAAAGAGACTGTGACCTCTGAGTTTGTTTCAGCCTTTCTTCTCAGAGTAGTCAGTTAGGAAACGCCGAACTCATCTAGTTTAAAAAAATATCAATGACATGTAAAAGTGTTTGTATAAACCTACTTACAGAAATAAAATCATTTATCATTCAATGTGACAGGACTATGGTATAACCATCCTACTATAATAATATAAATATCTGGATGACCGAGCTTTGCTCGGTATTTTTTGGTAAATTGTGTTTAAAATAATAAGTTTATGTGCGAGTTGATTATCGATTAAGTTGGTCATTGAAAACACGAATAAAACGACATTTTATAAAAATGAATCCAAGCTAAATCGATTTATCGCCCCCGAAACCCTCTGTATACTAAATTTCATGAAAATCGTTGGAGCCGTTTCCGAGATTCAGATTATATATATATACAACATTAATTTTTGTTTATGCGAAACCCGAAACACGGGTCTAGTATTTTTATGTAAAGAATCTATGAAAAAAAATTCAAAACTGTATCATTAATAATCACAAAGTTATGAGCTTGATAAGTTACCTGGTTGTCCACGCAAAAACATATGCAGATCACCACAAACAGCTAGTGTACGTACCATCTCCGTGTAATGGACGTTTGAATACGAGAAAGACATGATAATTTTAAAATCGAAACAAAACACTAAGGCCCGCGACTTGGAAGCGTAATTAAATATTTTTGGTACAAAATATAACATGGTGTAAAAAATATTGGAATCGATTCAGTTACTGATTCTGAACAAACTATATTCAGGTTTCGCATATACTAAAAATAATCTTGTATACAAGAATTGCTCGTTTAAAGATATAAGATATATAATATAATATTATAAATGCGAAAGTTTGTATGTATGGATGTATGGATGTGTGGATGTTTGTTACTCTTTCACGCAAAAACTACAAAACGGATTTGGATGAAAAAAAGATTAGCTATCCTTAGAATTTCTTGCCTGTTCTTCTTCACCTATTCACTCTATGTTTTGGTTTTGCAACTAGTCTTATCTTTTTGCCTGATCGACTCCAGATCCGTAAAAAATGCTTATAATTGGTTTCATTGAAATAATCGCTTCCTTTAATAGCTATCTTTGCTTTTTGCTTGCATGTCTTTCTGTATGTATGACACATGTTTAAGCAAATAAATTTTATCTTATATTATCCTCAGTTTGAGTTTCCTTAAGTAAAGGTTCCCAAATTACACCAAAGACGCATAGGCAACGTCTTCAAAACCACAGAACTCTCTCTTGCTTCAGCGTGCGAGTATATAATACACACTAAATCTAATAGGTATGTTGAACTACGTGACCATAGAATAGGTAGGTACAGAAGGTCGGCTCCAAAAGCGCAAACACATATACACGTTTCAAGTACAGGAACAGCCAGGGCATTCCTGTCTGGCATTCATATATGCTCTATTTAGACAAATTGAGTTATCATTATCGTCATCTTTGCTTTATGCCAGTTGCATCCTTTCGGAGCCTGGGTTCCACTTTCCTGGTTTTAAACCTTCACTTTGGACAGTCTTCTGCGTCCTTTATGTATCCCAGCCCCATAATTGAGTAACACACATTATTACACAATCCAAGAGTTTTAAAGGATACCTATAACTCTTTTTGGTTGGAAAATTTGTAACGCCACTTTTTTCTTTACAGCTAAAGCACAAGGACGTGGTGTGGACGACAGCGGGTGTTTCTGGGGAATGTCTTATTTACCTGATTTTGAAATTGCCATTCCACATCTTCATAGATGTTAAAATTAAACCGCCGAAAAAACTGAAAAAATAATTAATTAACTTGTTTGGCGGCGACTCAAAATTACTTAGGCTTCTTATTTATTTGCTTTACTGTTTTTTCGGTGGTTTAATTTTTTTGTTAAAAAAGATAAAGGTTTAATTTTTTTGTATAAAAATTTCTTTGATGTCTTAGTATAGAGATAGAACTAAGACATAATGCTCTGTCCTTGTTTACACAAACAGAATTTGACAGAGTGGGGATAGGATGTGCATTCACTCGTTTGGTCTAGCTATCCTAGACTCTAGGGAATGCAAAATAATTCGGAGGTTGCCACACGTACGCCTCTATGTGTGTTTAACTTTTTGCTGTACAGAGTCAACTTTCTGTTTTATCTATTCTGTGTCGTGGCTTTAATATCTTCGTCTGGCGGTGACCACAAGCGTTGTTAAGGGACCCAAAACGACGCCAAATTAATTAGTACGCTTATTCACTTATCTTAGCGCCTGCTCTCTGAGTACAGAAGCTAGAGGAAGGTGGAGTTATAGTTGAATGCCCGGAATTATTGTCTCATAAGAAGTATATGTTTGTCTACATAGTAAGTTTTTTGAAAATTTGTTTTTATGTACCATAATTTGACTAACTTCTTGGATGCGATCGGTTGACAAACATAAACAAGAAACACCACATACTCACTGGGAGAACCGAGATTGCGTATAGATAGATCACACTGAATAGACGTAGCGAAGGACAATGAAAGCCGGTATACTATGGATGAAGCAAACACTAAAAAAAAATCAAATCTATACAATCTATTGATAAACATTGTATGTATTTAAGAGAGTTGGTAATATTAGCCATTTTTATTACTTTTATTAATTTGAGTGATTATAGACTCGGACTTCCATGTAGACAGAAGTGGTCCCTATGAACTTTTGACAGAGCTCTACGATCTCTCATGTTGTCTTTGTTTCATGCCATACTAGCTTTTTCCAGTGGCTTCGCCCACGTGGAGGTCGGAAAATATCCCGCGGGAATGTACTACCGGGATAAAAAGTAGCCTAAGTGTTAATCCAGGTTATAAACTAACTTTTGGAGGATTGCTACAAGATATTGGTTACATCATTAATGTTGAAATCATGATTTTTTATGGAAGGAGGGGTGGGGGGGGGGGGGGGGGGTTAATACGTTTTTCGACTCGCCGAGATTGTTCATCATCACTTCAGCTGAAAGACATCCAATGTTGGACATACGAGTAGGCCTCATAGGTCCCCATAGGCGGTATAGCGTTATGGTTACTTGATTTTTCTTTCATCTCTTTCCTTAAAGTATTTCACTTTTCTCGCTTGGGTGACTTTAGTATCCAATAAATTCCAAAGTGTTAGATTTTATTTTAAGCACTAAAATATTTTAGTGCTTTTTGAGTACCTACTAATATAAAAAGAAAATTTGTCATGGGTTTTTGCGCCTTTTTAGGTGTCAGTCATAATTTGATTTTATGTAAGTATTCAAATATTATTTCTTTAAGTTTTTACCCGACTACAGCGGAACAAAAAGGAGAATTATGAGTCTGTCTATATGGATGTATGATTTTTCAGCTACTCCCTCATAATTTCTAAATCTTCATCACAATTTGACAAATGAGATACCGTTAGAAGCGATTAAATCGTCCACTAGATAAAAGCTATGGAAACTGATATTTAAATATGGCGTCCTCTAGGGGACATAATCATGTACTATTTTTATTTTTGATCTGTCGATTTTTTATATCAAATCAAAGGGCTTTTGCACATTTCAAAGATAATTTTTGTGTTGTGAGTAAATAAAATGGTTTTGCCTAAAGGTATATTAGATCTATACTTATAATATTATAAAGCTGAAGAGTTGGTTTGTATGTGTGTTTGATTGAACGCGCTAATCTCAGAAACTACTGGTCCGAATTGAAAAAATCTTTTTGTGTTGGGTAGCTTATTTATAAAGAAAGGCTATAGGCTATATAACATTACGCCACAACTAAGAGGAGCGGAGCAGTAGTGAAAAATGTTGCAAAAACGGGGAAAATCGCACGAGTAGGCGATTCGACGCGACAGGAAGGGTCGGGGGAAAAAGAAATTTAACGCGAACGAAATCGCGGGCAGCTAGTAATACATATTTATAAGGGAACCAAAAAAATTCTGTTTTGCATAAATCCCAAAAATACGATGTCATCATAGACAGTAAATTTCACATAGAACCTCACAAGAAGTGACAGCACTTCGAAAGCAAACTCATTTGTTTTTAATTGGAATAAGACTCCTCCAATGTTTGAATTTCGAAACAATGGAGACTAACTAAATGGGGTTTGGGAAAAATGAGGGATATATTGTATAATTTACCAAATTGACTACTAATTTAAATTTTCATATCATCGTCATCATTTCAGCCAAAAGACGTCCACTGCTGGACATAGGCCTCCACTACTATGGGGATGTTAGCCATAATTGCCGCGCTTGGGAGGTGGGTTGGAAATCACAGTATGGTGGTTAAATGCATAGAGAACGCTGCTGTTCTCTAGTAAGTCCCCTAGTCACCTTTTACGACAGACGAAGAAATTGGATACCCACTGAATCCCATTTAAAATGTACGTAAATTCAAATCACAGCTATCGTTTTTTGACAGTTTTATGAAATTGCTAAACGCGGAAAATCTGGTTAATGCCCTTGGTGATTAATACAATGCATCGCTGACCGTACATCTACACAATTTTGGCTGTGCAGAATCACAGAATCACTGAGATCATAACCCCAGTCATCTATGTCCGCCTTTATCCCCACAATTTGTGGCAAAGAAGCTACAGTGCAGTCAGAATTCAATCTAAATTTGTACTCAGCTATTCAAACAGAAATGTCCATTGTCCATTTTCAGCGGTTTCATTGTTAACAAACATCAATCAAGCGTTGAACAGCTCAAAGGTGTTCAAACAAACAGTGTTTAGAGCTGAATATTGGAAATTGTAACGGTATTTCGTTAGTACTATATTAGGCTGCATAAGTACGTAGCTTTTGCCATAATTTGTTGGTACTGGGTATCAGCATAATCAAATTCCGTTTATACCCGTGGGTATTGTAAGAGGCGACTAAAGGACTTACTAGAGAATGGGCAGCAGCGTGGTCGTGAGTTCGAACCCAAGCACTTTACTTTGTGTAAATTATTTCATCACCACTGCTCTCAAAACGGTGTAGGAAAACATCGTGAGGAAACCGGCATGTCTTAGAACCAATAATTCGAAGACACGTGACATCTACCAACCCGCACAGGGCCCGCGTGGTGTGTTATGGCCCGCTCCCTCTCACTGAGAGAAGGAATGTGTCTCAGCAGTGGTAACATCATAGGCTGCTGATGGGCAGTAGCGTTATCTATGCATTTTACTAACATGCTGCGATCGCCAACCCGCGTGCGATTATGGCAAAGTTTCTCAAAGTGCGAGAGGCCTATTTCCAGCAGTGGACGTCTTTCGGCAAAATGTATGATGATGAAATGATAATCAGATACGCAGAGTGAACATCATCTGACCTTTTGAACTTTTTTAAACTATCCCACTGCTCACCAATTCTAATGACTTTGTCTATTCGACATTAGTCTGCAGCCCATTTGTGTCCGTATTCGAGTTATAGTATTTTTATCACACAAAACGACACACGCTTAACCTGTGGTTACCAAGTGTGCACACACCTTGTGGATGTGTGTGAAAGCACAGGAGCTGTCGGTATCACCTAAGACAATGACGAAGTCGGAAATGTGTGGGTGTGTGTACGTGTCGGACATGTTAGTGTAATTATTTGGAGCATTTTTTTATGAGTTAGTTTGCGTCCTTTTTGGGTTCTAAATTCTTGATTTTCACGTCTGTGCAAAAACGAAGCCTTGAGCAATTGACTGTTTGCTGTAAGATAATAGGTGATTCATTTAGAGTTCTTTTTTTCAAATGTATACAAAATAGTAAAAATATCAATTTGATCAGGTTATTTTAATAATCATACAAATGAACCCATTCCTTACATTTATTTTTAAAGATTATTTTTCAAATGTAATAACATTCATAATAACTGTGGTGTATATGGTCCATTCTGAAGTACCAAACTTTTGGCCGCGTAGATCGTGTGATATCTCATCTCTAGACTTATTACTTTTGGGTCATGTAAAGTTGACAGTCTCCATTATCCATGGAGACTTTGCCGCGTACTATTAAAAAATTGAAAACCAAAATTCCTCACGCTATTACTATATTAACAATAGAAATTCTCGTTCACAACATAGATAAAATTGGAACTTCAGAATGGCACCGAGTTACGGCCAACATTTGAAAGAAATAATCTTGAAATAATAAATGTAACGACTGGTTCTTTTGTTTCATACTAAATATTACCAGAAAAAAAAAAACATATTTTTACCATTTTGTTACCTTTGAAAAAAGTGCCAATAAATGAATTACACGTTATAAAAGCTAAAACAGGTATCCTAAAGCTAGACCAGCCAATTGGACTTTCAGATTTGACACTACACATAAATTCTGTCATAGATTAGGAACCAGCCAACCATCGCTATTGGTGCGTAAATCATAGTCATTCAACGACAGACCAATTTTATGAACCAGAAAATTTTGTTGAAAGGTTTTTTTCCACCCTGAGCCACAAATACAGTCTTTTTATTAATATCAGCATTTCTCTCCTTTTTTGAACAAACATTTAGGTAACTCAGAATGAGGTTCGTCAACAAATATGTCTGTTTACCGAAATTGTACACATACCAAAGAAATGTATGTTATAACCGGAGACCGGGAATTTTCCAAATTTTTTGGACGTAGACAATTTCTTTTTGTCTTTTTTGTTTTGATCTGACAAAATATGCGACTGAAAATGAGGTTTTTGAGTTATTTTCTTTTGTGTCCTTTTTTGCAAAGGGGTAAAAATAGTAGATATTTTTGGGTTGTACAACGTAAAACATAATTGCGTTTTAGATGGAATTTGTCTCGTTTAGCGAATCCAGTACTTATATTGGTCTTTATTGCTTTTTTTTTTAAATATGTCGGTCTACTTTTTTATAAATTAACGTGCAATGTTTCTTATTTTTGGTATCGACAAATGTCGCAGGTAAGACTATGAGGTTGTTGACTGCTTAACTGGACTTATCTGTAGCTACCTTAATAAATTAAGGCTTCCAGTGAGGACTTAAAAACTTAAAACTAGAGCGACTGCCCGCTAAGCGCACTCTCTGTGGGGTACGGACCTCGACTTAGGGTAGCAAGGAACGAGCTTGATTGGAATGTATTAACGTGTGTTTTTAGGCAAATAACTTAATACGATCGACTGTCAGTCGTTCTATTAGGTATACTTCCGAAAACTGAGAATAAATCCGATCACTGATGAAAAAAATCATATGTCTGCTAAGGCCCATAATCAGTTTCAGCACCATTCGAAGTAAAGCATGTCATAAAAAAATTACATCGGCAATCCAGGTTTTAAACCCGTCAAGAATTTAAAATCAACAAAATCATTCTTTCACATTTATTTACATCTGATAAAGATCTACGAATGTTAGCCTAGACAAGTTGCTTGACATGCTTTTCAAGACCTGGAAGGTGTATATGTACAGATGAATATGTACAGTTTGTTACCTATCCACGGAACAACCGCGGCGAGCGAAGCTTAACCTGATCAATCAAACCTTAGTGCTGTTATTATTAGCCACAAGCATCTTATCTCATACAATTACACCCTCCACAAAAAAAAAACCATTTCCAACCTGAAGGACAATTCTAGTAATTAAAAACGTTCAAAATCTAGTCATAGTCTCATCTCGGTGACAATCAAATGTCAAAAACTTGAGGACTATGGAAACTTGAGGTATTTTTGACAAATTAAAACAGAGATCAGACTGTAAACGTTCTTAAAATTACAAGTATTGCCTCTCGGAAATAAAACATATGTATGTATACATACAAACAAATAAAATTGAAGTGCCTTTTTGTAATTTCAAATTACATGCATATAAAAATGATAAAATAAAAGCGGTTTAATTTTTTGTTAAAACGTTTTTATTTTATAATTTTTTGTGGCTTTAATGTACTTATAATACTTGGCAAGGTATACCCTATCCAATAAAAAAAGAATAATCAAAATCGGACTACTCTGTATAAAGTTATGCGTGGTTATACATGACAATCAGTGAGTGAACAATCAATCGTCCCCTGTTTTCCGACCCTTAGGGTTCCATTTTGTTTTTCAAATTTATATGGGACCACCCTGGGAGTATACCCTTTCCAATAAAAAAGAATTAACAATCGGATTAATATGTAAAAAGTTATGCGTGGTCATACATTAAAAAAAAATATACGCGTCGAATTGATCTCCTCCTCCGGTTTTTTTTCGTCGGTTGAAAAATATATACGGTACTTACACCAAAAAAAGCAATTTTTAAAATTTTTGTGTGTCTGTCTGTTCGTTCTGGCTAACGGCTGAACAGATTTTGATGTGACTGGGAGATAGCTGATGTTATAAGGAGTAACACGGCTATTTTTTTGAGTAGCAATTCCCTGTGTGATAATTTCCGAACACCACGCAGAAGCCGCGGGCACAGCTAGTTTCAACTAAAATGTTCTTTTCAATTTCAGGACTGGACGCTGAAAGTAAAATTCGTTCAGAAACGGGACGCTGGCGTCTATGAGTGTCAAGTGTCTTCCCATCCCCCCACGAGCATCTTTCTAAGACTCGACGTCGTAGGTGAGTGGTTCTGCAATATATTTTATTTAAAATGAAAAATGTTAGTTTTGCTTTTATGGTTCGAAATGTTGTTTGAGGAAAATGGTAGTGATTTTGTGTTAAGTAAGATTTGTGAAAGTGTTCTTGGACTTATTTAGCAAAATTTTCATAATAACTTAGCTTACCGGGACGGGATGCCATAGAAAAACATTTTTCTTTGTAAGCCTAGTTTGATTCCCACTGAAAAGACTCCCGTTTTTCTCTCCAATATAGGCGATTTGTCTAACGCGTTCTGTGGTCTTATTGACACCTTTTTTGTGGGTAGGAAATCATCAAATGACGTCTTCCGCTCTGGGTGGAGCGGAAGGGCGTTTCAGACTTTTACTGACTAAAATCCACCCGTGTTCCTTCAGTTGTCTATATGCCAGGGCCACGGTAACTCTTTCGAACAAATCTCGCGACCCTAGCAGGCCATGTTGGCCCTGAAAACCCTACCAGATCGTCAAACCTATGGTCTACCTTGCGATGTCATAACTTATTAGTGAAGATCTTCAAAAAAATCAGGTGCGTTGTAGTAACCCCGTGCATGTATGACTAGAGGGCCAATTCTTGTAATCTTAAGAACATTCACAGTAATCTCAGTCTTAATCTGTCAAAAATATCTCGATTTTTCATACATTTTTGACAAGTTTTTGACATTTGAATGTCGCCGAGATGAAACTGTGCCTACATTATGAACGTTTTTAATTACAAGAATTGGTCTTCTGATATATGAACGTAAACAAAGTAAATAGAGTTTTCATACTCTATCGTAGTAGGTGGCGATGTGTGGTTTCGGCCTACCCCCAAGGGAAAAAGGCGAGAGTTAATTGAATATGTTTGGTTAGCTTTTAAGTTTTGAAACGTTGGGAGAGGAAAATGAAAATGATTTTGTTTAGTAGTTGGTAAAATTGAACATGGAATTATTTAGTTGTTTTTTGAATGTCACCACGTTTTTCAAATGGAATTTTATAAGCAATTTGATGGCCATGAAATAAGCTTAGATGAGTAATAATATTGTAGTATTTTTGGGCTTGTGGTTCAAAGGTAACCGCCGCATGAGTCGATTTTCAAGGTCTACTTTTGCCGAGAACGGTCGATGTATGAGTAACCTTACATTATTTACTAAAAAATGGAAATCATTTATTTGGAAAACTTCGTCAAGTCTTCTCGTCACCGATACCGCAATGTTTGAAGACCAAGGTTTTCAACCAGTGCGTCCTGCCCGTTATGACATACGGTGCCGAAACGTGGACACTGACAGCGGCGCTAGTCCACAAATTTAAGGTCGCTCAGCGGGCTATGGAGCGGGCTATGCTCGGAGTTTCTTTGAAGGATAAAATCAGGAATGAAGGTATCCGGAAAAGAACTGGAGTTACCGACATAGCTTGTAGAGTAAGCAGGCTAAAGGTGCAGATGGCTGGCCATGTTTGTCGAAGGACCGATGGCCGATGGAGCAGACGAGTCCTGGAGTGGAGACCGCGTATCGGCAAACGTAGTGTAGGTCGCCCCCCAAGCTAGATGGACCGACGACCTCAAAAAGGTGGCTGGGACAGACTGGATGCGTAAGGCGGAGGACAGGATGTTGTGGCGCAGCATAGGAGAAGCCTATGTCCAGCAGTGGCCTGCTATAGGCCGAGTTGATTGACATTATTAACCATGCCCTTCCGTGCCTCAGAAAGTACGTTAAGCCGTTGGTCCCGGCTGTCATAATAAGATCTTCGACAGTGGTTACGGGTCAAGTCCTCAAGTCCAAAATTCTGACAGTAAATCTTAACCAAGGGGTATAGTGTAAACCAGTAACTGGACTGTAAAGTAGAGATCACATAGGCAGTTACTCTATCTAATATGCTGTAATTTAGCTGTATCCAGTTAAACTGGAGACCAAGATTATAAGGTAGACAAATGATTATTATTTAGTGCAGCAACAAAAACAACAGGTCCAAAAAACTTGGATACAGAAAAATTATAAAAAGTTGCTTTTTAATCATTTATTTTTAATATTTCTGTTTTTCTCCGACACAATACGTACTTGACTTGCCATGTCCCAATTTTCAAAAGAATAATTCATAGCTACTTGTCAAAATAATATACCATTTGTCTCCCAAAATTATTAGAATTTTAAATTATCTCCGCTCCGCAGTGGTAACAAGACGGATTTCCCAGAACTGGACCGGGCATTTGGATCTTTTCCTATAAGTTGTTCTTAAAATCATACTCATATTACGAAAACTTTAAGAAAATCTTTTTGTTTAAACATGAACAATTAGTTTTTCTACTTTTACATTTCCTTCTACAAACACAAAAGATGTTTCGACTGAGTGAGGTTTAAGCACGAACGTGCGGAACCATTTTACTTTCTTTTTTTTTCAATTTTGTGTGATTGAGTCTTAAAGTATAATCAGATTATAGTGTTCCCACTACAGAATATAGGCCTCTTCTCTGTGAGTGAAAAGGTACCAAAATCTACCACGATGTCACAAGTCTTAGATTTTTGTATTCTAGGACATTCTTAGGGGTTATTGCGTATTAAAATGTAAGTAGAAATCGCGTTCAGTCAATTTTGACAGTTCCACAACATTCATGGCGTTTTTCGGTTGCTATGCAGACAATTTTTTCAAACATATTATGTAAGAATGGATAAGCAAAAACCTTTAAAATTATTCGTATTTTGATTAAAAGTGTGACACCAGTAGTTTGCCTTTAGAAGAGCAGTGGTGATAAAAATAAATACACAAAGTTTCTGATTGGGTTTCAACTCATGACCTTGTCCCATAAGACGGACATTATACCAGTGGACCATCACTGCTCTTAGAGTCGATTGCCTCTTATAACGACGTAAATATAATAGAGAGTATTCCAATTCCCAGTAACTGGGTTGTGGAGGTAAGATAGGCAGTCGCTCCATGTAAAATACTGGTGCTCAGCTGCATCCGGTTAGACTGGAAGCCGACCCCAACATAGTTAATAATAATATAATATCTTAGGACAACCAACACAACGTTGTCGAACAAACTAGGCAGAGTCTGTACTATGGCAATCAGACAACTGATAAACATACTTATATATTTCTAAATACTATTATAGATAAAATACACCGAGACACAGAACAAATAATTGTGCTCATCACACAAATATTTGTTCTGGGTGGGAATCGAACCCCCGACCTCAGTCTTAAAGTCAGAGTCACTAACCACTAGAATAATACGCCAGTCAAAAGTTGTCAAAAGTTGGGAAAAGGCTTGGCAGATGATGATGATGAGTAGTCCAAATGTCAAAACGTTCATATTTACGTTACGTTTACGTAAACCACGCGTTCAAGCTAAGGCTTTTTATGTGCATAAGACACTATGGTTCTGTTCTCAGAGCAAGGGCACGGCTTGCCAGATGTCGTTGTTTACAGTCCTCGCAATGTAAATGAAATTCAAGCAAACCTATACTAATATTATAAAGCTGAAGAGTTTGTTTCTTTGTTTGGTTGAACGCGCTAATCTCAGGAATTACTGGTCTGAATTGAAAAAATATTTTTGTGTTGAGTAGCCTATTTATTGAGGAAGGCTATCTAACATCACCGTGTACCGTGTGGTGCCGGACGCACAGAATAACACCACCCCATTTCTTCCCGTGGGTGTCGTAAAAGGCGACTAAGAGACTTACTAGAGAATGGGCAGCAGCGTTCTCTATGCATTTTACCATCATACTGCGATCGCCAACCCCTGCCAAGTGTGGCGATTATGGCAAAGCCCCCCAAATTGGGGGAGGCCTAAGTCCAGCAGTGGACATCTTACGGCTGAAATGATGACGATGATGATGATGATCTAACATCATGCTATCGTCAAAAGGAGCGGAGCAGCTATGAAAAATGGTCGGACATTGACAGGCAATTCGATGCGACGGGAAGGGTCAGGGGAGCAAAAATTTTACGCGGACGAAGTTGTGGGCAGAAGCTAGTATGTAATACAAGCTGAAACTCTCACCCTTACTTTACCCACTAATAATTTGAGACTATCTCGTTCTAGGTTTTTACGAGCCTAATAGGCTTTCATCTTTATTACTTAAAGTACATACTTAACACACCTGATACAGCTAAAAATTTTACCTCGGAGACACATTACACTTTTCACAGCATAATGTTCTGTACATGAATGTAATAGCCCCACTTTGTGTTAACTGTGTTAAAGTTGTGCTTATATTAAGTACATTGTCAAATGAGTATACTTAAGGACGTCTAGCGTTCTTTGGGCAATAAGTCTCAGTATTAACATCGCTAACTGGTTAATTTCTACTCTTGGTAGATGATTTACTTGAAGTGCTCGTAGATAAGCAATAATAGCTGCAAGGGCCGATCGATCAGGTTAAGCTTTGTTTGCCACGGTTGGTCTGTAGATGGGAGGCCATTTTTACATACCAAAACCCCTCCGAGCCTCGAAAAGTAGGTTAAGCCGCTGTCATTCCTGGACCTGGCGAAAATGTCCAACTCCTAAGATACAGGTCTGCGTACCTAGTTCAGGGGCCGGACATCTGCCAATAATGTTAGACTCGATTGTACAACCTACTGTCTATATGTGTTATATGCCTTATGTCTTATGTACAAATAAATTATCTTATCTATGTCGGTTATTACAGAAAGTCAGAAGCCAGAAAGTCTGGCTCTATCTAGTCTTATAATCTTTTCACCTTATAATTATAAGAAAACAGATAGATAAATTGTTACTGTTAATTTCAGTAGCGACGTACAATCTGCTAATTCACTCTTACAAAAATCTTTATAATTTTAATCGATTTCCCAAAGCAAAATATAAAATTACTACATTCTGCCCGTGACTTCGCCTGCATGGTAGTCAACTATACTTTCAAGCACACAATTTGGCATCGGACAATGATGTAACTTTTTGCTAGTGTAAGAATTTTCGAAATCGGGTCAATACTTTCAAAGATTAGCTTCTGCATTTAAACGCACAAACTGCACTATTTTATTAAAATATGATAGGAGAAACCTACGGAGAACAAAAATCGGCATTCAATACTGTTTTTGTAAAACAAAAAAATGTCGTCCTTAAGGCGTGGTTACCCCGGTAAATATTATTTTGTACTATGTGTTAAATCCGAAAATAACACGGATTTAACTTCAGAAAAAAATATCTTACGTATTTAGCACTTTTACTGCGTCCAATGAAATCGCAAAGAAAAGTATAATTTATGGTAGGATTATTATTTCATTTGAATTATATTTTAATTGGCTTTGAACTATAAAATTTCATGTTAACTGTTGAATCAATGAAAAGGGCACGTCCTTTAGCCCTTTAGTCCCGAGCAAAACGTGTCGGAGGGCAAACGTGTGCCAATTTATCGAACCCACCCCCTCTCTTCGTCCCTGCTAAGTTCTGTTACCAGCTGAGCCAATAATAGCTTGTAAATAATAATACCTGTATATAGTTTAAATTTTGAATCGTTGTATATTTATAAAGAAAATACTCATAACTTGCTTCAACTTTATAATTGCAGAACAGTTCTCTTCCACAGTCCAACAAGTAATTAATTGCACTACATGCTAGCATATAACATTAAAAAAAATTGTCCTCACCCAGAAACAACAACATCCTAGCTGTCATTTTTAAGTGTTGCCAAAGCACAATAACACATTCAATTGCTGGAGTTGTCATAATGATAACATAGGTAAATATACTGTTACAAATCATGGTAATACCTTAATAGTGCTGCCACAGTAGATAATGTTATTCAGTATTAAAATAATACACTTTTTCCAAACTAAATCAATGAAATTACGACATATAGTTCGTATTTATAATGTAAGTGGTTATCAATTGTAAAACTTTACCGAATAAGTTTCATATTCAATATTTGGAAAATTACAACATAATCATATTTTTTTGATTGACATCTCGCAGGTTAACTTATGAGGTTGTCGTTGTCGGCTACTTAACCGGACTTACTTGTAGCTACCTTAATAGATTAAGGCCTCTAGCCAGGGAATGAAAGACACTTAAAACTAGAGCGACTACTCGCTAAGGACACCCCCTGTGGGATACAGACCTCGGCTTAGGGCATCGCTGGTAGAGGACAGCAGGGGACGGGCTGGATCGGAATGATTATTATTTAGGGGCTTTAAAGCAACAAGCTCAACGGCGCAGGCTCGCTAAAGCAAAGGTCAATCACACAATCGTCATTGTTTCTGCCAATATTAAAAGATCCCTCATTATCTTGGTCCTAACGGCTTCACCCAACACTTGATACTTATTTACCCAACCAAAAACCCATATTAATATGTAAATAGCTCGACCCTATCCTCAATGATCATCCACCTGGGACAGCAAGGTATCCGTATAAATAATTAAAACCTATTTAATTTTACCGCGGCAACCCCGTAACGACTTTATTTTCACACCGAACCTGTCTTTCATTTTCAAAAATATACAATTTTTTTTCTTCGTACATAACGGAAAAAGGTTTTATTTTTGATGGATGATTTGTAAAAAAGAATACAATATTCTTTAATATGTAGGTAGTGACACCATAATTATGAATTTCATGTGTCAATATTAGAAATTTTACATATCGTGTCACAATACGTGGTGTTATCGATATAAGGATAAACATTTGGACCTTTTATTAAGTTAAAAAAGTTGAAGTGATAGAGTGAATTAATATGGTAGATAAGTAAGAATGTCTGTTGTAATTATTTATGAAACAGTGTTGCTTTGTAGTAGTTTAGAAACCAGATATTCCTATGGAACGTTAAATCAGTAGTCTTTTACAATCTACGATTTTCATACTTGAATAAGTTTCGATTTAATAAACATATTTTTAAAGACATGCTTTAATAAAAAACAAAACGGTAGAAAATAATATCTAAGAAATTAAAAATAATGGGATAACTTTCATGTATAAAAACGGGGGTGTTTTTTGTGACATCTATATATATATAAAAGAAAGTTGTGTTAGTTAAACTAATTATAACTCAAGAACGGCTGAACCGATTTGGCTGAAAATTGGTGGCGAGGTAGCTTAGAACCAGGAGACGGACATAGAATACTTTATTTTTATCCCGTTTGACTATAAAGAGGAAAGATTTTATTGTTTGTTTGTATTAAATAGGCTTCAAAACTACTGGTCCGAATTAAAAAAATATTTTTGGGTTGGGTAGCCTATTTATTGAGGAAGGCTAAAAGTTATATAACATCACGCTACGATTAAAAGAAGCGGAGCAGCAACGAAAAATGGTCGAAAACTGGCAGGCAATTCGATAAGACGGGAAGGGTTACGGGAGCAAAAATTTGACGCGGACGAAGTCGCGGGCAGAAGCTAGTATGTTTATATACCTACTCTACTTTTATCAGTATCTCTCCATTAAATATTCACATCCATTGGTATCAAGCACCCCACGCTTTGTTTCAAATAAAATGATATCACATATTAATTCTCTATCCTTATATTTATTTTTTTCAAATTATTTCGTACTTTTTGTAGTTAAGTTTGTTATATTATTATAGCATGTTTTTATTTTGTTTTTAAACTATTATTAAAATTTATTTTCTATTTTTAATTCGGCTAACTAGAAAAGCGTACATTTTATTTCTTTGCTATACTGTTAATCCTGACCAAGGTAATGGCAAAAATGTATGCAATTATTGTATTTTTATCGGTCCTTAATAAGTGTGCGAAATTACAAATTAATTTAATGTCTTGAAGTGGGTGAAAATGGAGTTCCAAGATTCCGTACCATAGACAGATAGAGGCGAGTCTAATACCGAGAGGGGGCCTGTGTCCCAGCATTGGGAACATTATAGACTGCAGATGATGATGATGATGATGATGATGATGATGATGATGAACCTAATATTAAAAGTTAAAAAAAAAAGAATCTGCTTACCTTTTAAATACTAAAGCATTACCTAAAACAAATTTCAACAAATCAAATGGTTTTAAATTTAAGTTATTTTAAACGAGGTTAGTCTACACAAACCGTAGAATTTCAAAATCAAAAGTCATTTATTCAAATTAGGCTAAAGATCAGCAATTTTCGAACATCAAAATTACAAATGACAGTCCCCCAAAACGGCCCAACATTCACCACTTCCTAGTGCTTTAACTGGGAAGAAGAAGTGGCGCAACAAACTCCCCAGCAGTACAGCTGTCTGTCCAGTTAGAAGAATTGATTCTATACTATGGTAAGTAGTAAAACATTAAGAGACACAAAATATTAAATTAAATGATTTGCTATATGGCAGCTAGCCAACTCAATATACCAACAAATAAAATGAAAACTATACTCAAGCAAAAGCAAAAAGAAACAAAAATGTAATGTAAACATACCTACAAAAATAAAAGCCTGCTGGCATAAAGGGCGTGACAGCTTACTTAGAATTTTAACACAGTATTTTGAATAATATACACACAGAAACTCACACTTCTTTCCCATGGGTCAGTGACTATAGAACACCACCTGCTACGATCCCATACTTCCATTCTTTTCAATTTAGAATTATTAAAGCCCCCCACAAGTCACAACTTCGATGACAGGCTAATATTTCCCCTACAATATTAGCTATTCTTGTACATAATAGGTTGAGCTGTCTTGAGACTGAAAAGGCATTATATGCTCGTATACATTTGATGGTAATAAATCTTTGAATATCTACTTTAATAAAAAACTATTTTTATTTGCAACTAGTTTTTGCTAGCGGTTTCGTCTGCGCCGAGGTTGGAAATGATACCGCGGCAATTTATTAATGAAGAGTTACTTTATCAGCTTTATAATAATATACTATTTAGATTTGTTTATAATTAAAAAAGCTATAATGAGTCAACCTTAAAAGATAGACATATGCTCATGCGGATTTTTTTAAAGAACTTTTAAAGAGAAACAATTCCGCCTACATATATGTTGCGTTACTTTATACGTTCACACAACGGAAGCTCCGAAGTGAAATAAATTTTCCCTGGTTTTGCAACATTTTTCATTGATGCTCCGCTCTTTTTAGTTGTAGCGTGATGTTATGTAGCTTATAGCCTTCCCTGAGAATATGCAATTACTGATAATATAGACATCAAGCTAGTGTATTATATGTAGAATATAAATTGCTGATCGTTTATTATGGCGCACATAATTTAAAAGCACACTCTGGTGTAGGCAAATACACAGAATTCTTGTCCTGGTATAGTATTTCATCTAACAATTTTACGAAGCGACGCGCGATTTACTTGTGGTAATCAAATGTACTAACTAGCTTTGAATGTGTGCGTTAAGACGAGTAGCGTCAGCACATTACACACACACACGTCACACTCGTACACATACTTATGACTTCACTACTGACTCGGACGGTACTTCTACTGGAGCTTTTTGGAAGACTGACCCCTTTACGTAGATGAAATACCGAAACACGTTTGTCTGGGAAATTAGAGCGAATATTTTTATAGGAGCATTTATAGTACGAAGAGCTCCTCTGCACAGACACATTCACAGCGTGCGTATTCACTTGGTATTCACAAGTAAAGCATGCTTCGTTTCGTGCGATAAAAATACTGTAAACAGAAATAATAATAATATCTTGGGACAACCAACACACCGTTATCTGATACCAAACAAGGCAGAGCCTGTACTATGACAACCAGAATACTGATAAACATACTTATACATTTCTAAATACATACATGTTATAGATAAAAGACACCCAGACACAGAAAAAATATTTGTACTCATCACACAAAGATTTGTCCTGGGTGGGAATCGAACCCAAAACCTCCATCTTAGCAGTCAGGGTTACTAACCATAAGACTAACAGGCCAGTCAAATTCCTCTAAGACACGAATAAAACCATGAACAACAGAAAATTATTAAAAAGCAGTGTAAATAAATTGAATGAAGACCACCAAAATTCTATTATGACTCATATTTTCCTCACAGTATTCAATTCTTTTGTTTTATTCGAACAATGAGCTTCGAAGCCATATTACAAGTAGCGTTGAGGTCTTTATACCAATCTCTATATATTTAAGAAAACAACATTGTTCAATGAATAATAGAAGTAGGCGTTTTGTTTTGTAAATAAATTGTGGTTTTGTTTTATCGATCTATTATTGAACTAACATGGGTTTTTGTTTTGGTTATTCGTCTATGTGGACAAAATAGACGAATAACACTGCAGGGCAAAAATCTCTCTTTCCACTCCTCACTATCAAATGTAATTAATGGTTTAGTTAAATTTTGTAGTACCCATGGCATCTTGTGGGCACACAGAGATCGAAATCAAGAGTATCGGGAAATAAAAAAACTAAAAGAAACCTTATTCATCTTTCTGCCATTATCTCGATTTGATGTGGTTTGGTGTAGCACATCATTTTTCATACAATTTCATTGGCTGTCATTTATCAGTTCACTTTTGTCTGTCACCCAATTCTTCTATCTCCTTTTGTTGATGTTCGCCTACTCATATTTGTAAAAAAATATGTAAAATGAACATACCATCTCCAGCAATATTTGTTTGTAATGGACAAACTCAAAAAAGACTTAACCTATTTAAAAATCATTCACTTGTAGAAAGTCAAATTATCAGCGAGCGACAAAAGCTGTCAAATATTTTCCAAAATAACACGCAGAAGGATAGTTAGCAAAGATAAAATGTTTATGTAAACGCCAACTCCATCTTCTTTAAAAAGAGTACCTATCTACTTGAACTTTAATAACCTACTCATATTTCCAACACCTAGTTTGAAATAAAATTAAAATGAATCCTTTAACCTAGATAAGCTCTATGACGCTCTCATAAAAATATTTTTTGTGATATTCCCGGCACGAAATCTACTCCCTAGTTATTACTTATTCATGGAACATCATAATAAAGTAAAATATATAAAAAGTAAGCCAATGCCTACGGTTTTACTCATATTCAGGGGAAACTACAAATACTACCTGGCTATTAATATGTCACAATAAATGATAGAATAAGAATTTTGAGACATAAAAGAGGTAAATGAAAAGCAATTGCGTGCAGCTGATATGAGAATATTAAGAGGGATGTGTGGTGTTATATGAATGGATAGAATAAAAAATGAGTACATTATAGGAAGTCTGAATGTGGCAACAATAATTAAAACGTTAGGTGGAAGTCGAATGATGTGATATGGAGGAATGAGGAAAAGTTTTAAGCATGAATATCGATGGCTAAAAGAGTAGAGTGAGACCAAAGAAACGACAGATGGACTGTGTGAGTAATATGAGTGATATGGAAAAAAAGGGGTGACAACTGAGATGACGACTAGTAGTGTCATCATTCAAAGACATATAACGCCAGCCCAAAATAAATTAGGATAAAGGCAGGAGAATTATAAATAAATAATGATAAAAGTAAAAAATACCTTCTTGGGGCTGTGGGGTAAAAAGAGTAGACATGTCACTTTTGGAACGCGTATAACCTTTCTACTAGGTACTTTAAACATAAATATCATTAGGAACAACGAGTTTTTTAAAATATTGTCTCTGTCATTCTTATTGTGAAAGCGTCTTTCAAAAGTTCGAAGTATCTATCTTATTTATGGCCGACTAGGTCGTGCTTATTCATAAAAGCGGTTTTCTTCAATGGCAGAGGCAATTGCAGCCGCCTACACTCGTCGACGTGTTGTTCGTTTAGTTGAGTATGGTGCTCAAATACACGAGCAGCTCAGTTCATGAAACGCCTTTCCAAGCGTTTCTTCTATTCTGCTTTAAAGTAACCCAATTCTCTGATTGCGGCAGTCACCCGTTTTACTCCCTCCTGCATTAGCAGGATTCATGACTGGAGCATACCCTGGGGTATTCCTGACGATGCTATAACCCTCCTCCTCCATCTAGGTTGACCTGCGAGATGCCAATTAATCATTTAAAAAAGAATAGACGAGCGGACACATTGTCGACGGCAGCTGCAAACTGCAGTTGCTTTTACCGTAGATACGTGCCGCTAGCGTAAATGAGTACTATGTTGGAATAGTCGTGGCCCTGTGGTAACGGCCACGACTTGTACCTTGTAGGTTCAAACCCAGATAGCCTGTCATTACCACTGTTCTCAAAACGTTGAAGGAAAATATCGTGAGGGAACCGGCATGTCCTGAAACTAAACATTCTCAATCATGTGACATCTACCAAACCGAACTGGGCCTGTGCGGTGTCCACTCTCACTGAGAGGCCTATGTCCCAGCGATGGAAACATTATATGTGATTTTAAAACGTCTATGTCCCTGGATTAGTAGTATTTTTGTGTCACAGTGGGCTAATTGCATAATACACATATAATCGCAACTGAAAGAAATGAATTAAATGTTTCATCTTTGAACGACATTCATTCCATTATTTACGTGGTTGAGCAGACAAATTTTTAATCCTATGAAGCATGGATTCGGAATGTTATTCAAAACCCTCAGATTGTGAATGAAAAGTGAGATTAAATACAAGTGAAAGTGTGCTATAATAATAATAAACATTTATTTCAGACCAAATTATCCATATGTTGTTAGTAAAAAGTCTTAACCAAATGTTAGTAAAAAAGAAAAATTGAAAACACTCTTAAACAAAATTAGGACAACTGACACTTATGTGTGCAGCCGTATCCAGTGAGCCAGCATGGGGCTGTCCCACCTATCACACAATACACTCAGGATGCTGTGGGAGCTAGCATGTATTCGACCGAGAATAGACGCGCACCGCTTCCGTATAATGGCATGAAATCCATCAACCCTGGCCTCGGTGAACATTCCGGAAGCGCTACAATACCGTGGTAGACCCAACAGCATCCTGAATATATTGTTATACTGGACACGTAAGGCGTTGTATGCCCTCAGCGTATACCTGACCCACAGACTGCACGTGTAAAAAGACTGGCAGTATGCTCTGAAAAGGGTTATTTTGACTTGTGTCGTACAACGTGCAAATCTGCGGATCAGCAAAAGGCAAGGCAAGGTAGGCAGGCAGGCTATGCAATTAAGGTTCAGGTCTATGATCCATCGGTGAGCTTAGTGTCACCAAAATCTATTCAGCCAGTAATAAGTGATTGAGTAACCACGTTAGTAATAATAAATTCACTAACTTATATATAACATATTAATTGAAGGGATTCATATTAGAAATAAGTTAGTACAGAGCAATATTAGCATAACCTTTGCTATTAGGATTGACATTGTAATCCACGTTCGATACCATAATCCAATTGGCTAGTAAAGTTAATTGTTTGGTTATTACGAATAAGCGTTTACAAAATTGATTACACTAGTAATATTTTGTAAACATATACATATATTAATGCTTTCGTCGTCGGCTTTTACTTAACGTCAAGAACTCACAAACTACATATTTATTGAACAACCCAATCAATTATTTCTCCACTCAAAATGATTATTGCACATGAAAATTTATTGACCACTGTTCAGATTATATCTATGTTCATAATTACTTTATGCAGCTTGTCAAATTATTTTTTCATTAATTTACTCATTAACATTATTAACTTGAGCATACTTTTAATGGAAAAAGCCACAAGGTACAAAATAGGACAATTGTATAACATTACATTTAGCAAGCCAGTTGAGATTTTCAGAATAATACAGTTAGTATTTTGTTGGCCGTTGCAATTAGCCTGATTACGTTTTCTTTACTTGTTAATCATACTAGAACTCTAAAACAAACCTCGGAAAAGAAGTAATTACTCTAGATTTATTTCAAGCTTTCGACACCGTAAGGGACTTCATCTGCCTGCTATGAGTAATTCATGCTGTTCCCGGAAACCCGCGCTTCCCATCTCAATTTAAATATTAGCAAGCAGGCATTACGGCCTGTTACTTTGGAATATGTAAAATATTTTTAAAATATTTCGCCATCGAAATTGTCGTTCATATTTTCACTTTTTAAGCGAAAATTCCAGTAAAACATGAAACCGGCCGGCTAAAATTGCCATCCACAGTCGCGTAAAGGAACGAATTCTGTATCCCTACGAGTGATGTCATGCGAGAGTTATGTCGGTACCAAAGCAAACGAATTACGCTAGAATTTCGTGGCCCGGCATTTTGTGAAACATATTTTGTATAAATCTCCTTATTGACCTAGTTCTAGGAAGCACTCTTTGGGATTGTCAACGGAGTATGTACTTACGACAAGGATATAAAAACTTTAGCAATGCTGGAGCATAAAGATAATGAAAACTTGGGACTTAGAGTTGAACATTGGGATTGAGGAGTTGACAGGTTGAATAACACATGTTACACGCTGATTAAAAAAAAAACACTTGCGAATAAACTAAGTATTTTACTTGCTTTACCTTAAATCTTATCGGAAGACGTAGAGTTGGAAGGCCTCCAACAAGGTGGACCGATGACCTTGTGAAGGCCGCAGGAATCCGCTGGATGCGGGAAGCAAAAAAACGGCCGACATGGCGGAGCTTGGGGGAGGCCTTTGTCCAGCAGTGGACGTCTTTCGGCTGAGATGATGATGATGATGACCTTAAATCTTGTACTGACATCATTATGCGATGGTTGCCCTTAGGTAATACGAGCTGATGTCCACAACTCCCCGTTAAAGCGCGGATTTTTAGTACGGAATAAAAGGATGCGCTTAGAAGAATGGTTTTTTGATCTAGATTAAGGCATACAAAAAAGAACCTTGTGTACCTTTGTACTTAGTTCCTTGTGCAATGGCGTTGTTTCATGAGCTTTTAGTGTATCTAAAATTAATAATAGAGTTTGTTTAGAGTAATTTTCAGTGTGTCAAAGTTATCATAACCAGAAAAGAAGACTGAATATATATGATCATCATCTGCCTAGCCTTTCCCGTAAGGTCTAACCGAATGCAGCTGTATATCAGTATTTTACATGAAGCGACTGTCTGTCTAACTGGTACAACCCAGCTACTGGGTAATACGATATCCCTTGGTAATACTGGTTATCATACTTTCGAGCTTGCTCCGACTGTCAAAGATCCAGTAAATTTGCTTTCCGAGGCATGGAGGGGTTTTGATATATTGTTTATGTCATAAGAACATCCTAAACTTGATTGGTCGACCCATTCGGCTCTTATAACTGAGCCAATTTGTATATACAACTAAAATTACACTACCAACTAGCCATAGTAAAAACAAAATAATATCTGCTTCAGCCCCTATCGCAAGAAGACCGTGTTGTTTTAGGATTGATGGTTCGTTTGAGCTACAGTGATTACTTTGTCTGGGCTTCTATGAAAAATAAGGGTAATATCATAAATGGCTAGAAAATATCATGTTTCTTTCTCTCCCATTTCAGAACGTAAAGATGGTTTTATGACTTTTTTTATGAGGTGTCCTTGTGTTGCCTTAGCTTGTTATTTAGGCATTTATCTTGCGTTTCTGCATAATATAGCTAAAGTTTGGTTTAAAACTTACATACCAATCTCACCGTTATCTTATAGGTAAAGAGTAGGAATTGCATCAGCGCCTTTAACTTTCTGCTCATCTTAACTACACAATATATAGCAAGAGCTATATTAAGTTTCATGTCATGAACCGAATATATAGGACGTAAATGTATGATGACGTCAGATTGTAGATGCTCTTTAGGGAGCATCTAAAGAGCATCTGATGCAGCATATTGTTTTTTCTTTCAGTTAAGTGGAATGATTAAATGGAACCTAATATATGTATCAGCAAATGTCAGTATTATCACCTTATGACGTCGGCTAATGCTGATTTCACCGCGATGATTTGTTCAACGTTTTGATAGAACCACTGTTTTGAAATCCTTGAAACGCATTTAGAGTACCCAAAGCATGTTTTTTATTTATTTCTATTTTTGAATGAGTTACATTATAAGATAAACGATAAGTCATTCTCTCTACCACCGATATTTCTTTCGCTGTACCCGACAGCGAATTGGGATTGTGACTAAATACAATGTTTATCACTTAAGCATATACATTGTGGAATGCAATAAAGAATTGAGTATTGAGTATTGAGAGCAGTGGTGTATGTTCTAAAAGTGTCTGTTTTCTGGTGGGCATGCAAGTCGGAGCCATCAGTGCTCTCTGTAATCTTAAGCAGTGACTATATGTTAAACCGAACGTTCAGTAGAAAACATTAGCAGAATCCTCATAATCTGCTACCTACAAAAAGTTCGGGCATCATATTTTCCTTTTTGTCTACAGAGGCGAGAGCACAGATCTCGGGGCCTACAGAGAAGTATCTGAAGCCAGGATCCACGTTACGACTGCAGTGCTCCGTGGTACATACTACGGAAGCGCCTGCTTTTGTGTTTTGGTAAGTACCTTAATTTTTTATAATCAGGGTGTAATGGATCGGCATCGCATATACAGTAGGTACTTAATTCTACACCCGCCAGCATTCAATTTTGCGTCAATTTCTTTCCACATACACCTTGTTAAAACTACACATTTATTGGAAACAGCAAATTCTCTATTTGAATAACCAACGAAAAATGTCGATACGCCTTCCAGGTTTAAAATCTTATGCTAAATTCAGGATAACAGTTTTCGCGTTGATGTATCTTACACCATGTATGAGTTTTATTTTTAACTAGCGACCCAGCCCCTGTTTTACACGAATCCAATGTAGCAATTTCGTGCTAATATGTCAAAACATCGAGGTTTCAGTGCTATAATATACTTTTCTAATCGTTGTTCTCTACAGTTCTGACTTGAGTTGCACGATTAGTAACAAAATTGTGTGCATTGACTGGACAGGTCCACTCAATGTTAGTGGTTTTTTCCTCAAAAGACCATTTTAGAAACCCATCACATGGTCTTCACGAGATGTGACCAAAATTATGTTTGATCTTTAAAAGAGACTGTAACTTCTGAGATTGTTTTGGCCTTTCTTCTCTGAGTAGTCAGATAGGAAACGCCGATCCCAACTAGTTTTATAAATATGATTGACGTGTAAAAATGTTGGCCAAAACTTACTTACAGAAATAAAACATTTGTCATTTATGTCCTCGTTAAATTTTATTTATTTTACAAATAGAACTTCCGGATTAAATTCTCTAAGCAATGGAGAACTCAACGTTAAAATCCATTATGTAATTTAAAAATTAAACAGCCACAGGGGAAGACACGAAATGTGACTTTGTTTATAGGTATAGATGAGTAACGCCGCATTAGGTCTACAGGTTTAAATACTTTATTTTCAAAAAGACAAAAAGCCACTTACATGAGATTAAGATAACATAATTTATTCAACTTATTCTAGGTAACGGACATCAATGTAAATTCCAATTACACTTTATTTATTTTTTTCTTTTCTGGTTTATTTTGATGGGTTCAACAGTTTTATTTACAACTTAATAATATAATTTGCTTGTTTTGATTTAAAAGCGCTGAAAGAGCTTACATGCTTTATATGGGATGGTAAACTTTTATAAAATTGTGATCCTTTATAAGTTTTTTTATTTGCATAGATTTGTACGTGTCTTTGGCAGGACAAGTAAGCTGGGTCGATGAAGATATTTCAGTCACACACATTAAAGATGAACGGTTTATACAAAGTTTTGCAATGATATTGAAGCTTTTGTTATAAACTATCACCAGAGATAGCGTAGGATTGAGATATGTATCACTTTCTTAATAATCTTTGCACAATCATTAATAAGTCTAACTTATTAAAATTTGTGCTAGTGTTCAAATATAGTTTCTCTAATTATGAAAGATGTAACTTTAATTTCGGTTGACAAGTTGATCATCTTTTAATATTAAGTTTTGAAATTCTATCTTTTGCAGACTTTGAGAGTTATAACAATTCTTTTAAAAAATTAAGACTAATTCATCATTATGTTTAAGATGAACTGCCAGAATACTTTTTGCTTAAAACTATCTGAAGTGGACTGTATTGACTTGGGGTTTCTTCAAATAAAAAACTTCGTTCTTCTGTGGGTTGTTTTAATCGTGTGGAGCTGGAGACCGACTGCCTCGAGCCCATAGTTTCCCTTCTTATATACAATTTCATCAAGTTTCGCTAGACGCAGCTAACGACATCTACGGACGCGCAGTAATACGGAACTAATAGTCGAGCGAGCGTTAACCAATCATAATGCAGCTACTAGAAAATTACATTTTACTGTTCAATGTCGAATCTTTACCTCAACGGCCACCATTTGATTATTTTATATTTATTTGACTTTAAAATACGGACCCGTTGCGGAAAACTTACATAGGAAACTTACATAGTGCTCGCTCATATGCTAATTAGATTCTTATAAGAATTATTTCCATTATATAATTACTCTTTCTTCACACAATAGAACTTAACTAAACACTTATAAATCTGAACTACGCTTATAACTACACGGACGGTGTAGCTATTTGAATTTCTATTTAACTTACTTAGGTACACTTATAAACACTTATACTACAGTTTCTTATTTACTTTAAACACTAGTCATAATGCAATCACTTATATACACATGCAGCTCGGCGTCCGTTACAGCTCTCCCCCCGGCGTAGCTCGCGTAGCCTCTTCTTTCTTCATAACGACGACGAGCTTGCTCACAGGGCGTCGGAACACGCCGGTTCTGGTGCGCACCTCGACGACCCTGATGCTGCCGTCTGGTCCCTGGTGTGTGCGCTCGACGATCCCCATCGGCCAGGTGTTTCGGGGTAGCGTGCTGTCGACCACGAGGACTGCGTCGCCGACTTGTATCGCCCGCACGTTGTTCTGTGGTTCACCGCGAGGTACCAGGGTAGGTAGGTACTCGCGTAACCACCGACGCCAGAAGTGATCAGCGAGGGCTTGACTGACTCGCCATGTTCTTCGATCGGCTTCGTCGCACGGCCCCGTCGTTGGCAGGCCTCCTGACGACCCTAGCAGGAAGTGGTTGGGGGTCAGGGCCTCTGGATCGCTGGGGTTGACGCTGACGTGGGTCAGCGGTCTCGCGTTGATGGAGAACTCGGCCTCGGCGAGCACGGTCGCCAAGACTTCTTCTGTTGGCGCCCTCTCTCGTAGCGTGACGTCGAGGGCCGCCTTCACGGAACGCACCATTCTCTCCCACGCGCCCCCTTGGTTGGGCGCGCCAGGAGGTATGAAGCGCCACTCCTTGCGGCGCTGTAGCCCCTCGTCTCGCAGGGCAGGCATCCACTCGGCGTAGGCGTTGCGCAGCTCTTGATCGGCGCCTCGGAAGTTGGTCGCGTTGTCGGAGTACATCACCCTCGGCCACCCTCGGCGGGCCGCCATTCGCCTCAGCGCCATGATGGCTGAGTCTGTGGAGAGTGATGGGACGAGCTCGATGTGCACGGCGCGGGAAGTGAGGCACGTAAATAGCGCGCCCCACCTCTTCTCTCGCCGGCGCCCTATCTTGACCGTCATCGGCCCGAAGTAGTCCACCCCGCAGTTAGTAAACGGGCGGTGGAAGGGGTCAAGACGGGCGCGCGGCAGGTCCCCCGTGGCTGGTGTCCGCGGTGTGGCTCGCCGTCTCTGGCAGAAGGCGCAGCTCTTCTCGACAGCGCGTACCGTGGGTCGTAAGTGAATAACCCAGTACCGCTGCCGTAGGTCGTTGGTCACGCGCTCTCTGTTTGCGTGACCTGCGGCGCAGTGTTCACGTAGGACAAGGAGCTTGGTCAGTTGGTGACGACCGTCCATGATGATCGGTCGCTTCGTCTCGCTCGGCGCGGAGGAGGCCTCGATTCGGCCCCGCAGCTTCAGGATGCCGTCTTCCAGCACTGGATCCAGGCGGTACAGTCGGCTCGTCCTCGCAATCGGACGGGCGGACCGGATTCTCTTCAGATCTTCGCCGAAGCTGTCTTCTTGTGCTCGGCGGATCAGCTCGGCCTCGGCGCGCTGGACGTGACGGTGTTCCATGGTGGTCGCTCTTCGTCGGCATATGTCGGTGAAGGCGATCGCTCGCGCGACGGCCCTCACTAGCACCTCGTACTTTGAGAAACGGGCCGGGTCCGGTAGCCAGTCGTCTTGCTCGGGCTTTTCGGTCAGGTGGAGGACTTCCTCTTCCTCTGTGTCGTCCGTCGACGCCGTGGGCCACTGTTCTTCTGGTAGACGCAGGAAGTCTGGCCCCCGGAACCACCGGTCCGTCGCGCTGATGGGTGCGTCCACCAACCGAGTGGCATCGTCGGCGGTGTTGCAGGCGGTAGGTAGCCAACGCCACTCCTCCTTCTGTGTCAGCTCCGCGATCTCGCCCAGCCGGTGCGCGACGAATGGGGTGTAGCGTCGCATGTCGTGGTGAATCCAATGTACCACAGTGGATGAGTGCGTCCAGTAGGTCGTCTGGCCGATGTTGACCCGGTGCTCTCTTCTTATGGCGTCAGCTAGTCTCGCCCCGATGGCGGCAGCCTGCAGCTCCAGTCGAGGTATGGTCTGTGCTCGACGGGGCGCCACCTTCGCCTTGGCGGCCACCAGCACGACGTTCACGGTTCCATCGACGTTCTTCACTCTCCAGTAGGCCACGGTTGCGTAGGCCTGTTCGCTGGCGTCACACAGGATGTGAAGGTCGATGCGTTCGTACCCATGTCTTAAGTAGCACCTCGGCAGCCGGAGTTGGGCGAGCTCAGGAAGCCGCGCAGGCTGGACGCGAAGAGCTCGTTCTCTTCGTCCGGAATCTGCTCGTCCCAGGTTGTATGTAGCCGCCACAGGTTCTGCAGAATAATCTTCGATCGTATGGTGTAATGACTCAGCAATCCAAGTGGGTCGTAGATCGACATCACTGCGCTTAGTGCTTCCCGTTTGGTCGGTGCGCGAGTCCGTGTTGTTACTTCAGCTGGAACCCGGTTCATTGAGGTGTTGAAGCCCAGCTCGTCTCGTTCCGCGCTCCAGTACAGTCCCAGGATTTTGCTCTCGGGCCGTTCTCCCCCCAGTTGGTTGGGGGAGGTAGCGTGCAGCTCCGGGGGTACGTCGCGCAGCACTGTCTGGTCACTAGAGCTCCATCCTCTCAGCGTGAAGCCCGCGTGTGCATGTACCGCTCTCGTTTCATCGACCGCTCGCCGTGCTTCCTCTGCGCTCTCGTAGCTGGCCACCAGGTCATCCATGTAGTGACTCTCTTTTATGGCTTCTAGAGCCCGTGGGTACTCCTGTCCGTACACGTCCGCGTTGTAGTTACGGACGTAGTGGGCCATGTACGGGGAGCTCGCGGCGCCGAAGATCATGCTAGTCATTTTATACTTTCTCGGGTTCTGCTCTCGATCGTTGCCTCGCCACAGGAACTGTTGAGCTGGTTGGTCCTCCGCCCTTATCTTAATTCTTAGGAACATTTCCTGTACGTCCGCTGTGATGGCCACCCGTTTCTCTCGAAATCTAAACAGGATTCCCGGTAGCGACAGTAGTAGATCGGGTCCCTCCAGGAGTTCGTCGTTGAGACACACGCCGTTGCTCTTGGCCGCTGCGTCGAATACCAGCCTGTGTTTGCCGGGCTTGTTCGGGTTCTGTACGGCAAAGTGTGGCAGGTACCAACAGACGGCGCTCGTTCCCTCCGTCCCGTCGCATGGCGTCGCGTACCCCTTGCTCAAGAGGTTGTCGATCTGTCGGGAGTACTCAGCTGCGAACTCTGGGTCTGCGTCCATCTTCTGCTCGATCTTTTTCAACCGGCGTAACGCTTGCCCGTAGCTTGGAGGCATGGTGACGTCGTCTCGCCGCCACGGTAGTCCAACTTCGTACCCGGAGTCGATCTTCTGCGTCGTCCGTTTGACTATGTCGATGGCTCGCTGATCCGTCTCCTTGATCCTCGGCTTTCCTTGTATGCCGAGAGCGTCGATCTTGAAATGGGCCTCGACTAAGTCGTGGAGATCTTGGTCGCTGGCTCCTGCCGTTCGTGCGGGCTCGTAGACGTGAAGCACGTTCCCCTCTTGAAAGATGGCCTTGCGTGGTGCTGTTCCGTGCACCACCCATCCTAACTGGGTCCTCGATGCGGCCGGTTGATCGGGACGGCCGACTCGAAGTTCGCGGGATACGATGCATTCCCAGTGGTCTGTCCCCACCAGGAGCCCAGGTCGCGTCAGCTCGTAGCATACCTCTTCTGGCGTCAGGTCCTTCAGGTGCTCGTACTCCAGCAGGGTGTGAGGGATAGACTGTTGGTGCAGCTGGAGATTCTTGATCGTCCTCGCTCGGACCTTGTGGTGGTCGCCGCTCTTCAGCCCCCTGACGCGAAGGTCCACCAGCTTGCTCTTCATCTCTTGCTGCGACATGTTGACCCCGTTCAGGTGCAGAGGCTGCGTTGGTCCCTCGGCCCCGATGGTCGCTGCTAGTTCCTCGTCGATGAGAGTGATGGTCGCTCCTTCGTCCAGGAGAGCGTGGGTCTTCACCTCCCCCCGTGGTCCGGAGATGACGACAGGACACATCTTCAACAGAACCGCTCGCGGCCCGGCGACTGGTCGCGACGCCACGGACAGGACTGCTTCCTCCTTCGGTTCGGTTGCCTTCGGGTCTTCCCTCTTCGCCTCTCGCTCCTGGTGGAGGGTTGCATGATGCGGCCGGCGACACTGATTCACGCCGCATGCCTTCGCCTTGCAGTTCATGCGCCGGTGCTGTTTCTGAATGCATCTGAAACACATCTTCTTTTCTTTCAGGAAGTTCCACCACTCGTCCACCGTGAGCGCCTTGTACTTCGGACACTGCGTTAGGGTGTGAGCTTGACCGCACTTGGGGCACTTGTCCTTCTCCTCCTCCGTTCCCTCGACCGTGGTGAAGACACTCGCCTTCTTCTTCAATATCGTAGCGGGTCGGGTCTCTTTCTTCTGCTGTGCGGTGCTCGTGGATGGGGCGTAGGTGTACCGTAGCGCTCGGTCTGCTTCGCGCATCAAGAAACGAGACATCATGACGATCTCTGGCTCAGCTGTCCCCTCGTGGTCGTAGGCGTAGTCGCACCATCGTGATCGCAGGTGTGGGCTGAGTTTGTCCAGTACTTCCCGCGTCATCATGGGGTTGAACAGGTAACCTCTTCGATCGATCGTACTTAACACGCACGTAACATTCTGCAGCTTGATAGCGAAGGCGTTCAGCTCGGCTGCTGACGCACCAGGTTTCGGGAGTCTCCTTAGGTCTTCCAGGGCGCGGTCAATTATCACCTCCGGTCGGCCGAAGCACTGTTCGAGGGTCTTCATTATGACATCTGGATCGGTGGCCGTATGTAGGAGGGCGGCCACGGCGTCTCTCGCTTCCCCTTTGAGGCAACTCCTCAGCCTCTGGATGTTCTCCGCCGCCGATATCTGGTACATGTTGGTCGTGTCCCGTACAGCCGCTTTGAACGGCAGCCACTCGTTGCCCGCTCCGGAAAAGGTCGGTAGGTCGGTGTGCCGCGGCCTGGGTCTGGCCATCTTCTCCAGTGTGGCGGCCAGGTGCTCGATGCTGCTCTTCCTCGTTGGAGTTGGTGATCTACCCCGCGGTTCTTCAAAGCGTATCTGCTTAGGTTCCTCCCTTGCGTCCCGGGCCCCTTCCTCCCCCCGTGAGCTGATGGGGTTCGTCCTCAGCCACGCGTCCACTTTCTGATGGGGTTCCTCGCGCGGGTTCTGGGTTCCGGGTTCCTCTTGCACGCTTTCATCATCCTGTATTACAGCTACCTGAGTGGCCAACCGCTTTTTCACCAGGTCCGCTTCCAGTTCCAGTTCCTTCCTCCTTATTGCAGCCAGCTTCTCCGCTGCGTCCAGTTCCGCCATACGCAGCCGCGTCGCAATACTAGTCGTCGATCGTTGAGACCTGACGGATCGAGTCGGTGATCCCACTCTATGTTGCACCGTGACGTCCGTTGTTTGCAATCCGGATGGTCCTGCCGTACTGGTGGCCGCTAATCTAGAAAACGGCGACGCCGGAGGGTCCAGAGACAATCTTCTTAATCTCTCTCGTTCAATTAGCTCCGCTTCCCTGCGGCGCGCCTCTCTCTCTTCAATTTCGGCTGCGTCCGCCTGGCTTCTCGTGACCACCATTTTCCTGGTTCGCGACGGACGGTGTTTCGATACGACGACACTCGATGAGATTCTTAGCTCACTGCTTATTACCCGACGACACTACACGCCGTGATGATATACTAACGCGTCGATAGTTAAATATGATTACTTACGACGCGATTCTTCACTCTCTGCTTAGCCCACGACGACTCCACACGTCGTGATGATATTCTACACGTCGACACTTGAACGCAATTCTTGACTGTGCTCACCCCACGACGGCTCCACACGTCGTGATGATATTCTACACGTCGACACTTGAACGCAATTCTTGATTCTGCTCACCCCACGACGACTCCACACGTCGTGATGATATTCTACACGTCGACGCTTGAACGCAATTCTTGATTTCTGCTCACCCCACGACGGCTCCACACGTCGTGATGATGCTCTGCACTTTGCCGCCAACGCCGTTGATTCCTGAAACAGACGCTTCCCGCGCAGTGACGCCACGTGGCTATCTTCGCTCGGCGTCCCGACGCTATGACGTCACACCTCGCGGCGGCTTCTTGCTTCTTCGCGCCTTTTTCTTCGATGACGCTATGATGCCACGCCACGTAGTCGCTTACTGCTTGTTCGCGCCTTTTCTTCGATGACGCTATGACGCCACACCACACGGTCACTTCCTGATTCTTCGCGCCTTTTTCTTCGAGGACGCTATGACGCCACACCACACGCGCAGCGGTTTCTTCCTGTTCCCGCCTTTTTCTTCGAGGACGCTATGACGCCACTCACCGCGCAGCGGTTTCTTCCTGTTCCCGCCTTTTTCTTCGAGGACGCTATGACGCCACTCACCGCGCAGCGGTTTCTTCCTGTTCCCGCCTTTTTCTTCGAGGACGCTATGACGCCACTCACCGCGTGGCGATTCTTCACACGACACCTTCAGCGTGCCGATGCTCGAACCTCCTGCGTGGATTTCTCACTTGGCGTACCCACGCTATGACGTCACTCACCGCGCGGCGGTTTCTTCCTGTTCCCGCCTTTTCCTTCGAGGACGCTATGACGCCACTCACCGCGTGGCGATTCTTCACACGACACCTTCAGCGTGCCGATGCTCGAACCTCCTGCGTGGATTTCTCACTTGGCGTACCCACGCTATGACGTCACTCACCGCGCGGCGGTTTCTTCCTGTTCCCGCCTTTTCCTGGCGACGCTATGACGTCACACCACGCGGCTCCTCGACACGACGCGGTGTTGCTGGCTCGGCGATTGGCGTCCTGGTTCTGTTCTTGATGGCGACACTGGTACACTTACGTTTTTCTTTCTTCCACCGTTAACACTACTGAATTTCACGCACCCACACGCGATGAAAATTAACGGTTTTTTCTGGCGGCAGCCGGTCTCCTTTAATATGCTCCTTCCTGCAGGTTTCTTCGCAACGTGGCCGCGGGTTCTTCGATCTTGATTATCCGCCGCTCCGAAGGACCAAAAACTGAAGTGGACTGTATTGACTTGGGGTTTCTTCAAATAAAAAACTTCGTTCTTCTGTGGGTTGTTTTAATCGTGTGGAGCTGGAGACCGACTGCCTCGAGCCCATAGTTTCCCTTCTTATATACAATTTCATCAAGTTTCGCTAGACGCAGCTAACGACATCTACGGACGCGCAGTAATACGGAACTAATAGTCGAGCGAGCGTTAACCAATCATAATGCAGCTACTAGAAAATTACATTTTACTGTTCAATGTCGAATCTTTACCTCAACGGCGACCATTTGATTATTTTATATTTATTTGACTTTAAAATACGGACCCGTTGCGGAAAACTTACATAGGAAACTTACATAGTGCTCGCTCATATGCTAATTAGATTCTTATAAGAATTATTTCCATTATATAATTACTCTTTCTTCACACAATAGAACTTAACTAAACACTTATAAATCTGAACTACGCTTATAACTACACGGACGGTGTAGCTATTTGAATTTCTATTTAACTTACTTAGGTACACTTATAAACACATATACTACAGTTTCTTATTTACTTTAAACACTTTAGTCATAATGCAATCACTTATATACACATGCAGCTCGGCGTCCGTTACACTATCTGAAGGTTAAATAACGAAATGTCTCGAATTAGTTTCGTTTCTTGATCTAGTTTCATAGTTAACTACTATTTTGGCAATTGGGTTTATGAAGGAGCATCAACCAAGTCTTCGCAATATATGAGAAAAAAAATATCTATGATTTCATGCAAGTGCTCATACGCACGAACAACATGCGTCAACAGCAAAGCGACGTGATTTGGCGGTTGCCTTCGACGCGTCGGGGGCTGCCGTCTTCAACATGCCGCCCGTTAAAGATATGAATAGCACCGTACTCAATTACGTCGACGCGTCGATGGCTGTAGTCGCCTTTGCCGTTGATGCGTGGCGCTTGTGTGTATGCACACTTAGGCTTAGGGCTGCTGAGCACGAGTTTCTGGGTTCGATTCCCAGCTCGAGCAAAGTGTTATTGGGTTTTTCTCTCTGGAATTTCTCAGTAGTAGCCTAGAATCTGGAGTTGTGCCCGGTTGATGGCAATAGGCTCACCCTTAAAACATGGGACTTAAACATAACTGGCGAAATGTGGGTGTATTATAGGTAAATAGATGCCCAACCCCTTTCGAAAATAAGGCGTCATTTTATGTATAATGTGTGCTTTCAAAATCTAATTTAATAGCAAATGCAAACAAATAAGAAACCATACAAATAAAGTCTTTGGTTATTTTCTTAAGATTCGCAGATTCAGAAATCTTTGTTTGAAATAACATCCATCAAATAACTTTATCAGCATAACTTTTAAATACTTTCAAACACACGACGGTTTAGCATTACGTTCATCCTTAGATGTGCCAGGAGAGTTGGGGTTTCTCGCTTACGAGAATTTAGGTCAAACCACAGTCTGATCGATGCTTTAATCGTGTAAGTTCTGTTCTATACCACACGGAATTCCATCGTTGGCATGATGATACTCATGATTGAAATTTTTGATCCTTTGTTACTTATACCGTGTTAATAGCTTCTCAACTAGACAGGAGTTTTAAACGCAATTTCGAGTCGAAAAATTGATATACGATGAACGGTACTCTCGAGTGAGTGTTTAATTTTGTTTTATTCCACGTTCGTACGACACCAATAAAATGATATAGCAAGGAACGTTCATCGGCCCCTTTTTTCATTTTTCAATCATTCGGTAGGCGACTGAAAGATGGGCGAGTGAAAGATGGTCGAGTGCTGAAATCCAACATCGTTGGGGCGGACTTATTAGTCGATCCATTCGCTTTTTTCTGGCGAATTGACACTTTACTATACTTGCTGTAGGCGATTTGCACTAAATTAATTTATCTGTAGGACAGTGGCACGATTTAAATTTAATGTAATATAGTTATAAAAAATAGATACATGATACAGAAAAAGCCCACAGAAACTTATATATTATTTTAAGGTGTCATATCCGAACGTCCGTTTTGGGCGAGTGAATTCGTGAAAATCAATTAATAAGCCATCGCTCGAGCGGTTCACTGATGTATCCGTTTTTCAAGATTGATTCATTTTGTGTTCAAACGTTTCACTTCGAGTGAAATATGCCGAATGAAGCACAAAAATGAACAGCAAGTGAAGCGTCCGGTATCTGCTTCAGGTAGAAAATTTACAGTAATTTTGTCACTCCAGGTTTTCCTTGTCAACATTTTGTAAAGTCATAATTAAAGTCATTACAATACCTGCTTTTGTTTTACCGTGTTTAGTACGGTGCCCATCACTTCTGTGGACTTTTATTTGACTTCCTATAGTTTGGCCCTTCCAGACACGGACTGGTATTGTTAAACTGACATTAAGGCCACACATTCAGAAGAGAGAGATTCAGAATTCGAAATTCAGAAATTTGTTTCGGCATTTTTCTCAGTCAGTTAAGAAATGCCGCACCAAAATTTTTAAAATATTCACCGAGAAAATGTAGAACGATTCGGTATCTTAAATGATCTACTTATATAAATAAACATTTCATTCATACAACGAAAATATTCCTTAAGCCAGCGCTTTCTTTTGTAATATTTTCTGTTTTTCAATAAAAACAATAAGACTACATTCAGAAATCAGTCAACATTGTTACATTTCAATTCAGTACCGTTACAATAATATATTTAATAAAACTCAAAACAAAAGAACGAAACGAGTCACTGGAACTATATCAAATAGATTTATTCATTGATTTGTCGAGAATTGGGTGCAAATTCAATTTGGAGTATAATCAAGGAATGTCACTGCTGACACGTTGCTCGCCATTTTGGGTTGATAATACAGGAAAATTGTTGCTTTTCCTTCTTTCCTTTATGTGTATATTGTTTATTTTGCTGATGTAGGTACGGTATTTGGTAAATAAATGGATTTTATATAAGAAGATCAAAATTTATTCTGTTGGTGAAATGGGAAGTAAAATGTTTTTTGTATTTTGTGCCTTACGTGTGGTGGCCAAATAAAATGGAAACAAAGTTTGCGTTAATTTCATTTCCATTTTATAGCTCGAGGGCCAAAATAATTTATACTGACTGGCTGGGAAATACATGAAAACTTATTTAACCAGTCAATTACCGTAATTACAGACACAATCAAAAAACGATTGTGTCTATACCAAATGTGATATCTCAGGGACTTAGAGGTTAAATGTGCGCTTATTTAATTGGCTAAAGTGACAGTTGAGTGGCTCTTCTACAAAGCTTCAGTTACTAAACTGTAATTTTCAAAGAAATTTCAATTTGTCAATTTCTTTGAAGGCCAAATTATTTATAAAGATTTTATAGTTCAAGAAATCAATATTACTAAATGAAATAAGAGAATATCCCTCTGTTGGGTACAATTTTAAAAAAAAATCTATTTTGCGTATCACTTCATTTAATCTATAGGTACTTAATATTATAAAGCTGAAGTGTTTGTTTGTTTTGTTGAACGCGCTAATCTCTGAAAGTACACGTCTGAATTGAAAAATTCTTTTTGTGTTGTGTAACCCATTAATTGAGAAAAGCTATAGGCTATATAACATCACGCTACGGTCAAAATGAGCGGAGCAGAAAATGAAAAATGGATGAAAACTGGCAGGCGATTCGATGCGACGGGAAGGGGAGCGAAAATTTGACGCGGACGAAGTCGCGGGTAGAAGCTAGTTTAAAGTTTACAACAAAAATAACCAGACCGAAAATTTTAACCCATACTGGTTATTGCAATAACATTGATGACCAACATTTTAATGCACCACAGCGTAATGTAGCAAATATTTGAAAGCCGTTTGCGATGTTGCCAACTTTCGGAATGCACCAATGAGGTGTTCGATTTTCAAAAAAAAATAAAGCACCACCAACTACCCGGCAACATATTCGATAGCTTTCATATTGACTCACTCCCACGTACTAAGTACATATTATAACTTTCCTTACCACGACTGGGTATAAACGTAAGTACCTAACGTACGTAAGAACAATACGTAATACTTACCTCTTTCTTGGTCGAGATTTATTACGGTTCATCTGGATGAGTTAAGTGCTTTCCCAGATGTGCATTTTATTTACACACCATCCGGGCTACATTTGCAGAAAGAGGGTAGGAGAGAGATTTTTATTTTACTTGCAAATATTCGTGCCTTTTCTTGGCGATAATAGTGTTTATTTCTGTGTTTTCGGGATCATAACATTACGATTAATCATAAGTGGCCAGTGTGTTAATTAAATTTCTGTTTACAAACTCTAACGGTGAATTCATATTTATGTACGATTAGCTACTGTCCACGCCTTCGTCCGCGTCAAATTTTTGCTCCCCTAACCCTTCCCATCGCATCGAATTGCCTGCCAGTTTTCGTCTATGTTTCGCTGCTGATCCGCTTCTTTGTATCGTAGCGTGATGTTATATAGCCAAATATTTCAATAAATAGGCTACTCAATATAAAAATAGTTTTTCAATTCAGACCAGTAAGTAGTTCCTGAGATACAATACCGCGTGCAACCAAACAAACAAATAAACTCATCAGCTTTATAATATTAGTATAGATGTCGTTCTGTCTATTTAGTATGGTTATAATTTGCCTAGCCTTTTAACAACTATGTTGGGACGGCTTCAGGTTGGCTTCCTATCTAACCGGATGCTGCTAAATACCAATCTTTTACATGAATCGACTTCCAATCTTACCTCCACAATTCAGTAACTGGGAAACACTATACGCCTTGGCAAAACAAGTTGTCAGTCTTACGAGCTTCAGAAGACCCGTAACAACAGTCAAAGATTAATGAATTCCAGCCAAGACCATTGACCGGCCTGTTAGTCTAGTGGTTAGTGACCCTGACTGCTAAGACTGAGATCGTGGGTTCGATTCCCACCCAGGACAAATCTTAGTGCGATGAGCACAATCATTTGTTCTGTGTCTGGGTGTAATTTATCTATAATATGTATGTATTTAGAAATATATAAGTACGGTTATTAGTTGTCTGGTTGCCATAGTACCGGCTCTGCCTAGTTTGGGATCAGATAACGGTGTGTTGGTTGTCCTAAGATATTTATTATTTTTATTAGCTTTATGCGCTTTTCGATTCAACGAGGGGTCTTGGCAAGTAAGGGTGGTCACCCACCAATAGACGAGCCGCGGTAAGCATAGCTGAACATCATCGATCGATTCATGCAGCTATTATTACTAACCACAAGTAAAATGACGTTTTCAAGTTGAGTATGTTTTTATTGTAAACATCTTTTCATGTAGTAGAAGGATTTGTGGCTAAGTTATAATAGACGCATGTGTTGATCGTTCAGGTTAAGCTACGCTTGCCGCGGTTGGTTGGTGGATGGGTGACCATCTCTACATACGAAGACCCTTCCGTGCCTCGGAAAGCACGTTAAGCCGTTGGTCCCGGCTGTCTTTTGCAGATCTTAGACAGTCGTTACGGGTCCTCAGACGCCTGAAGGAATGACAACCAGTCTTACCAAGGGGTATCGTATTATCCAGTAACTGGATTGTGGAGGTCGGCAGTCGCTCCATGTAAAATGCTGGTTTTCAGCTGCAACCGGTTAGACCGGAAGCCGACCCCAATATAGTTAGGAAAAGGCTAGGTAGATAGGCAGATGATGAGCAATACCATAAATCACATTTAACGTACAGTCAGTGCCTTGCATTACCTGACCCCTCCTACTCAGAAGAAATAAGGAAAAGGGGTCAGGTAATGCAGGGCACTGACTGTACACAAAGCAATATACGTTGCGTTTAACACATTGTGCTCGTGAGGCCAGTTTGAAGTTCTAAACTCACTTCCTCTTTTCATATGAATAATAAATGAAGATCCGAAAGCCAGTTCCAAAGATGTGTGTCAATAAGGTTCGCGAGCTTGACACATTTTTAAAACTGGCCCAGTTGTAAAAGAGCAAGTTGGAAAAGCAATTGAACAAAGTATAAAAATAAAAATATTATGACTCATACATACCACCTAAATAACACCTCATTGCATAGAGTCACTGTAATCAGAGACCTTGGGGTACTATTGGATTGTAAACTTCACCTGGATCAACACATTGACAACATTGTTAGTAACGCGTTTCGCATGTATGGATTTGTGATGAGATGCATGACTGATTTTAAACGAACTCGCACTTTCATTCATTTATACAAATCTTTGGTTAGATCACAGTTGGAGTATGCTGTAATGGTATGGAACCCCTTGTACAAAAAATACATAGATAATCTTGAAATCGTTCAACATAAATTCCTTAAAGCCACACATTATCGTTGCTTCCGAAAAAAAACATCCTACGTTAATTTATTGAAATATTACAAATTAACTACTTTAAAGAATAGACGCATTTTTTTGGAAACTAAATTTCTTTATGACCTGTGTAATAACAAATATGACTGCTCAGAGTTAACAAACAAATTGTGCTATATAGTACCTAGAACGATTATGCGACGTGGAGTGCGAGGACGCCCGTTATTTGCAGTGTCTTCTACTCGCACCAACGCGGGGGTCCGCGCACCTCTACGACGTTTAGCAAATAATTATAATACCCTTTTTTCAGAGTTAGATTTATTTTCTTTGTCAGCTAACAAACTTCGCATTGATCTACTTAAAATGATCGAAAAAACGGAAGATTAGCCGTATTATCAATTATGTAAATGTTAGTATTATAAGAAAAATAATTATTTTTTGCATGTTTAATTAGTAGTGTTGTACTAGTGCTCTTCATTACATTTGAATATGTATCATGTGGATTACGTAGTTGGTTACGCACTGATATCCCTAGATTATAAGCTATTGTAACCATGTATAGTGTGTAACTGTTGGTTTTCCCTAACAAATAAAATAAAAAAATAAAATACCCACTAGGGTTGGCAATTGGCCAGAATTCAGTCTCTATTTGATTTAGCATTGTTGATTTGAAACTGAATTGTTAATGCTACGTGTTGACGCGTGACGTGGACATCAATTTGAAGTCTAATTGGCTGAATGTGATTGGTTTCAGCTTATGTGCTTTGTATTGTTTGTGTGATTTAGGATTTGGTTTAGCAAGTATTACAACGCTAAAAAGTCACTATACTTGAAGTGTCCGTATGTGATTGAATCGGGAATGAAGAGGGGAACTAAAGTAAGCGACATAGTCCGAAGAATTGCCTAACTTAAGTGGCAGTGGGCAGGGCACAGTGCTCGTAGCACAGATGGCCGATGTTATAAAATGTTCTGGAGTGGCAACCGCGTACCAGATGACGTATAGTCTCCAGTAGAATAGAAGGTATCCCACAAGGTGGTCCAATGACCTTGTGAAGGTTGCAGAAATCCGATGGATGTGGGAAGCACAGAACCGGTTAAATTGGTGGAGCTTGGAGGAGGCTTATGTCCAGCAGTGGACATCTTTCGGCTGAAATAATGACGATGCTAGCGAACTGTATTTTTGCCATTGTTTCGAGAATCTATTTGTGGGCAAAGATATTTATCTTTAGTTTCTAAGTATTGACTTGTAGAGACTTGTTGAGTATTTGCTTGATCGAGATTTATGTTTTCAAAGTCTTTGTCTTACTTTTGATAAATTATAACTGATCGTAGATTAAAGTCTGCCGTCTAGGTCGACAGGTAAACAATATTTGCCTTTCAAGTTTTAACATTATTTGCAAGCATTTATCAGTAAGGCTTAAAAGGGTTAGATACTATAACTTTCAGCCTCCTCTATCTAATAGACACTTTAATCAAATAAACTACATTGCTCAACAATAGCTTATTATCATTCAGAGCTAAGCAGTTCTATTAAACATCACGTTTGGCAAAGAAAGAAAAGGAAAGGAAAATCGTTTTTATCGTCACTGAAACACGTATTTGCACGTTTCATTACGACAGTAAAAATGTTTTTCGTAACTTTTGTAAAAATATGTTGACTCGAATTATACTACAACAAAATAATTTAAAAAATATGCTTGCCTTGTGTAAAAGTGAATAAAAAATTGAAGTAGAAAAAAATGTTCATAAAATAAGTAAGTAGGTATATTATAATATTTACTGTATAATTGATCCGACATCGCGCCAAAAGTGGAAAGCTGAAAACCGATCTTTTCAGCAAAGTGGGCGAACCTGCAAAGAATTGATCCAAGGAACCGTCCCCTGACTGCAAATGCTGACTCAGCCGTTTATAAGCTATGGTGGAATAAAGAAACTCACAAAAATAAAAAATAAAGCATAATACCTACCCCATTTTTTGGGCAGTCGTGTAAAAAATACTAGGTATGTAAAAAAAAGAATCATCAAAATCGGTTCACACAAAGTTCTGAAGTAAGAAACATAAAAAAACAAAATACAGTCGAATTGAGAACCTTCCCCTTTTTTAAGTCAATGAAAAAGACAGAGAGAGAGACAAAGACAACCCTAACATAATACTGAAAAGATGCTACATCCAATATTCCCAACATATCCTCAAGAACGCTTTCCACGTCGCGAAAGCAATTTCAAAATTACCGTCTTCGTAAGCGAAAAATATTTAAAGGTTATTCTGATTAACCTAAACACGATCGAAAGCTCAAAAGACGCCTGTGACAATTTAATTTGGTTGGCAAAGTAGATTTGGCACCAAGACTTGGCAGCGCCTATGGATTGACGTCGCCAGCTATTCTTTAGGCCGTAGACACACAGGTAGGCACCTCGCTAAGGTGTCTAGAGCTACGTTATGTGATCCTACCATGCTTCTAATATTATAATCGCGAAAGTTTGTATGTATGGGTGTACGGATGTTTGTTCCTCTTTCACGCAAAAATTACTGACCCAATTTATATGAAATTTGGCACACAGATTTTTTATAACCTGGAATAAATCATAGAGTACTTTTTAAGCAGGTAGTATGTTCCCGCGGGATAATTTCCGACCTCCACGCGGGCGAATCCGCTGGCAAAAGTTAGTAATATTATAAATGTGAAAGTTTGTTAATCTGGATGTATGTTTGTTACTCAATCACGTAAAAAAAGGGCTAAACAGACTTCAATGAATTTGGCAAACCGATAGTACCTGTATTAATACATGGGATACTTTTATCCCGATAATAAATTCCCGTGAAATTATATCTGTTCTCCACGCTGTTAAAATCCGCTTGCAAAAGCAATGGCTAGATTGTTGCGATGCAAACCTAGTCCTACAACTGTTATCTTTCCGGCCGTCTTGGATTGCTGTCCCACCTGAGTTTGAGAATGAGAGAAGACATACATGACACACACTGATACATCACACCAGTGTTTGCACACCCTTTTACACTGTAATATCACATAGGTCAATGGTTATTTCTCGGTGTAATTGTTACTATTGCAATAGCCACAGTAAAGTGACTCACTAAATCTATTTCGTCTCTAAGTTAGTCTTAAGATGGTGGACGTATACATAGGTAATTATTTTAACAGTATTTCAACATTACAAGATCATGCATAAAATTATCTTTTTTGGTAGAAATTGGTGACCCTCAGATAATCAAAATACAGAATGCAATTGAAAATTCAAGTACATTACCTTGGACCAACTGCGTAACATATTATTAATCAGAATCCATTGTTCATGTGTTCGACAACTTTTTCTGCTCAACAAAATACTCGTAAAAAACGCAATGAATATTGCATTCTTACTGTTAGTGTTTTACGCAAATATTCCGCTAGTTGTAGCAAGACACTACACGATTCGACCTTTACTACTTTCACGCACCTACTAGTGCGTCTTCAGTCTTACACATTGGCTACGCAAATTGCTAGATTTGCTACGTTTTATCTTGACAGCTTTCCCTTTACTTCAATATTGTAAATGCTGATTCGTTTCTTTCATTAAAGTCAACCAAGATGGATTGGCATTTGTTTTGAGTTATTTGTTTTATTTTTGACTAATTGTGAAGTTTTGTTTTGTTTGGTTGTCATCAGCTCATTGATTTTCGCTTTAAAGCAGTTTTATTGTTTTCAAAACCAATAAATACGGAGTCATTGTTTTTTTTTTTTGGATGGGAAATCATCAAATGACTTCTCCCGCTCTGGGCGAAGCGGGAGGGCGTGTCAGACTTTTACTGACTAAAACCCACCCGTGTTCCATCAGTTGCCCATGTGCCAGGGTCACGGTTTCTCTTTCGAACAATCACGCGACCCCGGCAGGCATCGGTCCTAGCAGAGAGTCATTGTTACACAATTTATCCGATCCGCCTTTTATTTGGATAATTCAACTCCCTTCATTGTGTTATTTACGTTGTTCCGCAAACACATTCTTTAAAAATATGAAGGAATTTCTTTCAAAAATATGTACAGAATTAAAACGGTATTTATGTTAGACATTTCTTTGATTACTTTCACACTAGTACTTTCTGAGAATTCAATGCAATGCAAGGAAAACTTCTTGAGGAAACTGGCATGTTGTGGAACCAAAAATTCGAGGACGTGTGATATCTACCAACCCGCATTGGGCCCGCGTGGTCTATTACGGCCCACGCACTCTCACCGAAAGGAAGCCCTAGTCACAGCAGTGGGAAATTTACAGGCTGGTTATGTATTCAGAAGACAACAGACCACAAAGGTCCACTTAGCAACCAAATTCAATTAAGACTTTAGATTTAAATTCTAAATTATTGAGAAAATATGTAAAAGTAAAATCGAAACAGAATTATTATTAAACCTTAGCTAGCTATTTTATAAAAAAAAAATGCTGAAAAGCGAAGCAATTTGTGTCAATTTTGAAACATTTTTGTGTAAATGTGAACATTTGTTGCTGGCTGTAAGAATTTTATACAAAATGACTCATCGTCATCTTTGCGTTATCCCGGTTGCATTCTTTCGGAGCCCAAGGTCCGCTTTCCTTCTTTAAACTCTACACTTCGGACGGTCTTTTTCATCCCTTATCTGGGGAGTCTGTTGCTACGACATCATTCCAGCATATTTTGTGTCTTCCCCCTTTTTTTTTTTTCAGGATGGGAAATCATCAAATGGCTTCTCCCGCTCTGGGCGGAGCGGGAGGGCGTGTCAGACTTTTACTGACTAAAACCCACCCGTGTTCCATCAGTTGCCCATGTGCCAGGGTCACGGTATCTCTTTCGAACAATCACGCGACCCCGGCAGGCATCGGTCCTAGTAGACCCCTACACTGCTGCTGACATCTCTTTGAGGCGCGCGTGGAACACTGCGCGCCGTCGACCCGAGCTTGGTCCTTACCGGGCGGCGAGCTACCCATTGCTCGCCACCCGCAAGCTCGCGCCTACGGTGGCCGGGAGTCCGCAATCGACTCCCGACGCCCGGGGCGTCTCCTCCTGCGGCGGCTAGGGACGTGAGGGCGCAGAGATTGCCACTCCTTCACGCGCCCCGCCTCCTCCTTCGCGAGCATTACTGCTTCGCAGAAGGAGATGATGGCTTCCCATTCCCTCTCGCTCCGTACCATGGCTCGCACCAGGGCCGGACGCGAGAGGTCGCCGCCGCCGATCGCCTCCACGAGGACACGGCGGGCCTCCGCCCAGGCTGGGCACACCTCCACCGTATGCTCCACCGTGTCCTCCAGACGATCCTCGCAATGGAAACACCCGGACGTATCCTCCCGCTTTATCCTGAACAGGAACCCACCGAAGCACCCATACCCGGTGAGAACCTGCGTCAGGCGGAAAGTGAGGACGCCGTGGCGCCTCTCTATCCACTCCTCAAAGAGGGGACTTACCGCCGCAATTGTGGCGTGCCCAGCACTGGGTTGCGACAATCGTACCTGCCATGTCGCCATGAGATCACACCGGACTTCCCCCTTTCTACCGGGGCCCAGTGGAGGCAGCATGGCCAGGCATTTGTTCCCCACATAATTTTCCGGTATCCATACAAATTGTATACAAGTGTCTACCTGTATAAAACGAATAGCACAAAATTGGTGTTCAAACAAAATATAAACAAACAAAGAAAAAGGCTTCAAACAAATACATAATATTTCCACCGATAACTATAAATCTCAAGCGTAATTAAGTTAACTTATTCCAGTTGACTTGAAGAATCTATTGTTACTCGTCGACTTGTAACAATATTATTATAAGTAAATATTCACGTTATTTCTCTCAGCCTTTACTGAGCAAATATTTTTCTCTATTATGATTATTGCACGGACTATTTTTGTCTTTCAACACAGTCTTTTCGTCGCTGTCTGGCACTTAGATTTTAATACGCTTATAAATATGCTGTATTTGTGTCAATCTATGTCTCTAATGGAATCTTTGAACGTGATTTTCAACCACATTAAAACATCACATCAAATTAAAATTAAGCACACTTATTGGTTTAAAATAGTAAAAATATTTTTATCCTAAAAACATGGGGTCCTTAATGTCAATTGATTTCAATATTTTCTTGACAGATATGGTTAAATTAGTCATAACGAAAATCTTTAAAAAATACCCCGCAACTCGACTCTAACCAAGCAAGCATCTATGCAAAACGTTTCAATCACGATAAAATTCTCTAAGTTATTCGCAATTTATACCTAACAAAGTTTTCTAAGTCAGAAGTATAGAATTTCCACCATTACACCGAGCAAATAGACTACAGACGTTCTAAACTTAAATCATAAAAAAAAAACTGGTAGCAGCAAAACTGACGATTATCAATTTCAGCCAGACTGTTTTAAAAATAAAACAAAGCTCCAACAAAAATCTTTAACCTCAATTTCGTTCCCAGGTACCACAACAGCAGAATGATAAACTATGACGCGGAGCGAGGCATCAACGTCACAACAGACCCGGTGCAGCGTCTATCAGACCTGCTCATCCCGGCGGCCAGCGTGGCTCATGCTGGCAACTACACGTGTGTGCCGAATAACGCGGTTCCTGCTAGTATATACGTCCATATTTTTAATGGTAAGCCGTAGATTATTTTTCTAGTCATAGTAGATAACAAAAGTTCAAATTATGTTTGTTCCACATTCTGCTACATAAACACTTCTCAGTGAAGCAGTCCTAAGATCATCAAGTGCAGTCCCATAACATACCTATCTGACATAATTATTTGACAACCGATTCAACTGGAATTACCAGATGGAATCTGTTTGCAGCAAGCTACGTGCAATACTCACCAAGTTTTCCATCATAAAGCGTAATATACCGTACAGAACCCTCCTTCAAATGTACACTGCTCTTGCTGAGTCGATAATTTCCTATGGTCTCACCAGTTACGGACGCACATTTAAAACTTACCTGGACAAAATTCACTATCTTCAAACACGTTTGCTGAAAATGGTAGTACCAATCTATGTAAAAAATAAATACCAAGTAGTCCAGTCAAATTAGTCCTTAAAATAGAAGTAAGGTTACAATAATTCCCATAGAGCTAAAAATTGGTATGAACGTTCAGAATACTATTATAAACGAATTGTGGAAAGTCCCCATCAATCCCCCTTGTGCAATTTTTTTTATTGATGGTGAAAGTTTGCAAAAATGGGTTTTTCGCGTTTTCCAGCTATACGGTGAGTTTTACAGCAAAAATAGTTCAGACAAAAATTGTAGATCATCCGATTCTCTACAAAAAATGTTTCTACACTTTTTTCATAACTATTATCATTTCCGTGATATAGCGGTTGAAAGAATTGAAAAAAATATTTTATTCGTAATATGCACGTTAATGGACTTTTATATATATTTTTGAACCGTTATATGAGTAAACATATGAGTCCCTATATCTTATACACACAAATTATAAAATTCTTAGAATATAAATGAACGTCAAAAATTCCGCCCCCATTCTCATTTAGTCGCATGGCCTTGAGTAACATCTGTCTTCCATTCAATTGTCAGCGTGGCGATGCTAGTATACCTGCTCCGTTTCAAAGGTCTCATACTCAACAAAATACTGTTAGTCGTAAGCATTCCTTCGTAGTGACAACTCGTGGCTATCGCTTATATTTTGTAACGAAGTTTGTGCATTTTACAGTTTAAAAAAAAAAATGTCGCAATTCTGCTTTATTTGTAGTCAACTTTTGACTGAAAGTGGAGTTGTTACTGTTGATCACGGCATGAAAGCATTAATTGATGCAAGTATTAAAAGAGGTGATGATTTTTCGGAGTACCTGAAAGACCAGGCATCTGTAAAAATTCATGTGCAGTGTCGAAAAAATTATACTCGAAAAAGTAGCATTGATGCCGTGAAAAGACGGTGCCAAGAAGAAGAAGCTTGAAGAAATATCCTCCTGTAAAACGTTGGTAAACATCAGGATCCATACAGTTTTTTAATTGTAGCATATCTTGTAGATATAAGTGTGCAGATTTAGCATAAGAGAAATGTCCCGACGCGTGAAAGTAAGGAAGCATTTCTTTAACGCTGTCCAAATGAGCTTGCCAATCTCCCGTACGTTCAGCTCTTATAAACTCCTTTGCAATCGACACCATATCAAAATATTGATTCCATAATTTTGCGGTAGGTCCTCGTTTTTCATATTATTTTAGTTTTTCATTAAACTGATTCAGTAATGCTCCAGATGTTTGATTATCATGTTTAACATCATTATATGAAATAATATTATCTATTACATTTTTCGCAGTTATCATCAGATTTTCATCAATGGCGTATCAATATCAAGTTCTTTAAATATTATTATTGTTAAAGCTAACTGAAGTAATGTATGAGCTCGAATAGCTCTCGCGTATGCATGACCGTTGAGCATTTTATCTAATGACCCAGGTGCATAAATCAAAGAAAGTATTTCTTGTATGCCGCTTCCTTGCATGATGTAACCAATCGCTCCAAGAAATGACATAATTAAATGAAATCGTCCGAGCCTGATTATGATTTTCGATAATTCAGACCCTTCAGGTGCAGCTAAGACGATTTCTCGAGCTTTTGCATACAGAGGCTGATCAAAAGTAACAATGCATACATCATGACCATAACGTTTTGCATTTTCTGAAGCACAAAGTAAAGTGGTGTATATAGTATTGTAATTACTAGCTGGTTGAGGAATAAATGGCAAAAATGAAATTTTTGATGTTGAAAAATTCACAATATTACTTGTAAGCGCCAAGCACACTACCTCATAGGTGGTGTGGAAACGTGTGCATATTACGAATAAAATATTTTTTTTCAATTCTTTCAACCGCTATATCACGGAAATGGCAATACTTATGAAAAAAGTGTAGAAACATTTTTTGTAGAAAATCGGATGATCTACAATTTTTGTCTGAACTATTTTTGCTGTAAAACTCACCGTTTAGCTGGAAAACGCGAAAAACCCATTTTTGCAAACTTTCACCATCAATAAAAAAAATTGCACAAGGGGGATTGATGGGGACTTTTCACAATTCGTTTATAATAGTATTCTGAACATTCATACCAATTTTTAGCTCTATGGGAATTATTGTAACCTTCAAAGTCTTATTTGACTGGACTAAAGACAATAACATAGGATTATTTAAACATTGCAAATTATTACCCGTTCTAGCGCGAACTGAGTATCTGTTCCTTATAGAACGTTTTGATAACAAAGATATCCAAATTCCCGCTATCCTATAGCTTGTCGTGTATTTACATCATATTTAATATGATGTAAATACACGACAAGCTAAATTAAAGTCACTTCAAGTGCAACGCAAAAATAACTATTACGGCAGGCGTTCCGCTTCATTCACAATACCCAATTTACTTAACAAAATACCTGTAGACATTAGAGACTCAATGAACAGTAAAAACATAAAGCGTAAGCTTAATGAACATTATCTTAACTCAATCATAACTTAACTGGCAAGAGCACGTTGATCAAATCTCAGGCAATGGCATTCTAGGACAGACCTCTGAGGTCTAATTGTATGCTTTGTAAAATATAAGGAACATTTATTTTATAAAAAAGTACACAGGACTCTGGTCATGAAAGAAAAATAAAGAAAATACGTTTATCTGCGATAAACACGACTAGAATAGAAAAACTGGGTGAAAACATGCGTCACATCCACGCAAAACGGCCATCGCTCAGCATAATCCACGAACCTATGCCCCAGTGCTGGTTTTCAGCAAGATAGTAGGTTGCTGTGTGCCAATAGGCTCCTAAGGAGTTTAATGGGAAATTCTCCCATCAAACTCCTCAGGAGCCTTACGAGATGATTTACCAAAGAACGTGTATAATACATCAACTTTTATCTGTAAACAGAATTTTTAGTACTAACTCCTACGTTTTTAACTTCAGAAATAGTAATGTTGCGTACAAACTATCAGGCTTAAACCCTTGGAGATGTTGCTAAATCGTTGCTTAGTGTTTTTCACTGTCGAAAAAAGAAGTATTGTAAAAAAAAACATACTTCTATGCCCAGTGATTTACGCCCCGCGTTCTCTGTTAGTGAATTTAACACGTTTTTTTTGTTATTTCGTACGTTTATTAGGTTGATCGGTTGTCATGCTATCTAGAGAAATGAGGAACATTATGGTGAGGAAAGTTTTGACTATGATTCTTTATGAGTACCAGAATAATCGATGAATAATGTGGAAGATGATATGACTATAAAAGAGGCGACGATGGAGATACCGGCTGAAATAGATGTATAGGAGAAGAATACATGTTGCTCCAAATAAATTAGGGTAAAAGCAGAAGGATGTTTATTATTGTGTTACTTGCAATTTGAACATTGAAAAGTTTCGTTTAACTTCGAAACAAGTCGGGCAAAATGGATACAAACAGGGAGTAAACAATAACATATTATACAATCATGAATATTTCATCGAAGATACAAAATCTAGTGTTGTTCTTATTTAAAGGACTGTCAGTGGAGTGTCTTGCCCGTTTTTCTCCAAATGTACGTACTACGCTTTGTCATGGGCAGCTGACTTTATTTTTCTGACTGACCAAAAATTCAACAGTGCCTGTAATTACTTATTTGGATTCTTTGAGTTTGAGACATGGAAAACATTAGTAATTAAGATAGTACAACAATCAAAAGAGTATAAAAAAATCTTTATTTTTATAATAAACTAGATTTGCCCGCGACGAAGTCCCCGTCAAATTTTCGCTCCCCTTTCCGTCGCATCCTTTAATTAATTAGAACATGTTACGGTTCTATCTTTTATAGTTAAGGCGGCGTACGCCAAATAAGGATTTTTTTTGGATGTTTTTTACATAAATACTGTGATTCTTTGATAAAAGTAGTTTTTTTTTTACTTCAAAGTCAAATTGATCCGATTCGCCTTGGTCCACCCTAGCTTTCAAATGGTGAAAGAATTTTTAAAATCGGTCCAGTAGTTTTTGAGTTTATCCATTACAAACAAACAAAAATACAAATTTTTCCTGTTCATAATATTAGTGTAGATTATATATTATTGTTCTGGTTAATATCAAAACCAATTAAAGAAAGAGGTAATTATAATATACGATCACCATCTCAATTTAGTTGTGAAGACGACTGATGGAGGTTTCCGGTGACTGGGACCGCAATTAACTAGGACCGCGGTCCCAGTCACCGGATCCATAAAAATTAAATAATTTTCTTCCGGTGACTGGGACCACTCATAGGTAACTTAAAAAAATCTACTATACAAGCCAAAATCGGTACAGTCAAACGAAAAAATTTCTAAATTATTTATATGAATATCATTGACTCGTTCTAGACATGACTTTATCCTATGCGCTTAGTAATATATTAAGTTAGCCCGATTTTACATAATTTACACATGCAGGTAAACACACACAAAGGCAATAGTATTGTATGATTGTATATTACTATCCCTTTCTAACTCGAGTCCGTTTTGCCTGTCGATTTCAAGGTCAGGTAGCTCTTTTGTTATAAACGGGAAATTTTGCACCACCCGATGACTGGCTAGGCCAATCACTAACAAGAAGTTTATCAGTTTAAGAAAGTCAAGTTTTTCATCATACACTTTTGTATTAGATCATTGTATGTAAGCACAAATACACTGCGCTGAATTGCTTGAAAAAAGACTTCATTTAATAGTCTTCAGGTATGTAAAACAATTTTTTATTAACTTATTTATAAACAAAACAAGCTAATAAGGGGGTTAAACAACGTGCTTACAAATATTTTTACTTTAAATTGCTTCTCATCTTTGATGAGACTTTTTAAAATCACAAAAAAATTGTCATCTATTAAGATTATCTGCTAGTATTTTTAGTTCAATCATATAATACATTAGAATAAAATAATAAAGTAAGCTTAATATATAAGGTGTATCTATTCATACACGAAATATTTTAAGAGGTACACCTGTAGGTGGTAAAGAAGCTACAGCAACGAAAAAAAAATTGTTTAAATGTATTTTTTTTTTCAAAATTTAATAGTTATAAATAATTTGACGCACACAAGAAATACTGGCTCCTTCTTATTTTTTACGGCCCGAGACACCGCCGCCATGCTAGTGCCGTCCGGTCGCCGCCCTCGCAGCGTCAGGCGGGCCATACATAGAATTTGGAGTAAAGGTTTTATGCAAAACGTCTCAAGCAGATTCAAAATTATAATAATTACGAAAATTCAAAAACGCTTAGATAAAAAAATTCTTTTTGTTTCTATAGCTTCTTTACCACCTACAGGTGTACCTCTTAAAATATTTCGTGTATGAATAGATACACCTTAAATACACATAAATTAAAAAAAAAACCCTTATGAACTTAACTAAAAGTACCTGATAGTTAATATTTTTTTTTCGATTTTAGAATTATCAAAATGGATGAAAAAAGTCCTTCAACTTCACGTTGTGAACAGTCGTTTTATATTGATGTCACACAAAGAGGACGCGAACTTTTGCGAAGAGCTGGCTATGAATTTATTCTTAAAAGAATAAACAAAGATGGCTCAAAACACTGGTGATGTGCAAGAAAAAGTGTTTGCAACGCGACAATAAAAATCAGAGTCGATGCGATGACTATTTTGAATGAAAATGCTCATTGTCATGAACCTATTGATTTCGCGAAGGATAAAGTGAACCGCCAAATACAAAAATGTGTAGAAGATGTTAAAAGGACTTAAATATCCCTGTTGCGCAAGAGTTTGAAAATAATTGGAAGTTTGATGTACATTTGTTTGACTGTACATTATTTGATTTCAGTTATCATTTATAAGTGGTCCCAGTCGCCGGCAGAAAATTATTTATTTTTTATGGATCCGGCGACTGGGACCGCGGTCTTAGTTAATTGCGGTCCCAGTCGCCGGAAACCTCGACTGATGTTGCCATAAAACTAAATGTTAGGTTAGGATACATTTTCATTTGTCCTAAACATGAGTACACTCACATGATATGCAAGACGTAACATTAAATTAAATAAAAAATATTATACCTTTATCCATTACTCTAAGAAATTTAGATTTCAAAATAGAACCTAAAAAATATAATATCCTAAAGCATAGTGTCATCATGTCTTTAAATAAAATGTGTACAGCCAATTAAATGTCAATGTGAATAAGAAAAAAATCTAGATATTCCGAATAAGTGGCAAGTCCTATAATGAAGATCATATCTTAAATGATGAAGGTGAAATGAAGGAAGACTTAAATTGCATTGAAAAAGTATTAAAGTACGCAAAGAGCCAATAAAGTAACCTTCGATGAAAACAGAAAAAGAACAAAAGTGATGGAACCTTGGTCTGAAAAAAACTTGGCGCTAGGCCAAGGCAAGAGGAAAAAAATATTGTACAGTCCGCCTCTAGGTGATCAAGATCTAGATATTTCATGAATGTATAACCTACTTTTATCAAGCAATCGAATTTTGTAATACTACTTATGGTAAAAGTAGAACTTTAGTAAATATTGAATCATTATCTGCCTAGCCTTTTCCCATCTATGTTGGGGTCGGCTTCCAGTCTAACCGGATGCAGCTGGGTACCAGTATATTACATGGAGCGATTGCCTATCTGACCTCCACAACCCAGTTACTGGGTAATACGATATCCCTTAGTAAGACTGGTTGTCAGACTTTCGGGCTTCTGACGACCCGTAACGACTGTCCAAGATCTATGAAAGACAGCCGGGACCAACGGCTTAACGTGCTTTCCGAGGCACGAAAGGGTCTTGGTATGTAAAGATGGTCACCCATCCACGGAAAAACCCCGGCAAGCGTAGCTTAACCTGAACTATGAACCCATGCAACAGTTATGTAAGCCACAAGCCCTTTAGTACAAATTGAATGAAAAGTCTTAAAAAAGATTCTATCCTATTTCGCAGGAATACTTGATGATGTTTCCGTTTCTCGTATAAGTAAGATAAATTTTGCGATAGAATATCATCATCATTATCATCAATCTCCTGCGCTTATCCCAACTTATTTGGGGTCAGCGCAACATGCCTTTTTCTTCCACATTTCTCGATTAGTTGTCATCTCGGTATATAAGGTGTATCTATTCATACACGAAATATTTTAAGGGGTACTCCTGTAGGTGGTAAAGAAGCTATAGCAACGAAAAAAAAATTTTTCTAAGCGTTTTTTTTTTTAATTTAATATTTATAATTTTTTTGACGCACATAAGAAATACTGGTTCCTTCTTATTTTTTACGGCCCGAGACACCGCGGCCATGCTCGTGCCGTCCGGTCGTCGCCCTCGCAGCGTTTGGCGGGCCATTCATAGAATTTGTAGTAAAGGTTATATGCAAAACGTCTCAAGTAGTTTTAAAATTATAATAATTACGAAAGTTCAAAAACGCTTACATAAAAATTTTCTTTTTGCTTCTATAGCTTCTTTAACACCTACAGGTGTACCTCTTAAAATATTTCGTGTATGAATAGATAAAAATAAATAGATATAAACATAAAATGGGAAATACACTACCAAGTATAGCTAATCTGTATATCGCCGAGCGGTGTTTAATGTCAAGATACACTGACATTTTTATCGTCTTACAATAGCAGCCCACTTCATGTATCCAATGACTACTACACATCCATAAGAAAAGAAATGAACATTTGAATAACTAAAAAACTAAAACTATTATTCATTATGATGACGCCTGGCGTAGTTTGAAAGATATTTTGCCTCATGGAAAATGGAGATGAGATGATCTAGTCGACTTGTGTGCTGGGTACATACCTAATGTTCTGTATCGTCTGATACGTAAACATTATTAACAGGGTGTTGCATAATTCTAATGCATTATTTATTTTTCTTAGTACCTATTATCTGAATGGTAACAATTTTTAATCACGCCTAGAGGTATATTATGTCGGATACATTTTTTTTTTTTTTTTTTTTACAACTATCACACAACGCCATCTAGTCCCAAGCTAAGCAGAGCTTGTGTTATGGGTACTAGACAACTGATAAACATACTTATATATTTCTAAATACATACATATTATAGATAAATTACACCCAGACACAGAACAAATGATCGTGCTCAGCACACAAACATTTGTCCTGGGTGGGAATCGAACCCACGACCTCCGGCATAGCAGTCAGGGTCACTAACCACTAGACCAACAGGCCTGTCAAAACATTGAGTGGACAACCTTTGTAAGACGACTAAAATTCAGTACGAATATAAAGTCAATACTTACGTTTCATAAATATTTAAACACTTCTTCGATATCACCAAGAATATTCAACACAAAAATTTGGACCTATATATACAATTTGAAACCAGCAGTGGCCCAATGGTAACAGCCGCAACATACAAGTTGTAGGTCGTAGGATCGAACCCAGATGGAGCAAAATATTTTGTCACCACTGCTCTCTAAACGGTGAAAGAAAATCACCGTGAGGAAAGTGGCATGTTCTAGAAATAACATAAACATATGACATTTATCAACATGCACTGGGCAAGCGTAGTGGATTATGACCCACTCCCTCTCACATAAAGGAAGCCTATGTCCGCAATGGGAGCATTATAGGCATGATTATTATATACAAATTATTTTGCAAAACCAACCACTTGATACTATACCAGAAAAACAGCGTTCTACGTACTAGGGTCGATGGTATATTTTTAATTTCAAACAATTAAAGCGAGGCCCCAGAAAGCGTTAATGAAACTACAAAGAAGAAAAAACAAGGTGAACGAAATTCTCGCCCCGTTTCGCAGCCGACAAAATTAAGCTCCCACGAATAAATTGTAATACTTTGGCCACGGCTAATTTGAGAAGGGTCGGTATAATATAATATCAGAAAGGTCGAATATCCTCTAAAAGTTAAGAAAAATGACAAAACGAATATATGAAAGTATTTGAACCCGTTAAAAGCTGTAATTTAATGTGAAACATTATACCAATGTGGAAGCCAGAAGCTATAATTTTCCTTTGTAAAATACTTAATGTATTCTGCCAAACCGAATTAGAAAAGATTATCCTTAAATAGGGGATAATGTCTATGTTCGTGACATAATAAACTCTGAATTACTTACTTAAATTTTTGTTGAATTTTTTGTAATCTATTTTTGTGATTCGCAAATATAGGCTTTGCGTCTATTTTGTTTATTATTAACACAACACCACGCCCGTATAATTATCCCCGCACCACCGCCCACATTTTGTAAGATTGGATTAATTGCAAAACTTTTTTATCTATGACTGATTTCTGCCCGTGACTTTGTTCGCGAGAAAATTCTTGTTTTAATCAAAAAAATATCATCTGCTTAGCTTCGCGATTAGTGAAAAAAAAATCTAAATAGCATGAGACGTTCTGTAGATAACTCCCTGCATACAGATTTAAAAATTTTACCTCCTTTTAATCGTATAGATTGTTGCATAACGATTGCAGTGCGAGAGAAAGAAAACCAGAGCTAACCATGATCGACAGCATCATTCCCTTTTCAAACTGCAATCATTATTTTCAATGTACGTAAACTCTCAATTTTATTTATTTGCAATATTAAGTTAAGATCTTTCCATAAAGCCGACGAAAGTCTTAAAATCTATTGCCCACTCATCTAATAAAGCCTTTATGTAGCCTCTAACATTCCTAAGAATAAATTCATAAGAAAATATTGAAAGAAGATTTAATATTCCATCCATCAAATAGGCTTATTTACCATTCTAATAACACAAATTCTTCTCGCAAACCCAGCTTATGAGCAAACTCCAAACATACCCCTATCAAAGGTCTACCTCTAACTATTCAATTTGAATCGAGGGAAATGGTTGAGCGAGTCAAAAAGAGGTGATCTGAACCACTATCAAAATTGTTACAGAAGGCTAGCTGCATATGCGTGCATATAATCAGTGGTAATGTTCCCACAGATATCTTCTCCATGTAATGGAGTGGGCTATAATCCTCCACGGGGATCCAGTGCGAGATGGTGAATGTCATATGACTTGGAATTTTATGATGATATTTTTTTTCACTGTTTGAGAGCAGTGGTGATGAAATTTAATTTCCCTCTTTTTAATTATAAAATCGCTGGCTGGGTTCTACCTCACAACTGTAAGTCAGGGACGATACTACTGGACTGGCACCTACACGTAGATGCCACGTAGAGGATACAATCCCGGGATCCCGACCGTTTTCTGGCCCCGAAAATCCCGGGACTGTACTTGGCTAATCCCGGGATTTTCAGGATTGCCACAAACAAGTCTAATTTGTATCCCGTAGTCCGTTGCGCCTTGACAATAACCTTGCTTAGATTATATGAATAGCATTTATTACATAACGACAAAAAGCAACCCTTAGATACGCCGTCATACGATACACAGTACACACTAAACAGGTTTCACCAACTTAGAAGGGACTTAAAGGAAAAGTTACAGCTGGAAATTAACAAGAGTATGAAATCCCCAGATCCTGAAGTACAAGTACAAAATGAATTGGGGTTGGCAAATATTGTAGTATTAGACGTGAAATGAGCCTGTTCAAAAATGGAGGAGTTCGTGGATGTCACTTAGAAACAGCATATAAGTATCTACACGTATTGTCTATTCCTCCAACCAGCGTAGAACCTGAGCGAGTGTTTTCAGCTGCTGCTTATGTTGGCAATAAACTACGAAGCAGGCTTGGAGGTCAACGATTAGATGCTTTGATATTTTTCTGCGATTATATTTTCGAAATTTTAAATATATATATTTTTTTTGTTTTGTCTTTTTGATTTCTTACAAAGGTATAGTTTTTTTTTTTTTTTTTTTGTCTTTATCTTTTCTTATTATATTGTGATTTTTGTTGTGCAAATACATTAAAAAGTTTTTTTTTTAAATTATTAAAGTTGTTTTTCATTTTAGCCCAATTAGAAACCACATAGTCTAATCCCGGGATAGGCCCGGCATTCCGGGATTACGCTTCAAAAATCCCGTAATCCCGGGATTGAAAAACAAGCTCGGGATTGTATCCTCTAGTGCCACGTGACACCCATTAAAATAGGCGCACGCGGTCATTGACGCGTACGTACTGTGACCTAACGAAATCCTAGGCATGAGTGCGCTTGTACTCGATGTACGTGAGGCGTATCTATGAGTGCGTGCGTTTTCGCTTGTTGAACAAAGTCGGTTTTCTGTGCCTATCTATTATACTGTGTTCGGGTGGAGGAGAGTCAATCAGGCGATCATTGGTGCGTGAATATTTCGAACATCTCAATGGGCTTACGCACTGCGCCTCAGAATTATGGCTCATGTGTTTTTTAGCATTCTCTCATAATTTAAACCAGATTTTCAAAGTAAGTATAATAAAATTAAATTGTGAATATAAGTGTAAGCAAGAAACTGGCAAGGCAAATTCGACGATTTCAACAGCTAATAATAGGGCACAGTTTAAGTGCTCGTCTCGTGCAAAATTACACACTTTACAAAATAAAGATGTCTAAAATGTAATTATTACATAGTATAAAACAAAGTCGCTTTCCCCTGTCTGCCCCTATGTATGCTTAGATCTTTAAAACTACGCAACGGATTTTGATGCGGTTTTTGTTATGAGATAGAGTAATTCAAGAGGAAGGTTTATTCGTACAATACGCGGGCAGAGTCGCTGGCAAAAGCTAGTACAGAATAAAGACCATCTTTCATGTACAGACGCCAACACATCAAGCTACTACAATCTGTCAGATTTCTTTGATAGATTTTCGACTTTATTTCTAGAGAAATAGGTTCAAGGTTCATTGGGAAAAATTGACAGTTTCGGGTAGCTTGACCTGGTGGCGTCTGTACCTGAAACTTTCCCTTTATTGATTTCTAATCAACTTAAAAATAAGAGGACGTTCTCAATTCGGTTGAATATTATACTAACCGGTTTTATGTTTGTTCCCTCCGTCATTTACAAACCGAATTGAAAAAAAAATCAATCTTTGATTTGAAAAGATCATACATACCATCCATATAAATTTGGTCAAGTTGGTTTGGGTCTGATTTTGATCAGTGGTTTTTAAGTTAGATTCAATAAAACGTATATTCTAATAAGTTAATATTGATAATTTTATAATAATTTTCTGTTACTATAAAATTATTTACCAAGCAAATAATATAGTAATACAAATTTTTGTGGGGTAGGTTACTAAAGGTAAAAAAGTGAAAAATAAAAAATTCACATAAAAATACTGACATTTTTTAGAAGTTGTTATTCTTTTTGTAATTTTGTTTTTTGCGCAGATGAGATGCATCATTCAAAATGTGGAAATACCTTTTTGTTGAAAATTGGAACGTTACGTTCATAAAACCCAGTGCGTGACCCATCCCAATAACTTAATATTCCGATATGCCATCGAGATATTTTTCTTCACGAATGAATTTTATGACATCAATTCACTTAAGGCTGTGCATAATTTATTATAAAAAATGGTAACAGACTTATTGATCGGTTCGATTCAAAATTCCGTCCAAAAACATTATTATCATAAACCTTATCCTTTTTCAACATATATTAAAACTAAGTTTGTACATACGTTATTTGCGTAAAAATTACGTTTTGAACCGAATTTGTTAAAATCTGGGAAACATAAATTATGTCCGGCCGTCCAATCTGGGCTAAAACGATAATAATGGCCCTACTTTGACGGTAAAAATGGAGATAAATAAATAAATCAATATTAAAAAATCTAGCAAGTATGAACAGTAAACAAAGCGCGTCCTAAAAACAACACAGTTAATATTACCTGCTAAGAAAAAGAGAACGATCATATTATTCATCTCTTTAAATGCTCTTTGAACGAGAACGAAATAACAACCGCTGGAAGACACACAAGAGTATCCGTATCGATGAAAACATTAAAAGTGAGAACCGCTTCAGTAGCAATGAAATTAAAATTTACTTTCCAAACAATTGGAGCGGAACCTATCAAGACTCCACGATATAGATAGCAGTTATTGACTCTTTAATATTTTGCTCTGCTCGACTATTACTTCGGGAATTTCATATCTTGGGGATACTTGTGAAAATTTGCGACGACTGTAAAAGTTTATTAAGTTTATTTAATAAACTTTTGTGGTTGGTATTTGAGGTTTTATTATAGTCCATATTATGTGCAATAAATATGTACGAGGGAATGAGGAAAATGTCGTGAAGAAAGTTTTGAGTATGAATGTCGAAGGCTGTAAGAGTCGGCTGTAAGCAAACACATGATGATGGACTTGTGTGAAATGGATAGAAAGGGAGTGACTACCGAGATGATGACTAATAGACAAATGTGGAAGAAAAAGACATGTTATGCCGACCCCAAATATATTGAGATAAAGAGGTTAATGATGAAGATATGTGCAATAAGTACTGTGTGTATATGTAAAGCGTGACCACCAGTCTTACCAAGGGATATCGTATAACCCAGTAACGGGTTTTAGAGGGCAGTTAGACTGGAAGCCGACTCCAATATAATTAAAAAGCTTGGTAGATAATGATGATGTATGTACGTTTATCGTTCGGAGGTGGAATGTGAAAGATCACTTTTAGCGATAAGGTCACCCATTGTACGTCGACCACCGTAATTATGTATTCACAAATCAAACAAGTGAAGAACGTGCAAACAATATCAATATTTTTATATATATTTTTTTTGTATGTATCCTTTGCATGAAATAAAAGGCTAATTAATTAATTAATTTAATCAAACTGTAATTTTAAACTTATTTAGTATAATGTCTCTTTTATAATTTGAAAATAATATACTAATGGGCTGTAATCTTATACCTTTAAACAAGCAATTCTTGTATATATATATATATATATATATATAATCTGAATCTCGGAAACGGCTCCAACGATTTTCATGAAATTTAGTATACAAGGGGTTTCGGGGGCGATAAATCGATCTAGCTAGGATTCATTTTTATAAAATGTCGTTTTATTCGTGTTTTCAATGACCAACTTTATCGATAATCAACTTGAACATAAAATTATTATTTTAAACACAATTTACCAAAAAATACCGAGCAAAGCTCGGTCAACCAGATATTGCAAAGTTATTGCCAAAATCCTTTAAGTGAATGCGTTATTGTAGCACGTGAAAGTTAATTTTTTCTTATCATTTTTTTCCACTGATATTCATAAAAAATTCATTTAATGGGAACAAAGATTGGAATGATGATTTTAATTATTATTTTATAATTCTATAAATCCATACGTTTTACGGTCGCGAATCATATTTTGTTACACAGCCTGATACCGACCTGTAAAATGCTAAATACGATAATACAATTGTACAATTTGAATTTTGCGGACTACTCTGGCGAAAATCCTTTGACAGATTTTGGACGTAGAATTCTGACCTCCTTACTTAATACCTATAACTTAGCGGGCGCCAGTCACATTTAGATTAGAGTTGGGTATTACTCACGTTCATGGCACAGAAATTCGCGTCTCATTTCGGATTCAAACCGTGCACCTCACCACGAGTTGATTACGCGGTAAAAGCGTGAATCGAATCTTGCCTGGCTTTAAATTTGGAATCGTGGGCTTAGAATCATTAATATCTGTCTTGGTTTAGAAATCATCAAACCCTAGATATTTCCCAACTATTTCCAGATCGGGTTCCAGTCTAACTGCATGTAAAAACTACTAGGACATGGTGACTGCCTATCTGACTTGGGTCCTGGGTACTGTATTAGATTACTGCCTACCACGATATCTTTAATGATATATTTATATTTTCTTGGAAAGTGTAGTTGTCAGACTTTCGGCCTTCCAATTAACCCTGATAATTGCCAAAGGCAGTCGGGACCACCGGTTTTCCGAGGCATGACGGTTCGTAATCGATGGTCACCTATTCACGGACCAAGCACGGCCTACGTAAATTAATTTACATCAATCGACCCAGAAGGCTGTTACGTAACGACAAGATCCTAAGGAATACTAATAACAGACGTGAACAAATTATTTATCTATCTGTTTTCTTTCACAGGTGAAAACCCCGCAGCCATGCAGTCCTCCTCACCAAGTTTCATCAGCCGTCTCCCCAGCATCTTATTACCGACCCTCATCAGTCTAAACCTGATACGGTGACAATTTCACTAGCTCATCAACTGAAAATGTACCCTATATGTAATAGCAAATGGTTTATTTTTGCGTGGAGTGAAATTTGATAGCGGGTCGTGTGTCAAATAAATTCGAAAGGTTATTACGAGTAATGGAAGGCGATGACTGTACACGTGTTTTTACTTCGCCTAGTTTATTTTTATTAAAGGTCTCATTTCGAAACACGTTCATAACTTTGATATTAGCGTTCGGAGCAAACAAAATATCAAGTTCTGAAGTAACTAATTAATCATCGTTATTTTTACGAGTAGCTTCTAATGAAATTCAATCTTCAACTGTCTCGACTTTACCATTTCCAAGTACATCTTAATACACTGCTTTGCAATTTGGGTTGAGTCCCAAGCTCTCATTAGATTTCGACGATTTCGTCTTCACTGTAATTTACCAATTCCTTGGCTTTCGTAACAGCAGGATGGTAAATTATTAGTCATTCGGGAATGGAAATTTTATCCTCCTTTCCCTCATTACTGAGGATCTTGAATGCAATCAATGAGCTCCATCGACGTAGGTCAAGAACTGAGCGCCGCACTTATAAATATATATTTAATTCAGCAAACGCAGTTCTTCATTCATCCTTAGAAGAGTTGATATCTGTTGGTGGGTTATTCGTTTGACTGCTTTCCTTTGGATAAGTAGTGCTTTAATTTAAGAGAAGTCATCGTGAAATAATAAATAATGTTCTTCAATATAATTTCAACTGTCGATACGGCTGATACATTTAATAGCATAAAGTGAAATTCCCAACTAGAAACATTTCTCAACCAAATTGTGTGAAATAAAAAATGCCACTCTGCAAATAATTGGCATTGCTAGACAATTCCACAGAAACTCTAACCACCTAACTTTCAATTGGATACAGAAATCATCCGTAATTGAAATAATAACTTTGATCATTTAGAAATAGAGATCATTGGTACGTCCCCATTCAACATCTATATCAGAGTTAGAACCACTACCTACATCAAATGGACAAACAGGCAGAACAATAACCAATGTGTTGATTTTCAAAGAGACATAGGCCATCAGCTTGAACGGTAAACATGAACAAGCGACCCAGTTCACTTTGCTGACTAGGGTACTACACGACGGACAATATACGCAGCTACTTACATAACAGGGTGAGTTTTTGAACAGGAATCACAATGATAGATATATCAATTGTTTTAAGAATAACAGATGTGGTTACGGTGAGAGCCCTTGTGTGGCAGGATGAGTAAATGAATACATAGACCAAGAGTTCACTTGTAGTTTTATTCAATCTCCAATAGTTACACAATGGTACTTGATTATTAAACACACGACACGATAACACTGACCCGAGTGGGGCTCTCGGAATGACTGGCCTTTGCCCATGTCGCCTGTACATTTACTATGAAGAATGCTTACATTGCAATTGATGATGCTGTACAGTCGCTACATCAGATATCAAGTGTCATAAATAACATCAAGAATATATGTCATATACTTATTAGTAAGAATAACACAAATATCGAATTCAAGGATTCTAAATTCATAGGTAAGGTAAAGAAAATTTAGGTTCATATTGGATCACTCGGGTGTTTGTCTGTCGGCCCACCTGGCAGTTTATAATAATAGGCTGGCTCCCCATTACGTAAGTCTTTGCATTTGGAAAGAATTGCACCTCTGCTTAACCTTTTGGGAAATATAGGCATGATGTTATGTTATAATTTGTGTGACGCTTCCAGAGTTGATTCATTACGTAAAAAAGAAGCTGTTAGCATTGGAAATAGTTTCTTATATAAAGACGTTAACGTTAATAATTATGCTAAAGTCATCGCATAGTGTCTGACATTTTAATATTTGAATCAATTTTAGAACTCATTTAAGATAATTGAACCTTAAATCTGATGTTTGAAATACTTAATCGATGATTAAACGGTACCGCTTTAAATCAATGTTAAATTCTCTTTTACAGATTCAAAATTATAAATTGGTATAATTACGATATCAACCAGCTATCCTGAAGTTAGAATGGCTGAGGGCTTAGACAAAGTGGCATTCTATTAGTGATGACGACGAAGGAAAAGTCAAATAAGTTTTGGGTTAACAGGGGCTACCGAAAAACTTATGTTGAAAGTCGTTGCAGCAATATATGAAACGCTTTGAAAGCAAATGCCAGATTTTTAGGCCACTTGGTCACCGATTAAACAATAATAACTGTTTTATTGCACAGCCAATATTAGCTATTATTTGGTAGTTAGTTATTCAGTCACATATAGCAAATAGTTCGCTAGCAACCACCTCATTTATGAGCGAAGTAGGTTACAGGGCTTTCTTATGTTCACATAATATTATTGGTATCTTCTCACCTAAGCATAAAACCTGGGACAAAAATCAATAGTTAAGTGATATTGTAGATTTCCAAAAGGAACTAGATACTATTAAAAGGAATAAACCAGGCAGCTTTAATAAAACCAGCCTGTTCCCACAAGTGTTAATAGAAAATGAATTCAAGTACATCCCGTTCATAATCGTTTACTGCAGTGCGCCTATTATAAGCTCCGTAAGTAATTTTAATTGAGCCAGCCTGTAATTCCCTTCCAAAATTGTTACAATTACGCTCCCAATTATTTGAAATAGGCAACCTTTTGCACACCAATGACACTTTAGTACTAAGATCTGTCCCATTTTAATGTTCTTTACTTGCTATTTCAGCTATAAAGTTTTATGGATTGAAAGTTTCGTTAGGTTGAAAAGGAGTCTACTTTAGAGATGTGAAAGGTTTCAAAATTGACGAACCCAATTGAATTTGTCGCTAGCGCCGTCTGAACGTATCTTGGAAAAGCGTGTTCTATTTTATTTACTATCAGGTTGTGTCAAGCGCAAGCCTAACCAAAATATACAATTTAAAGGATTCTTACGCTATATTGTATTTGTGGGAGTTTTATTTATCAATTTTGTATGTAAAACATAGATGTGAATCCAATTTTACTAATGTGTTTTCCATTAGAGTATGATATAATTTTCCATCATCGAGGTATATTACATTTGGAGACAGTCATGCAAATTGCTGGTATCCCAACTCATATTACAAATGCTAAAATTCGTAATGTAGCAACTCTGTGACCAGCCAGAGGATTTCTACAAATTTGGGAATACACGTCTAGTTTGTCTGATGAATTACCATTTATAATTTTGCTATCAACAACTAACACACGTAACTAAGTTTTGAAAACGACTCGTTTATTATAAAACTTTGAAATATTTATGCTGAAAACTACGGAATTTAACTAAAATCACTAACAATTTATACAAATGTATCGAATCGACAAGAATAAAAGAATTCTCAATGTATGAAAATTTTAATGAATACCATTCATAATGAATATCGAAATACAAACAGTAAAATAAAGTAGTGATTTATTTTGTATTATAAATTCAGGATAGCATATCGTAACGTAATATGGAATGTAAATTATTCAGACCTAAAATTATGATGAGTTTAACCAACGCTGAAACAGTATCTATAAATGTTACTAAATGAATGCAAGATAATTGAAAATTAGTCTCTTCTTCTTGAATACTTCTTTAATCTTTCTGGTGAATGGGCCATCAGTGAATAGAATTGTTGCACTATCTTCACGTCTGCTATATCTTGGTTGTTGTTATAGAATGAAATAACATTTAATATTAATATCAATGTCAACCTTACACAAAAATAGAAAATTGTCTAAACAAACAAAATTCACAACGAAAACATCGCCACCAATTCTAAAACAATCATCAACATTGGCAAAGTTTCTATCGAAAGCACGTCTACTGCGGAAATTTAGCTCAAAAACTTCCCCTTAGGAAAGATTCATGCCATTATCACCACACTGCGGGCGAACGCTTGTCGCAGTTTGTTATTAGCACACAGGTGACGCCCATCCCCTTCGTATAATCCCTTAGTGGCAACTTATGACACACTTGTGAAAGGATAGGGGAGTCGGCTCTCACCAAAACCCCGATACGATAAACTTACGTAACGATAAGACAAATGCTTTCTTTAACCTTCACAAGAATTTCGCTCCACGCAATTCGCCTATGTAAAAACTGATTTTAATATTGTACTTAAATGTATGAGGTTGATGGATGACGGTTTTGTAATGTGAATTCGTTTGTAAATTGTGCTTTGTTTTCCTGAGTTATTTTTGAATTTGAGAAATGTTTTATGCAGCATCTAAAGCAGTTTTTTCACTTATCATCGCGATCATCAAGATTTGATAGTATGCTTTATCAAACCGAAAAATTCTGCAACAAAAAAGTAATTGAATCCGATTTTGAAATAATAAGTCTCATTCTTTTTTTCATTTGTTCTCTTGTAGCCATAAAATTTAAATGAAAATGTGGCAGCCACCACTTGCTAAACGTTCTAAAAGTTAATTGCATGTGATGACTATCTCACCTCGACAAAAACATAAAACGACCAAAATGGTTTCAACGAAGCACCGCACAATTGACATTCAACTGAAATACTAAAATTTCCTCCGTTCCATTGTTTTCATATACAAACGGAAAATATTATTTTATAGCCAGTTTAATTGCACTAGTAAACTAAAACTTGCTGAACCATTTGCACAGAATTTACGCCCGGAGAGCAAAATGATCGTTAAAGAAAAACTGTTTTTTTGCTACGCTCTAGACTCGGATACCAGTCACCAGTTTGTAGTGAAAAGCTTGTATCGCCGTTGTTTCTGAAAACAGCCGGTAAATGAAACTTGTGACTTTGAAAAATAGCAGTGACATTTTTGTTTAAGTAATTACTCGATAAAGCGGGTGTGTTACTTCATTTTAATCACATTTTGTCTTTTTGTCGAAAATACAGTTTACTTGACTCTTTAAAATAAGACGCTGGAATAAAAGTAGTGTTCTGTTTGTGGAAACATTGCTTTATAGAGTAATTTATTTCATCTGCTCACATATTCATGTCACTGTAATGTTATTCGGCAATCACGGTACAATTTGTTTTGATGGAAAGAAACTGTTTGTGTATTTCGACAAAGAATCTAAACGATCATTAAATGTTTTCAAATTCAACCATGTGTAATATATTATTATTTTTATGATTTCACGCTGTTATTCATGGAATGAATAAAGTCACTGTTAAAAATAGTGCTTATTGTGTAAATCATGATTATCCGAAATGAAGTTTGTTTTCTGGTAAGTTAATTTTGTTCAAATACTATCTATAAAAATTGTAAATAAACTTAGTGTATATGTGATAAAGAAGCTCATAAAATGTCTGTTAACAATTGTAAATATTATTATGTATTAGTGTTAAGTCGAGCCGCGTATAATATAAAAATAACTGTTCATTTTTATGTGTGTTTCATTACCCTTTATTTCTGTTTCGAGTAAACAAAGGCGTTTGTGAGATAAATTAAACGTCCTAATGGATTCTTAAATCTTTTAGAGGATATTTTATTTTTCATTTGAAGTAAGTATTAATAATCCTGACAGTGTAAAGAGCTATGAATTTAACATTTCTCACAGTAAAAGATGTTTTTTAATCGCAAAAACTGATTGACAGAACGATGGATGAAAAAAAAATAAAAACCATTATTTCAATCGTAGCCAAAGAGAAATGTAATATCGGCTTGTCAGACCAAGCCATGAAAAATAAATCAAATAAATAGATTTCGATTTTCACTAGAAGGCTATTAATAGTTTTCAGTGAAAGTGAATTTGTCTGTCTAGTTTTCAAGGCTTCACAACCTTTCTGATGTCAATGAAATTTATCAAAAAGGAGTTTTAATACATTGAGAAGATAAAGTATAAAGTTATTTTCATGCGGTAGAATAAAAAACGAACTGTAAAATGACGTCTGCTCATACCGATGACATTAATGCCATTGCGGACAAAATCTGGATGAGGGTGGCTCGGGAGAGTGGCGACTGGAACAATAAAAGAGAAACCTATGTCTAGCAGTGGGTGACATTGGATTGTGCATGATGATGATAAAAACCTGGTATTTTATTAACTTGTTGATAATGATAATGAACCCCATGATCTAATTGAACTCCAATCAAAAGTTGCAAATGACAGAGCTAACTTCAATGCTACACAATAACTAAATGTAGATATTCTCTCTGATGCAATTGATATAAACGAGTCAATATGAAACTTAAACCGACCCAAACCACAAATGAGTACAGAAAACAGGTGTACCCATAAATGAACACGTACATACTTCCAGTGATTTCAGTCCTTCTCAGATGAATACATATTAATCGTGAGTTCATTTATACGCGCTGCCCGTGAAGCGTGTCTGTATGCATGCATTTTAACCAACCTTCTGCACCTACTACTACATGACGAAGCTCAAAATCTAGAATTCTGAACAGGTGCACGTTAACAATAAATATCCAGCAACAGACATTGTTATAAAAACAAAGCATATAAATATGTCTGAGATTGTTTCCAATCAAGAGCTTTCGCTCTCAGACAAAGATTAATTTATTTTTGATTTGTTGACAAATTAGTTTGTTTGAAGTGAATTTATGCTTCGAAAAGTTGAATACTGTTTCGGTTCAGTTAATTTACAAAATTTATTAGTATTCAAAATAGTAAGAACATCTTCTACAATCTTGTTTTCTCTTTATCAGAATTCTCTCATTATTCTTTATTCAGAATTGTTAAAATTATTAGTTTTAGCGAGCTAAGTAATTTTTCTTGCTTGGCCGGCCTTACTTAAAGGTTTGCTTTTCTATTAATTTTCTATAATTAATATTCAAATTATTATAGTTCAAGTAAGCCATCGCAAAGACCATGCCATTAAAACCAATGTTATACATTCCAAGCCAAAGAAATTCTATATAAAAAGAACAGATTTATGTTCACAAAAGACCGTTACATCCCATTCCTATTTTATTCAATCAGCTACAGATGTAGTAATTCAATTTGAATCTACAAAAGTCCTGACATATAACATGCTGTTTAAGGATACATCGGTACAAAAACATGCATATCATCCATGTATGTAACGCGTACAGATCTATTTTAGAAATAAATTCTAATTTATCTTACCTAAACTAAAAGAACAATAAAATGTACGAATTCAATTCAGTTTTCATTACCCCGAATGGTATTTGATGAAGTTTTGTTTAATAACACAGCTGCTGCTGCTGCACGTAAGGATTTAGTGAAAAGCCGACGGTAAGTCTAAGATTTTTGTTATTTATCTCAAAGATATTTCTAATCCGTTGATTACTATTGTATTCATCTATCACTCGACTGAATGCAATATCACATTGACATACAAAGAATAATTAAACATTTACATTTTCTAAAGTTTTAATTTGTCTTAGTATAATAAAGAGTTTGCTGCTGAAGAATGGACAGCAAAAAAAAACTCATTGAGTCTTTAGTATTGAAAATCAAATGAAAAATAATAGTTATACGTAGATACATTAGGTTAAGTTAGGTTTTAATAACATACACATACATACATACATACAATCACGCCTTTTTCCCATGGGGGTAGGCAGAAACCACGGAACGCCACCTGCTACGATCTCTACACACTCCTTTTGCCTCTTTAAGGTTCATACAATTGGTCATACACACACGCCGGTTGCGAGTACTACGCACCTGACCTTTCTGAAGAACATCACCAATAAGGTCACTATATGTCCTCCTAGGGCGTCCCCTCCTGGTGTTTCCACTCACATCTGCCTTGTAAATACCTTTTGTGAGTCGGCCTTCATTCATCCTCTCAACATGACCAAACCATCTAAGCATACTTTTTTCAATTTTTGTCACTACCTCTTCTTTTAAACCACACCGTTCTCTTATCACATCATTCCTCAGCCTATCATTCATAGTCACACCACACATGCTTCGCAAGGAACGCATTTCCACAGCATTTATTCTACTTTCATGCTTCTTTTGCCACACCCAACATTCACTCCCATACATAAGCGTAGGCACCAGTACACCATTGTGAACAGCCAGTCGAGTCTTATGGGACATCAATTGGTTGGTCACAATTGCATGTAAAGCACCATTTACTTTATTTCCCGCATTCACTCTTCTTTCCACATCTTTATCAATCTTTCCATCCCTTGTAAACAAACTCCCCAAATATACGAACTCACTTACTTGCTCCACATTCTTATCATTTATTTTCACATCACACACCGATACGTTCTCTACTCTTTCAAACACCATCACCTTCGTCTTATTCATATTTATATTCATCCCTTACATCTTAAATGCTTCATCCATTACAGTCAGTAACATTTTTACATATATACATAAACTCACCCGTTATTTCCATGGGGTTTAGCAGAAACTACAGAAGACCATCTGCAGCAATCCTTACATACTCGTATGGCTTCGTTTATGTTCATACTTTTGGCCATACATGCACGCCCGTTATCAGTACTACGCACTTGTCCTTTCTGAAGAACTCAATTAATGTTAACTGTTAACACTCGAATGCAGTACCTACTTCAAAAATAAACTATTCACTTTACTATGATATTTCAAAAGGATTATCTAAGAACTCGTTATTAATCACTAAAGCGCTTGGTGTAAATCAAAATTAATCTACTGCGCTTTTTATTTATTCTCGCTTTAGAATCAAAGGGAGAAGAACATTGACCTGTCGTAATCAAATAGGAGTTAATTCAACGAGAAGTCAAATAGACGAGTACTGATTTTGATACAGAATTGAATTTGGAGATATCATTTTGATGTTAAATATTTGCTTAACTCGTGGTTCTGAACATCCCTTTTGATTTCGAGGATACAATTTTACGTGAGAAGAAATATTATAAATACTTAGTTTATTGCTGACTGCGGAAGAAAACCAAGAGATATTCAGCCCAATTAATGAAAAATAGTTAAACTGCTATAGAAAAGAAATTAGTTCGCGCGTTTCAAAACTTAACAACGAAATCAAAATCCCTTTTTGTCACTTACCAGCTGCACTCCACGGTTTCTCCCGCATATGATTCAATGCCGTCAGAATATCGCTATAAAAATATCGTATGTCGTAATCGTAGTCAATGACTCCCATTGTGCCGAATTTGATCCAAATATTTACAGCTATTTTAGCAAAATAGCTAACATACAAAAATCAATCTTTTCTCTTTTACCCACCATCAAAAAGGAGGAGGTCCTCAATTCATCTGCTGTTTTTTTTTATAAATTTTTGAATAAAAATCGCAATTTCTCCGGTACTAGTGGATTTATTTCAAAAATTCTTCTAAATGAATGAAGAAGAATTTCCCATAAAATTTTATTAACAGTGCTTGGATAGCTTTTGCGTTAGTTTCGACAGTATGCATTTATAGTCCAGTCAAATAAGACTTTGAAGGTTACAATAATTCCCATAGAGCTAAAAATTGGTATGAATGTTCAGAATACTATTATAAACGAATTGTGAAAAGTCCCCATCAATCCCCCTTGTGCAAAAAAATTTGTTGATGGTGAAAGTTTGCAAAAAAGGGTTTTTCGCGTTTTCCAGCTAAACAGTGAGTTTTACAGCAAAAATAGTTCAGACAAAAATTGTAGATCATCCGATTCTCTACAAAAAATGTTTCTACACTTTTTCATAAGTATTGCCATTTCCGTGATATAGCGGTTGAAAGAATTGAAAAAAATATTTTATTCGTAATATGCACACGTTTCCACACCACCTATGAGGTAGTGTGCTTGGCGCTTACAAGTAATATTATGAATTTTTCAACATCAAAAATTTCATTTTTGCCATTTATTCCTCAACCAGCTAGTAATTGCAATACTATACACCACTTTACTTTGTGCTTCAGAAAATGCAAAACGTTATGGTCATGATGTATGCATTGTTACTTTTGATCAGCCTCTGTATGCAAAAGCTCGAGAAATCGTCTTAGCTGCACCTGAAGGGTCTGAATTATCGAAAATCATAATCAGGCTCGGAGGATTTCATTTAATTATGTCATTTCTTGGAGCGATTGGTTACATCATCCAAGGAAGCGGCATAGAAGAAATACTTTCTTTGATTTATGCACCTAGGTCATTAGATAAAATGCTCAACGGTCATGCATACGCGAGAGCTATTCGAGCTCATTCATTACTTCAGTTAGCTTTAACAATAATAATATTTAAAGAACTTGATATTGATACGCCATTGATGAAAATCTGATGATAACTGCGAAAAATGTAATAGATAATATTATTTCATATAATGATGTTAAACATAATAATCAAACATCTGGAGCATTACTGAATCAGTTTAATGAAAAATTATGGATTCAATATTTTGATATGGTGTCGATTGCAAAGGAGTTTATAAGAGCTGAACGTACGGGAGATTGGCAAGCTCATTTGGACAGCGTTAAAGAAATGCTTCCTTACTTTCACGCGTCGGGACATTTCTCTTATGCTAAATCTGCACACTTATATCTACAAGATATGCTACAATTAAAAAACTGTATGGATCCTGATGTTTACCAACGTTTTACAGGAGGATATTTCTTCAAGCTTCTTTCTTCTTGGCACCGTCTTTTCACGGCATCAATACTACTTTTTCGAGTATAATTTTTTCGACACTGCACATGAATTTTTACAGATGCCTGGTCTTTCAGGTACTCCGAAAAATCAACACCTCTTTTAATACTTGCATCAATTAATGCTTTCATGCCGTGATCAACAGTAACAACTTCACTTTCAGTCAAAAGTTAACTACAAATAAAGCAGAATTGCGACATTTTTTTTTTTATACAGTAAAATGCACAAACTTCGTTACAAAATATAAGCGATAGCCACGAGTTGTCACTACGAAGGAATGCTTACGACTAACAGTATTTTGTTGAGTATGAGACCTTTGAAACGGAGCAAGTATACTAGCATCGCCACGCTGACAATTGAATGGAAGACAGATGTTACTCAAGGCCATGCGACTAAATGAAAATGGGGGCGGAGTTTTTGACGTTCATTTATATTCTAAGAATTTTATAATTTGTGTGTATAAGATATAGGGACTCATATGTTTACTCATATAACGGTTCAAAAATGTGTATAAAAGTCCATTAACGTGCATATTACGAATAAAATATTTTTTTCAATTCTTTCAACCGCTATATCACGGAAATGGTAATAGTTATGAAAAAAAGTGTAGATACAGTTTTTGTAGAGAATCGGATGATCTACAATTTTTGTCTGAACTATTTTTGCTGTAAAACTCACCGTATAGCTGGAAAAAGCGGAAAACCCATTTTTGCAAACTTTCACCATCAATAAAAAAAATTGCACAAGGGGGATTGATGGGGACTTTTCACAATTCGTTTATAATAGTATTCTGAACGTTCATACCAATTTTTAGCTCTATGGGAATTATTGTAACCTTACTTCTATTTTAAGGACTAATTTGACTGGACTATTAATCCACTTTATGTGTACGTTATAGTAGTTTCTGTCAGTGATATTTACGTAGCAAGTATTGCTATACGAACTGCCGGCGTAGCATGACCAATTCTAAGTCTATTCTACCAAGAACAAAAAAAGTTTCTTATTTATTTTAATTCTGTAAAAATGTTTCTATCTCATCAGAGAAATAGTCATCATATTTGACATCGTATCCTTGTCGACTGTAGAATAGAAACATCTCTTCTTTTCAGTCTTACACAATTTTTCTACGATACAATCTATCATTTTGTCTTCTCTTCCGTCGACAAATTCCGTTTCTATGGCGGTCATGCTACGCGTGCTGGTGTGGGGTTGGTATAAAAACGCGTACCGGTCAACATAGTGTTGGAAGGCCTCCCAGAACATGGACCAATGACCTGATGAAAGCCGCAGGAATCCGCTGGATACGAGAAGCACAGAACCGGTTGAAGTGGCGGTGCTTAGAGAAGGCCTATATCCAGCAGGACGTCTTCCGGCTGAAATGATGATGAAGATGGTATAAAAACTAAAAAGTGTAAAATAAAATACTTTCTACAAAGACAAAAATAACTAGGTAACACACGTTTTCTATTATTAACTGTTTAGATAAACCTACTAACATCAGGAACAGTTCAAATGTTTCATGTTCCTGTAATTTCACCGCCCTCGAACCCGTCAAACGGAAACGAAACAACACCACTTAGCGGCGAGAATCGGCAAAGCAATAACAATTTCCTTACGAAATGTATCTACTGCCACGACTACAAACCATTCTGACGAAGACTACAAAACAGTCTCTCATTAAATTTCAGTACCAGTTTCAAGTTTCCACTTATCTTAATAATGTTTAATGCTTCACAGAGGACGAACGGAGCATGCTTATAAAATAGTTATAAGAGCACAGCAACTTGCCACAAAATAGATAGGTACAGAAGGCAATCCCAAATAGCTTGCTGGCTAGTTCTTCAAAACTGCCGTCGGTGTTTAACGGTGGCAATGTTTGAGCGATTTGCTGAGTCAAATTCACGTCAAGCCGTTCTCTTTTTGAAAGTATTCTTTACTATATACAGTCACAATTTCAAAGTTAAAGCAGTATAATATTTGAAAACTTTAGGGGTCCTCACATAGACACGTATGTGCGTCAAACATATACTAAGCTATGTTTATAAAGCGCTCCTATGTGTGCGTGCGTTCTCGTTTGTTTTATGGAGTTGGCCTTCTGGGTCTATTTATTATGTGCAGTATTCAGTTTGATTAATAGTTGGATATAATAAAAGTACGCGTATGTGAGAACTGTCTGTTGGTGCTCGATTCTTGACTCAAGAAATGTGGAAAAAGTATTTATCATCAATACATAATATAAAACAAAGTCGCTTCCCTCTGTCTGTCCCTATGTATGCTTAGATCTTTAAAACTACGCAACGGATTTTGATGTGGTTTTTTGAATAGATAGAGTGTTTCAAGATAATAGTTTATACATATAAAACGCGGGCAAAGCCACCGGCAAAAGCTAGTTATTTATAAAAATATAATTTTTATCACGGTGTGGTTAAAAATGAGTTAAGAATACTGGAAGCGACGGCTGATAGTGATACTTAATTTTCCTATGAAGAGTAAGAATTTCAGAAGATATTGATGAGACATGGCATTTGAAATGATTATACTCTATAATAATATACTAATAATATTATAAAGCTGAAGAGTTTGTTTGTTTGTTTGGTTGAACGCGGTAATCTCAGGAACGACTGGTCCGAATTGAAAAATTCGTTTTGTGTTGGGTAGCTTATTTATTGAGGAAGGCTGTAGAATATATAACATCACGCTATAATTAAAAGAAGCGGAGTAGCGACGAAGAATGGTTGAAAGCTGGCAGGGAATTCGATAAGACGGGAAAGGTCAGGGGAGCAAAAATTTGCCGCGGTCGAAGTCGTGGGCAGAAGCTAGTGAATAAGTACTAGAGGTCACCCAGTGGTCGAGATTCAACCAAAATAATTTTAAACAAAATGGATTCCTACTGACTTATTATATAAAAAATTCTATTATATAAACTTTAACGGTGCCAACATACTCCACCATCCGCGTATTTCTGTAAAAAGGGGTACAACATTTTCGCCTCACGTACTAATATAAATGTAGCTAGTTATAATTGCAACAAAATGTCATATTGTGTAGTAATAACTGTCAACTCACTGGGTGTTGTGGTTTGGATCCCGTCGGCCCCGTACATGGGTGCGGGTGATGCGGCTAGCGTCGAGCGAAACGGGCGCGTGTCATTAGTTACCACAAGTCGCAGTGACTCATGGCAAATCGTGGTATGCTCCAAACAACTTTTATCATTTGTTTTCCCTGCAATCGGTAACACTAGACGCGTTACGCCTGAGCGTAAGGCTCGTGGTCAATGATAGAAGCCTTGCACTAAAGCGAGGAGTCAATGTAATTTTGTATGATTTTTACCGGAATTACTACTATTATCATTGTCTGGTTAGACACACTAGCAGCTAATTAGCTAGTACATATGTTAGTAGTTATTTATAATAAAGCTTTGAAATATTAATTTATTTGTCCATTCGATTCTTGAAGCAGTTCTGGAGAGTCGTCATAACATTTTCTCAAAGCCTTTTCTCTGCTGTTACAACTTGGTTGAACAGAAATGCTTCAAAAAATTTTTCTTTGATCATTTTTCCATAAATTAAAGGAATACTCACGCAAATATCTGTTGGAATTCTGAGCGAATATGAATATCATCCATATGGTGCATATGCATGATAAACGATTCATGTAACTTCTTAGGCTTCTTACTAAAAAAAAGTGCTATTTGCTTGGCACCTGTAATATTTACGAAGATAAACAAATAGCATTTAAAACCAAACTTTTATTAGATGCTTTACGTTGCTTCTCATAAATAAGTGGAAGGCTGTGTATAAACGCGAGTTCGTGCTAGGCCTACCGTAAGGCAATGTATTTTGTTGATCGCTATTATAATGTATGATGGTTGACATTTGATTGTTAATGTAATTAAAGCCACGGTTGAGTGAATAAATTATTGTGTTTTGTGGCGTAAATTGTGTGGTTCAAATCTGCAAGTGTAGTTCAGAGATAAAAACGCTTTTGTGAATGTGGTTACGGAATCCGCCTATCTATACTTAATATTATAAAGCTAAACAGTTTGTTTGTTTGATTGAACGCGGTGATAGCCTATTTATTGAGGGAGGGTTAAATAACATCATGCTACAATAAAAAAGAGCGGAGCACCAACGAAACATGGATGAAAACTGGCAGGCAATTCGATGCGACGGGAAGGGTCAGAGGAGCAAAATTTTGACAAGTAATATTAGTACTATGAAGCGGGCTATGCTCAGAGTTTCTTGAAGGATTAAATCACAAAGGACGTTAGGTGGAAAAGAACTGGAGTTACCGACATATGTAGCTTGCAGAGTAGGCAGGTTGGCAGTGGCATTGGGCTGACCATGTTTGTCAAAGGACGATGGTCTATGGAGAAGACGAGTCCTGAAGTGGAGACCGCTTTCGGCAAGCGTAGTGTGGAATGCCCCCCAACTAAACGGACCGACGACCTCAAAAACGTGGCTGGGACATAGTGGTAATCAAGTCAACTAATCGCAGTCCACTGCTGGACATAAGCCTCTTCCATGCTGCGCCGCGACACCCTGCCCTCAGCCTTCCACATGAAGGCAGAGGGCAAGCTGACTTGATTGAATTACCATTACATTAATCCTTCACTTACCTCACGTATCTAAATACGAGACTATACGAGAGAAAAATCTTACTCACACGCATTGGGACATAACCAGAGAGATTCATTACACTTCCTCCTTTCTGTAGGGTAGTGAAAATACAGAGGCAGTAACAGTATTATAAATTCCTTTCTAAATAAAAACAAAAACCTATAAAGTAACACACCGTTTCACAATGCACTCAAAGGTATAAAAGAGAATCCACGCTACTTATATTGTATGGTATTTTTCTTTATTTTTGTTTTTTCCTTCCTTATTTTCATTATCGTTGCTAGGTAACACGTTAAAATGGGAATGATTTTTTAGGATTCCGTACAAAAATTGTAAAAGAGAAACCTTTGCAATGCAATGTCGTTTGTGTGTCAGTTTTCTTAATACGGACCTGTATCGAATTCAATACTGTACTCGTAGCAAAAATAGCATTTTTTAATTTTTCTGTCTGTCTATTTACTCCTGCTAATCTCTGCAACGAATGCACCGATTTTGACGGGACCTTCACTGGCAGATAGCTGATCGATGCCTATGTTACTCATTACAAACCTATATAAGAATATAAGTTTGGAATGAGTAACATAGGCAAATTTTTGACCGGGTAGCTCATTCCCGAGGGATCATTTCCGACATCCACGTAGGTTAAGCGAGGGCACAGCTAGTCAGATCACAAACCAATGTAAACTAGGTGTTAGTTGTAGGTAATATCTGCAGAATCCTCAGTTTGCGAGTTCAATTCGCGCTTGGTGAGTTTTGACATTAAATATTACTTCGTAGGTATCATTGTGGATTGGTTCCTTGGTTTGTTCTTTGAGTTTGTTTTGTTTTTGCTTCATGCAGAATTTAATATTTCGCTCTGTTGAGTATGACGAGTTGTCTTCTGTTTTATGATAATTGATAAAGAGAAGCTGTTTTATGTTTCGTATGTAGGTACTGTACTAGCTAAGAACACGTTGAACTTAATTTTAAGACAGGTTATTTTTTATATAATAACATCACGCACTGTTTCCTAGAGGGGTTGGGCATAGGTGTACCTATAGTACACCCACATTTTGCCAGTTATGTTACCGGTAGATGGCAATACCGGGCACAACTTCAGACTCCAGGCTGCTACTGAGGAATTCCAGACATAAAAACTTTGCCCGACCTGGGAATCGAACCCAGGATCTCATGCTCAGTAGTAGCGCTCGGCAAAATATCGATTTGGAGTTTTTTTATGCAAAATAACTTAATACAGTCAGTGCCCTGCATTACCTCACCCCTCCTACACAGAAGAAATGAGGAAGAGGGGTCAGGCAATGCCACATTATGTGTTAATAACACATAATGCGTGAATGCGTGAATGCGTAGCATCCTAATAAGAAGTGATTTGGCAATATAAAATTTGTGCCAGAAGGCGTGATTATATAAAACAATGTAAATTTATAAACAAAAAACCAAACGCATAAAGAGTGAACTTTAAAAAAGATGGAAACAAGAAAAATTTATAACAGGTTGACTATTATACTTAGTAGATATTATAAACTAGCTTCTGCCCGCGACTTCGTCCGCGTTAAATTTCTTGTTCCACCGACCCTAACCGTCGCGAATTGCCTACCCGTGCGATTTTACCCGCTTTTGCAACTGCTCCGCTTCTCTTAGTTGTAGTGTGATGTTATATAGCCTATAGTCTTTCACAATTAATAGACTACCCAACACAAAAATAATTTTTCAATTCGGACTAGTAGTTCCTGAGATTACCGCGTTCAAACAAACAAACTCTTCAGCTTTAGAATATTAAGTATACTAGCTTCTGCCCGCGACTTCGTCCGCGTCAAATTTTTGCTCCCCTTACCCTTCCCGTCGCATCGATTTGCCTGCTAGTTTTCGTCCATTTTCGCTCCTTGAGTTATAGTGAGTCAACCTTAAAAGATAGACATATGCTCTTGGGACTTTTTTTTTGAACTTTTTAAAAATAACAATCCCGTCATACATGATTTTTGCGTTACTTTAACCGTTTACGCAGCGCACGCAACGGAAACTCTCAGAAGGAATAAATTTTCCCCGTTTTTGCAACATTTTTCATTACTGTTCCGCTCCTCTGAGGTGTAGCGTGATGTTATATAGCCTATAGCCTCCCTCGATAAATAGGCTACCTAACACAAAAAGAATTTTTCAATTCGGACCGGATTCGATTCGGAGATTAGCGCGTTCAATCAAACAAACAAACTCTTCAGCTTTATAATATTAGTATAGATAATTAGTTGACCCAGCGAACTTCGTATCGCCTCAGATTCAATAAATGTTGTTATAAACGTACCAAGTTTGACAACCTGGTACGCGGTGGTGATCTGGTAAGCGTTTTCTAGCTGACACTCATATGTTAGGTTAGCTCCTACCCAGTTATGATGACCTGGTACTTCGAAGGCATAAAGCGTTTTCTAGCTGACACTCCTTTGTTTGGTAAGCTCCTGTCAAGTTATGATAACCTGGTACTTCGAAGGCAACGTTTTTGTCATAGTACCACGTTTTATAGTGACTTGTATTCTCTTTGACGTTTTATGTGACGTCTCACGGGAACGCGGTCGTAAAAAGGGGAAAAAAAAAAAAAAAAAAAAACGGGATAAAAAGTATCCTATGTCCTTCTCCTGGCTCTAAACTACCTCCCTGCCAATTTTCAGCTAAATCGGTTCAGCCGTTCTTGAGTTATAAGTGAAGTAACTAACACGACTTTCTTTTATATATATAGACGAGTAGATAAGTCATACACTCGGAGGCATCTTCTTAAATTTAACAATAAACTCTTATTTAAGTTTATTGCATTGAAAATTTTCTTATCCCTGCTTTTTTAAAGTTCACTTTTTACGAAGTCGGTTACAAATAAAAAAAAATTTACTACTTTATTTTCCTCGTTTCGTATGACCAATGTGCCGAAGCCCAACAAACTGAGATTATCACCTGCCAGTGCTAAATATACGACCTTATCAAGTTTTGCCACAGCCCACAACAACAGCTCCCCTATCTCAAATTTCCACACATTTGAAATCAAAATCAAAAGTCATATATTCAAACTATCCTGAGACTCAGCAGTTTTTGAACGTCAAAGTTACATAAGACAGTCCCCCGCAAAACGCACGCCCTTCACACAAATCCAAAAAAAAAGTGTTCTCTAAATACTGAAAAGACCAACGAACACGCCCCTAACCATTTTACCTAAAAAATATAAAACTCGACCCAACATTGAACAAGTTTTTAAAACATGTTTTTCTCGAACAAACAACCTTTGAGACAGTATACAACCCTTATTACCTACTACATAGAAGCAATATTTAGTCGTTAGGTACCTACGGTGGCTTTTGTTATCAAAGTGTATTACAGTTACTGTAAAGTATATTGCAGAAGGACTACTCTGGAGCGATGATAAACTTCTTAAACAGAATTTTTGTGACGTCGACTCCTCGCGTCCTATAACTGGGAACTGGTGAAGGCCTGTGTGTTAGGCACAATCAGAAGTGGCAACGTACCCAGGCAAATTATGCTGTAAGTGGTTTAATATACAAGTCAGAGAATGCAGTGTGATATTATCAGCTAATAACAGTCCATTGAAACAAGACTTAGCAGAGTCATACTAAAGTTTTGGATTTCGTGTAGGAATACGAAGGTGAGGCAATGATGTTCGCTGAGTGAAAGCAGATGAATTAGAGTTGCCAAGAATGGAGCTGAGTGTTTATTTTTTCAAATTCAAATTCAACATTTTATTTCAGACCAGGGATCCATAGTGTTAGTAAGAACTCAGTCTATGTTAGTAAACTCAAATTTAATAAAATAAAATAATACTTTTTATGCCCGGCTGTTAATTATTATGTCAGTCCCATACAATTTTCTGATTTTTTAAACAATTTCATCATCTTTGTCGCTGATAGAATGGAACTTTATTTAAAACCTGTTATGAAATTAAAACATATAAGTTAGTTAAAGTATTTCTTACCTCACGACGCTCCCCATCAAAGTAAAAGTCATTTATTCAAATTAGGCTGAGCATCAGCACTGTTTGAACGTCAAAATTAAAATAGACAGTCCCCAATAACGCCCGCCCTTCACGACTGCCTAGTGCTTTAGCTAGGAAGAAGAAGTGGCCAGCAGCACAACTGTCTGTTTAGTTACATAAACTTATTCTAAACAATGGCAAAGTACTTAAGATTAGGAGACACAGAACATTAAATTAAATCATTTGTCATTATGTCAGCAAGCCATGCCACTATACCTATGCCATAAAACCGACTGTCCCATATATTGTACAAGTTGGTCCTACTGTATGTATCTGCTGAGTATCCTAACCTACATTCTGTAGGTACTTGTTTGTCTTAAGGGCTAACAACAAGGCTACTGTGATTGAGTTAGTTCGGTTATCGCCAGTGCTGTATCTAAATATTGTACGCAAACATGGTTAATGAAGATTTATACTCAATTTCTTTGAGGAGACATAAATCTGGCATTTTGTCTAAGTGATTTGCTTCGTAAATAAACTACTATTACATATTTTTTTCAGGATTCCGCTGGTTGCGAGAAGCACAGAACCAGTCGAAGTGGCGGTACTTGAAGGAGTCCTATGCATACATACATTTTTATTATTTTGGGAATGTCAACCTTGTAGGTTGACCTACGAGGTCGTACGTCAACCTATAAGGATGACGGCTGCTTAAGCGGACTTGCCTGTGACTACGTTCATAAATCAAGACCTCCAGAAAGGGCTTGAAAACTGAAAACTAGGGTACCTCCTGTGAGGTACGGACTTCGGCTTCAGGCATCGCTCGAAGGCAGCAAGGGACGGGCTGGATCGGAATGCGTATTATTTAGGGAAGAATTGAAAGCTACAGGCTCAGTGAGACAGGGTGACTAGAGCAATTAATAGTGTGGACATAGATTGGGACGTCGCGGTTAGTAGTTAATGTGTTACTCACATAACAAGTTTAAATGAGTAAAGAGATAACCTTTTCAACCTAGAGAATGGGAAGCCGTCACCTCCTTCTGCGAAGCAGTAATGCTCGCGAAGGAGGAGGCGGGGCGCGTGAGGGAGTGGCAGTCTCTGCGCCCTCACGTCCCTAGCCGCCGCAGGAGGAGACGCCCCGGGCGTCGGGAGTCGATTGCGGACTCCCGGCCACAGTAGGCGCGAGCTTGCGGGCGGCGAGCAATGGGTAGCTCGCCGCCCGGTAAGGACCAAGCTCGGGTCGATGGCGCGTAGTGTTCCACGCGCGCCTCAAAGAGATGTCAGCAGCAGTGTAGGGGTCTACTAGGACCGATGCCTGCCGGGGTCACGTGATTGTTCTAAAGAGATACCGTGACCCTGGCACATGGGCAACTGATGGAACACGGGTGGGTTTTAGTCAGTAAAAGTCTGACACGCCCTCCCGCTCCGCCCAGCGCGGGAGAAGTCATTTGATGATTTCCCATCCTGAAAAAAAAAAACCTTTTTAACCTGTATGTGAATTTTATACGTTTATATGCCACTTACAACATTAGTCCTTGAATAGAAATGATTACTTTATGTTTACCTATTTATTTGTGTGGGTGTCATATAGGTACATCTTTGCCTAACCCTCCGGGGCTTATACGCGTGATGTTGAGTGTGTTTTCTGTTCCAAATATAAAATAACTTTTCATTCAAACCCTACTACGCCCGCCCCACTCGTGCTTGCTATCCTCCTCACAATACACGTAAAATTGTCTCGAACTGTTAGTTGTATGTACTCTTATGTCACTTTGAAGTAGCCGTTAGTTGATAAACTAAATTTCACCGCGTAAAAGAAACTATTTGTCATTAATGATGTGTCTAAACATAAGATTTTCATTCACCTGTACATTAATATGTATGGCTGAATCAATCCAAAAAACCAAAAAAAAAAAAAACGATTTTCCGAACAATCCTGACCCCAATTAGTTCGGATAATCGACGCTCTACTGTACTAACATGTATTTGTTATTTAAATTATCTTCAACGAATAAACGACGGTACTACAATTGAAATTATCACAACGATTTTGTTTAGGTTATTTAGAGGTTCACGTACAACTTTCGAGCGAAAACTTTTAATGATAGAAAGTTCCGCGACTGTCTTATTTGTGGGTCACGAGGTCACAATCATGACAGTTCAACGTAAGGTTCAGGGTTTGATTCCTAGGAAGGTGTTTTGGTTTTTCTATCCGTCATTTTTATGACAACACACCAGAAGTGCTGTTCCGCTCTAGGATATATAAAAGGATATAAATAGCTATACTTGGGTTGCTGCCTCAGAAAGCACGCTAAGCCGTTGGCATTGGCTGTCATTTATAATCCCTGACATTATGAGACATCAGAAGCCTGAACATCTGACAACCGATGTTACCAAGTGGTATAGTGCTTTTTATTTTTTTGGATTTGAAATCATCAAATGACGCTCTGGACGGCTACTGACGTCGGTTAGTCGACTAAGGAAGTCGGTTGTGTTTTTTTTTTTGTAAAAAAGTTTTTATTTTTAAATTTTTAGTTATGGTATCTACCCCGCACTAATTCCAAACAAAACAATGCATATTTCTGCGATAGCAGAAATCGCGGTTCATTAGCCGTCATTTTTTAAAGAGTTCCGGTGTATGTCTCCGAAACTCATCATCAGAAATCTATATGAGACCATTTCGGAATAAGCCCCTTTTGATCAAAGCAAGAATTTTGCAAATCCGTTTAAATATGACGGAGTTATGGCCGAACATACATAAAAAAAATATAAACATCCGAATTGATAACCTTTTTGAAGTCAGTTAAAAATACAATTCAGCTCTATCTGATTACATTGGAGGCCAACCCCAACATAGTAAGGAAAGCACTAGACAGATAAAATGACTTGGGCTGCTGCCCTTTTGAGAAAATACAGCCGTGATATTATTTTTAAACGCTTTCCACGGATCCCATAAAGCTCGAAAAGATACAGCAACGCAGCTTGTAATTAAAACTTAAACGAACATTTAATTTAACATGGTAAAATACAAGGCTACGTAAGCACACATTAATAATATTACACCTTTAACCCACACGGAAATAAAATCTTCGCTTCCAAGAGCTGAGGCAAAGAATTGTGCAGAAGGTCGGGTACAAAGCACGAGAAAAACAGGCGCACGCGGTCATTGACACGTACGCACGGTGATCTCAAACAAATGACAGTCGCGAGTGCGATCTCAAACAAATGACAGTCGCGAGTGCGCTTGCACTTGCTGTACGTGAAGCATATCTATGCGTGTGTGCGTTTTCATTTGTTGAATGAATGTAACCTTCTGCACCTATCCATTTTATAGTTCAAGAGGCGTAGGGTGAACATTTTTAATTACGTCCGTTTTCAATTCGTGTGTGCTGAATAAATGCAGAAGCAAGAGGGTGAGTTTTATTAAACTATCTTACTGTTTCTTTTATTTTTATTTTAGTAGGAGTAGTTTGAATTATACGGGTGATAAGTTGCACAGAGAGCCGTGAACCGTCCATGCTTGCTATAAAGCTATTAGTTCGAGTTTTCAACCGACGAAAAAAACGGAGGAGGTTGTCAATTCGACGCGTATTTTTTTTTTTATGTATGACCACGCATAACTTTTTACATAGTGGTCCGATTGTAACAATTCTTCTTCAATTGGAAAGGGTATACTCCCAAGGTGGTCCCATATAAATTTGGAAAACAAAATCGAACCCTAAGGGTCGGAAAACAGGGGATGATTGATTGTTCACTCACTGAATGTAATGTATAACCACGCATAACTTTATACAGAGTAGTCCGATTTCGAAAATTCTTTTTTTGTTGGATAGGGTATACCTTGCCAAGTATTATGAGTACATTAAAGTCACAAAAAATATAAAATAAAAACTTTTTAACAAAAAATACAACCGCCGAAAAAACTGAAAAGCATAAAATAATAAACCTTAAAATTTTGAGTCGGCGCTGAAAAATCAATGAACAAAGATCACTCTCAGCGCCGACTCATAATTTTAAGGTTTATTATTTTATGCTTTTCAGTTTTTTCGGCGGTTTAATTTTTTGTTAAAAAGTTTTATAATAAAACGGAGAAAGTTTTCTTCAATTTTTTTCTCACATATAATTTTTTTCACCAACAACCTCTATAAGTAATCAGGATAAATGCAATAAAATTCGTTTCAAACAAGTTTAGAGTATTGAAACAGGAAGCGAGTCCCGCAGTTGTGGACTCAACTAATTAACGTTATAGAGATAAAAGATAAGTGGCTAATGAGCAAAAGTTTCTGATTGGCTACGCAGTATACTTACTCTAACTAGATCTTGTTAGTATATTTGTGTTGGTACGGAAAAGTAGGGGAGTGCAGTTTTGTTGTTGTGTTTTTGTTTATTATTGCTTGATTTTATTTACTTGTTTTTACTAGCTTCTGCCCACGATTCCATCAGGGTTAAATGTTGTTGTTTTAACAGAAATTATATCCTATATAGCATTGCATCACCCGCCCATTTTTAATATGTCATCATCAGCAGTCTATAATGTTCCCACTGCTGACACGCAGGCCTCCTCTTGGTGAGTGGGCCATAATCCACCAAGCGGCCAAGTGCGGGTTGGTAGATGTCACATGTCTTCGAATTTTTGGTTCTTTGACATGTTTCCGTCACCGTTTTGAGAGAGGTGGTGATGATATAATTTACACATAGTGCAGCTCCTGCTTTGGTTCAAACTCAGGACCACTCGTAAGTCGCGGCTGTTACCACTGGGCTACCACTGCTCTTTTTAATATGTATTTATATATACTATAATAATATTATAAAGCTGAAGAGTGTGTTTGTTTGTTTGATTGAACGCGCTAATCTCAGGAACTACTGGTCGGAATTGAGAAATTCTGTTTGTGTTAGGTAGCCCATTTATTGAGGAAGGTTATAAGTTATATAACATTACGCTACGGTTAAAAGGAGTGGGGCAGAAAACGAAGAATGGACGAAAACTGGCAGGCAATTCGATGCGACAGGACGGGGAGCGAAAATTTGATGCGGACGAAGTTGCGGGCAGAAGCTAGTTCAAAATAACAGCACTGGTCGATAGATAAGCTTTATAATACAATACAATACTATGCTTTATTTCAGGCTACTATGTTTAGCTACGCTTGCCGCCGTTGCTTCATGAATGGGTCTTCGTCATGTGTCACCTCCGTGCCTCGAACTGCAGGTTGGTCCCGACTGTCACCTTTGATAACCGTTGCCGGTCATCAGAAGATCGAAAGTCTGAAAACCAATTAGAATGACAGTTTCCTCACGATATTTACCTTCACAGTTTTGAAAGCAGTGGTGATGAAATAGTTTACACAAAGTAAAGTGCCTGCTTGGGTTCGAACTTACGACCTACAACTCGCTTGGCGTGGCCGTTACCACTAGGCAACCAGTGCTCTACGCGCAGCTAAAAAGTGTTACATATAGGTGAGAGCACCTATATGTAACACTTTTTAGCTGCGCGTTTTGTCAAGAATATGTTAGTTTATTACGTATTTATTTATCCTTAGTTTTATGACTTCGTTGGTCGCTGTAAACGTGTAAAGTGTGTTTTCTTAAACTTGTTGACTTTTACGAAATAAAATTTCTTGAAAGATTTCTTTAGATTTTGATATCTACCCATATACACAAACACACACAACACAAGTACAAAAACAAACAAACAACACATAAACACACAACACAAACAAACATTACACAACACTACAAACATTACAAAAACAAAAAAATATACTCGCGACGAGCGTTTAAGACGAATTGCGCAACACACTATCAATTAAAATCTGAATCATTTGTAAAGATATTGCTAATCCATATCTTTACAAATGATTCAAATTCTAATTGATAGTGTGTTGTGTTGATAGTGTGTAGCTTCTCAAGTTCGAATAATTTGTTGGGTCATCAATGTAAATAACACGATGATCGTTGTTGAATCATTGTTGAACTGTCAAAGTGAACTCTATTCCAACTTTTAGTGCGAAATACAAGCTTACTTCAGCTTTATAATATTATAAGTATAGATTAGCTATTATCAACATTATCATTATTTCATCCATATGTCTTCCACTGCTAGACATAGGTCTCCCCCCCTTTTGGGAGGGTTTGCCAAAATCGCCGCGTTTGGTAGGCGGGTTGGCGATTACAGTATGGTAGTAAAATGCATAGAGATCGCTGCAGCTAATTCTCTAGTAGCCCCTTAGTCGTCTTTAACGACACGGACAAGAAAAGGGGTGATGCTATTCTGTACGTAGACTACTTAGCTAGTGGATAACTTAGTTTTTTTTTTTTTGGGAATTCGTCAAATTATGTCTCCCGTTTGGGCGGAGCAGGAGGGTGGGGCAAGCTTTTACTGACTAAAATCCACCCGTGTTGCTTCAGTTGCCTGTACCAGGGCCACAATAAATCTTTCGAACAAAACCGCGACGCTGGTAGGAGTGGATTAATTAGCTATAACCGTGGATAAAAAAGTATGAACCTACCTATTTTGTAACAGGATAAGTTGAGATTCTTTTACTGGAATATCAGTCATTAGTACGACCTTTTGGCACTTATCCAAAGATACAAGATTCTGATAGAACTCGTGAGCGACATCTTAGATTTTTCCTTTGATATCCGAAAAGAGGGGGAAAAGTTTGTTGGTCACGGAGGAAGTGAAGCTTCAGAAAATCAAATGTTAACAAAGATTAGTTATGTAATCAGAATTTAAAACAAAAGACGGTGCAATACTTGTTAATATGTGAGCACCGTATATAATATCCGTTACATAATTAATTTACTTGTCACTGTTTTATGTTTTCTTCGTATGTCTGTCTATCTGTCTATCACTTTATTTGGCTCAGAAATAAATGGACTGATTTACTTGAAATTATATACTGGAACGTAAACGCAATATACGTGCGTAATTGTATACGTCATCATCATCATAATTTCAGCCGAAAGACGTCCACTGCTGGACATAGGCCTCCTGCAAGAACCGCCACTTCAACCGTTTCTGTGCTTGTCGGAATCCAGCGGATTCCAGCAGACTTCACCAGGTCATCGGTTCATCTTGTGGGAAGCCTTCTAACGCTACGTCTTCCAGTACACGGTCGCCACTCCAGAACTTTCCGACCCCGTCGGCTATCCATTTTGTAACATGTTTTTTTTTTTTTAACCCAAAAACGGAGAGGTTACATGAAAGAATGAATATAGTGGTAACTAAAGAGAGACAGGTAATTTTTATTTTTATGTTTGCAATTTGTACCGTGTCATCACTTCAGCCGAAAGACGTCCACTGCTGGACATAAGCCTTCCCCAGTTTGGAAGGGTTTGCCAAAGTCGCCACGATTCAAGATTACATAAACAGTCCTCCATAACGTCCGCCCTTCACCACTTTCTAGTGCTATAGCTGGGAACAATTTCGTAATTGCCCCAGCAGCACAGCTGTCTGTTCTGTTAGAAAAAACTTGAATCTATACAGATATAGATAATAAAAAAGTAACATTACGAGAGACAAATCAATAAATAAATTGTTTGCAATTTGTCAGCTAGCCACGTCAATTTACCAGCAAATACAAAAGAAAATTGTACAAAAATATTTACCGAAATAAGTCTCCAGCCATAAAGAGTAAGATTTATATGAAATGCTGGATTATGTTCACATAGCAGTAACTCATCATCATCATCATCATTTCAGCCGGAAAACTGGACGTTATAGGTTATAGGACGTTCTCATATAGGCCTCCCCAAAAAAGGGATCTTGCCGTAATCGCCACGCTTGGCATTCGGGTTGGCCATCATAGTATGGTGGTAAAATGCACAGCAGCGTACTCCTGCACATTCTCTGTTAAGTCCCTTAGTCGCCTCTTACGACACCCCCGGGAAGAAATATTACGTTCACAAAACTGTAATTCATAGACACATATAATAAACTAGGACCATTCAAACTCTAATAAATGTACTGTAAAAAATCTCTAAATTATATTGAAAACGGCATCATATTCCATTCGGAGCTGCCAAGAAAACTGGTGTTTGATAACATGTTTACTTAGAAGAGAGAAAACCAAAACTGTTGGCAATTGATTGATACGCCTATTTCGTAATTGGGCCACAAACTTTTCCATGGTCACTCCATTGACCAAGCTAATTACTTCCAAAAACTCCCAAAAGATAAGTAGTTAAGTACGGGAAGGAAATGCCAACTTTCTCCCCTAAAGGTACGCTTATACGGGCAACATTTTTTGCACAATTCTGGGCAATATCGTCTCATGACGACGGAAGAAACTGGACCAAACATACATAGGCAATACAGAATTTTGAAGCATAATAGCTCTATCATCTATACTTCTATACTAATATTATAAATGCGAAAGTAACTCTGTCTGTCTGTTACGCTTTCACGACTGAACCACAGAACCGATTTTGATGAAATTTGGTACGGAGTAAGTTTGAACTCCAATAAAGGACATAGGCTACTTTTTTATTCCAAGATGTCGTCTGCATCTGCAATAACCGATATTTACGCAGACGAAGCTGGCATAAGCTAGTCTCTAATAAGATTATGGCACTTTCTGTATCATGCGAGGTTTAATGCCCGTAGTCACAACGCTGGGCAAGCATATATATATAAGGTGTATCTATTCATATACGAAATATTTTAAGAGGTACACCTGTAGGTGGTAAAGAAGCTACAGCAACGAAAATTTTTTTTTCTAAATGTATTTTTTTCAAAATTTAATATTTCTAAATTATTTGATGCACATAAGAAATACTGGCTCTTTCTTATTTTTTACGGCCCGAGACACCGCGGCCATGCTCGTGCCGTCCGGTCGCCGCCCTCGCAGCTTCAGGCGGGCCATTCATAGAATTTGGAGTAAAGGTAGCAATTTAAAAATTATAATAATTACGAAAATTAAAAAACGCGCTTAGTCTTTATTTAGGAACAAAAACACATAGACACAAATTACAATAGAAACGATGATAGCTACAAAAGTTATAAACTGGTGTACAAAAGTTATATATTGGGGACCACGAAGCCAATTCTTTCGCAACAATAATACTGCTGCCCGTCATCGCTCTGGAGAATAGGATGTTGTGGCGCAGGTGGGAGAGACTGAGTTGATTGATTGATTATAGTAATATTGTCTAAATATTTGAAGCAATTCTAATGAGCTTACATGGATAAAGAATTTCGCTATTCTAGGCCAATAGTGCTCAAAAGAACGTCTTGACAACACCGAGGAGCCAACAAATCGGTTAATTTTTGAGTTTATGTATTTGATTTCTAGATCGTTTCAATATCTTCAGCAACTGTTGACTAGCAATAATTGCCTTAAAAAATTGCCCGTGTAAACGAGCTCAACAGGGCTGCACTTGTTTCCCGAGTCCAAGTTATGGCTGGCATGTGCCCGCGGGCTCTTGAATGAATAGTTCGAAAATTAGTCGGAGAGAGTGCCTTATTATCAAACAATATCTACCTGAATATTTACCTTGTTAGTGGCAAAATAATAACTGCTTCACAGGTGAATCAAAGGTTAACCTAAGCTTCAAGGTCGCGCGATTTGTTCGAAAGAGATAGCGTGGTCCTGGCATATGGGCAACTGAAGGAACACGGGTGGGTTTATAGTCAGTAAAAGTCTGACACGCCCTTCCGCTCCACCCTAGAGCGGGAGAAGTCATTTGATGATTTCCTACCCACAAAAAAAAACCTACGCTTGCCGCGATCGATTCGGGAATCGGTGAGTCCATTTTTGTACAAAGACGACCTTTCTGCAGTCTTTTTTTAGCAAAATAAAAAAATCGATTACTTTTAATAGTCATTTGACAGTAAAAAATGTAAGTTATTTTCATACTCGTTTATCACACAAATTTCTGCCCGCGACTTCGTCCGCGTTAAATTTCTTGTTCCCCGACCCTTCCCGTCGTCGCGTCGAATCGCCTACCCGTGCGATTTTCCCCGTTTTTGCAACATTTTTCATTTCTGCTCCACTCCTCTTAATTGTAGCATGATGTTATATAGCCTATAACCTTCCTCGATAAATAGGCTACCAAACACAAAAAGAATTTTTCAATTCTAATCAGTAGTTCCTGAGATTAGCACGTTCAATCAAACAAACAAACTCTTCAGCTTTAAAATATTAGTATGTAGTAGAAGTATATCTATACTTATATAATATTATAAAGCTGAAGAGTTTGTTTGTTTGTTTGATTGAACGCGCTAATCTCAGGAACTACTGGTCCGAATTGAAAAAATCTTTTTGTGTTAGGTAGCCTATTTATCGAGGGAGGCTATAGGCTAATAACATCGCGCTACAACTAAGAGGAGCCGAGCAGTCATGAAAAATGTTGCAAAAACGGGGATTTTTTTTTCCTTTTGAGAGTTTCCGTTGCGTGCGCTGCGTAAACGGTTAAAGTAACGCAAAAATTATGTATGACGGAATTGTTCCTTTTAAAAAGTTCTAAAAAAAAGTCCGCGAGAGCATATGTCTATCTTTTAAGGTTGACTCACTATAACTCAAAAGGTGCGAGCAGCAACGAAAAATGGACGAAAACGAGCAGGCAAATCGATGCGACGGGAAGGGTCAGAGGAGCAAAAATTTGACGCGGACGAATTCGCGGGCAGAAGCTAGTACATAGATATGAGACCAAAGAAAATGATCAAACGTTAGCCTAGAGAAAAAGCATGGGGCGCTTTTTGAGGTATTTTTAAGTTATATCAAGCAGCCGACGCTTTTATTCTATTAGTTTTTACTTTTTATTTTTTTCTATAAAAGAGTGTATTTTTTAAAAAAATTATTTGTTTTCAATTTAATAATTATAATATAATATTTAATAGTTCGGCTAACATCAAAAGCGTGTTTTCGTTTTTGTTGTTTTGCTATCTAGGTGATCCTGGCCAGTATAATGGCACAAATTTTGGTCAAATTCTTGTATTATCATCGGTCCTTGCTAATTGTGCAAGGATTCAAATTAATCTGACGCTCAGATGGGGTGAAAATCACTTCAAAAATTCCGTTACATACATACATACCAAGGTTATAAAATCATATACCTAACTAATCACTATGGCGTACCACAAGGGACTGTGCTAGCCCCAATATTGTTCTTAGCATATGTAAATGAATTACCGGAATCAACGGATCAGTACACTGTATTATTCGCAGATGATACCACTGTTTTAACTAAAGAAACAACTATTGATCAGGCGATAAACGTCACCAATGAAGCTCTAAAGGGTATACATGACTGGTTAGTTGATAACAACCTAGAAATAAATACCGATAAAACTAAATTCATGAGATACCTGACTTGTAATAACAAAAGAAATAACGGCGAATACTTGCACAGGCATAACCAAGTAGCCAGGATTATTCATCAGCAACTTGCTTTGCAGTACAAACTAGTGGATTCTGAGGTACCGTATTACAAGTATGTGCCCGACCCAGTTCTCGAAAATGACCATGTCACGTTGTACTGGGATCGGTCTATCATTACTGACAGGACTATTGTCGCCAATAAGCCTGATATAGTGGTGATAGACCGGTTAGCGCGCCGCACAATGATAGTCGATGTTACCATTCCGCATGACGGCAACCTCGTGAAAGCTGAGAAAGAGAAACAGATGAAATATCTCGACTTAGCACACGAGGTTGTTGACATGTGGAATGTTGACTCAGCTGTCATTGTGCCGATTGTCGTATCAGCCAATGGGCTGATGGCCGATACCCTCGATCAACACCTGTCGAGGCTATCGTTAGGCGGTTGGATCAAGAGCCTGATTCAGAAGGCAGTACTCCTTGACACGGCTCGCATTGTGAGGAGGTTTCTGTCTCTGGAGCCCTAACCACCGGTAGCTTGGATCCTGCTCCCGCTACCGATGGACTGCTATTTTTTATATTTTTAAATGTATTTGTATAGGTTTTATTTACTTTGTTAAAAATATTTAAAAATGTAACGAAATATGTATGAAAATAAATAAAAGAAATAAAAAAGATACAATAGACTTGCCAATAAAATATAATAATAACATATTTGAGGAAGTAAATGAAATAAAATTTCTACGAATAAACATAGACAGTTATTAAAACTGGAAATCTCATATAGACCTGGTTTGTAAAAAAATCATAAATTCATTTACACACTTCGTAAAATAAAAAAAAATAACTAATAAAGAAACAGCAATAATGGTGTACCACAGTCATGTATGTTCAGTATTAAGGTATGGGATTATCATGTGGGGAAACTCTACAGACGCCCAGAGAGCTTTTATAGCCCAGAAAAAATGTATTAGGTCAATTTATGGTCTCAAGTGGACTGATTCGTGCCGACCAATTTTCACAGATAAACGTTTACTTACATTTCCATCCCTATACGTTTTTAAAATGTGTAAATTCGTCAGAAACCACCTACCACTTTTTGAGCAGGATGATAAGGCCCAATTTAAAAGAAAAATTGTACAAAAACCTCTGGTAGTACCTCGAAGCAGATTAAAATTATGTATCAGAAACTGCTACACCATGGCGGTAAAAATGTATAATAAACTACCAGAAAAAATAAGAAAAATGAATGACTTAGAATTTAATAGAACTCTAAATACACAATAAATGATTATTTAAATTCTAAACAGACATGATGTATGTCTACGTAAATTTATGAATTCTTAATTAAATTATAATTATTGACATTATTTATAAATCTAATAATTACATTGATGAACTTTTTTAACTGTTAAATATATTGTAATTTACTAATTTAATATAATTTATAATGTAATGTGCCTAAGTAGTACTAACGAAGCAAGACTGTTAATTTTTTTTTTATGATTATGGTGTATATGACTAATGACGGTGATGTAATTTCATGATGTTTATGCATGCACTAGAAATGTTTGCACGACTGATAAGTCGAATATAGTGAAACGCTAATTATTTAACCATGTTACTATGTAAATTATTTCATTTCATTTCATTTCAAATAAAAAAATAGGGTCTACTCGCACATTAAAGGATCATAACGGCTTCCGTAACACCATTTCAAGGCATGCAGCACGCTTTGCTCGATGTTTAACTAATACCGTGAACTAATTCGCATTATTTGCGCCTACCTGTCTTATTGATGCCAGTTATCAATTTAGTAACCTCGATGACGCTCGAGAGGTAGGTGGCCTGGTTTTGGAAAAGATGGCGTTGGATAAATAATAAATTATTTTATTTCTGCAAGTAGGTTTGTACAAACGCTTTACACGTCAATCATATTTTTGAAAGTAGATTAAGATCGGCGTTGCTTATCTAACTACTCTGAGAAGAAAAGCCGAAACAAACTCAGAGGTCACAGTGTCTTTTAAAGTCCAAAAATAATTTTGGGTTCAAGTGAATCCACATGGGATTGGTGTCTAAAATGGTCTTTTGAGGAAAGAACAACACATATTGAGTGGATCTGTCTAATACATGCATTTATAAATAATCATGCAGCTCAACTCAGAACTTAAGGAACTCAACGATTTGACGAACAGTACCAAAGAAAAAATAAAACAAATTGTTAGTTACAAATATTAGGGTAACGAAACAATAAGATATGGTAAATAACCAACCAACCCTATTATTAGTTAACGACTCCTGCACCCTAATTGCATAACACACCATCCATCAGAATCTGAATCACTTTGAAGCATATGCCAAATCCATTGCTTCAAATGTTCGAGAACTTTGTCTGCTCAACAAAGTAAATAACGCAATGGATATTGCTGGATTGTCAAAACGAACACGCAATTACCTCTCTGCAGTAGGTAAACGGAAACCGCAAACCGCCTTACGACGCTGCACTTCAAAGGAAATCATTTCATGTCACGTACCACAAGAAGTGTTATCCCGCCAAGGACTCATTCATATTTATCTGCCAAGTACTTAACGTCGCCGTCGCGTCGCCGCGACTTTTGCCGTCACAGGTTGCCCCGTTTGCCGTCTGCACGATGAATCGTAAAGTGGACGATAGAAGAGCAAGTATGCGTATCTACTTATAGCTCAACGATTTTTTTCGTGTGTCTCCAAGAGTAGATGAATTTTTTGGGGTATACGTGAATATTATTGCAGAGAACAAATTTGCGTACTTGCTCAGTTTCAAGCACAAATTTAAGACTTAGATGCATACATATAACTTCTAGTTACGGCGCGCGGCGTTTGAGTATGTTTTCCATGAGTTACTTCACAAAATGTTCATCACGTCAAGAATCTAAGCTTGTTTTATATTTCCCTGAGTCTAAAAGTGGCCTTTGTTCACATAATTATACACAACCGTTACGATGGCACCCACCACAAAATCGCTTTCAACTGCGTCATGCATTTTATTGTATAAGCTTATATTTTGTAAGTATGCCCCCAGAAATACCACCTGATTCAATGCTGTACTAGAAAAATATTTCTTTTATTCCTTTCTATTCTACTAGAAGTTCAAAACAAGAGAACAATTGCAGTAACTGTCTAATTACTTAGTAGCGAATTTATCCTAGCTCCCTTTAGGAATTAAACGTTCCGTTCCGACCTATCACTTTTTATAGCGGCACAGAAAAAATCTGTCTAACTGCAGGGACTTCTAAATAATTTTACCTTGACTTCGAACATCTGATATTTACGTGGTAGTAAGTAATACGCTGAAGCGGGTTTTTAAACTTTGTTGTGTCTTATTTGATTTATTGTTAACTGATTGAATAAAGACCGATTGTTTGGAAAATGTCAAACTTTATGGACTGTTTCGCAAGTAGTAGCGACAAAAGTATAGTTGTAGTACGAACTTATTTACTAATCTTCTTTGAACATAGCTAGGTGCCAAAAACCTGGTAGAATTACTTAAACTATATCTGAGGAAGATTACCCTTCAATTGGGCTTTGCCGCAAATGGGTAAGAATATGAAAATGTGTACAAATGTCACCGATCTTTAATAAATAACCCGTCACCTTAACACATATATTTTTAGCAACCAGAGGGACAAAAAAGTGGCAGTCGCTTTCAAAGCGTACGATTAAAAGCGATTTCTACAATGACTTTTAACAGGTTTTCGGCAGCTTATGTGAATCCAATACCTACATTTTTACTTTTTAAAACATTTAAGGGAAAATTCTCGTAATTTTATGAAAGTTCATAGTCCGATCTCAGTCAGTGTTTTTGACATTTAACTATCAACGAGGTGAGACTTCGAATACATTTTGAAAGCTTTTAACAACAATAATTTGCCTTTTTATTGCTGATAGAAAGTGTCTTGACCCTAGAGACATCCAAACTTCATACAACACCTATGATTTTCAACGAATCTTTCAACCTGCTTCCCGCTTCTAACTTAGCCCACCAATCAACTTTGAACGATAGCGGGTTACTAGGTCCCACGGGCCGTGTGTCGTTTACCTGCAGCTCCCTGGTCATTTAGACCCCATGTTACTTTTGCCGGGGTGAAATACGGTTAACCGTATCGCCTTTGACATCGGGACGCGGAACGGTTAGAATGTTTTTCTCCCTGTTTACTTGCTTTTCCTCTAATTACGGGTATTAGAATGTTTCAAAGACAGAGTGAAGTGTGTGATTTCGATATTTTTCATGAGGGGTGAAACTAAAAATTTGGGGTGAACGGAGTGAAATGTGATTTTAGGCTTTACAGATTAGGTGAAGTCAGTGTGGTGATTAGTACTTTTGTGATGTTTTAAAACATTTTTTATTAATTAGGTTTTCATCGTGTTTTATTAGTAAAGTTTCGGATGCGTATGGGGTGACTAATTCAATAATGTGTAAATAATCTGTTTTAATATTTAATAATAATCATTTAATTGAGTGCTAACACTACCCACTCAGAGCTATGAGCAGATGAAAAAAAACGTAAGAGAAAATAAATTCCCATCAGTCATTAGATTACTCTTGGCATAAATGGTAATGGTGACCTCAACACCTCATCATCAGCCTATAGCAGTCCACTGCTGGACATAGGCCTCCCCAATTGCGCGCCATTCAGCTCGATTTTCGGCAACTCTCATCCAGTTGCTGCCAGCCACCCTGCGAAGATCGTCGCTCCACCTAGCCTGAGGGCGTCCTACCTTACGTTTGCCGATTCGCGGTCTCCACTCAAGAACACGTCTACCGCAACGGTCATCGGTTCGACGGCTAATATGGCCGGCCCACTGCCACTTCAGCTTGCTAATCCTATGAGCTATGTCGACAACTTTGGTTCTCTGCCGGATCACCTCATTCCGGATTCTGTCCCTCAGAGATACTCCAAGCATAGCTCGTTCCATAGCTCGCTGAGCGACTTTAAATTTGTGGACCAGCCGTACCGTGAGTGTCCACGTTTCGGCTCCGTAGGTCATAACAGGTAGGACGCACTGGTTGAAGACTTTCGTCTTTAAGCTCTGTGGAATACGCGACGAGAAGACTCGACGAAGCTTCCCAAACGCTGCCCAGCCCAGCTGAATTCTCCTGTTAGCCTCCTTCTCAAGGTTGTTCTTACCAAACTGCAGAGTTTGCCCGAGGTAAACGTAATCTCGAACAACCTTGAGGGCACCGCCATTGACCGCAATCGGTCCCGGAGTCGCGTGATCGTTGAACATAACCTGTGTTTTGTCCAAGTTCATCCGGAGACCAATGCGTACAGAAGAATCAACTAGGCCGTCCAGCATCTGCTGCAAGTCCTGTAGCGATTCCGCCAATATGACGATGTCGTCTGCAAATCTCAAGTGCGAGATGTATTCGCCGTTGATGTTTATTCCGCGTCCACTCCAGTTTAGCGTCTTGAACACATCCTCCAGTGCGTTAGCGAACAATTTTGGGGAGATTACGTCCCCTTGTCTCACTCCTCGACGCAGGGCGATGTGTTCAGTTTGCCGGTCCTGAGTTTGGACGGTCATTGAGGCGTTTTCATAAAGACATCTCAGCACTTGGATGTATCGCCAGTCGACTTGGCATCGCTGCAAAGACTCCAAAACAGACCAGGTCTCAATAGAATCAAAAGCCTTCTCATAGTCCACAAACGCAAGACACAGCGGCCGATTATACTCCTCGGACTTCTGTATAATCTGCCGCACTGTGTGGATGTGGTCTATGGTGCTGTATCCTCCTCGAAACCCGGCCTGCTCCGGCGGCTGAAACTCGTCGAGTCTCCGCGCTAGACGATTCGAGACGACTCTTGAAAACAGCTTATATACGTGGCTTAGGAGCGAAATGGGTCTGTAGTTCTTTAAAAGGGTTTTATCCCCCTTTTTAAAGAACAGTACGACCACACTCCTTCGCCACGCTTCTGGAGTTCTCCCAGAGAACAGGACAGAGTTGAAGAGCTCCCGAAGCTCTTTCAGTACAGGACTTCCTCCTGCTTTCAGGAGCTCGGTCGTAATCCCGTCCTCACCAGGGGCTTTTCCATTTTTAAGCTGTTTGAGAGCCGCCTCGATTTCATCTTGGCTGACTTCTGGCAGGTCTTCTCAACACCTAGTGCTATTCAATAAAACTATCTAGTCATCCTCTGAACATCGTCCGGGGGGCATCTGTATTCTTCTGAAGAAAAAACGCCATTCTCTGAACATCCCCCACCTCCTCTTCGTCCCTTATCGGATTTTAGTGCAGTCACGTGAAGAAGAACGAAAAAAGAACATCGTGTTCTGAAAATCCTCCCTCCCCCTGGTCCCTGATCGAAATTCACGTGAATATGGAACGTCTTCGTCTTAAGAAGAATAGGTACTATCTATTCTAGATCTTGGTCCGGTCTTAAAACAGCTACTTGAAATTCAAAACAGTTTTAATTACTTTTCAGGATACCCACGAAAAAATTCTGGTCTTTTTCATTCAAACCACCGGTGAAACGGCGGCCGTAGAATATTTAATTTCAGGCTCTTCAATTCTGTACATTTCTTTTCAGCGTTTCAGTTGAAATACAACCTTAAATTACGTCGACAATCAAAAGGTTAATTGACCCGCTTATTACAAGATGTTTGTCAAAAAATTAAGTTCAATTAAAAACGTTTCTTTAAGAAAAATATGAGACTACTTATAATTTTCCACTCGCCGTTTTTTCTGTCGGTTTTATTTAAATAAAAAATGTCTACGTTGACAAGGGTTTATTGAGACCAGAATTTGTATTTCAAAGACTTAGGTTTATTGGAAAGTGATGTATCAAAACTCTATTAAGGAATGTAATCAAGAAATTATGTAGAGCTATCTTTGATTTTTAGTTGCCTAGGAGAATATTGCTAGGGGCGTTGTGTGATCCCCACAAAAAAATTAAATTGTAACGGTAAAGTCGGTTAGCTCCCGAGATCCCTACAACGTCAGGAAAAGACATAAACAGATATTATATTAGAATCTAATTCTGAAAGCAATTTTTTTTTATAAAGTTAATTGAACGACAATTCTCGTAACTTTAAGAACGTTCACAGTGTGATCTCAGTCTTAATTTGTCAAAAATATTTCTAGTATTTTGACAAGTATTTGACATTTGATTGTCGCCAAAATGACACTGCTACTGATTTTCAATGCTTTTAATTACGAGAACTGACCTGCACGCGTATCATGACCAACATAGAAAGAACTTTGTCTATTCTTGGTAGAATAGAGATAGAATTGTCATGCTACGTCAGCATAAAACGGTACAAATCTTTCTACAATCTGTAATTTTGTCTATTCTTCCGTCGACAAAACCCATTTCTACGGTGGTCATGCTACGCGTGCTGATATCGGAAGAAGTAACTGTTTTACATCGGTCAACAAACACGTTTTGTCAAAGATTTTCAGCTTAAATTAATGGGATACAAACCTTCTTTTCTTAGGACTACGTCCAAAGAGATCGAGCATCTTCACCTTAATAAGGAACGCATAACAAAAACATGACAGGATCGCTGTCCAAGTACTTGACCATGCCGGGGTCGCGTGATTGTTCGAAAGAGATACCGTGACCCTGGCTCATGGGCAACTGATGGAACACGGGTGGGTTTTAGTCAGTAAAAGTCTGACACGCCCTCCCGCTCCGCCCAGAGCGGGAGAAGTAATTTGATGATTTCCCATCCTTGATGAGCTTGTTCGTATCGGTTGCGTTATTTCATCTCCAACCCCCTTCGGTTATAACAGTTGGCAACGAGGATGGGATATGTTGTATACCAAGGCCCGTTCGTACCTTGGAAAGCACTTTAAAACATTGGTGCCTACTGAAAATTCAATTTGAGTCTTTAGTTCAATACGCACGGCGAGGGCGTCGAAATTTCCATGTGAATGAAATAGCCGGAAACATCAAGTCAACTTATATAGCCTATGTATACCCCTAATATCATTACACTTGACCCCAACAATTACACTGAATAGGGGTAGGTTTACCACAGTAGTTCAATGGGGTCAGATAAGTAGAAATTCAATTCCGTGACCCAACAATCGCCAAACACCACGGGTTAATGCTTCCAAACAATAACTTCTATAATTATTATGGATAGATTAGTTTTATAGAGTCAATGTCATTCAAGGTCGAACAGCAGGGCAGGAGTGACGTGAAAGGGAAGTATAGCGTAAAATTCGATGCAGCGAGGCGGAAAATTTTAATTCGGGGATCTAAAAAAGATAATTCCGAGTTTGAATTGTGCCCGAATATTGAAGACAAAATACTATCAAGGGATTACTTCAAGCGGGTGGCAGAAGACTTTCAGTTTTTCTTCTATAAATAAACTGCGATCGCCTATTTTGATGTTTGTCTGTCAAACGTCGTGATTATTGTAACCTTCTCTTTGAACCCCTTCAATATAAATTCGAAGTAAGTTTAAGTCGATTTAAGTTTACGAAATTGTCACAAGTCATCATCATTAACATTTCAGTCGAAAGACGTCCTGCAGAACATAGGGACATAGGGAGTGTCCTAACACAGGCAATTGTTTGCAAGGACACTGCGACCACTAGCTATGTTGTACAAATCTGGTTAAAGAAAAATAAACTATTTGTATAGGCCTTCCCCAAGTGAGGGTTTTACCATAATCTGTCAAGCATGACAGCCTGGGTTCGCGATCGCAGTATGCTGATAAAATGCTGCTGTCCATTATCTAGTTAGTCCCTTAGTCGCCTTTTACGACTCCCACGAGAAGAGATGCGATGGTGCTATTCTTTACGTCCAGAATCACATGGAACCACTCCCATACCTAGTTAAAATGTACCAAAATTCGGCTTACTTTGCCCAGATCATAGTCTACTTATACACCAAATCCTACGCGGAAAAACTGCGTTCAAAAGCTTATAAAATAAAATTCCAAGAAAATTCCATTCCAGTTGTTTACATTGGTTAACTTTGTACACCTTTGACCGGAGACATTTTGACCGTATAGCCTCCGGTCCTTTCACAACAAAATAATGTAATTTACCTTATTTATCGGTCAATATTACGAGTATGTTGAGCCTAAGCAAATATAGAAATTGTGGTCAAGAGTATTATATAAACATCATTGCTGGAAGTTGAAACCGGTGGGTACAGGGGTAGAAATTATGTGCCTTTGAAATGTTTTTGTAAATAATATTATTGACTTCATCAGTCGACTAAAATATTATAATTACAACAGTCTCTTCTTATTATACATTACAGTAAGTCAAAGCTTAATGTAATGTTTTTGACATTTCTAAGACTAATATATGACTAATTTCCAATATGAATGTTATCCTCATATTCATTTAAGTAATTCAGTGTTAACTAATTAACTAACCAAAATCCTGAAATTGATTTACTACACCAGAAACGGCAGAATATTACGAAGTTCACAAACGATATTTATTGATAATTCTGCTGGGGAATTTGTTGCACCACGTCTTCTTCCCACCTAAAGCACTAGGAAATGATGAAGTGCGGTGTTTTTAAGGGACTATCTTATGTAATTTTTGCGGTGACGGTGAAAAAGTGCGGTCTCTCAGCCTAGTTTGACTTTTGATTTTGCTTTTATTCTGACATACAAACTACCTATACTGTTTGTTATTAGCAATACAAGTTTTCCTCTGACGGTCAAAAAATAACCATCCTTAGTTTTATGTTTCAACACCTATATATGACACAAGTATCTAATATGGCTGTGCAGAATAGTATTTAGTAAATAAAAATATTATAATTGTGTTGTTTGACGGTATGTACTTCGATTTGACTTCTTTATATTGTTTTATACCAGAAGATAGTTACGTTGACTACGGCATCAGTGGCAATCTATAGGTCATCAAAGGTGCGATGGAATAGGACGGGAAGAACTTATGACATTGCGCAAGTGAGACATTGTCTGATGACCTATTTCGTACAGGCTGTGATTTCAGCGGTCTACTTTGGTACGCAATCGAATAACTAATATTGTAAGACGACAGATTCTAGCATGGGTACTATGAGGATTCACAATTCAACACGTAAGCTGTAGAAATTGCACCTCGACACTTTCATTAGGCTTCTAGAGGAGCGAGTTTGAAGTGCAAACTACGTTTCTGTAGCGCTCCAAACACTAGGGTTGGGTTACTGCACGTCGAGGGATTAGAGCTTCTACGCAAATCCATTTTAACCCTTGATAACTAAACATTCGTCCGTTCGACGACCCACCTACCCGCGATTCTCGTGTTCGTGTACTTCTAGGTGAACATCGATATATGCTGTGGCTGTGTGGAATAGTTCTTAATCACTGTTCTGTTTTTTTTTTTTTTTTTGTTTAATAATGTTCCAAAGAATGTACCAATGTCAAAAGTTCCTGTGTAATTTTGTTTGATCTAAAAATTATCACTGAACCTTAGTATAGTTTCTCAGGGTTTTTGGAGTCGCTGATTTCGAATTCAAGGTCGGTTGACCTCCATCACATCAGGTTCAAGGTCACATCAAGGTCAAAGTAAGAACACCTTGTTTAAAAAATTGGAAAAAAAAATACTAAATAAGTTTTTGGAGTTACTGAATCCAAATCCGCTGTTTGTTTTACCCGTGAAGGTTATCCAACCGTTATATTAAGGTCACTTCAAGGTCAAAGTAAGAAGATTTTGTTGAAAAACCATGTAAATTTTTGGAGTAACTGAACTCAAGTCCGCTGTTCGTTTCACCCGTCAAGGTCATTCAATGGTTATATCAAGGTCAAAGTAAGAAGACTTTGTTACAAAAATTGGAAAAAATCGAAATAAGTTTTTGGAGTCGCTGAATCCAAATCCGCTGTTTGTTTTACCCGTCAAGGTCATCTAACCGTTATATTAAGGTCACTGCAAGGTCGAAGTAAAGTTGAATATAACAGTTGGATGACCTTGACAGGTAAAACAAACAGCTGATTTGGATTCAGCGTACCTGTGAATTCCAATTAAAAATTCTTCTTGAAAAAACGTGCTGTGATTTGATTATTTTAATACTTAACTAATCCCAAAATTCTAATTTTAAATCACTTAGGGCTAATTTTTAAATAGTCAGGTAACTTTCATCTGATGAATAGATATTGCGGTTTGACAGCTCTGGTATAGAAAATATATTATGTCAAACTGTCAGATTTATTCTCCCAATAAAAGTTATCTGATTATTGAAAATTTATACTTAAAGAAGTTTTTCATTTGACAGTTGAGGTTAATTTTAGAACCTACATTTTGGCCGATGTATAATGGCAAGGTAACTACAAAGAAATGCGATACGATCTATGAAAACTGATATTATTCTTCTCAGAAGTTTAGACTTCTCTCAATTTATACATGAAGACACCGCTCTAACTGAACTCGTTTCCAAGGAGTCGGGCGTCAATAGTAATTGGTAAAGTGATTATATTGCTGCAAAACCGCAACTTGGTTGCTGCATAAATTGATTTTGAGAAACTAGGTAAGTACAAGTCAAGTAGTCTAACTAAGAATATGCTGCCAGTTGTGTTACTTAGGCAATACGTTTTATGAAGAGAAAATACGTTAATTAGCATCAAAAATACAGTCCGGACACAGTTATTTTACCTCTGATAGCAGTAATCTAAGAGCAACCTTATTATGACGAGAACAAATATCACTTTTACTATGACATATGACGCAAAATAAGTGTGAACAGAGTATAGATGATCGTTGTACTTCGAAAAGTGTGGCTCGTTCAAAAAAGGCTTGCTTGTTCTTTTCCATAGAAACTTACTACGCTTTGGAATTGGCGACTAGTTTCATCTTTTTGACTGACCAACAGCTCTGTGGAAATTCAAAAGCCTAATTGGAATAAATGCTTTGAGTTTTAAAGAGAATAATAATATTTATAATCATGAAGACTATACCTTTACCATCCAAGTAATAGGTTTATTTAATCGCGAAATACCTGTCACCTAGTATACTGATGTATAGGTACATCATAATCGGCTTATAATGTTCCAACTGCTAGCACACAGGTCTCCTCTCGGAGAGAGGGAGTGGGCCGTAATCTATCACGCGGGCCCAGTGCGCGTTGGTAGATGTCACATGTCTTCGAATTTTTGGTTCTGGGACATTCCGGTTTCCTCACGATGTTTTCCTTCACCGTTTTGAAAGCAGTGCTGATGAAATTATTTAAACAAAGTATAGCGCCTGCCTGCGGGGTCCAAACCACGGGGGCGATACCACTGGGCTACCACTCCTCCTACTGCTCCTCATACCTAGTATACCTAACTGCTAAAATGAATACAGTATTTTCAACAGGTATGCAAGTACAAGGCTCGTCTTTTTAAGGCTTATCGAAATAGTAACTATCGGAGAAGATGTAACCAGCCGAGCCCCTGCCAAAATTATCCAAACTAGCGGCTACAGCTGATTTGTTTATTTTACTGATAAATTCGAATCTAGGCCCCTTGGAATTTAGTAGTCAATCGAACAAAATAGTCAGGCATCCTATACTCAGTGATCTATCCATCCTATGCACAGTCCATGACGGCATCAAAGGGGACACAATTAGGTACAAACAAGGAAGAGATACGACCTATGTTTGCTCATTTGCAACGATGAAGACTCGGCATTAGTTCCGCCCCTGAATTTGGATCCGAGCCACTTTGTACGAATGTGTACAGACTAAACTTCAATTTAGTCTGAAACTAGGTCATTTGTTCCACTTTCACGTTATGAGTTCAAGCGTTTTTGAGCTATTGCTAACGATGCGCTTCTTGCCAGGATCGCGGAATTGTTCGAAAGAGTTACCGTGACCCTGGCATAGGCAACCGAAGGAACACGGGTGGGTTTTAGTTAGTAAAAGACTAACAGGCCCTTCCGCTCCACCCAGAGCGGGAGGTCATTTGATGTTTTTCACCCAAAAAAGTATAGAGGCTATTAAAATTGCGCTATTTTCATACATACACTCACGCCTTCTTCCCGTGGGAGTAAGCAGAAACTACAGAACGCCACATGCTACGATCTTTACATACTTCTTCTGCCTCGTTTACGTTCTTAGACCTGTGGCCGTAAAGTCTGAGAGATGTACTGAAAATAATCAACATCTCAATGAAGAAAAAAGAAATAAAGAAGATCGGTCCAGAAAATGCCGAACCAAGCCACGAGTGACGACAATGATGACCAAACATTAAGTACGCGTTTGAAAAAACTTCATATTTCGTCGGATCCAGCAAATAATAATGCGGAGGCATGGAAAAAATGGTGGCAGCAGCTGGAATTATATTTGCTAGCCACAGGCCTGGACAAGTCAAGCGAGAAGCGGAAAATTGCCATTCTACTGCATTTAATTGGTGAGCGTGGTCTCAATATATTTAACACATTTAACTTAAAGATTGATGGAAGCACACTCCAGGAAGTCAAGTCCAAATTCGACAAATTCTTTGAACCAAGAAAAAATGTGACGATGTGTAGATACCTATTCTTCACACGTAGGCAGGAAAAATCCAAAAACATCGACGAATTCCTCACGGATTTGGAAAATAAAAGCAGAGAATGTGAGTTTGGCACGCTCAGGGAGTCGTTAATCAGAGATATTTTTATAGCAAACCTCAATATAGATTCGTCACATGTACGTCAGAGGTTACTGCAAGAACCTGATTTGACATATCAGAGAATGCAAGAGCTGGCGAGGACACTCATAATCGCTCAGCAGGATGCTGAAAAAATCGTCAAAGGTACCAGTGTCGCCAGTGAAAACGTCATGCATCTCAGTCGGAGGAGCCGTAGTCGACAAGATGGTCAACAGCGAGCTTCCAGTCGCAGGTCGAGCAGTCGCAAGTCAGCATCAGCTTCAAACAGCGACCACATCAGCAACTCGAAGACATGCAGCCGCTGTGGGCAGTCTCATCGCTACAAATGTCCAGCTAAAGGCGTTCAATGCAGGTCATGTAAATCTTTTGGTCATTTTGCTAAATATTGTCTCAAGAATAAAAAATTCAGTCAGTTGCAATCGTTTAATTCAGATAATAGTAGTCAAGAATATTTTGTTGGCATGTTGAACAGTCAATTAAAGTCGAGTAAAAGTCATTCAGAAAATCATGTGGATCATAATGCACATAGTAGTCAGTCAAGTAGTCAGTCTCACTACACAGCAACACATAGTCAGTCTCACTCACACAGTCAGAGCAGTAGACACGGACACAAAAACACAGCAGTAGTGGTATATCAGAAGGGACAGTCACAGTCACCGTATCTCAAGGATGAGAACAGTGACAAGTCGGAGAGATCCAACGTCAAGTCCAAAAGTAAACGTCAAGTCTATCATCTCAATGATGAAAATAGTCACATATCTGAGAGATCCAACGTCAAGTCAAATAGTCAAAATAGAAAATGTCAGAGTCCATATTTACATCTCAATGATGTAAACATTCACAAGTCTGAGGGATTACACAACAAAACACAATGTCATAGACTTAGAAACAGTCGTCAGCATTCACAGTTTTCACAGACACACAACGGATCATTAGTCAGTCACTCAGATATAAGTCATACAGTAAAGAATGTCAACACTGTAGATAGTAACCATGCAAAACAGTCATGGGAAATCAACTTAGTAGTAGGAAACAAACAAATTAAATGCATCATAGACTCTGGTGCAGATGTCAACATTATGTCAAGGCAAACATTTTATAACATGTCAAAAGTGTCACTTGTCAAATGTCAAATAAATGTCACAGGATTTGGTGGAAAATCCATTCCGATTCTAGGCAAAGTGAACATAAATTGTAAATTAAGCGTTAATAATAATGACGTCGTCGAATCTATAATGTTTATAATAGCAGATTTAGATTTTCCAAATGTTCTTGGTCTACCAACATGTGAAAGGTTAGGAATTATAAGACGTGTCTTTTCAATATTAAAGCAGGATTACAAAGAGTCAGTCAAGAAAAATGATGAAAACAAATCTAGGAATTATGATAAAAATACTAAGTCAATGTCGATGTTACATTACAATGACCATGTCTATTTTAAAAGAAACCCAAAAAGTAACTGGGAACAAGCTATTGTCAAACAAAGATTGATGAACAATAGGTCGTATGTTGTTGAGGATGTCAATGGTGTACAGTATAGGAGAAATAGAATACACTTAAGACAAGTATTCCCAAAACTATGCAAACCCTCCTATGCAATCCAACTCGTCGCAGGAGAGAGAGGAAGGTGACAGACAGGAGTCAAGACTTCAAGAATCCTCATCCCATATATCCTCAAGCGTAACAACCAGGTCAGGTCGAATTGTAAAACCACCAAGAAGGTTAATAGACGAAATAGATTAACTATTAACTAAGTAGTATTAAGAAGGTTGTCTAGATTAAATGTAACTTAGTATTAATAAGAATGTTGTCTAGTTTTAATATAACTATAAGTATCATAGAGCATGTTGTCATGTAGGTAGAGTCGCTTGTCAATGTACATCTTATTAATTGTTTGTCAGGGGTTTAATTTGAACTCAACAAGGGGGATGTTGTAACATCACTATTTAGTAATTAGTTAGTATGTACACTAGTAGTGGGTCGTTGTCGATTTTTTGACGGACGAAACGCAACCGTTTTTCCGAGGACGAAAACGGTTGCAGAAAACGGTCGTCGTCGCAACTGGTTTGAAGAGCCGTCTTCAAACCAGTTGTTGCGACGACGACCGTTTTGTAAAAAACGAAACTTATCAAATATGGAATAGAATTGCGTTTTCGTCGCGTGAAATAGTTGCAGTTTCTTCGAGAAGTAGTAATAAAATATAGACTCTATACCATTGACAAAAAGTTCACTTTTTACTGTAAGAACTGTTTTGTAAACGAACGCGGTTCACTAAGGACGACGTCGCGACGAGTGTGATAGTTGAACCAATGCATTTTCGACCGTATTTTCTTAGCTGTAAAATACATAATGGCATCTAGTCATTCGAAGACTGGTTTGTGCAACGAAGACTGTTTGGATCCAAGACGTAAAAACAGTTTCATCGTCGTAGTCGTCGCAGAACATAAAACGGTCTTTGGAACGGATTAAGGACGACGACGCGACGAGTGTGATAGTTGAATCAATGGGTTCTCGACCGTATTTTCTTAGCTGTAAAATACATAATCGCATCTAGTTATTCGAAGACTGGTTTGTGCAACGAAGACTGTTTGGACCCAGGACGTAAAACGGTCTCATCGTTGCAAATCATAAAACGGTCTTCGGAAACGGTTCGTCGTCGCAACGCCCACCACTAATGTACACCACTAGATAATAATCTATGGTTCCGCTCTGTATCGGTCCGACACTGCTATGTCGGATCCCGTCTGAAATACCACGACTGAACGTGCTCTGTGAAACTGTGATCCTAGTCTGATTAAACCAAGTCTACTCAACATTATCTTTCATTTCTACAAACACAACACTTTAACCATCTCGACTTAAGGCACCGACGACGGACGATTGGCACTGGATTGATGAAGGGCCAATCGGAGCGCCGAACACGTTCAATGCGTAGGGTCGAGATGGTTTAAAGAAACACACTAGGGCCTCTATACACGCACGCGAGTTGAGAGTACTGCACACCTGACCGTTCTGAAGAACATCACTAATAAGGTCACGATATGTCCTCCTATGGCGTCCCCTCCCGGTGTTTCCACAAATTGCGCCAATTTTATCTATACTAACATTATCTATCTACACTAATATTATATCTATACTTCTATACTAATATTATAAAGCTTAAGAGTTTGTTTGTTTGTTTGATAGAACGCACTAATCACAGGAAGTACTGATTCGAATTGAAAAATTATTTTTGTTTTGAGTAGCCCATTTATCGAGAATAGCTATAGGTCATATAACATCACGCTACAATCAAAAAGAGCGGAGCATCAATGAAAAATGTTGCAAAAACGGGGAAAATTTATTCCTTTTGAGAATTTCCGTTGCGTGCGCTGCGTAAACGGTTAAAGTAACGCAACAACCAGATACGACGGAATTGTTCCTCTTAAAAAGTTCTAAAAAAGTCCGCGAGAGCATATGTCTATCTTTTAAGGTTGACTCACTATATCTCTTTGAATTGTAATCAAATGTAAATACTGTACTACCTCTAAACTAATATTATTAAGCTGAAGAGGTTGTTTGGTTGAACGTACAAATCTCAGGAACTATGTTAAATGTTGGACAGCCCATTTATCGAGGAAGGCTTATAACATCACGCTGCGACCAATAGGAGCGGAGCACCAATGCAAAATGTTACAAAAACGGGGTAAATTATTACTTTCAAGAGCTTTCGTTGCGTGCGCTGCGTAAACGGTTGAAGTAATGCAACAATGATTTAAGCCGGAATTGTGTTGCTTAATACTTTATTATTGTGTCGGTGCTATTATTAACTTCATTTGAATATTCTGTGCCAATAACTTGTTGTCCTATCTTGTTGTCTAGAAGATTATATTATTTTGATACTGTTGTGTTTAAAAAAAAACCTGTTGATGTCCCTCTGCTGACTGAAGGCCTCCAAGAGAGTAGCTCTTTCCAGAGCTGCAAAGAACCAATCTTTATTAAAAGTATCCAGCTCATCCCGCCATCTCCGTCTGAGCCTGCCTGCAATGTAGATTGCCACTAAGCAGGACCTATTGGGTCATAAGTTAGGTCCGTTGATTGTCTGACATAAGGCAGATGTGTCTAGCCCAATTACATTTAAGCATGGCAGCTTTCCAAGTAACATCAGTATTGTTAGTGTGTTCAATAATAAATAAATATCTCAGGACAAACAACACACCGTTATCTGATCCCAAACTAGGCAGAGCCTGTACTATGGTAACCAGACAACTGATAAATATACTTATATATTTCTAAATACATACATATTATAGATAAATTACACCCAGACACAGAACAAATGATTGTGCTCATCACACAAAGATTTGTCCTGAGTGGGAATCGAACCCACGACCTCAGTCTTTGCAGTCAGGGTCACTAACCACTAGACTAACAGGCCAGTATAATAGAACTATTTAATTAAAACAATTTTTTTACAAAAGTAAGCAGGATTTTATTGCCTTTTTATGCTGACTGTACAAAATATAATTTAAGCATAAATTAATACATACATAATGTACTCACAAATTTATAATACTTGGTCATTTATAAAACATTTTTTTTTTAAACATACATGTATTTATGAACTAGTTGTTGCTTCTGAACTTTACTTGCTTCTTTCATGAGAGAAAAGCATAATTTAATATAATCATCACGTAAATTGTAAATATTTTTTTTTTTTATACTTGTGTTTCTCAAAACACAAGTAAATTAACAGTCCTTTCTCAATTGCACAAAACCAAAAATAACACACTGAGCATTATAATATTTTCTTCTCTCTGACATTAAGTACAAAAAGTATAATTTAATAACAACAAAATATCAATTTAACTAAACATTAGTACAGATAAATTTAACTGACTTTACCCAGTAACTCAGAACTCCCATTCATAATTCTTACAATTTTCCCTTGCTTTTCTCTTGGAATGCCATGCTTAACGAGCATATGCCGTCTCACGGTCTCCGTCTTAGTATAAGTTACGCTGCAAATACTGCACAGATACATGTACATCCTCTCATGAACGTTATTACAGTGCGCAAGCATGTCACCGTGCCGATAGAACTTTCTAGGGCACTGCGTACATTGATACTGTTTTTCCATATGACAGACTAAGTGATTCCTCCATATAGCCCTTCGGCGGAATGTTAAACCACATTTCTCACATGTAAATGGTCTTTCACCTGTATGAAGCCTTAAATGTTCTATTAAATCCAGTTTTCTAGGAGCTTTATAAGGGCAATGGTCACATTGTAGGTACGGTCCAACTCCGTGGCGAGCTATTTGATGCATATGCATTTCAGCGAGTACGGGAAACCCTTTTCCACACTGGTCACAAATAAACTTGCAGTTGTTGTGCCGTTGCATGTGATGGTCGTATGTTAAACGGTTAGCTAGGGTTTTGTGGCATATCTTGCATATAAGGTTGCGTTCCTGGACTGGTACGGGTTTATATCTGTTTTCCCGTTTAAGTTTACTTTTACTGTGTTGTACTTTATTAAATTTTGTATCTGACTGAATAAAATTTTGCATGGTTTCTAAAATATAATCAACCTTTTTTGAATAATCATCTTTTTGACCCTTTTGGTTACCTTTATAATCATTTTGCTCCATGAAATCTTCAAAATTGTACATTGTATCACCGTAATCCAAATCCGTGTTGTCGTTTTCTACGTTTGGTTTTTGGTCGCTTTCAGTTATGAAACGAGTCTTCTTCACAGGCTTTTTGTGGTTACTGCTTTGTCTAGATGGATTTGAATTACTTTTTGGTGGGAAATACTGGTTGAACATCACATATTCACAGACAATGTCTTCTAAATTACGACCAGAAGCGTCACTGTTAACACTTTTATTAACGAGTTGTTTCAATTCCTCGTCTGTCGATTCACACTTTAATTTAAAGTAAATGGTTTGTTTTAATAGATGAACACACCTTCGGCACATCACAGTCGGCAGTTTATCGTCTTTGTGCAATAAAACATCGGTTACCATTGATATAGCTTTGCCGAAACAACTGAGACCGTCGTCACTCGAACTATCAACTAAACTAAACATTCTAACGCTATTGTTCCGAGACAAGCACACCCGGCATATAGTTTTGTACATATTTACGTGAGCAGCCATTATTTAACGAGGCAATTTTCACGAGTATTCACTCGTTATCTTGTTTTAGAATTTTGTTTTGTTTTGACACAGACAGGCATTTTTGACTATGACAATTGACAACTGACAAGTTCAAAGAGCCAGTGTCAAAGTTGATGTCTGCGTTTCGTTTCACACAATTTGTACAGTACCAAATAAGATTCTAATTACAAACTGGTTAATACAAAATACGTATATAATAATTGAAATACCAATATTACACAGATACATATTATTATAACCGATAAGGTATACCTACCACACAATTATGTACGGATTATATTTCAAATATAATTTATGAAATAAATACAATAGAGGAACGCAACTAATTATTTACACTAGGTATTAATTGTGAACAACTAAATTACAAGTAAAATGACCAATATTAACTAAATAATAAATGAAATAACTAAAGAAAAACAAATAATGCAGTTGCAGTTGGTAGTAGGGTGTACAGGCCGGTCTACTTCGACGCCTACGTGACATTTTACCTAGGTACTCGTCTGTAGAGATGGGCCGTACTAGGTAAATTTTGTACTAGGTGCACCTAGTCCAAGTCCGTACAAATACTAGATCCAAATACCTATTCCACCTAGTCCACCTAGTCCATGAAATACGCATACTTTATAGATGCTTAGTCTTTGCGTACCACCGATACGTGTAGATTCGTACGTCAGCAGTAATAAATTGTACCTTCATAATTTCCGCAGGCTTAGGACTATCAACGTAAAATTAATACATGTTGGCGTTTGTCCGTAAAATGATCACAAGCGACACTTCTTTTTTTGGGAGCCATTTTTTAAAACAAAACTTGAGAGGTGTCAAGGGACACCCGGATGGAATGAAGTTCCTTTCCTGGAGTCATGATTGTTTTTTTAAATTATTTATTATGTACAAAAAACCTGTATACACTCAACAAAAATATTATCTCTCTCTCTCTCCCTCTCTCTCTCTCTCTCCTTCTCGCGCTCTCTCTCTCTCCCCCTCTTTCTCTCTCCTTCTCTCGCTCTCTCTCTCTCTCCCTCTCCTTCTCTCTCCCTCTCTCTCTCTCCCTTTCTCTCTCTCTCTCTCCTACGTTCCAAAACAAAATATATACAGTCGAATTGAGAAACCTCCTCCTTTTTTTTTAGTCGGTCAAAAAGTGTCGTTACAAACAATAAAGTTTTTCTCTTAATTCCGTCTAGCCCCCTTTCGCAACGCGCCATAAGGAACTTCAATAAACAAATTAATTAATGTCACAATAAAAATAGATCTAAATTCTTAATGATTTATCAAAATTTCGTTGCAAAAACCGATCACTAAATAAGTCCGATCTCCGATAGTACGTGTTTGCGACGTCGAGTCAAGCGAGATCACATTCGCATGAGTCCGTATTTGATACTAGACTGCATCATCATAGTCTTCATTAGTATCGAGTATTGTCAAAGTACCTAGTCTATAAAATACTCCTATTCCGGACTAGAATCGAGTCTCGAGACTAGTCCGACAGACAAGGATAGAAGGACTGCGGAATAGTATAGTTAAAAAAGGACAGTATATTTAGCACAACACAATGCGTGTCATGTTACTCTTATGCCATTGAATTAGGGTTCAAATTCAAGTGACTGACACACGAATGATTTTGTCAAACATGAATGAGCTATGACTATGCTGCTATCTCACTTCGCCGCGTAGTTGGTACTTCGATTCGGGCGGAACGCGTTGCGGGTGCTGTACTGCGTAGGCACAGTGAGACTAGGTGGATCTAGTATTTTAAAAGTTGGAATAGGTGCAACCTAGTCTCTTTACATACCTATTCCCTGTACCTATTCTAGTATATACGCCTCATCTCTACTCGTCTGGATCGCTGTCATCCGGAATGCATGGGCGGTATATCCTATTAATATTTTAAATGTGTTTGTTACTCTTTCACGCAAAAACGACTAAACGGATTGACTCACAGATAGTTTACAGCCTAAATTAACACATGAGGTTCTTTTTATCCTGGTAATAAGTTCCCGAGGGATAATTTCCGACCTCCTTGCGGGCGAAGCCGCTGGCAAAAGTTAGTTTCATATAATTTGGTCAGAACTAGTTTTAAAGCTAAATTGCACAAATGAGTAGGTACTGGTAGGGGAATAGTAAATAGTAAAATTTAGTCTAATAATGACAAATAACAATTATAAGCCGAGGTAATCCTCCACACTAATATATATATATATATATATTATATATATTATATATCCACACTAATATTATAAATGCGAAAGTAACTCTGTCTGTCTGTCTGTCTGTCTCGCTTTCCTGCTAAAACTACTGAACCGATTTAAATGAAATTCGGTACACAGATAGTTTAGAGCCTGAGAAAGGACATAGGATGTTTTTTATCCCGGTAGTATGTTCCCGCGGGATAAGTTCCGACCTCCACGCGGGCGAAGCCGCTGGCAAAAGCTAGTGGTTAAATAAAGCATATTTACCGCTAAACTTAACTAATCCACGCGGTCGGTAGGCACTTAGTTTCTCCTTACTGAATACAGACATTAAATCTCTTACAAATTAACACGTCTTATTAGATGTGCAAAACACAGTCGTAAAATTCCATAACGTCTTTCATCTTATTTGTGGCCTAAATAAGTCTTAATAGTGTTTACATTAAAATGTTCCGTGGGTGGCAATAGAATGCTTCAAGCTGTGGCCTCGAAAGTGGCGACGCCAATAAATATGTAGCAATTTAATAATGGCCTTAGAGATTTTTGTATGTCACCCGTGGTAAGCGGATCTAAAGCCTCCTTGGCTCGTATGTTGTGTAATTTCAGGGTTCTTTGTTGAACTTAAAAAATCTAAGTAGAAACCTCAATTACTTACCATTGTCTGTAGATATTCGTGTGTACATCTATCAATACTTCCATCCATCGGCCACACTCACGTCCCTATTGTTTCTGAAATTTTTAAGTAGTCCGTAGTAAGTAGTCTTTTGTAGTCCGTAGATATATTTTCTTCCATAAACCTATATACTTTTTTATCAGCAGTGTTTCCCACTGCTCTCAGTGAGAGGAACTTGTTAATCAAAACCAAAATCCCTCTTTTGAACCAAAATTGTCTCTCTTTTGAACAAAAACAGCTAGGCCACATAGGTACAATTTATATTGACATTATGTGGCCCGGCCACCTGAACGTATGTTATAAAACAAATTACACTAACCGTTAGTTACAATTTGTGGCCTAACCGCGACTTTCGAGGCCACGGCCAGGCCTAATAGCGATGTACGATAAACGCTCTCTCTACGATAAAATGCCGCAGCGCCATATCATTCAAGTGTGAATGAGTTTTACTTTTACTCTAGGGATGATGCAGAGAAGATGTTGCGTGTTAGATACAGTTTAAAAAATGTTACGTATAGCTGAAGATGGAGAGTTTGCAAGATATCTAAACTTTAAAACATTGTAGTAAGGAAACAAATCAATTTTATTATATTATTTTCAAACATAATAAGTATATTTTTAAATGGGTAGCAATAAAACGAGTGACTGTAAATTACAATTTTAAGTGTCAAAATTAATTAATTTGCGTTATATCATTACTAAGTGAGCGACTGACTGTAGTGACGAGAAATCAACAGAACAGTATCTTACAAACATTAATTTGAGTTACTTAAAATACAAAATGAGCAGCTTCATAATATTTGAGCGACTTAATATTTGTTTGAGTGTCAATGTTACGTCCTGCATTTTTTTCAATATTTGGCAAATGTATTTTTTATACTGAGCGGCATTTTATCTTAAATGAAGTGTTTCGAATACAAAAACCACTTTGAAAAATACACTAATGAGCAGAGTATAAGGAGCTCACATTAAAAAAAATAAATAATATGAAATAACTATTTGAAGAAACACGATTCTATTAGCTAAGAAATTTTATTATTGAAATTTAAGGGTAATTAAATAAAACAATATACTCCGTAAAAATAAAGTAGTATGCATTTACTTAAATCAAGTGAACAAAAATAAAATAAGACGCTTCAGTCAACTAACAAAAATAAAAACTTCTTATTAATACTAAGGAACATTGATAGGTATGAGGAGCCCTACTAGTTCATCGTCACTGGTAAATAAGTGCTGGCTTGGACTTAGCGGGCCGGTCTCGTTTTCTTTTTTGTCCTATCACTTTTGCTTCCAGTGGTGGTGTTGTTAGTTTGAGCCGAATTGCTAGACCCAAAACGTGTTTGCATACATATCTATTGAAAAATTCGGGACAGTCGCACGATCCTTTTTGCCAGTCCAAATTTGGCAGTGTGGTTTTCTGAAAAGCAACTGACAGCTTTTTATACTCGTCAAAAGTCTGCCAGCGATCATTGTAGTTTAAATCTGTCGCATTTTTGTTGCAAATCAAATATACTTTTTTGGTAGGATCAGATGCTACTATCTTTATATGGGAGCGTCCAAGCCAAGCGGGCCACTCGGCGCTGGCAGCGGGTTTTTTTGCATAAAACACGTTCTGTTCAACTCGCTCACAAGCTTTGGCAAATAGCTAAAAAAAAAATTGAAACACATAATTCAATAGATTTTAAGCTGTTCTTTCGAATGGTGCTATTTGTTTTTACCAAAATAATTTTCTTTTTAGTGAAAATTGAGTTTCAATTTGAGGTTAGATTGCCTCGAAAAATGTATTTTTTTTTTAAATTCTCACATTGTTCGAAAGTTTAACCTTTCAACAACATTTCTGTAAAATTTCAAGTTGGGAGGGGCAACGGTTTGCAAATGACAAGCAAATCAAGTCGTCGCCACGTCGTTTTGCGCGGCCACGCGCCTGCTGCACTGTAGGTATTGCAGACGACGATCGTTGTAAGTGGGTGGTGAAAAAAAAACCGGCCAAGTGCGAGTCGGACTCGCGCACCGAGGGTTCCGTACAAACCTGTAGGTATTCTCGGTTTAAAAAAAAATATTTTTTTAAATTTTTATATTTTGGTTGATTGAATGTAAGGTAAATTGCGGTTTACGATTTATGACGTTTTAAAAAAAAAACTCACTCGATCTCGTTCAAACCAATTTTCGGTGGTAGTTTACATGGTAATGTACATCATATATTTTTTTTAGTTTTATCATTCTCTTATTTTAGAAGTTACGGGGGGGGGGGGGGGACACATTTTACCACTTTGGAAATGTCTCTCGCGCAAACTATTCAGTTTAGAAAAAAAATGATATTAGAAACCTCATTACCATTTTTGAAGACCTATTCATAGATACCCCACACGTATGGGTTTGATGAAAAAAAACATGTTTGAGTTTCAGTTTTATGTATGGGGAACCCCAAAATTTATTGTTTTTTTTTTCTACTTAAGTGTGAAAATCTTAATGCGGTTCACAAAATACATCTACTTATCAAGTTTCAACAGCATAGCTCTTATAGTTTCGGAATAAAATGGCTGTGACATACGGACGGACAGACAGACAGACAGACAGACATGACGAATCTATAAGGGTTCCGTTTTTTGCCATTTGGCAACGGAACCCTAAAAATCGCATCACTCGACGTTGCGGACTTGATTTGCTTGTCATTTGCAAACCGTTGCCCCTCCCAACTTGAAATTTTACAAAGATGTTGTTGAAGGATGGAATTTTTGAACGATGTAAGAAAAAAAATTAATAAAATACATTTTTCGAGGCAATCTAACTTCAAATTGAAACTCAATTTTCACTAAAAAGAAAATTATTTTGGTAAAAACGAATAGCACCATTCGAAAGAGCAGCTTAAAATCTATCGAATTATGTATATCAAATTTTTTTTTTAGCTATTTCCCAAAGTTTGTGAGCGAGTTGAACAGAACGTGTTTTATGCAAAAAAGCCGCTGCCAGCGCGAATGGCCCGCTTGGTTTGGACGCTCCCATATTTATGCTTTTCTTCGCCCAGACGTAAGCTTCCGTCCATTGTCGAAGCTCAATAGTAGGTGCCTCAGGTAACGAAGAGTTTACTAATGACCACTGGGCTACCATATCGGTAGCAACAGACAGAAATCGCGACAGAGGAAATCGTTCTCGCAATGTATTATGGTCTTTTATGTTTCTATTAAATGACTCGAGGACATTATTTGTCCATGGCGACATAGGTGCTGCACCTAAGAACCAATTGCGATTATTTCTGAACCATTCCTCTTCCATGTACTTTACAAAGGTGGTTTGTGTTTTCCATTTCTCAAGGAACGCTTGCGAAGCGGCATTAAACACTTCGAGTGAAGCTGCGTTATGTAAAGCATCTACATCCCTCAAAACGCTTTTTTGCTCCTTTTTGGCACAATTTTTCTACTTTCTTTTGTATATTTATTTTAGCATGTGCCCAGCACATACGAATAGTCGATTCTTCACCAAAAACATCTGAAAATGCGTTTTTTATACTTTGAGCTGCAGATCAGAACAGATCAGAACTCTGGGTTTCATTGTGTAATCGTATAATTGCATAACTTTGTCCTTTATTCCATGAAACATTGTCTGAAAATCTTCTTGGCGCTCATTTGTAGCTACTCCCAAGCAAATAGGATGAAACTTGCGATTTTTATCCGTAGTGCCGACAATCAGCACCGGAAATCCCTGCCATATCAGTTTGTAAGTGACATCAGTGTGTATGAGTTCCGTGATTAAATTTTTTTCAATAATGTTTTGTAGATAGATTGAATCGGAGACCTGGCTGATCTCCTTCAATAACGTGGTAACTAATGACAAAAACCTCGTTGTCATCTTCTGGAATAGCGGTACCTACGTTTAAATATCCACTGCTCTAATTCGCCCAGACAAATACCCGATTTTCCGAATTTTTGTGCTCTGAGATCCGACAAATAAATTGTAGAGTTGCCTTTTTGATGGTAAGTGTATTCCTTCTATTTTAGCAAGTTCTGATAAAATTGCTTTGGGTTTCAAGCGTAAATTAAACAATTTCTTAATTTCCTGTTTTGTATTCTCGTGAATGTCGTAAGTATCTCGGGTGCCAATAGCACTATGGTTATGTTCTGAGTTAGTTTGATACACATTTACCTTATCGTCATCATTAACAAATAACAAATAAAGCTCCGCGTCGCATTGCGGCCCTCTCCTTTTGACTTTATTGCAGCGATAGAACCTTTTTTGACCATCTTCAGTGGCACGTGTGTAATTCCGCACCAAGTACATTCAAAATTTACGAAGTTTAAAGCATCATCTTCACTAGAAAATTGTTTTAAAAATATCCAATCTTTGGTCTTCTTTGGCTTTTTAGTCACTGTTATTTCTGTTTCACTCTCAGATTCACTTTGGTACACTGGAACTTCATTCATATTATCACCACTTGTCCCTGGTAAGCTAGAAATGTTCATGATTGTAACTATATAGCAGTTAAAGATGTTATAACAAATTAATTACGCAGCACGTTCAAATATTACGTCACATCAAAACATAAACAAACGCACATTGCTGCGTGCTAACCAGTGGTGCGAGCGCATGGCAATCGTAAACACGCAACGCTATTGGTCCGCAGCCCAATTCACCTGAATACAACGATCCGTCGCCCCGCCCCCATTCGAATTCGCGCGCATTTAACAATCTGTAGTTTTCATTAAAAAACGTATCAAAATAAAAAACATAAGCCCTCAAATAGAATATCAGTAACCATGGGCGTACCCAGGGGGGGCAGAGGGGGGCAGCTGCCCCCCCTGGAATTCGTTAACGTCTCTACTAACTATCTATTATAGTCGATAAAAATAACTTTTTGCTATTTGTATCACAATATAAAACTTTAAAATTGTTTAAAGCAGCGGCTTTAAGGTTTTTAAACTATTATTTATTGAACGTCACTGCTGAACGTCATCGATCGATTCATGCAGCTATTATTACTTGTACTTATTATTGACAGGCCTGTTGGTCTAGTGGTTAGTGACCCTGACTGCTATGCCGGAGGTCGTGGTTTCGATTCCCACCCAGGACAAATGTTTGTGTGATGAGCACGATCATTTGTTCTGTGTCTGGGTGTAATTTATCTATAATATGTATGTATTTAGAAATATATAAGTATGTTTATCAGTTGTCTAGTACCCATAACACAAGCTCTGCTTAGCTTGGGACTAGATGGCGTTGTGTGATAGTTGTGGAATATTATTATTATTTCCTTTATTACATTTAAATATATATTGATTACATTTTTAAATATTAAAATATTTAAAAAAAATATGAAAACATTTAAAAATATAAAAAATAGTAGCCCACCGGTATCGGGAATAGGGTCCAAGCTACCGGTGGTCAGGGCTGCTGAGAGAGGAACCTCCTAACAATACGCGCCGTGTCCAGAATTACTGCTTTTTGTATCAGGCCCTTGATCCAGCTGCCTAACGAGAGCCTCCTGAGATGTTGATCGAGGCTCTTAGCTATTATGCCATTGGCCGTAACGACTATCGGCACAATGACTGCTGTATCCACATCCCACATGTCGACAACCTCGCGAGCCAGGTCAAGATACTTCATCTGCTTATCTTTTTCAGCTTTCACGAGGTTCTCGTCATGCGGGACTGCTATATCAACAATCATTGTGCGACGCTCTAATCGATCTATCACCACTATATCTGGCTTATTGGCAACAATAGTCCTGTCAGTGATGATAGATCGATCCCAATACAACGTGATGTTACCATTTCCGAGAACTGGGTCGGGCAGATACCTATAGTATGGTACTTCTGATTCCACAAGGCCGTATTTCAGAGCAAGTTGCTGGTGGATAATCCTGGCTACAAAGTTGTGTCTATGCAAGTAGTCTCCGTTAGCCAGACTAGAACAGCCAGAAATAATGTGTCGGATTGATTCCCCCGGACGGTGGCATGCCCGACAAATGTCAACCGTACCATCCTTCACAATATATTTCCGGTAGTTGTTCGTCATCATAACTTCGTCCATAATTGCAAAAACAAAACCTTCGGTTTCTCCAAATAGATCTCCGAATCGTAACCAGGATACGGACGCTAAGAGGTCTACATCGGGTCCATGTAGGGCCCGGTAAAAGCGTCCGTGAAGCTCCTTGCTTTGCCATACTGCCTTGCGATCATTAGTATCTAATACTTTAGGTTTGCGCCAGTTCTCGTTAGCCAAGGAGAGCGGGGTAAGGCTCTTGTCCACTGAGACCACATCTCGGTGCATCCCCACGTCGGCGTCTAGGAAGTATTCCCTGAGACTGCATACCTCACGGTTGTGCAGGGTCTTAGCATTCAAGAAACCTCGACCTCCGCACTTCCGCGGGATATACAGTCTCATCACCGATGACCGTGGGTGATGCATTCGATTTGTGGTCAGCAATGTGCGGACCCGTCTATCCAGGGCGTCGAGTTCCGTCTGAGTCCATTTGAGTATGCCGAAAGAGTACATCAAAACCGGCATGACCCAACCGTTGAAGGCGCGCACCTTGTTTCCGCCTGATAAAAGACTTTTTAATACTTTATTCAGGCGGCCAAAGAAGCGCTCCCTCAACGATTGTTTCATGTCAGCAGTGTTGATACCTAACGCTTCCGACATACCCAAATACTTGTATGTTTCGATTGAGGCAAGGGATCTTAGGTGTATGGAATCCGAGAGTTGGGTTCCCTCGGATTCCACAATCTCCCCTCGCTTTACATGCATGACCGCACATTTGTCCACACCAAATTCCATCCTGATGGCGCTACTGAAGGTTTCAGTTACTTTCAGTAGCTCCATCAGTTGCAAATTGTTGGGGGCAAAGAGTTTTAGGTCATCCATGTACAGGAGGTGAGATATAACCTGACCACCTCTCCTCAATCGAAAGCCTATACCAGAATCCTCCAGCAGTGTGCTAAGAGGATTCATGGCTAGGCAGAACCAAAGTGGACTCAAACAATCGCCCTGGAATATACCTCGCTCGATCCTTATCGGTTCGCTGTTCCTCTGGATATGTCGACATCTCGGATAGCGAAGGACTGTCCTCCACTGCCCCATACATGACATCAAGAAGGTGCGCAGCGTTGTATCTACTTTGTACAACTCCAGCACCCTCTTGAGCCAGGTATGTGGCACCGAGTCATAGGCCTTCTTATAGTCTATCCAGCATGTTGACAGATTCCTTCGGGAACGACGAACCTGTTGACTAATGGTCATATCGATTAGGAGCAGCTCCTTAGTATCACGGGACCCGTTCCTACATCCATTTTGAGAGACAGACAAGATAGAGTTTGTGTCAATATGATTATAAATTTTAACTCTCAAAATGGATGTAAGAATTTTATAGACCGTCGGTAGACAAGTGATCGGTCTATAATTTTTGGGTTCCGCGGTGCTACCTGATTTATGGAGCAGGTGGGTTATCCCTGTTGTTAAGAACTGAGGCAACGACCCTGACTCTAAGGCTGACTGGAACTGAGATGCCAAGCGAGCGTGCGACTTTTGGAACCATTTGATCCAAAAGTTGTGCAGTCCGTCCGGCCCTGGAGATTTCCAGTTAGGCAACGGACGGACTGCACAAGCGACATCTTGGGGGCTGATGGTAATTGCCCCCATTTCTGTTATTTGACCGCACGCTCGCTCGATCTCCCTAGTCCAATCACCTTCGGTGTGATTGACAGGCACCGACCAGATGTTTCGCCAGAACGAAGACATGGCGACATCATCCGGAAGGGGCGTGTCAGCCACACCTTGGTCCGGTCGCTCCCAAGCTCGGTAAACCCACCTTTCATCGCTTTGGAATGTGTGATTCTGGGTGTACCGCTCCACCCTCCGCCGGTACCGATGAATTCGATTCGCCCACGCACAGATCTTCTGCTTCAGAAAGTCGATGCGCTCTGTGACGCGGGGAAAATAATCTCGAGGACATACATCCGTCCCGGAGAACGCCCGCTTCACAAAGCGCATCACTCGAGGGCAAATATTGCCCTCCCTGAAGCAGATTAGCTTACCGATGAGTGCTCTAGCCTCACCGATACGACGCTCAATCCTGCACTGCCAAGCTGGTACGGCTGGTTTTGGTCGTGTAGCTCTGTCACTGTTAGGAAACTTAACACGAGCTACACGACAAGCCGCTACAGCTGCACAGTACAAGATCGAGTGGGTATCGACCAGGTCTTTGTTCAGGCGGAGTAGAGCGATACTCCCTGAAAGCATCCTCCAAAGTGCTCCTCAATCGTGCATTGCATTGAGTTCTCACGGATATAGCCCCGTCATCATCCTCCTCACCAACGCTGTTGGGTCGCGGTGAAACACAGGGTAAATTGTGCAGTTGCACCACGGCCACTGGCGAAGCAGGCGTAACACGGCTATTCCGTGATTCGAGGCAAAGTCGATCAAGTACGGCGGCATCCAGCATATGATTACGCTGGATGACCCGCACCTGATCCGACAGTCGTTGCGACGACACGTTGACACCTGGTTCAAGCACCCGAAACAGAGAGAGCATCCGACTACGGTACGCAGTCAAGTTACTTCCCCCCTCTGTAGCCCCATAGTATGCGCGCATGACATTTTCGTTGACAGTTTTTGTCCATTTCATGCGCTGCACACTTCCACCGGCAGCGGGGACCCTATCAGAGGCCGGTGGGCCTCGAGGTCCTAAGCCGTCCGGTGGCCGGCGTCCTCCCCGTCGACGAGCAGGTGGTGGCGTCGTGGGCGGAGAGAAATACTCGTCACTCGAGCTCGACGCAACTGCCACGGCCGGTGTCTTCACAGCGCCCGCAGTGGGGCTGGGTACCGGCGGCGGCGAGGCGGAGCTGAGCGACGAGTCCGAAGGTGGTGGGCGTGCGCGGCGTGCCGCTGATCTTGTCAACATTTCTTCAGTTTAAACATTTGGGTTTTTTTACAACTATTTTCATTGTTGTTCGGAGGTGACATCTGTCATGCCACCTCCGAGCCGGCAGTTTTCGATGAAATTTACATATTTTTATTGTGAAACGGTCTTTTTTTATTATTTTATGCTATGCCTAGTATAGGTTTATTATTATTATTTTACGCTAGCAGCGTTGCAATCAAAAATAACTTTAATTTCGGAAGTTTGTGTCTTTGGTTTTTGCCTTTTGTTTTTTAGTTTTTTGCCACAGACTTCCGAAATTAAAGTTATTTTTCACTTTGTAGTGGTTTTTTTCTTGAAGTCGTTTGCTTTTTTATTTTGCAAAAATGTTTTTATCTAGCCTGCACTAATTCGTATACCATTACTGGCCAAGTCAATAGTAGTGACAGGAAGTATTAGAATATCAACATGCTGAACAAAGTGGATTAAATATGTATTAACGAAGCCAACGCAAAAACTATCAAAGCAAAGTCAATAACATTTATTTGGGACCCTGAAGCATTATCTCACCATTAAAATAAGTTTTTTTTTTAATGAGTCAGAAAAAATTATAGTGGAGCAAAGAACCACCTACTTTTTTGGAGTCGGTTAACAAATACAATTCCCTGCTGCAACCCGTCCCAAAGATATAACAGACAAAAACGGTTTTTTTTTGTGTGTGGAAAACTCTTTCGGGTAATTCCGGGGTCCAGGCAAGGATCGGTCCCAGCAGACCCCTTCAATACTGCTGACATTTCTTTGAGGCGCACGTAGAACACAACGTGCCGTCGAGATGGGTCCTTACTGGAAGGCGAGCTATGGGTAGGGTGCCTACCGCAAGCCCGCGCTTACGGTGGCCGGGAGTACGCAATCGACTTCCGATGCCCGAGGCATCTCCTCCTGTGGCGGCTAGGGGCGTGAGGGCGTAAACTGCCTCTCCCTGACGCGTTCCGCCTCCTCCTTCGCGAGCATTACTGCTTCGCAAAAGGAGGTGACGGCTGCCCATGCCCTCTAGCTCCGTACCATGGACTGCACCAGGGTCGGACGCGAGAGGTCGCCGCCGCTGATCGCCTCCACGGGGATACGGCGGTGCTCTGCCCAAGCAGAGCACACCTCCACTATATGCTCCACCGTGTCCTCTAGGCAATCCACGCAGTGATAACACGAAGGCGTTTCCTCCCACCATACCTGGAACAGGAGACTCCCGAAACAGCCGTTTCCGGTGAGGACCTGCGTAAGGCGGAAAGTGAGGACACAGACAAGTGGTGCGTCTCTAGCCACTCCTCAAAGAGGATTACCCGCCGCAATAGTGGCGTGCCCAAGTCTAAAACGCTGAACATAATAAAATGTGCAGAACACATGCGTTCCGCGAAAGAAGGGAGTGAAAATTGAATCAATTCAGCTGAAGAAATTGCTGCGGCTTGAACCTTGAGCTGCGTTGACCTAAGACTGCAAGCCGCCAACAACGGATTCGTTATCATCTTCATTTGAGGCGAGATTCGGCAAAAACCATTCACCAGCGTTTACTGTTTAATTGTTGCACCCTGCCGAGATAATCAAATGTACAGTTTCAAAATTCCAAAAATGTGTGGAGGAAAGTTTATGAATTAGAAGGGATAACATCTGAAGTCGAACTATGGCGCACTTTTTGGATAAATAAGCAGCAGCAGGACTTTGAAAGTATTGGAATAACAGAGTTAATAACGGAGTAGCAGAATCTTTTTACCCGAAGGTGAAGACAGCCCTAGAAATTTTACTGACAATTAACACCTTATTCCACCGCTACATTTGAAAGGTCATTCAGCACACTCGTACGAGTAAAAACGTAGCTAAGATTGACCATGATTGAAGTCGATTAAAAGGGCTTTGTATGCTCAATGTACATAGAAAATTTGTTAACGCTATAGGCGATTATTTCACGAAAGACGTCACAAACCGTTTTGCCGAAGACCCTCGAAAGTGACTTTTAAAATCATCATCATCAGCCTATATTGTTCTCACTGCCTGGGACACAGGCCTCCTCTCGGCGAGAGGGAGTGGGCCGTATCATCACGCGGGCCCAGTGCGGGTTGGTAGATGTCACATGTCTTCAAAGTTATGGTCCTAGGACATGCCGGTTTCCTCACGATGTTTTTCTTCACCGTTTTGAGAGTAGTGGTGATGAAATTATTTACACAAAGTAAAGCGCCTGCTTGGGTTTGAACCCACGATCCACAATTCGTAAGTCGGAGCCGATACCACTAGGCCATCACTTTTAAAATAGCTATTGTATATTTAAATAATAAAAAAAAACCTATTTTAATTAATATTTATTTATTTGACTAAGTGCTTATGAAAAATCTGGTAGGCCCCCCCCTGGCTCAGAACCTGGGTACGCCCATGTCAGTAACCAATAATCATTAATAAAGCAGCTTATAAAACTTTGCTCAAAGTGAACTTTTTGGTAGTTCGTTATGTATAACCTCACTTAGAAAAATCGATTCTATCTTAATATTGAAGTTGCCCTCTCTGTATTTCCAGTCGCTCACTTAGTAATGTAGTCGCTCGGATAAAATTTTAATATATGAAATGGATTAATCACAATCCACTTTTTGTAAGCTCGTTCTGGATTTTATTATTAATCAATATGCGTCGTTAGTTTAGTTAATTTTTCGCTTACTCAAATTCATACCGCTCAAGTTTATTAATACAGTATGTCATCATCAGTCGCAAAGCTTTTTTTTAATGGCTCGTTTTATAATTCCCCTTTTAAAATATATTAACAATCATCATACAAAAACATTTATATAGTATAAAAAATAGTAGCCCATTGGCATTTTAGACGTTGTGTTGTCTAATAGAGTTGAGGAATAGCGAAAGGCACTCTAATTGTCGTGAATAAAACAACTCCAACTGATCCCAATGAAAGAGTGAATATCAATGATTTTATTATACAAAAACGCTCTGCTTATATACATTTTTGGAATGATAATTTAGGTACAATCTGTTATTATTTACAATCATCGACCAATAGCGTTGAGACACGCGCGCCTGCGCGCGGGCGCTGTGTAGCTCTCGGAACTATTCGCCGGAAAGGCATAAATAGGACGTGCGAGCAAGGCGCGATCCTTTTCACCGGGCGCCGTCGTCGAGTCAAGATGGAAGATTGTCTGCTGGTCCGCGGAACGCGTGTGTCTTCCTTCAACGTCGTGTGTCCGCATGTCCATCCGCATGAAATGAAGATGCTGATGCTTCTGCTTGCTCTGCATGCATTAACAAACCGCTTCTTTCGAAGCGAACCGCCGAGCGTGTGTGGCGTTGTGATAGCGCTCGTGTCACGTCGGCTTATCTTGTTTCTTGATGGTCAAAACGTACTCGTCTTTTTCAAGACGGTTTGTTTCACTGTTTCTTCTTTCAGAAAGTCAAAAACGTGGTAAAGGTAATTGGTTCAGAGGTATGAGGTAATTGCTTCGCAGGTATATGGTAAGGTTCGGTGGTAAGGTAATGGGTACAGGTACTGTGTCGCCACAGCATCACGAACAGGCTCCGAGCTGCCGGTGATCAGGGCTTTACAGAGAGGAACCTCCTTACTACGCGTGCCGTGTCCAGGAGTATTGGTTTCAGAATCAGTCATTGACCCAGCCGCGCAATCAGAGTGTGAATCTGTGTGCCAAATTTCAGCCAAATCCGTTGAGCCGTTTTAGCGTGACTGAGAAACAACCATTCAAATATCTCAACATCAACACACACAAACTTTCATAATTATTTATAATCTCCTTTATTCCATTTTAACATACTTATAAAATATATTTTTAAATATTACAGTTAAAACAAAAAACACTTAAAAATTTAAAAAAAAAATCTATACTATATAAGGTGTATCTATTCATACACGAAATATTTTAAGAGGTACACCTGTAGGTGGTAAAGAAGCTATAGCAACGAAAAAAAAAATTTTCTAAGGGTTTTTGTTAATTTTAATATTTATAAATTATTTGACGCACATAAGAAATACTGGCTCCTTCTTATTTTTTACGGCCCGAGACACCGCGGCCATGCTCGTGCCGTCTGGTCATCGCCCTCGCAGCGTCAGGCGGGCCATTCATAGAATTTGGAGTAAAGGTTTTATGCAAAACGTCTCAAGTAGTTTTAAAATCTATATATTAATACGTGAAGTGAAAACTTTGGATCCCTTTTTACGAAAATTGGGCGGACGGAGGAGTATGAAATTTCGCACACTTATATTTTATACAGAGAAGATGAGACGAATGCTAATATTTTTTTTTAATTATGCGTAAAAAAACATTATTTTCAATAAATAACACGTTACACACATTACTATTCATTACCGTGTATTTAATACACACATGCACAAATCGAGTATATATTTGTTTTTGGTATTATTTGTCTATAGCCTTACTGAATGTCAAATATAATTATGGATTGCGAAATTACGAAAGTTTATTGTCGAAATCTGTGGTCCAATCGAGAATATCTGTCTTTAATATTTTGTGTCTATAGTCTTGCTGAATATGTCAAGTATAACCATAAGTAATAAATATGACAACATGAAGTACTTGCTGTTCTGTCACCTATCAAAACTGTAATCTTATGTAATACTTTGAAATAATCTATATAATATATTAATACGTGAAGCAAAAACTTTGCACATCGTTGTACGAACATTGTGCGAACGGCGGTGTATGAAATTTGGCACATTTAAAATTTATTTGGAGAAATAGTGCTGAAAACTAATATTTGTATATATTAACGAATAATGGTCGAGTTTCGACCTCTGGGCGACCACTAGTTATAATAATTACGAAAATTCAAAAACGCTTATATAAAAAATTTCTTTTTGCTTCTATAGCTTCTTTACCACCTACAGGTGTACCCCTTAAAATATTTCGTGTATGAATAGGTACACCTTATATTAGATACACCTTATATATATTATATTTATATATATATATATTTATATATTTTATATATTATATTATAAAGCTGAAGAGTTTGTTTGTTTGTTTGATTGATTAAACGCGCTAATCTCAGAAACTACTGGTCCGAATTGAAAAATTCTTTTTGTGTTGAGTAGCCTATTTATTGAGAAAGGCTATAGGCTATATAAAATCACGCTACAACCAAGAGAAGCGGAGCAGTAATGAAAAATGTTGCAAAAACTGGGAAAATCGCACGGGTAGGCTATTCGACGCGACGGGAAGGGTCGGGGAACAAGAAATTTAACGCTGACGAAGTCGCGGGCAGAAGCTAGTGTATATAATATTATTAGGAAATATGAATTAGGATACACCAATTACCTAAAGACACTTTTGAATTGTCGTTGGTCAGACAAAATAATAAAGCTTTCATTTCCGCCGAAAAATGTTCACTTCTGGACATTAGGCCTCCTCCAAAGGGAAAGAAGTAATCAAATCACTATCACACTTAACAGGATATGCATACTTCCGACCTTCCAAAAGCCTCTTCAACATACTTGGTACAGAAAAATTATAAGAAAATTCTTCAAACAATATAACCTTATGAAATCCATCCCGAAACCCTTGCATAAAAAATTTACCCACCCCTGGATAAAAAACATACTTACTTCATATTCACACGACCACCCAAAGACTCAACAAAAGTGGATTTCCCAACATTAGAAGGCCCAAACAAATATATCTGTTTCCTTTTAAAACCAACCGTTTTCAAAAAATCATTCCACCACATACACACCTCCATGGTCCAATTACCATAACATTCAAAAACTGGTCGCAAGCGAATATCAACATCTGGTTCTTTAATATCACTATAAACTTTCTGCAAAAACCGATACCAAAAACGATGCTCAATAACAAATGGATCATCAAAACGGAACCTCGGAGTACGCCTAGCCCAAAGCCTGACCCTCATATTAAAATGTAACTCCGATTCCTTACAATTATAAATGCAATGGGCATCTTCTTTAGAACAATAAGTAATACATAATTTGCGCGACTTACAAGCTTGTAAGTTAAATCTGGCACCATTAGCAAAAACTTTAATGTACTGACGCAAACATTCTATTAAAATTGGCTGATTAAACTCCAAAAAACAATGTAAATGAAAACTTACTCTTTGGTAGTGGAAATTATGAGAATAAGTTTCAAGAAATGCCCTTTTTTACTTTATTTGGCATGGGGAATAGTAATGCTACTGCTTTTTTGCAAAATCAATATGGAATATTTATATTGAATAAAGTTGAATATGTCATTAATAATATATGTAGAAGTTAATAGGTATTTTGATATGGGTAAAGTTGAGATTGTTAATAAGAGGTTTGCTGATTTGCGTGTTGATCCTTTGTTTACCCAAGATACTTTTCCTTTGTGTACTTATTTAGTTAATAATCATGCATCATTTGGGACGCCTGAAATTACTGGTGCTTATCCTAATTTACGTCGTACTATTGTGCATAGAAATTGTCAAATTAAGTGGAATTATTATCCTAGATGCAAAAAACGTGTTGAAACTAGTTTGTTAAATTCCAAGGTGCGAATTGGTGAATTGTGTGTAGCAATGGGTTCTCCTGATGTTGTTAATAATTTGCCATAATCGCCACGCTTGGCAGGCGGGTTGACGATCGCAGTATGTTGATAAAATGCATAGAGAACGCTGCTCCTCATTCTCTAGTCGTTTAATCGCCTTTTACGACACCTACGGTAAAAAAGGGATAGTGCTATTCTTAAAGTTCGGCACCATACGGACTACTGTGGTGGGTTCCTATGAAGAAGACCGGGTAAAGAACTGTACGGACACTCTTTTAAAATAAAATATTTTGATATTTCTTATTACTCACAGTATTTACCTAAATATTATCTTTGAAAATAATGACATCATTTTGGGAGTTGTTTTATGTTAAAATTCACTATTCGCACTATCGTTTGGAATACGTAGTATCAGTTTTCTTGTGTGTCAAGCATTTTGGAACCAAATGTAAAAGTGGCTACTGTGTTCATTTTAAGGTAAGCTGCCCTACAAATGGTTATTGTACAGACCTAAGACTCATTAAGTGCTTGAACGTGACCCTTGCCCGAAGGAGGGACCCACATTAAATTATTTCTGTAGAAACAAACAAAAAATGTTAACATTGGAGGTGGACCATTGAACCATGTGAACATTCGAACAATGGGACAAAAAAAAACAATCATTATCTGATGGCCGAAGGTCGATTATCTGGTTTTTTACGAACTAGATTTTGCCAATGGCTTCGCCCGCGTATTATAAGTATAAACCTTCCTCTTGAATCACTTTATCTATTAAAAAAACCGCATCAAAATCCGTTGCGTAGTTTTAAAGATCTCATAGGGACAGACAGGGAAGCGACTTTGTGTCATACTATGTAGTGATGTCCAAAGCCCATAACATAATAGCCATTCGGTTTCCATGTTGTAGAACTCAATATCATTCAGTGTTTTGAATAAAGCTTGTATGACGAAAAATAACTTTTTTTAAAGTATTGTTAGTTGTCTATGATATCGATTTCTAATATGAAACTATATTTATGTCGTTAGTTTACGATATCTATACCCTAAACGTGTGTTACCAGCTAATTCATGAGTCATTGCACCTACCACTGTATGTCTCTGCATCACCCAAGGTTGACTGGTAGAAAATTCCTTGGACATTAAGTCCGCCTCTGTACATTTATGTGCTTGAAGTATTTAATAAATAAATAAATTTAATATGACCCTATATAAAAATGAGGCCCTGAAGAGGGCGATGGAGAGGGCTACGCTTGGAGTTTCCTTACGCGATCGAATCAGAAATGAAGAGATCCGTAGGAGAACAAAGGTAACCGACATAGCCCAAAAAATTGCTAAACTTAAGTGGCAGTGTGCTGGGCACATAGCTCGCAGAACAGACAGGTTCAGGAGTGGCGACCGCGTACCGGATAACGTAGAGTTGGAAGGCCTCCCACAAGGTGGACCGATGACCTTGTGAAGGCAGCAGGAATCCGCTGCACGCGGGAAGCACAAAACCGGTTGAAGTGGCGGAGCTTGGGGGAGGCCAATGTCCAGCAGTGGACGTCTTTTGGCTGAAATGATGATGATGATGATAAAATTGAGATTGGTGAAATAGATTTCGAACAATTACTTGAACGTGTCATGTTATCTCTCGGATATAATCGTCCTAGACTGCCACTATCCAAACTTTTTGAACCTGTAGAAATATCACAAGATAGTCGTCAATAAAAGCATACAAATCAAGTAAAAAAAACACCTGATTTATATTTGTTGTTTGATTCTAAAATTCAAAACCCTCTGCAGTCTCAGGTTTTGCCAAGGCTGTCATTTGAACGAATATATACAATATTTATAAATTAAATGCTGTTCGTTGGTAAGACTGCATAACTTGAGAATGACTGGACCAAATTGTTTTTTTTTTTTAAATATTTGTTGTAGTTCAAATGAAGGAAAAGAAGTTTTCTGGAAACTTTGGCATGGGAAAAAGGCGTGATTGTATGTATGTGTGTGTGTGTGTTTTCCAGTATTTATTATATTGGGATGTTTGTATGAATTATTATAATTGGACAGGACAACGTCTATCGAGTGTGATATGAATACTTTTCAAATTACCTAAAGTTAATTTCTATCTAGATAAAATTTCAGCCAGACAGACAATAGTAAAGTTTTTGGCGAACAAAACAAAAAACAGAAATTCTGAAAGAAAATAAAACATGATGGAAAAGTTTAACGAAATAGTCAGAAATCACTAACACGCAAGCTTGCTGAAATCCATTATTATTTCTTTGGCTCCATTATAAATAAAACCTACAAATCTAGGGACACACAAACACTTGATCTCTAACCTTTGGCTAGCCCGAAAATCCGGGTAAAACTTACCTTTATGCCATTCGACCACTAGACCCATGTTACGAAAAGAATTCAATGAGACTTCAATAAGGATGTAAATACTTGAATATTCTCGTTGGGTTTTTCCATTTGGAATTTCTTGGTAACAGCACGGAATCTGGATATTTGACCGATTGATGGCAATAGGTTCGTCGTCTATTAGGTACATCGGACTAAAACATAACTGGCAAAATGTTGGCTTACTGTACTATAGGTACACCTCTGCCGAACTCCGTGGGGATAATAGGTGTGATGTTATGTGTTGTGCTCTACTTTAATATGGCCCTGGATATAAATATCTGAAAGTCAAGAGGAGAGGCATTTGGCCAGGATAGGTACAGTAGATGATAAAGGCTGACACTGGCAGAAACCAGCATTTTATGTCGTTTTTAATGTAATTTTCTTTTATTAATCATACGATAATACATAGTAACTTTAACTTATTTGTACAAAAAAAAATACTTTATACACGTAACTTAAAAAAAAAACAGAATTATTTAATGCGTTGACCATATTACATAACGTGTAAACTTAAGACATCTTTTGATATTTTTTTCTCAATTTAAAAGTATAAAAAGTAAAAAATACTTTAAACACACACACTTATTGGAATTGTGATAGTCAAGGTAAGTACAAATAAAACGATATGGTGGTATTATAACAATATAGTTAGACTGTACATGATCGCAGAAATAAGTTGAGTTATCCCTGAAGAGATACTTAGTAAAAACCAAAGTGCGCGGAATAATACCGAGAGAGGAATTAAAATTTCTGCTTTTAAATTTAATTCAAAACGAGATTTCCATTTTGTCGGCTTACAGCACACCAATTTATTTCATTTCCACAACAATCATTCGAACTAACGAACTTTTTCAAAATCCGGATAAACCACGTTTTTATCCGGCCTCTCTAGTGTTCAACGACCTCTACATATGTTTGTTTGCTAGGCCTCCTCGTTATTTTGATTTACACTGACAATACAGAACATGACTGTGTTCGCGATTTTTTTTCTGTATTTTTCGCCCACTTTCTGAGCCTGAGGGCCGGAATAATGATGAATTTCATTCTAGTTCGCGAAAAATATACGGATATTTTTTGTAAGTTTAACGCGTGTATCATAAGTTTTTCTCGTAGTTTTCGCTTCACATAATACTGTGGGAAGGATTCTTTTTCAAGATAGTTTTTTGTGGCTTTATAAGAAGTAGAATTACTTATTGGGAAGTTTGAAAGTACTACCACAGTATATTTTTCTTTCGGAAATATGTTTCAATTTGAAAAGTTTTGTAGGTGCCAGTGAAATTGCATGTAGATAGTATATGGCATTTCAATTTTGTGTTATGGAAATGGATCTACACTACTTACGACTCTCTTGATGTATCAAATATCTTGTCTGCTGTGATAACTCCATTAGTATGGTGGTTGGTCTGTAAAGTTTGGGTTTTCTAGGAAAGCGATGCCACCTTGATTATAACGACTGTCTTGAAAATGTGTATCTAATCTTCACCGGTATTTGACACTTACGGTGTAAAAATACGCCCTGCATTTGAACTTTAGGAAACCTAAAAAGTTAAGTCAACCCCTATTACAGGAGTCTCCAAATAGCGGACCGCGGTACGGATTCGAACCACCTATCTGTTTTATTTTAGACTTAAGTAACCAGTAAAATTCATAACCATCAAAAAGTGTATTTGAATTTACCCCGCGCTTTGTCTTTGCTGCCGTCAATACGACAAAGGACAAATGTACACTACACTTTACTCCAGAATTCAAAGGGATAGCTCGTGGATGGATCATAATGTAATTTTTGTTTGCTACTTAGGCATATCGCCTGTCACTTCATCCTCGTGAAATTATAGCCCTCGACTCTCCGCGTGAGGATAGATCCTTATTGCCCGGTTTCGCAATTACTTCGTTTACACTTACTACACGTAGCTTTCTTTCCGACTTTTCTTCATTTTGCTCAGGTCCTAAGGGTCATAGCGTAATGTTAAATAGCCTATAACCTTCCACATAAATTGGGCTATCAAATGCTATGAGAATTTATCAAATCTTACTGGTAGTTCCGCAGTTTACGTCCTACAAACAAACTTCACCTCTTCTTTTTCACATTAATTAATGTGTAGATATGGGAAAAAAATATTCAGATTTTTTTTTCGTATTACATATTTGGCATTGATATTTAAATACGGGTAATCGTGTATCAAACGAACTGTGACAGTCATATTATTTTTATAAATATAGAGTCCAAATGCATATTTTTGGAAATACTTTCTATAACATGAAAACATTTGAAAAAAAAAATTCGCAGTAAGTAAATGTTAGGAATCAATATTTACACTGCAAAAATTAATGTTCTCGTCGCGTTATACAAAAGTCTAATCCACTCATTGAATGACGTTGAGTAGTATTGAATGACGACGTCATTACAGAACCCAACTCAACTCAAATCCGTTGATTTCAGTTGAAAAGGCATACTAATTGCTCCCTGAATACTGATGAGGTACTGATGGAATCATCCCAATTTAATTGAAGTACTGAATTAAGTCCAGTCTTTGTTGATTTTAGGTTTCTGTCATCGGTCCTCAAACATTAACTGATGAACAAAGCTTAAATATCATTAACCTACTTACTTCTGCCTCGTTGGTTTATTGGGCGCGAGCGCTACTGCTGACCATGACCTCCTGGTTCAATTCCCAGGTCGGGAGAAGTGTTTTTGAGTTGTTCTGTATGGAATTTCTCAGTAGCAACGCAGACTCTGCCATTAGGTCCGGTTGAGAGCAATAGGCTCGCCCCCAATTACATCGGAATTAAATGGTTGAGCTAAGGGATACGACATGTTCGTGAACTGGCGCCATCAGCAGGGACTGGTCATCTCTTAGCTGCCACAGCTTATTTTAATTTTAGAATTGTTATTTTATTTTTGTTTAATTGTGGACACTATTAATGTATTTTTATTTTTATATATATTTTAGAATTGTTATTTTATTTTTGTTTAATTGTGGACACTATTAATGTATTTTTATATCGTTCTCACATTGACAATTTCAACAAATGATGTACCCAAGTTTTTGTAACAAAATTATTGATTAGTATGATTGTCCATGGAGTTTATTGCCCGTACTTCTCCATCGGTACCTATACTTTGGCATGGGCATTTAGCTCCATTTTTCTGACTCACCGCCCCTTGACAATTCAAATGTACCTGTAATTGGTTTATTTGAAATAAATGCTTTGAGTTTGAGTTTGAAACATAATTGGCAAAATGCGGCGGTACTATTGGTGCACCTCTGCCCAACCCTTCGGAGAAAAAAAGGCGTAGTATTATGTCATGTTATGTACTCTTAATATTACGGTTTCATTCTTCGCAGGATAAGCAGAGCCGTATGATAAACCCACATTTCTTACAGTTATGCTATAAATGAAAACTATCTTATTACTGACAAATCATAACAAATGCGTGCTTTCTTCTTAGATAGGAACCGCCGATCTCATCTAGTGTATTTATTTGCCCAAAGTCTTGAGGAAACTTTTGATGTAATTGTTAATTTATTTTTAATACACTCAAGGGTAGATAAGAGTACCTAATATTGTTTTTTTATGCTTGCGTGGGTAATCTTTGATGTTCATCTCTTCAGCAAATGCAAAAAGCAAAATAACTCATACAAAATAAATAAAATATTACCTATTTATTAAAATCACATAAAGGTATCCACTCACTACGCCGCCCGGTTAAACACATCCGGATTGCGGGTAATATCGAATATTATATTCCGGTACAAATGTATGTGAACCGGTTTTGGGTGTAAGTAATTGGAAATCCTGCCCGGGCAGGTATTTCCGTGTATTATGTATCGCCGATGCGTGAAGGGGTATATCCGGGTATTTCTATCATTTATCCGGGTACTTAAACGTTTGGAGGATTTTGATGTATTTTTCTTTACAATGTTGACGGTTTTTGGAATGTGGGAGAAAATGATTTTCTGGGAAAAAATATTGAGTGTGATATTATGGCATTTGTTAAGAAGTGGAAATAATATATTTTGGAAATAGAACTACTGAAAATATGAAAGTCAATAATACCGGTTTGCAAAAAAGCCGTCAAAACGTTTAGTGTTCTTAAAAACCTATATGATGGGTAGAATTTAATGTTTATAAATAAAGTCGACATTGAATCAAATCAATTCAAAATATTTTTATTTCACATAGACCTAACTGGCCACTTATGAAACCTCAGGAGCCAGGTGCATCTCCAGAGCTTTCAAAACAAAACGTTCAGAACACGCTCATCAATGAACCGAATTTGAGAACATTCTAGTTACGTACTTAGTTACTAGACAAAAATATGAAAATAAAAAGGAAATGAATAATAAAAAAACTTTAAAAAATATATTAATTTAACGTAAAAGAACTAAAAAGCTAAATATTATAAAGAATTTTGAATCATCGCCAAATTAAGTCAAACACCCATTATGTAGGTATACTTATTTGCAGAAATAATGTCTGTTCTGTTCTGTTCTATTCTAAAAATGAATTCAATTAGTTCAATTCACAATCAGTAGTCTAAGACTCACAATCAGAGTATTGCTATAATCATTTTTTCTAGCAGGTATTACTGGCTAAAAACTCCTGGAGGACGCTTTTAGCCAATGATAAATGATTTTAATATATTTTGGAAGTAACTTATGCCCGATTATCCTGTATGACAACCCCATGTAGAAAAAGCATGACATCTTCTACAGGTTAGCATAGACGCATACTCATAATCATAGATTCTGAACCCTTTTTATTGTGTTTGGGAAATCATCAAATAATTTCTTCCGCTTTAGATGGAGCGGAAGGGCGTGTCAGACTTTTACTGACTAAAATCCATCCGTGTTTCTTCAGTTGTCCCAGCGAACAGATTCTAAAGCCTGGGTTGATATTTTTCGTCACATATTTTTTTTAAATGCTGTTCCATATATTGTGACATTTGTGACAGCGTAGGTATTGCACTTTTCTATGTAAAAAGCTGTTTTATTTTGATACTTGACAAAACATTTCTATGCTAGGGGCTTAGAATCATGCACTGAAATCATGGTTTCAGTTTATGCGTTTATGTCTCTACCAGCCTGTATGACTCGAACCCGGAGATAGAGTATAGTACTAGATGAGCTACTAAAATAACAATAATAACTAAAGAGAGAAGGCATTAACGTGAAATACTTCAGTGCGAGCGAAACAGAGTATCAGGTTTTGTCTCTATTTACGTATCGGTTTTTATTTGTATGCCACCGAGCCCTCTTGGTGGCAAACAAGTTTCAACGCTTACGGAATTTTTGTTGACATATCTGTGAAACCAAGGTGAAACCCATGTTTTAAGACTTAAATGTTAGTGTTAACGTTTGAGAGGTGTATCTAAAGTGTCAGTCATGTTGAATTGTTGCATAATTGGCTGTAAAAGCCGTCTTGAACGTAAAGAACCAATCAACCTTTCATCGGTAAGTAGCTTATTTTGTCACGACCCAGTAAGTATGTTCAAGAATTATTCATTTGAATGTGTATTTTGGTCAATAATAAGCAATCTTGAATGAATTAAAACTGTAATAGACACACATTATGAAGTTATGTCGATCATTCGCTGTCTCATACTGTGTACGTCGATGTCTTGTCTGTACCATAGTCCGTCTACGCTCGACAACCCAACCCAACAAAATAATATTATTATGTTAGTATCTTCATTGTACCAAAATCATGGTTGTTCTATTTTCAAACCGAATCACGTTCGACTCGTCCTTTAGAAGACGTTTAGCCACAATGGCGCCCGAATATCAAAAGCGTTTAGGATTTACAATAAGATGTATTTTTGTGTATTATATTTTTTATGTTTGTAACATGTGGGCATTAGAATAAAGTTTAGTTTATTTTTGGAATGTTATCAGAGTTTTTATGCTGATAAAAATATGTGTATTAGGTAGTCGGTTTTAGGGCTGAATGTCTTTGTTTTGCGGTATTTTCTCAGTAGTTTCCAAAAAGTGGTTAGTTCAGTGTACCTTTTGGCAAAGACCTTCTCGAACTACTTTCACTGAATCCTATCTCTGGAAACTCTTCTCCAATTTGGCCCGCTATGTGCTTTAATTCATCTTCCCATGTTTTATATTATCTTCCCCTGTTCCTTTTGCCATCTCTGGGATACAATTATGTCACAACTTTATACTTGTCTTGACAAGTCCTCCCATGCCTCTTTACTAGTGGCTTGTCCACTTTTCATGATCTATTTTGGTAAGTACGCACGGTGACAAATCTAGCTATACATTTTCAGTATAATTTGACTTCTCATTGTACGAAAATGTAAACAATACGAGCTTAGTTAAAACTATAAATGTATAGCTTGAAATATAGCCGTGTGTATATCAATAACTCTAGTACTTTCTCTAATCAGAGTTTTTCGACTTCTTTACGAGGTATTCCACCAACAGCACTGATTTGAACAGCACTTGCCCAAACCGCACTTGAGACCTTCCACTAACAGCACTGAAACAAAATTCTGTAACGTGCTGTTCGGTGGAACAATTTATCGTTATTTTAGTTAAGTGTCCGAACCGTACTTACGTTAAATATGTTTTTTTAGTGATGGGATGTATTATTTTTCCAAGGCAAACAAACAACACCTATCGATATAAATGGGCAGACACTAAGACTTGTACCGGATAATTCCACCTTATTCATGTATCTTATGTAGATATATCTATTTATGACAACTAAATATTATCCAAGTACTTTTTTTATCCCGTCTAGGACATCTGACATCAGAAATTAAAATATATTTTTGTATTATCTTATTCCACCACTGTCAACGCAGAAATAAAAAAAAAATGGTACAAAATCTAAAAAAAATATTGTACGCCGCGCGTTACATTGTAATAATTGTCATAAGTTTTCGAATACATTTTACACAATCTAATCTCAAAATCACAATCAAAACCTACCAAACAGCAACATATGCATCATTCGTAGCCTGATATAGGGCTCATTTCCCGTTTAGTCTATGACATTTTTGGTTTGTGCCGACGCGACAGACTGGTGACAAACGGTCAAAGGTTTCAGTTTGAAGATGGAACTATACTCAAACTGAAACCGTCGACCTATTCACAGTTATTTTGTCTCTGATTTTGCATTACCGTCCAAATTCGGTCGTTTTAGCATTCAGTTCTCAATAGGCAGTACCTTTCAAAATCTACATTTTTGACTGTGGTTTTATAGGTTTTTTACACAAGTTTGGTGTCTGATGACAGATCTCAAATAATTTTGACATCATCATTCTCCTGCCCTTATACCAATTTATTTGTGGTCGGTGCAACATGTCTTTTTCTTCCACACTTCTCTATTAGTCGTCATCTCAGTAGTCACCCCCTTTCTATCCATATCATAATTCACACAGTCCATCCATCGTTTCTTTGGTCTCCCTCTACTCTTATGGCCATTGACATTCATACTCAATACTTTCCTCACGACATTTTCCCCATTCCTTCATAACACGTGATCTTCATAAAAGTTGTGTGGAAATCGGTTGTCATGGTATCATCACAACTTTTCAGTTATTGTTGCCACTTTCAGACTTCTTCTTATGTACTCATTTCTTATTATATCCAATCGAGTAACACCACACATTCCTCTTAACATTCTCATCTCAGCTGCATGCCTTTCTTTCATCTCTTTTGTGGCCCAACATTCTGACCAATACAAGACAGCAGGTCTGACCATGGTTTTATATATTTTTCCCTTAAGTTTAAGGGGGATGTGGGAGTCGCAGATATGTAGTTCCTGTGACCGGCCGCCATTTCATCCATCCAGTGTTTATTCTGTACTTATCCGTCCGATCTACTTAGACATCGTTTTGCACGAGTGAACCGAGATACCGAAAGTCGGAGCAGACCGGGCGAAGCACACCATCAAGCGCTATGGCTCCAGAACTGGAGAGACCGCCGAAATCGCAGAACATTTATTCGGTTTTGGTTCTACTGATTTTCAAGCCAACATTTTCCAGTTTCTGTTGCCACTTCTCCAATCTGCTCTGGATCTCAGTCACATCTTCATCGAAAAGAATAATGTAATCGGCATACACCATCTACTAATCTCACAGTATTTTGGAAAATGATGGACTATATTTTCGGACTATTTACGAAGACAACAACGAGTAATTGTCACAAAAAAGAAATAAACCATTGCACGCTAACTCCCAAAACAAGTTCGTACTAACTTGTTTTTGGAACTAGCTACGACAGGGCGATTTCAACAGTTTTCGTCCTCATTTTTCCAGACAACATTTAAGTGATTTGCAACAAATTGCGTACGTTAATATTCAACCGCATTCAAAAACCTTCCACGCACAGTTGCCGAATCGATATGTTTGTAATATCCTGAACAAAGAATTAATTCGTCCCATCACTAATAATTATAACCAGGTGCGGTTCGGACACTAAATACAAAAACGATAAATTGTTCCACCGAACAGCACGTTACAGAATTTTGTTTCAGTGCTGTTAGTGGAAGGTCTCAAGTGCGGTTCGGGCAAGTGCTGTTCAAATCAGTGCTGTTAGTGGAATACCTCTTCTTTACTGCCCAGAATACACAGAAATAGTTGAGTAGGTACTAACATACCTACATAAGGAAGGTATTTCAATGCACAAATTCGTAGCTCACAGCTCAGTCCACAGCTTCTACTTGTGTTATGTTATATAGTAAGACACTGAACACGTCAATCAATGAACTCAGCCTATCGCAGTCCACTGCTGGACAAAGGTCTCCCCCATGTTGCGCCACAACACCCTGTCCCACGAACCAGTCCATGTGCCTGTCCCCTGTGTCACTGAACACGTGTAGCGTTAAAAATGTCTAAATAGAAGAAGAAAGAAGAATATAATCCTTTTTTCTCTATGGAATTACTACACCATAAGAATTATGGATATAAACTAGCTTCTGCCCGCGGCTTCGCCCGCGTAGATGTCGTAAGATTCACCATTTTAAACCCCCATTTCACCCTCGTAGGATTGGAATTTCAAAAAACCGGCCAAGTGCGAGTCGGACTCGCGCACCGAGGGTTCCGTACAAACCTGTAGGTATCTTCGGTTTATGCATAAGGTTTATGTTTATGAAATTAAATGTTTTCTTTTTAATTTTTGTATTTGAGTTGCTTGAATGAAAGGTAAATTGCGGTTTACCATTTATGACGTATTAAAAAAAAACTACTTGCTTGATCTCGTTCAAACCAATTTTCGTTGGAAGTTTATTTGGTTATGTACATCATATATTTTTTTTTGTTTTATAATTCTCTTATTTTAGAAGTTGTTCGGAACCCTCGGTGCGTGAGTCCGACTCGCACTTGGCCGGTTTTTTATATTTGATTTGATTGAATGAAAGGTAATTTGCGGTTTACGATTTATGACGTATTAAAAAAAAAACTACTCACTAGATTTCGTTCAAACCAATTTTCGTTGGAAGTTTACATGGTTATGTACATCATGTATATTTTTTTAGTTTTATCATTCTCTTATTTTAGAAGTTACGGGGGGGGGACACTCATTTTACCACTTTGGAAGTGTCTCTCGCGCAAAATATTCAGTTTAGAAAAAAATGATATTAGAAACCTCAATACTATTTTTGAAGACCTATTCATGGATACCCCACACGTATGAGTTCGATGAAAAAAAAACATTTTGAGTTTCAGTTCTATGTATGGGGAACCCCAATTTTTTTTGTTTTTTTTTCTACTATAGTGTAAAAATCAAGATGCGGTTTACAGAATACATCTACTTACCAAGTTTCAACAGCATAGCTCTTATAGTTTCGGAGAAAAGTGGCTGTGACATACGGACGGACAGACAGACAGACAGACATGACGAATCTATAAGGGTTCCGTTTTTTGCCATTTGGCAACGGAACCCTAAAAACCCTTTCTTAGTGGATACCTATTCCTCACAAAGAATACAACCTCCAAATTGCATGTCTCTAGGACCAGTGGTTTAGGCTGTGCGTTGATATATCAGTCAGTCACTCAGGACTTTGAATTTTATATATATAGATGGATTTTAATTATTAAAAAAATAATAGTCTTTATATTTCTGTAATTTTATACTTACATTCTAGTATTAAAAAAATAATAGTGTTTATATTTCTGTAAATTCTGAAAAGATTGATAGTAACAGAACGATATTTTAAATTAGCTTAAGAGGACGCGCTAAGTTTTTCGCAAATTATCAGAAGGCCAATTTTCTAGTAATTAAAAAAAAACAATCAAAACGTAGTCACAGTCTCATCTCACTCAAATGTCAAAAACTTGTCAAAAATGTGTGCGAGATATTTTTGACAGATTGAGACTGAGATTAGTCTGTAAACGTTTGTAAAATTACGAGAATTGCCGCTCAAGTCATAATCAGGTCGCATGTCGATTATAATTAGATTCACAATCGTAAAGAAAAAAACCGGCCAAGTGCGAGTCGGACTCGCGCACCGAGGGTTCCGTACAAACCTGTAGGTATCCTCGGTTTATGCATAAGGTTTATGTTTATGAAATTAAATGTTTTTTTTTTAATTTTTATATTTGAGTTGATTGAATTAAAGGTAAATTGCGGTTTACGATTTATGACGTATTAAAAAAAAACTACTTACTGGATCTCGTTCAAACCAATTTTCGGTGGAAGTTTACATAGTTATGTACATCATATATTTTTTTTAGATATCATTCTCTCATTTTAGAAGTTACGGGGGGGGACACACATTTTACCACTTTGGAAGTGTATCTCGCGCAAACTATTCAGTTTAGAAAAAAATGATATAAGAAACTTCAATACCATTTTTGAAGACCTATTCATAAATACCACACACGTATGGGATTGATGAAAAAAAAAATTTGAGTTTCAGTTCTAAGTATGGGGAACCCCAAAATTTATTGTTTTTTCTCTATTTTAGTGTGAAAATCTTAATGCAGTTCACAGAATACATCTACTTACCAAGTTTCAATAGCATAGCTGTTATAGTTTCGGAGAAAAGTGGCTGTGACATACGGACGGACGGACAGACAGACAGACATGACGAATTTATAAGGGTTCCGTTCTTTGCCATTTGGCAACGGAACCCTAAAAAGGCTTTACTGAATTATACATACGCCACACTACAACCACGGAACGCCACCTGCTACGATCTCTACACACTCCTACCTCGTTTAGGTTCATACAATTGGTCATATACACACGCCGGTTGTGAGTACTACGCACCTGACCTTTCTGAAGAACATCACCAATAAGGTCACTATATGTCTTCCTAGGGCGTCCCCTCCCGGTGTTACCACTCACATCTGCCTTATAAACACCTTTTGTAAGCCGTCCTTCATTCATCCTCTCAACATGACCAAATCATCTAAGCATACTTTTTTCAATTTTGTCACTACGTGTACTTTTAAACTGCACCGTTCTCTTATCACTTCACACCACATCTTGAATTATAATTGTTAAAATTAGAAAGTAAGAAAGAAAAATAGTATAACTGAGACACGCAGTGGACTTAAAAACAATAAGAAGAACGTAGAAACTTTTGAGATACAAATATGAAATAGTAAAATATTTTAAAATAATAGAGTAAGATCTGTGCGAGACCAAAAAGCCCTCTATCTCAGCATAATGCTGTGATATTTGTATAACAACAACAACAACAACAATTTGTATTTACTTCCTACCACTAGTTGTGAACCATTTTGTGAAACTATTAAGTCTGTAATCTTGTTTTTGGAAATAAATATATTATTATTATAATTATTTGTACATGTTAAACATATCTCGGGATTCTAGAATCCCGGTCCTTTGGAAGGCGTACGAGGGGCCGAAGCCAACTCGCAGAGGCCCCTTAGACAATTTTAAATGATGAGGGGGCACCAACCGACGATTATCTCTGTATCCACTATGCAAGTGCACCCAAGAACAATCCCCGGTTGGAGCAGAACTATTACAGAATATGGAAACAAGGCAAATTAGGCTATGGGTTTGGATGGCTATAGTGGATTGGTAACCGCAACTATGAAAGGACTATGGCCCCTGCCTAATCAATGTTTTGTATACACGGATAAAATGGCAGGGGGTGACTTGCACACTTAATAATGGGCCCCCGGGAAACGTTGCTGGCACATAGTGACGCAGCGACAAGGGGGCAACACTTCCTGAGGTACTTGAGAAGTGGAGAGGTATTCCACGGCTTTCAGAACAATCCCAGAGCCCGGGAGATGGTCAAGTCCCTACAAGCACTTACTGGAATACTTCCTTTCCCCGAGCACGTTTGCTCTTGCGAATCTCCACTCAAGCCAGCCAATAAAGGCAAGAATGAGGTGGGAGCTCTGAACCTCGTCAGTGTTCACTCCAGCCGGCCAATAAAGGCAAGCCAGAGATGAGGAACAAGAATTTTCCCAGGAGATCGGGTCCGTGGGGTCGCTACTGCCCAACAGCTCGCCACATGCCGATTATTATTATTATTCCGATAGGGCCCGCTGTGATGCCACGGATACACTTACGGAGATGGCAATAAATCCTACAGTCAAAAAGTACTACTTATAAAAAATTAAATAAATGATAAAATATACTTAAAATAATAATAACCATAAAAACCATGATAATTAACCATACAAACTTAGTTCATATAATGCCATTGAATATGTTTTTCATGAAATAGTCATGCAATGGGATCGTTATCTAAATACATACGTGTTACGGATGAATAACGAATATTTGAGCCAACACAAAATTTGACACTCACCCGCAAATTACAAAAGAAAAAAAAAACTAAAATTTAGACGGCGCGGCGCTTTCTGCATAAGCTCTAAACGTAGTTAGTCATTTTCAATCGGTGACAGGCTGGCCTTACTTCAGTTAACCAATCACAATACCCGCCTTTATGACAGCCAAAAACATTCACCGCAGTGTCATTTTGTTCTTGAAAAAAAAAACAAAACAGAATAATAAGTACTTGAATGAATGATTGACCTATTGTGACCTGAACCCCTATAAAAAAGAAGTATAAAAACCGAATTATAACGAATAAAGATATAAAGGAGGTTGTATTATTTTAATAGACTTTAGAGGTTTCTGTTAATTAATATACATTGAAATTATACCTGAACAGAGTAATGTTGAGACCTTTCGTCTTGAGACACACAGGTGTTTAGATTGCAGAGCCGCAGATGACAAAAAAAAAACATTGTTATCAAATCAAATACTTTATTTAACAGATCATAAAATCCCATTTTTTTACTAATTACATATACACATCTTTAACCTCCTTCCGCTCTATCGGCCATGGTAACCAAGAGTCTGTTGGGGCGGCTGAACCCATCAGAGAGGCGACACGCTTTCGCATAATAGCGCAAAAATCGTCTATTTGCGCCTCTGCGATCTTCTCTGATTCGCTGCAGTGTCTTGGCAACCCCAGTTGTTGTGTTAATTATTAATTTTAGAGGAGCAAATACGTCATGTTAATAAAAGTTAACGTGAGCATAACACTCTGAGGAGTGGATAGAGAGGTGTCACGGCGTCCTCACCTTCCGCCTGACGCAGGTTCTCACCGGGCATGGGTGCTTCGGTGGGTTCCTGTTCAGGATAAAGCGGGAGGATACGTCCGAGTGTTTCCATTGCGAGGATCGTCTGGAGGACACGGTGGAGCATACGGTGGAGGTGTGCCCTGCCTGGGCGGAGCACCGCCGTGTCCTCGTGGAGGCGATTGGCGGCGGCGACCTCTCGCGTCCGGCCCTGGTGCGAGCCATGGTACGGAGCGAGAGGGAATGGGAAGCCGTCACCTCCTTCTGCGAAGCAGTAATGCTCGCGAAGGACGAGGCGGGGCGCGTGAGGGAGTGGCAGTCTCTGCGCCCTCACGTCCCTAGCCGCCGCAGGAGGAGACGCCCCGGGCGTGGGGAGTCGATTGCGGACTCCCGGCCACCGTAGGCGCGAGCTTGCGGGTGGCGAGCAATGGGTAGCTCGCCGCCCGGTAAGGACCAAGCTCGGGTCGACGGCGCGCAGTGTTCCACGCGCGCCTCAAAGAGATGTCAGCAGCAGTGTAGGGGTCTACTAGGACCGATGCCTGCCGGGGTCGCGTGATTGTTCGAAAGAGATACCGTGACCCTGGCACATGGGCAACTGATGGAACACGGGTGGGTTTTAGTCAGTAAAAGTCTGACACGCCTTCCCGCTCCGCCCAGAGCGGGAGAAGTCATTTGATGATTTCCCATCCTGAAAAAAAAAAAAAAATAACTTAACAATAGCATAACACTCTTGGCTTTTGCTTTATTGGCTCATTTTTTTGCACCAAGTTGTGAGATCATTACCTGCCTAGCCTTTTCCTACCTATGTAAGGGTTGGCTTCCATTCAAAACGGGTATAGCCGAATATCAATATTTTATGTGTAGCGACTGCATATCTTCTTCCCTGTTATTGGGTAATACATCAACTTGGTTAGACTAGTATTGCCGTCCCATCGGACTATGAGAGTGAGGGAAGGGTGAGTGCCACTGTGTCTGCGCACTTGTGCATTATAACATCTCCCGCGACGATGGCTAGTCTCCGTTGAGATTGGCCGCCATGTTCAAAAAAGTACGGTCTGGAGGATTACACTACTGAAAACACCCATACGCGCTCTAATAGAATACAACCTTATTTTGTATTTGGTGTCATAGTGTAAATCACCCAATAAACAAGTAAAGACTTTAATAAATTACAAATTATAATGCTCGTCAAACCTACCCCCACTAAACCCCTTAAGAATGTCTCAAGGTGAGCAGAGGGTTAGAGAATCCCTTGACAGTATAATCCCGTTTAATATACTAAGGGTTTTACCTTAAATATAACGCGTAGGTATGAGAGATACTTAATAGTTTGAATAAGAAACTCTACTCTGCCTTTCTGGCTTGTTATCTTATGGTTTTATGCAAAAAGGGGTCGAGTTGCTTAAGGGGTGGAATAGTGTGAGAGTTCAAGTTGTGGAAGGGTTGAATATGTTTTACGTGGGTCCAAAGTGCAGTGCTTTAAGTAGGCTTTCGTCAGGCTGTAGATTGTTTGTCAAGGATAGGTAGAGCGGTTTAGAGAGTTGATGATTGATATTCTGAAATTAGGCTAGATACCTTGTAAAAGCCAATTATTTTAAAATAGGTACTAATCATGGAGTTTCTCATCGGCTCTTCTCCATAAGAATCAACCAATTATATTGAATAAAAATAAATAAATTTATTGAACTAACGTTACAATTACTACCTTCATCATCATCGTCATTTCAGCCGAAAGACGCAACTGCTGGACATAGGCCCCCCTTAATTTGGGGGGTTTACAATAATAGCCACGCATAGCAGGTACGTTAGCGATTGCAATATGGTTGTAAAATGCACAGAGAACGCTGCTGTGCAGTCTCTAGTAGGTCCCTCAGTCGTCTTTTATGACACTCACGGGAAGAAATCAGATTGTGGTATTCTTTACGTCTGGCACCACACGAACATATAATTATTAATAACTTAATGGTAGTCTGTTACTGCTAGCGATTTTCGTTTTGATCTTTACGCCGCATCCCAGATTAGGCGGCGCGCGCCTGTTTCTTGGGGACCAGAATTGGAACCGTGGCTTCTGACGTTTTATAAGTGCTAACTAGGTTCTTCTTCTTAGCGTCTCGATAGCAATCTAAATATAGTTAGTCCAGAATTTGGCTACGAGCTTAGCATTTTCAGTCATCATTCATCATCATTTCAACCCAATGACATCCACTGCTAAACATAGGCCCCCACCAATTTGGGGGGATTTGCAATAATCGCCACGCTTGGCAGGCGGGTTGGCGATCGCAGTATGGTGGTAAATTTCATAGAGAACGGCTTAAGTTAGGTGGGTTGGATAGTTTATATTCCTTTGATAATAAACAGCTTCTCTTCTCTCGTCTTATATTTAACACATTGAACTGTGTTTTACCTACGCATACGTGTAGGAACCCAAACTAAACTCAGTCCTTAGTATATAAGTTGAAGCACTAGAACAATTCAAGACTTTAAGTCTTTCAAGTCCCTTGGGCCTAAAACTAAAGGTAGAGTTGTTATTTTGCGTTAATCAGCGTATTGAGCGCCGTCAAACGCAGTGTGGTCGCACCATTAGGTACAAAGTTCCAACTGGCTGTGGTGTAGGGATGTGAAATTCGGTTAATTGGTCCTGGGATTTTGTTTCACTTGAAATAGTTATGCATCAATACACTAGGCACTGTCATTTTTCTGGCTATCTATACTATAATATTATAAAGCTGAAGAGTCTGTTTGTTTGGTTGAACGCGCTAATCTCATGAACTACTAGCCCGAATTAAATTAAATATTTTTGTGTTGGGTAAACTTTTTATTGAGGAAGGTTATAGGCTATATAACATCACGCTACGATCAAAAGGAGCGGAGCAGCAATGAAAAATGTAAAAAACTGGCAGGCAATTTGATGCGACGGGAAGGGTCGCGGGAGCAAAAATTTGACGCGGACGAAGTCGCGGGCAGAAGCTAGTTATATATAGACATAGTAGTAAGAATTTTTCTGTTTCACAAATCGGTAAGTTTCTTTTTTTAATAATAATTGTCATAAACCCTAAGATACTTGCATTCTTCTTGATATCTTTCTATAACAGCAGAGCACGTACAGAAATCACAGATATATTGTCTTCCATAAGAATTACCTCAGTCTTTCCGTGACTTTGAAGAGTGCCATTAAAAAGCGTCATACACAAAATTACATGCAACATACAGGACATACTTTATTACCTACAGCCGAAAGACGTTTACTGCTGGATAGAGGCATCCCCAAATTTGGGTAACCGCCACGCTTGACAGGCAGGTTGGCGCTCGCAGTATGATGGTAAAATTAATAGAGAACGCTGTTGCCCATTCCTTAGTAAGTCCTTAAATCACCTCTTACGATACCCACGGAAAGAAATGAGATGGTGTTATTCTTTACCTCTGGCACCACACGGAACAGATAGCTCTGAAATATAATTAAACACATAAAACATTCAAATAAACCGAATAAAGTTATCATTATAAAATAACAATCGGTATGTATGAGAATTTAGTGATCAGTAGAGAGGAAAATTAATTCAGAACAACAGTGCTAGGATGTTTGTACCAAACTACATCATAATATAACCAACTGGTTGCTGTCCTGATGTTCAGAGGGAACGTTGTGCAAAAAAAGACCACCTGTACTAAGAAGATGAAATCACAGCGATGAAATGGACATCGTAGAAGACTATTGTTAGTGGAAAGAAGATTTACAGACAAATGGGGTTTTAAAAAAGTGTGACTTTTTAGAGCATCATTTTTATCATGTGTGAGAGTCCTCTTTCACAGTTCAATTTATCATATGAATGCCCAGATACAAAAAATATTTTTGAGGGCTGCGTCACCCTAATTCAAATAACTTTGACAAAGAATCCCCGTTCCCGCTTTTTCAAACCGGGACTCATAACCACATCACTACCAAGGTCCCGTGACGAAACCGGAGCGTTTCAATGGCGCTCCGGGGACGGTACGGTTACGGTCTGATTTAATATACCAACATGATCGCGTTAATAAACTTGTTATATTTTAAGTTAGTTTAGACTCAACTGCTTTGTTGGCTAGCGAGTGGTTTATTAAGTGTGGAGTTCTGAAGTCGGGATTTGTGAGTCGATTGGAGGTGAAAATGTGTTGGTTGAGAATGGATTAAACGTCCCTGTAGATAGACGTTCATACGCAGGTAATAATATCGTGATGGGATTTTTTCGTGCGCTGGATCAAGGGAGACAATAAATCATCCTCTGTTTTCCCACCCTTTGGCTAGAACTTCAAATTTATATAGGAGCAACTTCGGAGTATATCCTTTCCAATAAACAAAGAATGATCAAAATCGAACTGCTCTGTAAAAGTTTTGCGTGGTCACATTTACATAAAAAATAAAATATACGCGTCGACTTGAGAGCCTCCTCCGTTCTGTTTGCCGGTAAAAAAAATGATTTGACTTTGCAAGCTCTTTCAGAAAATATATTTTTATTTGTACGAATACTATTGGAATGAAGTTCCTTTTCGCGCGTTGCGAAAGGGGGCTAGCCGAAAAAAATTAAGACCAAAAGTTGTAACGACACTTTTTGCTATAATTGTAAGACGTGCGCCGTGCGCGTGTTTATTTGTCTGTCTTTCTCTCTCTCTCTCTCTCTCTCTCTCTCTCTCTCTCTCTTTCATAGAAAGCAAGCCAGTTATTTTCGTTTCGTCTTTCTATTTCGCATTGAATAGTGTGGTGTCGCGACGATTATTTTTGTTGAGGGTATACAGGTTGTTTTTATAAAATAAATAATAAAAAACATTTCTACCATCGATGCAGTTTTTTCAAGATATTTAAATAAAATAGAATCCCAAATATATGTTTCCTACTTCAATTACCATAAACCAATTATTACTTAAAATTGAGCCTACTGATTAAGTTCATATTACATTATATTTGTTAATAAAAAAAAAATATTATAAAAAAAAAATACAGTTCCTTCACTAATTAATCGAAAGGAACTTCGTTCCATCCGGGTGTCCATTGACACCTCTCAAGTTTTTTTTAATTACAAATGTTTCATAATATCATCTAAATTATACCTATCCAGCACTAGTTCCAACCCAGTGCAGTAATTGCGTAACGATTTAATTTTCAGTAACAGTTCAGCAACATCCATTGCTTCGTTTACGTTGTTGAGCAGACAATTTTTCAAAAACTTGAAGAAATGGTTTATGTTGAGACGCACATTTTTTTGACACATAAAGCAAACGTTTATCAAAATATCCTTCATCCTCTTCATCATCATTTCAGCCGAAAGACGTCCACTGCTGGACACAGGCCTCCCCCAAAAGGGGAATTTGCCAGAATCGGCACGCTTGGCGAGCGCATTACTAGGCATGCCTTTTAAGTTTTGTCGTTTGAAGAAAAAAAAACACAACTAGAAATTTATGGTACTTTTTCTTGTTTTTCAAAGTATTCACCACGTAGCTTAACCTTTTGTATGCCGTAAACGCGGATCCACGAGAGACACAATGGTTTTTTAATTGTGTCTGTAATTACGGCATACGATGGGTTAATACACTTTTCCATTCGCTCAAACCAGTTATTATAACATTTATTCCACTCTAAAATGAGGGTGTTCAAAATGGCTGACTTGAAAGCGTCGACTGCTTTTTCACCGGACTGGAACCTTTGACCACGAAGACTTTTCTTAATTTTAGGAAATGTTAAGAAATCGTTAGGGTTTAGGTCAGGACTGTATGGAGGATGGTCAAGAATTTCTACTTTTTCCTGCTTCAAATACTCAATCGTTTGGCGAGCGCTGTGTGAGCTTGCGTTGTCGTGGTGCAGGATGATGCGTCGCTTTGAGTTAGATTTTCGAAGTTCGGCGATGACTTGTGGTAAACAAACTGTGGTATACCACTCTGCGTTAACCGTTCTACGATCTTCAAGTGCAATAGTCGCAACATGGTGGGTTTTTCCAACGAACGTGGCCACCATCTTCTTTGAAGTGCTTCGAGAATGAACAACTTTAGTCGGCTTTGGCTTGTCTTGAAAGACCCAGATTGTAGATTGCTGTTTGGAATCAGGATCGTAGGCATAGATCCAAAATTCGTCACCACTGATGATGTTGTAGACGTGATTTGACTCTCCACGGTTGAACCTTTGCATAGTTTTCTTACACCATCTGACGCGGGCCGCCTTGTGATCGTCGGAAAGCAGATGCGGTATCCAACGGCAAACTAGCTTTCTCACACCAAGCGCTGCATGCAAGATCTTCTGAATGGTTGTCACTGAGATGCCAAATAGAGCTTCTATCTTTCGATATGTCACATGACGATCTTCGAGAATTAGTTGTCTCACAGCAATGATGTTATCAAAATCAAAAAATCAAAATCAAAAGTCATTTATTCAAACTAGGCTGAGAGTCAGCACTTTTTGCAAGGCGGATTTTGGGCGTCCTCCGCGAGATTTGTCACTAACACTAGTATGTCCACGCTGGAATTCTAAATACCAGCGTTCGACACTCCGACATGAGGCTTCATCACTGAACATAGATGTTAGCTCTTCAAAACACTGAAGCCATGTCAGGCCTCTTCTAAAGTTGTAGAAAATTATTGCACGAACATTTTCCTTAGAAAGATTCATTTTCGTACGTAACCTGACAGATTCCAATCGACGCTGTGACTAAACAATAGCATTAATCCTAATACTGTTAACTGTTTTGAGATTCAAAATTTAAACACATTCGAATATAGAACAGTTCCAAATTCAAAATTGCCGGGAAATAGGGAAACGACAGAACTTAAAAGACATGCCTAGTATGGTGGTAAAATGCATAGAAAACGCTGCTGCCCATCCTCTAGTAAGTTTCTTAGTCGCCTTTTACGCCTTTTCCACTCAGAGGAAAAGATGAGATGGTGCTATTCCTTACGTCCGGCACCACACAGAAATATGCTTCGAAATTATTCAAATACTGACTGTATTACGCAATAGCCGATATTTCAACTTTGACTACTGCAGAGCCCTTTACAAATTCTACAAAAGGAGAACCAGTCTACACAAAGTCCACTAACATACAGTAAACTGCGGGTCTAATCTAGCTGCAGTCTAGAGCCTAACGTAAAGTTATGATTCGGTTCCGTAACGAACGCATGCCGGACGTAACCACAGAATAAGAACATGTAGAAGCGATATTCTCGCTTTAAACGCATGAACAGGGCGCGAGATATTTTAAAAAGCTTATAATAGCTTGGTATGTATCTATATAACTATAAACGTCATTATCACCCCCTTTAAAACCTCGGATTAATTTGAAATTATCAAGGGCCAATGACAAAACAATAATTTCGTGAATTTATGCCATTATCCTGGCCAGCATCAATAGGATAGCAAAAATGAAAAATGAAAAACCTATTTTTATAGCTAGACTAACTAAAATATAGAAAATAAATAATAGTTTCAACAACTAAAAAAAGCACGCTTTTATAGAAAACCAAACTAAATAGAAGACAATATTGGAAAAACCGTGGGTTGTTTGATATTATTTAAAAATACACGTTTTTTTCCATAACTTTAAAACTATATTTTTTTTTATCTTATTGGACACACTAACTGACTGCTTAATAAACGCCACCAGCGATCTACAAGGCAGTTTCTTACGACTGCCTCGTTTGTCTAGTGGTCACAAGCGCTACTGCTGAGCATGAGGTCCTGAATTTGGATCCCAGGTTGGAAAAAATGTTATTGGGTTTTCGAATCTGGATTTGCTCAGTAGCAGCCTAGGGCCTGGATTTGTGCCCAATTGAAGGCAATAGGCTCAGCACCTATTACAACGGACTAAAGAAAAATGACGAAATATGGAAACAAGGCGTGATGTTATGTTATGTGATTGCTTCATACATTTGCTGCATCACAAACCGAAGAATTTTGAAAAGGAAATCGTTTTACGTACCTCCATTAATTCGGGTTGACAATGAAAATAACGAAATGAATATTACCATTGTCATTATTTATTCACCTTGATTTTATTTTGATAAATTATAAAAACAATACCTGTGGGAGACAAGGGACAGTGATACGAAAACTGTCACCAAAATTCATGGTAACAGATAATGACATGACACCAAGGCATGACACATGATACGGTAGCAAATATACATGGTAATGACATGAAATTATTTAAAAAATATCCTTAATGCACAAAAAAATACAAAAACAGCTAATGGTGAACAACAAATGATTTAGAAGAAAAAAAATCCATTAGTTTTCTTAAACATAACAGAAAACAGATACGTACTGGTGAAATTCTGGTTTAATCATAGCAATTATCCAAAATTATGCAATGCAATTATATTTTTTTTATTATATATTTTTTTTTAATTTATTTATTTATTATTATTTTTTATTTTTATGGTTTTATTATTATGAAATTATGGTTGATTATCGTTGGTCTACCCTAACTAATGTAGTTTCTACAACTTATATAGCCGACTACCACTTAGTGCCGGATGTAAAGAATAGCACCATTCTATTTCTTCCTGTAGGTATGTGTCGTAAAAGGCGACTGAGGGACTCACTAGAGAATGGGCAGCAGCTTTCTCTATCCATTATATCACCATACTGCGATCGCCAACCTGCCTGCTAACCCCCCCCAAATTTGAGGAGGCCTGTATCTAGCAGTCGACGTCTTTCGGCTGTGATGATGTCCACTTCTGCGTCTTTCGCTTCTATCCGGTTTTATTACTCTATGACCGAACTCCGAGTAGTTTCAATGCAGTTATTTGCATACATGAAGCGTCGTTTGGTTATAGAGGACTACATACCATGTGGAATAATAAATTGATTGGACTTTGTAACTAGATTATTATTGTACCTTAATGGAAGCTAAAGAAGAGGAAAGAGTAGTACAAAATGCTTCGAAAACTTACCTGCGCCTATAAAAAACACACAGACAACTAAACAGACAGCTGTGCTGTTGGGGAGTTTTTTGCGTTACTTTGCCCCAGCTAACGCAATATGAAGTGGTGAAGGGCGGGCGTGCTGGAGTACTGTCTTATGTAATTTTGAATATTGAAAAGTGTTGATTCTTAGCCTAGTTTTTTTTTCCAACATCCCGTTACGTGATCCCAAACTAGGCAGAGCCTGTACTATGGTAACTAGACAACTGATAAACATACTTATATATTTCTAAACACATACATATTATAGATAAATTACACCCAGAAACAGAACAAATAATTGTACTCATCACACAAAGATTTGTCCTGGGTGGGAATCGAACCATTGTCAGTCTTAGCAGTCCGGGTCACTAACCACTAGACTAACAGGCCAGTCAGATATCAGAGTCAGAAGTTTGAATATATGACTTTTTTCTTAATAAAATGTGCTTATAACACTTAAAAGAAAACTCAGTAACATATACCTACATCCTGCCCGTACTAATTTATGTACAAATCACATACTAAACAACAAACTCCAAACTCAAGATTATCCAACTGACAATGGAGCACGGTAACTCTTCAGAACAAATACGTGACTCTGGTTGAGTAACACCACCCTGCTCTCCATATCTCAAGTAGCAGATGTTGGAGAAAAAATAGTCAAGCTGAAGTGGGAGTCGGCCGGACACGTCACACAAATGCATCCAGAGAGATGGGCAAAGATCCTCACTCACTGGACGCCTGAAGAAAGACAACGCTGTCGAGGTAGACCACGGCAAAGATGGTGTAGTGATCTGATAAGGTTTGCAGGGCCAACATGGCCAGAGTTTGCACAAGACGCTTTCGATAGAAAAAAGGGAAACCTGTGCTCAGCAGGGGGTCACAAAATATGCATAAAAAATTAAGTTTAGTTTACACAAAGGCTCTTGATTCTATTGGTTAGTATCTAAATTGTATCGTTCTGTAAATCTCTTAGTGCAGGACTAAGGCCTTTTCCGTACAAGAAGTAACGAAGCAAAGAAATAGATTCAAAAAATGTTGTTCTCTTCAGGAACGAATTGCACAACGCACTATTATTTACAATCTGAATAATTTAGAAGGATTTTGTTAAACCATTAATGCTGCATAAGTTCAAAAAATTTGAGAGTTCGACACCGTAAATAACGCAAAGAATCTAGTTGAACAAAATGATTTTGACGGGACTCTATGCTGCGGGCACAGCAAGATTATAAGAATAATGAATGTCATTTGGTATACCCGAAAATACATAGCAATAAATAGCCCCACCATTCCCCATAATTAGTCCCCGGAACACAATAGTGTTCATCAATATCCGAACAATGGTCCAATGAGAGTAGTTGAAACAGTTCTCAGTACTACAGAACAGGTTGGTACAGAAGGTCAACTCTATACAACAAGTGAAAACGCACGCACACATAGACACATATTTTTTTATATAAACTTGATAACAGAATCCCAGTTAATAACTGTGTCAGTACATATTGGCGCTTGGAAAAAATTGGAGCTTGCACCGCCATCTTTTAAAGTAACTTCCAAAAAAGGAGGAGGTTCCTAATTCAGCTTGTTTTTCTAACGTTATTACCTCTTTCAAAGAGAAGAAGTCCTAAATAAAGGTCAAGTTCTGAGCAGTGACTTTTGAGTTTTCTTCAATTATCCGTATTTTTTCCACTTAGTGTATATGAGGGTGTGATGGTTTTATGAAAATAATAACTTCCTGTCACTTATTTATCTAGCAAGTGTATGTATACCAATTTGTGCGGGAAAAAGTAAAACAATAAAATAAAATCTTTATTATGAAGTCGGAAGTTGGTGTCTTGGGTTTTGTATTTTTGGTTTTTATAATTAGTATTTTGACGTCGCTTCGAAAAGCGGCACAAGGGAGCTCTAGTTTGTTAAGAGATAGAAGGGGGTCGCGCACAGTCATTGGATGGAACAGGTATGTCAGGGACGTTCCGTGAGCGTCCCTGACATACCGCGAGAATGGCCTTTCTTAACTGGGTGTGGTATGGAAAACCTCACACGGGGCAGCATTTTGTGGAAATGAGAGAATCTAGAAAACTGTTTAAACAAAAGTTAAAGTTTTGTCTGAATAACGAGGAGCAAATTAAGATGAATTGGCATCAGAGCATAGGAGCAAACACTTTCAAAAATTTTGGAAATCCACACAAAGACTGAGCCCGAAACCTGCGGCTCCAGTGAGAACATGTTTAGGAGGCACTTTGAAGTAACTTCGCGGCTGCAGTTAGATGAACGGGGTTATGTTGCTGAGAGTGGATTTTCGGGTATTCGGATTAGTATCTCATCAAAAGAGATACAGAACATTATACAGTTTATGACCGGGGGCAAATCTCCGGGTCACAATGGCCTCAGCATAGAGCACTTTCAATATGCTGGTTCGCATCTCCCAAGAGTCCTATCTATGCTGTACAATCTTTGTGTAAGGCACTCGTACCTACCGGCTGATCTGATGAAGACGATAGCTGTGCCCATAGTCAAAAATAAAACCGGCGATGTCTCAGACAGGGATAGTTATAGGCCAATATCGTTGGCCACGGTTACAGCAATGGTTCTTGTCGGTGTGCTTGTGCGGAGAATCACTGGACAGCTCAATCTACATGATGCGAAATTCGGTTTTAGAGCTGGGCTGTCCACGGAAACTGCTATTCTGGCGAACAAGCACACGGTCAGGTACTATACTGATAGGAACACACCTGTTTATGCTGCTTTCTTAGACCTCTCCAAGGCATTTGACCTGGTTGATTATAATATCTTAAGGTCGAAATTGCATGAGCAAGGTCTGCCTAATGAGCTTATAAAGCTCTTAGGCTACTGGTATGACCACCAAATCAACCAGGTCAGATGGTCTGGTGCTTTGTCTTGGGCGTATGGGCTGAAGTGTGGGGTGAGACAGGGAGGTTTGACTTCCCCGGCGCTCTTCAGTCTATTTGTCAATAAAGTTGATCGAGGAGCTCAGCAGCACTGGTATTGGATGCTCTTTAGATGGTAAGATTATTAATAGTATAAGTTATGCTGATGAAATGGTGCTGCTGAGCCCCTCGATTGATGGACTCAGGCGGTTGCTTGTTATTTGTGAGAGATACGCCGCGTCTCACGGTTTATTGTACAATGTACGGAAGAGTGAGCTTGTGGTGTTTAGGGTAGGTACTAAGAAACCTAAGACAGTTCCTCCAGTGTGCCTTTATGGTGTACCACTAAATAGAGTGTCTCATTTTAGGTACGTCGGACATATAGTCAATGAGGACATGAATGATGACAGTGATATAGAAAGGGGGCGAAGAGCGTTGTCGGTCCGATGCAATCTGCTGGCCCGTAGGTTGGCAAGATGTAATAGAGAAGTGAAACTCACTTTGTTCAAGGCATGTTGTTCATATTGCTAAAGTTAATAGTCAACAAGTAAGTTGCATTGGAATGTTAATAATTTCAAATTCTAAATAGTTACCAATAGTTTGACATCGCCGCAAGCATGTACACGCCGATATTTGTGTGCGCCATTTTTTTGTTGTTATATGGAGCTTCTGCATTTCTTTGTTTTGTGCCAGCACCATTGTACACAATCTAGCTTTTATCACTAAAGCATCTTCAAAGTCTTGGTTGAAAGCTAAATGCATCGTCTCCACGTTTTAAAAGAAGACATTATGATGAATTAACTTTTCATGTCTTGGTTTTAGCTGGGAGGAGAAAATGCTGGATTTATTAGCTGGCGTGCGATGTTAGTACTTCCAAATAGAGAACTAATCGTTTTATTGCGCAACGGAATTGCGTTTTGAGTTGTCGTAGGAAAGCACCGTCATTTTTAAAGGACCCAGTGTTAAGGTTTCAAAATTTGATAGTAGTAGATAAACTTAAATATTTATCGATTTTGAACGGTTACGGAACGTCTGTTCTTTTTTTTAATGCAGTTTGTCGTTTTATCTGCAAATGATACGTAGCTTGAAGTCGGTTTTTCAAGCCATAATTATTTTTGTGGTACATCTACATCGCCAAATCTGAACTGTGCACCACACTGACGCATCGCGCAAGCATAGTTTATCGGCAACTAGCATAGATATAAAGTCCCCAAAATAATTTTCTGGATGGGCAGTTTGCCTATCAGACGCAGCACCCATCTGGTCAGTTATACTCCCTTTTCTTTAGACGATGAGTGAAGTATACTTGCCTTTGGACACTGGCTGCACAGTTCACTCAACTTCTTAATTCATCATCATCATCATTTCAGCCCAATGGCGTCCATTGCTGTACATAGGCCTTCCACTTTGACCAGTTTTGTGCTTCCCGCATCTAGCGGGTTCTTGCGGCCTTCACAAGGCCATCGGTCCACCTTGTGGGAGGGGAACTCTACGTCTTCTGGAACGCGGTCGCCTCTCCAAAACCTTTCGGCCCCATTGGACGTCTGTTCTGCGAGCAATGTGCCCTACCCACTGCCACTTAAGTTTAGCAATTCTTCGGGCTATGTCGATTACTTTAGTTCTCCTACGGATCTCTTAATTTCTGATTCAATCGCCTAGGGAAACTACAAGCATAGCCCTCTCCATCGCCCTTTGAGCAACTTTCAGCCTTCTAATAAGGCATATTGTGAACGTACTTCTTTATTCAAAGGCGAATATTTTTTTTTCTGTATACCCACTCAATAAAATAAAAATATAGTTTATTTTTTGATTCTGGATCATTATTTATTAATATTGTTGACAACCATAATTGAACTGCCCAACAAAATCAGCTCCTCAATCCACCAGTCAAGACTGCTCTCACCCCGGAACAAATCTTCTTCAAAAATCTTTCGCCCTTGACACATATAACTAGAAACTACACGCGCCTTAATAGACTGATACCCCTGATCTCCTACATAATACGTCTGGAAGGGCCAAAAAGGTCCACTTTATGGAATTTCATTATGGGAAAGCCTCATCCGTTGGATTTATAGCATCCTATGAATTTTGATTAAATTTTCGTATTAAGCTTTGAAATTGGTAACGTGAGTGTACCAAAGGAATTTGATATTGCAGTTGTGAACTGCAAGAAATGGTGGTTATGTGTCACCGCAAATAGGGTTGTAAACGATCTGTCTTGTGCTGTTCGCTCTAAGTTACGTGTTTTTGGTGGAGTATTCAATATTATCCACATATGTATGTGAATAGAACATTGAAAGTCATTTATTTTTCAGTTAATCTATCTTTATATATATAATTCTACTGTACGTGTGTATGTCTCTGAACTCCTCCTAAATGGCTGGACCGATTTGAATGATTTTTTTTGTATGAGTTTGGGTGGCACCCTGGATGGTTTAGATTCACTATTGGTCGGTCGGTTGGTGGCGCTGCTATTGAGTTCTAGGAAACAGGACAACGTCTAAACAGTCAGTAGGTATACATACATACATAGGTGTTCGTCTACCCACAGGTATACATACATAGGTGTTCGTCTACCCACAGGTAAGTTCTTTTGTTGTATTGTAGGTGAGTTATTTGACTTATATTGTCTGCTCCGCGTACGGCGGACTAGTTTCGCTAGCCACTCTTGTCTCTAGAGCCCCACGATTATCACACTTCCACTGCGCGTTTGAAATCGTATTGTGAGGTCTAGTCTGGCAGCGAACAATTATTTAGGCATATGATTGAAACTAACGCAAAAAAAACCAACATCCAAGCGAGCGCAGCCGCGGGCGAAAGCTAGTTTGATAATAAATTCTATCGTATTTAATTCTATTTAAAGTTGGTTGAAGGCTTGGCCATAAAGGTGAATTTAAAATTATCACTTGCACCTTGTCGTCGTGAAAAGATAAAAAAAATAACTTAAAACGACCAAGTGACCTTAGGATAAAAGTCACCACCTGACTAGCGTTTTCCCAGTTTGGTGGGATCGGCTTCCAGTTGCCGGATGCAGTTGAATCATCATCATCATATTTTTTGCTGAAATACGATATAATATCCACTGCTGGGCACAAGCCTCCCTCAAAAGGAGATTTTATCACAATCGCCACGCTTAGCAGGCGGGTTGGCGATCGCAGTATGGTGGTAAAATGCATAGAAAACGCTGCTGCGCAGTTTCTAGTTGCAGTTGAATGCCACGCAATAATTATATGAAGCGACTACCTATAATGACCCAGTGACTAGATCAAAATTATTCAAATCGGGCTGAGAATCAGCACTTTTTGAACGTCAGAATTACATAAGACAGTCTCCCTAAAACGCCGCCCTTCAGCACTTCCAAGTGTTTTAGCTGGGAAGAAGAAGTGGCGCAACAAACTCTTCAGCAGCTCAGCTGTCTGTTTAGTTCGATAAACTTGATACTATACAATAGTAGGTAGGCAAAGTAATAAGCATTACGAGACATAGAACATTAAATTAGGTCTTCTAGTTATTAAGATTACTAGCTTTTGACCGCGACTTCGTCCGCGTGGAGTTCGGTTATATTGTAGCGTAGGCGAGCGCTAAGAAAGGAAGTAGAATTGCACGGACGAAGTCGCGGCCAAAAGCTACTAAACTACAAAACTTCTTTATACACCACATTTTTTGCAAATCTATTACTGTGTGCCAAAATTATTAGACTACTGGGCGGGTTTACGCGGGAGTTAGCCACGTCTCAAGTCTATACCCGCAAATTTTGATGTCTGCCCTGGTGATTTGCTTATGGTCATTGGAAAGCAGACGGAGAGACTGTATTCGTTTGAATTCAAAGAGAAGATCATTGAAGTTTCGAATAAAATAGTTTCACTAACCATGTTAAATTATTTTATTCATACAAATTTTCAAGCCCTTTTTCACCCCCACAGGGGATGAATTTTCAAAAACCCTAGGATATGTTACTGTTTATTTCTAATTTTTAACCTAAAAACAACGTTTCAGGCTACTGGCTCTAAAAATGACGGACTTCCATACAAAATTTTAACCCCTTCTTCACCCAAACCCCTGGCAAATTTTCCAAAATTCTTAGCGGATGCCTACGTCATTACAACTATGTGTAGGCCAAATTTCAGCGAAATCTGTTCAGTAGTTTCGGCTGTGCGTTGATAGATGAGTCAGTCAGGTTCGCCTTTTATATATTTAGATTACGTTTAATGTATGTGATCTGGCTGTGCTTCTTTTCTGCTGCCCATTCTCTAGTAAGTCCCTTAGTCGTCTTCTACGATACCCATGGGAAGAGATATGACGGAGCTTTGCGTAGATGATTATTTGTTGCATCAATTTGTATGTTAACTATCACACATAATAATCAATCGGGCGACCAAATGTGATGAAAGCAATGTCAGTCCAAGATTTATGTAGATAAGTCGAGCAGTCTTTGATTGAATTTATGGCCGGCAAAGGTTATATGGCCCGTCATGTTGTAATAGATAGGCTTTTCGTGATTGCAGTTATGAACGAAATAGAATCTTGCCAACAAAGACCAAACACTGTAAAGAATATGTGTAACACTCAATAAGATAAAATAATAGTTTAAAAAAGCTATTGTGCTTTTTAAGGTATTTTTTTATTGATATCAGGCACCCCACGCTTCTTTTCCATTATTTACTACTTTTTAGTTTGATTTTCTATGGAAGCGTGTTTTTTTTAACTATTATTTATTTTCTATTTTTTAGGGTGTTTCGAATTTTGAGACGTATGTCAGCGTAGTTTGTGACGTACATATGTCAGCGTAGTTTTCGAAGACAGTTTTTTTGCTGTCCTGGTAACCCTGGCAAGGATAATGGCACTTTATAAAATTATTGCATTGTCATCGGTCTTTGACAGGTGTGCAAAGTTTGAATGAAATCTGGTCGTTTAAAGTGGGTCAAAATCGCGCTATAAGTAGTCGATTACAAACAAACATACAAGTGAAGCTAATATAAAGCGTGTAATAAAAAGTTATTTTTGACTTTGTAGTGTTTTTTTTAAGGAAGTCGGTTGTTTTTTTTGAAAAAAGTTTTTATTTTTTGACTTTTTAGTTGTGGTAGATAATCCGCACTAATCTAATCGCGATATTCGTTCATTTGTCGCGCAAATACGTAATGAAAATTTAAGACTTATATGGTTTTCACATGGACCCCATTGTCCGAATGAAACCAAATTGAAATGGGACCATTCGGGAAGCACCAGCTTTCAAATAAAAAAAGAATCATCAAAATCGGTTCACCCAGTCAAAAGTTATGAGGTAACAAACATAAAAAAAAAAAATAAAAAAAAAAAAAATACAGTCGAATTGATAACCTCCTCCTTTTTTTGAAGTCGGTTAAAAAGAACTACACTGTGTCTTGAAGAGAAAATAAATAAAAATAAAACATTTTTTAGTATTATCCTTACTACTATAAAAACTTCATCATCAGCAGCCTATATCGTTCCCACTACTGGGACACAGGCCTCTTTTTAGTGAGAGGGAGTGGGCAATAATCCACCATTCGAGCCCAGTGCGGGCTGGTAACAAATGCTTTTATAAGTATTTCTCCAACTTTTCTTCAAAAAGAAGGTAATGATCTCAGAAGCCATTGCAATGCAAGATCTCAATATCCAAGATATCTCAAAGTATACAATCTCATATATATCGAATTTTCCTTAACTAAAAGTCTTCAAACCACAACCACTTAAAGATATATAACATCCATACAAAATAAATTATCCTCATACATTCTCGCTTACACAGTGAAATTATAATATTGTTTAGGACAAACATTTACAGTCGAACAAAGAAATTGGTATGCAGGCATCAGACTTCTGATTTATTTGAATTCAGAACTTAAAGACTTGAGCATTAGCTCAAGTTTTGGAAGAACGAACACAATATCATTCGTTGCAAAGTTCACATTCCTATTCCATTCCATATTAAACTATCGTCTTTAGTTCAATATTTTTTAAGTTGACTTATGAGTGGCCAATGTAATAAAATATTCCTAAAACGTATATGCTGCATCATATTATAAATTTTAGGATTGTTATTAAATTGGGCATTCAAAAATCAACTGAAGAAATATTAAACTAAAGAAGAAAGTTGAGTAAGTGTTAAGATAAAATAATTACATTATTGGAAATTATGAATTCAAGAAGTTTAAAAAATGTTTTGAGTGTACTGAATACTACTAAGTATAGCATTTCTTAGCCCCAAAATTTTATTACGCAGTCAGAGGCCTAGAAGTCTGACAATCAGTCTTAGCTACGGGTATTATATATATGTTACCGAATTAGAGGGCTGTGGAGGTCAGATGGACAGATATGCCAAAAAATAATCTAATAGTATAATACTCAAACTCAGCTGCATCCGGTTAGATAGAATGCCGGTCCCAAAATAGTTTGGAAAAGGCCTAGGCTCTTTAACAGGACTGTGAAAAGGTAAATATTATTCCTGTAAAGCAAACTATTTGTTCGACTGTAATAAAAAGAAACAACGGAAAAGGACGAAAGAGACAAAAGCCACAAAGATAATGGGAAAAAAAGAGATGGGGATAAAGCCGGAGACGAAATGATCACTGCGTCGCCCGCTAACAACTTCGTCAGTGCACAGACATGAATATGGAAAACTTTGGAGTAGAATGAAAAAGCTAAGTTAGTTTTTTTTTTTAAGTTGAATATTTTTAGGGATGGAAATAATCGTGGGTTGGACGGAATTGCTCTGGGCTTGCTAAATGAAAAAGTTTATTAAATTTTGTATTTTTGAAGAATATCTTTTATTCACAATTTTTTATAAAGAACATGATGATTATGAAATCTTAAATACAATTATACAACTAATATGTCCAAATGTATAAAAGAAAAAGAAAAGTGTTTTTAATAGAAATTCATCCGCTTCCCTGTCAGTTCCGGCTGTTAAATTCTGGGCATGGTCCGGATGACGTTGCGAACGGATACTTCGACATCTAAGTGTCCGTTGGTTTTTGTAGTCATTTTTATAGCTAGTCATTTAATTTACCTCTTTTTGTATTAATACGTGAAGCAAAAACCGACGGAGAAGTGTGAAATTTGACCCAGTTAAAGTTTATGTGGAGAAGAAGTGCAGAAATCTTATCAGCTTCAGCCATGAAAACTTATATTTTTATATAAATCAAAGTTGAATTTGTAATGAATACTGGCTGAACCATTGGGCGATGACTAGTTATAATAAAATCACAAATACAATCAACTGCATTTAAAAAAGTCTAGTTCTTCTTATCTTATACCTATTGTAATATTGTTTGTAAATAAGAAAATAACTTCCAAATCCTAGTCTAGACAAGAATATTCTGAGTGCTATTGGTGCCACACAAAATGTGGATAAATATCTAGACACAGCAATAAAGATCTGTATTTTAGGGAGGGACGTAAGCTAGACAGACGCAACCCGATGTACTTTACATAGCTCTCAAAGGCCAAAACACATACACACGATGAAAAGTGTGAAACGACGCAGTGTCGCGATGCGACGTCGTGTCGTGAACATCTACTACATATTATATCGTAAAAATTCACGACACGACGAACGTCGTAACGTGCTACGATATGACGTTTCATCCTGTGTGTGTTTTAGCCCTATAGTAAGTTTTACGACACGACGACTTAACGTGCATCGTACCACGAAGCAACGTCGTGTCACGATACGATGTCGTGTCGTGTGTATGTGTTTTGACCTTTAGAGTGATCCTAAAATTGCATGTCGTTCAAACAATAAAAAGTTTTTAGCCAGACTCAACGCAAAATATTAAATGAATATGAACTTTTTCCATTCATTCTGAATGACGCAAATTATATCTGTGGCCTGGCGCTAAAAGGGCTAAACTGCAGCCCATTAATCATTTTTTTTTTTTACTTATCTATATGAAAGCGCACACTACATTGGCCTTTTTTACATAGTAACTTTTGAAAGATTGTTGGTAAACTAACGCCCTTTTAGCACAAAAAAAAAATATAATCATAGTTTTTCAATAAACTGGCATTACAATCTCGTTTCATACAAAAACGTACTTTGGTCCTTTTAGCACCAGGCCAGAGATATATTATCTTGAACTATTACTATTACTATTCAGGCCTGTAATATGAAAATGGTCCTTATTCCATTTTGAACGATTGCATGTCCGTTCAAGTACTTTATGCGGATGATTTCTTTGGTATTGTTTGTCGAGTCGAGCAGATTAAGATCCAAGTTGAGCTACACGGTTATCGACAAATGCGTGCACTTGTACTAGACAGGTCCACTAAAATCTGTGCTGCTCAAAAGACCATCTCTGATACTAATCTGCTTGGTCAACATAATTGGTCTGGCCAAGATTTTGGCTGGACTTTATATACAGACTGTGACCTCTGAGGCTGCTCTGTTCTTTCGTCTTCGAGTAGAATAACACCGACTTCTTTTGGTTTTAAAATATAATTTTAACGTGTAAAAGTGTTTTTCCTATTAACAATGAATTAACCGAAAAATATAACAACTTATAATACTCCTCATAATGTCAGCTACCTGCCAGTGGAATCTCTTTAAAATCAGTTCAGCCGTTTTGCAGATTAGCTGGAACAAACAGACAGAAAAAAATGTGAAATTTTGTTTTTTTTGTTGTAACCGCCATTTAAACTTTCTTAGATATTTAGTAAAAAGTTGTTAATGATAAATGATAAATTACTTTATTTTTGCAAGTAGGTTTGTACAAACACTTTTACACGTCAATCAATTTTTTTTTTAAACTAGATGAGGTCGGCATTTCCTATCTGACTACTCTGAGAAGAAACGCCGAAACAAACTCAGAGGTCACAGTCTCTTTTAAATTCCAGACATAATCTTGATTCTGATCAAGATTATGTCTGGACTTTAAAAGAGACTGTGACCTGAGACTGTGACCACTTCAGACACCAATCCACATGGTCTTCACATGATCTGTCATGTGAAGACCATGTGGATTGGTGTCTGAAGTGGTCTTTTAAGGAAAGAACACACAGCTTGAGTGGACCTGTCCAATCAGTGCACGCATTTGTCAGTAATCATGCAGCTCCACTCAGAACTTAAGGAGGTCAATGATTCGACGAACAATACCAAAGAAAGGACATTTGTGTAGGTCGCACAAATTACTCAAACTGCCAGACAATGTAAAAAATTAAATTAGAAGAAAAGGAAACCAAAAAAAAAGAAGACCCACTTCGTCTTCACATTTACAATAGGTAATTAAAACAACATAATACTTTAAAAGTAAATATTCATGTCATTGTATAAGTAAAATTCATCAATGTCAATGTGTATATAAAATCCCATCAAAAACATAAATGTGAAATGAGAGCCAAGTTCAATATATGCCTTGGTTGTTGACTTCAACGACAAAAGAAGTGAGATCTAAATGGGTGCCAAGTGCAATGGTCAGTCCTGAAATTAATTTGTAACTACATAAAATATCATTTCTTCTTATAACTTAGGATAATATATTGTAGCCTAAGGTCTGACTTGGCTAGTTCTCATGCTGTTGGCTTGCTAGTTTCTACCAGCAAGCCCAATTTTCGAAATAATAAAATAAGAACCGACAAGTAACAGGTAGAACAGGTACAAGGCTATAATATAATTCGTATATGAAAACTAGCCAAGTCAGACCTTAGGCTACAATATATTATCCTAAGTTATAAGAAGAAATGATATTTTATGTAGTTACAAATTAATTTCAGGACTGACCATTGCACTTGGCACCCATTTAGATCTCACTTCTTTTGTCGTTGAAGTCAACAACCAAGGCATATATTGAACTTGGCTCTCATTTCACATTTATGTTTTTGATGGGATATCATTACTTTTTGTACATAAATTATTAGTAGGTACTTATTTATAGCAAATTTATAACAAAATTAATACCAAATGGTTTTTGTATTTTGTAATAAGTGTCCCTAATGAGAATCAATTAAGTGAAAAATTATAATAAAATGATAAAAATTTACCAGTTTCTGATTTATTCCTTGGTATTCACCTAATTATCTATCTATATGCTAAATTTGAACTTTCTAGATCATCTGGAACTGGGTTAGAGTTTTGATCTATAGGTCAGTCAGTGATAAAAATGACGATTTTTGGACGTTAATATCTAAATAACCGTTTGAGACGTGTTTATGAAATTTGGAGCACATATGTATCTTGCAAATCTCACTATATGAGCCAAATTTGACACGTTTATATGAAACAGTTTTTGAGTTATGAGGTGGTCAAAAGTGGCTCCAAATGGTTCGTGTAATATTACACACGGTGCTGCTCGCCAGTTCTGTTACTTGAACTTGGCTTGACACGCTACCGCGTGTCTAGATCAGGAAATAGTCCCGGTCTGATCATTTGAGGACCATGTACATGGGGGTATCTGAAATGGTCTTTTGAGGAAAGAACCATACAGATTGAGTGGACCTGTCCAGTCAATGCACGCATTTGTCAGTAATCTTGCAGCTCAACTCAGAACATAAGGAGCACAAAGATTCGACGAACAATACCAAAGAAAGGACATTTTGGTAGGCCGCATTAAGTACCCAAACTGCCAGATTATCATTAAAATGGAATGAGTAAGAGAGATATAAAAAAAAAAAACAAACATCACCTACATAGTCCTCACATTCAAAATCACTTAAATAATAAAAATAATATTATACTTCTGAAAGTATATATTCATGTCATAGTGTAAACAATAATCAAATGTCAAAGTGTATATTTCCAAATAAATAATAATAATAATAAAAAATAAAAAAAACATTCAGTATAATTATAATATAAAAATTGGAGCAGCTTAATCCCAAGCTTTTTTGTCTTCAATATAATCTTTTACAGTATAAAAGGCTTTCTGGCACAACTTACGTTTAATGAAAGATTTGAATTTATTGAGACTTAGATCTTGAACATGGCTTGGAAGTTTATTATAAAAGCGTATAAATTGACATCTGAATGAGTTGTTACTCTGACATTATAAAAAGAGACGTCGATTTTATTTATTTGTATGTTTATTTCTAGATTAATTAATCAGGAAGCTCATGTAGGTTTTTGGGAAATAATTGCTTTAAATTATATTTTTTTATTAACATCATACTTATTAATATTTTCGTGATATTTATTTAAGAAGTATGTATGTATATACTTTATTCTCATTTATGATTTGTTTTATTTGAAATATTTTTTTGCATTTTTTTTTTACTCTTTATTCTTACACATGCTGTCTATATCTCTTCATCTACTCTCCTATGATAGGTAAGCTGTTAGAGATTTCTTAAGAAATAACCTTCGCCTTTGTGCCAAATTTTCTGCTCTTTACTTCGTGTCTGCTTATTATTATTAGCCGTTGCTGTCCCACTGCTGGGCGAAGGCCTCCCTACTCTCTTTCCACGTCTCTCTGTCCAGAGCTGCCAAGGCCCAGTCTTTATTAAAAGAGTCCAGCTCATCCCGCCATCTCCGTCTGGGCCTGCCGCAATGCCTCTTGCCATTAAGCGGGACCCATTGGGTCGTAAGTTTGGCCCACTGATCGTTTGGCATACGGCAGATGTGTCCAGCCCAATTCCATTTAAGCGTGGCAGCTTTCCGAGCGACATCAGTTATTTTAGTAATGGAACGGATTGTTGTATTCTTAACCCGGTCCACAAGTTTAATACCCAGAATACTCCGTTCCATAGCTCTCTGGCAAACCCCGAGCGTGGACATCTGCTGAATTGTCAAAGACCATGTTTGAGAACCATACGTGAGTATGGGAAGAATACACACGTCGATGAGCCTTCTCTTGAGGGATAGAGGAAGATCACGCTTCATTAGATCTTTCATGGCCCAATAGCTCCTCCAGGCATTTTCGGTGCGTCTTGCAACTTCTTTATTTTGTCTTGCCTGGAATGAAACTATTTGGCCAAGATAGAGATACTCATCGACATATTCAACCTCCCCACCCGCCACGATGATCCTTTGATGCACGCTGTTTGTCATCAACTTGGTCTTTGACATATTCATTTGAAGCCCGACCTCTAGGCTTGCCATGCTAAGATCTTCTAGCATCTGAGTCAGCTCGGCAACTGAAGACGAAAAAGGGACAATATCGTCGGCAAAACGGAGATTGGATAATCTCCTGTGACCAACCTTAATGCCCCTTTCTGCCCAGCCTGTTGCCAGCTTTCTGACGACTTCCTCTAGTACGGCCGTGAATAATTTCGGAGACAGCGGGTCTCCTTGTTTAACTCCTTTATTGATATGGAAAGATGGTCCTGTCTGAGAACTAATCTTAATGGCTGCGGTGCTGTTTCTATAAATATTTTCTAAAAGGTTTATGTACGTGCTGTCTATTTCTTGATTATGTAAGGCGTTAAAAATTGAGGCATGGCTGATGCTATCAAAAGCTTTTTTATAATCTACGAATGCAATATAAAGTGGGAGCTGGAACTCTGTGTGTTTCTCGACAACCTGGTTGATGGAGTGTAGGTGGTCAGTGGTAGAGAGACCGCGACGAAATCCGGCCTGTTCGGGAGGCTGATGTTTGTCGAGGGACAAAATGAGCGTGGCAGAAATCCGGTTTTTAAAATACTATTAAATAAATTTGTAACATGTGGGAGAAGGACAGGCTCTCCTATTTTTAAGGCTTCAGTGGTCACACCATCGTCACCTGGGCACTTACTATATTTCATGCTCCGCAGGGCCTTATGAACTTCCCAGCCTGTAAAAGGTGAAATGTTATCGGAGCAAGAGTATGCAGTTACGTTAGGTTGTACAGTCGGTCCTTCACGGTACAGTCTCATATAAAATTCGGTACAAATGCTCAAAATTTTGTCTCTGTCATTCTGTCTCACACCTGCACAATCCTTTAAACACGCAATTGTAGGGCGTCCTTTGCATGATATTCCTTGTTTGGCTGATTTTAGTGATGTATTTTGTTCCAAAGCAATCTTTATGAGGCGCGTGTTACGGTTTCTTAAATCTTTGCGAATACTGCGTTTAACAAGTCGGTCTACCACTTTGTGTTCTGGTGTGTACATGGCAAGTTGTTGCCTCTCTTCAATTAACTGCTTCGTTTGGTAACTGAGTTTATTTTCTTTGTATTTGTTCGTGTTTATTTTATTACTGACTTTTTTAATACTGTTTTTTATATTAGTGTATTGAGTTTGTACGTCCTCTTCATCTGTTCTGTCTAATAGACTAAAACTATTTTTTAACTCTAAATTGAATTGCTCCTGGTTTGCTATGAGAGTGGCTTTATTTAATTTTCTAATTGAGTTTTTAACTATTTTGACTCGTTCTATTTTTTGAGTGAACTTTAAAGTCATGCGTAAGGGTCTGTGGTCGGAACTGAACTTAAAATTATTAAGAACTTCTACGTTAGTAATCAGTTGTTTGTGTGAAGGAAGACAGTAATCTATTTCATTTTTGGTAATTTTATCCGGAGACAGCCACGTCCAGCGACGATGAAGTTTTTTGTAGAAATAACTATTTGCTAGGCTTAAGTTCTGACCAAACGCGAATTGAATAAGTCTTATACCGCGTTCATTTCTCACTCCTAGTCCATGGGGACCAACTATGTTGCTATTGTCGAGTTCTTGCCTAGGGCCAACTTTAGCGTTAAAGTCTCCCTGTACAATTGTCCACGTGGCTCGGTTATCGTCACACGCCTTATTTAGGAGGTCGTAAAATTCTTCAACTTCGTCATCAGAATGGGATGATGTTGGCGCATAAACTTGAACAACCGCTAAGGTTTTTTTGTCGGCTATACGGAATCTAAGGACAGCTATTCTATCTGAGTATGCTTTAAACTCTAATATGTGGTCTTTCCATTTCTTGGAAACTAAAAAACCCACACCGTATCTACTGTTGGTCCCACCGCTGTAGTAAAAGGTAGGCGCTTCTTTCTAAAGTATCTTCTCCATCACGTCTTACCTCAGCGAGGCCAATTATATCCCAGTTAATGTTTTCTAGCGCGTATTCTAGTTCGGTTATTCGTTCTTCTGTTCTAAGGGTCCTGGTATTTAACGTTAAAATGTAAAACTTATCTGAGTCTGTTAATCGTGCTTTGGTCGTCTGACAGAGGGATCCCACCCGGGGATTTTGAGGCCCCTTGGTTCCAGAGAGTTTCTGCCTAATGTCAGTCTCGGCGTCGGCTCTGCTGGAACCGATGCCGGGTACTTGAAGCGCATTTTTTTCGTTGTGTGTCATGAGAGAGTAGGGGTTTAGACAAATTAACCCACCGCGCTTGTCTAGTGCGAGTTGATGGGTGTACAGTAGACCACCTAACTGGGTCCGTGGGTGCCGTCTTTGACGTGCAAGACGTTCATCAGCCGCCGCCCTGAGTTGACATCCTGCACTGATGCCGACTGTTCCACCCTAGCCTATTTGGGATATTTCCCATAGCCCACTGGTGGCGTTCTACATTTAGTTCTGTACTAAATGTACGACAGTTTAAAGTCATGTCGAGGACTTTACGTTAATGGTTAAATTAATAAAGTGTTTCAAGATTTGAACTGGATTTTCTTAATATTTTTGAAAAAGCAACCTAATACTTCCTAAACAAACCAATCTTTCAAGTTTACAGTAAATAGGTATTGTAGACATTGTAGAAAAAACTCTACAAAAGTGATAACAAAGACAGAAGGGTATTTTAAAACCAATCCAATTTAGCAAACTCTTACAATCAGCAAAAGATAAAAGACTATACACTGTTGCAACGTTGGTAAAGACAATACAATGTAGTGTCGCGGGCAGTTTTCAAACAGACAATAAAATATCGTCACATCTACGGCAAACTTACGAATCTGCAGAAAATGCATTTTACAGGGGAGCGTTTTGAAAGTAAACATCAATGATAACTTTGTTTTGGTAACGGGTATATAGGTACCATGGTACATTTTGGTTTTTAAAATGGTACTTTTTTATATAATGAATAACGGATTGTCAATATTTTACAGGGATCTGAAATAAATACACATTCGTAACATTGAAGTTAATAGATATTAATTCATACCCTGGCAAACTTACAAAACTTTCGTTACTAACTTAATAAACATATCCAATTGAAACTTCGGTCAACATACGAAAGTACCACTTTCGTAAGTTTACCAGGGTATAAAACCACCTTAAAAAAATTAAAGTGAGTTAGGTAAGTAAATAATGTCAAGTAAGTTAGGTAAGTAAATTAAATAAAGTAAGGTTAATACTCTAATATTTTTTCTTACCGTGAGGCTAAAGCAATAATAATACTGTATAATTGGAATTGCGAACATAAATAGTGAAATAGGTACTACCAATAACCAACTAACAAATTCATATCTATTTTTTATTTATTTATGAAAAAATATTTAAGTTGTAAACAAATAAAAAACACTGTTTAAAAGTATAGTTACAGAGGCAGAGGATTCTGCCTCTTCAGCATCTGGTTGTGGCAGACGGTCTTCAGCGTTTTCTGAGTCTGGAAGATTTTCATAAAAAGAATGATAGTATTTTGATATTTGGTTTTCGACACATAATTTTTTGAAAAATCTCTGATTTTCAATTCTTATTTTATTTGTTTAAAAAGTAGTTGTTTAATTTCGTTTCATTGTATGTCAGCGCGGATAATAAAACCAGCACTGAAATTTAGTACCGAACCACGGAAGCATTCAGGTAACCAAATGACTCTCTGTTTTTTTTTTTCGATGGGAAATCATCAAATGACTTCTCCCGCTCTGGGTGGAGTGGGAGGGCGAGTCAGAATTTTACTGACTCAAACCCACCCGTGTTCCTTCAGTTGCCCATGTGCCAGGGTAACGGTGTCTCTTTCGAACAATCTCGCGACCCTGGCAGGAAATGACGCTCTGTTAAAATTGCTTATAGAGCTAGCTTGTCCTACTCGCGTTGTAAATAAGATAGGTGTAAAACGTCATAGATAAAATTATTTCAATCTTTAACGGAATCATCTTTCACTGCTTTTTAAATACTTCCAGATAGTTGAAATATGTACTTAACAACCAGAGAAGGGGTGGTCAGTTTTAGATTGAAATAATTTTACCTATGACGTTACTTAAGGGGCGGATACATGATTTTTGTCAATAACAGATTTAAAATTCACGAAAATCATGTATCTGCGCCTTAACTAATCATACTTACGACGCGAGTACAAAATAAAAACAAAGTTGTAAATAGATAGGCTTACATAATACGCACTCCTTTAACAAAAATGGAACTAGCTAAAACAGATATTAACTTTCTGCTTCTTCTTTTTTAGAATTTTAATTAACAAACTTATAACAAAGAAAATTAGGTAATGTTATAACTGTATACTTACTTGGTACAGTTGTATTTTTCTTACCTTCAAATACTTTACGTAACATCTTATCACTTCGCTTCATGTTGAAAGCACGTAAATTTAAAAAAAAAACACAAATATTGATCTAATTTTTAGTCAGAACACTATACATCTACGAGAGTAAAAAAGTGCTGCACCCAATAATTATATTATTAGCGATGTGCAATTTAATCGATATTATTTTTAAATCGACTAGTTAAATCTATTGTTTATTTTAGATTATTAATATAAATATTATTCGATAAAATCTTTTAGGCATAAAATGTACAATTTCCAAACACCAACGAATTTTTAAACCTGCGACACGTTTGAAGATATCGTTATCATAAAGGAGAATGCCAAGGTTTCCTACAAGTCTCGGCCAGAACCGACAAAGATGATCAATATTTCATAAAAAAGTAAAATTATTATAGAATTTGATTGTGTAATTAGTTTTCTATTAGAAGTACACCAACAACAGTTATAGTTCTTTAAAGTTGACCACTTCATACTTCTGATTTTAACAATACCATGAAATAAACAAATGATTTATTCAATTAATGACTTTTAGCACACTATCCTTGCATCATAAATGTATATTTATTTATATTAAGAATATACATTTGACATACCTATATGATTTTAGAATACTTAGGTTTTAGGAAAAAAAAACCAAATGTTTACTTTTTACAAATGACTTTCACCTAAAGGTCCAGTTACCAGGTCAAAAAATTCCAAAAAAAAAAAAATACAAATGACACGCGGGAGAAGTAAAAAGTCAAACTTTTTGACAATGACAGAAGTTGTTTTACGTCAAGTGTTGCCAGCACTATAATAACATTATTACGAATAAACTATTTTAGACGGTATCGATAATCGAATTAAATTCTTTTTAATTATTATATATAACTATAAAATGTACACTAAAAATATAAATAAACGCTATTTATTATTATAAGAATTACGAGGTACGACATAAGTACTTAAATACTTACTTACGTAGCTTCATATTAATATTATTGTAATCGGTTTGCAAGTGTCCGTATCGATATTATTTTATTTTGGTATTGGCAACATTTCTAATTGAAGTTGTAGCCTTGAAATGTGTTGATAAATTGAATAACTATTTAAAATTACTTTTCAACGGTGTACTTCTACAGATTTTATTTATATTGTATAATTCTTCCTGTTTTATAGTATGAATTATCATTATTATAGAAAGTCTGTCGGACGCCACATGATTCGAGCCGATATTTGGCATTGTCCTTTGCTACTAATAATAAATAAGTTATTATTTTATTGAGATCACACATTCGCATAATTTTTCTAAGTTACTTCCTCCACAGTTAGTTTTTGACATAAATGTAACTGCACGAATATGCCAGATTCGTATCTTTCATTTTACTTGACCCATCTTAAAAATGTTTGCTACCAATGTAAATGCACGAATATGCCAGATCCGTATGTTTGCCTTGGGTTACTTGACCCATCTTAATAATGTTTGCTGCCAATGTAAATTCACGAATATGACAGATAGGTAAGTTGACGGTGGCTCATTATAGTCGAACTTTATAAATTTTACTAAGCTAAAACGTCGTATATGAATTTGGTAAGATTACTATGGGTGTAATAACATAAAATGCAGAATCGAACAATTTGAATTCTGTTACCGTCAAAGATACAAATACGTAAATTTTCCATGGTGAGTTGTACATTACGAACAGATTTTCATCATAATATCGATTTCACCAAAACTGCAGATTCGTAAGTTTGCCGTGGATGTGACGATATAGTATCTTGATTTTATTTTATATCTTTTTAGAGCATTGGTACAATTTTAAAGGATAGAGGATCAGAAAGTTTCTTGTCAAATGTGCATTTAAAGTTTATATTTGATTGATTGTTTTTTTTTTTGTTTTTTTTTTTTGTGTTTTTTGTTTAGTTTTTGTTTGTTTTTGTCTTTTTTTGTTTGTTTTTTTTACTTCAGTTCGTGTAGTGCCGGATATCAAAAATATTACCATCCCGTTTCTTCCCGTGAGTGTCGTAAAAGGCTTGCGAGGATCGTCTGGAGGCCAGCACCACCGTGTTCTCGTGGAGGCCATCGGCGGCGGCGACCTCTCGCGTCCGGCCCTAGTGCGAGCTATGGTACGGAGCGAAAGGTCATGGGAAGCCATCACCTCCTGCGAAGCCATCACCTCCTGCGCAGTAATGCTCGCGAAGGAGGAGGCAGGGCGCGTGAGGGAGTGGCAGTCTCTGAACCCTTACATCCCTAGCCGCCGCAGGAGGAGACGCCCCGGACGTCGGGAGTCGATTGCCGACGTTCACATTGAAACGAAAAACAACAAAAAAAAGTGTCGTGAAAGGTGACTAACGAATTTACTAGAGAATGGGCAGAAGCGTTCTCTGTGCATTTTACCACCATACTGGGATCGCCAACCAGCCTGCTGAGTGTAGCGATTATAGCAAAATCCTCCCAAATTAGGAGGCCTGTGTTCAGCAGTCTACGTCTTTCAGCTGACATGATGATGATGATGAGTAACTTCATCGAGATCAAAGGGGCTCGTGGTTCTTAATAACAGCCACAAGCGTTGATTGATCAGGTTAGGTTATGCTTTCCTCGGTCGGTCCGCGGATAAGATACTATTTCTAGATAGTGAGACTCTTCCATACCTCGTTATGTACGATAAGCCGTTGGTTCCAGCTGTCTATCCTGTATCTTTGACAGACGTTACGGGTCGTCAGACATCAAAAAGTCTTACAACCAGGAACTAAGGAGTATCGTGTTGGGAGGTCTTGGTAAGGTCTGACGTAAGGGCAGATTTTTAATAGCTTAAAAAAAAACCAAAGCCATCAAACTACAAAATTTGAGGAGTAAAATACTTGTAAGAACAAAAAAACTCTTTCCAAAAAAATAACAACCGACTTCCTTAAAAAAACACTACAAAGCCAAAAATAACTTTAATTTTGGAATTCGGTGTCTTAGGATCTGTATTTAAGGTTTTTTGCCACCGATTTCCGAAATTAAAGTTATTTTTGACTTTGTAGTGCTTTTTTTTGTAAAGATTTATGTTTAACTTTTTAGTTATGGTAGATACCCCGCACTAATCTAATCGCGTAATTCGTTCATTTGTCGCGCAAATACTTAATGCAAATTTAAGACTTACCTGTATGGTTTTCACATGGATCCCATTGTCTGAATGAAACCAAATTAAAATTACCATTCGGGGAGCACCAGCTTTCAAATAAAAAAAGAATCATCAAAATCGGTCCACCCAGTCAAAAGGTATGAGGTAACAAATATTTTTTTTTTTTTAAATACACTCGAATTGATAACCTCCTCCTTTTTTGAAGTTGGTTAAAAAAGTATGTTATATAATTATATTTCTTTATGTAAGTTTGTGCAAACACTGTCGGAGTTTCCTAACTACTCTGAGAAGAAAGGCCCAAAGAAACACTGATATCAGTGGACCTCTCCAGTCATGCACGTAATAGAAAATCTATATCTGTATATAACTATAAGTATTATGTATATATACCTAATATCAAACTTTGTGTATCAGAATGGTTACGACTTATTTACTTTGTGTGAAGGTTCTTATGAATATGGTTTGTTGGGAAAGGGTTTCACTAAATAAAGCACAGAAAGCCAAGACTAGACATTTATTTCAATTAGACTTGTCAGTAATTAATCAGAAAGCTAGTTGTCCGTTCCAAAACTAGGTCTTCATGGAGAAGAAGGACAAGAAACTCCATGGAAACAGTATTAAAGTATTATATCAACTCACTTCTTACATTGCCATAAACTATTATTAGTTTAAATACATTTCATTCTATCTCTTGGACCATTGTCCAAGTGATCTCAGAATAGTATCAACATAATCACAACAATAACAATAGCTAGGCAAAGAAAGATTATGAATATTCCATTTTATATGATTTAAAACATTATCAATATCGGCAACTATATAAAAGGTACAACAACATTTTCATAATAAGCAATAAGTGTTAAATAATATCAAATTACTTAACTTACGTGACCTCTGCTTGATATTTCCACACAACAACAGCACTAGAACTAACCAACTACACATCTTCCGAGGAACTGTCCCGATAAAGTAATTACAATCCTTTTTATATCCTACAGACTTCAATCTAACAAAATCGTCAGACATCTACCGCCATTTAGAACAAATTACAGATCATTACACATTTTGGCTTAATAACTTCTAACACAGATAATAATAAACCATTGTTATGTAGTGAAACAGTTTAAAAACATTTTAAGGTAATTTAGCAATTTAACAAGGACTGATTCGTAACTTCTTCGTAGTTACGAATCATTAAAAGAATATCAATATGAACTGACAGCATTATACCAGTCATTTGGATCAGCTTAATAAAGTAAAATGGTAATATAAAACCTACAATATACTAAAACTATAATAAAATAATTATTAATTATTTCTAGTACTAAAATCATAATTATTTTTACTATTTAAGACGAGTCAGTTTTTGTAAACACTTTATCTAGTCAAATAAGGTACTTCCATATTGGTTCAATGCTTCTTTAATGTGATAGATGTCATTATCTACCCAACAATTATAAAATACCAAAATGAAATATCTAACACGGCCAGACTGACAAGTACTTCGTTCTCGAAGTACCTAGGAATGTACCGTTGCCATAAACGACAGCACTTGATTATCCATTAAACAATGAATCTATCACGGCCAGACTGATAAGTACTTCGTCCTCGAAGTACCCATGAATCCACCTTACAAAAACAATTCTTGATTTCAATAGAGTAAAATGTTAATTATCATTTTAAATACTCGGAGCTTAATATAACTTATCTACCTATGTTTCGACACATTCATATTTTCCTTTACCTCCCTAATGTAATATAAACAGGCTAAGTACTTTAACAATTTGACAAATAATAAATCGCTTACCAGTATAATTTAGTTTTACAAAGAAATTGTTATAGCAACAATTCTAAAATCCTTTCTTATTCAACAGCCGTTGAATTGAAGCACTAGCCAGTGATCATGAAAATATTTCGAATAATTCATCGCTCGGTCATTCTGACATTATTACCGAAACCCGTATTTAACAAACATTTACTATTAACATTTTCACAAATTTTTGACCTTGCCACTCTGACCAGTTCTTTCCTTTGGAAGCAATAACTTTAAATAATACCTCACACACCAAAGTATTTTTTTTTTTGTATTATGTGATGTTCACTACTTTGGCAGAAAAAAATAAAGAATTAATAACAAAATTGATATCAAAATTAATAAAGAAGCCACGTCCACACATTAATTTCAGCAGGTGGTATTAGCTACTTTAGAACAAAGTCAAGGGAGCCTGACTGTCCGCTTAAATGGGTCCAGTGATCACGATCCCCAACAACAAGGGACCAATTGAAGCAGTGATGGAGAATCAATCTGAAGTATAAGTTGAATTTTCAGGACGTTAAACAACCCACCAACGATTTATTCCGAATATACTTGGTATTGTTTTCTACGTTAAAATTATCTTTGAAATAATTTGTAAACATCAGAACCTAATACAAGTAAAATGACCACGAACATTTGAATGGCATTTAAATATCCCTCAAATAACATCGTTTATAAAGTACTTGTACAGTCGGATTGAAAATATGTTAGTTCAGCTTTACCGACTCAACATGTTATAAATATTTGTATCCATTTTATTTTATTTATATTTCATCAAAAGGTCAGGCCACTGAAAATAAAACATTTGGAATGATTCATCGGTTATCGTTGTAATGCAATTGAATGTAATTTTCTACTTCATATTCTGCTCAGTACCGTAGCTTAAAGAGGTACGACACGTCTTGAAAACTGAAGAAGATATAAAAGATCAGACCATACCTATAAACGGCCATTACAACTGTTACGTTATGTTATTACATTAATATTCAAAATACGTTTTTCTTCATGTTACAAAATAATTATCCAATAAATCATAATATCGAATCTTTGTCAATGTATAGTTTGAACATTCGGTTAAACTGAAATGCACCAAAATGCTTATAATTTGAAAATAGCCTTACACGGCCATGGTGAACTGTACTTCGCCTCGAAGTACAGGCCACAAAAGCAAAAAGAGGAACATTTATATTGTTTTCATTGGTCTATGACCCAAGTGATGTTATGGCCCCACCTGCTGTGCGTGAGTCCCCTAACACCAGGCCTATGACCCCAGCAGACTTTTTTCATTGGTCTATGACCCAAGTGATGTTATGGCCTCACCTGCTGTACGTGAGTCCCCTAACACCAGGCCTATGACCCCAGCAGTTTTTTTTTTTCATTGGTCTATGACCCAAGTGATGTTATGGCCCCACCTGCTGTGCGTGAGTCCCCTAACACCAGGCCTATGACCCCAGCAGAAATTTTTCATTGGTCTATGACCCAAGTGATGTTATGGCCTCACCCGCTGTACGTGAGTCCCCTAACACCAGGCCTATGACCCCAGCGGAAAGTTTTTATTGGTCTCTGACCCAAGTGATGTTATGGCCTCACCCGCTGTACGTGAGTCCCCTAACACCAGGCCTATGACCCCAGCGGAAGGTTTTTATTTATTTCACAATTAAATTAACCTCTAATTGTGTAGCTTAATCATTTCTCACATCAATTCCTTTTTTTTTATTTATTTGTGTTGTTTTATAAATCCGGTCATTTCAGTTCAACCAAACGTAAATAATAAAGTTTTGTCTCAAGCCTCATCCCTGTGAGCACTGATAATTCCAATCCAATTCATCATAAAATTTCATCATTACCTATGTCCCTATGATAAAAAGCTTACAAGCCAATTCTAAATATCTTTAAATACTGTAACCCCCAAAAATAAAAATAAAATTACATTAAGTACTGTGATCTACATAACCACTTTTATAATTAAACAAAGTATTATCAATGAATTCTGGGTTTACTACCACCTCAAATATTTTTTTCATACTTATTCCGTTGCTAGGTTCATTTCAAAATGCTAGAACTACCTTGGGCATATACCGTCTGTGACATGTTCCGAAGTTAATATTGAACAAGCTGTGAAGAATTAACCCTTTTAACCTCTAAGTCCCTGAGATACCACATTTGGTATAGACATAATGGTTTTTAATTGTGTCTGTAATTAAGGTATTCAATGGGTTAAAATAGAATAAATAGACCCAGAACTAACTATGGAAGGAAAAATATACTGTACGAGGGAGCAAAACTGTATAATGCACTAGCTGACGATATAATCAATAGTGACACTATATTTAAATTTAATAAAGGCCTAGAAGAATACGTTAGAAAACAACACTAACAATATTAATCGTCACCTTTGTTGCCTAATTCTCTTATTGTGAGCCGAGAGAATCACACTTACTTTTAGTTTTATATTTACATTTCTCAATATTTTAAGTGAACTGTAATGTTCTTGTTTTTGAGAAATAAATGTCTTTAAACCGAAAATATATCTTATTTCGGAGTAATAAGTCTATCTTTAGTGTATTTAAACCTAATATCAAATTGATGTTATAGAAACTTGAATATCTATTTAGCTTTACGTGTAGGTTCAAGATTATTATTTTTGAACTAATTTGTTTACATGTTTGAAAATTAAATGGCAAACTCAGATAAGACAAAATTAAAAATGCAGAAAACAATAAGTCAACATTATGACGTTTTAGTATCTTATTTTTTTTTCTAAAAGTAATTTCATGTATTTATTTATTTGTCACCTAATCAACGGTTACTCCTTATACTGTTCTAATGCTACGGTAAATAATAAAATAAGTGACCAGCCAAGTATGTATTACGGCTCTAACGTAACGATTTCTTGTTGTTTGTATGTGTTTCATAAAAACTTTACGAAAAATGGATTCACAATGCATTTTTTTTTTAAATTTGTGGTTAATTTTAAAAGTGGCTAGGCAGTTAAGTTGAAAATTATTTGTAACCAGTACCTTATTTCTGTGCAAATAAAGAATTTTATTATTGTATTCTAAACAACTGAGATCGCGAAGTTTCACTTTCGTAAACACTTACATCATACTTCTTCCCTTTTTTTTTCAAAACTATAGCCTCTAATAATATTTTAAAGTTACTGGTTCTACGACTATTAAGTTGTTAAAATATTTTCATTCCCAATAATCCAAGCATAGACCAAATTCCTTATAATCAATAATAATTGTATTTAATTATTTATTGAATAATGATGTAAAAGTGATTGGCAATACCTAGTCTCGAAATTTAATCACCTTATCCATATGTATTACGTTTTAATTTATGTAAAGAGAGCCTCTAAGGACTTCACCGATTTCATTTTACTTCTTATTTCCGGAAAACTTCCAGATATTCTTACAAAAAGTTAAGGTTCCGCAGTCTCAAACCTCACAGCAACTTGCAGCACCGCAGCACCGATGTCAAAGGCAGCCAACCAGCAGCGGCATTTCCAAAAGATCGTTATTAGCCCCACCATCGAACATGAAAATAAATAACAAAATAAAATTCATTAGTAAGCGGTTTTAGAAGGACAGGGAGCAATCGCCACTTCTGATAATAGAAAATCTATATCTGTATATAACTATAAGTATTATGTATATATACCTAATATCAAACTTTGTGTATCAGAATGGTTACGACTTATTTACTTTGTGTGAAGGTTCTTATGAATATGGTTTGTTGGGAAAGGGTTTCACTAAATAAAGCACAGAAAGACAAGACTAGACATTTATTTCAATTAGACTTGTCAGTAATTAATCAGAAAGCTAGTTGTCCGTTCCAAAACTAGGTCTTCATGGAGAAGAAGGACAAGAAACTCCATGGAAACAGTATTAAAGTATTATATCAACTCACTTCTTACATTGCCATAAACTATTATTAGTTTAAATACATTTCATTCTATCTCTTGGACCATTGTCCAAGAGATCTCAGAATAGTATCAACATAATCACAACAATAACAATAGCTAGGCAAAGAAAGACTATGAATATTCCATTTTATATGATTTAAAACATTATCAATATCGGCAACTATATAAAAGGTACAACAACATTTTCATAATAAGCAATAAGTGTTAAATAATATCAAATTACTTAACTTACGTGACCTCTGCTTGATATTTCCACACAACAACAGCACTAGAACTAACCAACTACACATCTTCCGAGGAACTGTCCCGATAAAGTAATTACAATCCTTTTTATATCCTACTGATCGCGACGATAGTTCGTGATGGATGTGATTAAAACTAGTAGTGGACTGTATAACATGTAATATGATGGAATACGAATTTACAATGATTAAGCAACGGTCGGTTAAAATAAGAACAAAGAAGTATTAAGTATTAAGATGCGCAAGCGCAGCCGTGCGTGGAGGCGAGCAACAGCTGACTGGTGTGGCGGGGGGGCCCGCGCTCGGCCGTCGGCAGGTCGCCGACCCGTTGTCCCCGCACCTCTCGTTCACTGCCGCTGGGCGCGCGGCGATGTTGAGAGATATGACTCAACACCTACAGACTTCAATCTAACAAAATCGTCAGACATCTACCGCCATTTAGAACAAATTACAGATCATTACACATTTTGGCTTAATAACTTCTAACACAGATAATAATAAACCATTGTTATGTAGTGAAACAGTTTAAAAACATTTTAAGGTAATTTAGCAATTTAACAAGGACTGATTCGTAACTTCTTCGTAGTTACGAATCATTAAAAGAATATCAATATGAACTGACAGCATTGTACCAGTCGTTTGGATCAGCTTAATAAAGTAAAATGGTAATATAAAACCTACAATATACTAAAACTATAATAAAATAATTATTAATTATTTCTAGTACTAAAATCATAATTATTTTTACTATTTAAGACGAGTCAGTTTTTGTAAACACTTTATCTAGTCAAATAAGGTACTTCCATATTGGTTCAATGCTTCTTTAATGTGATAGATGTCATTATCTACCCAACAATTATAAAATACCAAAATGAAATATCTAACACACGCATTTGTTTGTTAACTTGAAACTTAAGGAATTAATGTTTGTGAAAAATAATTTTAAAAGAAGACAGCCTACCCTAACATATTTGATTGATTGAGATCATTCTTTTAGAGCACTGCTTGGTACATAAGTACGTATGTCACCCTCCATCATTCATAGTACTTAACTTTCGCTTTATTCAAAGCTTTGACTAAATCATTTTGTTACAATTACCATAAGCCTTTTAAAGAATAGCACTACCCCATTTCTTCCCGTGGGTGTTGTAAGAGATGACTAAGGGACTTGCTAGGGAATGGGCAGCAGCGTTCTTTATACATTCTACTATCTACTGTGATCGCCAAACCACCTGCCAAGCGTGGTGATTATGATTGCTGGATATAGGGGGCTTAAACTGCGCTTTCACACACACAAACAAACGCAACTGACTTTTCTTTCATAGATTTTTTGAAGAGAGTTATTAAAAGAGTTATTCTGAAAAACAATAACATTGAAAAATCTAAAATAAAAAGTATTATTGATTATTGACTTGGTATCGTATTGTTATACAATTACTTACGAGTCTCATTACAACCTCTTGAAATGTTTTGCAGGTTCAAAACTGCATCTTGTATTTTGTTATGTAGAGCGTCTTTATTTAAGTTTGTGTGTATTTTTTTCTTTCTTTCTTTTACCTTTCAATGAAAAGATGACATGAATTCATCGACGTAAGCAATGTCAATCCAAAAATAAAATTACTGACTATTTCTTGACTAGAGGAGGTTCCAAATTCGTCTACATGTTGTTTTGAATTGTATTTTTGTTCCGCGATATCTCTGGTAATTGTGGATTGATTTCGTCGCTGTTGTTTACATAGCATGTAGTGGTACTTATCCCATAATAAGTACCCTAACTTAAATTGAAAGATAAAAATATTTTTACTTCCTAAGTAACTCTACCTACTGAAAAGTAACTTTCATTTCGGGAGTCCGTGGCAAGAAAATTAAAATACAGATCCACAGTTACGAAATTGTCCTACTGCTGTGTTGCTTTGTAGTGGCACCGGGTTCGCATTACTAATGAATACCTATCTGATAAATGCTTCTTTTGCGGGTGGATCAAAATATTTTAAGTTTGTTAATGTAATTTGTGCACGACATGAAACATTTGTGTTATTTTAATTAATGTACTTTAACTGTCTGATATAATGAAAAAAGTATGTGCACAGTGTGATAGTGTAGTGACTGTCAAAGTTTTTTAATATTTTAAGTTGTTTTCTAATTGTTCTCAAGCAAGTGAAATATTTGTAATTTCTTATTGAGAAAATAAAATTTCTTTAACCACAAATTTAATTATTTTTTTTTGGAAAAAGATTTATTACGTTTCCACCATCGTTTTTTTTATTTTTGATAAAATGTCACTTCGACCCTAAGGAATTTATACGGCAAGATTTTTTATGTTGTGGCAAGCGTTTATCAGTTTACCTGTACCCTAGAAAAATGTTACCACTAACCGAACTTATAGCTTTTCGAACTACCAAAAATTTCTATATGAAGAAACCTAACACTTTCCCGAATCAAGGAGTCAAAAAACTTAAAATAATTCAACAAAAGAAACCAGAATGAATTCTGCTTACGCCACAAACACTGCCACCGTGCCGGTGTCCTCAATACCGGCCAGCCATAATGTTCAGTATTTAAACGTCATCCGGCTGCTGTGCCTAGTCTCTAGGTCTTAACGGCGCGTAGAGCTGGTGCTGTAATTATTGAAACGACAAACAAGGCAGGAGAGGGGTGGAGTCGAATCCGAGCTAAAGATTTTTGGATAAGTAAAATGTTTGTCTATTAAATCATTTGTAATGAGGCGGTGCACAGTGGATCAAAACTGATATATGAAGGCCATTCATTTTTTTTAACCCTTAATTCGACGCTATACAGTATACTTCCCATTGAAATAAAACTTCGAAAAAAAATTATTAACGTGTGGCACTCGGGGACTGCCGCGGTAAAGCTATTACATACTCGTAGCATTTTTTCTCTGCCCCCGCTTTTTAAATCTCTGATATCTTCTAAGGTCTTCATTTAAATTACATGCTGTAAAAGGCCATATTGATCTATATTAAATGCACAATGTACTTTAGGTACTTAATTGGATAAGGATTAATGCTATATTGCTAAAAATCGCTTCGTAAATAAGCCCTTATTTCTCGTAAAAAGTAAAGAATAAAAATGGTTATTGTGGGTTATCCCTAAGAGATAGACATATACCATTGCTAAATTTTTGTAGACGTTTTTAAGGCGTACAATACTGTAGTACATTATTTTGATCTATTTCGTAGGGTTCAGTCAGCGTTCGCAATGTAAGCGCAAAAAAATGTGTTTATTTATGACATCACATTAGAAACCCCTAAAATTATCAGCGTTTCTTTACTATATTATGCATGTTATATACATATAAACTTCCTATTGAATCACTCTATCTATTAAAAAAACCCGCATCTAAATCCGTTGCGTAGTTTTAAAGATCTGAGCATACCTACATAGAGACAGAGAGACCGGGAAGTGACTTGTGTTAGGTTTTTAGGGTTCCGTTGCCAAATGGCAAAAAACGGAACCCTTATAGATTTGTCATGTCTGTCTGTCCGTCCGTCCGTATGTCACAGCCACTTTTCTCCGAAACTATAAGAGCTATGCTATTGAAACTTGGTAAGTAGATGTGTTTTGTGAACCTCATCAAGATTTTCACACTAAAATAGAAAAAAAGCAATAAATTTTGGGGTTTCCCATACATACAACTGAAACTCAAAAAATTTTTTTTCATCGAACCCAAACGTGTGGGGTATCTATGAATAGGTCTTCAAAAATGGTATTGAGGTTTCTAACATAATTTTTTTCTAAACTGAATAGTTTGCGCGAGAGACACTGCCAAATTGGAAAAATGTGTGTCCCCCCCCTCCCGTAACTTCTAAAATAAGAGAATGATAAAACTAAAAAAACTTTTTACAAAAAAAAAACAACCGACTTCCTTAAAAAACACTACAAAGTCAAAAATAACTTTAATTTCGAAAGTCGGTGTCTTAGGCTCTGTATTTAAGGTTTTTGCCACCGACTTCCGAAATTAAAGTTATTTTTGACTTTGTAGTGTTTTTTAAGGAAGTCGGTTGTTTTTTTTTTGTAAAAAGTTTTTATTTTTTGACTTTTTAGTTGTGGTAGATACTCCGCACTAATCTAATCGCGTTATTCGTTTATTTGTCGCGCAAATACGTAATGAAAATTTAAGACTTATATGGTTTTCACATGGACCCCATTGTCCAAATAGAACCAAATTAAAATGAAACTATTCGGAAAGCACCAGCTTTCAAATAAAAAAAGAATCATCAAAATCGGTTCACCCAGTCAAAAGTTATGAGGTAACAAACATACGGTATTCGTTCATTTGTCGCGCAAATACTTAATGGAAATTTAAGACTTATATGGTTTTCACATGGACCCCATTGTCCGAATGGAACCAAATTAAAATGGGACCATTCGGGAAGCACCAGCTTTCAAATAAAAAAAAAATCATCAAAATCGGTTCACCCAGTCACAAGTTATGAGGTAACAAACATAAAAAAAAAAAATAAAAAAAAAAAAAATACAGACGAATTGATAACCTCCTCCTTTTTTTTGAAGTCGGTTAAAAAAAAATATAATATATAAGTAGTTTTTTTTTTAAAACGTCATAAATCGTAAACCGCAATTTACCTTTCATTCAATTAACCGAAATATATATATATTTTTAAAAAGCATTTTTTTTTTCATAAACATGAACGTTATGCATAAACCGAGAATACCTACAGGTTTGCACGGAACCCTCGATTCGCGAGTCCGACTCGCACTTGGCCGGTTTTTTTCGTTACGGATTTCTTGATTTGGTCGCCGCGCTTAAAGCACGCGATAAAAGCTATGGAATAGCTTAAAACTACATGAAAAATAGACCTAGAGTTCTAGGTGCTATAATTGAACCCTAAACTAGCCAACTACGTTGCTAAAAACCAACAACGCGTGTTAATACGCGGTGCTGGTTTTTAGCAACGTAGTTCAACGGGAAGTATACTGCACGGCGTCGAATTAAGGGTTAATTATTGATTTTTTTAAATAACTTTCGAAAAAACTCGTCATTCCGATGAAATATTGTCCTTACAAGTTTTTCGTATTTTTTTTTAGTACTTATTTCGATAAACATGTTTTTAAATCATTATTATTCCTAAATTATAAATGTTTTAAAATTTTATCTATTATATTATTTAATGAAAAAGTACTTTTGACTTAATTTTTTTTCATTTTTCCAAACCTCATAACTCTTGAATGGGCAACTTTGGGCGTGCGTTGATAGCGTAGAATTATAGCTGTCAAGTCAAATAATAAAAATATAGTAGTTTGAAAGCCTGGCCCTTGAAGGCCATGTCTTGAAGACATGGCCAAATTTCTGCAGTTTCTGTTTCATTCCATACAAATAAAATCTAAAATATTTTTTCCGGGCAAACTATCAGTTTTAGAGAAAAACTTGTGATGTTGACAATTATTCATCGGAAAGACGAGATCTTTCAATAAGTATTAAAAAAAAAATTCATTTGTAAAAAAAAATTGATGTCCCTCATATAGCAGTTTCGATCCACTGTGCGGTCTAGCAGGCCATATTGTTTTACATTTATAGGTAGGATTTAAGCTGTTAGGTATTTCAATTTTAATAATGTAGTAGGAAGACCGACGATCTAAAGAAAGTGGCTGGGCAGACTGGATGCGGAAGGTGCAGGACAGGATGTTGTGGCACAACATAGGAGAGGCTTATGTCTAGCAGTGGCCTGCGATAGGCTGAGTTGATTGATTGATAGTGTAGTAGGTACAGTGGAAAAAAAATCAAAGATAGTATATTCCTATGGCGGGAATGGCATTGCCTATTTCTTTTCATTCTTTGCTTGACTATTTTTTGTTTACGATTTTAACGAATTAATTGTCTTTCTTTTCTATATGAAAGACCTATTTTGTTCTATAAATGGACATTTATTAAGTTCATTTTAATATGACTAATAGACACTATGGAAAACGTTGTGATGCAAATTAAATATCTTAAATGTCTTAGGACAACCAACACACCGTTATCTGATCCCAAACTAGGCAGAGCCTGTAAAAAACTGAGCTTTATCAGTGTTATTACAAAATGCGCGTTAGTTCTAGCTTAGAACCATGAGCTTTATAAATCCAACTTTATTTCAATTTATTTAAAGCACGTAATGCAAAAATGATGATGAAACACAAAGTTTCAGTTTTGTAAAAAGAAGTATCGTATTCCGAATTTCGTTAAATTCTTATTTCAAAAGACCGTTTTTGAGAATACTAAGATAACAGCCTGTGTTTGTAATAACATCGTATTCGTATGTGTGTTAAAGTTACTTCACATTTTTGGAAACTAAATTACAAAAGCCAAATAAATTAGGCTACCTGAAATTGAGCTCTTAAAACCATCTACAATTCAACTCTTCAATACAAAACCAGAATTTCTCTGAAAATTCAGAAACAAAGACTGTTGGAGTACGGAAGGAGGTAAATCAATCGAAGCTAATAAATTGCCGCCACTGTCTATCTCACCTAATGAATCGAAGACATTCATTATGGAAACCCAATTTCAGTTCTCTGATATTAGTTTTTTAGTGTCTTGTACTTCTTGTTAAATATATGTACCAAGCGAAATGTGGGTGTACTTTAGGTACACCTATGTGTAACCTTTCAGGATTTGCAAGCGTGATTTTATGTCTGTAAACTTACAATATATTAATAGAGGAAAAAAGTTTTTGGTATGTTTGTTTGGACTGTCACGTTAAAACGGCTCAACGACTTTAGATGAAATTCAACAGTCAGGTAGATCATGACCTGAAACAGGACAAGATATTTTTATTTCGATATTCTCACAGGATTGCGACTTTTGCGGATGACAGTGCAGGGCGCAGCTAGTGTGAAAAACTGGTAATATTTTGAAGAAGCCTTGTTATTTTATGCTCAACAGCGTTTGTGATGTGTGCAGTAATTTTTTTGTTGTGTATGTCTATGTTCTTGTTGATTTTCAATTAACATTAAAAAACTCATCACCAAAGTAGTTTTTTTTATGGAAGAGGGGTTTATTCTCTTCTGAATCTAACCGTACTAAAGATAGTCGATACAGACGGTAACATATCATTTAACCTCTAAGTCCCTGAGATACCACATTTGGTATAGACACAATCGTTTTTTAATTGTGTCCGTAATTACGGTAATTGACATATACATAATGATCAATGAATGCATTACTTTTCAGCACTACATGTTGAGATGGGTTCGTGCCTAAGTAATAAAACCCGAGCAGTGGTGGCCTGAGCAGTGGTGGCCTAGGGGTAACGGCCGCGACTTACGAGTTGTAGATCGTGAGTTCAAACCCAAGCAGGCGCTTTACTTTGTGTAAATTATTTCATCACCACTGCTCTCAAAACGGTGAAGGAAAACATCGTGAGGAAACCGGCATGTCTTAGAACCAAAAATTCAAAGACATGTGACATCTACCAACTTGTACTGAGTCCACAAGGTGGATTATGGCCCACTCCCTCTCACCGAGAGGAGGCCTGTGTCTCAGCAGTGGAAACATTATATTTATTTATTTATTTATTATGAAAATCTCCCTTACAACTATCCTTACAGGTTTACACCTAATGCGATAGTGCGGTCTTAAAATTAACTTACCTACGAACAATAAAATAAAAACATAATATCTAGGTACTATACCTACTAAGTTTCTGAATATAAAATACATAATATTTACAACATAACAAACAACAACATTAACCTACTTTAATCTATACTATAACATAAAATAAACAACAGTATTTTTGCGAATTCACTCAAATGGCATATAAAGACATCGATCTTCTCGTGAAGATCGTTAATAACACGAATTGCGCGGGTCATTGGTGTTTTGGCGAGAAGATTGGTCCTGGCAACAGGCACGGCCAGCAGCGGCGGGCGGTGCCGCCTCCACACATAGCGGTCTGGTATGCACATACTCAGGCGCTGCAGTACTCCTGGGTTATGTTCTATGCCACGAAGTAATCTCACCAGATATGCGACAAGCGTAAATTCTCGTCGCACCCTCAGTTGGTTATACCCGACCATTCCAAGCACAAACAACGTGGGGTACATTAACGGGTAAAACGGATATACCCCATACAGTTTCTTAAATAAGTAGCGCGTGAACTTGTTCTGTACGCGTTCCAGCATTACGGTGTACTTAGCCTCATGCGGAGCCCATATGACAGCACTATGTTCCAGATGACTCCTGACTAGTGCGTCATACAGGACCCTGACTGTAGCGATGTTGTTGAAGTACCGAGTCTGTCTCAGAACAAATCCCAGGTTTCTAAACGCCCTTTTACAGATCCCCGTAATATGACTGCGAAAGGACAGTTCAGGAGTGACAGTAACCCCTAAATCCCGTACCTCGAAAACTCGTTGCATAGGCGCATCGCCCACCACGTACTCGTGCACTAAAGGGGCACGCGCGCGCGTGAATCTCATCACCGAGCACTTCGACACGTTGAAGGAAAGCTTGTTCTCCTGACTCCATTCCACCACTCTATCTATATCCTCCTGCAATCGTTTGCAATCGGATTTATACGTACTTTTTACCTCGAGCAGCAACTTGAGGTCATCTGCAAATAATAAACATGAGCCATGTTTGACGACTTCCGGCAAATCGTTTATCATTATAATGAATTCGAGAGGCCCCAAATTGCTGCCTTGGCTCACAGCGGACACACCAGCATCTACCGCCGGTACCACTTGCGCCATGAAGTTCAGCAGATTAATGGCAGTACTGCGCGTCAGCCAATTGTCCGCGCACCTGCTCAAGTATACAGCGCTGGATAGCAGACTCAAACACCTTAGCCCATATGATGAATAAAACCCGCACAATTCGATCGATCAAGTTAAGCTGCGCTTTTCTAGATCGTTTCGTGGAAAGGTGACCATCTTCACATACCAAGACCTCTCCGTGCCTCGAAAAGCACGTTAAGCCGTGGGTCTCGGCTGTCTTTCGTAGATTTTAGACAGTCGTTACGGGTCGTCAGAAGCCCGATAGTCTGAGAACCAATCTTACCAAGGGGTATCGGATTACCCAATAACTAGGTTGTGGTATACAGACAGGCAGTCGCTTTATATAAAATACTGGTATCCAGCTGCAGCCAGTTAGACTGTAAGCCAACCATAAAATAGTTGAGAAAAGGCAGATAAGATGTTGTAGTAGCTTAGAGTTATTATGTCTATAATATTTACATCTTACCGTGTGGTGCCGGACGTAAAGAATAACACCACCCCATTTCTTCCCGTGGGTGTCGTAAGAGGCGACTAAGGGACTAATTAGAGGCGATTAAGGGACTAATTAATCATTCTTATCTCTTTCAAAGATAAAAAACAAAGAGGTTATAAATAAAACTGCTACTACTATAAATTTTGAACAAGCAGTAAAATATTTACAGGAAAAAAATCTTGCTGAGTTGTTATTTTGTAGTGATCCAAACCTACTAACTGACCGACTCATACAAAAATTAACCGATACCATTAATAATAATACTTCAATAATAAACATCCCTAACAGTAAACGTATAATCAAACCTTGGATCACCCCAGGAATACTACGCTGTATTAGAAATCGCAATAAACTGCAAAAAAACTCTCGCTCCGATCCGTTTAATGCAATTTTAAAAATTACCTATTGCCGATACAGAAATTTTTGTAATAATCTTATCAAAAAAATAAAAAGAAAATATGACAGAGAATTACTCACTAAATCAGTCTCGAACACTAAGTTATTGTGGAAAAACATAAAATCAATCACGTATACAAGTAAAGTAAACAACCAAAGTACAGCCTTGTTAAACATCGGACCGTCTCCTACTGAATCAGTTAACCTCGTAAACAATTACTTTGTGAATATTGGAAAGGATTTAGCTGAGCAAATTCAACACCGGACTAAGAAAATCCCTTCTGATCGTCCTAGCACTTCCTCTGCGCAAACAAATTCTTTTGTGCTCTTGGACACTGACCCTTTAGAAGTTGAAAGAATTTTGATGAACTTGAAATCGACCAGTGCCCCTGGAAGGGACAGTATCTCTACTAGTTTCTTAAAATATGTTTGCAAAGATGTGGTTCCTATCATTACTCATCTGGCTAATCTTTGTTTTAAAAATGGCACTTTCCCAGACTCATTGAAAAAATCCATTATTACACCGGTACACAAGGGAGGGAGCAGAGATGATGTCAATAACTACCGACCTATTTCAGTCCTACCAGCCCTGTCTAAGATTATAGAAAAACTAACTAATACGAGACTCATAAACTACTTAAATAAATTTAAAATAATATCACCTACACAATTTGGATTTAGGCAGGGATTATCAACTGAAGACGCAGTTGCTGCCCTCAGCTCATTAGTTACCGAGCATCTCGATGCAGGAAGGAAATGCCTGACGGTATTTCTGGATCTGAAAAAGGCCTTTGACACCGTTTCTGTTCCAACCCTTGTGGCCAAGCTAGAAAGAGCCGGAATAAGAGGAACCCCGCTCAATTTTCTCAAAGATTACCTGTCAAATAGAAAGCAGAGGGTTAAGGTAGGCACTTATATCAGTGATGATGCAGACGTATCATTCGGCGTGCCCCAGGGGAGCGTACTGGGCCCTACCTTATTTTTAATATATATTAACGATCTCTGCAACTTAAAAGTCAACAATGCAGACATTCTGTCTTACGCCGATGATACAGCTGTTGTTTTTTGTGGAAATGACTGGTCCGATGTTAAACTTAAGGCAGAGATGGGCATGGTCAAAATATCCAACTGGCTCAACGATAACCTTCTCACACTAAATACTGTAAAAACTAACTTCATTTGCTTTACCATATCGAATCGTTCACAACCAAACGATGCTTTTAACATCAAAGTACACTCATGTGATAAAGTTCCAAAAAATAACTGTGGGTGCCCTACAATTAGTAAAGTTTCACAGACCAAATATTTAGGCGTCATGATTGACCAAAACTTACGACGTAACGGAGGCTGATTGTGCTCATCACACAAATCTTTGTGTGATGAGCACAATCATTTGTTCTGTGTCTGGGTCAAATTTATCTGTATTATGTACTAGCTGACCCGACAGACGTTGTCCTGTCTTAAAGATAACTATTTAATTCGAATTGGTATCTATATACATAAAAATGAATCCCTATTTCCCTTAGTCACGCCATCACGCGTTAACGTCTGGACCGATTTCACTTTTTTTTTTTCACTTTTTTAAATTTTTCTTTCATATGAACCTTCTCCTGACAATAACAAACACAAAAAAAAAAGTGAAATCGGTCCAGCCGTTCACGCGTGATGGCGTGACCAAGGGAAATAGGGATTATTTTTTATATATATAGATGTATTTTGAAATATATAAGTACGTTTATCAGTTGTCTGATTGCCATAGTACAGGCTCTGCCTAGTTTGGGATCAGACAGCGTTGTGCTGGTTGTCCTAAGATATTATTATTTATTTATTTTGCTAGTAAAAATAATAATACATTATTGGAGGTATGAGGAACAAGGTGTAACGTTCACTCAACCTCCGAAGAATAGGGAGGATCCTCTGACCAGACACGTGTCGTGTCTAGTGGTCAACTATGCGAGGATGGATATCAGAACTGTGTATATATGCTAGTTGCGCGATAGACTCTGCTTGTGCGATGCAGGATTTTGCATGACGTCAGCGTGATGTGTGGCCGCACGTTTCTAGTAATGATCTAAAAAGTTGGGTATAATTATACAAACATACATGACCAGCCTATACCTTTCCTACTGCTGATAAAAAGGTCTCCTGCAGGCCCAGTGCGGGTTAGTAAATGTAACATGTCTTAAAATTTTTGCTTCAAGGACATGCTGGTTTCCTCACGATGTCCTCTTTCACCGTTTTGAAAAACAGTGGTGATGAAATAATTAACACAAATTAAGCGCCTTTCTGGGTTCGAACCTACGATATACAATTCGTAAGTCGCGGTCTTTACAGCTGAGCCACCACTGCTTTCATATTCTGCTGCTGAAACTAAATAGGTTAATTGATATACTTAATCCAATAAGACTTAGAGGTGGACAAAATATTAAAGACATAAGCGGCTTATCTTTCTGCTCGACTTATTAGAATTAATTGCGTTGAATGAGGTTATTACTACTGAAGGGTAATTAAAAATATCTATTCATTATACTTGTAATCCTCCTAGTCCTACATTTAGCAATCTAGCATAGTGATTAGATATTTATGACTATCTTAGACAGTCGATTTTTGTTGCTTACTGTACTTACCTTAATGATACTCAACAACATTCGATTATAAGGTTAAAACGTTATAGGTAAAGATGTAAATCGTCGTCGCCGTCGTTTCTGCCGTAAGACTTCCACTGCTGGTACGGAGCGAGAGGGAATGGGAAACCGTCACCTCCTTCTGCGAAGCAGTAATGCTCGCGAAGGAGGAGGCGGGGCGCGTGAAGGAGTGGCAGTCTCTGCACCCTTTTTTTTTTTTTTTTTTTTCAGGATGGGAAATCATCACATGACTTCTCCCGCTCTGGGCGGAGCGGGAGGGCGTGTCAGACTTTTACTGACTAAAACCCACCCGTGTTCCATCAGTTGCCCATGTGCCAGGGTCACGGTATCTCTTTCGAACAATCACGTGACCCCGGCAGTCTCTGCACCCTCACGTCCCTAGCCGCCGCAAGAGGAGACGCCCCGGGCGTCGGGAGTCGATAGCGGACTCCCGGCTACCGTAGGCGCGAGCTTGCGGGTGGCGAGCAATGGGTAGCTCGCCGGCCGGTAAGGACCAAGCTCGGGTCGACGACGCGTAGTTTTCCACGCACTCCTCAAAGAGATGTCAGCAGCGCTGAAGGGGTCTGCTAGGACCGATGCCTGCCGGGGTCGCGTGATTGTTCGAAAGAGATACCGTGACCCTGGCACATGGGCAACTGAAGGAACACGGGTGGGTTTTAGTCAGTAAAAGTCTGACATTCCCTCCCGCTCCGCCCAGAGCGGGAGAAGTCATTTGATGATTTCCCATCCTGAAAAAAAAAAGACGTCCACTGCTGGACTTAGGCCTCACCAAATTTGGGGGGGGGTATGCCATAATCGCCACGTTTGGCAGGCGGATTTGCGATCGCAGTATGGTGATAAAATGCATAGAGAACGCTGCTGCCCATTCTCTAATTAAAAAAAATTAAAATTAAAAATTGTTTATTTTGTAAACATATTCAAATAAACCTGTTAGTGATTGGAGCCTCCTTTTAAGCAAACAATGCCTGTATTAGGAGACTCCGCTCTTCCATATCAAGGTAAGTACAAAATATACAAATTAAAAGTTGATGTTAAACAATAATTATACAAGTGCGTGTGTGTGTATGTGTGTGTGCGCGTGTGCGTGTGCGTGTGTGTGTGTGTGTGTGTTTATGAGAGTGGGTTTGTATATGATCGTGTGTGTGTGAGTAAGTGAGGATGTGTGTTGAGAGAAACGAGTGAGTTAACTTATTGCTTGCAGTAGTGCCTCAGTATCTTCATAGGGAAGTGGTTTTATCCAATTTGTTAAGACTTTTTTACATACATGTGCTGGTTTAGTGTATATGTATATCTCCTTGTTCACCCTATTATATAATTGAGCAGAACGTATGTTGTATTGTATGGCAGCAAACTTTGTTCTTGTTTGTGAGATATGAGCAATCATGTCCTTTCGTCTTTTAGATATTATGTTTGCATCGTAAGGAAGTGTCTTGTGCTTTTTTAAGACCGTATGCGTAATGTACAGTTTTCTAACAGAAAGTAGGCCACTAATCTGGTAAAGACTCTCAGTAGGATATCTTATCTTTTTAAAGTACATAATTTTTATTAGTGCTCGTTGTCCTCTCTCAACGTCTATAAATCTCGACTTAGCCGCACCGCCCCATATGGGGATACAGTAAACTATAACTGATTGCACAAGTGCTACATAAACTTCGTTAAGGAGGTTTCTATGAGGCCCTACTTTTTTATTTATATTTGTAGGGATGACATGTCGTAATGTTTTAAATATCCATCCCAGTTTCCTAACTCTTCCCGTCACATGCTCAAGATGAGCGTACCATGATAATTTTTGGTCAATCATGACGCCTAAATATTTGGTCTGTGAAACTTTACTAATTGTAGGGCACCCACAGTTATTTTTTGGAACTTTATCACATGAGTGTACTTTGATGTTAAAAGCATCGTTTGGTTGTGAACGATTCGATATGGTAAAGCAAATGAAGTTAGTTTTTACAGTATTTAGTGTGAGAAGGTTATCGTTGAGCCAGTTGGATATTTTGACCATGCCCATCTCTGCCTTAAGTTTAACATCGGACCAGTCATTTCCACAAAAAACAACAGCTGTATCATCGGCGTAAGACAGAATGTCTGCATTGTTGACTTTTAAGTTGCAGAGATCGTTAATATATATTAAAAATAAGGTAGGGCCCAGTACGCTCCCCTGGGGCACGCCGAATGATACGTCTGCATCATCACTGATATAAGTGCCTACCTTAACCCTCTGCTTTCTATTTGACAGGTAATCTTTGAGAAAATTGAGCGGGGTTCCTCTTATTCCGGCTCTTTCTAGCTTGGCCACAAGGGTTGGAACAGAAACGGTGTCAAAGGCCTTTTTCAGATCCAGAAATACCGTCAGGCATTTCCTTCCTGCATCGAGATGCTCGGTAACTAATGAGCTGAGGGCAGCAACTGCGTCTTCAGTTGATAATCCCTGCCTAAATCCAAATTGTGTAGGTGATATTATTTTAAATTTATTTAAGTAGTTTATGAGTCTCGTATTAGTTAGTTTTTCTATAATCTTAGACAGGGCTGGTAGGACTGAAATAGGTCGGTAGTTATTGACATCATCTCTGCTCCCTCCCTTGTGTACCGGTGTAATAATGGATTTTTTCAATGAGTCTGGGAAAGTGCCATTTTTAAAACAAAGATTAGCCAGATGAGTAATGATAGGAACCACATCTTTGCAAACATATTTTAAGAAACTAGTAGAGATACTGTCCCTTCCAGGGGCACTGGTCGATTTCAAGTTCATCAAAATTCTTTCAACTTCTAAAGGGTCAGTGTCCAAGAGCACAAAAGAATTTGTTTGCGCAGAGGAAGTGCTAGGACGATCAGAAGGGATTTTCTTAGTCCGGTGTTGAATTTGCTCAGCTAAATCCTTTCCAATATTCACAAAGTAATTGTTTACGAGGTTAACTGATTCAGTAGGAGACGGTCCGATGTTTAACAAGGCTGTACTTTGGTTGTTTACTTTACTTGTATACGTGATTGATTTTATGTTTTTCCACAATAACTTAGTGTTCGAGACTGATTTAGTGAGTAATTCTCTGTCATATTTTCTTTTTATTTTTTTGATAAGATTATTACAAAAATTTCTGTATCGGCAATAGGTAATTTTTAAAATTGCATTAAACGGATCGGAGCGAGAGTTTTTTTGCAGTTTATTGCGATTTCTAATACAGCGTAGTATTCCTGGGGTGATCCAAGGTTTGATTATACGTTTACTGTTAGGGATGTTTATTATTGAAGTATTATTATTAATGGTATCGGTTAATTTTTGTATGAGTCGGTCAGTTAGTAGGTTTGGATCACTACAAAATAACAACTCAGCAAGATTTTTTTCCTGTAAATATTTTACTGCTTGTTCAAAATTTATAGTAGTAGCAGTTTTATTTATAACCTCTTTGTTTTTTATCTTTGAAAGAGATAAGAATGATTAATTAGTCCCTTAATCGCCTCTAATTAGTCCCTTAGTCGCCTCTTACGACACCCACGGGAAGAAATGGGGTGGTGTTATTCTTTACGTCCGGCACCACACGGTAAGATGTAAATATTATAGACATAATAACTCTAAGCTACTACAACATCTTATCTGCCTTTTCTCAACTATTTTATGGTTGGCTTACAGTCTAACTGGCTGCAGCTAGATACCAGTATTTTATATAAAGCGACTGCCTGTCTGTATACCACAACCTAGTTATTGGGTAATCCGATACCCCTTGGTAAGATTGGTTCTCAGACTATCGGGCTTCTGACGACCCGTAACGACTGTCTAAAATCTACGAAAGACAGCCGAGACCCACGGCTTAACGTGCTTTTCGAGGCACGGAGAGGTCTTGGTATGTGAAGATGGTCACCTTTCCACGAAACGATCTAGAAAAGCGCAGCTTAACTTGATCGATCGAATTGTGCGGGTTTTATTCATCATATGGGCTAAGGTGTTTGAGTCTGCTATCCAGCGCTGTATACTTGAGCAGGTGCGCGGACAATTGGCTGACGCGCAGTACTGCCATTAATCTGCTGAACTTCATGGCGCAAGTGGTACCGGCGGTAGATGCTGGTGTGTCCGCTGTGAGCCAAGGCAGCAATTTGGGGCCTCTCGAATTCATTATAATGATAAACGATTTGCCGGAAGTCGTCAAACATGGCTCATGTTTATTATTTGCAGATGACCTCAAGTTGCTGCTCGAGGTAAAAAGTACGTATAAATCCGATTGCAAACGATTGCAGGAGGATATAGATAGAGTGGTGGAATGGAGTCAGGAGAACAAGCTTTCCTTCAACGTGTCGAAGTGCTCGGTGATGAGATTCACGCGCGCGCGTGCCCCTTTAGTGCACGAGTACGTGGTGGGCGATGCGCCTATGCAACGAGTTTTCGAGGTACGGGATTTAGGGGTTACTGTCACTCCTGAACTGTCCTTTCGCAGTCATATTACGGGGATCTGTAAAAGGGCGTTTAGAAACCTGGGATTTGTTCTGAGACAGACTCGGTACTTCAACAACATCGCTACAGTCAGGGTCCTGTATGACGCACTAGTCAGGAGTCATCTGGAACATAGTGCTGTCATATGGGCTCCGCATGAGGCTAAGTACACCGTAATGCTGGAACGCGTACAGAACAAGTTCACGCGCTACTTATTTAAGAAACTGTATGGGGTATATCCGTTTTACCCGTTAATGTACCCCACGTTGTTTGTGCTTGGAATGGTCGGGTATAACCAACTGAGGGTGCGACGAGAATTTACGCTTGTCGCATATCTGGTGAGATTACTTCGTGGCATAGAACATAACCCAGGAGTACTGCAGCGCCTGAGTATGTGCATACCAGACCGCTATGTGTGGAGGCGGCACCGCCCGCCGCTGCTGGCCGTGCCTGTTGCCAGGACCAATCTTCTCGCCAAAACACCAATGACCCGCGCAATTCGTGTTATTAACGATCTTCACGAGAAGATCGATGTCTTTATATGCCATTTGAGTGAATTCGCAAAAATACTGTTGTTTATTTTATGTTATAGTATAGATTAAAGTAGGTTAATGTTGTTGTTTGTTATGTTGTAAATATTATGTATTTTATATTCAGAAACTTAGTAGGTATAGTACCTAGATATTATGTTTTTATTTTATTGTTCGTAGGTAAGTTAATTTTAAGACCGCACTATCGCATTAGGTGTAAACCTGTAAGGATAGTTGTAAGGGAGATTTTCATAATAAATAAATAAATAAATATAATGTTTCCACTGCTGAGACACAGGCCTCCTCTCGGTGAGAGGGAGTGGGCCATAATCCACCTTGTGGACTCAGTACAAGTTGGTAGATGTCACATGTCTTTGAATTTTTGGTTCTAAGACATGCCGGTTTCCTCACGATGTTTTCCTTCACCGTTTTGAGAGCAGTGGTGATGAAATAATTTACACAAAGTAAAGCGCCTGCTTGGGTTTGAACTCACGATCTACAACTCGTAAGTCGCGGCCGTTACCCCTAGGCCACCACTGCTCAGGCCACCACTGCTCGGGTTTTATTACTTAGGCACGAACCCATCTCAACATGTAGTGCTGAAAAGTAATGCATTCATTGATCATTATGTATATGTCAATTACCGTAATTACGGACACAATTAAAAAACGATTGTGTCTATACCAAATGTGGTATCTCAGGGACTTAGAGGTTAAATGATATGTTACCGTCTGTATCGACTATCTTTAGTACGGTTAGATTCAGAAGAGAATAAACCCCTCTTCCATAAAAAAAACTACTTTGGTGATGAGTTTTTTAATGTTAATTGAAAATCAACAAGAACATAGACATACACAACAAAAAAATTACTGCACACATCACAAACGCTGTTGAGCATAAAATAACAAGGCTTCTTCAAAATATTACCAGTTTTTCACACTAGCTGCGCCCTGCACTGTCATCCGCAAAAGTCGCAATCCTGTGAGAATATCGAAATAAAAATATCTTGTCCTGTTTCAGGTCATGATCTACCTGACTGTTGAATTTCATCTAAAGTCGTTGAGCCGTTTTAACGTGACAGTCCAAACAAACATACCAAAAACTTTTTTCCTCTATTAATATATTGTAAGTTTACAGACATAAAATCACGCTTGCAAATCCTGAAAGGTTACACATAGGTGTACCTAAAGTACACCCACATTTCGCTTGGTACATATATTTAACAAGAAGTACAAGACACTAAAAAACTAATATCAGAGAACTGAAATTGGGTTTCCATAATGAATGTCTTCGATTCATTTTATCGAATTGCCTGTCAGTTTCCGTCCATTTTTCGTTGCTGCTCCGCTCCTTTTGATCGTAGCGTGATGTTGTAAAGTATCCTATGTCCGTTTCCTGGTTTTAAGCTACTTCCCCACCAATTTTCAACCAAATCCGTTCAGCCGTTCTTGAGTTATAAATAGTGTAACTAACACAACTTTCTTTTATATATATAGATAGTAATATAGTATAGATTAACTTCTAAAGGTATTCGTTTTTTTGCTCTGCATTCTTCCGGCACTAGTGCAGGAAAGTACGCCAAACCAACCTCATCTAATTTCAAAACATAATGTCCTATCCCAACTCTAGTGTGAAGATAACCTTTTACACAGTTACATCAAAATACACTAGGAACAGATTACATTCTTACCAAAACAAGAGCTATTCATCTATCCGTATTAAAATTTACTTATAAACTAGCTTCTGCCCGCGACTTCGTCCGCGTCAAAGTTTTGTTTCCCTGAACCTTCCCGTCGCATCAAATTGCCTGCCAATTTTCGTCCATTTTCGTTGCTGCTACGCTCCGTTTAATCGTAGCGTGATGTTATATACCAAATAGCCTTCCTCAATAAATAGGCTACTCAACCCAATTTTTTTTTTCAATTCGGACCAGTAGTTTCGGAGCCTATTCAATACAAACAAACAATCAAATCTTTCCTCTTTATAGTCGAACAGGATAAAAAAAGTATCCTATGTCCGTCTCCTGGTTCTAAGCTACCTCACCACTAATTTTCAGCCAAATCAATTCAGCCGTTCTTGAGTTATAAATAGTGTAACTAACACAACTTTCTTTTATATATATAGACACTAGCTTCTGCCCGCGACTTCGTCCGCGTCAAATTTTTGCTCCCCTGACCCTTCCCGCCGCATCGAATTGCCTGTCAGTTTCCGTCCATTTTTCGTTGCTGCTCCGCTCCTTTTGATCGTAGCGTGATGTTGTAAAGTATCCTATGTCCGTTTCCTGGTTTTAAGCTACTTCCCCACCAATTTTCAACCAAATCCGTTCAGCCGTTCTTGAGTTATAAATAGTGTAACTAACACAACTTTCTTTTATATATATAGATAGTAATATAGTATAGATTAACTTCTAAAGGTATTTTATTCTGATTAGAAAATTCCTTTCAAACATACACTTCCGTATCACAACCTTCAAATAAAGTTCAAACTCCATCTACTTCCATTGTCACTCGTCCCAAAATTCCTTATTTAAGCAAAAAATTTGACCCAAATTCCTAAAAGGCATTAATTCGCGAAATACGAATCTCGTAAAATAAACCGTTGCCAGTCAAGGAAGTGATTAAATGTGCGACGTAAATCAGCGGCCGAAAATAGACTTACATCCATTTAGATTTGTTACTGTCATCCAATTTGTAGGGCTATGGTCGGCGATCAATTGATCAGGGTAAAATTGGATGGCTGGTTTGTAAAAAAAGACTTTGTCATATCTATTTTTAAGTAGGTAAAATTTGCGTTGTGTTCGTGTTCGTCTCTTAAGCACGTTAACTTAAATCATGCGATTTTTTTTATTAAGTTCGTCTATGGGTGATCATATATTACATATCGGGACCCGTCCATTCCTCCGAAAGGTCTTTCAGACATTGGTCTCCATCGGCGGTGGTGATTTTGGGTACGGCCTTGGTCCAGGCCATGGTACAGAGCGAGAGTGCGTGGGATGCCGTCACCTCCTTCTGTGAAGAAGTAATACTCGCGAAGGAGCAGGCGGAGCGCATGAGGGAGAGGCAATCTCTGCGCCCTCACGCCGCTAGCCGCCGCAAGAGAAGCCCCAGGCATCGGGAGTCCATAGCGAACTCTCGGCCACCGTAGGCGCGTCAGGTGCGCATGTCAGGACATTTGAAGAGGTCTGCTAGGGCATCGGCCAGAGTCACATATTTGTTCGAAAGATGTTCCGTGGACCTGGCATAGGCCACTGAAGGAACACGGGTGGGTTTTACTCAGTAAAAATTTGACACGCCCTCCCGCTTCGCCCAGAGCGAGAGAAGTCATTTGATGATTTCCCGCTCAGAAAATAAAGCATTGGTCCCAACTGTCATTCATAGATCATTGACAGTTGTTGTCAGATTCTAGTCCTACGAAAAGGTACCCTGTTACCCAGTAACTGGGTTGTAGAGGTCAGTCGATTTGAATAGATTTACAAGTAAGTCATTGCTAATCCAGACGTAAGTTGGTAGATTTATTTTTTTCGCCCTGTACTAACTGTACTTAGAAAGATTATTCTGGAAATAATGTGCCCACAATTTCCATCCTCCTATAATTCAAGATAATTTTCTCAACAACGCCGCAGGCTTTTACTTAATTTTAGACGAAAAGCATATATTACACCTACTGAGTTCCGTGTGGTGCCCGGCGTAAGGAATAGCACCATCTCATTTCTTAACGTGTGGGTGTCGTAAAAGGCGACTAACAGATTTACTAGAGAATAGCCAGCAGCATTGTCTGTGTATTTTGCCACCATACTGTGATTGCCAACCCGCCTGCCAAGCGTGGCTATTGTGGCAAACCCCCCTAAATTAGGGGAGGCCTTTCTTTATGGGAGAAAAAAAAAACAAATGACTTCTCCCGCTCTGGTCGGAGCAGGAAGGTGGGTCAGATTTTCACTGAATAAAACTCACCCGTGTACCTTCAGTTGCCTGTGCCAGGGTACGGTTATTCTTTCGAACAAATCTGTGACCCTGGTAGGCCAAATTGGAGGAGAGGCCTATGTACAGCAGTGGTCTTTCGGAAATGATGATGATGATTAGGTACCACCTGTGATATGAGTATAAAAAAATCTTAACCACAGGTAACCTTGACTTGGTTACCCTATACCTATCCTATCTAGGAATCGAATACAGGTTGCCACCATTAATCACTGAACTAATAAAGCGATTAGTGGTTCGGACGCTTAATCTTTTGTCTTGCTTAATTGCCATCTAAGAATTAGGACTAAGTAGTCGGACTTCAGAATAAAGCTAGCGTTGATTTGAATAATTACTGCCTAATATTAACTAGTTGAATATCGTGGGATTACTTGCTTATCTAAAGTAATATTATTTATACGCTACATTACGCTTTTACGCTGAAACGGCTAAATGGATTTGAATTAAATTTGGTGCATGCGTAGACAACAGCTATTTTCAATAGTCAGTAGTATTGTGATAAGTTCCCTAAAGGCTGGCAGTTTGAATTATCTAAATTAGTAGCTTTTGCCAGCGGCTTTGCCCGCGTGGAGGTCGACAATGATCCCACGTGAACGTACTACCAAGATACAAAGTACCCTATGTGCTAAATTTCATCCGTCTGTGTGTTACATCTAAACTAATATTATAAATGCAAAAGTAACTCTGTCTGTCTGTCTGTCTGTCTGTTTCGCTTTCCTGCTAAAACTACTAAACCGATTTAAATGAAATTTGGTACACAGATATTTTAGAGCCTGAGAAAGGCCATAGGCTACTTTTTATCCCGGTAGTATGTTCCCGCGGGATATTTTCCGACCTCCACGGGGGCGAAGCCGCTGGCAAAAGCTAGTATATCCATATATTCTCAAAAATTCTCACGTTTATAATAAAAGTAGGATTATTAGGATATAATATTAGTGAAATTTTCAGAGGGGTATCTCTGGCGGTTGCATCGCGAATTAAAAAGTCAATAAACATGGGACAAGTTAATTCCGCATCATCTGTCGCCCCATATTCCATAGGATCCGAGATGGCGGCGCGTAGTGTTCCACGCGCGCCTCTCTATGATGTACGGGTGAGAGTTTAAAACCTCACCCTAACGTGAGGAGTCCCGCATACGTGGGCTGGCACCAGTCGGGGTTCGCGGAAGACGCATTAGTTCCCGTGGTTCCCGACGTAGGTGTGGGACGGCACACCGGGGTGATTTTAGTCAGTAAGAGACTGACGCCCACCCAGGGCGGCGAACTACTATAAGGATTTCCACCTCGAGATCAAAAAAACGTCAATTCCACATAAACGCAAGCTGGAAAAAAAATATTGAACCATGGTTTCCATTCTGCTTTAGCGGTTTAATTTGTTTATTGTAAACAAACAAACAAACAGATTATTTATCTCAATACTGTATTTACACAATAAACTCATTTCCCAACTTTGGTTACAGTTTGAAGGCGACACTTTCAATTGGTTGGTTCCTCGGAGGATCTAAAGTTGCCTTAAATTCTTGATTCGATTCGAATTGCCTTAGAATTTGGCTATAAAGTGTAATTGTGGGCAAAAGTTAATATTGGGGCGATTGTCTTGTTAGGTATTGCGGTGGAGCTAATTACTTTTAACTAATTTTGGTTGGTATTGTATTTGCATAATTTCGTGGTGTTAGGCTTGGTTCTATGAATAGTAGATTGGAACATTATCTGTCTATAAACAGTAGGATAGAAAATTATATATTTATAAATAGTAGAATAGAATATTTGCTGTCTATTTATGTATAGTATAAAAGAATATTATCTCTCTATCAATCTGTATATTTATATAATTGAACGATTAAGGGGCAGATATATGATTTTTCGTGACTTTTAAATCTATTACAACGCTTTCGAATACTGCACGTTAGTTACGCAAAAAATTTATGTAAAACTAGACCGTATTCACATCAATTTTATCAGTGAATATTTTAGTATTTTAGTTAAATACTATCTGAAATAAACTCAGGAAGTAAGGTCTGCTCAAAATATAAAAACGAAATTTCTTTCAAACTACTTAAGATATTTTCATGACTTTTTTTATACAAACAGATTTTATAATTATCAATAATTTTATTTGTGTTTTTTTTAAATATTCACACATTTTTCAATCAAAATAAATATTCCCTACAAATCTGAATGTAACGGCATGCGGTGCCCTTTTCGACCATATGATAAAAAAAAATATGTTAGTACCGCGCTTGCGCAAAGTGTCAGCGTCTACCCGTGTCAGTGGTCAGCGGTACACTGCCACTCGTCGCCCGCGCAGGGCACCGCATGCCGTTTCGTTCAGATTTATAGGGAATATAAATTATTTCTTATACATATTTTTATTTATTATACATATACGTCCTTTACCTATATATTCAAAGCTTCTTTGCCTAGAACACTATTTAAGCCATCCTATCCAGTAAATATAGGTACCAACGAAAACCTATGAAAGTATTACGGGTTGTCAAAAACTGGAACCTAATCCTGGCACTGACATATCCATTAAATATCAATTCCCTGTCAAGCTTTTAAATGTTAGTCTCTACGTGGAACACAAAAATTATATCTGTTAAACCTGAAATCCAACCTAAATATTGTATAGGGAAGAGGCAGTGATGAAGGATTAGAAGCTTTGATTAATTAGGAATAAGAACTACATTATTGGCAACCCGTATGCATACAACTTTAGATACTCTCTATATCTACTCACAATCCGCTGATCAGTTTTCTAGGAATAATAATTGAACTAAAACAATCTGTTTAATCACCTCAATCAACCTGTTTCAATAGTGGCGCAGTGGCAACTTCCACGACTTACGAGTAGTAAGTCGTGAGTTCAAACCCAAGCAGGCGCTTTACTTTATGTAAATTATTTCATCACCACTGCTCTCAAAACGGTGAAGGAATACATCGTGAGGAAACCGGCATGTCTTAGCACCTAAAATTCGAAGACATGTGACATCTACCAACCCGCACTGGGCCCGCGTGGTGGATTATGGACTACTCCGTCTCGCCGTTAGGAAGCCTGTGTCCCAGCTTGGGAACATTATAGGCTGCTGATAATGATGATGAGCCTGTTTAATTGGTTAATTATAGTAACAATATCCGCATTTACGCATTTATGACTGGCCGGTTAGTCTAGTGGTTAGTGACCCTGACTGCTAAGTCTGAGGTCGTGGGTTCGATTCCCACCCAGAACAAATCTTTGTGTGATGAGCACAATCATTTGTTCTGGCAGTGTACCGCTGACCGTTACTACTGGAACACACCTCCTTTCGGAGAGAGGGATTGGACCGTAATACTCTACGCTGGTCCAGTGCGGGTAAACGTCACAAGTCTACGACTTTCTAGTTCTATGACTTGCTGGTTTCCTTACGATGTTTTTCTTCATCATTTTATAGCATTGGTGATGAAATGTTTTTTTACAAAAGTTACCCATCTGTTTATCAAAATATCACTTTTTTTGTGGGTGGGAAATCATCAAATGACGCCTCCCGCTCTAGGGTGGAGCGAAAGGGCGTGTCAGATTTTTACTGACTATAACCCACCCGTGTTTCTTCAGTTGCCCATGTGCCAGGGCGACGGTATCTCATTCGAACAAATTTCGCGACCCTAGTATGATAAAAATATCACTTAGAATAACTTTAAAGCTATAACTATTATGTAACAAAATTGTATGCTTATTAAAAAGAGACCAATTGAAAACAAAAACACCTAATAAGAAAAATAAATTCTTTAACATCTGATGCAGACAACAAGGGAGAAATATAAATAAAATTCAATTACCAGGAACGTTCACGGAGAATAAACATCTAAGGACCTCAACCATCCTTGTTAGCAACTTTTCTTAAAGAACTACTAATTGCAGTTCAAGAGAACTACTTACTTTTTGTTGCTAGCTGACTCACATAAAAGAAAGGAACAGAAGGTTTGCTCCATATAACGAGTCAAGCGCACACACATAGACGCCTACGTACTGCGATTTCAAACAAATGCCTGTGCAAAACAACAGATGGAAAACGGATTTTATACATTTGGTTTTAAAGAGTCTTTTTGGTTTAAACGATTTAAAACCATACCACATCAAAAAATAGCATCACCCTATTTCTTCCCGTGGCTATCGTAAGAGGCAACTTAGGGACTTACTAGAAAATGGGCAGCAGTGTTCTCTATGCATTTTATCACCATACTGCGATCGCCAATCCGCCTGCCAAGCGTGGCGATTATGGCAAAGCCGCCCAAATTGGGGGAGGCCTATGTCCAGCAGTGGACGTCTTACGGCTGAAATGATGATGATGAAAACCATACTAAACTACGAATGTTGGTTTCAAATCAAATCAAATCAAATTATTTATTCGTAAACATAGGTGATAATTATATACAAGATCTTAAAGATTAGGTAGTGCGCTATGTTTTGCCAATTGACATACAAATGATTAAAATGAAAAAAAAAATACTATTAAATTAAAATATAAATTCGTCATAATATGAATACACAAGCAAGTAAAATTTCAATATTCATAATCAATTTCATTTCATGCCAAAATTTATAGTTAAAACGGTACGGTACGGTTTAAAACGTTTTATTTACAAGTATACTAGGAGTGCTTGCTCTTGCTGTACGTGAAACGTGTCTATATGTGCGTGCGTTTTCGCTCGTTGTATGGAGTCGACCTACCGTCCTTATCTACATATTTATTTTGTTTATCAGCCGTGACTTCCAGAGTTTTATGACAATGCAACTTTCTACTTGTTACTGGATTTATTTGCAAAGATTTTCCTTGTTATCTATATCTTTTCTTTACATAGTATAAAACAAAGTCTCTTCACACGCCTATCTTATACACTATCTTTGCAAATAAATCCAGTAACAAGTAGAAAGTTGCATTGTCATAAAACTCTGGAAGTCACGGCTGATAAACAAAATAAATATGTAGATAAGGACGGTAGGTCGACTCCATACAACGAGCGAAAACGCACGCACATATAGACACGTTTCACGTACAGCAAGAGCAAGCACTCCTAGTATACTTGTAAATAAAACGTTTTAAACCGTACCGTACCGTTTTAACTATAAATTTTGGCATGAAATGAAATTGATTATGAATATTGAAATTTTACTTGCTTGTGTATTCATATATTATGACGAATTTATATTTTAATTTAATAGTATTTTTTTTTTCATTTTAATCATTTGTATGTCAATTGGCAAAACATAGCGCACTACCTAATCTTTAAGATCTTGTATATAATTATCACCTATGTTTACGAATAAATAATTTGATTTGATTTGATTTGAAACCAACATTCGTAGTTTAGTATGGTTTTCATCATCATCATTTCAGCCGTAAGACGTCCACTGCTGGACATAGGCCTCCCCCAATTTGGGCGGCTTTGCCATAATCGCCACGCTTGGCAGGCGGATTGGCGATCGCAGTATGGTGATAAAATGCATAGAGAACACTGCTGCCCATTTTCTAGTAAGTCCCTAAGTTGCCTCTTACGATAGCCACGGGAAGAAATAGGGTGATGCTATTTTTTGATGTGGTATGGTTTTAAATCGTTTAAACCAAAAAGACTCTTTAAAACCAAATGTATAAAATCCGTTTTCCATCTGTTGTTTTGCACAGGCATTTGTTTGAAATCGCAGTACGTAGGCGTCTATGTGTGTGCGCTTGACTCGTTATATGGAGCAAACCTTCTGTTCCTTTCTTTTATGTGAGTCAGCTAGCAACAAAAAGTAAGTAGTTCTCTTGAACTGCAATTAGTAGTTCTTTAAGAAAAGTTGCTAACAAGGATGGTTGAGGTCCTTAGATGTTTATTCTCCGTGAACGTTCCTGGTAATTGAATTTTATTTATATTTCTCCCTTGTTGTCTGCATCAGATGTTAAAGAATTTATTTTTCTTATTAGGTGTTTTTGTTTTCAATTGGTCTCTTTTTAATAAGCATACAATTTTGTTACATAATAGTTATAGCTTTAAAGTTATTCTAAGTGATATTTTTATCATACTAGGGTCGCGAAATTTGTTCGAATGAGATACCGTCGCCCTGGCACATGGGCAACTGAAGAAACACGGGTGGGTTATAGTCAGTAAAAATCTGACACGCCCTTTCGCTCCACCCTAGAGCGGGAGGCGTCATTTGATGATTTCCCACCCACAAAAAAAGTGATATTTTGATAAACAGATGGGTAACTTTTGTAAAAAAACATTTCATCACCAATGCTATAAAATGATGAAGGAAAACATCGTAAGGAAACCAGCAAGTCATAGAACTAGAAAGTCGTAGACTTGTGACGTTTACCCGCACTGGACCAGCGTAGAGTATTACGGTCCAATCCCTCTCTCCGAAAGGAGGTGTGTTCCAGTAGTAAGAACATTAGAGACTAATTATGATCATTGTTCTTTAATTCCCCCTTTTTTTTTGGATATTGGATAATTTTGTTAAATTTTTTATAGAGAGATGGTAGGTAAATCGAAGCTACCCAAGGTTAAACATGAACTGTACGACACTTTCAAGTATTTTTTCAATACACTTTCTCGAAAGGTGGCTCGTATTGCATCGCTTTTAAGTTTACATTCGTTTTTTTGCTCTGCATTCTTCCGGCACTAGTGCAGGAAAGTACGCCAAACCAACCTCATCTAATTTCAAAACATAATGTCCTATCCCAACTCTAGTGTGAAGATAACCTTTTACACAGTTACATCAAAATACACTAGGAACAGATTACATTCTTACCAAAACAAGAGCTATTCATCTATCCGTATTAAAATTTACTTATAAACTAGCTTCTGCCCGCGACTTCGTCCGCGTCAAAGTTTTGTTTCCCTGAACCTTCCCGTCGCATCAAATTGCCTGCCAATTTTCGTCCATTTTCGTTGCTGCTACGCTCCGTTTAATCGTAGCGTGATGTTATATACCAAATAGCCTTCCTCAATAAATAGGCTACTCAACCCAATTTTTTTTTTCAATTCGGACCAGTAGTTTCGGAGCCTATTCAATACAAACAAACAATCAAATCTTTCCTCTTTATAGTCGAACAGGATAAAAAAAGTATCCTATGTCCGTCTCCTGGTTCTAAGCTACCTCACCACTAATTTTCAGCCAAATCAATTCAGCCGTTCTTGAGTTATAAATAGTGTAACTAACACAACTTTCTTTTATATATATAGACACTAGCTTCTGCCCGCGACTTCGTCCGCGTCAAATTTTTGCTCCCCTGACCCTTCCCGCCGCATCGAATTGCCTGTCAGTTTCCGTCCATTTTTCGTTGCTGCTCCGCTCCTTTTGATCGTAGCGTGATGTTGTAAAGTATCCTATGTCCGTTTCCTGGTTTTAAGCTACTTCCCCACCAATTTTCAACCAAATCCGTTCAGCCGTTCTTGAGTTATAAATAGTGTAACTAACACAACTTTCTTTTATATATATAGATAGTAATATAGTATAGATTAACTTCTAAAGGTATTTTATTCTGATTAGAAAATTCCTTTCAAACATACACTTCCGTATCACAACCTTCAAATAAAGTTCAAACTCCATCTACTTCCATTGTCACTCGTCCCAAAATTCCTTATTTAAGCAAAAAATTTGACCCAAATTCCTAAAAGGCATTAATTCGCGAAATACGAATCTCGTAAAATAAACCGTTGCCAGTCAAGGAAGTGATTAAATGTGCGACGTAAATCAGCGGCCGAAAATAGACTTACATCCATTTAGATTTGTTACTGTCATCCAATTTGTAGGGCTATGGTCGGCGATCAATTGATCAGGGTAAAATTGGATGGCTGGTTTGTAAAAAAAGACTTTGTCATATCTATTTTTAAGTAGGTAAAATTTGCGTTGTGTTCGTGTTCGTCTCTTAAGCACGTTAACTTAAATCATGCGATTTTTTTTATTAAGTTCGTCTATGGGTGATCATATATTACATATCGGGACCCGTCCATTCCTCCGAAAGGTCTTTCAGACATTGGTCTCCATCGGCGGTGGTGATTTTGGGTACGGCCTTGGTCCAGGCCATGGTACAGAGCGAGAGTGCGTGGGATGCCGTCACCTCCTTCTGTGAAGAAGTAATACTCGCGAAGGAGCAGGCGGAGCGCATGAGGGAGAGGCAATCTCTGCGCCCTCACGCCGCTAGCCGCCGCAAGAGAAGCCCCAGGCATCGGGAGTCCATAGCGAACTCTCGGCCACCGTAGGCGCGTCAGGTGCGCATGTCAGGACATTTGAAGAGGTCTGCTAGGGCATCGGCCAGAGTCACATATTTGTTCGAAAGATGTTCCGTGGACCTGGCATAGGCCACTGAAGGAACACGGGTGGGTTTTACTCAGTAAAAATTTGACACGCCCTCCCGCTTCGCCCAGAGCGAGAGAAGTCATTTGATGATTTCCCGCTCAGAAAATAAAGCATTGGTCCCAACTGTCATTCATAGATCATTGACAGTTGTTGTCAGATTCTAGTCCTACGAAAAGGTACCCTGTTACCCAGTAACTGGGTTGTAGAAGTCAGTCGATTTGAATAGATTTACAAGTAAGTCATTGCTAATCCAGACGTAAGTTGGTAGATTTATTTTTTTCGCCCTGTACTAACTGTACTTAGAAAGATTATTCTGGAAATAATGTGCCCACAATTTCCATCCTCCTATAATTCAAGATAATTTTCTCAACAACGCCGCAGGCTTTTACTTAATTTTAGACGAAAAGCATATATTACACCTACTGAGTTCCGTGTGGTGCCCGGCGTAAGGAATAGCACCATCTCATTTCTTAACGTGTGGGTGTCGTAAAAGGCGACTAACAGATTTACTAGAGAATAGCCAGCAGCATTGTCTGTGTATTTTGCCACCATATTGTGATTGCCAACCCGCCTGCCAAGCGTGGCTATTGTGGCAAACCCCCCTAAATTAGGGGAGGCCTTTCTTTATGGGAGAAAAAAAAAACAAATGACTTCTCCCGCTCTGGTCGGAGCAGGAAGGTGGGTCAGATTTTCACTGAATAAAACTCACCCGTGTACCTTCAGTTGCCTGTGCCAGGGTACGGTTATTCTTTCGAACAAATCTGTGACCCTGGTAGGCCAAATTGGAGGAGAGGCCTATGTACAGCAGTGGTCTTTCGGAAATGATGATGATGATTAGGTACCACCTGTGATATGAGTATAAAAAAATCTTAACCACAGGTAACCTTGACTTGGTTACCCTATACCTATCCTATCTAGGAATCGAATACAGGTTGCCACCATTAATCACTGAACTAATAAAGCGATTAGTGGTTCGGACGCTTAATCTTTTGTCTTGCTTAATTGCCATCTAAGAATTAGGACTAAGTAGTCGGACTTCAGAATAAAGCTAGCGTTGATTTGAATAATTACTGCCTAATATTAACTAGTTGAATATCGTGGGATTACTTGCTTATCTAAAGTAATATTATTTATACGCTACATTACGCTTTTACGCTGAAACGGCTAAATGGATTTGAATTAAATTTGGTGCATGCGTAGACAACAGCTATTTTCAATAGTCAGTAGTATTGTGATAAGTTCCCTAAAGGCTGGCAGTTTGAATTATCTAAATTAGTAGCTTTTGCCAGCGGCTTTGCCCGCGTGGAGGTCGACAATGATCCCACGTGAACGTACTACCAAGATACAAAGTACCCTATGTGCTAAATTTCATCCGTCTGTGTGTTACATCTAAACTAATATTATAAATGCAAAAGTAACTCTGTCTGTCTGTCTGTCTGTCTGTTTCGCTTTCCTGCTAAAACTACTAAACCGATTTAAATGAAATTTGGTACACAGATATTTTAGAGCCTGAGAAAGGCCATAGGCTACTTTTTATCCCGGTAGTATGTTCCCGCGGGATATTTTCCGACCTCCACGGGGGCGAAGCCGCTGGCAAAAGCTAGTATATCCATATATTCTCAAAAATTCTCACGTTTATAATAAAAGTAGGATTATTAGGATATAATATTAGTGAAATTTTCAGAGGGGTATCTCTGGCGGTTGCATCGCGAATTAAAAAGTCAATAAACATGGGACAAGTTAATTCCGCATCATCTGTCGCCCCATATTCCATAGGATCCGAGATGGCGGCGCGTAGTGTTCCACGCGCGCCTCTCTATGATGTACGGGTGAGAGTTTAAAACCTCACCCTAACGTGAGGAGTCCCGCATACGTGGGCTGGCACCAGTCGGGGTTCGCGGAAGACGCATTAGTTCCCGTGGTTCCCGACGTAGGTGTGGGACGGCACACCGGGGTGATTTTAGTCAGTAAGAGACTGACGCCCACCCAGGGCGGCGAACTACTATAAGGATTTCCACCTCGAGATCAAAAAAACGTCAATTCCACATAAACGCAAGCTGGAAAAAAAATATTGAACCATGGTTTCCATTCTGCTTTAGCGGTTTAATTTGTTTATTGTAAACAAACAAACAAACAGATTATTTATCTCAATACTGTATTTACACAATAAACTCATTTCCCAACTTTGGTTACAGTTTGAAGGCGACACTTTCAATTGGTTGGTTCCTCGGAGGATCTAAAGTTGCCTTAAATTCTTGATTCGATTCGAATTGCCTTAGAATTTGGCTATAAAGTGTAATTGTGGGCAAAAGTTAATATTGGGGCGATTGTCTTGTTAGGTATTGCGGTGGAGCTAATTACTTTTAACTAATTTTGGTTGGTATTGTATTTGCATAATTTCGTGGTGTTAGGCTTGGTTCTATGAATAGTAGATTGGAACATTATCTGTCTATAAACAGTAGGATAGAAAATTATATATTTATAAATAGTAGAATAGAATATTTGCTGTCTATTTATGTATAGTATAAAAGAATATTATCTCTCTATCAATCTGTATATTTATATAATTGAACGATTAAGGGGCAGATATATGATTTTTCGTGACTTTTAAATCTATTACAACGCTTTCGAATACTGCACGTTAGTTACGCAAAAAATTTATGTAAAACTAGACCGTATTCACATCAATTTTATCAGTGAATATTTTAGTATTTTAGTTAAATACTATCTGAAATAAACTCAGGAAGTAAGGTCTGCTCAAAATATAAAAACGAAATTTCTTTCAAACTACTTAAGATATTTTCATGACTTTTTTTATACAAACAGATTTTATAATTATCAATAATTTTATTTGTGTTTTTTTTAAATATTCACACATTTTTCAATCAAAATAAATATTCCCTACAAATCTGAATGTAACGGCATGCGGTGCCCTTTTCGACCATATGATAAAAAAAAATATGTTAGTACCCGCGCTTGCGCAAAGTGTCAGCGTCTACCCGTGTCAGTGGTCAGCGGTACACTGCCATCGTCGCCCGCGCAGGGCACCGCATGCCGTTTCGTTCAGATTTATAGGGAATATAAATTATTTCTTATACATATTTTTATTTATTATACATATACGTCCTTTACCTATATATTCAAAGCTTCTTTGCCTAGAACACTATTTAAGCCATCCTATCCAGTAAATATAGGTACCAACGAAAACCTATGAAAGTATTACGGGTTGTCAAAAACTGGAACCTAATCCTGGCACTGACATATCCATTAAATATCAATTCCCTGTCAAGCTTTTAAATGTTAGTCTCTACGTGGAACACAAAAATTATATCTGTTAAACCTGAAATCCAACCTAAATATTGTATAGGGAAGAGGCAGTGATGAAGGATTAGAAGCTTTGATTAATTAGGAATAAGAACTACATTATTGGCAACCCGTATGCATACAACTTTAGATACTCTCTATATCTACTCACAATCCGCTGATCAGTTTTCTAGGAATAATAATTGAACTAAAACAATCTGTTTAATCACCTCAATCAACCTGTTTCAATAGTGGCGCAGTGGCAACTTCCACGACTTACGAGTAGTAAGTCGTGAGTTCAAACCCAAGCAGGCGCTTTACTTTATGTAAATTATTTCATCACCACTGCTCTCAAAACGGTGAAGGAATACATCGTGAGGAAACCGGCATGTCTTAGCACCTAAAATTCGAAGACATGTGACATCTACCAACCCGCACTGGGCCCGCGTGGTGGATTATGGACTACTCCGTCTCGCCGTTAGGAAGCCTGTGTCCCAGCTTGGGAACATTATAGGCTGCTGATAATGATGATGAGCCTGTTTAATTGGTTAATTATAGTAACAATATCCGCATTTACGCATTTATGACTGGCCGGTTAGTCTAGTGGTTAGTGACCCTGACTGCTAAGTCTGAGGTCGTGGGTTCGATTCCCACCCAGAACAAATCTTTGTGTGATGAGCACAATCATTTGTTCTGGCAGTGTACCGCTGACCACTGACACGGGTAGACGCTGACACTTTGCGCAAGCGCGGTACTAACATATTTTTTTTTATCATATGGTCGAAAAGGGCACCGCATGCCGTTACATTCAGATTTGTAGGGAATATTTATTTTGATTGAAAAATGTGTGAATATTTAAAAAAAACACAAATAAAATTATTGATAATTATAAAATCTGTTTGTATAAAAAAAGTCATGAAAATATCTTAAGTAGTTTGAAAGAAATTTCGTTTTTATATTTTGAGCAGACCTTACTTCCTGAGTTTATTTCAGATAGTATTTAACTAAAATACTAAAATATTCACTGATAAAATTGATGTGAATACGGTCTAGTTTTACATAAATTTTTTGCGTAACTAACGTGCAGTATTTGAAAGCGTTGTAATAGATTTAAAAGTCACGAAAAATCATATATCTGCCCCTTAATCGTTCAATTATATAAATATACAGATTGATAGAGAGATAATATTCTTTTATACTATACATAAATAGACAGCAAATATTCTATTCTACTATTTATAAATATATAATTTTCTATCCTACTGTTTATAGACAGATAATGTTCCAATCTACTATTCATAGAACCAAGCCTAACACCACGAAATTATGCAAATACAATACCAACCAAAATTAGTTAAAAGTAATTAGCTCCACCGCAATACCTAACAAGACAATCGCCCCAATATTAACTTTTGCCCACAATTACACTTTATAGCCAAATTCTAAGGCAATTCGAATCGAATCAAGAATTTAAGGCAACTTTAGATCCTCCGAGGAACCAACCAATTGAAAGTGTCGCCTTCAAACTGTAACCAAAGTTGGGAAATGAGTTTATTGTGTAAATACAGTATTGAGATAAATAATCTGTTTGTTTGTTTGTTTACAATAAACAAATTAAACCGCTAAAGCAGAATGGAAACCATGGTTCAATATTTTTTTTCCAGCTTGCGTTTATGTGGAATTGACGTTTTTTTGATCTCGAGGTGGAAATCCTTATAGTAGTTCGCCGCCCTGGGTGGGCGTCAGTCTCTTACTGACTAAAATCACCCCGGTGTGCCGTCCCACACCTACGTCGGGAACCACGGGAACTAATGCGTCTTCCGCGAACCCCGACTGGTGCCAGCCCACGTATGCGGGACTCCTCACGTTAGGGTGAGGTTTTAAACTCTCACCCGTACATCATAGAGAGGCGCGCGTGGAACACTACGCGCCGCCATCTCGGATCCTATGGAATATGGGGCGACAGATGATGCGGAATTAACTTGTCCCATGTTTATTGACTTTTTAATTCGCGATGCAACCGCCAGAGATACCCCTCTGAAAATTTCACTAATATTATATCCTAATAATCCTACTTTTATTATAAACGTGAGAATTTTTGAGAATATATGGATATACTAGCTTTTGCCAGCGGCTTCGCCCCCGTGGAGGTCGGAAAATATCCCGCGGGAACATACTACCGGGATAAAAAGTAGCCTATGGCCTTTCTCAGGCTCTAAAATATCTGTGTACCAAATTTCATTTAAATCGGTTTAGTAGTTTTAGCAGGAAAGCGAAACAGACAGACAGACAGACAGACAGAGTTACTTTTGCATTTATAATATTAGTTTAGATGTAACACACAGACGGATGAAATTTAGCACATAGGGTACTTTGTATCTTGGTAGTACGTTCACGTGGGATCATTGTCGACCTCCACGCGGGCAAAGCCGCTGGCAAAAGCTACTAATTTAGATAATTCAAACTGCCAGCCTTTAGGGAACTTATCACAATACTACTGACTATTGAAAATAGCTGTTGTCTACGCATGCACCAAATTTAATTCAAATCCATTTAGCCGTTTCAGCGTAAAAGCGTAATGTAGCGTATAAATAATATTACTTTAGATAAGCAAGTAATCCCACGATATTCAACTAGTTAATATTAGGCAGTAATTATTCAAATCAACGCTAGCTTTATTCTGAAGTCCGACTACTTAGTCCTAATTCTTAGATGGCAATTAAGCAAGACAAAAGATTAAGCGTCCGAACCACTAATCGCTTTATTAGTTCAGTGATTAATGGTGGCAACCTGTATTCGATTCCTAGATAGGATAGGTATAGGGTAACCAAGTCAAGGTTACCTGTGGTTAAGATTTTTTTATACTCATATCACAGGTGGTACCTAATCATCATCATCATTTCCGAAAGACCACTGCTGTACATAGGCCTCTCCTCCAATTTGGCCTACCAGGGTCACAGATTTGTTCGAAAGAATAACCGTACCCTGGCACAGGCAACTGAAGGTACACGGGTGAGTTTTATTCAGTGAAAATCTGACCCACCTTCCTGCTCCGACCAGAGCGGGAGAAGTCATTTGTTTTTTTTTTCTCCCATAAAGAAAGGCCTCCCCTAATTTAGGGGGGTTTGCCACAATAGCCACGCTTGGCAGGCGGGTTGGCAATCACAGTATGGTGGCAAAATACACAGACAATGCTGCTGGCTATTCTCTAGTAAATCTGTTAGTCGCCTTTTACGACACCCACACGTTAAGAAATGAGATGGTGCTATTCCTTACGCCGGGCACCACACGGAACTCAGTAGGTGTAATATATGCTTTTCGTCTAAAATTAAGTAAAAGCCTGCGGCGTTGTTGAGAAAATTATCTTGAATTATAGGAGGATAGAAATTGTGGGCACATTATTTCCAGAATAATCTTTCTAAGTACAGTTAGTACAGGGCGAAAAAAATAAATCTACCAACTTACGTCTGGATTAGCAATGACTTACTTGTAAATCTATTCAAATCGACTGACCTCTACAACCCAGTTACTGGGTAACAGGGTACCTTTTCGTAGGACTAGAATCTGACAACAACTGTCAATGATCTATGAATGACAGTTGGGACCAATGCTTTATTTTCTGAGCGGGAAATCATCAAATGACTTCTCTCGCTCTGGGCGAAGCGGGAGGGCGTGTCAAATTTTTACTGAGTAAAACCCACCCGTGTTCCTTCAGTGGCCTATGCCAGGTCCACGGAACATCTTTCGAACAAATATGTGACTCTGGCCGATGCCCTAGCAGACCTCTTCAAATGTCCTGACATGCGCACCTGACGCGCCTACGGTGGCCGAGAGTTCGCTATGGACTCCCGATGCCTGGGGCTTCTCTTGCGGCGGCTAGCGGCGTGAGGGCGCAGAGATTGCCTCTCCCTCATGCGCTCCGCCTGCTCCTTCGCGAGTATTACTTCTTCACAGAAGGAGGTGACGGCATCCCACGCACTCTCGCTCTGTACCATGGCCTGGACCAAGGCCGTACCCAAAATCACCACCGCCGATGGAGACCAATGTCTGAAAGACCTTTCGGAGGAATGGACGGGTCCCGATATGTAATATATGATCACCCATAGACGAACTTAATAAAAAAAATCGCATGATTTAAGTTAACGTGCTTAAGAGACGAACACGAACACAACGCAAATTTTACCTACTTAAAAATAGATATGACAAAGTCTTTTTTTACAAACCAGCCATCCAATTTTACCCTGATCAATTGATCGCCGACCATAGCCCTACAAATTGGATGACAGTAACAAATCTAAATGGATGTAAGTCTATTTTCGGCCGCTGATTTACGTCGCACATTTAATCACTTCCTTGACTGGCAACGGTTTATTTTACGAGATTCGTATTTCGCGAATTAATGCCTTTTAGGAATTTGGGTCAAATTTTTTGCTTAAATAAGGAATTTTGGGACGAGTGACAATGGAAGTAGATGGAGTTTGAACTTTATTTGAAGGTTGTGATACGGAAGTGTATGTTTGAAAGGAATTTTCTAATCAGAATAAAATACCTTTAGAAGTTAATCTATACTATATTACTATCTATATATATAAAAGAAAGTTGTGTTAGTTACACTATTTATAACTCAAGAACGGCTGAACGGATTTGGTTGAAAATTGGTGGGGAAGTAGCTTAAAACCAGGAAACGGACATAGGATACTTTACAACATCACGCTACGATCAAAAGGAGCGGAGCAGCAACGAAAAATGGACGGAAACTGACAGGCAATTCGATGCGGCGGGAAGGGTCAGGGGAGCAAAAATTTGACGCGGACGAAGTCGCGGGCAGAAGCTAGTGTCTATATATATAAAAGAAAGTTGTGTTAGTTACACTATTTATAACTCAAGAATGGCTGAATTGATTTGGCTGAAAATTAGTGGTGAGGTAGCTTAGAACCAGGAGACGGACATAGGATACTTTTTTTATCCTGTTCGACTATAAAGAGGAAAGATTTGATTGTTTGTTTGTATTGAATAGGCTCCGAAACTACTGGTCCGAATTGAAAAAAAAAATTGGGTTGAGTAGCCTATTTATTGAGGAAGGCTATTTGGTATATAACATCACGCTACGATTAAACGGAGCGTAGCAGCAACGAAAATGGACGAAAATTGGCAGGCAATTTGATGCGACGGGAAGGTTCAGGGAAACAAAACTTTGACGCGGACGAAGTCGCGGGCAGAAGCTAGTTTATAAGTAAATTTTAATACGGATAGATGAATAGCTCTTGTTTTGGTAAGAATGTAATCTGTTCCTAGTGTATTTTGATGTAACTGTGTAAAAGGTTATCTTCACACTAGAGTTGGGATAGGACATTATGTTTTGAAATTAGATGAGGTTGGTTTGGCGTACTTTCCTGCACTAGTGCCGGAAGAATGCAGAGCAAAAAAACGAATGTAAACTTAAAAGCGATGCAATACGAGCCACCTTTCGAGAAAGTGTATTGAAAAAATACTTGAAAGTGTCGTACAGTTCATGTTTAACCTTGGGTAGCTTCGATTTACCTACCATCTCTCTATAAAAAATTTAACAAAATTATCCAATATCCAAAAAAAAAGGGGGAATTAAAGAACAATGATCATAATTAGTCTCTAATGTTCTTACTACTGGAACACACCTCCTTTCGGAGAGAGGGATTGGACCGTAATACTCTACGCTGGTCCAGTGCGGGTAAACGTCACAAGTCTACGACTTTCTAGTTCTATGACTTGCTGGTTTCCTTACGATGTTTTCCTTCATCATTTTATAGCATTGGTGATGAAATGTTTTTTTACAAAAGTTACCCATCTGTTTATCAAAATATCACTTTTTTTGTGGGTGGGAAATCATCAAATGACGCCTCCCGCTCTAGGGTGGAGCGAAAGGGCGTGTCAGATTTTTACTGACTATAACCCACCCGTGTTTCTTCAGTTGCCCATGTGCCAGGGCGACGGTATCTCATTCGAACAAATTTCGCGACCCTAGTATGATAAAAATATCACTTAGAATAACTTTAAAGCTATAACTATTATGTAACAAAATTGTATGCTTATTAAAAAGAGACCAATTGAAAACAAAAACACCTAATAAGAAAAATAAATTCTTTAACATCTGATGCAGACAACAAGGGAGAAATATAAATAAAATTCAATTACCAGGAACGTTCACGGAGAATAAACATCTAAGGACCTCAACCATCCTTGTTAGCAACTTTTCTTAAAGAACTACTAATTGCAGTTCAAGAGAACTACTTACTTTTTGTTGCTAGCTGACTCACATAAAAGAAAGGAACAGAAGGTTTGCTCCATATAACGAGTCAAGCGCACACACATAGACGCCTACGTACTGCGATTTCAAACAAATGCCTGTGCAAAACAACAGATGGAAAACGGATTTTATACATTTGGTTTTAAAGAGTCTTTTTGGTTTAAACGATTTAAAACCATACCACATCAAAAAATAGCATCACCCTATTTCTTCCCGTGGCTATCGTAAGAGGCAACTTAGGGACTTACTAGAAAATGGGCAGCAGTGTTCTCTATGCATTTTATCACCATACTGCGATCGCCAATCCGCCTGCCAAGCGTGGCGATTATGGCAAAGCCGCCCAAATTGGGGGAGGCCTATGTCCAGCAGTGGACGTCTTACGGCTGAAATGATGATGATGAAAACCATACTAAACTACGAATGTTGGTTTCAAATCAAATCAAATCAAATTATTTATTCGTAAACATAGGTGATAATTATATACAAGATCTTAAAGATTAGGTAGTGCGCTATGTTTTGCCAATTGACATACAAATGATTAAAATGAAAAAAAAAATACTATTAAATTAAAATATAAATTCGTCATAATATGAATACACAAGCAAGTAAAATTTCAATATTCATAATCAATTTCATTTCATGCCAAAATTTATAGTTAAAACGGTACGGTACGGTTTAAAACGTTTTATTTACAAGTATACTAGGAGTGCTTGCTCTTGCTGTACGTGAAACGTGTCTATATGTGCGTGCGTTTTCGCTCGTTGTATGGAGTCGACCTACCGTCCTTATCTACATATTTATTTTGTTTATCAGCCGTGACTTCCAGAGTTTTATGACAATGCAACTTTCTACTTGTTACTGGATTTATTTGCAAAGATTTTCCTTGTTATCTATATCTTTTCTTTACATAGTATAAAACAAAGTCTCTTCACACGCCTATCTTATACACTACGCATCGGATTTTAATGCGGTCTTCATCAATGCACAGAGTGATTCACGAGGAAGTTTTATAAGCAATACGCGGATGAAGCTGCTAGCAAAAGCAAGTACATAATAATATAGTATTGTATATAACGAGGTCATAACTGCAATGTTTTTTTTTTTCCCGTATGTCTGTTTGGCTGAATGTATGTTGCGGTTTGGTGCAAAGAACTATTGAAGAAATGGTCTGTACACCGCTGGCATCCTATGGCTTGCAACAATGCCAAGCCTCTCTGATTCCTGGGAACCCAAGTACGGTACCCTCTTTATCACAATGTCTTTTTTGGAAGGGAAATCATCAAATGACTTCTTCCGCTCGGGGTGGAGCGGGAGAGCATGTCAGACTTTTACTGATTAAAACCCACCCGTGTTCCTTCAGTTGCCCATATGCCAGGGTCACGCTATCTCTTTCGAACAATCACGCGACCCCGGCAGGCATCGGTCCTAGCAAACCCCTTCAGTGCTGCTGACATCTCTTTGAGGCGCGCGTGGAACACTACGTCCTGTCGACCCGAGCTTGATCCTTGCCGGGTGGTGAGCTACCCATTACTCGCCACCCGCAAGCTCGTGCCTACGGTGGCCGGGAGTCAGCTATTGACTCCCGACGCCAGGGGCGTCTCATCCTGCGGCGGCTAGGGACGTGAGGGCGCAGAGACTGCCACCTCCTCCTTCGCGAGCATTACTGCTTCGCAGATGGAGGTGATGGCTTCCCATGCCCTCTCGCTCCGTACCATGGCTCGCACCAGGGCCGGATGCGAGAGGTCACCGCCGCCGATCGCCTCCACGAGGACACGGCGGTGCTTCGCCCAGGCAGGGCACACTCTGTTTACCCTTACCCCTGATCTATCCTACTATGATTACATGTATAAAACTGATTTTATCGTTTTTTTGGCATAAGCCGTTAAAGTTTAAGATAGACAGAAAGATTCTATCTATCTTAAATTTTAACGGCTTGTGCAGCGGTTCTTTCCTGAAAAGACCATTTAAGACACGAATCTACATGGTCTTGACATGAAATGATCAATATTTAATCTGAAGTTTAAAAGAGACTGTGAGTTTTGAGTTTGTTTCGGCCTTTCTTCTCAGAGAAGTTAGCTAGGAAAAACCGACCTCACTAGTTTAAAAAATATAAAAAATGGCGTGTAAAATTGTTTTCAACCGACGAAAAAAAACGGAGGAGGTTATCAATTCAACGCGTATATATATATTTTTTTTTAATGTGTGACCAAGCATAACTTTTTACATAGTAGTCCGATTATGATAATTCTTTTTTTATTGGAAAGGGTATACTCCCAAGGTGGCCCCATATAAATTGGAATTTGGAAAACAAAATCGAACCCTAAGGGTCGGAAAACAGGGGATGATTGATTGTTCACTCACTGATTATAATGTATAACCACGCATAACTTTATACAGAGTAGACCGATTTTTATTATTCTTTTTTTATTGGATGGGGCATACCTTGCCAAGTATTATAAGCACATTAAAGCCACAAAAAATTATAAAATAAAAACTTTTTAACAAAAAATTAAACCGCCGAAAAACTGAAAAGCAAAAAATAATAAACATTAAAATTTTGAGTCGGTGCTGAAAAATCAATGAACAAAGATCACTCAAAGCGCTGACTCAAAATTTTAATATTTATTATTTTTTGCTTTTCAGTTTTTCGGCGGTTTAATTTTTTGTTAAAAAGTTTTTTATACCACATATTAACAGAAATAAAATCATTTATTACTATCATAATTACAAAAACAACAAAAAAAAAAATATGTCTCCGATTTCCTCAACGAAATCGACTTTTCCTCCGAGCCCAAAAGACAGTCAACCGTTTTTACGCTAACCAAACAAAACGAAAACCAGCATTCATTACGAGGGATTAAACTTAAGATGTCTAAAGGCGTTAAAATCCTCCGCAGCAGGGGGTCTCATTAATAGAACCTCAACTGGACCACCGATAAAGCCTACCATGATTTATTTAGACCCGTCGAAAGTGGTTCGTTCGGGCGATTTAATTAAATTGACCCCCATTTTTTGGGGCTATGAAATTAGAGGGTAACAATAGCATTTTTCTTTGTTAAAGATTGTGTTTTGGATCGATAATTCACAATACATAAACGCCTGTTTTTGCCATGAGTTTAGGCAGAGGCGTACCTAAAGTACATCTACATTATGTCAGTTTTGTCATGATGTTGTGTGGTCTGTGTGTTATATGTTGATCATAAACATATCAACATAGCTTTTTTCTTGTGGATGGGAAATCATCAAATGTCATCATTTGATGATTTCTCCTGTCAGACTTTTACTGACTAAAACCCACCCGTGTTCAGTTACCTATATGCCAGGGCCACGGAAACTCTTTCGAACAAATTTCGTGAACCTGGCAGATATCAACATAGCTGCATTCTCCAAAGGTTTAGCCTATTAAAACTTTAGCCCATGTGTATTACACCCACATTTCGGTAAATGTGCTCGACTTCTTCTATTAACCATTCATCAAATTCAATCAATTTGTAGGTATTTATAGCACAATTGTTAAATAATGTTGATAGATCAAATTCATAACTTGATCTTTGACTGAGTGCATCGCTCTTTTGATGCCCACACGAAACCAACTTGTGTAGTAAAGGTATTTAATTCTAAACCAAGCATTTCCACGTATTATCGAGGATACACGTGTAACCTTATTCACGAAATAGATACAAATAGGTACAGAAGACCTGCCTCATAGGGCACGCCACAATTGCGGCGATAAGTCCTCTCTTTGAGGAGTGGATAGAGAGGCGCCACGGCGTCCTCACCTTCCGCCTGACGCAGGTTCTCACCGGGCATGGGTGCTTCGGTGGGTTCCTGTTCAGGATAAAGCGGGAGGATACGCCCGGGTGTTTCCATTGTGAGGATCGTCTGGAGGACACGGTGGAGCATACGGTGGAGGTGTGCCCTGCCTGGGCGGAGCACCGGCGTGTCCTCGTGGAGGCGATCGGCGGCGGCGACCTCTCGCGTCCGGCCCTGGTGCGAGCCATGATACGGAGCGAGCGGGAATGGGAAGCCGTCACCTCCTTCTGCGAAGCAGTAATGCTCGCGAAAGAGGAGGCGGGGCGCGTGAGGGAGTGGCAGACACTGCGCCCTCACGTCCCTAGCCGCCGCAGGAGGAGACGCCCCGGGCGTCGGGAGTCGATAGCGGACTCCCGGCCACCGTAGGCGCGAGCTTGCGGGCGGCGAGCAATGGGTAGCTCGCTGCCCGGTAAGGACCAGGCTCGGGTCGACGGCGCGTAGTGTTCCACGCGCGCCTCAAAGAGATGTCAGCAGCAGTGAAGGGGTCTACTAGGACCTATGCCTGCCGGGGTCGCGTGATTGTTCGAAAGAGATACCGTGACCCTGGCACATGGGCAACTGATGGAACACGGGTGGGTGTTAGTCAGTAAAAGTCTGACACGCCCTCCCGCTCCGCCCAGAGCGGGAGAAGTCATTTGATGATTTCCCATCCTGAGAAAAAAAAAAAAAAAGACCTGCCTCATACATCAAGCAAAAATTGGTACACCGCACTGTTCGAAGTATACGTACGATGGGGAACACCCAAATACTCCGAAATATTTTATTCCGAATTTCGATATTCCGATTTTCAAAAGTCCGAATTTCATAATACCTAAGAATTATAATGTCTATTATTAAAAATCACGAAATTTATTTTACCGAAAGTCGTAAATGCGATTTGTTAGTTTTCCGACTTTCATACCTTCGAAGAATCAAATGCTCGAAGGGTTCTCGGTCCGAATAACGACATTCCGATTTTCAATACTCCGAATAAACTAAAAGTCAACATGTTGTGCTACAAAATTTTGTGACAGAAACGAATCGCTGCAAAACCGACTTTACGCAGTATTGTCTGCCCTACCCCTAGAGTGTAATTTAAACCCGCGTAGGCGCGGAGGGGTGGGGCGGCCCGCGAGCTGAGGAGCAGGTGGTTTGAAGGCCCGCAGCCGTGGTTGAGGCTGGCCGGCGCAGCCGGCCAACAAGCCGAAGCTGCGGTGGTGAGCGTTAAAGCCATCTGCGACGATTAGCACACGTGGAGCCGCCCAATCCCCGCAGCGCCGGAGCCGTGACAGAAACAATGCTTGCTGCATGCCTGTTTGCATGTTGCATGCCTATTTGCATGTTGCATGCCTGCTTGCATGTTGCATGCTTGCTTGCATGCTGCATGTCAACTTGCACGCTGCATGCCTGCTTGCAAGCTGCATGCTTGCTTGCATGTTTTTTAATTCTACCTCCTCATACTAAACATAATATACTGTAATATACTTCTCTCTGACGAGCAATTATGTGTTTATTTGTCTTGCTATTCAGTTTTACAAGGAGTTTTCATTTCGGAATTGTATTAATCGTTATTTTAATAATCGGAATTCGTATTTTTGATGTTTCGAATTATCAATAAGTCGGAATTTTTATTATTCGATCTATTGAAATGCGGTATTTTGAGAATAGTAATTATAAACGTTAGGAATATTGAAATTTAGGAATTATGAAAATAGGAGTAATGATAAGTCGGAGTTGTTATATTCGGAATTTTGAATCATTCGGAATTATGAAAATCGGTATTTTGAAATTCGTATTTGTGACTGTCGGAATAAAGTTTTTCGTATTTATGTAGTGTACCCCGTACGATGACTTCAATTCAATGCCAACTGCGTTGGGTTTTCTATCTGAAATTTCTCAGTGGCAGCTCGTAGTCTGGATTTGTCACCGATTGATAGCAAAAGGCTCACCCATGTAACATGGAGATCAAACATAACTCATCATCAAAACATAACCGCTGGCTATTCCTTCGAGGAATGTAGGCTTTATGTTCTGTTTTGTGTTGTTCTCTGACAGTTTTAGACCGATCTCTTGAATTTATTAGTTCCTCAAACACTCTTTTTGTTCCACTGCTGGGTGAGGACCTCCCTACTCTCTTTCTACCTCTCTGTCCAAAACTGCCAATGACCAGTCTCTATTATAGGAGTCCAGCTTGGCCCATTGATCACTGTGTCGTAAGTTTGACCCATTGATCGTCTGACATTTGGCTGTTGTGTCCAGCCTAATTCCATTTAACCGTGGCAACTTTCCAAATGACATCAGTTATTTTAGTAATGGGACGGTTTCTTGTATTCTTAAAACAGACTACAAATTTAATACCCAGAGTACTCAAAAAAGAAAGAAAATACTTTTATTTGCGGTAAACATGACGTAAAGAAAGACACACAAGAAAAAAAAAAAAGTTGGGGGAAACCGTGCGTACATCCAAGGAAAACGGTCATCGACCTGCTGAATTGTCGAACACCATCTTTGAGAACTATCACGGGAAGAATATACACGTCGAATTTAGCTTTACTAAATCCTATTCATAAACAGCAATACGTGGATTCACCCTGCTTAATTAATTATTATCTAAACGAGCTATTCGGTCACCATTAACCGTAACAATATAGGAGGTCAGCGCAGGTCACCATATCGATTGTTCTCCCAAATGACATGTTCCGTTTAATCATCGTCAATTAATCACAAATAATATTTGTATTGCCGCAGTTGCAGTGTTTGTTATTTTTGGGGGGGGGGGTTTACCATAATCGCCACGGTTGACCGTTGGGTTGGCGATTGCAGTATGGTTTTCAAATATGTGGAGAGGACGCCCAGGGGAAGAAATGGGGTGAGGCTATTCTTTGAGTCTGGCACCACATGGGGCCAAAAGGTTCTGGAGTGGAGATTGCGTACCGGAAGACGTAAAGTTGAAAGGTCTACCACTAGCTAGATCGATGATCTTGCAAAGGCTGCAGGAATCCGCTGGATGCAGGAAGCACAGAACCGGTCAAAGTGGCGGACCTTGGGGGAGTCATATGTCCAGCAGTGGACATCTTTCGGCGAATATACAGAGAAGGCAGGAGTTTTGACTAACACGCTTGCTTTAAGACCGGTTAGCGAGATCAGACCTATAAACCAACTACAAGTCCAGTTTTCTTCACCGAATTCAGTATTGTCTTACATAAAATTAGAAAGTACATAATATGCATTGGAATACTCACAATTGGTACATTTGAAACCACAACCTCGTGCATGCGAGGTAAGGCTTTAATCACTGGGCCATCTCAACATTTTCGTTAAACTTTTTAAGCAATGATGACATAGGATTACTAAAATAGACTAATTTATTTTAGATTAAATACAGTTTACTAACAGCGTACAGCGACTCAATGCAACCTCGTAAAAAAAAAATGAATTCATATATTTCGGACGACACATGATCCATATTGTATTATATTCGTTTTTTTTAATTTACTAGCTGTGCCTGTGTGGATGTCATAAGTTATCCCCGAGGATCCAACATTGGGGCAAATATTTTGTTACGCCTTATAATACCAACTATCTGCCCGTCAAAATCGGTCTACCCGTTGCGGAAATAAGCTGGATCAAACATTCAGACAAAACTGTTGAAAATTGTTTGTGTTTCAGGTCGGTCTATGCTTTTATACGCATTTATTAAAAAGCTGTTATTTTGACGTTACAAACAGACAATTTAAAAATTAACATATTATAGGCACAAGTTAAGAGACACGAAATAATATAACGCGCATGTCTATAAAAAAAAGTCCGTACGCAAAATACGCGCTCAGACGTGGAGTTGCGGAAACCAGCCCGTTCTACCTATGTCTATAAAAAAGGAGCAAGAATCACAGTGCGTCAATTTTTTTTCACTTCTCTACCTGTATTAAATGTGCCCAAAATGCTGGCAATATTGCCACCTTTTAAGGCGAAATTGATTAATTAGCCAAAATTAAGCTAGTTCTCTGGTCACGTGAAGAGTCGACCAACCGCTTTATTACATTACTAGCTTCTGCCCGCGACTTCGTTCGCGTCAAATTTTTGCTCCCCTGACCCTTCCCGTCGCATCGATTAGCCTGCTAGTTTTCGTCCATTTTTCGTTGCTGCTCGCTCCTTTTGAGTTATAGTGAGTCAACCTTAAAAGATAGACATATGCTCTCGCGGACTTTTTTTTAGAACTTTTTAAGAGGAACAATTCCGTCATACATTATTTTTGCGTTACTTTAACCGTTTACGCAGCGCACGCAACGGAAACTCTCAAAAGGAATAAATTTTCCTCGTTTTTGCAACATTTTTCATTACTGCTCCGCTCTTTTTAGTTGTAGCGTGATAAATAGCCTATAGCACCCAAACCAAAAATAATTTTTCAATTCGGATCAGTAGTTCCTGAAATGAACGCGTTCAATCAAACAAACAAACAAACAAACTCATCAGCTTTATAATATTATAATAGTATAGATTATTTCAATTAGACTATTTTCCAGGGCTGATTTCAATGTTATTTGCTCGTTCAAAAACATAGTACCCGAGTTACCTTAAATATATTTGTGAACATATTATTTTTTTTCCTTGAAATAAAACAGTAACTATAGAGAAAATAGACAAAAACAAGACTATTTGTAAACTTAAAATCCAAAAACAATTTAATTTTTCACTAGCCTGCCCGCGACTTCGTCCGCGTTAAATTTCTTGTTCCCCCGACCCTTCCCGTCGCGTCGAATCGCCTACCCGTGCGATTTTCCCCGTTTTTGCATCATTTTTCATTACTGCTCCGCTCCGCCTATAGCCTTTCTCGATAAATAGGCTACCCAACAAAAAATAACATTTCTATTCGGACCAGTAGTTCCTGAGATTAGCGCGTTCAATCAAACTAACAAATAAACAAACAAACTCTTCAGCATTATAATAGTATAGAAGTACAGATTATTCTTTCACCGAGTCAGAAAAAAGTCATAATATTAGTAACACGACTTAATGTAATTATAACAACGGGGGCAGAGTTTACGGATGCATGTGTGTGTATTCTTTCGCCATTTTCAAAGTCCCATCCAATCAGTTTCGTCGAAAATTTTCCCCAAACACGAACGTCTGATAACCACTCGTTAACAAATCGGTACTACCAAAGTAAATATTAATCTTAGATTGGAACAGACGTACAACATCAGTTATGTAGATTCATAGCCGCCATCAATTTTGGGCATGGTTTCGATGTTGTAACCACAGCGTAACAATTCTGCGCAGTATACCCAACGACCGGGTTGTGATATGACTTACATTGTAACAATCTTCCTTACAACACTTGGTGGTTGAACCTCTGTTTGATGTTCAAGGGTGCTTTTTGTCATTTTGATAGTTGAGTGGATAAATGTAATATATGAACTTGAATAGTTTATTTATTTATTTCAATTTTTCGCACACAAATTAGGTATAAAGGCGGACTTCATGCCTGAAGCATTCGCTACCATTCAACCAAAGGCGGTGAAGAGATGACAGGTGCTATTTGGAAAGGAATGATAAAAAAAAAACTATAAAATATGTAAAAATTAATTATAAATACTATTGGGAGAGAAGTAAAATCACAATTAAAAAAATAAAGATTTATAAACCTAAAAACAAATCACATGAGTTTACTAAAAATAATTAACACATTTGGCAATATTACAATCAGAGGAACAATATCATCACTACATCAACAATAAAATCAACGAGATTACCAAGATAGCAGATTACACCGAACAGCAGACGGGTAGCGCTTCCGCACGCAACCGGGTCCAAATGAGAAAGAGGGCGCGTCCTATCGCCTGCGGTAGTTTTATAACGTTTACCCCCTCCATGTTTCTGGGCCTGGTAGTAGTATCCAATAATACAATAAAAAATCTGAGCTCAAAATTTCGATTAGAAACCGAGAAAAAACAATACGGCTGACTAAAACGTGAAAAACGTGAAAATTTTCAAAATATCTTTTTTTTCATTTTTTCACAATGATACCGCAAAGGTATCAACTTTTTACTATGATCACAGGTGATCTTAGCACTCGAACATTAAGAGAATTTTTTTTTCAGAAAATTTCATCGACGCATTTTTTCAAAATGGCGGCAAGAATGAAAAATCTTAATCTATCATCGTTTTCTTAAGGACTATAAACTTTAGAAAAAAAATTAAGAAGAAAAATGTCTTTAACACAACACATAACATCACGCCTTGTTTCCCCGAAGGGTTAGGCATTCTGAAAGAGCATCAAATTTCGCGTAGGAATAGAGATATTGCATTATTTTTTTGGTCCGATAACATAATAAATAAACACGTTGAAAAGTTCGTAAAAATTCTGATCACCTCGGTGTTAATGGGTTAATCATAAAGATTGTATTAAAAACCTTAAATTTCCTCTACAGGACACGCTATCATCACCCGCCCGTCGAAGCAATTATTCTCTCCCAATGGATGCGGCCCTATCCAATCATTAGCAATTTTATTCCCATTGAAAAGTGTCGCGTCGAACGCTCCTGACAGATTTATTCCGACACCCGATGAGCTTAATTACAACGCTGCCAAATTTAGAGGCCGCCCGGACGAATAATAAACGAATAAAACGGTGTTTTCTTTCCTCGCAGTGTACATTTTTAACGGCTTTTTTTAAAAAGGGAATAGTGATGGCTTTTCATTTGTTTTTGTTATTAAAAGTCGTAACTAACCAATTTCAATATGGCGTTTGTTTGAATTCTGCAGAGTTGTATCAATTCTGCCAGGGTCGCGGATTTCTTTGTAAGAGTTACCGTGGCCTTAGTACAGGCAACTGAAAGAACACGGGTGGGTTTTAGTCAGTAAAAGTCTGACACGCCCTCCCACTGCACCCGCCCAAAGCAGGAGAAGTCATTTAATGATTTCCCACAAAAAATGAAATAAAAAGGATTGGAACAATTAAATGAACTTAGAGAGTTATGTATGCCCTTGTAAAGGCCGCAGCAATCTGTTGGTTGCGAGAAGCACAGAACCGGTCGAAGTGGCGGTGCTTTGGGGAGGCCTATGTCCAGCAGTGGACGTCTTTCGACTGAAATTATGATGATTATAGCGAGAGGGTTGTATTGCTGATTTTAATTCTGTAAATCCATATTTGTTACGATTGCAAATCATATTTTAATCAACATACAGCCTGATACTGACCTGAAAATTGCAAAAAAAGGGAAAATTCTTACTTCTAAGGAGTTCTATGCTTCGTGAGGTGCCGGATGTAAAGAATAGAATCATCCAATTTCTTCTCGTGGGTGTCATAAGATGCGACTAAGGGACTTACTAGAGAATCGGCAGCAGCGTTCTCTATGCCAAGCGTGGTGATTATGGAAAACTCGCCCAAATTGGAGGAAGCCTATGTCCAGCAGTGGATATCTTTTTTTTTTTGGGTGGGATATCATCAAGTGACGTGTCCCGCTCTAGGGTGGAGCGGAAGGGCGTGTCAGACTTTTACTGACTAAAACCCACCCGTGTTCCTTCAGTTGCCCATGTGCCAGCGCCACGGTATCTCATTCGAACAAATCTCGTGACCTTGGCAGGCAGTGGATGGTGTATGGTGGTCGTACTGCTGAAATGATTATGATGATGAAAGAGTTCTATGTCCTATGTTAGTGGGTTTGGTTTCCGCACTTGGTGCTTCAATTAGAACATTTTGCGTGGCTTATGGCGCCCGTCAGTGGTTATTCCAACCAGCCAGAGAGGTTTCTCTACAGAAGTTAACTATAAATCGTGGTTTGTTGAGAACGTCAGTGTAAGATCTGGGAGCTCCGAGGGTTTCTGTCCTAATCTGGGTGACGCCTATGCATTCGAAAAGAACATGCGCAACGGTTTTGTCAGCCACCATGCAAGTCAAAACTGATAAGGAGTCAACAGATCTCTTGTTGTTTGGCTGCTCAAAATTTACTTGCCTTTTCTAACTCTAAGCATACTGCTTTTCTCCCTTAGTTTAGAAGTGCCTATCAATATTGATGTATGTATGTATAAACGTTGACATGACTTGGAAGTGTGCCAACTTCTAAAGTGTTGTAGCAAAGCTAACGCAGTATATGCATAGGCTTACATTTGCCTTTGCCTTTATAGGCAACTAGCTTCTGCCCGCGGTTTCGCCCGCGTGGATGTCAAAAAATTCACCATTTCAAACCCCCATTTAACCCTCTTAGGGATAGAATAAAAAAAAACCCTTTCTTAGTGGATATCAACTCTTCACAAAAAATACACTCTCCAAATTTCATGTCTCTAGGACCAGCGGTTTAGACTGTGCGTTGATATATCAGCCAGTCAGTCAGTCAGTCACTCAGGACTTTGAATTTTATATACAACATTAGTTTTTGTTTATGCAAAACCCGAAACACGGGTCTAGTATTTTTATGTAAAGAATCTATGAAAAAAATTTCAAAACTGTATCATTAATAATCACAAAGTTATAAGCTTGTTACGGTACCTGATTGTCCTCGCAAAAACATATGCAGCCTACCGGAGGGCACCACGCCAGCCGCGCGCGCGGCTCTCACTCTCACTCATTGATAATAATTTGCCACAGTGATTGTTTATGTATTAGTTGGTGATAAACATTTTCCATCACGCTTGCAGGCTTTGGACTGTCGTAATGGTCAAGTGTAGGTAGATATTATTATGTAATTTATTCGTAAATGCAGTAGTAAGTGGTAAAATGTAATCAATGCCATTTGTTGCACCTTATGTCAACAACTTAAAGTTCAAAATGGATGAAAATTGTTAAACATCGCATTACTGAACCACAGCAGGCTGTAAACAAATAATAAATTTGTACCCTTGACTATTTTTGCGTGTTTAAAAATGTTAATCATCACTATCTACAATAATTGGCGTAATCACTATTCACTCAAACAAACTGAAGCAACTGTTAAAAAAGGGCCCGTCTTTCTCATAAGCACTGACGCACTGCCACACCACCACAAACAGCGAGTAAACGGACGTTTGAGTACGAGAGAGACATGATAATTTTAAAATCTAAACAAAACACTTTAGCCAGGGCTCACGGCGGTCGCGCGCTCGCGATACGTATGCATCGATCGATGGCATTCGGGCGACTGAGGAGCGCCGTCGCCGCCCCGCAGCAGTGCGTACACGCCGCCTAGCCGCGCTATGACCTGTCGTGAACTCATGACCCGTGTGCAAACAGATGATTGCGGATACTAACTTTTAAGCGTAATTAAATATTTTTGGGACAAAATATAACATGGTGTAAAAATTATTGGAATCGATTCAGTTACTGATTCTGAACAAACTATATTCAGGTTTCGCATATACTAAAAATAATGTTGTATATACATAGTTAATCGCAGCAGCTGTCAAGTAAATAAGAAAATGTGTACAGTAATTTTGTGGTCGATTTTTTAACACGCTTTTGTTGGATCATTCGAATCCCTATAAAATGGTTGACCTGGATGGGGCTGATAGAGGTATGCGGGTTACCCTACGATGTTTCTCTTCACTGTTTGAGAATAGGAGTGATAAAACTTTTTAACAAAAAAATAAACCACCGAAAAAACTGAAAAGCAAAAAATAACAAACCTTAAAATTATGAGTCGGCGCTTTGACTGATCTTTGTTCATTGATTTTTCAGCGCCGACTCAAAATTTTAAGGTTTATTATTTTTTGCTTATCAGTTTTTTCGGCGGTTTATTTTTTTGTTAAAAAGTTTTTATTTTATACTTTTTTTGTGGCTTGCATGTACTAATAATACTTGGCAAGGTATACCCCATCCAATGAAAAAAGAACTATCAAAATCGGACTACTCTGTATAAAGTTATGCGTGGTTATACATTACAATCAGTGAGTGAACAATCAATCATCCCCTGTTTTCCGACACTTAGGGTTCGATTTTGTTTTCCAAATTTATATGGGACCACCTTGGGAGTATACCCTTTCCAATGAAAAAAGAACTGTCACAATCGGACTACCATGTACAAAGCTATGCGTGGTCATACATAAAAATAAAAAAAATAAAAATATATACGCGTCGAATTGATAACCTCCTCCTTTTTTTTCGTCGGTTAAAAATTAAATACTCGAAGTAAAATGCCTGCCTGAGTTTGAACTCACGATTTACAACTTGTTAGTCGGGATCGATACCACTGAGCCTCCCGTGCTTTTTTTTTTCAGCATGGGAAATCATCAAATGACTTCTCCCGCTCTGGGCGGAGCGAGAGGGCGTGTCAGACTTTTACTGACTAAAACCCACCCGTGTTCCATCAGTTGCCCATGTGCCAGGGTCACGGTATCTCTTTCGAACAATCACGCGACCCCGGCAGGAGCCTCCCGTGCTCCTGGCAATATCTAAACTATGTATAAATTGTGAAATTATTCAATAATTTCTATAACGATAAGTAAATAGTTTAAGACCCTTTTAGACGTCAATATTAGCAACATTAGATGGCAAACGTATCTAATCCCTAAAGAGAACTACCGAAACAAACTAAGAGGTCATGGTCTCTTTTAATGTGTGTCTTCTAAAACCAGCAATGCATCAGAAACTATGTCGATACCCAACTGTAAGTGGTTAGTATTGCGTAAGTTAGCTACAATCTATACTTCTTCACTTAATATACCTAATTACCTACTTACATATACTTATCCATACTTTTAGTTTAATATAATAAATAAATAAATATCTTAGGACAACCAACACAACGTTATCTGATCCCTAACTAGGCAGAGCCTGTACTATGGCAACCAGACAACTGATAAACATACTTATATATTTCTAAATACATACATACTATAGATAAATAACACCCAGACACAGAACAAATGATCGTGCTCACCACACAAAGATTTGTCCTGTGTGGAAATCGAACCCACGACCTCAGTCTTAGGAGTCAAGGTCACTAACCACTAGACTAACAGGCCAGTCTAATAAATGCAAAAGTAACTGATTTTGATGAAATTTAGTGCGAGGTAAATTTGAACCCCAAGAGAGAACATAGGCTAATTTTTATTCCACGACTTCGTCAGCGTCTACGATAACCGACATTTACGCGGACGTAGTTTCTGGCAAAATTTAGCACTATGGAAATAAGCCACTTACCAATAAACTGACCACTATTGTTCGCCAACAATCAATCAATATGCCAAGCCTTTTCGCAACTATGTCGAAGTTGGGTAACAGTCTAACCAGATACAGCTAAACACCAGTATTTTACATGGAGCGACTGCCGATCTATCCCTTGGCAGAACTGGTTGTCAGTATTTTGGGTTTTTAACTACCTGTAAAGACTGCCAAAAACATATGAACGACAACCAGGACCAACAGCCTGACCTCCTTTCCGAGACTTGAAATGTGGTGGATGGTCATTCATCAAAGAACTGACCATAGTAACCTTCAGTAGACCCTTGGGGCTACTATTATTTGGCTACGGTAACCTTTGTTCACGGACCTATACCTAAAATAAAAAAAGATTTCTCCAGAACCGAAAAGGTAGAAAGTCGTGAAAATACAACGGTGTGAAATGGCGAAAAAAATCTTATCAGCATACTTTGTTCGTGACGTGTTACAGATGTGCCCGTATACTTAAGTACCAGTTTAATGTGTGGGGAAGATGTTTTGTCGATAAAAAATTTAGGTTACACGCGTTTTGGTGTGTTATTTTGGGGTTTAGCACTTTTTATTATATGATATATTTAGATATTGTTGTTATAGAAATTTAAAATTTTATTCATGGGTACTTTTTGTAACGGAACTTAATTCGCTTAATAAAGGCCTTTAAAAGTCATGAATAGATTACGGGAACCGATTACTTTTCCGAATTTTTTTTGTTCGAATTTCATTTTACCGAAAACTATTGGCTGACGTCTTTTTTGCAATATGCATCATTTGACATATTTTTAAATCATCGAAGTATCATGTGTCATAAGTATTATTTTACCGAATTATGTTTCGCCGATTTACGAAATAACTTTTTGGTATTGGCCGAAGCCTCTTTTGAACTTTTTTCATTTGCCAAATGATTTGTTTGCCATATTTTCACCACAGTAAAACAAAATTTTAGGGAATATTATTTGGTTACAAATATATAGCCGGTTACTTGGTAGCGTTTTCAATATTAAATTAAATATATGTAGAGTCATAAAAAGTCAATATATTGTGCTACAAAATTTAGTGAGAAACGAATCGCTGTAAAACCGACTTTACGTAGTCTTGTCTGCCCTACCCCTAGAGTGTAATTTAAGACCGCGCAGGCGCGGAGGGGTAGGGCGGCCCGCATTAAAACCATCACCGTGGTGAGCATTAAAACCATCTGCGACGATAAGCTCGCGTGGGGCCGCCCAAACCCCGCAGCGCCGGAGCCGTGACAGAAACAATGCTTGCTGCATGTTGCATGCCTGCTTGCATGTTGCATGCTTGTTTGCACGCTGCATGCTTGCTTGCATACTGCATGCTTGCTTGCTACTTGCCTGCTGCATGCCTGCTTGCACGCTGCATGCATGGTTGCATGTTGCATGCTTGTAGCAAGCAGCATTGTTTGCATGCTTCTTACTGGGACCCTTTAAAAACACTTTTGTTCATAATAAACTGTTTTATTAAGTGCCATTACATTTAAATAAATAATTAAATAAACCAAAGAGTAGGTTAATCTTAACATAGGTATAATGAATGTCTGGAAACATAATACTTCGAACAAATGTTATTTCGGCTAAGTGTAACTTCGGTAAAGAGTTTATCGACCAAATGAAACGTGGGAGTAACGAAAAAAGTAGAATTGATAATAGGTTAACTGATACAGTGGCAGACGTGACTTCGATGAAGTAAAAAAAAACGAAACGATAATAGTTGAAAAGTTTTAGGAGAAATGAAATTCGGTCAAATATTTTTCGAACTTATGATAGGTAACCACAGATTACAACTCAGGTTGTAACATAAAAAGTTTTAATAAATACATAAATGGTACTGCCGGTGACTTGCCAGCCACTTTGGGAAGGCCATATTGACTGCGCGATGATAAAGGTAAGATTATATTTATGTTAAGTGTCAAGTTAAAATTACTAACACCACAAGCATTAACTTCTTCTTCTTTTTCACCATCTTTGTTCAACTCATGTTGACGATTCCAGAGCACTCCGGATTATACAAAATTTCTTTCACCAAAGTCAAGTCGGGATGTGTAAGATTTGTAGACTACTAGCGTTCGCCAGCGGCTTCGCCCGCGTATTATACATGTAAACCTCACATTTGAATCATTGTCCATTAATGAAAACTGTATTAAAATCCGTTGCGTAATTTTAAGATCTAAGCGTACAGACGCAGGAAGCGAGTTTGTTTTATAGACTACTAGCTTTTGTCCGCGGCTTCGCCCGCGTGGAGGTCGGAAATTATCACGCGGGAATATACTACCGGGATAAAAAATAGCCTATGTCCTTTCTTAGTCTCTAAACTATCTGTATACCAAATTTCATTTAAATCGATCCAGTAGTTTTAGCAGGAAAGCGAGACAGACAGACAGACAATATTACTTTTGCTTTTATAATATTATATATAGTATGAAAGTATGGATGTAGATAATTGCGTTAGGAAAATAGTGACTCATCGTTGTCACTCAGCTTAGCCCCTTGACCAGTAAGATCATAGTAAATTAGAACGTACTGTCTGAAGGGATTACTTCAACAGGACATCACTGCTTTCTGATTTACTATGGTCTGATTGGCCAAGGAGCGTAACTAAGTTTCGTGACTATAATGAGTCACTATTTTTTTAACGTGAATAGACTATATATATAGTACACGTTAAACGTGGGCTCTTTACTGTGCTTTCAAGATGTAGTTACTATTACTCGGGTAATCTGGAATTCTTTAAGCAGACTTTGGACCCCAGTTCCCCGCAGTAAGGAAAACTTATTCAGGTAAAGCATCATAGACTATTCCGCCTGTTTTTTTTTGGTTGGAAATTCATCAAATGACGTCTTCCGCTCTGGACGGAGCGCAAGGGTATGTCACACATTTACTAACTAAAACCCACCCGTGTTCCTTCAGTTGCCTGAGCCAGGTCCACTATAACTCTTTCTAACAAATCCGCAACCCTGGAAGGAGACTATTCCGCCTTGGAGTGTAATTATTATGGTACTATTCCACAAACGATGGAAACTTAATGTCATCTCCTGCGGGTTCTGTCATCTGCACGTTACAGGAGCTGATGGACGCTAGTGATGTCGAGGCCGAGTCCATTTAGATTTTCATCGTCACACCAAGAAGACAAAACATTTGAAGTTTATTTGGCACTCGCAAAACTGTATACGATAAAAAACGTACAGTTCTTGTGAAAGACACTATCGCCACACAGGTTTAAGTGGCAAAAACGCCGTTCTACAAAACTGATATTTTTCAAAAACTCAATGTCTCATTTGTAATTTTCGGTCATATTTACCTATCGATATTCATTTTGCGGCCGAGTAATGTTCTATCGTACATTTTATCGACACTTTCCCGTCCCTAAAGCCGGTAACCCACCTGTCACGCCCGTATCGTTTACATTACGCCGACTTTGTTTCCCGCAAAATGGGGATTAATCTTTCAAGATACTGATAATAACCAAGGGTTGGAAAGGGAAATTTAGCGTCTATTGTTATTTGCATAGGATGAGATTTCCTTTAAAATACTGATGGATTTTTAAATTTATAATATCCTATCATGTTATCAATTTTCATGGTTATTGTTTGTGTATCGTTTTATAACTTAATTTTATAATTAACTAGCTTCTGCCCGCGACTTCGTCCGCGTCAAAGTTTTGCTTCCCTGAACCTTCCCGTCACATCGAATTGCCTGCCAATTATCGTCCACTTATCGTTGCTGCTCCGCTCCTTTTAATTGTAACGTGATGTTATATACCATATAGCCTTTCTCAATAAATAGACTACCCAACACAAAAAGATTTTTTCTTTTCGGACCAGTAGTTCCTGAGATTAGCGCGTTCAATCAAACAAACAAACAAACAAACTCTCCAGCTTTATATATAATATTCAAATTCAAAAGTATCCTATGTCCGTCTCCTGGTTCTAAGCTTCCTCCCCACCAATTTTCAGCCAAATCGGTTCAGCCGTTCTTGAGTTATAAATAGTGTAACTAACACGACTTTCTTTTACATATATAGATATGTATATTATCTTTACATAGTATAAAAGTAGAAGTCGAATTTTGTGTTTCTAGACTACGCAACGAATTGTAGTACAGTTTACTGTTTGTGTAACTTTTATAACTCAATTCAGTTATTTATTTTAAAGAGTGTAATCTACCACGCGGGCCCAATGCGGGTTGGTAGATGTCACATGTCTTCGAATTTTTGGTTCTAGGACATGCCGGTTGTCCCACGGTGTTTTCGTTCACCGTTTTGAGAGCAGTGGTGATGAAATTGTTTGCACAAAGTAAACCGCCTGCCAGGGTTCAAATCCACGACCTACTACTCGTAACTCGGAGCTGATACTACTGGGACCCACTACCCTCAGACTGCTGCTCTGTCTTTCAACTGGAAGCCCATCCAAAAAGATATAAAACAAGTTTAGCCAGATGATGTAGGTAGGAAAGCAATCTTCTAAAGAAAGATCCTTTCAGGGTTTTTCGGGGATTAAATGGCGGTGATCAATAATCCTTTAAACCTACATATATGCCTAATGAGTTAAGTAACAACCAATCCATCATATTTGTGGGGCGTCGGCTGCAAAATTAGAGTTTTGCTCACATAATGGTTAAGGGGGAGCGCTTTCTAAAGTTTTGATATTTAGGGTAGAATGTTAAGTATGTTGTGATGTGTTTGACCTTGTTGTAATGGTACGTATTTATTTTTATTTTATTTATTTGGGAAAACAAACAGTTACACATTACAATATTATACAAAAAATTATCTTAACAGTGAGTAAATGTGTAACCCACAACATTTTCCACATATTATAAAAACAAATTATAAAATTAATGCGACGTGCGCTTACAGTTTAAAGGTACAAAAAAAAACACATTAAGTGTTACTGATAAAATTAAACTTAAACTAAACAGGCATGCAATAAAAAAAAATATAAAAAAGAAAAATAAGAAATTATAAAAAAATACAGTTTCAACGTTACATACTAGGAAGTAATATTCAAAATTGTTTCCTGAACAAGGTCTCTAAATTGACCAGTTGCTAGAGCAAAGATGTCAATATTCTGGAAGAGATTGTTATATTGACCAGTGATGCGACGTAGGGGTGCTCGTAAGCCTGCATTCGTACGACTAGATGATACGGCAAAAGGAGGTCGTGCGCGTACCCCACGGCTTATGGTTGTTCTAGGTACAACGTAGCTTATCTTATTGGTAATATCCATACAATCATATGAGCTATTACATACATCAAATAAAAACATTGTCTCCAAAATAGTACGTCTTGCTTTGAGGCTGTGTAGCGCATACTTATTCAGAAGATCGAGATAAGAAGCATAAGTACGAAAACAACGGAAATGCATGGCTTTCAAAAACTTACTCTGAACCTTTTCTATTGCGTCTGAGTATTTACTATAGAAGGGATTCCATACCGCCACAGCATACTCTAACTGGGACCTTATTAGCGATTTGTAGAGATGCAAGTATGTATATGGGCGAACGAATTCTGTGGCTGATCTCATCACAAAACCGTACATACGAAAAGCATTATTTATAATTTTATCAATATGAACGTCAAGGTGTAGTTTATCATCCAAAAGAACACCGAGATCGCGTACTAGTATATTCCTAACTAAAATGACATTATTTAAAGAGTAGGGATGCTTGATAACATTTTTATTTTTAGTAAAACTAATACAGCTACATTTAGAGACGCTAAGTTGTAGTTTATTAGCTGAGCAGTACGCAGAGAACCTGTCTAGGTCATCTTGCAATAGTAGACAATCTTCCAACTTTTTAACAGGTCTAAAGATTTTCAGGTCGTCTGCGTATAGCAGTAATTTTGAATTATGAAAACATTTATTGATGTCATTTATAAATATAATGAATAAAAGAGGTCCTAAAATCGAGCCCTGGGGCACTCCAGAAGTAACATTAAGGGTGCTAGAACTAAAACCATGCATCACAACCCTCTGAGTTCTATTGGAAACGTAAGATGAGAACCATCTCAGAAGATCTCCACGTATACCATTGAAAGCAATCTTGTTCAATAGAAGTTGGTGGTCAACCTTGTCAAAGGCTTTCCGGAAATCAGTGTATATAGTGTCAACTTGAACACGAGAGTCCATGTTGTTGAATAAATAGTCTACAAAGGTTATCAGGTTGGTTGTAGTTGACCTTCTTTTGACGAATCCATGTTGTTGTTGAATGATAGTATTGTGCAGTACTGGGTATACTTTATCATGGACTAGTCTCTCGAAAACCTTTGACAAAGCTGACAGTATTGATATAGGACGATAGTTCACGACATCGTCCTTAGGTCCAGACTTGTAAATAGGGGTTATATTTGCGAGTTTCCATGCTTGAGGAAAGCAACCTTGAGAGACAGATTGGTTAAATATAATATGAAGAGGTGCACACAAATTAATAGCTGTCTCTCTTATGAAGTTTGCTGGTAAACCATCCGGTCCTGGCCCTTTAGAAGGGTCCAGTGCTTTCAGCGCAAGAAGTACTTCATCCATTGTAAATCGTATGTCATTTAACAGAGTGCAGCTACCAGAGCAGTTGTCATACGTGGATGGAATATTAGCAGAAGTGGATGGTTCAAAAACCGAATTAAAAAAGTCGGAAAAAAGATTACAAATGTTTTCTGGGTTGCTAGTTGACTGGTTGTAAAACGTCATAGTAGATGGAATGCCAGTGGATTTTTTTCTATTAGAAATGAACGTCCAGAAATGCTTCACATTGCTCCGGATACCATCTTCAACAGAATTGATGTATTTCTTATAGCAGTTGTTACATTCATCGTGGAATCTAGATCGGTAAATCGCGAACTGCTCATAATCCGCAACATTGTGATACATTTTCCATTTAATCCAGGCCCTAGCTTTATTTTTATAAATGTGTATAAGAGGTTTTGAGAACCACACGGGGAACTTAGAGGATCTGCAAGTAGTCAATGGTACATGTTTCTTAATAATACCGAAAATAATGTTATAGAAAGTGTCGAGAGACTCGTCAACCGATGGGTAATTTAAGGCGTCTTTCCAATTTATTTTCTTTAGGTCGTCATTAATTTCGTCGTAACTTGCCTTAAAGTAATTATATTTTTTTATCGTATTGCGTACCATTGAACTATAATGTAAACGTAGCGAAATTAATACACAGAACGGGGGGTGGTGGTTGTCAAGCTGTAATAAATAATTTGTTGGAGTAGAAATTGTGCAATCATCATTACTTATGGCCAGGTCTAATATTCTCCCGTTCTGATTTTTTATGTTATTAAATTGATGGGCGTTTAGGTAGGACATAAACACACTCAAATTATTACACGTGGGTGAGTTACCTCTACAGATCTGTGCGGAAACTGAAGTACTGTCAGTGCTAGCAACCCAGTCGACATCCGGCAAGTTATAGTCTCCTAACAAATAAAACTTTTCGATATTAATATCTTCAAGAAGTGTCTGCAACGTGTCAAAATATTCAAGATATACACAGTCAGGTGTTTTTGGCGGTATATACCTATACTGCCGCAACCATCTGAGACTTACCTCTGGTTGAGCTCGGGAACTGTACAAGAATTTGTTCAATGTTTGTGTGCATGGATGAACGCGGAATTATACTTACTGAACGCAACTCCCTCAGTATGGCTACGAGAACACCACCTCCATCTTTTTTATTAGTGGCAGTGCGATCGCGATCGCATCGATACACGTCATATCGTTCATCAATGAACTCTTTGTTAAATATCTCGGGCGTTAACCAGGTCTCAGTCAGAATTATGATGTCGTAACAGTTGGCCAAGATATTCATATAAAGAATGTGTAATTTCGTGCGAATCCCTCTACAATTTTGGTAATACATAATTAAGTTATTAGTCATTGTAGAAGGTATTTCTACAGGAAATAGTAATACATGCATTATCCGTTATTATCGTAATCGCCAGCAACAGGCTAGCAAAAAAACAAAAATCTAAAAAATAAATCAAATAGATCGTCCATAATAAGCAACACACAAGACAGTACATACAATGTTTGATTAAAACAATAAATACGAATATCGCATTTACATGTTCGCCTAATAGAAAACTCATAGCAAGCGTTGGCACAAAATGGTTCATATACTCAATAATAACACAGGAAAAGCAGTATTTCATGACAGTAAATTCTGTCTTATAAAGGAAGCAATATTTATCGAAACTCGTATAGCGGGAATTAATTACAATGTTACATGCAAATCTTAAAAGTTGTTCAGATCCATTACCGTTAAACAGGCTATTGAGCGACGCTGGCGACACCCTGGTTGTCAATCGGTGCTGCAAAACCAGGCTTGATTTTTGTAATGTCATGCGACGTTCGAATAGCAAAAGCCCGTGCCCCTTCTTTTTCACGAGCAAGAATGATCCCGTGCTTAACCCAAAGAAACTTATAACTATACTTCTTGGCAGCATCTCGACACTCACGAAATAATTGCTTGTTCTTTAATGTCAGGTGCTCATGCATGTATATTGGCAGCGATGTTCCTGAAATGCCAAGTTGTTCAGACGTAAGTCCCTTACATAATCGATGGGCGCTTAGAACATTGTCCCGCAATATACGTGAGGCCAATTTCACTATTATATTTTTTGGCCGGTTGCTTTGCTGATGTGCTTGTGGAACACGGTGTATAGAAATAACTTCGTTTTGTGGAACATTGCATTTTATTGCGGACCCAATATTTTGCATCAGAGATAGAAGGTTTTCGTTGCGCTTCTCTGGAACGTTGCATATCTCTATATTACAACTCCGAGCATTTTGCTCTAGATTGTCAATCTTTGCCACAAGCTCAGCAACTACAGGCTTTAAATCAACGGTATCTTGAATACGCTTGTCCAGGTTGTCAACTTTCTTAACGAGATCTGTGTGCTCATCAGAAACAAAGTTAACCGTGTCTTTGAGAGAATCGATGCGTTCCGACATACCTTCGTACTTCACATCCAAATCTGCGATTCGGTGTCGGAAAAGTAATTGCTCTGATCGAAGAGAGTTAATATCGCTTCTGATATCTGACGTAACTTGAGTAAGTGAAGCAAGTTCAGTTTTTATGGATTCTACATTATCTGATATTTTATTCATACTTGTTTCCATGTCTCGTCGCCACTCATTAAGCGTATTCTTAAACTCTGTGGACAGGTCTTTAATAGCGTGCGTCCAATCCGAATCTGGTTGTTCTGAATCTGGTTGTTTGCGCTTGCGCCCTGACGCGTTTGGTTCGCCTCCATGCTCGCCGCTCATTCCCGAACCAGATGCCAAATCGGTTTCGGAATGAAATTTTTTCTTGTCCGGTGAGTGAAACATTATTCGGTTAGTATTAGCAATCTTTGTTCAAATAATGTTAAATTGTAACAGAAAAAGAATTGCGCTTGGCGAGATCCGAACCGGCGACTCTCCGAGTGGCCGCGGTGTTACAAAAAACTGCGGTGATTCCACTCGACCACAGTAACTTACAAGAATGTGTCAAAATTTTGAACCAGTATTTAAAAATTTAAAGTGTCAATGACTTGCAATATGTTCATTACTAATGAGCTTCTTTGTTCGCACAATCACTAAGGTCACCTTGAACACTTATTAACGTTGTAGTTTTAAACTGTTTATGGATATTACTGATATTAAACTGAGTGTTTTTGCAAATAATTGTGCAAATTAGGAATACACTAGAGTCACTGTATATTTATCAACAAAGATTTGCCGAATTCTGCAGAGAATTGCCACTTATTCAATATTAGTATACGGAGTAACATAAAGTCACTGAGTCACGTATTAATAACGGAGCATGTGGACCTTATTTGTGAAGTTTTAAATCACCCAAGAATGGGGAATAAAATACGTTTTTCAGTAACAGTACTGAAAATCTAGTTTCACAGTGTTTTCCATAATGTGTTGTGAGCATGTTTGCAATATATAAGGTGGCAGGGTTATAGATGCGTAAATTCCATGGATTCAAACGATTATTGATGTCTAAAACTGATTATTCGCAATAACTTCACGATAAAAATATAAGAAACAACGATTTCATTTTCGAATTCTCGTACTGAATCCAATGGAAAAGGTGTCACATCGATGTCTCTGCATTTTATTCTTAAAATTCTTATTCCAATGTGTATAACAGTATTTTTATAAGCTGAAAAAATACATGAAGATATGTTAGTATCTATTAACCACAATATGTTAAAACATACCTACTATTAAATGTTCAGTCACACACAACACTCATGTTTGTTTACAAAAATAAGATAAAGCTGTTGTTTAAAATAATGAAGACATCACAAAATAAGTCCTAAAACCAAACCCAATTTTGCGCGACCAGGTCTAAAAGATCATACCACTGTATTAAAATAAATCAACGCAGTATCACAGATAGATAACTCCAATAGGTATACTCTAAAAGTACCAAGTGGCTATATATAGAAGGTCGACTCCATACAACGATTGAAAACAGGCGCACACATATTTGTAGAAGCATACGTACAATGACCTCAAACAAATCATAGTCGCGAGTGCGGTTGCACTCTTTTTATGTGAAGCGTATCTATTCGTATGTGTGTTTTCGCTCATTGTATGGAGCCAACCTTCTGTATCTATCGACTCTGTCCTAACTCAGTTATGTCTAAATGGCTAATTACTTTACTTTTTATCTGACACCCATAAATTGTCCAAATAAATTCGTTTTACGTGATGAAATTTTCAGAGAATAGATTTCGGTATTGAATACGAAATCGTTATCAGGTTAATTAGGTGTGTAGGTATTATTTATTATGAAATAGCGATGTTTTGCTTTTGTTCTGTTGATGTTTACGAGTCTCTCGCTCTCTCTCTCTTTTTATCTCTCTTAGGTCTTGCTTTTAAAACCTGGCGTATTTAACTTTTTATTTTATTTTATCTTAGTATTTATCTTTTTAGCGTACGTCCTAATGAAAAACAGAACCCTTGTAGGGGAACTAGTGTGTCGGTTTGTCCATCTTAATATTCTATCTCAATATCCTTTATATTCAAAATCATATATGTGATATATGATTTTGAATATAAAGGATATTCAAAATATTTTTTTCTACGTTACAGTTCCATCTTTCTATTAGAGAAATTCATTAGTGTTTCATCTTAATCAGTCCAGTAGATTCAGAGCAAATTGGCTGTGGCAGACGGATAAACAAACAGTCAAAAATAAAGAGATACACGAGTGATCCTATAAGGGTTACGAGTTTTCACAAGGTCAAACAGAACTCTAATAAAAACGACATACGTATAAAAAAGTAGACAAAAACACCTAAACTACGTAACAAGTACCTATTCTATAATCATTAAAACTGCAGAAGTGCACTGCACTTACGACCTGATTATCGCCTTAATTGTATAAAACCCACCACATACGCAACTTTCTCAGCAGAAAAGCCAAGCAAAACTAAACTACTCGGAAACGAACGCGAGAAACACTTAAAAAACTCCAAGAAAATAACTGAATGAACTAACCTCAGTTGGAAACGAGCAGAATTAAATCCTTTTCTCTACACGAGGTGCATTCTCAAGGATTTCTAAATAGAACGAACGTAATCCCAAAAAGAGAACCGTAACCATTCAAAATGAACCGTTTAGATTTTTTGTAAAATTGAATGAATGAAACTGTGCTGATTAATTTAACTCCTTTAAGTTAAAATTAAATGCTGCGGTACGTAGTTCTTGAGTGTTGTAGAAAAGGTAAGAAAATCAGATTTTAAGTTGTTTAAGGCATCTTCTTAGTTAAGTTAGGATATAATTTTCTTCTTTTAATTAGTTTAAATCTTAAGTTTCTCATATTATTCTAATACATTTTATTTCTTTCGTATTCGATCCTGGTTTACAGAATACGAAATGGGGTGATCCGACAGAGAAACACAATTGTTGACATAACTCACAAAGCGAGCTAAAGAGACAATAAAAAATAAGTTTAATTCAGATAAGCAAATATACATACGGTTTAGTAAACAAAAACTTATTACCTGTCTCTTTGGAAACAGGGCTGTTGTTCTTAAAAAAAATTCGAACAACATCACCTAATAAAGGAGACCCGCACCTCCCCTCTACGGTCTTCAGGATTGAGTTAGAGTTGTACCGCACTCTGCAGAGCAAAGAGGTAGGTTTCCGTCTGACGATGGCGTGAAAGCCATCGACGTGTTCTTGTGCAAACATCTCTGATGCACTGCGGAAACGGGGCAGCCCTATCATCATCCGATATATGCCGGCCATATTAGTCAAAGAACCGATGACTGTTGGGGTAGACGTCATTTTGAGTGGAGAATGCGAATCGGCTAACGTAACCTTGCACGCCCTCATGAGGATTTTTGCAGGGTAGCTGGTAGCAGCTGGATGAGAGTTGTCGAGAATCGAGCTGAATGACTTGCAATAAAGAGGCTTATTTCCAGCAGTGGACTGCTGGAAGCCAATGATGATAGTATCAAAAACCACAATTTCGTACTACAAAATCATATTTTACTTTAATATATTCGCCATTTTCAAACCTCAAAAGTCTAACCCTTAACAGCTCACGTGCACGCTTCATTACCCGTATCCGTTCGCGTTCAAAACAACGGACATTATGTTATTAACTTTTTGAATTAACTTTTTGCTTAAATTAACTGTGTACAAAGCGTTCGGGTTTTTTTGTACCCGCATCTAAGTTTTACGGGTTAACTTTTGTTAGCATTTTTTATTTAATGTCGTTATTTTTGTTTTCATTTTTTGTGGCCAGGATTAAAGAGTTTAAAGTTGGAGTTTGCTTTGGGTATAATGTAGCTAAAATATGGGTTAAGTTTGCTTCTATTAATTATTATCACGTATGACCGTAAATGTTGAGGAGAAAATGTTTTATTTTTAAATCCTTTTTTTCTTCCTATTGTGGTATAGTAATTTTTTTCTGCTGTCATAGTTTCAAATATAATTAATTTGTAAAAAATATTGCTAAGCATTTAAAAAGAGCAATGGTGGAGTTCCTTGCCTTGCAACCTTTTAGGAACAACTCTAGACTACAATCAATTCTATGTTATTTTAAACTAGCTGCTGCCTGCAGCTTCGCCCGCGTGGATATTGGAAATTGTCCCACGGGAACGTGCTCCCGGAATAAAAAGTTCCGTCAAAATCAATCCAGCTGTTTCAGAATTTCACCAGGACAAACAGACAGACACACAAAAATTTTAAAATTGTTTTTTTTTTTGTTAATTGTTTTTTTTCATAGGCATTTAGTGAAAAGCTGTTACTTTGAAATTGCAAACTGACGCTTAAATTTTATTTATTTGTATGGATAGATTTTGACCTTCAAATGGGTTTTATGTGTCCGTTTGAAATCAATTTATTTGACTTTAGAAGTGGACGTGGCGATGACTGCTACAATAAAAGGTCACAAGAGAAATTGCTGGCATTATAAATGACAGACGGATTACCCTTAAATTGACAGAGTGTAGCCGGCTGGACATTAATAAAAAATAAATTCGTAAGCGAATATACTGATTATACCATTTTTTTTTATTCTGCTAATTCCGCAATAGGGGGTAAGCATTTGGTAGAATAATAAATTATATGCCTGGCAACATCAAAATATGTCAAAAATCGAAATGGCATCGAAGCAACGGTCGGTTAATGCGACTCAGGTAAATTTTTGAATATTTTTTAATATATGGAAAGATTGTTATGGGTTGGCTGTGCATTATATATTATTTCAAAGTGACGGTTTATTATATGGTACCAAAAAATAACCGAATACTGTTTCAATAACGTTGTAATTTGCACTTGAAACTAGTTGTCCAGTATACTTCACACTGCCAATTGCTCACAATGCTATCACTGTTTTTGTTTGGGAAGCGGGTTGGACAATGCCAACTAACTAGTATTTTGGTTTTGTATGGGTTGCATGTATCAAATGAGCTTTTTACTTTTGTTTTAGCGATTGATACGCTCGCGCACGAATAGGCTAGTTGCTTTGATACCGCCTGAACATGCATGCTCCGATTCCAGTGACGCTTCGTCTACCGAAGAACTTGAAATTACCAATAAAACTTCAAACAACCACGATTCTTCGGATGAAAGCAGCTTGATATCAATAGATTCGGCCTTAGAGGCACTGAATATCTTAGAATCTACCGAAGATGAAATTACAAATAACAATGCAATTCATCTACCACTCACACCTATATTACAAAATGTTTTTCCGTCTCAAAATGAAACAAATTACGATGCCATCCCTTCCATAAGTTCCATACCATCAATTGGTTCAGTGCAACCGGTGCAAACTGACCAACCGACCATGGACACATGTTCCACTAGAAAACGTAAAAAAGCGCAGAAAAAGAAAGTAGTTTCAAAAAAAGTTAAAACATCAAAAAAGTTTGTTCTGAGTTACAAGTGGAAGAAGGAGTTATTTTTTCATCGGGCTGAAGTTGATGATGAAAATACACCGCTGATGCCGAGTGAAGACGAACAACAACCTCTTTCGTTCTTTTATCGTTTTTTTTCACCGAATATAATAAAAGATATAGTAGAACAATCAAATCTATACTCTGTTCAGGTAAAAGGAAGATCCATACAACTTACTCATGAAGAGTTTCTAACTTTTCTTGCCATACAAATTTTAATGGGAGTTGTACATATGCCTAGCTACACTGATTATTGGAACCGTAGGCTTAGATTTACAAATATTGCCGATCTCATGCCACTAAAGCGTTACCAAACAATTAAACGTTACATACATTTTATCGATAATAATTTAGACGACGGTGATAGATACTTCAAAGTTCGGCCTGTAGTGGAAAAAATTAGGCAAAACTGCCTGAAGATGTATGAGGAACAAAATTTTAGTATAGATGAGATGATGATTCCCTACAAAGGGACCAAAGCGGGAAACAGAAGACAATACATCCAAAATAAACCAAATAAGTGGGGATTCAAAAACTTCGTTCGCGCGGGAGCTTCAGGCTTAATCTATGATTTTATTTTATATGGAGGGGAGGATACCTTTCGAAATTATATTTTCACACAGGATGAGATTTCTATAGGTTTGGGAGGGCTAGTAGTTCTTGCTTTGTGTAAAACGATTCGCCAGAAACCTGCAAATGTATATTGTGATAACTTTTTTACTTCACCTGAGCTCGTATACATGTTACGTGAAAACTACGGAATATTTTGCACTGGTACTATAAGAGGAAACCGGCTAAGAGGCTGTGAGAGTGTACTTCCTTCTGATAAAGACCTTAAAAAGAAACCACGAGGCAGTTTCGCGCAAGGAGTTTGTAACCAAAATAAACTGGCAGTGGTAAAGTGGTTAGACAATAAATTCGTTACCCTTATCAGTTCCTGTGTCGATGCTCACCCCGTGGATAAAATAAAACGTTATAGCAAAGAAAATAAAGCAAGGGTTGATGTCGACTGCCCTAACATAGTCAAAAACTATAATAAAAATATGGGTGGGGTCGACTTGGCTGATATGCTAATATCCCTTTACAAGATTCCCCTAAAAACGCGAAGATGGTATCTTTCTATTTTTGCCCAGTTGATTGATATAAGCATCAATAATGCATGGCTTTTGTATCGAAAAAATAAATATAAGGAAAAGCCATTGAAAGAGTTCAGGTTAGATATATTTGAAAGTCTTGTGAAAAAAGGAAAAGCAGTCAAAAAACCGAGTGATATTACAGCAGATATAAAAGAAGATAAAAAAATTAAGAAACCTGTGGTAGCAAGACCGATTGAAGATATACGCTATGATCAAGTAGGACATTTTCCCGATTCGTGTAGCTATGGGAGATGCCGTTACTGTAAGGACGGTAAAACAAACGTTATATGTATAAAATGTAACCAAAGACTATGTTTTGTCGCAGGAAAAAGAAACTGTTTTTTGAATTTTCATAAAAAATAAACGTAATTAATATTTTAAATCATTTTTTTATTTATCTTCCCCTTTTTAAATTTATCTTAGTAAACTTGGCACTGTCCAGTATATTGCACATACATTCCAGCTAGTTGATCGCTATGTATTTGGTAATGTCCAGTATACTTCACATATAATTTTCAGGAAACTGAAAGACTCAGATTTTTATTTCTATTTTTTAACATGCCTGTGAAGTGCTAGAAATTGACTCATGGTGTCAAATATTAAATTTTGTTATTTTGATTGTTCTGCCAATTAAAGGGTTAAATCATTTCTGACTTTTCATTTTTGACTGGCCTGTTAGTCTAGTGATTAGTGACCCTGACTGCTAAGACTGAGGTTGTGGGTTCGATTCCCACCCAGAATAAATCTTTGTGTGATGAGCACAATCATTTGTTCTGTGTCTGGATGTAATTTATCTATAATATGTATGTATTTAGAAATATATAAGTATATTTTATCAGTTGTCTGGTTACCATAGTACAGGCTCTGCCTAGTTTGGGATCAGATAACGGTGTGTTGCTTGTCCTCAGATATTACTTATTTATTTTTTATTTATTTCTGCTTATGTTTTGGTGATAATGCCTACAGTACTGGCGATAATAGTTTTTCAGGATCTTAGGTACTAAGTGCACAATCTATAAAAAAATGCTCAATTTGGCGTGAATCATCAGCTGCCTAGCCTATTCCCAACTATGTTGGTGTGGGCTTCCAGTTTAACCAGTATTTTACATGAAGCGACTGCCGATCTGGCCCCCATATTCCAGTCACGGGATAATACGATGCCTCTTGATAAGACTGGCTGTCAGACTTTCAAGCTTCTGACGACTCGTAACGACTAACAAAGATCCACGGATGACAGCCGGGACAAACGGATTAACCTGCTTTCTGAGGCACCAAAGGTTCTGTAATATGTTTGCGGTCTGCGGTACATGTCTTTTTCTTCCACACTTCTCTTATAAGTCGTCATTTCGGTAGTCACTCTCTTTCTATCCATAGGTTTGAAGCAAAATATGTAAAAAAAAAAAGATAATAAATGTAATTTACATAAATAAAATGTAAATGTAATTAAATTATTAAAAACTTTGGTCATGTTGAGAGGATGAATGAAGGACGGCTCACAAAAGGTATTTATAAGGCAGATGTGAGTGGAAACACCAGGAGGGGACGCCCTAGGAGGACATAAAGTGACCTTATTGGTGATGTTCTTCGGAAAGGTCAGGTGCGTAGTACTCGCAACCGGCGTGTGTGTCTGACCAATTGTATGAACCTAAATGAGGCAAAAGAATCGTGCGAGTTCGTAGCAGGTGGCGTTTCGTGGTTTCTGCCTACCCCCATGGGAAAAAGGCGTGATTGTTTTGTATGTAAAACGATATTTAGCCGGAAGCTATATATTAAAACTTTTAAGGAATAAAATTAATGCAAAAATCTTGCATTTTTCCGGGAAAATTACTACTTGCGTGGTGAGAATCGTTTAAGAGTAAATAATGGTAGTTGACGAGACGCCTATCACGCAGCCTAAGAGATAAAAAACGGTTTTCAAAACATACGGGACAACAATTGAAGTGGAAACGTTGCGGTTTTTCTCGGATGTTTTTATGATACAGTTTGAGTAAGAACCAAGTTTTGGCAACATTTAATAGGTACCAAGAATTTCATGAGCATAAGCACAATCGTATCTGCGCACTGAATCAAGGCTTAGACGGTAGCAGATGCGAATAATTAGAGAAAATGGTAGATGATTCAGTTTAAAGCACATGCATAAGTTGCTAAGAGATATTGTGCAACATGTTTATTCTTTATCTAATAAATATTTCTTGTTTATTGCTCTTCTTAGACATTGAATACCTTTTCAACCGACGAAAAAAAACGGAAGAGGTTCTCAAATCGACGCGTATATTTTTTTTTTTTTTTTTATATATGACCACGCATAAATTTTTACATAGTGGTCCGATTGTGACAAATCTTCTTCTATTGGAAAGGGTATACTCCCAAGGTGGTCCCATATAAATTTGAAAAACAAAATCAAACCCTAAGGGTCGAAAAACAGGGGATGATTGATTGTTCACTCACTGATCGTTATGTATAACCACGCATAACTTTATACAGAGTAGTCCGATTTTGATAATTCTTTTGTTGTTGAATAGGGTATACCTTGCCAAGTATTATTAGTACATTAAAGTCACTAAAAATTATAAAATAAAAACTTTTTAACAATAAATTAAACCGCCGAAAAAACTGACAAGCATAAAATAATAAACCTTAAAATGTTGAGTCAGTGCTGAAAAAAATATAAAATAAAAACTTTTTAACATCAAATTAAACCGCCGAAAAAACTGAAAAGCAAAAAATAATAAACCTTAAAATTATGAGTCGGCGCTTTAAGTGATCTTTGTTCATTGATTTTTCAGCGCCGACTCAAAATTTTAAGGTTTATTATTTTCTGCTTTTCAGTTTTTTCGGCGGTTTAATTTTTTTTAAAACACCAATGTGGCCCATAGGCATCAGGGGCAGGGTTCAATCTGCCATTTGTAAGGGCTTTACAGAGAGGAACTGATCGCGACGATAGCTCGTGGTGGATGTGATTAAAACTAGTAGTGTACTGTATTACATGTAATAAGATAAAATACGAATTTACAATGATAAAGAACGGTCGGTTAAAATGAGAACAAAGAAGAATAAGGTATTAAGATGCGCAAGCGCAGCCGTGCGTGGAGGCGAGCAACAGCTGACTTGCGCATCTTAATACCTTATACTTCTTTGTTCTCTTTCTGCTTTGAATCAAGCTCTTGACCCAGCCACGTAAAGAGAGCGTCCTGAGGTGTTGGTTGAGGCTCTTCGCTATTAACCCATTTACTTTAACGATTATTGGTAAAATGATTGCAACGTGCACGTCCCACATGTCAACAAGGGACCGACAGAGGGAAGCGGCTTTGTTTTGGACTATGTAATTATTATCGTCAGCATTTTAGCCAGAAAACGTCTACTGGTGGACATAGATCTCCCCAAAAAGGGGGTTTTCACCGTAATTGCCACGCTTTGCAGGCATGTTGGCGATTGCAGTATGGTAATAAAATACATAGAAAAGAAATCGCTGCTGCCCATTCCAAAATGAATCGGACAATCTTTTAAAACAAAATATTGTAATTAATATATAATTGGTAACATCATTCATGTTGAAATTGTACATGTGTGAATAATGTAAAAAGACGCGCACATTAAAACTTTCCGTAAAAAAAATAACAAAAAACTGTACATAGGTATGTATTTAAGGTTTAGACAGTTAAAGATCATAATTATGAAAATTCAGACGCGATCTTCCAAAATTAGAATGAATGAATCAGATAACTCCATGACATGTCTTTTCAATTTTTAACTATTCCAAAAATCAACCGCAACAGTTCTTTGCAAAATAGCCCCCCGTACACACCCAACTAACTCCACCGCTGGGCATTAATTTGAGCAGCAATTAAAACTTCTAGCTACCATCGGACGGTTTTTAACGCCGAAAAATATGTTTCAACGTAAAGTGAAAAACTGAAGAGTTTCAGTGACTACGTTGTTTCAGGGTTGTTATTAACAGTCGCATTTGGAGCAGCTTTTTGGGATTGTTAAAAGTATGTGTTAATAAGGGATTTTGGGACTTTGTTTTTAATTTTTATAAACGTGTGTTTCGGTTTGTAAATGGGTATACTTACACACCTAATGTAGAACGCAATGTCCGGCGGTCTGTTAGTCTCTTATTCCGTTCGCGACTTTAAAACGATATCTATATGGAAACCAGAAAATATATTTATATAGTATAGGTAAATGGAATAAAATAATAAAAACAACGGGCCAAGTGTGTGTCCATCGACTAACAAAAAAATTCAAATATACAAACTTTCACATTTGTAGTATTAGTAGTTGTAGTAGAAGTAGGATAAGTGTTTATATAACTATATATATGTTTTAGTAAAGCATGAACTAAAATCTCGTGGCAACACGAAAAAAGAGAGAAAAAGTTACAAAACCAATGAGTCAAAAGAAAAGAAAAAAGATAGAAAAATGCCTTAATTGGAATTACATAAAACTATTGTATTTTTAGGTCCAGTAGAAAACCAACGTCAGGCACTAGTTGTCTGGCATTTTTGCTGAACTGGGCCTTTTTGGTGCAGCCGTGAGGCACACTCGAACTAATACTAGTTTGTCATCGCACCTGACACTCTTGTGTTTGATTTTTTTATTTTTATTCTGTGCAAAATAAATGTACTTTCTTTCTTTCTAAAACAGAAACTAATGATAATAATGCTAAAAGGGCCTCAGCTCAGAATAATGTCAGATGACAACACAAGGTGTACTACCTGACCCTGATTTACAACTGCAATCGGCGAATACCATACGCTAGAATAATAAACACATAGAGAAATGTGTCCGCAAATAGACAAACCAGAGACTCTTCATTCAACTCCCTTTTTTATAAGTATTTAATGTCCTACTGCTGGATCATATCCTACCGACTCTCTTTCCACGTCGCTCTGTCCAAAGCAGCCAAGGACCAATATTTATTCAAAGAGTCCAGCTCATCCCGCCATCTTCGTCTGGACCTGCCACAATGTTGTTTGTTATTCAGCGGGACCCACTGGGCGTAACTTTGGCCCATTGATCTTCTGACATACGCCAGATGTTTCCAGCCCAATTCCATTTAATCATGGTAGCTTTCCGAATGACATCAGTTATTTCCGGGATTCTGCATTCCATAACTCTCTGGCAAACCTCAAGCGTGGACCTCTGTTGAATTGATCGTGTTTGAGAACTATTGATGTGCCGCTTCGTTAAAAATATATATCTACGGATACGGATGTGAATACGGATATTTGGCGGATACGGATCCGGATCTTAACTGTTTTACGCAATCGGTGTCGACGGCGTGACCATGAAACGATAGTTGATGCCACTTGACCTTTGCTTGACAGGACATGTTTTGACTTGCATTGTGCGAGTCTTTCTTCTGTTTTGTTTATAGTCTAGTCACTAAATATTTGATTTAAAAAAATAAAAAATAATCTGAACGGAATTTAATTGCAACGTAATCACCTATAGAATTTCATCTATGTATTGAAAATAAATAAGGTAGAAGACCGTAATAGATTCGCCAAGAAAGTAATGGATACGGATCTTTCTTCTCTTTCGGATAAGCACGGATATGGATACGCATATCCGGCTACGGCATACGTGAGAATGGGAAGAATACACACGACAATCCTCTATCAACCCTCCCTAATCTATGTAAAATAGCTAGTTCCATCCTTTAATGTAGGTGGTAACAGAAACCCATTAATTTGTTCACGACACCACATAGTTGTACAGATTACGTTGGCCCCTTGAATTCTGAAACCCGAATGAACCCGAACTCATTAAAGAATGAAGACGGCTCTAATTCAAACATGGTTTACATTAGAGTGTTTCTCTTTATTGGTTTAGTGTAATTTTCACAGCCTGGTTTAAAATGTGGTGGTAGAGAAACGGTTTAAGTACATAATCAGATTATAATGTTCCCAGTACTGGGAAGTAGGCCTCTTACAGTTAATCTACCACACGGGCCCAGTCCAAATTGATGGTTACCACATATCTTCGAATTTTTGGTGCTAGATCATGTTAATTACCTCACGATGTATTCTCATCATTTTGTGAACAGTGGTGATAGTATAATGTCGACAATTAAGCGCCTGTCTGGGTTCGAACATATGACGTTCTACTCGTAAGTCACGGCCGTTGCCACTGGGCTACCACACTAATGATAAATGATAAATGATTTTATTTCTGTAAGTAGGTTTGTACAAACACTTTTACATGTCAATTATATTTTTTTTTTTAACTAGATGAGTTCGGCGTTTCCTAACTGACTACTCTGAGAAGAAAGGCCGAAACAAACTCAGAGGTCACAGTCTCTTTTAAAGTCCAGACATAATCTTGTTCACATCATGTGAAGATCATGTAGATTGGTGACTGAAATGGTCTTTTGAAGAAAGAACCACACAGATTGAGTGGACCTGTCCAGTCAGTGCAAGCATTTGTCACTAATCGTTTAGCTCAACTCGGAAGATAAGGAGCCCAACGCTTTGACGAACAGTACCAAAGAAAGGACATTTGGGTAGGCCACATAAATTACTCAAACTGCCAGATCGTGATTACTGAGAACGAAAGAAAAAAAAAAATAATTAAAAAAGACCCACATAGTCTTCACATTCACAATAATTAAAACAATACGATACTTTACAAAGTAAATAATCATGTCATTGTATATATAAAAATTATCAATGTCAATGTGTATATAAAAAAAAAAAAGAAACGGATATAATTTTGTTGGTCAGATCATTTGATGACCATGTAGATCGGTGTCTGAAATGGTCTTTTGAAGAAAGAACCACACAGATTGAGTGGACCTGTCCAGTCAGTGCAAGCATTTGTCACTAATCGTTTAGCTCAACTCGGAAAATAAGGAGCCCAACGCTTTGACGAACAGTACCAAAGAAAGGACATTTGGGTAGGCCACATAAATTACTCAAACTGCCAGATCGTGATTACTGAGAACGAAAGAAAAAAAAAATTTAAAAAAGACCCACATAGTCTTCACATTCACAATAATTAAAACAATACGATACTTTACAAAGTAAATAATCATGTCATTGTATATATAAAAATTATCAATGTCAATGTGTATATAAACTGCTCTTTGATATACATCAGCAGTGCCGATCTACTCTGCTCCAGAAATCTAAAAATCAGTTCCAGAAGTATTAGATGAAATGTAAACAAATGACCCCGGAGTAATAATAAAAAAATAAGTAGTAATAAATAAGTAGGTGGGTGTGGGGTGGGTCTCATCCACAGGTACTTTTTTGGAGTCATTTGCATCTGTAAAAGTATCTACATTTGGTGAAGCCGCGTGTAGATAGCAGGCTCCATGCGGGGAACTTAATTATGAAAAAAATATGGTTTGATAGTAATTATATTAATTCCTATGTAACCCACCCTGTGAACTGAAGAATGATAAATGGTTTCGACGTTAACACTGAAACTATTGGCTCACACTAACCTTTACGTAGACCAGCTCAGGAACGCTTCGACAGCAACTATCAGCAGCTCACACCGTGAAGCACTTTCACGAAACAGATAGTCAAATCATTGTTGGGTATTTATAACGAGTCTCTTCAAAACTTCAGCTGTCCATCATGATAAAAAACCCACTTCTCTTCAAAATTACAAGAGATGGGCTCCGCTTGAGACGCTCGAAAAAGAAGACTGGTGGTTTTTCGTCAGTCCGCGCTAGGCGCGGGGCGACCACACAACGATATGGCGCTAGTGTCGCCAGGTTCAGCGGGTCAAAAGGCGCGTGAACCATAGCCACAGATACTAACATATCGAAACCATTTGAAATGAATTAATTATTACTAGAGAAATGACCTAACACTTAGGAAAAATAAATATTAAAAATCAATTTGGGTCACTTAAGGTGCCCAACCAACATTTGTATGCCATTATTTAAATACTCAATCCCGAAATGACAAGCTGTCATTTGTGGATTTTTGACGGTCGTTACGGGCCTTCATAACCCTGAAAGTCTGACAACAACTCTTCCCAAGTCGTATAACTAATCTTATAATACCCAGTAACTGGGTCGTAAATGTCAGATAGACAGTTCCTCCACGTAAGATACAAACTTCCTGTTAGACTGGCAGTCGACCCTAATAGTTATTGAAAAAGGGCTTGGAAGGTGCCAAGCAATGTTGCTACTGAGAATTACCTAGTGCTAAAACCCATAATTACTTTGCTCGACCTCGAGATCAAACTTAGCAACCGATGCTCAGCAGTCACCATTCCACCACTAGACTGACAAAACAGCCTATGTAACGCGAAGATTGTCCCCACTTTATATCCCTCGACACCCAATAAATTTTAAAGCTTTATTTTTCACCCGGGATGCAAGGATGACAGCAAATTGCGATTCGCCTACATATGTACACCATTAAGAATTCCATTTTCCTTCCACCCTCAATGTAATAGGATGATAAGTGGCCGATGCCATAGACTTTAAGGGCCACATACCCATTGGAACCTTTTAGCTTTATTTGCATTTACCTTATGGGGTCGCATGTGTGTCTCAATTCGAATTTGACAGCTGAACAATTGGCTTCGTGCATCGTGGGTCCGATTCTTGAAGGATAAAATGTTATAATTTTCATGTATTGGTTTGTTTGGTTTTTATGTTTACTCTTTTAAACGTATCCAAGATTGGAAGTTCCGAAGTAAAATAACAAGATATTCAGGCGTCCTCTTTGTGCAAGAGAGTGGCGGGCAATCGATCAGCATACTTGTTGCACTATTATGGTGATTAAGACTAAGCTATTAAAATCTGGGTTTCCTCACGATGTTTTTATCCTAAATCAAAATCAAAAATCCTTTATTCAAATTAAGCTGAGGATCAGCACTTTTCGAACGTCAAAATTACAAAAGACAGTCCCCCAAAACGCCCACCCGTCACCACTTCCCAGTGCTTTAGCTGGGGAGAAGAAGTGGCCAACAAATTCCCCAGCAGCACAGCTGTCTGACCAGTTAGAAGAACTTGATTCTATACAATGGTAAGTAGTAAAATATTAAGAGACACGAAATATTAAATTAAATTATTTGCTAGATCCAACATCAAGAACCAGGGGTCTCGTCTTCTTTGTTCCTCTTTCACGCAAAAACCGCTGACCCGATTTGGATGAAATTTGGCACACCGATAGTTTATAACCTGGAGTAACACATAGAGTATCCCTTTTTATCCCGGTAGTTAGTTCCCGCGGGATACTTTCCGACCTCCACGCGGGCGAAACCGCTGGCAAAAAGCTAGTAAACAATATTTCTGAGTAGCCGAAATAAAAAACAATTCATTTGCCATTTTCTCTAAAATGTGACTAAGTTCAATATTTTTACTAAGATTTTTGCCTTTTAAATTGTACAGGCGCCAGCACATTGAACTACTACAATCTGTCAAATTTCTTTAATTGATTTTCAGCTTTATCGGTAAAGCATTAGGTTCAAGGTTGATTGGGAGAATTTGACAGTTACGGGTACCTTGATGTGCTGGTGTTTGTACAAAACTCGTGGAGATATATTTCAATAAACTCCATTTTCCAATAAACTCTATTACAGTCTACTGTTGTATTTGTCTCAAACTAAACAATTTGCTGACCTAGAATGAGCTGCACTAACCATCTTATATCAGTGTACTTATACATAAAAACCCTCCGACATCCAAGCCATCCAAGGCAAACGATTTACTCTTTCTTCCCTATAACGCCTTCCACCCTCCCTTATACAGCATGATTTATAACTGCACGTACCGTCCTGTTTCACCCAATTTACAGCAAGTTAAGAATGGGTTTCTAGTAACAAAATGTTTACAAGATACTTGTGTTTTATTACATGTTTCTTGATTGAGTGAGTGTGTGTGTATTAATTATATGATAATAATGTCAAGGCAGTCTCCCCAAAAGGGTAGGCAGGAGGTCGGTAATATATTCATACTAGCTTTTGCCAGCGGCTTCGCCCGCGTGGAGGTCGGAAATTATCCCGCGGGAACATACTACCGGGATAAAAAGTAGCCTATGTCCTTTCTCAGGCTCTAAAGTATCTGTGTACCAAATTTCATTTAAATCGGTTCAGTAGTTTTAGCAGGAAAGCGAGGCAGACAGACAGACAGACAGACAGACAGACCGACAGACAGACAGAGTTACTTTTGCATTTATAATATTAGTATGGAAGTATGGATATGGAAGTATGGATTTTGCTAGTTATGTTTAAGTTTTGAGTAGGCAAGTATGTATTGCCGACCAACTAAACCCAAATCCAGATTATAAGCTTCTAAAGGAAGTAATCCCAAGTTCCATACCTTTCCGTGGGTGTCGTAAAAGGCAACTAATTGACTGAATGGAGAATGGGCAGTCGCGTTCTCTATGCATTTCACCACCATACTGCGATCGCCAACCCGCCTGCTGGCGATGATGGCAAACCGTCCCCCACCCCCTTCCCAAATTGCAGGAGGCCTATGTCCAGCAGTGGACGTCTTTCGGCTGAATAATGATCATGATGATGATGAGTATTCCAAAACAAACGAATGCACTGCTTTGAGGGTCTAGTGAACATAAACTAACTGCTGAGCAACCGATCTTGGATTCAATCCCGAGGTTGAGCGAAAGAATCTTTCTAATAGGTCTTTACCTATGAAAATGCCGTTTTGTATGAAAAAATTAAACGATTTGTTTTCATGTATTTTTTATTTGTATTAATCGAAATAATCACCCATGCAATCAATGCATCTTTGCCAACGCAGTGGCAGTTTATTGATGCCCTTCTTAAAAAAATCAGCTGGACGGGAGGCAACAAATTCTTCAAAGGCATTTTGTACTGTCTCTCAGGTATTGATTTTTTTTCCCGCCAAGTAGTTATCCAAATTCTGGAAAAAGTAGTAGTCTGTAGGCGCAAGGTCTGGTGAGTAGGGCGGATGACGGAGAGCTTCCAACCCCAGCTCTTGCAACTTGGAGACCGTCTGCTGTGCAGTATGAGGTCGCGCGTTGTCGTGCAGGAGCAACGGAGACGAGCGATTGACCAATGCTGGTTGGAGATGTGCCAGCTTCTCCATCATTGAGTTCAGTTCTTCACAGTACACATCTGCAGTAATGCTCACCCCGTTTGGTAAGAAGCTGTGATGAATCACACCGGCGCTAGACCACCAAACAGTGATCATCACTTTTCTAGGGGTAAGTTTTCGTTTAGGGCATTGTTTAGGTGCTGAACCAGGATCCAACCAACTTGCTGAGCGCTTGCGGTTATCAAACAGAATCCATTTTTCATCGCAGGTAACAATGCGATTCAAAATTCCTTCATTTGTGTGTCTGTTGAGCAGTGCAAGGCACGTCTCGACGCGTACTTCGCACTGGCGATCATTGGGTTCGTGGGGCACCCATTTGTCAAGCTTTTTTACCTTGCCAATTTGACGCAAATGGACCAATATTGTTTTGACGCTAACGTCGAAAGCTGCTGCTAATTCAGCCGTAAATTGTGTATCATCAGCTTCCACAATCGCCTTTAATTCGTCATTGTCGACCAAAGTCTTCGGACGACCGCGAGGTTCATTTTTCAGGTCGAAATTTCCAGAACGGAAGCGAGCAAACCAATAACAGGTCGTGCGTTGGTTTGTAGTGTTAGCTCCGTAAACGTCGTTGATGTTGCGTGCCGCTTATGCCACGTTGCTGCCACGACGGTACTCATATTCCATAATTACTCGAATTTTTAACATATCCATGATAACGAAAAAGATTGAAATGCGATGAAAATGTAACACTAATCAATAAACAAATGACTACTTTTGGAAAAAGAATTCCATGTATTTAAAATAAAATTAATTTGAAATTAGAATTCTTAGACAAACAAAATTTATTTTGATTTGAAATGGCCAGTACTGCAGAACGGCAATTTCATAGTTCATAGACCTAATATATTCCTTTGCTCAACCTCGGACATTACTAAACGCAAGTATATGCAGCCCGATGCGGCTATGCGAGCCTGTTGCCATTGTGTAGGTGTACTACGGTACTGTGTTTGGTCAGCTTCAATCAGTGCGTCCTGCCCGTAATGACGTACGGTGCCGAAACGTAGACACTGACAGTCGGACTGGTCCCCAAATTCAAGGATATATGGACCACTCGGAGTTTCTTTGAAGGAAACAATCTGAAATGAAATTATGTGGATAAAAATTGGAGTTACCGACATAGCTCGTAGAGTAATCAAACTGAAGTTGCAGTAGGCTGGCCATGTCAGTCGAAGGACCGATGGCTGATAGAGCCGACGAGTCCTAGAGTGAAGACCGCGTATCGGCAAGCGTAGCGTGGGACGCCCCCAAGCTAGATGGACCAACGACCTAAAGAAAGAGGCTGGGGCAAACTGGATGCGGATGGTGGAAAACAGGGTGTTATGGCGCAACATGAGACAGGACTAAATCCAGCAGTGAAACGCGATAGGCTGAGTTGATTGAAATGGTAACACCTAATTCCTCTCCCTGAATTGAGGTGGCCCACAGTGGCGGGCCGGCAGGGGATCGCAGAAATTGAATTTGATCCTGTGATCCCGACATACACGGGTGTTTGAGGGAACACCGGGGTTTTTATAGTCAGTAAAAGTCTGACAGACCACTCTGCCCACCACAGAGCGGAGTTCATCCATGAGGATTTCCACCTCAACATAAAAAAAATGAAGACTATATGCGGAAGGCGGAATATTGTGACGCAACATAGGAGAGGCCTCCTTCTAGCAGTGGGTTGCGATTAAAGAGGTATCGAAGACCACGGTGGAAAGTTCTTTATCCATCCACTTCTGCACATTCCTTCGACAAATACCGACGTAAGCCTATGTAATGCTGGGCACGCCACAATTGCGGCGGTAAGTCCCCTCTTTGAGGAGTGGATAGAGAGGCGCCACGGCGCGGCGTCCTCACCTTCCGCCTGACACAGGTTCTCACCGGGCATGGGTGCTTCGGTGGGTTCCTGTTCAGGATAAAGCGGGCGGATACGTCCGGGTGTTTCCATTGCGAGGATCGTCTGGAGGACACGGTGGAGCATACGGTGGAGGTGTGCCCTGCCTGGGCGGAACACCGCCGTGTCCTCGTGGAGGCGATCGGCGGCGGCGACCTCTCGCGTCCGGCCCTGGTGCGAGCCATGGTACGGAGCGAGATGGAATGGGAAGCCGTCACCTCCTTCTGCGAAGCAGTAATGCTCGCGAAGGAGGAGGCGGGGCGCGTGAGGGAGTGGCAGTCTCTGCGCCCTCACGTCCCTAGCCGCCGCAGGAGGAGACGCCCCGGGCGTCGGGAGTCGATTGCGGACTCCCGGCCACCGTAGGCGCGAGCTTGCGGGTGGCGAGCAAAGGGTAGCTCGCCGCCCGGTAAGGGCCAAGCTCGGGTCAACGGCGCGCAGTGTTCCACGCGCGCCTCAAAGAGATGTCAGCAGCAGTGTAGGGGTCTACTAGGACCGATGCCTGCCGGGGTCGCGTGATTGTTCGAAAGAGATACCGTGACCCTGGCACATGGGCAACTGATGGAACACGGGTGGGTTTTAGTCAGTAAAAGTCTGACACGCCCTCCTGCTCCGCCCAGAGCGGGAGAAGTAATTTGATGATTTCCCATCCTGAAAAAAAAAAGCCTATGTAATGTCATTCAAAATGGAATCTTATATAATTAAGCTACAATGAAACCGAATTCAACAAGCCGATATTACATCCCGCTATCTCTTGACTAACAAAGTAAAGTCACTTTAACCGTACTTAAGTTTTACAACCTCGTAAAAATTACCGTAAAATGAAACGACACTTTTTATTTATGAGTCTTCATAATCACGAAACAAAATGACCTCGTTAATAATTATCAGGAATTTTTATTAATGGCAATTTGCATAGTTGAATTTGGGTGATGGTAGAATGAGATTAAGATAAAGACAGAGTATAGTGATGTCTCGTTTTGTCGCAAACGAATGACAGTATAAACATTAATTTTCGATTCTTATAGCAGTAAAAGTCTATTAAAAGTAATTTGCTTTCTAATCTAATGCTTGGTGTCATGCAATTGTTTAGTTTACCTTTAAAAATAGCAATATTCATTTGACTGCTCGTAGACCCTGCATCTGAAATATTTTATTTTTAAACCGACATTTGTAGTATCCTGAATGTATTGTATTATTGTTTTATTATTCGAGTAATATAATTTTGTAATATTATTTTAATTAGATTAACAATAATATAAATATTTGCACACCTCATTAGGTAATGATACAGAGTCCTCCTCCTCCTCCTCCTCATCCTTTCAGCCGTAAGACGTCCACTGCTGGACTTAGGCCTCCCCCAATTTGGGGGGCTTTGCCATAATCGCCACGCTTGGCAGGCGGGTTGGCGATCGCAGTATGGTGGTAAAATGCATAGAGAACGCTGCTGCCCATTCTCTAGTTAGTCCCTTAGTCGCCTTTTACGACACCCACGGGAAGAAATGGGGTGGTGTTATTCTTTACGTCCGGCACCACACGGTACATGATACAGAGTACTTTATATTTATTAGTAACATCTATTTATACATACCTTTATTAATTAAATTAATCAATAATTTGACCTAACCCTTCTTTTGTGTTGGTTGGGAAATCATCAAATGACGTCCCCGCTCTAGGGTGGAGCGGAAGGGCGTGTCAGACTTTTACTGACTAAAACCAACCCGTGTTCATTCAGTTGCCCATACGCCAGGGCCATGGTAACTCTTTCGAACGAATCTCGCGACCCTGGCAGGCATCGGTCCTAGCAGACCCCTTCAGTAACCTATCCTTTAATTGCGTAATATAGCATGAATCAAAAGCTGAATCATTTTAAAGGTTATTACGTCGATATTTAATCTGCTGTTTCCTAATCAGCCTATAATCCCACTGCTGGGACCCAAGCCTCTTCTCGGTGAGGAGGAATGGGCCGTAATCCACCACGGGGGCCAGTGCGGGTTGGTATTATACATGTCTTAGATTTTTTTATTCTAAGACGTGCTGGTTTCCTCAGGATGTTTTCCTTCACCGTTTTGAGAGCCGTAGTGATTTAATAATCTTCACAAAGTAAAGCATCTACCTGTGTTCGAACCTACAACTCCTAATTCATAACCACTGGGCCACCACTACTCTTAAGTATGGTCATATTCTAAAGACACAATGTACATAAGAGTAATTTTAAAAACTATTTCTCAAGGCTAGCCTAAACGTACGTGTAATCAAACCTAACCTATTTCTCCACATCATAACTTTCAGCAGAACCTAAATAAATGTTCCAGACATTTTTTTGACGGCTCGTAACAAAAAGTTGATCCCGTTTCTAACAACATGTCGAAGTTAGAACATCATAAATCAAATGAAATAGAATCTTGAGATAGGTAGGGTGTATTTCTATAAGAAAACTTTTCGGCCCGTCATGTATTATTATTATTACTTAGGAATCTTCAGCGTGCAAGTATATTATGTTTGTCAGATCAGAAGGCCGATTGCAGCCAAAATCTTCACCGTTGAGCGTTCTTGTAAATAGGCGTAGATGTATTTGTGGGCGAGAGAAAAAAGTCTGACGATGATTTTTGATTATAGTTATTTGAACTTATTAAAATTAACAATACAAAACGTAAGACAGTTTCTAGCCTGTTGTTATTCGCATGATATACTACGGTCATAGATTTTACTTCGATTTTAAACTAAGGATTACCCGTCGTTCCATGTACAAAATTGGTATTCAGTTGTACCTGGTTAGACTTGTAGCTAACCGATGTTGATAATGATGAGGTTGATTTAGGACTAGGACTATTTCCCCCCCAGTGGGTTCCCGCATTGACGAGGCGGGGGGGCTCAGTAGCCGTGGTTTCGAACCCAACGGTGAAGCTAAGAGGAATCCGAGGAGGGGCCGCTCGTCAGGGCTTTTCCGCTCGAAGCCGACGATGTAGCGGCCAACGCGGTGTCGTTTGGCGCCATCGCAAATGAGGTGGGCCACAATGTCCTAGTATATGAGGCATCGCGGCTGAGGGTTGGAGGCCGCGGTGGGAGAGGAGTGCTAGTATTGAGGTGCGCCGCTCTCCCTACCTTCCGCGGCCTGAACGGGGTCGCCACCGTCCGATGGTGGACGCGGTGGGGCCGCAGGGGAAGAGGAGTGTTGGTATAGCGTTGGCCACTTTCCCTATCCCCTGCGGCTGAAAAGTGGTCCCGTCGCAGGGGGACCAAGCGTGCCATTCACGGGGTCGTCTGGTGCCCATGTGCTAATTGGTCACCGGGGTGGTCACGGCGTGTTATGTCTTCATGCGCGCCGTGAATGGGGGTGGGTGGAAATCCCCCAGAGGTGGGTCCGGCAACGGACAGCCGCGGCGGGTTTGCGGAAGAGTTTTTCGTTCCCATATTCCCGCCATAAGCGGTGTAGGAGGACACCGTGGAGTTTTAGTGGGTTGGAGTCCCACATAACTGCGCTATTTCCCCGTGGTAGCGTAGTATGCATGAGCATATCTCCACGAAAAAAAAAAGGACTAGGTCTATATGAAACCTGCCAGGGTGGCGAGGTTTGTTCGAAAGACTTACCATGACCCTAGCATATAGGCAACTGAAGGAACACGGGTGAGCTTAAGTCAATAAAAGTCTGACCCGCCCTTCTGCTCCACTCGGAGCAGGAGACGATATTTGATGATTTCTCACTCAAAAAGTAAATGAATAAAAGGACTATTTGAAAGGTCACAACAAAATTGAAATTGTACGGCCAACTGAAGAATAAGTTATTATACGTTTATTTAGATATCAAGAAACTAATTTTCGTTTTAAACTTGTAGATTGTTTCTTTTGAAATTGATTCGTGCGTAAAAAGGTTTTTTGCTAGCTGTTTCGTTAGATGTCTTTGCCAATGAAAATAAACGAAAGAAAAATTTGAAATGTCATTTTACGCTATTTTAATTTCAAAGTGACTTTCAATTGGTTTCGGTAATTTTGCGCCAACAGAGTAATTTGTTACGCGACTAGAAAACAAAATGTTCGTAAAAAATACGTTTTATTATTTTTGTTTGAAGTAAGAAAGAATTTAAGTCTTCAAGAAAACGTTATTTAAATACCGTAAGCCACCTGTCCCTCTACCAACAATATAGCGATTAGTTATCAACGACTTTCTCGCTCAAAACACGTACAAAGGATTATAAATAAAAAAATAACAACCGACTTCCTTAAAAAAAAACACTACTAATTAAAGTTATTTTTGACTTAGTGGTTTTTTAAGGAAGTCGATTGTTATTTTTTTATAAAAAGTTTGTATTTTTTACTTTTTAGTTATAGTAGATACCCCGCACTAATCTAATCGCGTTATTCGTTCATTTGTCGCGCAAATATTTAATGCAAATATAAGACTTATATGGTTTCACATGGATTCCATTGTCCGAATGGAACCAAATTAAAATGAGACCATTCGGGAAGCATCAGCTTTCAAATAAAAAAAGAATCTTCAAAATCGGTTCACCCAGTCAAAAGTTCTGAGGTAACCAACAAAAAAAAAATACAGTCGATTTGATAAAAAAGAAAAAAAAAAAAAAGAAAGATAGAAAGAATTAATAATTAAAAATTACACTATCTTATTTTATTTCGTCTTTTTCTTCTGCTGATCTAGCTGTATTGTAAATCGTACCACCGGACGTATGACGCGGCCTGAACGTGTCGTGTTCGGCGCGGTCTTGCTATTTTCCGCTGGCTCTGCACTCTTGTGTTCGTTCACGTCTCTATTGGTACTTTATAGGTAATAGGTAGAACGGGCTGGTGTCCGCAACTCCACGTCTGAGCGCGTATTTTGCGTACGGGTGGGAAATCGGTTATTCGATCCACCCCAGCTCCTCGAGAAAGGCCAGCAACGCCTTGATGTTGCTGACTATCTCACGTAGGGTACCTGGGTTACCGAAGTACTTGGCCCTGTATGTGGCGATCGCCGGGCAGTTTAGAAGCACGTGCGCTGCTGTCTCGTCGTCCTCAATGCAGGCCCTGCACAGCGGACTGTCTGTAACTCCTATGACAAATAGATGTTTATTAAACGACCCATGGCCAGTTATTGCTGCCGTAACCATACGCAGCTGTCGTTTGTCTAACCGGAGGACCTGTTTAGTGAGGCGGGCATCGATGGTGGGAAGTGCTTCCTTGGCCTGCCTGCACTCACTTTGGTCCACCCATAGCTTACAGTGTAGATCCCTGGTACCTGGTATTGGTACTTTTTAAATGTGCTAAAGGTTCATTTACCTTATCTTCTATTAAAATGTAGGCTGGTTTTAGTCTGTCCACCGATACTACAGATGTTTTCCTTGGCATTTGGATTCTGAAATGCTTATCTTGCTTCTCTAAGACTTTGTGTGGACCTTCATATGATGGGGTCAGAGGTTTCTTAACAGCATCCGTTCTGACGTATACGTATTCACAATCTTTCATGTTTGGGTGAATAAATGGTTTGTGGGTTGTTGTGTAGTGGTTATTATTAAACGGGTTTAGCTTTGTCATTGTCTTTTGGAGAGTCTGTGCATATGTTTCTGGTGATGTAACTTGCGTTTTCGGCTCGATAAACATTCCAGGTAGACGTATGTTCGTTCCGTATAACATTTGTGCAGGGCTGACATTTTCTTTCAATCGTAATGCTGCTCTTAATCCTAGTAGGACAAAGGGTAATTCGTTCGACCAGTTTGCAGTATTACCGCGCGCGACTAGAGCAGTTTTCATTGATCTATGCCAGCGTTCAACTAAACCATTTGATTGCGGATGATAACTTGTAGTTCTGGTCTTCTTGATACCAAGTGACTTAGTCAGAGCGGTGAATAAGTCTGACTCGAACTGTCGTCCTTGGTCCGTAGTTATGGTGTTTGGGCATCCGAATCTCGATATCCAGGTGTTCATGAGAACGTCCGCTACGACTTTTGCTGTTATCTCTGCAACTGGTACAGCTTCCATCCATCTCGTTCCTCTGTCGATCATTGAGACAATGTATCTGTTGCCTCTGGATTCTGGTAATGGACCAACAATGTCTATGTGCACGTGATCTAAACGTGCTGTTGGTGGGAAAGTTCCGATTGGAGACGAGTTGTGCCTGTGTGTCTTGCTTTTTTGGCATGCCTGACATGTTTTAGCCCACATACCAACGTCAGTATTCATGCGTGGCCAGAAATAATGCTCAGTGATCATTTTCTTTGATGATCTTATACCGGGATGCGTTATGTTGTGCATAGTGTCGAATACTTGTTTTCGAAGTGACTTCGGCACATATGGTCTTGGGTTCGGTTTTGAATTTTCGCAAAATAGTTGTTTTGTTCCTGATAATTGCATACTTTTCCAACTAAGGTTATTGTTGTTCAACAGCTGAGTGAGTTCAATGTCATTGCCTTGCATATCTGCAATCTCATTCCAATCCACAGGTGTTGGGCAATCTATTTGTTCGACTCGCGATAATGCGTCGGCTACTGGGTTCATGTTACCGGATAGGTGACGGATGTCTGTCGTGAATTGTGCAATGAACTCTAAGTGACGTAACCTCCTTGGTGCTATCGTTTTACTTGTGGAGTTTTGTTTATTGGTAAAGGCATGACATAATGGCTTATGATCGGTATATACAATCAACTCTCGTCCCTCGACATAAGGTTGAAAATGTGTTACTGCCATGTAAATTGCCAGCAATTCTCGATCATATGTGCTATATCTTGATTGCGTTTCACTCAGTCCCTTTGAAAAAAAGGAAAGAGGCTTCCAGTTTCCGTTTTCATACTGCTGCAAAACGGCGCCTACGCATGTCTGTGATGCATCTGTCATGAGCGATAGCGGGGAATGCGTTGTTGGCGAAGTCAATGTAACGGCGTCGCTTAGACTTGCTTTACATTGATCGAATGCTTCTAGTGCTTCTGGAGTCCATTGTATTTCGGTTTTGTCGTTTTTCTTTGAGCCAATTAGGTATTTGTTCAACTGTGCTTGATGACGGGCTGCTTGTGGTATGTGGTTTCTGTAAAAATTAACCATGCCTAAAAATCTTCGCAATTCTTGCACCGTTTTCGGTATCGGATATCTGGTGATCGCTTCGACCTTGTCAGGTAATGGCTTGATACCGGTGTTTGTGATCTGATATCCAAGGAATTCTATTTGAGGTTTGCCCAGCACGCACTTTTCTTGATTGATTGCGATGCCATGTTCGTCTAACCGTTTAAACACTTCTTGTAAATGACGTCGGTGTTCGCTGACTGATGATGACGTCACTAGTATGTCATCTATGTACACGAAAATAAAGTCGAGTCCAGCTAAGACTGTGTTCAGGAATCTGACAAAGGTTTGACCTGCGTTTCGTAGTCCGAACGGCATTCTTGGAAATTCGAATAGACTGAACGGGGTAATCACTGCGGTTTTTTCTACCTCTTGTACTGGAATCTGATTATAGGCCCTTTTCAAATCAATTTTTGAGTATATGCTGGTCCCTGATAATAGGTACGTGAAGTCTAGTACTCTTGGAATCGGGTATCTATCCGGCACAGTGATCGCGTTCAATCTCCTGTAATCTCCACATAGGCGTAATTCACCGTTTTTCTTGGTCGCCACGAGCAATGGGCTTGCCCACGGACTCTTGGAAGGCCTGCATAACCCTGCCTCTAGCATGTGTTCTATCTCTCTCTTCACTCTTAGGTATTTATCCGCCGGCAAAGGTCTTGATTTGGAGTAAACAGGGTGTCCGTTGGTGATGATTTGATGGACTACGTCGTGCTTTGGTTGTGTCTGTGCGTTTAGTGGTTTCGAAATGTTCGGGTATTTTTCTAAAATGTCTGCATAATCTTCGGTTAAATTTACGGTCCGAAGTGTTGGTGTGCTTGACTTCATTAACTTTGCGTTTCTCTGAAGTCCAGTCGTACCATCTATTAAACGTTTATTTCGAATATCCACCAAAATGTTATGCTTTTCTAAAAAATCGGCACCCAGTATTGGTTGCGTAATGTCAGCAACGATGAAAGTCCATCGATACGGCCGTCTCAAGTTTAGATTTAATATCAGCGTTTTGTCACCGTATGTTCTAATTTGCGTTCCGTTTGCGGCATAGATTTTGTATGTGTCGTCTGTTTTCAAACGGTTTCCTCTTCTAGGTATTGCTGAGATGTTAGCGCCAGTATCAACCAAAAAACGATACCCACTTTTTCGGTCGGTAACGCATAGGTGGTTGGAAGGTATGATAGCGCTGACGACCGCCTCTGTCAACGCTGCACTTAGTTTTCCGACGGTTTCTTCCAACTGCATGGTTTTTCACAGTTTCGGGCTCGATTCCTGTGCCGAAAATGATACTTGCATAACCAGTTTGGGCTGTCAGGCGTAATCCTCGATCTTGAGAGGGATCTTGGGCGCGACCGGCTTCGATTGCGTCTATAATTATGACGTCCGCTATCGGATGAGTTAGTTTTCAAAACTGCTATTTCCATGGTCAGCTTACTCATTTGATTGACTAACTGAGCTATAAGCTGTGTTTGACTGCTTGATACTTCACACGATCTTCCTCTTCCGATCTTGTCTGTTATAGCGGTGAGGTTCATGTCTGCGATAACTATGTGCCTCTTGAAAACCAAAACCAGGGAGATCCGCTTGTGGAAGGCTGATTAGGTTGTGCAGTGCAGTTATTACGACACGGGCAAATCACGAGAAACACATATTAAATCACGGCGCGCGTTAGTACTGTTCGATATCGGGGTCACCCATAGAGCAACACGGACCACCGGCGGACCGGGGTCACCAAATGTAAGTGTATTTACTGTGTACGTGTGTATAAAGGGGTGATGAGTCGTGTAAATAAAACGACTGTTTCGGCGAGCGCTAGTACACGACTGAAATGTATAATTATTTATTCCGCTAATATAATATTTTTCCTACATGCATATTAGCTGACGGGGCGCCACACCCTCCTTTTTTTTGAAGTCGGTTAAAATGAGACATCCTACTATTATTATAAATGTGAAAGTTTGTATGTATGGATGTGTGGATGTTTGTTACTCTTTCACGCAAAAACTACTGAACCGATTTGAATGAAATTTGGAAAACAGTTACTTTTTAACTTGGATTAACACATAGGCTACTTTTTATCCCGGTAGGACGTCCCTGCGGGATATTTTCCAACCTCCGTGCGGGCGAAGCCGCTGGCAAAAGCTAGTAATATATCGATGGGTCCTATGTATAAGGGCCAATGTGTAAATTGACAACTTTTCAATAGAGGCTCTCAAAGTTTCGATTTGATATATTTTTTACATGCGTCTACTTGTAAAACTTTGCATAGTTACTATGACACATATGTTCGTTATTCTAGCTACATAGATTTATTTGAATATATGTTAGTTTTTTAATTAGTGTAGATATGCCTATATACGTGATATTTTTAATTTTAATAATACTGAAAAAATCTAGTAAAAAGGTCGAAGTGTCACTTTGGACCATTTACTTGGCATATGCTAACTTTGAAAAATACGTGTATTTTAGAGTTTTGAGTAATCCATATTTATAAAAAATATTTAAAATAAATGAATAATTTAAACAAACAATAAAAAATATAATTATTTTATGTCATAATTCACATTGACACTTATACGTTATCTTACTTGGTGACGTTAATATAATTTTAACCTTCAGTTAGGTCACAAAAATAAAAAGAAATAAAACAATTTAACTTCTTTTTGTTTTTCTAAAGAACTATCAGACTTTTTGTAATGGAAAAGGAATGAAATAATCAATACAACTACTACTACTTTTTTCTTTTTTTCATTTCTCATGCTCTAAGACTCTTTATGTTTAATAAGTTTTATTAAAAAATAATTATTATATTTTTTTTAAATAATAACTACCTAACTTAATTTACCAACCTAGGTCTAATGTGATTTCGGGAGGTTTTTAACATTCCCCGACATTGCATTGGATCTAAGTTGGTAGTCAAAGTTTAAAATAATGTTTTTTTTAAATAACATAAATAATAAACATTTTCAAAAATAAAACAGTTACTCATTGTCATCATTATCATGTCATATTAAATTATCATTAGATGCTAACAAATTTTCGTAATACTCATGATAAACTGGAGGAATAATATTTTTGCGGCATAAATCAATTTTTTATTTTTTTTGGATGGATGTATTGGTACCAACTGATTGTAACATAGTCCTAAGGGTATTTCCGTAGATCTATCAGCCGTTTGACTTCTTGTTCTAACAGAAAGATCAGAAATGTTAATGTAGTTTTCAAAAGCATCTTCAGATAGATGCAATTTGTAAAACAAAATGTATGGTTCATGTTTACTGATACGAATTTGTTTGATTTTAGACCAAGGTACTTTTTGTCCCTCTGAATTTTTAGTCCAGTTAAAACAAGCACTCGCTTGCATCTTTTTGAAGTCGAAAACCATATTTTGAGATACATTTATAACATTATAAGGAGCTCCTTTTACTTTAGCCTATCTAATACTTAACTATAAGTTACGTAAAAATCAATGTTATTAAAATACGACAATACTGTAAAACAATTGAATACTTACAACTCGGTGTGTGTATTTTCGTCGTTTTTATAACCTAGTTCATCACTCGAGTCACTATTATTTACATTACCAATTGCTAAATTGACAAAATTTCGACTTCTACTAAACTTAGAATGATATTTGGACGTCATGTTTCACTTAAAAGGAGAGGTCACACTGTGTGGGTCACCGATATGGCTGATCCTCCGCCTATGTAAAGAGATTCACTAGTATAGTAAACTCCTAAAGCCCTAAGGTGCAACACTCGGAAATAAAGGAGAAATTATTTCCCAAAGTTTGAGTTTTTGGGACTTATACTAATGGGCTGACCATTAGTATGAGTCCCAAAACCTCAAACTTATCAAAGTTATCTTGGCGAAGTAAGCAGCATAATTTTATTTTTTCTGTCTCTTTTCATAAAAAATATTCATTCGCTACCAGTATTCGGGTTATAAAATAATATTCTTACGGACCTACGCTTTTTTAATAGTAAAAATGCAAAAGACATTTGGAGATAGGACAGTTATTTTTATTAATTATTTATTCAGGTGTACAGTTTCTTGGATGATAATTATCATAAAAACATACCTATAAAGCGTAAATTTTAACTGGCATCTGCTACAAAATATGATTGCAGAATTTGAGCAAGCAGCGTTGGTGTATCACAATGTCAAGGCTTTAGGAATTTACTACACTAGTGAACCTCTTTACATAGGCGGAGAATCAGTCAAATCGGTGATCCACACAGTGTGACCTCTCCTTGTTAGTTACATCTATAATAACTAATTATAATATTATAAAAAAATAGGTTATTATCATAGAGCGACATCGTTCCGTTTGTCGAAAAAGTGCTCAACTAACTGATTGGCCGTTGACGTAAACAAAGACGCGGGATGTCCCCGCGTACAAGTCTCGAATAACCGTTTGGCCTTTATACGTTTAAAATTGTGCCACATAAGCCTTTTTACTGCAGTGAAAAATTGTATTTCCACCTATAAATGTGTATTTTTTTTTAATGCACGTTATTAACTTTAGTAAAAGGAAGCATTTTACGCAAAAAACCGAAAATACTCAAATTGTTGCATTGGCCCTTATACGTAGGACCCATCGATATATTGTTGATTGCTGTCAGTTACCCCGCTGGAATAGTTATCCGTCAAGGCTGAATAATTGCACTCCTAGCAAAATACACGTCACGTCATGTTGACTGATCATTCACGAGTATCATACGTCGATTTTGCTCTGTCAGGGTAAACTAACGCATATTTTCCCCATGAAGAACTCCGTAATCCAAGGCATATTAAGATAAGCTTGATTCACCGAGTAAATTCGTATCAATATTATCTAACACTATCTTTGTTACCATTACTTCCCCCTTTCCTCCTATGTTACCCCTGTTTTCCCGGTTCACTCGCATGTGCCAAATTGCGCTGGTAAAAATGGTGCTAGGGAATGCCTATTTGGCTGTATAGGAATGCCTTGGCTTATTAAATTTGTTTCTTTTAGGATGCAGATTGGCAAGGAGTTCGTATGTTAAGTGGCTTGGCTGTTTACATAGGTGGTTTAAAGTCAAAGGAAAGTGCTTTAAATAAAAATTTGACTCTGATGTGTGCGCCTTGGTTATTTTGTCGCTAAGAGGCTTTGCTGGTAGGTAGATTATTTGTACGTAGTTGACCTTTGGGATACAATGAAAAGAATACTTCTTTAATCATAATCAGCCCCTGCTGAACCTATAATGTTTCTACTTCTGAGACGTAGACCTCCTATTGATAAGAGGTATATAGTAGGCCGTAAACCCACGCGGGCCCAGTGCGGGTTGGAAGATGTCACATGTCTTCGAATTTTTGGTTCCGGTATCCTCACGATGTTTTCCTTCACCGTTTTGAGAGCAGTGGTGATGAAATAATTTACGCAAAGTAAAGCGCCTGCTAGGGTTCGAACCTGGGTGATTACTACAAGGTCACCGCTGCTCGAATTCTGTAATAACAAAAACTGAAAAGCATAAAATAATAAACCTTAAAATTATGTTTTTGTTATTGTTATTTGTATTAACTGTTATTTTATTTTACTCCGGAGGTCCTAGTTTAACTATTGCAACTTCAACTTAGCTATATGCATCAATGTATGTATATGTATCATTTTGCATCGTTGAATATGTAGGCGGGCACGCCCTTTATGCCTGGAGGCTTTATTTAAGTTTTACGTTCTGTTTACGTTTTTGTTTTATTATTAATTTCAGCTTGAGTTTAGTTTTCAATGTTTTGTTCGTATATTGGCGTGTGCTAGCTGACATTTGGCGAATAATGTATGTTTTGTTTTATAATATTAATTACTTACACGATATTGTATAGAATCAAGTTCTTCTAACTTAACAGACAGCTCTGCTGCTGGGGAGTTTGTTCCGCCACTTCTTCTTCCCAGCTAAAGCACTAGGAAGTGTCGAAGGGTGGGCGTTTTGGGGGACTGTCTTTTGTAACTTTGACGTTCAAAAAGTGCTGACTCTCAGCCTAGTTGAAATGACTTTTAATTTTGATTTTTTTTTTTTATGAGTCGGCGCTTTGAGTGATCCTTGTTCATTGATTTTTCAGCGCCGACTCAAAATTTTAATGTTCATTATTTTATGCTTTTCAGTTTTTCAGCGGTAATTTTTTTTTTTAAGTTTTAATTTTATAATTTTTCGTGGCTTTAATGTACTAATAATAATTGGCAACGTATACCCTATCCAACAAAAAAAGAATTGTCACAATTGGACTACTATGTAAAAAGTTTTGCGAGGTCATACATAAAAAAAAAAATATACGCGTCGAATTGAGGACCTCCTCCGTTTTTTTTTGTCGGTTGAAAATCAAAATAAGCAGTGGATCAAATTATTTTTTAGTACTGAGAGTAACTAAATTCAATTATTTGTATGGGAAAATTTAACTTTATCATTTACAGTAACGCTCCGTTAATCCCAATAATGATATTTCAGTTGGCGGTCATTATTTTTAATGTACGTCATCCTTATTACCGATATTTAATAATTAAAAGTGCAGTTTTATGTATCGTAAAATAAGTTATTATTACAATAACTCTTGTTTACCTGTGTTAACCGATGTTGCAGTACGGTAAAAGATTCGGGAGTTATATAGAGGCATAAACATAATCAACCTATGACGTCAGAGCGGAGACGTCATTTGATGATTTGCCACCCACAGAAAAAAGGGCCTAGTGTGGGTTGGTTTATGACACGTTTTCGATTTTTTGCTTCAAGAACATGCTGGTTTCCGTACGGTGTGTTCCTTCACCGTTTTGATAGCAGTGGTGTTGAAATTATTTACAAAACAATAACACAGACAGTAACACAGTACAGACGCCAGCACATCTAGCTAGCTACCCGAAACTGCTAAATTTTCCCAATAAATCTTGAACCTAATACAAGAAATTTTACAGATTGTAGTAACTTTGTGTGTGGTTATCTATATATTTACACAATAATATGATATTCTGAAAGAAAGAAAAATATATTTATTTATCATGGAAATACGTGTATAAAAAGATACGATATTTTTTACACGAGTGCGTATAGAAAATATAAGAACAAAACAAATTTACACCCACGAACACAAAAGACAAATAGTCGGCAGCTGCAGACTGTGCTAGGGGGCTTCCACTCAGCATTATGCTGTGCTATGGAACCCACAGCACAGTGCACAGCACACACACTAATTACTACCGTACGTATCCGTAAGATCTAAAAAGAAAGTTGGAGCCGGAGTCTGTATTTGCCCCCCCGGCTCGCCCCTTACATATCACATAGGACCTATAGGTAACTGGTGAAATGTGGGTGGAACACACGGCTACATACCTAGCTATACATTTCCAGTTTTAATAGATCTTGCATTGTATAAGCTTTCCGTACAATGAGAAGTCAGCTTATACTGGAAATGTATAGCTTAATTTGTCGCCGTGCGTTTAGATACGCTTTTCAGTATCATTCATGTTTTTTTTTAAAGGTTTATTTGTTAATTGGTATGTATGTGAAGAAGCATAATGTAGTAGAGAAATTTCAAGGATTTCTAATGTCGTCGTAAATAACATATTTTTGGGCACTTACATTGCTAACACTGGCTAAACCAGTGATTGATATATTGCACCATCGAATCTTATCTTCAATAAGGTATACAGAATAGTCTGCATTGGAATAAATATTTCTCAAGGATAGGCTTCACACTGGTGGCATTTTTAACTTTTACCTATGCCTAAAAAATATGGGTTATTTACAAAGCTGTTTTTAACGATACAGGGATAATCGTTGTCCCCTGCTGGGGTCGCGTGATTGTTCGAAAGAGATACCGTGACCCTGGCACATGGGCAAATGAAGGAACACGGGTGAGTTTTAGTCAGTAAAAGTCTGACATGCCCTCCCGCTCCTTCCAGAGCAGGAGAAGTCATTTGATGATTTCCCATCCAAAAAAAAAAAATCCTTGTCCATTTAAATACTTTAAGGTACGATGTGAATTTAATATAGATCAGAATTGTCTCGTTCAATATTTCATTAAAATAAATATCGTAGAAGATATCACATATATAAAATTATGAATCACCCGCAGCGGAACTTGTGGCCGGCATGCCCGTTCTGTAATTATACTACTTCTGTTACATACATTGTTCACACTTGCGAAGCCAGGCAGGTAGCTAGTAAAATATCAAAACGTTTTTATTTTTTTTGAAAGGGCCTCTCATAGTTGACCTTAAAGGTCGTAACTATTTAACCGGGCTTTCCTGTGAATTCCTTTATAAATTAAGGCCTCCAGCCAGAGTTAATAAACTTAAAAACTAAAGCGGCTACTCGCTAAGGGCACCCCCTGTGGGGTACGGTCCTCGGCTTAGGGCGTTGCTGGTAGAGGGCAGCAAGAGACGGGCTGGATCTGTATGGTTATTATTTAGGGACGAATTTAAAGCTACAGGTTCAACTATGGCATGGGCTGGCACTGCGTCGAGCAAGGGTCGGGGGGACTATTTAGTTAGGAGCGTCGCGAAAGACCTCGGCGGCGAAATAAACAATGTTTTGCATCACAAGTATTTATACTACAAAATTACCTTTACTACCCACACTATCATAATAATAACGCCATTTCACACACACTCAAACACTTCTCTTCACTACTTAACAAACATTACAAAGAGACATGTTCCATTCAGAAAGGTTTCCTTACCCTCAGTATAACAGACACGGACTCCGGAAATCTATTAAGTGGGGCCTCCAGGCGTCCGAGAGAGTCTAATGCAGATGGAACGGCCTTTTAGTTACAAAGATGTAGGAAGAGTGGCTAGATAGTGCAGTGTAATTTATTTTATTTTGAAATTAAAATTGGTAACATTAAATTAGTAAAGCTTCTTTTGTAGAAATCAAAGTGCAAAGTTTGTAGAAATTTGGCTAAAAATATTTTATAACCTGGATTAACACAGAATACCACCGCTTTCCGCGGATGCAGCCACTGGCAAAATTTTGCTAGTCAATGAATATTGATTTCGATTTTCTCCTGATATTTAGAAGTTAAAAATACATTTTAACTATACTGCATGACATTCAAAACGTACCATTTTCCTGTAAAACGTACCATATTTCTGGAATTCTTGACTCGCCCACAAATAAATAAATTTGATGCGAATCGTTGACGGAAAATAAGATATTGCTTAATTATGTCGATTCACGCGTTTCCGGCGAGTAAATTCATGGGTATCTACTAATCAGCCCAAACTTTAGGGTGTTTATTAACTTCTAAATCTAAAGAATATAGTGATATTTCGTCAGGTTTAATTCTCAAGAATAATGTCTTGGGAATAATATTGGCATGGAAATAATTGACTGAACTCTTTTGAAGTGTTGTGTTTTTTAAACTACATAGATATAAGAAGGCAGGCAATATATTGGTTGGTATTTAGGAAGTCTCAATTCAATCCCAGTAAGAAACCAGTGGTTACAAATCTATACTAATATTTTTTATTTTTATAATATAAAGCTGAAGAGTTTGTTTGTTTGATTGAACGCGCTAATCTCAGGAACTACTGGTCCAAATTGAAAAATTATTTTTGTGTTGGGTAGCCTATTTATCGAGAAAGGCTAAATTATATAACATTACGCTATAACCAAGAGGAGTGGAGCAGAAATGAAAAATGTTGCGAAAACGGAGAAAATCGCATGGGTAGGCAATTCGACGCGACGGGAAGAGTCGAGGAACAAGAAAATTAACGCGGACGAAGTCGCAGGCAGAAGCTAGTATAATAATAATATCTTAGGACAACCAATACAAAGTTATCTGATCCCAAACTAGGCAGAGCCTGTAATATGGTAACCAGACAACTGATAAACATAATTATATATTTCTAAATACATACATATTATGGGTAAATTACACCCTAATAGTTAAGTAGAAGTAAGTGTCATTAAAAATGAATACTTTAATTCCTTTTATGCGTTAAAAAGATTTTAAGCTAATCCGTGTGTTGCCGGACATAAAGAATAGCATCATCCCATTTATTCCCGTTTGTTTCGTAGATGGTGACTAAAGGACCTACTAGAGAATGGGCAGCAGCGTTCTGTATGTGTTTTACCACCATATTGCGATCACGAACCCGCTTGCCAAGCGAGGCGATTATGACAAACCCTCCTTTGTTCCCGGGAGACTTAAGTTCATCAATGAGCGTCTTTAGGCTGAAATTATTAGAAATGAAATTACTAGAAACCTAGTACTAGTACATTTGCAAGTAAGCATTATTTTATAACCTCGCGGATTTGCATTACAAAAAACAGTTCCAAACAAAACATATCTAAAACAAAATATACTTACACGTAAACAAAAAAACCAACGTATTCAAAATTTGAATGAAAAAAAAAACGCAACCACAGGAAACGGAAACACTAAATGTAATAATACATCCATGGCGGACCTTTTCACGAACGCCTTATTTCCTTTATTACGAATGAAAAGCCTGACGTTTTCATTTTCGCCTTCAGAATTGAAGCCCGAAGCCTCTTTAAAGCTCATTAATTTGTTCTTTTTGAAGTTTTAAAATAATATTTGAATTGTGTGAGAGGTGATTAGTGTAAATGGCTACCGCTTTGTGGTGTGGATTCGGATTAAATTGCGTTATTAAAACCCGAAAGCCGGTTACTGTGGTGTGATTTAAATTATTATGACTATGAAATGTTCTCTACATAAGTACGCGGTAATAGTGAGTGTAAAATAAATGATTTAATTTCTGTAAGTAGGTGTGTTACAAACACTTTTACACGTCAATCATATTTAAAAAAAACTAGATGAGGTCGGCGTTTCCTATCTGACTACTCTGAGAAGCAATGCCTAAACAAACTCATAGTCTCTTGACAAAAAATCACAGATTTCGCTGGTCTTGTCTCAAAAAAATAATAATTAAAAGATTACCTAAGCTTTCCTATGGTATTTGGAAGTAATAATTTTTTTCGGACACTAAGATCTAGCTAGCATCTGGACTAATCTGGAGGATGTGCTAAGGCAGCCCGCAAAATAATTTTTTTTAACGTGTTTTGCAATAAACAGGTCAGTGTTAAGTTGTACTATATCATGATAAATCATTCAATGGAATTAAATTGACTCAGAGGGTTGTATTGTTAAATGACAAATGCTTTTATCGCAGCAAGTCGATTTGTAAACACTCGATACACGTCAATCATATTTTATTAACAAGATGAGGTTGGCGTTTCCTACTCTGAGAAGAAAGGCCGCAACAAACTCAGAGGTCACAGTCTCTTTTAACTCATCGAATGCCGTAATTAGAGACAATAGAAAGCTTATGGTGCCGATTCTGTTGTACACGAACTAAACTAACTAAACTATCTCTAAAATTCCTTACTTTTGGCTATGAGAATTGTAACGCTATTCTGCAAGGAAAAATCTCTAAATTTAAAAATTATTTTGACACGACTAAAATCGAATTTGACAATCGCGACTCAGCGTGGTATTTTTTTTTCTTTTCGTTTCGCAACGTTGTACTTGCGTGTGCATTGCGTACAATGAATTTTTTGAGAGACGAAGGCGCGTGCTCGGGGGGCAGCCTCAACGTGTTTTATATGGAATTTTTCACTTTTGTTTGAAAAATATAAAAAAAATATTACCCACGTGTTGAGATTTAAATGTGCCGGGGTACACTAAGGGGGCCGAAAATTTCATTATTTTTGCGATAGGACACGCCATTTTCAAGATATAAGCAAAAAGAAAATAAAAAATACAGAACTGTTTTTGCACGTGAAGGCGAGGCGTTGTTGAGAATTTTAGTTCATGACCACTAGTTTTATTCCACACCTTTTTAATCGCGATTAAAAATAGTCAGATTTTGTTAAAATAAATTATTATAGTCAAAATTTTTGGTGAAAACCGGCAAACTCAGAATAGCAAAATTGACATTTTCACTAAACTAATAACTCAGTGCAATCTTAGTGCTGTCAAACTAAAATATAGTTAAGTTGTGTCACTTTAGTCTATTTCAGAATAGGAAATCGTCGTTTGACAGGATTAAACCAAATTTTAGTGATTTTTAGTTTAGTTTAGAGAATTTTGTGACAACAGAATTGGCACCAATAATGTCGAACTGTGTAATTTAAGACATTCAAAAGGTTAAAGTCCAGACATATTCCTGGTTAGGTCAAGTGAAGACTATGTAGATTGGTGTCTGAAATGGTCTTTTGAGGAAGGAACCACACAGATTGAGTGGACCTGTCCATTACTTGTACTAGTGAGATTCTCACTTTGGTGAATTCTCACTGTGAGAATTCACCGAAGAAATACATAGATTTGATACGTTTCAATCAACTCAGCCTATCGCAGTCCACTGCTGGACATAGACCTCACCCATGTTGCACCACAACACCCTGTCCTCCACCTTCCGCATCCAGTCTGTCCCAGTGACCTTTTTGAGGTTGTCGGTCCATCTAGCTAGGGGCGTTCCTCACTACGCTTGCCGGTACGCGGTCTCCACTCCAGGACTCATCTGCTCTATAGGCCGTTCCTTCGACAAACACTGCCGCTTCAACGTGTTTACTCAGACACCTTTTTTTTTTGGATTAGAAATCATCAAATGACTTCTCTCGCTCTGGGTGGAGCGGGAGGGCGTGTCAGACTTTTACTGACTAAAACCCACCCGTGTTCCTTCAGTTACCCATATGCCAGGGCCAAGGTATCTCGTTTGAATAATCTCGCGACTCTGGCAGGTTTACTCAGACACTTCTGATGATTTTAATTTTTTGTCTCCCGATGGATATTTACCAAGCTAAGTATAAAATCTACCCAGCATAACCACAATACCTAATTTATCACTTCCACTTAAAGCCTACACGCTTTTTTTAACAAAATCACTGTTCATTCAAAAAATACATTCATTAATTTCCCTTTACTATTCTTATACAAAAGAATAACACTAATTTACCATCTGAAACTCAAAGATTTAGCTCTGAGTGCTAAAAAAGGTCACTTACCCATCCTGGTATCCTGGTAGGATCATTTATCATTAAGACTAAACTCTTGGGCGTTGATACGTGAAACTGTCTAAGATTTTCTTTCTTTTCTTTCTTTCTTAAGCTTTCGTTCGAACAATTTGAGATTAACGTTAAGTCTGAATTATTATTCTTTTTTGTGAAAGCAGGCTTTGTATTTCTTTTGCTGGAAAAAGAATCTGCTTATTATCTTAACTCGAGTAAGGTTACGCACAAATCGAAACCAAAAGTAAACATTTCAATCCATACATTTTGACTGTTATGTGTATTCAAACACAATAAATAGTATAATACTGATTTTTATTGTACGTTATATCAATAAAAATAACACACCCTTAGTTCGAAATTAAAACTCTCGATATTTTGATAAAATAACTTCAAAAAGTATGATAACTTATTCGTAGCACAGTGTTACGCTAGCTGCGGGCACTACGACGTAGCAAAGCTGCTACGCCGTAGCAACTGTACTTGAATTTCTGCACTACAAGTAACGGGTCCATGTGAAAGAATAGCTCCGTCCCATTTGTTCCCGTGGGTGTCGTAAAAAGTGACCAAATGACTTAATAGAGAATGAGCAGCAGCGTTTTCTATGCATTTTACTACCATACTGCGATCGCCAACCCGCCTGACAAGCGTGGAAATTATACTAAAACCCCTTTTTGGGAGAGGCCTGTATTCAGCAGTGGACGCCTTTCGTCTGAAATGATGAGTCACAGATACAGGATAAGTTTTTAACTAGTGCGACAAATTAAACTTAAACGAGTTAAAACCGTGCAATTTTTATTTTGATATATCTTAGTACAAAAAATTAAGTTATTGTTAACGAAAGATGTTTATTTTGAAACTGGTTTTTACGGTAAATTGCACGCGGTGCCAGCGTGGCGGCGAAGGTGAACGACCGAGCGTAGCTACAAGCACCTACCACCTGTTCAATCGGTCAAAATTCTAAGAAGTTCGAAGTACCGGCGCGTGGTTACTGACCTATTACTATGTCGATATCATATTACGAAATATGTAGGGTATCCACAGTTTACTGATTTAAGGTCGGATAAAAATTAAAAAAATGTATTGAAAAAATAATTGAAATGTGTTCTATTACCTACTGATACTGAACCACCACAAAAAATTGCGCACTGGTTAAAAAAAAAATCCTGTATAGATGCAGTGACTACGCTCGATACGAAGTCGCACATATTGAGTAAAAAAATATACTTTGGAATTTAAATCGCCTGGTAAAAGGTATTTACCACAAATCTTTAATATTAACCTACTTCCTAACCGACAATACCCTCATTCGATCGCTCTCACAGACTCTTTAGTAATAAATCATTAATGGTAATCCCCACGTAAACACCTTTGTTTGTCGACATTTACATATTTTATTCAGTCTACATAACTTTACGTAAGTTGAAACAATCGTTTTGTCGTCACGTAAGAAAGAAAGAAATAAAGAAAGAAAGAAATTATATTCATGAGACACAGATTTGTCTCATTAAGTACAGTATGTTAATAAAGAAAGGCTATTATACCGTTGAGGAATTTAAAACTGACAAATTGTGAAACGTTCGACCTTGTAATTATTTGCTTGACGTAAATGTGAAATGATAAATGACTATCCTTCCTATATTACTTTCATGACTAAAATGTATGATCAGACGCTCTTGATTGTCTAATGTTTAGTATTATGTAATAAATTTTAATAATTAGAATCGATTTTATATTATGTAATCTAATAATTTAATTTAATTCAATAATGTAATAATTTAATTCAATTCAATAATTTAATCATTTAATTTAATTCAATAATTTACACTTAGTGAGTGAAATTTGCAATGCCCTTACAGGGTGCATGTTTTAATACTGTCATGAAATTTTAATGCATGCCTACTAATGAGTGTTAAACATGTTAGCAAATAAATAAATAAATAAATAAAATAAATAAATGTTAATAGTGTAAAAAAAACTTTAGCCTCGCGTTTACACTTAGTGTGATAAAACTTGCATGCTACATGTTGTGTACTGATATCATTTATCGTTTACATAGACAGGTAAATACGGGAAACAACACTGTGGAGGCTTGTTCTGGTTTTTTTTAATTGATCAAGCACCTCACGTTTTTTTTTCATTATTTTATACTTATTAGGTGGTTTTTTATAGAAGTGTTTTTTGGTTTTTTAAACTATAATTTTTTTTCTCTTTTTTAGGGTGTTTCTAATTTTGTGACGTATGTCAGCGTAGTTTTCTAAAAGAAATTTTTTTGCTATCTTAGTAACCCTGGCAAGGATAATGGCACAAACTTATAAAATTATTGTATTGTCGTCGGTTTTTTATAAGTAGGCCAAATTTCGAGTTAATTCGACGTTTTAAAGAGGGTCAAAATCATGTTCAAAGTTCCGTTACATAGGCACATACTAACATACGTATGAAGTTAATAAAAGCGTGTTAAATACTGGTATTCAGCTGCATCGGGTTAGACTGCAGGCTGACCCCAATATAGTTGGAAAAAGGCTAGGCAGAATGATGATGATATTTGTCTGTTTTTTTTTAAATAACACTTGAAGATAAATAAAATTGTTACTAATCTTATTGGACTTCGGTCTGACCATTAATTTCCATTCTATTCTACTCTATTAAACCTCCATTAAAACCATCGTTTAAACCGGCATCCCTTCACAGACTCTCAACTGTTCTATATTTCGGAGATATGTAAATAGCATTTCACAAACGCTAAGTCCCATACGTAATTTGTAAGGCCAAATATTTGTCAACTAACTTAGATTTAGTTGGCTCTGCTCGCTTGATTAAACCACTTGATTACTCCACTTTGCTATTTGAATAATTTCTGTGTAATGTAAGGTGAGTTATCCCGTGAGGCGTGTTGTCTTTGTCCATTATTAAATTTAAGGTTAAATTTGTCTGCCAGGGTCGCGAGATTTATTCGAAAGAGATACCGTGGCCCTGGCACATGGGCACCTGAAGTAACACGGGTGAGTTTTAGTCAGTAAAAGTCTGAAACGCCCTTCCACTCCACCCTAGAGCGGGAGACGTCATTTGATAAATTCCCACCCAAAAAAGGTCAAATTTGTAGGGGGTAATCTCTGGAATTACAAATTTGATTTCAAAAATCTTTTAGCATTTGAGTGTCCAATTCCTGAGGAAGGTAACATTTTATTTAACCTAACACTACGACCCTTAGACATCGAGCAAAATAAAAAAAAAATAAAATGCATGCTAAGTGAAAATTGAAAACGATTGGCATGCGACGCGGCTGGTCAGCCCCCCTAGCCAAGTTACAACCGTTTCGTGTCGAATTCCGTTCTCCAATCAGTAACGCCTCGGTGTCAGCAATTGTCGAAAACGATAAGTTGGTAGCCATTTTGACGCGCCTGAGTCGGCCGCTCGTTCTACAATGTCTTTAGAAAAACGACATTATAACAAAGGATGTAGCGTTGAACATTGTAGAAACGATAACAATTCATTCTATCGTTTTGAACGATGTGAACTTGGCTACGAATTTTCTATTCATTTGTTCTAACCACGTGACTTAACGTTGAGATGATTTCATTCCTTAGTTTTTTCATTTCATTCATTGATTAGTTTTCGACTAGCGTTAACGATTGCAGATTATCAACTTGGCTAGGGGTGCAGGAACCGAAATTTCACGCTGCCAGGTCACGGGCGAAATGCTAGTAAAATGTTAAATTATGTTTATTCCTATGAGTAATCATTTAGCCACCAAAAGCTTTAGCCTTGATAACATCAGTGATTTTTTAATAAGGGATAGGTATGGCTACTATAAATGAGTAAAACCTCTAATTACTAGCTTCCTCTACTAGATAACTTGGACATCGTCCGCGCCAAAATGTCTTACTCCTTCGACGCAACCCGTCTCATTGAATCGCCTACTCGTGCGTCTACTTCGTATTCGTGACTTTTTTCTTTTTGCTCGGCTCCAAAAGGGTATCACGGTGATGTTATATACCTTATAGCCTTTCTCGATAAATGGGCTATCCAACACTAAAATACAAAGATAGCACAGACTAACATTTTTCTATTTTTAAGGTTAGCTCACTACAACGTTTTTAATTGTTACCAAAATTAAATCTAAACATTATAAAGCTGAAGCGTTTATTTGGTGTCCAAACGCCTCCTGCCGGAGGCTCTACACGGGGATCGTGCGGTCCATGGCGCTCTACGGGGCACCGGTGTGGGCGCCCTCATTGAGGCTGCGCCCAGCGCGCCGGTTGAGTGCGGCCCAGAGGGTCATGGCCATCCGGTTGATCCGGGGATACCGCACGGTCTCCTGTGAGGCGGCGAGCCTCCTTGCCGGAGTGCCGCCATGGGATCTGGAGGCAAAGGTCCTCGCCCACATGTGGGAGTGGCGCGAAGAGGCGAAACGCCGGGGCGAAACTCCGCTGCCGCGACAAATCGTGGCACGGCGGACAGAGCTCCGGTGTGATCTCATGGCGACATGGCGGGTATGATTGTCGCAACCCAGTGCTGGGCACGCCACAATTGCGGCGGTAAGTCCCCTCTTTGAGGAGTGGATAGAGAGGCGCCACGGCGTCCTCACCTTCCACCTGACGCAGGTTCTCACCGGGCATGGGTGCTTCGGTGGGTTCCTGTTCAGGATAAAGCGGGAGGATACGTCCGGGTGTTTCCATTGTGAGGATCGTCTAGAAGACACGGTGGAGCATACGGTGAAAGTTTGCTCTGCCTGGGCGGAGCACCGCCGTGTCGTCGTGGAGGCGATCGGCGGTGGCAACCGCTCGCGTCCGGCCCTGGTGCGAGCCATGGTACGGAGCGAGAGGGAATGGGAAGCCGTCACCTCCTTCTGCGAAGCAGTAATGCTCGCGAAGGAGGAGGCGGGGCGCGTGAAGGAGTGGCAGTCTCTGCGCCCTCACGTCCCTAGCCGCCGCAGGAGGAGACGCCCCGGGCGTCGGGAGTCTATAGCGGACTCCCGGCCACCGTAGGCGCGAGCTTGCGGGTGGCGAGCAATGGGTAGCTCGCCGCCCGGTAAGGACCAGACTCGGGTCGACGGCGCGTAGTGTTCCACGCGCGCCTCAAAGAGATGTCAGCAAAACTGAAGGGGTCTGATAGGACCGATGCCTGCCGGGGTCGCGTGATTGTTCGAAAGAGATACCGTGACCCTGGCACATGGGCAATTGAAGGAACACGGGTGGGTTTTAGTCAGTAAAAGTCTGACATGCCCTCCCGCTCCGCCCAGAGCGGGAGAAGTCATTTGATGATTTTCCATCCAAAAAAAAGCAAAAAAAAAAGCGTTTATTTGGTTGAACGTACTAATCTCAGGAATTACGTTTAGTGTTAGATAGTTCCATTCATCAAGGAACGCTATAGACTATATAACATCACGCTAGGATACTTAGGAGCCGAGTAAAAAGAAAAAGCGTCACGAATACGAAAACTCGAATGGGCAGGCGATTCTATACAACAGAGAGGGTCGTGGGAGCAAGAAATTTAACGAAGTCGCGCGTAGAAGCTAGTATAATATACGATGTCCCAACCTACTACATATTTCTATATGCGGCTATTCGTATTTTACTACGCAATTAGGATTCCGGTTATAATCTCTCAGAAGCCTGTTGCAACCCATTTAAACAAACGGTCTGCTGGTACTTAAGTTGAGGACTTCCTAACATAACAATATGTGTAGTGTGATTGTAGCACTTAGCTGAAATGAGGGTGAATAGTTTTTATGGCGTAATTACAACCTGTTGTTCTATTTTAATGTTGCAGTATTTGCATAAGGGTTCTAAGAATTTTGTGTGCAGAGGATTTGAGGAAATTTGAACTTTGGTTTCGTAGGAATCCGATCATTGCACCCAGCTTGAAATATTTTGAATGTTATTCGAGTTTTGACCGCTAAGTCTTCTGCTAAAGTTTAAGACTTTGTATACGTACAACTTTCTGTTAATGGTTTGAATTAAAGAAACCCGGAGATTTGTTAGTCAGCATGTACGTCAAGTAAAATTGATACAACTTTGAAATTGTAACACATAATGGATTTTGCGAAAGTTTTTTTAGTTTAGTGAACATTTGTAATTGTTCTTATATTATCTCCTAATGTTTAAATTCAAAAATATTTACTTGTAACGGCATGTATACCGCTACGTGCGATAAATGTATGCATGCAAAATCAAGGATCGCGCAAACAGAATTTACCGCGCAATTAGCACATACGTCCCGACATCAATCTTTGGGTAGTTGGGCGTATACACGACACCAGTATGGCGGAGGATCCTGTCTTTTTCTATGAAGGTTGAGTGAATTTTACACCATGTTCCTCATACTTCAAAACACTGTTTCATACTGTATCCAAGTTTAGAAAAGAAGAGGGGTATTTTGAAATTCATGTGAACAAGACAGTGGAGTAAATTTTTTATTCCATAAGTACTTACCTCTCTCCTCTCACAAGATGGGCCGGTGACCTGGTGAAGGCCGCGGGAATCCGCTAGATACGAGAAGCACAAAACTGGTCGAAGTGTTAGTGCTTGGGCCTATGTCCAACAGTGAACATCTGTCGGCTGAAATGATGACTTACTACTATATTATAAGCAACTGAATAAAAATAAATAAAAACTTGGTGCAACACTTCCTAAACGACCTAGGTACTTCTGTTGAATCCCACTCATAGGAAAGTAAATACTATCCACATCACACTAGTTGCAAATAATATGTATGGTAATGTAGTTCAAAGTTTATAAAGAACAGAGCTCGTACTGTTATTACATACCGAACGATAGCTGCTAAGTTTTCCTCCAGTCTTATTCATAGTCGTATTCTTTAGGATTTGGAGAGAGATTTTGTGGCCTCGTAACAACAAACTTTTAATAAAACGATTTTATTGTTTTAGTATTTGGAAAATGAAAATGACGATTCAAAAAGTAATTTCTTATGGTTTAATAATTTAATGCATATTTATCATTTTGATTGTGTCTTAAAGTGAATTAATATTTATCTTGTTGTTGTCTTAAAATTTACTGTTTGCTCATTATGATGTTTAATGGATATAACAAAGTAATCATCTACCTGGCCTTTTCCCAACTATGTTTGGGTCGGCTTCCAGTCTAACCGGATGCAGCTGAGTACCAGTATTTTACATGGAGCGACTGCCTTTCTGACCTCCACAATCAAGTTACTGGGTAATACGATACCTAATGGTAAGGCTGGAAATGGAAATAACAAAGTATCAAACATTATTTATTATTAAATAAATAAATATAAATACATCAAGTTATAGAGAATGTGAGACGTTGGTTCCGGAGCTAAGTCAAAGTACCTGTTTTTCAGGAGCCATAAATATTTATAATATTTTAATAATTAAAATGCAAAAATCCGTTCACTATTATTAACCAGCACCCATCCAGTCTCTTGGCTGCTGCTACTAAAATCATAACACTTGGCCTGTCTCGAACATCGAACTCTGATCATTGGATGTCTCGCAAAATATAGCGCTAGCGACTAAGAGACCAAATTTGATAAAATATTAGTTATAGTTATTCCAATTTAATAAGCATCGGCAACTCATAATTTATTATACATAACATAACATCACGCCTTGTTTCCCCGAAGGGTTAGGCAGAGGTGTACCTATAGTACACCCACATTTCGCCTGTTATGTTTAAGTCCCATGTAATAGGGGGCGAGCCTATTGCCATCAACCGGGCACAAATCCAGACTCCGGGCTGCTACTGAGAAATTCCAGATGGAAAAACCCAATAACACTTTGCCCGACTTAATTTATTATACGTCGATAAAAAACCACACTTACCGCACTATGAATTCCGCCCTCATAGCCATGCACGGAATTTCACCAAGTGGAGCAAAGCATTTTTCATCGCAATGTTGAAGAATAAAATTTCCCGTACATGGACTAAACGGTATTCATAAGTTTTATTTTTTATTGAATTTGATCGCGTTTTCAAATTGAACAGAGTCGATTTAATGTGTTCTTTATTGAAATTAAGACATTAAAAGATTAGTGAATAAAAAATGTGTAAAAAATATGTGATTTGTAGCGTGAATGCAAGTCTGCTAACGTGGATCAATCTTATTATGATTTAAATAGGTTTCTATACTTATTTATGTACTACTTACTTCATTTCTGTAGATTATATTTATATTTTTCGAATATGAGAACGTTGTAAGCCTTATGGACTGTAGATTTGTAGACCATTTTCTATTTTAATAAGTACCTGGTACGGCGACAAGCCTAAACTGTCCTCTCGTACCTATTAACACTGTCATTTGAAACCATTGTAAATGCCAATTATTTTTAAGAGACTAACCGTGGAGTTGTGTGAGTGTCTTGAACCTACCTTCTGGCGTTTCATAAGTGCCCTTGTGAAATAAAATATTTTTATGTTCGTTTGGCCGATTTTTCAGATTTTTTCTGAAGAATAAATGTCCGTATTTATGCAAAATGGAACTACACGACAAATTTAGGTTTTTATTTTCTTTTGAAAAATACTAATTTAAAAGTGTCCGTATTTATACAAAAAGGAACCACCCAGCAAACACGCACTTCTGAAATATCAAAGGATTTACAAAAACACAGATACACCACTTTTAAATTTAGTATTCTTCAAAAAAAAAGTAAAAAACTAAATTTGTCGTGTGGTTCCATTTTGCACAAATACGGACAAATATAGCTGTTTGATTTGTGCTATGCTGAATTAACCTTAATAGCATGTATATCATTGTCCCTGCAACCATCTATAATAAACTAATAAAAACATAAAAAAACAAAAGACTATCGCAAGCATTCTAAATTACATGCCATCTCACAAATCCAGCTCCGCCAACGTTTGATGGACACGGTTCATTTTTTACGCTTACTGGCGGAAATTCCTTCAAACTTCGACGTGTATTTATGACTTAATATTCCGTATTCGAATACAGCAGGCAGCTCATTTGATTGGCGTGTTATAACGGCTTTTATTTATGACTAGGAATTGGGGGAAAAGAAATTGGAAGCCAGATGTGGTTTTTTCGCGTTGGGGATTCATTTTTGATGTATTAATGCTGGTTGTCTTGCTTTGCAAAGGTTGGTTTCTTGCCTATACGAGTCGAAAAAAGTCGAAAGAAGTTTATAGTTTGCTATAATCGGATATCTCAGAAATAACCACGGTTGTCCTTAAATACATATAAATGTTGGGACAAGACGCCGATTGGAGCTGGATTATTCACCATTGATCATTTTACTATGCTTAGATGTGTGTTTCGGGTGCAAAAAAAATCTCTCAATATGATTGTTGATTTTTAGGTTTAATTGGACTTGTAAAACCAAACGTTGGACAGTTTCCGACATCGTGCATCTGACATCGTGTGGGAGGCAAGTGTCTCCACTTGCTACCGGCACGATTTCAGATGGTCAAGAGAGCTGCATCATGCTACTGTGATGCTCTCGTCGACTATCACCAACGTCAGGCTAGACTCTGTCGAAACGCGCCAACTTCACAATTGTAAATAGTTTCAGTCAATTTAGATTATAATTTTGTTTTAATTTTCTTAATTAATTCAAATCTTAAGTTTTTCATTTTATTATAATAAAGACAAAGTTGCCAAATTAAAAAACAAAAACGTAACTTTTGAACTTGAATTAAATAAGATTTGTCATAAAAAAAAACACAGCAAAATATAAGGCCTTGAAAAAACTCTTTTGGAAGTCGTTTTTTTTTATTCTGTAAAATCTTTTATATTTTTCACTTTTTAGTTAGGGTGCCTATCAGACACCAATTCGTACATCACTACTTGCCATGTAAACAACAGTGACAAGAAGTATTAGAGCATCATCGATATACCTACATAAAGTGTATTAAAAACGTATTAACCCAAAAATTTCGCAACCGAAGTTAATAAAATTTGTTTGGTGGCCCCTTTAAAATGTTTAACTTTACTTGTGTAGCCGTTGAGGCATAACCTTTCATTAAAAGAGAATTTTCGAAATCGCTCAACAACTGCCAGAGATATCGCGGGACATCCACTCAGTAAAAAATATTGAGAACCTGGTACTTTTTGAAGTGCAGTAAAAAAAAATTGGTTTTTAGAACGGGATTAAATATAATGATCACCATAAAATGCTTTGATAAGGGTATCAAAGCATTTTATGGTTCTTTAACCAAAAATATATACTTGACACCAGAAAAATAAAGTCTAAAATTACAATAGTACTAGCTATTTTAGTCACGACTGTACTTTAAATTGTATTCGAACACCAAATGTAGTAAATGATCACCAAATCATAACTTGTACGACAACACTGTACTGCGACTCACAATAGTTCGAATGCACGCTTGTGCGATACACTCGAGCTCACATAGTACACTAGGTTAGGTTAGGTTAAAACTGTGACCTCCTATGCACGAGCCGAGCGAGCGAAGCGAGCGGTGCTGCGGCAGCGGCCGGCGAGTGCTAGAAACGACTAGATTCAGTGTGTCGCATAAGCGTGCATTCGAACTATGGTGAGTCGCAGTACAGTTTTGTCGCACAAGTGTTATTCGCACACCCATTTGTCGAACTCACGTAGTACACTCTTAATAATTTCGTGTTCACTAACTATTTTTGGGTTAACAATGATTTTTTTTTGGAGTCAGTTTGCTTAAATAGGATAGCAAGATGTAAAAACTTTGGTTATAATTTCACATTGAAATGCTGTTTTAATTTTGGTGATCATTTACTACTTTTGGATTAACAATGATTTATTTGGAGTCAGTTTGCTTAAATAGGATAGCAAGATGTTAAAATTTTGGTTATAATTTTAGATTAAAATGCGGGTTTAATTTTGGTGATCATTTACTAGTTTTGTCTGTTATATGTTACTATATCTGGTGGTAAGTTAAACATAAGCCTTTTAGAACACAACATCACGCCTTGTAACCCCCAAGGGTTGGGCAGAGGTGTACCTATAGTACACCTTCATTTCGCCGGTTATGTTTAAGTCCCATTTAATAGGGGGCGACCCTTATGCCATCTTCCGGTCACAAATTAGACCTCGGGCTGCTACTGAGAAATTCTACGCCGAAAACCCAATAGCACTTTTTCTGGCCAAGGAATCGAACACAAGACCGCATGCTCAACAGTAGCGCTTGCGACCACTAGACCAATGAAACAGTATTTTTTTAAGGTTTTTTAAAATTATTTCAAAACTGAAAATTAAAGTCTCATCCATGCGATCTACTACAGAAAACCTAAAAAAAACTCATGTTCGCCTCCACCAAGTCTTCGAACTTTTTCCTAAACTTCCCTAAATACTTTCTACCCAACTCCCCAGAACTGATTAAGTATGTAAAAGAAACACTGTTGTTTGCCCTTGTTTACCCCGTTACCCTACAAATGAGGGGGATCGGGCACTTAATGAGCCTTAAAAAGGTCTGTAATCTGTCACTATTTTGGCGCAGTTGGTACTCCAAGTAAGATATAACATTGGAAATTGTGCTAGTGTTTTGTTTGATAAAAGTATGTTGAACAGTTTTTATATGAAAATAGCTTTTGCCCGCGGCTTCGCTCGCGTTAAATTGGGGTAACACGGTTCCGCTTTCCTGATTTAGAACGCAGAAGAGAACTCGGAACAGAATGTTATTTTAATACGCTGCTGTAGACAATATTATATGTCTTTCTATTTGGGGTAGTATGTAAAGATTCTGTGCAATAGACACACGCGAACATGCTACATACAATTGTCCATGGGAAAATCACGGCTTTTCTAAGTTCACCCCAGCCACCTAAAAAAATAAGTTGCCAATGTCACTCTCCATGCCTTCAACTATCTCCGCTTAAAAAATCACGTCAATTCGTCGCTCCGTTTTGCCGTGAAAGACGGACAAATAGACACACACACTTTCCCATTTATAATATCAGTATGAATACGTTGGAAAAGTTGAGTTTTCTGGCTCAATCGTAGGTAAAAACCTACGTAACCACTGCGTAGTGTTACTCCTGATGTGTTTTCTTACGTCTTTTCTGGAAGATCTTTCTAAAACTGAGTTGAGCAGTTGTAAATTATTTAGTAAAGCTTGACATTTCTGGTTCAACCTTTAATCTACGTAGCCAGTGCGTAGCGTTACCATTGACGTGTAGTCTTGTGTTTTTCTACAAGTAAGTTGCGCTATTGGAACGTTTGGGTTCCCTAGTTCGACTTTTCAACAACGTAGCTACTACGTAGCATTTCTACCACTGACGGGTAATCTTGTGTTTTGTTTTTATTTTTTTATAATCTTTGTAAAATACCATTGAGCAGTTGGAAATAGGAATGTTTGGATTGTCTGGTTCAACCTTTTACCTACGTAGCCAGTGCGTAGCGTTACACAAACGTGTAGTCTTATGTTTTTTCTTTAACTTAGTCTTCCAACATTGAATATCGCGGTTGAAAAGAAGTCAGGAGAGCTTGGATTTTCATTTACGTAGCCATTGCGTAACGTTACCCGTGACGTGTAGTTTTAGGTTTTTTCTGTAAGATAATCTAAAATTAATTTGCGCAGTTGGAAATAAGTTAGCATCGATAGTACGTTTTTAATCCAAATTTTATATCTAGATGACATTCTACTGCTTCCTGTTACTGTTAAAAAAACAACTGACATCCTTAAAAGAAAACACTATAAACTGAAAAATAATTTTAATTTCGGAAGTCGGTGACAGAAACTAAAATACAGAACATCGACACCGACTTCCTAAATTAAAGTAATTTTTCAGATTACAGTGTTTATCTAAGGATGTCGTTTGTTTTTTTTTATTCAACATCTTCGGTTCTGTAGAAGCTCACAAGAGCGCTAATAGTACCTACAGTCAACCACGAGCCAGTGGTAACACCATGCACTATACAAATACCCCTTACTTGCTACGACATAAATCCGTTGTCAATGTCAAAGTATGACCACAGACGCGTGGTCAACTGAACGTTGACGACACGTTTGATGGAGGACGTAGTTGGGAAATTGGCTTCCATATTGCGGGAGTGCAATACGTTATCGTGGATGGAAAAGAAAAGAGAGATGTAATAGTTAGAAATTACCACCCACTATAGAAATTCGTTTAGAAATGATTAAAGCCTATATTGGCTTGGACGGCTTACGAAAGGTATTTAAAAGGTAAATGTGACTGAAAACACCAAGAGGGTACGCCCTAGGAGGATATACAAGGTGCAGTTTTGGATCTGCAAAACATTTTAGGAGGTAATTATGTTAGAGATTCTCGACCCGAATCAACAATAAAATGATCAGGGGGTCTAAAAAGGCCACTTTGGTAGAATCACAAGAGGAAAATATTATGAATCATATTATAATCCGTAAAATGGTCACAAACTGACAATTCATAATATGTTCTGCGTACAATTCGTTTAACACAATTCATCTATTTGACAGTTTTGTATGGAGATTCGTAAAATGGTACACTTATTATGAATTGCTATAATGAAGTTTAATGTCAAATAGCAGAATCATAAGAAGTTAGTCAAGAGGATCATTTTACAAATCATATTTGGGATTTTGTGAAAAAATATAGTAATAATGGCAAATTTAGGTCTTAAGAAAATTTTCTTGAGCATGCTCGTGATATGTAGTCCATTTTAAGTCATCAACGAATTGTGGCACTTCGAAAAATGGACATAGCGTTTCAAATGTGGGTCCTCCAGGTTTTTTGGGTTCTAAAGGCAAAATATATGTCGTGATAAGGTCCATGAGCTGGAGCCGTACATATGTACTGCTGCGCTGGCATGAGTAGGTACTACCTACCTTCAAGAATAGTAATGAAGTAGGTACTTAGTCAGTTTTATGGTAGTTCCAAATAGACACTAGGACACTACCATCTAGTGTTGTCATCATCATCATCATCATCATTTCAGCCGAAAGACGTCCACTGCTGGACATAGGCCTCCGCCAAGCTCCACCACTTCGACCGGTTTTGTGCTTCCCGCATCCAGCGGATTCCTGCGCCCTTCACAAGGTCATCGGTCCACTTTGTTGAAGGCCTTCCAACTCTACGTCTTCCAGTACGAAAGTGTTGTTCTAGTTCTACTGTTGTGAGTGTTACAAATTACCACAATCTTCTATTCATATTTTAGGCACTGAGTAGATCCAATTAGTACTTAAGCATCTGGATCATACCACAGGCTAATATGGGCGCACACCATATACACAACACAACATATATGTATATACAACAATTAAATTTAAATATTGATTTAAGATGAACAAGTATTGACTTACTCTGTATTAAAAACGATCAAACTTACATGAAATAAACATACAACCTACCTTCAAGAACAGTAATGAAGTAGTCAGTTTTAATGAAGCAGTTCTAAATGGACATTACCATCTACTCTTGTGAATGTTACAAATGACTTCAATCTTATAATCATACTAGCTTCCGCCCGGGTCAAATTTTCGCTCCCCTTCCCGTCGCATCGAATTACCTGCCAGTTTTCGTCCATTATTCGTTTACTGCTCCGCTCCTTTTGATCGTAGCGTGATTTTAAATAGCCTTCCTCAATAAATGGGCTACCCAACACAAAAAGAATTTTTCAATTCCGACCAGTAGTTTCTGAGATTAGCGCGTTCAATCAAACAAACAAACTCTTCAGCTTTATAATATTATAAGTATAGATTTCAGGCACTGAGTAGATCCGCTTAGTACTAAAGCATCTGGATCATACCATAGGTTACCAAGGGCGTACACTATATGAAACACCAAGTTAGTGTATAAAACAATGTGATAGCTGTAGATTACCAGTAACTCATTACACTTCAGTGCCCAGTTGAAAAAATACTTATTCAAAAGTACACACTATTCACACCTAGCTTACTTTTGTGATTTGCACCCGGTAAGTAATAAACATTTCCAGAGGAAATATGTAGGTATATTTATTTTCCACATCATACAGCCCACTCACAGACAGACATATGAACGGACCAATGGACAGCGGAGGCTTAGTTATAGGGTCCCGTCCTGGTTACTCTTTGGTTACGGAACCCTAATAAAAATCTACAACCTACGTGGGACATAGGCCTTATATTACTTTACTTTCACTCCAATTTCATTAGGTAGTGTGTACCTATAAAATAGGACATACAGTTTACCTTTATACCTATCATTTGAATAAAACAATACACAAAGTTAAAATATTTTAATAAATTTACAATTCTCATGTACTGTATAAAAATCTAGCAATAATCAAATAATGAAACTAACATATACACTATAGTACATCAGTTTATTTTTCTATGAACATTTTATGTGTTGATGGTAGTCACGGAGCTGCGGAGAGGCAAACGATGACTGCTTGGAACAACTTCACCAGGCTGAAAAAGAAAATGTGTGGTTTTTAAGAAAGTCAAATCATCAGTCAATAATTAACATACCTGTGAAATAAAATGAAATTGAAAATAATAATATCATTGTTTAAGACAACCTAAGACCAACAGTAATGACAGGTTGACAACAATAGTTGACTTGGAGCCCAATAGCTCTTTGTGTTTAGTTAGTGTTTAGTTAAATGGTAAAATTTAGTTTATTTTCCTCTTTGTATTTCGTTATATATTTCAGGAATGTTAACGATAGTAGGTACTAAATTTTATGTCGAGCCAGAGGGCACATAAAAACGTTATATAAATAACATCATAATCATTTTCAATCGTTAGTCTCAATAAAAATAGCTGTAGGGTTATAAAACTCCACTCACTGCGGTATCTTGATTGCCGAGTTCGAAGAGTCAAAGCCGCTGTTGTAGCATCGGCAGGGGTAGAGCTTGGTGCTGGCACACGAGTCTGGTCAGAAGTAGACGCTGCAGTGATCTTGATGAAGGGTTTAACAACGACAGAACTTCCACTATCAATGCAGAAAGACGAGCAGAATTTTCATTCCATGCCCACAAATTATTACGTCCAATTAAATACCTTTGAACAGTGATACAATTAAATATTGATTGAAACAAGTATTTACTTACTCTGTATTTATAAATTACCCAATTTGCATGAAATAATTAAATTTAATTTTGTTGATATTTATTGTTGACATAACCACAGATTATTAAGACCACAGACTAATTATGACATATCTGAAGGGAAAACTTTTATGTATTCGTTGCCAGCTTATAAAGTGTTTGTTGTTTCTAGTTTCCCTTTTCAGGGCTTATTTGTGACATTTTTATATTTTTATGCATACTGTAATTAAATAACATTTCAACAGTCAGAAATAATCACTTGTATTTATTAAATCTTCAAAGAAATATTTACCGGTAAAATTACGGTCTTTATTTTTTTCATGCTGCAACATTTACACCAAATGTGATTCGGATATGAATTGAATTGAGTATGATATCGCTAATATGTGTCACCATTTTACGAAAGTTAGAGGAATTGTTAAGGTATTGCTGGGAATTCACAATATGAATTAGTTTTAGCAGAAATGCTTAATGTGGCCTTTTTAGACCCCCAGGTATTTTTTTGCATTTGATTCTTATTTACGGAAATCGGTAAGTGTGAACTCCCTTTTATAAAACGGCCTGTCTGTACGTGTTCTTAAACTGCGCTTTCACACACACAAACAAACGCAACCGACATTTTTTTCATAGATTTTTTGAAGAGCTTTATTAAGAGAGCTATGCTGAAAAACAAAAAAAAAATAATAAAAATCTAAAATAAAAAGTATTATTGATTTTTGACTTGGTATCGTATTGTTTATGATTATTAACGAGTCTCATAACAACCTCCTGAAATGTTTTGCAGGTTCTAAACTGCATCTTGTATTGTGACTTTATTGGTGATGTTCTTCAGAAAGGTAAGGAACGTAATACTCGCAACCGGCGTGTATGTATGACCAATTGTATGAACCTAAACGAGGCAAAAGGAGTAGTAGGGGAGCCCACGATGCTAAATGTGGATTTACTCGAGCGTCATAGAGACCTATTGGGTTGCAAAGCTTAAATGATAACAAAACAAAATGTTATACATATAATGGATACCTTTTCATCGGTGGGGGGAGCGGCTATATATTTTCAAATATGTAAAAAAAAAACTGTTGCATGGACTTACTCGAGCGCGTCAGATATTCATAGGATCCATGTCCTACGTATTTTGAATAAGGTACGTATATTAATCTGATCGTTTGTATGATGGGGGTAGTCGTACGTAAGGGTTGAAAATGGAAAAAAAATTAAAATAATCGAGCGCGTCAGATTTTCTAAAGGGATGTTAAGTGAACCTAAAAAAAAGCTCCCATTCAATAATCTGACGATTTCGATGTGACGCAAACGCGTAGCCATTATTAGAATGTGCAAAAAAAAAATTGCCATTTTGACATACTCAAGCGCGTCAGATTAAGATATATATGGTTCATCTTTATGTCCTAGACGTGCTGTCTCATAATCTGACGATTACCTAAAGGGATTCGCCTAATCTGACAATTTTTTTTTTGTATCATTGAACTTAATTAATTGAAAAGCTCAGGAAATGGTAAGTAAATAAAAAAAAATGTTTTTTAAGTAGAATAGTTGTTGGCAAAGAGTTGCGTTATTAAGAGAATGTTCTGCGACGCATATAAAAAGCGGATTATTGGACTAGAGGGACAGTTGGGTTACGAATGCGATTGAATACGATTCAAGCGATAGAGTACAACCGAGACAAGTGATTCTGTTTGACGTTTCTAATTACAGCGGTGTTTGTGATTAGTTTATTAAACTGGTTTTGTGCGATTTTGGTTAAATTGGTTTAAATTAATTTATCCTGAACCCTAGCTCATAACAATATGATGTCACGGTAATAATATCTAACAGCATTCTATCTTCATACAAACACTCGGAACGCAAGTCGTCTACGCGCCTCGAGTCTGGTACACTCCGAGTACGTCAGCAGTCGCGTACGCACCGCTTTGACAAATGGACGGCGGGCGGTGTGATTGATGGTTTTGTTGTAAGCAGTTAGCGTGCAATTTATGAATATTTGATAATAATCAGTGCAAGAAGATTACTATGATAGTATTTTTTTTTTAATTATTTGAAAACTCAGAAAGGAAAGACTATATTTTTATATACCTACCTAATAGTACGAAATTTGTTTATTTTATTACTAGGTAAGTATTTTGCTTTTCCACCCAGTAAAATACCTGGATTATTAAATAAGTAACTGGCTAGGGTGAAAAAAGTGACACACGAGTGACCTACCTACGCTTGTAGTAGTAGCGGGTTGCTTTCTAGCCTGGCGTGCCCGATCTTTTGATTTGAATCGATTCTTTGGATCGTAAATCATTGAATAGATACACGATCTAGGTCGCAGGATTTGAATCAATAAAAGTTGACATAATTTACATTTTCCACCTTTGTCACTTACGGTCCAAACATTTGATTTTTTTATAAAAATGTAATATTTGCCATCAAAGAAACTCAAGTATTACAAGGATAGGGTAGAGTAAAAATACTGTTAGATATTATTACCGTGACGGTGTTAACAATATCATGCCACGAACGAGTCTGTGTGATCAGCTGTGATGGCACCATGGCAACAGAAACCAGAGTGGGGATGGAGTGAGAGAGGAATAGAAATGTGGAGAGGGGAATATTGGCATCACGCATCTGCACGCATTAACACGTTGAGTGCCAAACACTGATTGATGGTTAATCCAATATGGCCACAGATTTAAGAGCGCATACAAAATTGTTAGTAGCAAGCACTCGATATCGCGTGATCGGCCATAATACAGAACCGACGAATCACGCGATATCGCGTGATCGACACTCAACGTTTTGAACTTTGTCGACGAATTTTTGTTACTTCGGCTTGTGGAAATCGTCAGATTATATATTTTTCGTTATCCATGAATTATTTCCTTCAAAAAAAAAAAAAAAAATTGTCGCGCTCGAGAATGTCGAGATGACGTTTTTTTTACAACTTTGTAGCCGTCTCCGTTCTTTACGTCACTCTTAAATTGTCAGATCAGTGGAATATACACTTTTTAGCATGTAATTAACTTACCCTACCTTAATCTGACGCGCTCGAGAAAGTCTGATGATCAATTTTTTTTTACTAATCTGATCCGTTATCCTCGACGGGCGGCCGTATATATGGGGCTCATATTTGGTGGAGGTACTTAAAGGGGTAACAGGTATCGCCCTGTATATTAATCTGCCGCGCTCGAGTAAATCCCGAAATCCCCGCATGGGCTCCCCTACTAGAGTGTGTAGAGATCGTAGCAGGTGGCGTTCCGTAGTTTTTGTCTACCTCTGAGGGAATAAGGCGTGAGTTTATTCAAGTATGTACCTATATTTGTTTGGATAACCAATTTGCATAGTTTACTGATTCGAGATTTCATAAAATTTTGTTGGACACAATAATGCGTGTTTTATATTGCAGAAACTGCAATCAATTCTGAATCCGATCAGCTGATTTTGCTTAATTTCAAACGCGAAATATACACTGTATATTAAATTTTCATGCCTTAACGACTGAAGAGATTTGTATGAAAGGTTAAGACTATGACCTGGGTTAGGGTTTAAGATAATTTTAATTCCCGTTGCACGTCCCCTTGAGATAATTTTCGACATCCACGCGGGGAAAACCGCGGACAAAAGCTAGTTATGAATATAAAGATAAATAACATAGTTAGCCTAATCAGCCTATAATTTTCCCACTGCTGGGACTCAGGTCTCCTTTCTTCGAAAGGGAGTGGTATAATCTATCACACGAGGTGAGTGTGGGTTGGTAGATGTCAAATGTCTTCGAATTTTTGGTTGTAGAACATTCCGGTTGCCTCACGATGTTTTCCATTCACCGTTTTGAGAGCAGTGGTGGTGAAATAAACAAAGTAAAGCATCTGAAACCCATGATCTACAACTTGTAAGTCGGGGTCATTGTCACCACTGTTCCATAATAAGCGAACCTCATGAATAAAATATAAAACGAGAAAAACCTATCTAATGAAAATAAAACCAGTTAAAAATCTTCTACAAAGTATAAAGATAAAATGCACTTTTTTTCACAGAAAACTCGATCAAAAAGTCCTCCCTGATGAACCAACAAATAGAGAAAGGTGACTCTTTATCACTCAACAGACTTGTCGACAAACTAAGGTCACAGTTGATGGCAAAGTTTAGACACACTGAGAACTTTTATATTTTGTTGCTAGTACTTTTTGTAGACTGTGGTTAAAAATAGTTTTTTTCACGACTGCGTGGGTGTTGAGTGGCAATTAGGTTTTCGTATTAGTTTTTGAGTAGCTCTTTTATATAAAAACTGGCCACTGAACGTGTTGGACCACGCATAGTACAAGGTTCCGCAGATACGATGAATATTTACGCATGTATAAAGTTGATCATCGACTGCATAAGTAGGTTCGTATTTCATAGAATTTCTCGAAAAACCTAATCCCACACACTAACGTGCATTCATTTAAAAAAAAGATTGTTCCGTTACATACACGAGCAGTGATCCCCGGAATATTGTTTTCGTAGTTTTACTACAGTATTGTTTAGCGGTGCACAGAACGTTCCGATTTTCATCTGTATAGTGTCGCAGCTGGTCTGTGGATGGGTAATCATATTTACATACCCCATGCCACAAAACGTGGGGCTTGTGGCTAACTTATAAAACCTACACGGGTTTATCCGATCAGGTTAAGCCGAGGTTGCCGTGGTTGCTCGGTGTATAGAAGACCATCCTGACATACCAAGACCCCTCCATGCCTCGAAAAGCAACGTAAGCCATTGGTCTGAGCTGTCATTCTGGACAGAAGTTACGCTTCGTCAAAAGCCAGAAAGTCTGACAACCAGCCTGACCAAGGTGTATCATATTACTCTGTGACTGAGTTGTGGTGGCCAGATAGGAAGTCGCTTCATGTAAAATACTGATATTCAGGTGCTTCTGTTTGTACTGGAAGCCAACTTATCTTTTTCCCAACATAGTTGGGGAATAGGTAGATTATGATGATGATAGTGCTAGAGTAAAACGTCTGTGGCATCTGAACAGACGGACATGTTGAACATATTATCATAAGGATTCCGATTTAGCCATTGGACTGCAGAACCCTGAAAATGGACGAAAAAAGAATATTAGCTTTTGGATGTATTTCATAGAATAGCAGTCTTGTGTGGCGTTGATAGCCATTCTATTAAAAATGTGATTTAAAAAGATTTTCGCAGTATAAAACATGGATTATTGCCTCCATCAAAACCTAATGAAATCACGGATCAGTAAACTGTGGAGATTGGTTGACCGCAACTGCTGGGCAAACCGATATTGTACGGTTAAATAATTTCTAACAGTGAGTGGTAGTAGTGGAAAGGAAAATATTGTGAAGACTTTTTAAGTCCACTGTAATGTTTTTTCAAACACGTATTTCTAAAATTTGGACGTCGATGAGGGTTATCTATGATAATATCGCCACGTTAGAAATTAGAAAAGCGCATAGTAGCATAAGATTTGACAACAGACTAAACGACTATGTAATAAAAAAAACTAAACTAATAAGAAAAAAATTACTAACGAAAGGAAGGGCTTATGGCTAAGTAATAACAGCCACACGGGTTGATCGTTCAGGTTAAGCTACGCTTGCCGCGGTTGGTCCGTGGATGGGTGACCATCTTTAAATACCAAGGCCCTTCCGTGCCTCGGAAAGAACGTTAAGCCGTTGGTCCCGGCTGTCTTTTGTAGATCTTAGACAGTCGTTATGGGTCGTCAGAAGCCCGAAAGTCTGACAACCAATCTTACCAAGGGGTATCGTATTATCCAGTAACTGGGTTGTTGAGGTCAGATAGGCAGTCGCTCCATGTAATATACTGGTACTCAGCTGCATCCAGTTAGCCTGGAAGCTGACCCCAACGTGTTGGGAAAAGGCTCGGCAGATGATGATGATGAATTGCTGACGAAAGACTCCAAATGGGACTCTTGAAGGGTGTGTATCTACATCGCTACATTCGAACTACACATCAGTTTGACGCCTCTCAAAAATCTGCATCGCGCAAGGAGAGTTTACTGCGCAAATCTTGCCAATCGTCGGGCAGTTGGAAATAGTATTACGATTGTTATGACGCAAAATAACTCGGCCGCTTGTACATTTAAATAGTAAGTCTTCCACTTATGTGTACACATGTATAATATATATAAATGTTTATTTACCAAAAAAACAGATTAACAATCAGTGGGTAGAGAAATATACAATTAAATTGTTGTAAAATCTGTACAAAAAATTAAAACCCTGCCTCTCAAACTTGGTTATTACCTGTATTTTGAGAAACAGTGTACAGTCACCATTTTCTTATACACTATTTCGGTTACAACAACATTTTGAACGGTTTCGTTCTACCGCTGCAATAATTTATGTAATTATGTTATATTGTGACGTAGGAATGTGTGTGTGCTTGTGGTGGAAGGTGAGTGTTGTGTGGGAGAGTGTGCATGTGTGATAAGTGGGGTGGGTGGTCAAATGCGCACTCGTTTCATCACCACCATCGTCAGCCGTCAGCATTCTATTAGACATAAGCCTCTCCAATTGCACGCCATTTATTTCAATTCACGGCAACTCATCCAGCTGCTACCAGCTTCACTGCAAAAATCGACGCACCACCGAGTTCGAAGTCTACACACTGGACATAAAAAAGTAACTAACATCATTGAACGTTGCTACGTCGACCTTGAGATTCTAATTCTTTACTTTTTCACTCATCATCATCATTTCAGCCAAAGGGCGTCCACTGCCAGACATGGGACTCCCATAATTTGGGGGGTTTGCCATAATCGCCACGCTTGGCAGGCGGGTTGGCGATCGCAGTATGATGGTAAAATGCATAGAGAACGCTGCTGTCTATTACCTAGTTTCGACACCCATGGAGAGAAATGGGATGGTACTATTCTTTACGTCCGGCATCAAACGGAATACTTTTCCACTACCACGACAAAATCAAATGCTAAATCGTCGTGCTCAATTTATTGACCTTCAGCAGAAAATAACTTCTTATTATTTTTATGCCACAACAAAAAATACAAAAATATTTATTTCATCTTGAACATTGTGTCATGCATAAATTGAGACAGCTCCAGTAAGTTACAAAAGTACTTGTGTCAGAACCGTCTCACTCTTCCCATAAGTGGTATCTTAACAATGGTGCGGGCTTATAACAGGGTTATATGAAAAGTGAAACAGTTTTTTTTTTTTAAATAAAATACAAATAAAAACAATCTATACTTCTATACTAATATTATAAAGCTGAAGAGTTTGTTTGTTTGTTTGATTGAACGCGCTAATCTCAGGAACTACTGGTCCGAATTGAAAAAATCTTTTTTTGTTGAGTAGCCTATTTATCGAGAAAGGCTATAGGCTATATAACATCACGCTACAACTAAGAGGAGCAGAGCAGTAATGAAAAATGTTGCAAAAACGGGGAAAATTTATTCCTTTTGAGAGTTTCCGTTGCGTGCGCTGCGTAAACGGTTAAAGTAACGCAAAAATCATGTATGACGGAATTGTTCCTTTTAAAAAGTTCTAAAAAAAAAGTCCGCGAGAGCATATATCTATCTTTTAAGGTTGACTCACTATAACCCAAAAGGAGCGAGCAGCAACGAAAAATGGACGAAACCTAGCAGGCAAATCGATGCGACGGGAAGGGTCAGGGGAGCAAAAATTTGACGCGGACGAAGTCGCGGGCAGAAGCTAGTATAAAATACAACGGACAAGTTTTTAGCCATCTTCATCTCACCACGGTGGTAAGTGATGATCAGTGCCGAAGGTGGAAGGGAGCTTCACCTAGAATCCTGAACTGCAGTGAAACTGGCTACCTTGACTCTTACTTCCAAATTACAGTACTGCTGTATGTACATTTTTTTATGGTGACCGAGTTAGGTAAGATAGTTGCAGCTAGCCACGTGAACTTAGAACGAGCCCTGCCTCCAACCAAATCAAGCAATTGCACAACTGCTCGATTTTGGTGTTGGCAGGGCTTTTCGCTGGGAGCCAAGTCCTGTATTTCAAGGTCTGGAAAGGTGGTCTTACCGCTAGACCACAGACTGAGGCGGTCAAAGTTCATTTGAATTTGAATACTTTCATTTGAACTTTGTGATGTGAGAACGTTGTAGGCCTTGTAGATTGTGGACAATTTTCCATTTGATTATGGTACTTGTTGAAGCCTACGCTGACCTCCCATACATATTAATACTGTAATTTGAAACCATTGTAAAAGCCATTGTTTTTATTTAAAAGAGTAACATAGACTTTCTTGCCAACTCTTCTCCGTACCGAAACCTTGCACCTAGCTTCTAATATTCCATGAGTGCCCATGTGGGTTTACTTGATTGAAAAATAGTTTTTATTTACTTATCTATTGCATTTCATATTGTGAAAAAGATGTTACAAAGGGCTTAAAGCTAAGTACAAATACGGACTCTGTAAGTGCACAGTAAACGATACTAAAAAAAAAAAACAGCAACCGTTGTCACCTATCTACACTAAAAGACGTGTGGCACTCGGGGACTGCCGCGGTAAAGCTATTGCATATATGTTTGGTTAGCTCCTACCCAGTTATGATAACCTGGTACTTCAAAGGCATGAGGCTTTTTCTAGCTGACACTCCTTTGTTTGGTAAGCTCCTGCCAATGTATGATAACCTGGTACATCGAAAGCAACGTTTGGAGTGCAACCTCACGCTCCCCGCGTGAGGTTTTTTTTCGTTACGGAATTTCTGGATTCGGTCCCCGCGCTCAAGGCCCTCGATAGAAGCTATGCAATAGCTTAAAAACTAGGTATTTAAATTAAAATAAAATTAGGCTAAAATTAGAAAATAAATTGTCATAAATATTATATTATTATCTCGGAATTATCGTAATCGTATCGAATGTATCGTATCGTGTGGTGTCAAACGTAAAGAATAACACCACCCCATTTCTTCCCGTGGGTGTCGTAAAAGGCGACTAAGGGACTTACCAGAGAATGGGCAGCAGCGTTCTCTATGCATTTTACCACCATACTGCGATCGCCAACCTGCCTGCCAAGCGTGGCGATTATGGCAAAGCCCCCCAAATTGGGGGAGGCCTAAGTCCAGCAGTGGACGTCTTACGGCTGAAATGATGATGAATGATGATCTCGGAATTTGTAATGACACAGAGAAAGAATTATTCGTACACAATATCATTTTGATTTGATTTGATTTTAAAAATGTTAGCCCATTGCCTTACCACCCTTACAACCAACCCTCGAACACGACCTTCCGTTTTAAAGTGAAATCGCTTTGATATAGTTACGTGCCCGTCTCGTTACCGTCACTCAAACTCAGTTACGTGTTAACGCGTATAAAGCGCTTTTGAACTTCAACTTGATTTTATTTTCGACTTTAGTTATGTTTACGTTTTCCGTCGTAAAATTGATAATTGTGATTAGAGACATTCTTGCTCTGCCGGGGTCGCGTGATTGTTCGAAAGAGATACCGTGACCCTGGCACATGGGCAACTGATGGAACACGGGTGGGTTTTAGTCAGTAAAAGTCTGACACGCCCTCCCGCTCCGCCCAGAGCGGGAGAAGTCATTTGATGATTTCCCATCCTGAAAAAAAAAAAAAAAAAAAAAAAAAGACATTCTTGCTTTGAAAAATGTTAGTTGAATTGTCAAATTAATTGATGATGTTGGGTCCTGGGACATTTTTTTTAATGCTGCCTTAGTTTTAGTAGCAGCATTGATTGTCATTACTTAATAACTGTTCCGTGTGGTGCCGGACGTAAATTGCCCCCAATTTAAGAGAGTTTACCATAATCGCCACGCTTGGCAGGCGAGTTTCCGATCGCAGTATGGTGGTAAAATATATATAGAACGCTGCTGCCTATTCTCTAGCAAGTCCCTTAGTCGCCTTTTACGACACCCACGTGGGAAGAGATGGAATGTACCTATTTATTTTATGAAATTTAGCTAACAAAATTTTTAAGTTCATCTTTGAGAGGTGATCAACATTCTCCTACTCTTATCCCAATTTATTTGTAGTCAGCGCAACATGTCTTTTTTTCCATATCTAGTCCATTTCTTCTCGATAGTCACCCTCAATCATCTTTCACACAGACCATCGATAGATGGTTCAAAACATAATGTTAATATTAAATAAGATTACTTACAATTTGTGAATCCCCATTCACACGAGAACGAGTACGCTTGAAAACGGGAACGAAAAGAAACTTTATGCAGTAGTTTCACAGGCTAACATTATAAAACCATTGTCAACTCGTCCAACCATTGTCAAATTCATAAAGATCGAGAAAATAACCTATTTACAGACAACGTTACGACAGGTCGACGACACGTTAATGATATCGGCTCGTAATTGCTCGTGTCTCTGTGCCCTTTAGCGCGAAACTACCGAAGAGTGTTCTGTATGTGCGCTCCAGTTCATTAGAGATGGGATGAGGTGGTGGACGTTGTCGATATTTTAAAGATAAAACATGTTGCTGGTCACTAAATGACACATTTTTTTTTATAATTTTATTGTAGCTTACACGGTCCTTCTGCCTAGCAATGGTCTTCCCCAAATCCCTCCAGGTATTCTTTTCCAGGGCCACCTCAATCCAACCTTTGCAATACACACATTATACAGAAGTTTTTTGATAACACTTATCACGTCCTTATGCAGCTGAAACTCAAAGCATTTACTTCTATTAAACCATTTACAGACACTTTTGATATTTCAAGGTCTGACTGACCGACTGGTCAGTCAAAAAGATGAAATTAGTAGTTGTGTTGTAAAAAGCTTGTAATCCAGTTTGAGACTGAGTACTACAAATAAACATAAAATATATTATAGTTATTTTGCTCATGATAATAAATTTTAATACATTATTTCACTGACAGAAACGCGCAATCTTAACTGCTAGATCTAGAAGATAGTTATTTTGCACAAATGTACGTTTTAACTCGAAAGGGAGCATTATAATACGAAGTACTTTTCAAAAGTCATCCCCTGTAGGGACTGACAGTTCGTAAAGGAGTTCGAAATCCCACCAAAACCACGACTTGTAGTATTTATTTATATTAACTTGCCAGTAAACGTAGCTCCAAGTATAGACTTATCCATGACACGCTATTAATCAGTCAATCACTATCTCCTCTGCAACATGCCACTTCAAGTAGCACAATACCCTCTTAACTCCAGTCTATTCAGCCATAGTCAACACGATATCGACAGTATTAATTCCCTAATCGATACGTTACGTAATTATCACGCCACATCACTATATGCACGGTCCGTGCATCGGCCCGCTCGAGCATATGATCGGCAGAGGTCTGTGTTGGATTGTTACTGAATCGGGTGTTTTGTAGTTGGGTCTTTGAATAAATTAAATAATAACTGAGAACATAAGTACTAGTGTCATATTGTGTTCGTATTGTGTGCGTGGAGTATGTACGTGTGAAAACCCACTGGACCTTGAGGGTCGAGAAGTTGAAACCGCGCCACAACACGAACTTCAAGTCTTTCGTGGTGCGAGTTCCAACTCATCAAATCGAGACCTTTCTTAAGGAAGAGTTTTGGCCGAAGGGTGTCGTATATCGGCGATTCCGTGGAAGGCTACGTGACACCACGCAGCGCTACACGACGCCGTCACTTCGTGTACAATAGTTTTATGTTAACATAGTTTTTATTTGTATGTATGTTAGTCTGTAAGGTATTCATGATAAGGGTCTTTGTAGCCAGAAATAAAATGATTTGATTTGATTATCTTTCAAAATAATCTGTGAGCGAGTTCTACGACTGATAACGATGATGGAAAAACCATTCAAAGTCAAAGTCAAAGCATTTATTTCAAATAGGCCCAAAAAGGCACTTTTGAACGTCAACAGTTACATGAAAATAGAATTGATTCTAGTTGCCCCTTCCAAAAGGTAGATTCGTATGGAGAAGAATGGGCAAGAAAATCCACCGTTACTCTTTGAAAAACGTTCTCAATATTTGTATACAATATTTATATAATTATATGTGAAGACAATGCACCTAAAATAAAATTACCATACCACAACAGGTAAAAATTAAAACAAGAAGCAAAGTGAGATAAATTAATTATATGATAGATACATGGTGCCCACATACTTACAAACATTGCAAACGCAAGAATACAAATTTCCTAATATTGACAAGTTACAAATTAGTGTATGAGTTATAATAATCATAGAATGTAAATTAGTGTCATAGGGGAAAAATAAATCTAATACAATTAAGTTAGCAACCAGTTTGATAAACTCTAAGACTGTCCTATGAAGCGAGATCAGCATGTTTCCAAGCATTCTTATCTTGGATGTAATCCTCTAATTTTTAACAAGCTCGTTTACAAAGTGGACTCTTAATATGATTTTTAAACCTCCTTTCATTTAATTGCAATATATCAGAAGGAATTTTGTTGTAGCATTTAACACAGTACCCCATAAAAGATGCATGTACTTTTGCTAATCTGAAAAATGGTTGATCTATCTTGTCTTTATTTCTAGTATTAAAATTATGTCTATCGCTTATGTTCTTAAAAAGATGAAGGTTTTTGTCTTACATACATAATATTTCCATAAATGAATTGGCAAAGTACCGTCATAATATTAATCCTTTTAAACAATTATCTGTGAGATTCGAGGCGACTTAGGTTATAAATGACTCTGACAGCTCTCTTTTGCAAAATAAAAATGGATTCAATGTCAGCAGCCTTACCCTACAGTAAAATGCCATACGAAATAATGCTGTGGAAGTAGCTAAAATAGAACAAACGCACGGTGTCTACATCTGTTAACTGTCTTATCTTTCTAACAGCATAAGAGGCCGAGCTTAGCCGCCCCGCAAGAGATGTTATATGAGGTCCCCATTGTAATTTCTCGTCTACTGTGATTCCTAGGAAAACCGTTTGATTAATAAATTCCAGTTTTTCCCCATTCAATAAGATGTCACATTCACTACTTCTGACATTAGGTAATTGAAATCGAATACATTCATAGTCGCTCTATCCATGATGGACTTATTATTAAGTCGATATAGATATACTATAAGATCGCTTAATGTAGACAAAGTTAAGTGCCTGCCGACTGCTCTCAAAAAAAAATAGCTCTTATAAAATACTTTGCCGTAATGAATGTAGTTATTAGAAGTTTGTTGATCAAACTTGCTTATTTGCGCCCATTCAAGCGTCTCATTCAAACTATAACATCAATATTGACTGGTAAATGAAAGGTAAACTTGGAACACTAAATCTGTCCATTCAGTAAGTTTAGTTTAATTTAAACTGTGTTCAGAATAAGTCCGTTGTGACCCTAACTCAGAAGTTTGAGTTGAGACTGACTTCAACTTAAAATACCCTTGGGAATAAAACGAAATAATTCTAGAGAATGGATCATCTATGAGTAAATAGAATTAATTTTGAACAATGACGTTCTTTGGGTAAATGAATTTAATATTTAATTAAACTTTTAAAAACTAATTCTTTAAGAACTCACCAAGAGACGCTATTTTTATCCGACGCTAAAAGAGGGGTGTTATAAGTTTGTCTGCTATGTGTGTCTGTCTGTGGTACCGCAGCTCTTAAACGGATGAGCCGATTTGAGTGCAGTTTTTTTAATTTAAAAGAAGGCTTTCTAGCGGTGGCTTAAATACATATTTTATCAATTGAGCCGTTTCGACATGACTACCCTGTGATCAAAATATTATCTACAACTGCTTATTAAACTTAAAGGACCCACACGTTTTTTTTACTGAATTTTGACCGGTATTAATGAATGTCCATAACTGAAATGAATATCCATAATTCATCTGTTCCTTCTTAACTTCTAAGCTAATTATCTTAATTTGACAAATATGGTATTGTTGGAATGATCTTGATCGCTCGCTGGTTATATAGGCCTGACGTCAGACGTGATTATGATAAGTAAAGTCATGAATTAAAAAAAAAAGTATAAAATCATAAGTCCTTTATTTAAACCAAGCTGAGACTCAGCACTTTTTGAACGTCAATATTTACTTAAGACAGTCCACCAAACCGCCGCCTCTGCTTCACCACTTCCTTGTGCTTTCACTGGGAAGAAGAAGTGGCGCAACAATCTCCCAATGCCGCAACCACAGATGTTCAGATGAGAATATTTTCTTGTTTCACACTTTTTAGAGCGTAATTTTTCAGCAGTCGGATTTTAGTTTTGACTTAACTACGGTGAAGCAAAAAACGAGAGTGATTTAACTCATTCCTTTTTAGTAAAGCCTTGAGAAATGGGGTAGTGTTATTCTTTACGTCCGGCAACACACGGTACGGTACGGTGTTTGTACACTTAGATCATCTAAACTACGCAAAGGATTTTAATGCGGTTTTCACCAATAGACAGGATTCGAGACGAAAGTATGATGTATGAGACGCGGGCAAAGCCGCTGGCAAAAGCTAGTTTTAAATAAAAGTTAACTGGATTACGCGTCAGGCACTATATGTCGGGCATTATTGCTGAACTGGTCCTTTTTGGCGCAGGCGTGAGGCACACTCTAATACTAGTTTGTTATCGCACCTTACACTTTTATGTTTGATTTGGTTTTTTTTAATTTTAACACTCTTTCTAGCCTATTTATTGTCTGCCTTTTCACCATCATCATTTCAGCCGTAAGACGTCCACTGCCGGACTTAGGCCTCCCCCAATTTGGGGGGCTTTGCCATAATCGCCACACTTGGCAGGCGGGTTGGCGATCGCAGTATGGTGCTTAAATGCATAGAGAACGCTGCTGCCCATTCTCTAGTAAGTCTCTTAGTCGCCTTTTACGACACCCACGGGAAGAAATGGGGTGGTGTTATTCTTTACGTCCGGCACCACACGGTACATGTGTGCCTTTTAGTCTGTGCTAATGAAAATGTATTTTCTTTCAGTTGATTTGGATGCAATTTGCAACGTAATTTAGAGAATTTATTTAGAATCATCTGCCTAGCCATTTCCCAACTATTTTGGGTCGGCTTCCAGTCCATCCTGATGCAGCTGAATACCAGTATTTTTCAAGGAGCGACTACTTATCTGACCTTTACAATTAAGGTCTGGGTAATACAATACCCTGTGGTAACACTGGTCGTCAGACTTTCGTGCTTTTGACGACCCGTAACAACTGTTAAAGGTCCACAATTGACAGCCGGAATCAGCGAATTAACGTCCTTTCCGAGATACGAAAGGGTCTTGGTATGTCAAGATGGTCTCCCATCCACGAACCAGCCACGGCCAGCGTAGCTTAACCTGATCGATCGATCCGTGCGGCTGTTATTACTTAGCCATAAACCCCCAAGTTTAAAACATTAAATATTAAACTTACAAATAATAAGAAAACATGATGATTGATCAGTTAAAAAAACCGTACAAAAAAAGGCCGGGTTGCTAGTCTATTAAAACAATTTTCATCCCCTGTTTAAACCTTTCAGCGGATGAATATTCAGAAATTCTTGACTGTCACATTTTCAGGCTTCTTTCTAACTGCCCGTAACAACTGTCAAAAATCTACAAACGATAGCCGGGACCAACGGCTTAACGTGCTTTCAAAGGCACGGACGGGTCTTGGTACGAAGACCATCCACGAGTGACCTCGGCAAATGTCCTTGTTGTTATTTAATCGCACGCCAAAAGCCGTTACCTTTCAACGGAACAATAACATCCCACAAAACGCAGGAAATACACCATAAATTATTATTTTGTCATACTGAAACACATTTAACCTTGACCTTCAACCGATCAATCTTGTAAGCTGTTTGCGGGTAGAAAAAAACATTTGTTTATCGCCATAACCTCAAAAGTGACATCGACTGACCTTGATACTTCAATACGTCAAGGGCAAACGTGGGGGCTGTCACTATATTTATTGTTTACGTAAATAATGGGTTGTGTTTGCTTACACGGTTTTGTTTAGGAGTTGACCTTGAATTTAAATATTTGTCAGTGTCACGAGACCGTTTCCTTTTTGCTTTTGTATTGATACAAGCTTTTATTGAATAGTTCTTATTGCATGTCATGCCAATAGAAATGTTTGATTTTTATTGAAGGTGTTTTTCCCACTGTTTCTGTTAGCCCGCATCATCACACTAGTGAACTAAGGGCCCATGACTTCATGTTCTTTCAATCCATGGATATTTCCAGCTCGTCCCTCTATCTTCTACGGAGATTTCCACCACGCCTTCTGGCTGTATCAGGGCTCCGTCACTATGTACAGACGCCAGCACATCAAAGTACCCGAAACTGTCAAATTTTCCCAATCAATCTTGAACCTAATACTTTAGCGTTAAAGTTGATAATCTATTAAAGAAATTTGACAGATTATAGTCGGTTCAAGTGCTGGCGTCTGTACATACTAGTGTTTCGGCTCAAAACTAACTGTATATACGGCAGACATGGCCAGCCTAACTTTCTCAAAGTCAAGGTTAAAACAAGAAGAATGCATCTTTTAAAATAGGCATAAAAGTTGATCTATATAGAAGGTGAGAAAAAAATCCAAACAAAATAAGTTTATCTATTTTATAAAGGTTTTTTTTTTGTTAAGCGTCGTTGAAATTTTTTCTACTTCAAGTTTTCAAGGCCTTTCTTATTTCAAGATTTTTTTTCACGTACTTATGTGATACAATAATATAACAAATAGTTTGAGATCTCATTGACTTTACATAACCCTTACTCCGAGTAAATATAAACACTATTTACTCCTAAACAAGAAAAAACCATCTTCGTTCTTCAAAACAGAAAGCCTAGTTCGTCCTTTGCTACCCCTATCTTCCTAAGGTCAAGACAAACCTAATATGAAAGTTGAAACCGAGCCGAGTAGCGAAATAAAACCGAATCTTTATTACTCCTGACAACTGGGACTGAGTTGCGGAAAAGAAGGATTATTAGGCCTTGTTATTCTGTCAACATTGTTTAGTGTAGTGGCTTGAAGAGAAGCTGTTTAGTTTTTTTATGTAATTGGGAGAAAAACAAGAAGATGGATCAACTGTTGGGATTATAATCCAGTACTGTTTTCAATTCAGTGGGATCCCATAAATGTTATAGTTTATTTTTTATTTAAATAAATATTCTTTCGGTATAATCAAATGTTTATTTAAAAAAAAACTAAAATATTTTACTGCTCCCAATTAATTTATTACTTTATTGTTTTACTACTTATATATTGACAAATATATATAATAAAAAAATAACAAACATGAATATTCGGTAACATACTGGTCTGGTACGGTCTTTATACTCTAGTACTACAATAGAAATATTAATTACTCGTATTATCTTTATCTGAGGTTTATATTATAATCAGACTTCCTTTTTCATAAATTTAGAATATCATATAAATTTCGTTAAAGTTTTTTGATTTCCTTAATTTTTTCTGAACTAAAAACTAAAACCCGGTCCGCTGATTTTTTTTTTTTGGTGAAAGTAACTATAAATTCGAGGGAATTATAGAACTGGGCAATTGAATTTAACTTTTACTAAGCCCCTAAAATTGCGAAGTTATTTAAGTTACAAATTATTTGTCAAAGATACTTAAATTCTTCTAACAAGCGCCTTTTAACCCAGACTTTATAGTTTGTACCAATTAGTGTTATTTATTAAATCACAAGTTCCTTCAATTGTGTTAATTCCTTAATTAAAACTGGATTTTAGAGAGAGCCTAAATTATGAATTTCCTCGTGATCTTTACTTTATTTTTAACACGCTTATATTAGCTTCACCTATATCTATCATAATTATGTATCGGAACCTTGCAACTCGAATTTCGACATGAGATTAATTTGAAATTTTAGCACTTGTCAAGGACCAATGACAATACAATAATTTTATAAATTTGTACCATTATACTGGCCAGGATCACTAGGACAGGAGCAAAATAAAAACTGGTTTTATTACCCCATTGGGTTTACATCATTCTGTCATCGTTTTAGTCACTCTATTCTTATTTTGAGATTTTTTTTAATGATTTCTACTTTTTAGACAGGTTTTCTATACGACTAAAGGCACGTTTTTAAGTTATCAATACTATATTTCGGCTGTTCAATTTCAAAACTTAGTATCTGTCATTTTTTTTTAAAACGGGTGTTTTTTGCATTTTTCGACCTTATAGGCCACCCTCCATATCCTAAGCTAGCAAAAACTCCCAGAAATTACTCAAATATGAAGTAACACAAAGTCGAATCTAGTTTCTAGAGCAAAAGTTAGTTATACAGAAATCGTTTTTCGACACTCATGTAAAATTTTGTTTTATGCAGATACTGGCTTTTGATATTTCACAGCCGATTTGTTTGTAGTAATATTAAATAGCTAATGCTTTAGAATTATTTTTTATCTCGCAGTCTAAACAATATACTACTTTTGCTTTGGAGTGGAACATCTTCAGTCAAAATATTAACTAAATTTTAAATAAATATAAATTAAATAGCGCCAACATGATTATTTCTGTCACCAAAGCTGTCAGAGCGTCTAGAGTGAGTAGCAGAAAAATAGTCTATCGTAGCAAGAATGAATGCCCATTGTATGCCGGAAGCATATAATTAATCGTAGGAACTAGGACAGGTTCTTTATAAATTCTTAAGTGTATATCGTTATTTATTTTTATCATATTTTAAGCTTCACCAGTTGACGTCATTACATCAACGCCGATGATCGCTGAAAACTACCCCTGTGGCTCTTTATCACATAGGTTCTCTTGTCCGTTTTGCATGGATGTGACGCATATTTTCCCTCAAGTTGTTCTCTTTTTAACCGACTTAAAAAAAGGAGGAGGTTTCTCAATTCGACCGTATTTATATATATATTTTTTTTTATGTGTGTTCGCGGATAACTTCGTCGTTTATGAACCGATTTTGATGATTCTTTTTTTGTTGGAAAGGAGATATTCCAAGGGTGGTATCATGATAAGAATACCAGGATCTGATGATGGCATCCCAGAGAAGTCAATGGGAGCATTCGAAAATCGTAGTGGCGACTAGTGCGTTTATTATTTTTTCATTAATTATCTTAACCCATTGAGTACCATAATTACAGACACAATTAAAAACCATTGTGTCTATACCAAATGTGGTATCTCAGGGACTTAGAGCTTAAAGCACTACTATTTAATGAAGGTCTGAAGTTAGTAAAGTATTAAATTTCACCTGGCGAGTAGTGGTATAGGAATTAGTTCGGGGTAGATACCATAACCAAAAAGTTAAAAATAAAAACTTTTTTACAAAAAAAAAAAACCAACTTCCTCAAAAACGTGAAAAGTAACTTTAATTTCGGAAGTCGGTGTCTTAGGATCTGTATTTGAGTTTTTTGCAAAGTTTTTTGTGTGTCTCTTCTTTTTCTGCGTCATGTTCACCGCGAATGTACGTTTTCTTTCTAGCTTTCTTCGTTAAGCAAAACAAACCAAATTCAAGCAAATAACCTATCGAAACTTAACAAATCCAACTTGAATTTGAAATTCTTCCTAAAACTCCCGAACTTGTAACAAACCTATCTAAACCACACGTCGACGTGCCTCACTGCGTCAGATCAACAGCTAAAAATGGCGGCCTGCAACAGACAGACGAGAAGCTCCCGAGTTGGGAACATACCATACGTGATATAATATAGTGCGGGCTCTTTTGAGCCGATTGATGGAACGGGAGGTAATGAGTTTACGTCTGGATGCGTCAGTCAGGTGGAGGGTAGTGGCGTTATTTAAGTTTTTATGTACGGGAAGAGAGAACGGTATGCTTAGATTAATAGTTTGGCTAGCTGCGAAAAAAATGAGTAAATAAATAATGATGGCTAATTAGTTGATTCACATGAATTTACTGGCTTAAATCGAAGAGTTACTTTTAAATAACATAATATTTTTATAGACAACTTGCACGACTTGCACTTGACTTGCTCTAGGCCACTAGTACTGTCCCACTACAGGGAAAATCACTTCTTCTCGTAAAAAAGAAGGAATGAGCATTGCTCACCACACCTGGTCAAGGCAGATTAAATATATTATCAGCATTTAATGTTCGTTCGTTTGGTGCCGGATATAAAGAATAGCACCATCCCATTTCTTCCCGTGGGTGTCATAAAAGGTGATTAAGGAACTCACAACAGAACGGGCAGCAGCGTTATGTATCTATACATTTAACCACTTAACTGCAATCGCCAACTCGCATGCCCAGCGTGGCTTTTATGGCAAGGCGCCACAAATTGGGGAAGACTTTTGTCCAGCAGTGGACGTCTTTCTGCTGAAATGGTGATAATACAGTACTGGACTACGAGTACTGTTCCACTGGCAGGACAAACCACCTCTTCTAGTACAAAAGAGGGATGAGTACAGATCACCACAACTATTCAAGGCAGATTAAATATAGCATAAACATTTAATATTCCCACTGCTGGGACTCCGGCCTCTGCAGGAGAAGGACTGGGCCGTAATCCAACGAGCTCATTCCGTATAGGTCTACTTTACCTTTTCAGAGCAATGGTGATGAAATACCACATCCATACTAATATCATAAATGGGAAAGTGTGTGTCTCTGTTTGTCCGTCTTTCACGGGAAAACGGAGCAACGAATTGACGTGATTTTTTAAGTGGAAATAGTTGAAGGGATGGAGAGTGACATAGGCTACTTTTTTTAAATGAAAACTTCTTTAGTGCCGTTGGTTGTGATTTGAAACTCAATGAAACGAAAAAGCGACAGTAAAAAGAGACAGACATAGATTCATAAGATTTTACGTGGGAGAAAATGAGATAGGAAATACATGACGTCATGACCATGGACGAAAGAAATATGGATATGGCAAATATTGTCACATCTGAACTTCAAAAAATTAAAACACATTTAAAACGTTTTATGTACCTGTACATATTAGAATTGAATCAAAAATGTTGTATGTACTTGTACAAATTATTATTTCAAGTCTATTATCGTACTTATATATTAAGTATGTAAATACGGCAAAAAAATGAAAACTAAAAAAGAAAAGAAAATTGTAACTGCGATGGCACGACTAACAGTGATGCTGGTGACGGAGGCACCGGTTATGCCGGCCCAGGCAATGGCCAGTCATTGTCCATAAACTTGGAACAAAAGCAGTGTTGCAGTACCTGAATATTTAGAGATAAATGGAAATTAGAAAACTCCGTAAGTAACTAACATTGCCGGTGGCTGCAAAATCATGTCAAGTGGTGGTGGTGGTGGTGCCCTTCCACCACCCCGCGTCCTCTGGCATACGAGCTGGAAAAATACAAAATTTCAGTTGCATTAACAGTAACATTACATACCTACATACGTGTCAAATAACCTCTTTTTAGGGTTCCGTTGCCAAATGGCAAAAAACGGAACCCTTATAGATTCGTCATGTCTGTCTGTCTGTCTGTCTGTCTGTCTGTCTGTCTGTCTGTCCGTCCGTATGTCACAGCCATTTTATTCCGAAACTATAAGAGCTATGCTGTTGAAACTTGGTAAGTAGGTGTATTCTGTGAATCGCATTAAGATTTTCACACTAAAATAGAAAAAAAACAATAAATTTTGGGGTTCCCCATACATAGAACTGAAACTCAAAAATGTTTTTTTTCATCAAACCCATACGTGTGGGGTATCTATGAATAGGTCTTCAAAAATGGTAATGAGGTTTCTATTATCATTTTTTTCTAAACTGAATAGTTTGCGCGAGAGACACTTCCAAAGTGGTAAAATGTGTGTCCCCCCCCCCCCGTAACTTCTAAAATAAGAGAATGACAAAACTAAAAAAAATATATAATGTACATTACCATGTAAACTACCAACGAAAATTGGTTTGAACGAGATCGAGTGAGTAGTTTTTTTTTAAAACGTCATAAATCGTAAACCGCAATTTACCTTACATTCAATCAACTGAAATATAAAAATTAAAAAATATATATATTTTTAAACCGAAAATACCTACAGGTTTGTACGGAACCCTCGGTGCGCGAGTCCGACTCGCACTTGGCCGGTTTTTTTTAAGTCGGTTAAAAACAAATCACCCAAAAATTTTAGCACTAAAATACGTATTTATAGTAGTACGGAAGTCATATCCACACATTTCATCATCCGTGCAAAACACAATAAAAATAGGTTCAGTCTCAGAAGATCCATTGGCTAGATCCATGATGGATCTAGTGATAATTATTTTTCTCATTGGATCCTGATTTCAAGATGTGGATCTAGTGAGATTTTTTTTTTCGTTCAGTCTCAGAAGATCCATTGGCTAGATCCATGATGGATCTAGTGATGATATTTTTCTCATTGGATTCAAGATGTGGATCTAGTGAGATTTTTTTTTCAAATGACCCCTGTGCCAGACCCGTGATGGATCTTATTATTCTTATTCAACCTGCATACATTATGAATCTTTTTGATAGGAGAAAATATGGGTAGTAAATTAATATATCTGTCATATTGACATTGCAGTTTAGTGCGATATAAAATTGTTTACGGAAAACGAAGTGCATCTTTTACAGATATTGCACATTTTAAATCAAGAATCATCACTGACTTCCCTCAACTGCGACCGTTCAGAAAGATTTAGAAAAAGGTCATCACTTAAACGTGGCAAAACGAGCATTTAAAATGACGCTTTTATATTATTCGCACAAATGCAGCTCGCAAATGGCGAAATTGGCATCGGCCACTTTTTAGAAAAATTAAGATAAGTACCCCAAATGGTTCACTAATGTTTCACGAAAACACCATTGACAAACTTTTCGTTCACAACCAACGTTTCATAAACTACTTAGGTATTTCACAAAAAACTTATTCCAAAAATGTTTTATTTTATAAACACTTGCTTTACAAACATTTATTTGGCAAATGCTTCTCTTAACAAATGTGTCGGATAATATTTAATGGGTATGATTTAAGCTGTCGCCAATTTAATTAGTTTTGTGTTTCTTAAATAATAGGGTTTGCCCGCAAAATAATAGATTTGTCACCAAAATGTAGTCACCAAACAATATAAAATCAATTCCACAATAAATTACCTAAAATCATGGAGATATGAGGTCAAGTACCAAATAAATGTTTTTGTATGTATTATAATAGGTTTGTCCTAATAGTATTTAAGCAAACTAATTCAAAGAAATCACCAATAATCATATATTATGTCACTAGAAAAATTGCATCCCGCTGCCCGCGCCACGCATCGTGTGATCGTACCTACGACGCGTATTTCCGCAAACCTCCCCCCCTTTTTGAGAAATACTTTTTTTAAAACTCTAACCTAACTTTCGAATTTTCGTGTATCGAAATCGATTTAAAGGCTGGAAGAGGTGTGGGGTTGACGAATAAAATGAAGGGAAAGTAGCAACGCTCGACAGGACACTTCGCTGACAGGGCTCGTCAACAGAATCAAGGCGTTTCCATAGGCGGTCACAGATTTAACCTAACCTCCCCAAACCATGACGTTTCTAGCACTCGCCGGCCGCTGCCACGGCACCGCTCGCTTCGCTCGCTCGGCTCGTGCGTAGGAGGTCACAGTTTTAACCTAACCTAACCTCCCCAAACCATGTCGTTTCTGGCACTCGACGGCCGCTCGTCTATACAGGATTAGTTTGCATGCGGACTAGCACTGTATATTATGGAACAATTTAGTTACTTGGCCACTACAAAGTATACACGAGTATTTGCGTACTGCTCTTGTATAGATTGGAAGATCTTGATTAAAAAGTGATTTTCAATCTATACGCACCTAGTTTCACACCCTTGCGTTCTAACCGTGTACAGAATGGAAATACGCACCTACGACCCATTCGTTGAAGCCGGAAAGCGCGCCAATTTGTCTCCGCCCCCCGTTGAACATATTTTCATTAAAATTATAAACTGATGTATTAAATTGGCAACGAATAAGTTATTTTAATAACTGAACGAAATAAAATGTAACTACTGTATTGGTGACAGAATAACAAATAAAAAGGAGTCGCAGCCAGGGATCAATTAATCGATGTATTTGGTGACAGATCTACCATTCTGAGCACAAAGCTATTATTTAAGTAATAAAACTATTCTTATAAGAACGAAGTTTATATTCATGTAATGCACTACAATTTTATTGGTAATCCATCTCATATTTTACACATTATATTAACAATAATTTGATAATTCATACCGGGAACAGTCTTTGTTTATCTGAGAACGAAAATATTTCGTGGCGATAGATCTATTTATTAGGTGACACAACTTGATGACAAATATAATTTTGGTGACAAGAAATATAGTCCCCATATTTAATCATTTTTGCATTTTTCATGTAATATTTAGATTATTTTGAAAAAATTATGTTTATACTAAATATCATTTTATAATACATTTTCTAAACCACTCAAAGTGATAATGACGGTATTGTATTGTATAATTTAATAGAACTAACTCCCTCAAATTTAGTCGTTTCTGGCACTCGCCGGCCACTGCCGCGGCACCGCATGCTTCGCTCGCTCGGCTCGTGCGTAGGAGGTCACGGTTTTAACCTAACTTAACCTCCCCAAACCATGTCGGATCTGCCCTGAACGGTATTTCAAGGCTTAAAAAAGCCACAACCTAAATAGCCTAATGATCGAATGACTTTTATTCCAAACGTAGTTTTATGAGATAAAATGAAAAATAAAATGATTTTTTTGTCAAATAATACGTTATAAAAAAAAGTTTATCGGATAATTATTTTTTTAAGTGAATTATTTGACAAACTTGTTGTTGTATAATGATGAAATGACATCATGTTTTTGCCAATCGTTGCTTGTCTAGTGAAAATTTGTGAATTAATTTTTGGTGAACTGACAGGACACCACCCCAAACACTTATCGTAATTTTTCTATGTCGTTTTCCCCTTTCTTACAGTTTTGTTCGTTTTTTATTTTCCACTGAGGCATATTTGGGTTATTTATTATTGAAAAAATATATATATAAGTTCTGTATGAAATAAACATATTTTTGTGTGTGATTTAATGTTTTAGATTTATCCTTACTGCCCTTCCCCCATCTCCTCATTAATTGCATCTTCGATTTTGATCTCAAAGAATCATTTTCACCAGGACAGGTTTCAGGATAGTATTTTATTGAAATTAACTTTTTTTGTGACATTTATTTTTGTTTTAGTAGCATATTTTTTATTCATAAACAAAAATTCTCATTAGATCCATTTTACTTATTTTTTTTTATGTAAATAGACCTAATGAGAAAAATAATGATCACTAGATCCATCATGGATCTAGCCAATAGATCTTCTGAGACTGAACCTAAAATGGCGATGTTGGTGTCACGTGACCTCAAATTCCCGGTTCAACAATCAAGCTCCATCTTTTTAGGTTGCGTATTTTTCATTACAATGTTACGCAAATATCTTAAATACATAATAACAATAATACAATACATAGTAATCTAAATTACATCAATAGTTTGCTATCAATAGTAGAATTATTACACGTAATACTGCGAAATCCGACGCCGGCCGCGGAAAAATGGCGGCAAAATGGATGACGATGTTTGTTGAACCAACTATTTACGTGCAAATCTTTGTCAAAAACACAATCCTGGCAATAAAAACTGTATTTTACTTACCTGTCCATCTTACGTTTCAACAACAACACTTCACACAAACAACTTTGCACTTAAAACTTAAATAAAATCGTACGATTCACCACACTCATCGAAATGTTTATGTCAAACTGTCAACCTCTGTTGGCGCGTTCCAGGGCTGAGATAAGCGATTATATTGCATTGCCCGTCTATTGTGTACTTACTCGTCTATGCATAACCATCATAAATGCAGATTATTAATGCTAAAAACTGTAAAAATGAAATTCCACCACATTCCATTCCACAATTGCTAATCGGTGAATCATCGCGACCAATCGCGTCTGACAGATCGAGTTATTTTTGCGATCAAGATAATTCATCGTTTTTGGCAGATGAGAGGCGTTTGTGCGCGCACGCATTTGTAGTAGGCACAAAGCTTGATTAAAGGAATAACAAGTTGTGATGCCTTTACTCAAGCGGTTGACGGTTGAGTTGTGATTCACAACAACCGTCAACCGTGGTGTTTTGTATACATGTACGTATTATAAGTTTGTAGTTTTGAAGTGGAAACTTCTTTAGCAGCGTTGTGATTTGAAAGTCTATGAAACGAAAAAGCGACAGTAAAAAGAGACAGACACATAACAACGTCATTATGTTTTGTGTCTCTCTCTAACACTTGGGGTAATGGAAATGAACTTGGCTTGACACGCTACCGCGTGTCTAGATCCTTAAGGTGCTCCTTTAAAAAGTTTACTTTTCTATTTGACGTTTTCGAGTAGGGTTTTTGGACAAATAGACATTTGACTTTTTGCATTCGTCTCATTATCTTGAAGCCAAAATTTTAGGTTTCACTTCTACCACGTGTGAATTGCACACATGGTTTTTTTTAGGTGGCTTGGGTGAACTTAGAAAAGTCGTGCTTTAGACATGACAATTGTACACTGAGAAAACTGACAATCATAAAAGAGGTGAATTCAGCTTAAAGTATGATGAATTCACTCAAAGGACGGAGCATAGTGATTCACCAAAAAGAACGATGATAATACTGATGTTGATGATAACAGTATTTAAGATGATGTGTCACCATGGATTTAGTTTTAGTTACCTACTATTTTTCGATGCCTTCCTCATATATCCAGTTATATCCTATTAGTTTTCCTACAATTTTTCGGTGACTTCCTCACATATTCAGTTATGTCATACAATTTTTCCAACTATTTTTCGGTGCCTTCCTTATATATCCAGTTATATCCTATTATTTTTCCTACTATTTTTCGGTGACTTCCTCACATATTCAGTTATATCATACAATTTTTCCTACTATTTTTCGGTGCCTTCCTCATATATCCAGTTATATCCTATTATTTTTCCTACTATTTTTCGGTGACTTCCTCACATATTCAGTTATGTCATACAATTTTTCCTACTATTTTTCGGTGCCTTCCTCATATATCCAGTTATATCCTATTATTTTTCCTACTATTTTTCGGTAACCTCCTCGTATTTTAGGTTAGGTCCTCTTACTTTTCCTACTATTTCCTCATATCTCTGGTTATAGCCTATTATCTTACGGAGGTCGCCCTCAATAGGAGGATTGTGTTTTTTAATAAACCAATTAATATCTCTATAATACACCAGTGATTAGTTGTAGTTCTACTCATTCTCCATCAGTAGGACTACAACTAAATACTGGTGGATTACACAGAAATTGTTTGGATTATTAGAAATCACAATCCTCCTATAATTGAGGGCGCCACTGGACTTACATGATCCCCTTATTTTTAAGTATCCAATATTGGTTCTTTCCTTTTAAATATTATTAGGTGTGAGCTCAACATTAAAAAAAACTGAAGAACCCTAAACTTGAACCTTAAAAAAATGGAGAGTAAGTAAAAAAAATAGAAAAAAGTACCTTGGCAAGAATGGTAAGAAGGTGAAAAGGGATGTATGTATAAATTAAACAGAAAATTGAATGGTATTTTTATTTCCATAGTATGAATGAATAATTATTATATACTCTAAACATTTATATTCAGTATAAAAGAAGACTGTTTTGTTTAGAAACATCCTCGCCTTAATGATTACAGTATCTATTTGTCGGTCATTATAAAGAATCATTATATACATTATGTTCAATAATTCTAGTTTTTACAAATTAAAATAAAGGTTGAGACGAGTAGAAATTTAATTTACAAAAAATAACAAACTTTACATTAATGTACCTATAACTAAAACATTTTTGCCCTTAAGGTGATTGCTTCAGGGTAGCCGTTTTTTGCAATTTGCAGGCCAGTGCTAGGTTGTATGTTAATTAAATGTTGCACGCGGGTGTAAGTACATAAGTTGTACTACATACGTCTTACACCCGCGTCTAACATTTCAATCAAAACCTAGCACTGGCCTGCAAATTGCAAAAAACGTAAGAAAATTTGAATTTCGCGGGCTACCCTGACGCTTTCACCTTAAAGCTGCATACAATAAATTGGTTATATTATTATAGTAAATATCTATTTTCAAGTAAAGTGCTACTATAAACACTCCGATGAGACTAATCTATCCCTCATACAAATACTTTACTTTAAAATCTATTACTAAAGGTGAACGCACACTTTTCAGAGCCGAAGGAGGCGAAAGAATCGAATTTTAGAATTACTTGTATGAAATCCTATGGAACCTCGCACACTTACCGAATCGGACGAATAAGGTCGTACGATTCGGTGCGGATAAGTGTGCGAAGTTACATTGGACTTCATTTAAGTAATTCTAAAATTTGATTCCTTCGCCTCCTTCGGCTCTGATAAGTGTGCGTTCACCTTAAACCAGCTATTGGTGCTGGCTCATACCATTACTTTATGCGGACACCGTTATCGGGCCGTCTTTATAGGATATCCTAAAGGGATATCCGATAAATACCGTAACTAAGGGTAGATTACTAGTTGAGCGCACTCTGCTATAAAAAAATAACTGCCCTTGGACTCTGCAGTGCCTCAAACTAGCAACGCCGCGTACGGTATAAGTACATAATTAATAATTATGTAAACGTTTCCAAAAAAAATTGATATTACTGGATTCAAAATAAAAACACCTTAAAAATGAGCAAACGAGTTAACTCGTTTGCGCATTTTCAAGGTATTATGGCAGCGACCGTAAGCCGTTAGAATACCTACAGAATTTTGAAATTTTTACTCTAGGTACCATCTACTTGTAATATATGACGTGTTACCTCGCATTAGAGTGAGCGTGTTAGGACACGGAGAAACGGCATTTTGGCAAGGAAAGCACAGATAATCATTACCACGTTTAACTTCATAAGAATTGTAATGAGAATTAAATTCAATAGTTTCAAACATACAGCAACGGAAAAAAACCTCTTCAGTATCTGTCACCAAAATTGCATCAATTTGGCCAAAAGTGGGTAAGAATTGTTCATCATCTATATCTACAGTAACAATAGAGTTCCGCTGCCATATAACACCAGCTATTGTAGCGGAAGTAACCGAATATTTGAGGACAACGCCAGTGCCGAGAGAAAACTTGACAGTGTCTCCTGAATTTAATGCAGATTTTTTTCCTAGTATTTTTGTTGTAGGTATTGTATTTTTCACAAACAAGTCATTGAGCATAAGTTGACATTTTATTGCTAGAGTCTTGCAAACATTGACTCGATTAAAAGATGATCTAGCCACTAACTTAGATACCCTGTGCTTGGCTTCAAAACGCATACCCCACATGTTACGTACGGGGCCGAACTTCATTAGCATGGTAGGATAATGAGTCAGAAAATGAAACTTTGGCTGCAGGGGTGATTTTGTTAGCTCCGTGTACAATTGATTAAATTCTGCTATTATAACCCGGAGTTGAATATTGGTGTCACTGAAGACCCTATGACTTAATAACCTGTCGGTGATTTGCCGCAACATAATGTATAATTTCCATACTTTATTTTCTAAAGGAATGTAAAACCCGGCTATTAGGCTGAAGTATCTAATAAGGGTAAGCATTTCTGATGCTGAAGTTTTCAATTTTACTTTCGAACCTTGGACAACTAAACAATTACTTGGTTTTGAATTCCTATCTGGTCCATAATCAAATGAAATTATTCTTTGTTGCAATACTGAGATCTTTAAAAGACCTTCGGCAAGGAAGTGGTTTATGACAAAGGTCATTACATAACGAGCTACACCTTCTAATATATCATGCATTGGGTCTACTGCTACATTTTGAAATAAATCAAATCCTGTCACCTTAAGCCAACAGCATGATTCTTTAATGCCCGTGTTAGGTGTATCGTTTTCTTGCAATTGAGCGTGGTATGAAGTCATATTTCTAAGCAAGTTACTGTTTTCATATAGAGCAGTTTGCAAACCTTTCTTGTCAATGTTACAGATTCTGCAACACTTGTTAGCTGAAAAACTTTCAGTAAACCCGAGAATTGAATTCAGGCCTAAATTATCGCCAGTTATAGCAACAACCTTCAATTTTACGGTTCCTTTAAAAAACTTATTTTCTATAAAAATTCCTTTGTTTTGCAAGTAATTCAATTCCTCAATAACAGGGTCAAAAATAGCTTTGTTTCCATATTTAGTTTTGTCAGCAGAATGGCAAATAGCTAACAGCAAAATGTTATTCAACAATGAAAATAAATGTGGTGGGAGTGCTGGCAAGGAAACGTATACACCACCAAGCTTATGCACCCCAGCGTGGCTCCCCAAAGGATTTCCAATTTCAAAATCATCATAGTATACTACTAAAGGAAGAATAATGTCCGACGCCTGCGGTGTACACATTGCCAGCCATACAGATCCCTGCATTACATTTTCTAGACACATTGGCCTCATCGGATTTTCTTCACGGATTATTAAATTACCCCTTAGGTGGTTCAAATAATCCGTTACATCTTTCCAAATAGTGTCAATGGAAAAAAAATTCTTCAAAACCTGGCGAAGTTGAATTACTTGCATTGTACGTGGCTTGGTGTGTAATGTTAAAGTGTTACTCCTTTGTGAAATGTCAGGACAATAACCAACGATTACTTCATGTGGTGGTATAAAAGAACCTAATAAATTCAATTCTCGGAATCTCAAATATTCTGAACGAAACGGAAAAAAGATGCCCTTCAAAGCTGTGTTGAACTTATGAAGTCGTTTATTAATTTCGCTTCCAGACATGCTTTCCTCATCAGCTAGCACAGGGCCGAATACGGACATTAAAGACGGTGCGATATTGTCAAGAAGGGTTTGCAAATGACTAACCATAGCTTGTACAGACGATCGAGATACAGAGGGATTTACATAGAGCGTTGAAATAAATTTCAAAACTTCTTTATGAATAATACTATCAGCATTATCAAGGACTTCCGGTTCACTATCAGCTTCAATGTATATGTGCTCAGTTGCTACTTTGGTAGTCTCTGTTTCACACATAGGAACTACGCAAGCCTCGTTTGAGGTGGATGGCAAATAACGAGTGTTTACTTTATTCAAATGTTTTAAGTTAACATGTTTTCTAAATTGTCTAACGTCCGTGAAATACCGGTAGCATGCGTCTTCACCACATTTATAAACTCCAGTAATATCAATTTTTTCACATTCTTTCCTTATGTGGGTAATAAGTGAAGAAAACGTGGGAAAAGTCCTTTTACAACTGTGACACTTCATCTTAATTTAAATTGTGACTCCGAGAGTAACGAATATCTCCTTCACAGATTGTGACATACGATCGTACGATGTTTTGACTTTGTAAAAACCAATTTGGATAATAAGCCAAATGTTATAGCTTTCAGTAGGATATTTAGCCGCAGTAGCATGAAATATTTTAAACGTCACATCAACAGCCTCAGTTAGTGTTGTGAACTTGTAAAACGTATTGTCACATACTGTGAAGGAGACACCTGACTGGCGGCACCAAATTATAAATGGTTGGAGGCTAATACCTAGGTTTTGAAGCTTTTGGCGACGCTCCTCAATTACCACTTGCACGTCTGCGTCATCATCCACGATGGTCACAAATCCATCCAATATCTCCGCTCGTGAAGCTTGCCAGTCTTTTCTAGATCGACGGGCAGGAGGAATATTAAAGAGACAGCCGAGTAGCAATATCGCTGCTATTAATTTTGTCTCCGGTTGTTCATCTGGAAAGAAAATAATAATAGTATATTTGACACAACACATCATCATTAACTGAGCAAATAGGGAAAAGTATCAGAACAAAATAAAATCTATCTATATAAGTAAAAATGAATTGCCGAAATGTGTGTCCGCCCGCCCGTTACTTCTGAACGACTGCACCATGTTAGATAATTTTTAAATTCTTTTTTGTCTATATATTTTATAACGGGTTCACCGACCCAGGGAGGTCGAGCACCTAGAACTATATAACAGAATCATTTCCTTACCGTCACAAATTGCCAATGTATCAGCTATTTTTCGACGAAGAAACGAGTCCTTTGTGGTGTTAAGCTTCTGCTGAGCAGCTTTTAGTATGTTTTCCGATGAAGCATCCAAGGCGTCGAGGCCCCCGGATTTATCAGGGAACAGTGCTTCGTAGTCATGAGTCAGGAGTCGCCATCCATCACTTGACTTCAGGATAGGATACTTATTGAAGTACTCCTGTAATGTCCCTTCCTCGTAGTACAAGTACCGGAGGCGAGCTCGCACCGTCTCCCGCCACAGGGCACTGACCTCCTGCCACGGACCAGCTGAAGGACTTGACAGCTGCTCTAATGCTGACGCTACGTCCTCCACTTCACCTGCACACAAAAATTAAAACGATTAATAATTAGTACAATGACAATAACGGTTCTTAGATTCAGATATTTTGTAATTTGTAACGAAAATTTATACTAATTCAGATATTTTTCTCAATAATTTTGTTCTTGATAATTTAATTCAATCTGAAAACATAAAATTTCTTGAAAAGGAGTTACCTTCTTTAAGTCCGGTCAGGTCGATTCCAGCGAGTGGAGGGGTGTCTAGCCTAGGACTGGACTTGGAGCGAGAACGTGACTTGGGCTTTTCAATAAGGCCCAACGAAACTAAATGCTGCCGTCGAGCCCTTCTGGCGGTGACTAACCAGCCAGAGATATTGCGCTTAGCCTGGTAAGCATCAGCCGGCAGGTACGGCGCGTAGTATAGGGGTGGTGACTCCTCTTTAAATAATCTGCCAATGTCGTAGGATAGAGCAAGCAGCTGCGAATCTGTCAGAAGTACCGGGTTTTCGGCCGTAATGAGCTTCTCCATAAGCAGCTTGCATAAACGCCCACGCACGTTTGAGGGTAAGGTGCCCGTTTTCTGCCCAATTGCTATTATTTGTTTTCCCTCGACTGATGAATTCAGTATGGTATTCACCTGAAACACAAATAGTATAAGTATGGCATTACAAACTAAATATGCAAGGTAAAAGTTAAAAAAAAATGTCACTAAAATGTTGAAAATACAGGTTCAATACCTACCTTCCATTCAGTATAATGATCAGTTGGAGTCGGTGCCAGTCTAGGCATCATGCATTTAGTTGTTAGTTATAGCTGTCACCAACTCCAAATATATTACTGATCTTTGTGACATATAGTATAGCTCCTAAACGGCCGTCCGTACACACATACAGGACAGGACAGGTACAGACGTTAAACTTATCTGTTTACGCCGGGGGTTAACAATATTGAATGTCAATTTAAATTCCTTATCAAAAGTACAGGATAATAGGCAATAACTTACTAAATTGCTCCCGGTGGACTCTTGTCTAACTGCTTCACCCACTGACGACGACGAGTCCAGTGGTATCACCAGTATGTCACCATCCTAAAATAATATTTACTTTGAGACAATGTTATAATAGTACATGTAACAAAAAGGTGTGATAATATGAGTATGTACGGTCAATTAACCTCAATAATCGTTGAAATAATCACTAAATGTGTCCGAGTGCGACCGTTAACTAACAGGCTATAGCTAGCCCTAGCCGGAGATAACTCAAGGGAAGTGTTATATTTTTTTACTAGTAATCGGTTCAGCATTGCAGGTGTGAACGGTCCTGCCCTCGTCCCTTGATCCGGCCCTGATAAAAACTAATCGATCAAGATCAGGACTGATCCTGGTCTCAAAGAATGTCTATACCAAATTTTGCATCGGTTCAGTGTCTTAGGTATGAAAATGTGAAAAGGTCCTGCCCCAGCCGACAGATAGACAGACAAACTTACTTTCGCATTTATAATATTAGTATGGATGTAATTACAAATTAATACATATTGCTCTTGAACCAAAAAACAGTAAGTACGAGTACTTTTCTACAATTTTGCAGAACTTACCAAATTTTCCTGGTTAAGTCCTGCTTCGCAGTCTTGGTTGAGGATTGAGCTTTGCAGTCCTTCACACGGTGGCAGAGGCTCTAAGTTACAAGGTAGACTAGTTAACAAGTCATTCCTCAGGACCTCTTCAAAGAGTGATGAATTGTAGGAGTTATCCTGAAATTTAACAAGAAATTTAAAAAGGTAATAATAATGTACTTAGTTGGTAAACTAACAAGACTGATGAAAAGTTATGATTTTATTCCACTTTTTAAATAAATACTGCACCGGTTAAATTGTTAGGTATCTTAAGAAGACTTTAAAATAATAAAAGTTAATAAGTAGGTACCTACCTACCTACATGCAAGTAGGAGAATGTGCATTTAAGCGACGCAGGGCATGTGTAAGCAAAAAGTTTAAAACAAAATTTACTTTTTTGAAATACAATTTAACATGAAAACAAACCATATCTTTTGGTTGGTCGCTTTTTAACATGGCCAGAGCTGCTTCAAACCGGAGTCTGTCCCCTATTTGAGGGAACATACTATGTATGTCTTGTTTACTAAGCATCTGCATTGTTGCGATATCAATTCTTTCAGCTGAAAAAAAAAGGTAAATTTAACAGCGCCCTGATTGCAGCTGTGAAATGCACTACGTCGAATCGACTTTATAAAATGTAGGTTGGTAGAGCTCGTCTAAGCTGAAATGACGCGCCCCACTACTTAAATTTGTATACGTACACTACGGTAAATGCGGTAGTGGGGCGCGTCATTTTAGTTTAGACGCACTCTACCTATTTGTTTTTTTTTGGGTTGCAGTTGCACATCGAATCTAGTGTATAATATAAATATGAACGTATATCTAGGTAGGTGGGTAGGTACCATACGACAAGACTATTCTTGGTTGGAGTGTACAGCGGCCAAAAAAGTGTTATTTTCGCAAATCGTTTATTTTCTCGATTCTATAGTATGTAACACCTAGAAAGGTTAAAAGTGTCTGGGTGTTTTTTGTCTCCGACCAACCGTTTGTCGTAAAAACGATGTCGAAGGGATCCATAGGTAAGGTTATGTTAGAACTGTGACCTTGAAATTGGTCGCGAAATTTTTTTAAGTATATTTTCATAGTGCCTCTAAGACGACACTCTGACCCTATTCTTGCTAGAAATTAGAATGTGTGAATGTAATGTGTGAGCTCATGCTAGCAACTTACTAGGTAGGTTTGTCAACTTACTTTCAAAACGATCGATGTAGCGTTCCAAATTCCACTTCTTCAAAAGATCACGCGTAGCCATATCCATTTTTGCACTGATCAAACACGTTCACTGGCACTAATGGAATTGTTATTGCTATTAATTAAACGAGTCGTGAGTCGTGACTTGCCGGCTGTAGCGGTGAAATACAAATGGCCGACCGAAATGTCGCGGCGGCGGAATGAAGTGAGAGAGGGAGACCTCATTATATAATGCCGTCACCTTAAATTTGTAGGACATCATTCAAATGCTACTCATAAATGGGTCTCTGTAATAATAATTTAGTAGGATACACATAAAATAATATGACTATATTATTGAACTTTGATGCTTACTCTAAAAATATGAGATTATTTAATCGTATTATCATAGGATTCACATAAAATAATATGACTGTAATATTAAAAAATGATGCTTACTTTAAAAATATAAGTTTAAAGCATTATAATTTAATATAGTACATTAGGGGGAGGTCATCGTATTTTTAGAGATACTTCTTCATATTAAACTATAAAATCTATTTATATTACGGTGACTGTCATTGTGTTTTTTAATTAGAATCTTATTTATAATTATCATACTAATTTATGGGACAGTGGACCATTTTCTATTACATTGTGTTATTATTTGAAGAAGACAATGTTATTTCATAATTACAATTTTTTACGATGACAAGTATCATAATATTGCATTATTTACCCAAAAAATTCGATTCCATCTTAACACATTTCAGTTCTAGCGTAATATTTACTTATTATCAACATATTATAAGACAACGCATCTATTTTAAACCAACGTCACGATATTTTAAGATTATGCCAAAATGACATTTTTCTCAGTGTATGTAGCATGTTCGCGTGTGTCCAATGCCCAGAATCTTTACATTATATCCCCAAATGGAAAGACATATAATATCGTCTACAGTAGCGTATTAAAATAACATTCTGTTTCGAGTTTTCTTCTGTGTTCTAATTCAGAAAAGGACGCGAGCGAAGCCGCGGACAAAAGCTAGTAGTTACATAAAACCACAAAGCAAAGTGCGTAACCGCCTGGGTAGAAAACTCACGATCTAGTCGTAAGTTGTGACCGTTACCATAGAAGTGTCTACGTTAATCCTGCGGTCTTCAAACAAACGTTAAAATCTTTAAAGCTGTACGAGAGCTTAATGAGTATTTGCACAATACAATGCCAGTGACAACAAACTTTTACACTAAATAAACAAATGCCAATCGGACTCGGTTCAAATTCGCGAGCGTTCCAATTTTTCGCTTCAAAAACAAAACCGATATTTTGGAGCTTGCGGAATTTATGCCACATGCACAAATATGAAACTTATCAGTTGGTAACATTCCTAACATAATATGAAATATGGCAATATTATATACATATAAATAAGTAGGCATTATGCTCTATTTACTAAAAAGGGCAAATAGAGAATAATGCCACTATCGTTTCATGTTTTTCATCGATGTTTTGATTTTTTGACTGCTTTGAAAATTTAGCATACTAAAGTGTAAATAGTTTCGAATTATCTAGTGCTTGATTTGACGCAACAGTTCTAAGTCCTTGATGGAACAAGCGTGCTCAGTGAAATTAACACGTTAACTGCCGTGGTGAAAATCAGAAAAAGTCAAAAAATGTACTTAGTGTTATTTCACTTAAAATAGATTATTTATTCCAAGAATACATATATATCATATTTATTACATTACATACAGCCTATTTTTATAATTGAATTCCTTACTTTTATTTTGACTTCATACTTTCCACCAAGTGTATGAGAGTAATGGTAAACAAAAGTTATATTGACACAGAGATTTTTGGAAAGAAAAGAAAGAAAGAAAGAAAAATTGTTTATTCTGCACAAACAAAACGCACATTACAAAATAAAAATTAAAAAGATACATAAAATGCAACGTAGCCAAAAGCCCCGTATTTAAGTCAATAAAAAATTAACAGTTACGCCACCCGTGTCTCATAATATAACTGACAGAGTAATAAACATGGCCGCCAGGCAGCAAAGACGCGTTCAGATTTTTTGTATGTGTTGTCGGTCATATAGTCCGACATGGCCTGAATGGAACAAAATGTGTCGGACACATAGTTCGACATGGCAGTTAACGTATTAAAAAAGGTTTATTGGAATCAACAAGTTTTGAACTTACATCAGTTGTGTTTGGAGCCTCCTTTTAAGCGTATAAAGCCAGTATTAGGAAACTCCGTCTTCCATGCATTAGAAATTTGTGATCTAAATGAAATAGCCTCTAGAAATGGCAGCACTTGAGTACATCATCATCATCATTTCAGCCAAATATCGTCCACTGCTGGACATAGGCCTCCCCCAGTTTGGGAAGATTTTCCATTATCACCACGCTTGGCAGGCGGGTTGGCGATCGCAGTATGTTGGAAAATTGCATAGAGAACGCTGTGCCCACTCCCCAGTAAGTCCCTTAGTCGCCTCTTAAAACACCCACGAAAAGAAATGGGACAGTACTATTCTTTACATGAAATGTGTGTAACATCTATACTATCGCTCAATTTCCATGTTCAAACAAGGTCAAACGCAGCTTTGTGTTTAGCAAATAAAAAATCTGAGTAAAGTCCATTGTATTACAATCGACTCCTTAACACGTTAATGGCCACGGGTAAAATCAGAAAAAGTCAAAAATGTACTTAGTGTTATTTGACTTTAAGTCGATTATTGATTAAAAGGTGTCGGACACATAGTCCGACATAGCAGTTAACGTGTTTATCAGGCCACACTTATTATTTTTGTATACAGTATTCGAATTTGGAATAATGATGACACCTAATGAATCGCCAGTGTGTCTTCTTCAAAACCGCATAAAAACTTCTCTGCTTGATCATTATTACGAAGCTTTGATTGATAACTTACACCGGTGACTCGATCACTGGTATTTTAGTTCACAAACACACAATAGACGTCTGCAGAACATTTTGTGTCAGGAAATCCAAATGAAATAACCTCTCCAAAATGACAGCTCTGGAGTACAGACCCCTGCATTAATCAAGTAATCTTCACGCATACACTTAACTATGGAAATGGGGTAGCCGATTAATGCAAGCATCCCTATGTTTGGAGTACCCTTTGCAGTCAATTCTGCAACCAACCCTTCTGTGTGGCAATTTTTTTCATCACAAAATGAGTTATTCAGAATGAATTATGGTTAAAACGGCTGTGACTTTGAATTGTGAGTTCGAACCCAGGTATTTTACTTTGTGTAAATTATTTCATCACCACTGCTCTCAAAACGGTGAAGGAAGGAGACCTAGAACCAAAAACTCTAAGACATGTGACATCCACGACATCATGGCCTACACAAATGTCCTGCAGATCTGATAGCGTCTTGTGACGGGTCGTTGAGCTCCCTAAAATAAGGTTGAGCTACACGATAACTGATACAAACATGCCGTCTGTTGGGACAGGTCAGCTCAAAGCTGCAATGGCTCTTTCTTCAAAAGGTTCTTTCAGACATTGCCCTGCATTGTTAGACTCACATAAAATTCTAATAATATAATGTTTGGACTTTAAAAGAGACTATGACCTCTGAGTTTGCTTCGGCGTTTCTTCTCAGGGAACACTCAGCTAGGAAATGCCGGCGCCATCTATTTTTAAAAAACATTGAAAAAAAAATGTTGACGTGTAAAAGTGTCTTATAAGATCTACTTACAGAAATAAACATTTCGTTTCATGTCATTTCATTTCATTCCACCAACACGTACTGGGCCTGTGATAATATTATAGGCTGAATATGCATGAGTTATTCCAGTTTTGATCGTTTTAATACAAGAAAAAACAAAACCTGCCATTTGTAGATCTTCGATCGTTGTTACGGGAACTACTGTCATCAGAAGCCCAAAAGTGTGACAACAAATTTCACCAAAGGGTTATCATGTTACCCAGTTACTGGGTTGTATAATAATATCTTAGGACAACCAACACAACGTTATCTGATCCCAAACTAGGTATTGCCTGTACTATGGTAACCAGACAACTGAGAATCATGCTTATGTATTTCTAAATAAACATACATATTATAGATAAATTACACCCAGACACAGAATAAATGATTGTACTCATCACACAAAGATTTGTCCTTGGTGGGAATCGAACCCACGACTTCAGTCTTAGCAGTCAGGGTCACTAACCACTAGACTAACAGGCCAGTCAAAAGTGTGTAGGTCACATAAGTAGTCGTTCCATGTAAAATATTTATATTTCAACTGCACCCAGTTGGAATGAGAACCGACACAACTTAGTTGGGAAAAGCGAGGCGGATTGATAATCATTTTGTATGACTTATCAATCAGTCCCTTCGGACACCATTTTTTCTTTTGTTGAAGAAAATAGTATAGAGTTTCAGACCGTATTTTGGCCACGGCGGCCAATCTCAATGGAGACTAGCCATCGCTGCGGGAGATATTATAGTACTCAAGTGTATGTGTAGATACAGAGGCACTCACTGTTCCCTCACTCTCATAGTCCGCTGGGATCGCAATCCGACACGACCAGAGAGAGATTCCGCAACCACCTGCAATCTATGCAAATAAATTACTGTACTTTAGATCAGCCGCAGTACCAATGGCTTGACGTACTTTCCTAGGCAGGAGAGTATCCCACCGCCAGCTTCCAAACTCCGGGCTGTTACTAAGAAATTCCTAATGGAAAACACAATAACACTCTGCTCGATCTGGGAATCGAACTCAAGACCCCACGCTCAGCACTCAACTTACAAACACGAGATAAATACGGCCGTTAAAAAAAAAGAAATACAAAACCTAAGGGCTAACATGAATGAGATCCGTTGCTATTGCTACGTCGAAAATCGGCATTTTTTTGTAAGTACAAAAAAAATTACTACCCGTCTTGTAAGCATAATCTCTTAGTAGCCTTTCTCAACAAGAGTAGCAAGAGAGTGGCTTATTCTTATCCGGGGACAAACGACAAACCTACCTCCTTATTCCTAATAATGTATAAGTATACAAAACTAAAGGTTTTTCTGTACCTAATTTTGTATTGGGATCTCTATTACAGTGACCCTTGAAACTGCTAACTATGTATAAGTAAACTTAGAGACAAGGGTGAACAGCGTTTGTGATTGTGAGTTCTGTAGTAAATTAGAATTCTGAAGAACGTTTAACTAGAAAAAAAAAATCACAAGTATTATTTAATTTTTTTGAAAATAAAACAGTAATGCATACTAAACCCTTAAATAATATGATTTATTTATTTGGTTGTTTTTTACATTAATATTTTAATTAAATAATTTTAAATATCGTATTAGATATTAAATGTTTATGACATAAAATAGGTACTCCATACAAATTATCACATAAATAATCAATTTATTTGTTTTAATTTGACATAAAATTACATTTGTTCAAGGCAACATGACTTACTTTTGCCAGCGTCTTTGCTCGTATGTATGTATGACGGAAATTATAAAACAGGAACGGAAGGAAGTAAGTAAGTACTATGTGTTAATCCAAATAACAAACTATCTATATGCCAAATTCTGTCCTAATCCGCGAGTCTTCAGTCTGTTTAAAAGTTCGCTTGAAGCGTTGTAAGTCCGGCGCGTTGTATTCCACACGCGCCTCAAAGAAATGTCATCAGTACAGAAGTGGTCTGCTAGGACCGATGCCTGCCAAAGTCGCGAGATTTGTTCGAAAGAGATACCGTGGCCCTGGCATATAGGCAACGGAAGGAAGATGGGTGGGTTTTAGTCAGTAAAAGTCTGACACACTCTACCCAGAGTGGGAGACGTAATTTGATCATTTCCCACCCACAAAAAAAAAGAAAAACGTTGTATGTGCCACTGCTTAGGTACCTCAAGTGAATTTAGCTAGAATGCTATGATCGTTAGTTTTAATGCGATGACCCCAATTCCTGCTCCACAAAAGTCCACGGAACCCTAAGCAAGAGACACAAGAAGGAGAAAATACAAAGATATTACGTGACCAAAATTCAATACTCTATACTCTAGGAGCTGTACGTGATACGTGTACGTAATACGACTCTATATTATAGTCGGGGAGTCAGGCAACTGGTGGTGATATTTATGTCAATTTTGTTATAATTATAAAGAGATTTTCGTAGGTTTTGTAATGTTGGTTATTTGTTGGGGAAAGTTGTGTTGTTTTGTGTTTGGTTCAGGGTTTTGTATTGTAGAAAAGGCAGAAATGGTATGAATGAATAATTATCGTAATGAAAAACGAATGCATTTTATTTATTCATGATATTATTTTTCTTCTGATATTTACATAATGAGAAACTAAACAATTTTACATTAATACTATGGTCGTTACCAGTTTAATAAAAATTGTTATTTCATTTATTATTTTGGACTAAAGTGTAATTACAACAGTCAAGATTATCGGCTCTTTAATTGTCAAGTGCGATGAAAACGATTCTTTGACACCTTCGAGCGATGGCAGTCGGTCGAGGAAAACGAATAATCGTCTTCATCGCACAATCCTACTTCTTACTAATATTGAACATGTTAAAATTTGTATATTTCGATGTTGGGGTTCCGGTTCCGCTTTCGCTACGCATAGACGTGTTAATTAAGTGCTCCGAACAAATAAAGATTTTAAGTGATAAATCGTTATTAATCACCAAGATTTCTGCATAAACTTTAGTGCACAGTGCTTTTAGTGTGGAAAGTGATTACACATACATGTTATTGAAGCATCAACGTGAAATAACACGAATCAAAAGCAATAATTTGAGGTTATCAATACGGGAAAATAAGCGCTGTCATTGCCATTAATCGTTCATCCATTCACCATAGACAGTGTTATCAAAGAAACGGGAACGAGTCTTTTGGCGTTCAACACTAAATCGCGGACATACGAGTAGTATTCAACTTTGGCGGTTGGCTTCTTGGCTATTAAGACTGACAATGAGTACCGAACTGTCAAGAGAGATGACATTACTCTTTGAAAAAATGAAAGATGAACTCAGAAAACAAACAATCACAATAACAGAGACTATTACCACAGCGGTCCTGAACAAAGTAGATGAAAAGATTAAGCCATTGATGGAGGAAAACGAAAAATTAAAACTTGAAGTAGAACAGTTACAAAACAAATTCGAAAACTTGGACGTCAACAACAGAAGAAACAATATTATTATCCACGGAATCCCTGAATCATCGAGTGAAAAAGAAGACGATTTATTGTCCTTAGTTACTTTAACTATCAGGGAACTTGATGTTGATTTAGATCATGGTGAAATTGATAGAATACAACGTCTCGGAAAGATGGTCAACGAAACCAGGCCAAGACCGATTCTTCTTGCAACTACAACCTTACAAAAGAAAATCAAAATATTACGGAATAAGAAGAAAATGAAGCCATCTACGTATATCACACACGATTATCCCAAAAAAACACTAGAGGAGCGCAAAAACAAGAAAAATAACCAAAGAGAAAGCGAAAAGAGAAAAAGACAAGAGTCAGAATCACCAAGCCCCAAGTCCTTTCGTGAATGCAACACTGATGCAAAAATCAAAAAAACGGACGCATTCGAACTCATGCGAGAAAGATCGCTCTCTTTTTCAGAAAAACCCACACGTAAAAACTAACATTCACATTGAACCGGAAACAGCAACAATACAAAAAAAACCCAAATAAAAACTAAAAACATTCTCCCACCACGGCCGGTCACCGAGGGAGAAAATGACCACCACCCTCTAGCAAAAAAAAAATATCAAGTTTTGAACATTGGAACATTGAATACCAGAACATTAAGAACCCCTGAATCATTATTAGAGCTAGAAACAGCATTAGATAACTTAAACTGGGACATATTGGATATTAGCGAAATGAGAAGAGCTCAAAATGCAATAGAAGAGCGTTCCAGTTATTTACTTTTTTCAAAAGAAGAGATTGGAGGAAAACGTGGTGTTGGCTTTCTTATAAAAAATCACCTGAAAAACTACATAACGGATTTAATTGGAGTCTCAGATCGAATAGCTATTTTGAATATCAATATACCCAACTGTAAAAAGACTTGGACCATAATACAAATCTACGCACCAACTGAACAAGCAGATAAAAAAGAAATTCAAGCTTTGTATAAAGAATTAACAGAAATAATAACTAAATATGTAAACAACCATATCATACTAATGGGAGATTTTAATGCACAAGTCGGTACAAAACAGAGTAACTTTGAATATGTTCTAGGAAACTTTGGACATGGAAAACGAAGTGCTAATGGCCAAATACTTGTAGATTTCTTACTAGAACACAACCTCTATCTTCTAAATAGCCTATTCAAGAAAAACAAAAACAACAAATGGACTTGGAGATCCCCTGATGGGAAGTATAGAAATGAAATAGACTATATTATAACCAACGCTCCAAAAACATTCACAGACACTTCAGTCATACATAAGCTGAACTTCAACACGGACCATCGATTAATTAGAAGCTCTCTCAGATTGTTTCATAAGTTTTCCCGAAAACATATAACCTCGAACATACCAAACAACTTAACTGAACAGAACTATAAGGAGATTTCCCAATCCCTGGCAGAAAACTTCTCAAAATCAACTATAAACAACAACATAGAAATCAAAACAACCTACAAAAAACTAGAAAATCAACTAACTTCATCCAAAATAAACAAACCTATCAAACAAAAATTTCAACTAAGTGAAAAGACCCTACAACTAGTGGAAGAAAGGAGATACTTACTAGCGGGACAATTAAAAAAGAACAATATCAAGCGAATATCAGAACTCAGTAAAGAAATAAAGAAAAATATCAGGAAGGACAGAAAGAATAAAAGACTCCAGACTCTGGAAAAACATATAAACAAAACTGGAGGGGTGCGTAAAGCGTGGAAAGAACTCAGAGAAATAAATAAGGAATGGATACCAAAAGTAAACAAAGGAAAGAATTTAATCACAAACAGAGGAGATATTATTAAAACAGCTACAGAATTCTATCAACATCTATACTCAGATCACCTCCCAGCACAACAATCCAAGCATGCCCACACAAATAAATTCCACACAGGCGAAGTAGACGAACCAGCGATCCTACCAATTGAAGTTCAAATGGCAATTAAAAGTCAAAAGCTAGAAAAGGCACCAGGACCTGATAAAATTCCTAACGAACTACTGAAGGGCACCTCTGAAGAACTTGTCCCAATACTTACAAAAATATTTAACAAAATCTTAACCATCCAATATATTCCAACACAATGGGAAACTTCACACATCATTCTCTTACATAAGAAAGGCCCTAAAGAGGACATAGGGAACTACAGGCCCATAAGTTTGATGTCCAATATTTACAAAATATTCTCCAAAATTATTTTAGAAAGAATAAGCCAGAAACTGGATGAAAATCAGCCAATGGAGCAAGCTGGCTTTAGGAAAAACTATTCAACAATAGACCACATTCACACTGTAAAACAGATCATGCAGATATATAATGAGTACAACAAAGTCATATATCATAGATTATAATAAAGCCTTCGATAGTATAAGCCATAAAGCTATTTGGGAAAGTCTGGAGAGCCAAGGAATACCTGGAACATACATAATAGTACATTATGGTACAAGTGTGTAATGTTGGTGATTACCGCTGAGGCGCCATTGAGACCCGAGCCGTCAGGTGAGGGTCTTAAGAGAGCCGAGGACGGTAATCATCAATACACACGTGTATCATACGACGTTTTTCAACACACTTGCGAGGAAAAAACAAATAACAGCAACAAATGCGATACAAAAAAAATATGAAAATTAGGGGAAAATTGGGAAATGGCGCGCAATTTTTTTTTTTGCACGCGCCAAATGTAAGTTGATTGATTACAGCCATACAGCCTACTTCAAAATGATAATTTTTGTGATAAAATGCAAATATTTTATAAGAAATTATTGTGAATTATAAATAATTTGATAATAATAAATGTTTTTTCGTCTTAATTAGGGACACATTTATTTATTTCAAAAATGTAAATAGATTTTCGGTGGCATAAAACCTCTTTATGTTACAAAAAAAAAAAAAACTGTATTACCCGGTTAAATTGAAAATGCTCTGTTTACTCGCATATAATTTGCAGTTAGGTACTAACTTAACTTTGTAGGGATCATTCTATTATGCACTAGTGTGTAATATTATTATGCACGTGTATGTTATAGTTCGGTTTATGGCCCTAAGAACGATATAATAAGGCTCACTTTACGAGCAAGTGTGTTGAAAACATAATTAAAACCATATATACAAACAGTAAAGCAAGAATACAATTGGAATCAATGGGACCGGAGTTTCAAGTAAGGAGAGGCGTCAGACAAGGTGACCCAATGTCCCCCAAACTATTTAATGCAGTCCTGGAACATATATTTCGCAAACTAGAGTGGTCTGATATGGGTCTTAAAATAGATGGAAAAATACTAAACCACCTCAGATTTGCAGATGACATAGTTCTGTTTGAGGAAAACCCAAAGAAATTAGAAGTCATGATTCAAACCCTAAGTGAAGAAAGTGCAAAGGTAGGGTTAACAATGAACACTAACAAAACAAAGCTATTGACTAATTCAAACAGAGAAATAATAAAAGTTGATACCCAGCCACTTGAATATGTAGAAGAGTACACATACCTGGGGCAGATTATTTCTCCAAAAGATCAAACAACCAAGGAAATAAACACCAGAATTGCCAACGGCTGGAAGAGATATTGGTCACTAAAAGAAGTAATGAAATCAAAAGACATAGGCATTGCTACAAAAAGGAAAGTTTTTAACACCTGCATACTACCTTGTATTACTTACGGATGCGAAACATGGGCGCTTACAAAAGAACATAGAACCAAACTCGAATACTGCCAAAGATCCATGGAACGAAGTATGACAGGAACTAGGAAAGTGGACCGAATAAGAAACGAGGTATTGAGAGCTAGAACAAAAGTGACCGATGTCTTGTCCAGAATTGACCAGCTAAAGTGGAGATGGACAGGCCACATGATGAGAGAACAAAGAGAGAAATGGTGTAAAATCGTAACCGATTGGTACCCCAGGACCAACAAACGGAACAGAGGAAAACAGAAAAGGAGATGGGAGGACGAGCTCAAACTTACAGCGGGTCCTAACTGGAGGAGAGTGGCTCGTGACAGAATTCAATGGAAATTGCTAGAGGAGGCCTTTGCCAAGAGGCATGCTGAATTAAGAGATATACTTTAACTTAATATAAAAACTAAAATAATTCAGAATAAAGAGGCATATTAATTAATAATTAATTAATAATTTCGATGTTTGTTCCTCAATCACTCAAAAACGGCTCAACGGATTTGGATGAAATATACCAAAAAGATAGTTTATAACCTGGAATAAGTCATAAGCAGTGGTCGGAGTAGGTAGATTGATTTTACGTACTCGCATCATGAATAGTCATAGAAATCACAACATGGATAAACCTTTTTTCCGAGATTTCATTTTGGTACTTACGGGATTGAATCAAATATTGTGAAAGTAAGGTAATTTTTAAACTAGGTACTATATTAGAAATTTATAAAATGCGATAGATAAACATTAAAAATTGTTTTTTTTCTTACTATAGAAGGCCGATCACCTATATACTATTAATAAGACAGCAAAAGAGCTAAACGTTTCTTATCCATATTGATGTATTCTTTATTCTAAACATTACAATATTTGAAATTAATTTCAAAATCCCGGAATCCCGGGGGCATATCCATTCTAATATATACGTGCCAGTTCATTGATCCCATTTCAATCTACCTACTCCGACCTCTGGTCATAAGATACTTTTTATACCGGTAGTACTTATATTCCTATGGAATAATTTTTGACCTTTACACAAGCAAAAGCTAGTTATAAATACAGATTCCGTGACTATATGGTACGTCCTCTCCGGGTCTAGATAAATAGTTTTGGCTTGAGGATAACTTCCACAATCACAAGCAAAACCGATAATGACACTTGTTGTTTTAAATCGTTAAAGTATTTGCACTGGAATAGCTATTTCTAATCATAGGAATAACGATCCGTGTGGTACAAGACGTAGAAAATAGGACGATCACATTTCTTCTAGTGAGTGTCGTGTAAGACGACTAAGACACTTACTAGAGAATGTGTAGCAGCGTTCTCTATGCATTGTACCCCCATACTGCGATCGCCAACCCGCCTGCCAAGCGTGGCAATTTTTTCAAACCCTCTCTTATTGGGGGAGGCCTATGTCCAGCAGTGGACGTCTTTCGGCTGAAGTGATGATGATGTTGACAGTTCAATTATTTGAAAGTCTATTCGTGTCTAAATAAAAACAGCCGCACGATCTAAGGTCAAGCTACGCTTGCCGAGGTCGTTCCGTGGATGGGTGACCGTCCGCACGTTAGCCATAAGGCCCATCATATTTATTAGAATACAATCAAATCTTAACGTTAAGGAAGTCTTCTATATATATAAGGTGTATCTATTCATACACGAAATATTTTAAGAGGTACACCTGTAGGTGGTAAAGAAGCTATAGAAGCAAAAATATTTTTTTTATCTAAGCGTTTTTGAATTTTCGTAATTATTATAATTTGAAAACTGCTTGAGACGTTTTGCATAAACCCTTTACTCCAAATTCTATGAATGGCCCGCCTGACGCTGCAAGGGCGGCGACCGGACGGCACGAGCATGGCCGCGGTGTTTAGGGCCGTAAAAAATAAGGAGCCAGTATATCTTATGTGCGTCAAATAATTTATAAATATTAATTTAAAAAAAAATACATTTAGAAATTCTTTTTTTTTTCATTGCTGTAGCTTCTTTACCACCTACAGGTGTACCTCTTAAAATATTTCGTGTATGAATATATACACCTTTATAATAATATGTATAAAATTCAAAGTCTTGAGTGACTGACTGACTGACTGATATATCAACGCACAGCCTAGACCGCTGGTCCTAGAGACATGAAATTTGGAGGATGTGTTCTTGGTGAGGAGTAGGTATCCACTAAGAAAGGGTTTTTTGAAATTCCTTTCCTAAGAGGGTGAAATGGTGGGTTGAAATGGTGAATTTTTCGACATCCACGCGGGAGAAGCCACTGGCTGAAGCTAGTAGAATATAAACAGCCGTTATCTAAATATACATAGCTACATCTATCCTTTGAATTTCGAAACTCGTAAGCGAATCAAAACCTAAAGGGTACTTCCAATCGATCTAGAATTTTGAAATTTGGTACGAAGCAACGTCTTATAGCATAGATAAAGGAAAAATTGCGAAAACCGTAAATTTTTTGTTACATCATATAATAAAAATATTTTTAATTTACTTATATTTACTTATATACCTACAGGTTTGTACGGAACCCTCGGTGCGCGAGTCCGACTCGCACTTGGCCGGTTATTCTTGTAATTCTAAAACACTACAAAAAATAATGTATTTATAGGTGGAATCTATGACCGCGGTCCCGGTTCCAAAAGCCCTATGACCCATATGAGTCATGAACGAACATGAACGAAATTAACATTTTATGTCTATTAGCTTAGTCTCTTTTGAAACACGGTAATTTTTAAAATATGATTGATATATAAAAGTGTTTGTACAAACCTACTTACAGCAATAAAATCATTTATCATTAAACTATTCCCGATTCATGATAAAACTAAGTTGACTGAACTATTTAATTATCCATACCACAAAGTACGACGTAAGCACATGTTCCCAACTTGATAAATGAAGAAGACACTTGATGTTCCTTTAACAAATTACTTTGGTAAGCACACAAGAATACACATAATACTAACGTTATTAGCACCAACATTGACATCGTATCGTTTCTGCGGGGCATTTGTGTAACACATTATAAGTAGAAATGGCTTTAATTTTGAGATTTCAACAACATCTATTACGTTGTTATCGTTGTTGAACGACAATTTTTTTCGAAAAATGAAGCAATAGATTACCAATTTCTTTCAAACTGATTCAGATTATAAAGGATGACATTTTTTACCGTCTCGACCTTCATATGGTGTGTTGTGTCCTATAAATACATTATTTTTTTGTAGTGTTTTAGAATAGAAGGCAGGAAGGCCTTCAGATTCATCGCAGGTGACTAAAGGAGCGCGGGACGCGAGCGGACGGGGATGCGTGTGCGGCTCGTGCGCCTGCGAAAGATCAATGAGGCCGCCTAACGGCCGGCTTCAAAGGGTAGGAAATCATTGATACATGCCGCGCATTGAGTAGGGTGTGAATTATTTGAGTTTCGATAGATTATAACTGTTTTATTTTTCAAATTTCTGTTTTTGTTGTTCTAGTATGAAAATGTTACTTTAAATGTGTAGTATTTCGAACAATTTTATCACATGTTATTCAGAGATAAAAATAATAAAAATTTCTATGCCAAAGGCTTCTACTCCGTTCACCTATTACACCCATTTTTTTTTCAAGACGTTAAAAAATGTCACCCGGTATATTATTGATAGAGTGTTACGCTATGACGGTGCTGCTCAATTCATATTATTTTGGCAAATGTTATAAGCAGTGTAAGTAAATCTTTTATAAAGAACACGATCATCAAGTGTCTTCCCATTAACTGTCAGTGAATAAGAAAGACGCTATTGGACGATTTCTTAGTTTTATAGAACTTCTTAACAGTTTAAGTTATATTTAATACTAGCTTCTGCCAGCGGCTTCGCCCGCGTGGCGGTCGGAAAATATCCCGCGGGAACATACTATCGGGATAAAAAGTAGCCTATGTGTTAATCCAGGTTAATTTTGCGAGGATAAGAGCTCGAAAGCGCATTTTCATCCGACTTGCTTCAAATTTATCGTCACTGCTCGGCTCCTATGTATCTTAGCGTTATGTTATATAGCCTATTACCTGCCCAGGAGTATGGACTACAATCGTACCAAGTTTGGTTAAAATCCCTTCAGTAGTTTTTGACCCATGCGTGCACATACAGACAGACAGACAGACAAAAACATTTTGCTCCTGTGACCCTTCCCGTCGGATTGAATTGCCTACCAGTTTTCGACCATTTTTCGTTGCTGCTCCGCTCTTTTTGATCGTAGCGTGATGATTTACAGCCTATTGTTTTTCTCAATAAATAGGCTATCCAACACAAACATAATTTTTCATTTCGGACCGGTAGTTCCTGAGATTACCGCGTTCAACCAAACAAACATACAAAGTTGGGAAATCATCAAATGTCTTCTCCCGCTCTGGGCGGAGCGGGAGCACATGTCAGACTTTTACTGACTAAAACCCACCCGTGTTCCATCAGTTGCCCATGTGCCAGGGTCACGGTATCTCTTTCGAACAATCACGCGACCCCGGCAGGCATCGGTCCTAGCAGACCCCTTCAGCGCTGCTGACGTCTCTTTGAGGCGCGCGTGGAACACTACACGCCGTCGACCCGCGCTTGGTCCTTACCGGGCGGCGAGCTACCCATTGCTCGCCACCCGCAAGCTCGCGCCTACGGTGGCCGGGAGTCCGCAATCGACTCCCGACGCCCGGGGCGTCTCCTCCTGCGGCGGCTAGGGACGTGAGGGCGCAGAGACTGCCACTCCCTCACGCGCCCCGCCTCCTCCTTCGCGAGCATTACTGCTTCGCAGAAGGAGGTGACGGCTTCCCATTCCCTCTCGCTCCGTACCATGGCTCGCACCAGAGCCGGACGCGAGAGGTCGCCGCCGCCGATCGCTTCCACGAGGACACGGCGGTGCTCCGCCCAGGCAGGGCACACCTCCACCGTATGCTCCACCGTGTCCTCCAGACGATCCTCGCAATGGAAACACCCGGACGTATCCTCCCGCTTTATCCTGAACAGGAACCCACCGAAGCACCCATGCCCGGTGAGAACCTGCGTCAAGCGGAAGGTGAGGACGCCGTGACGCCTCTCTATCCACTCCTCAAAGAGCCGACATCTGGTACCTTTATGCGCGAAACGCCACAAATAAAGTAATTTATCATTTATATTTATGATATCTACTAATTCAGTACGTTGTTAATGTAAACAGTGTAAGAAAGTTTTCACTTAAAATGAATATGTATTATTTCTTTTTATTGAAATACGAAGAAAAACAATAAGTTTACAAAAGTTGTCTATTCTCGTAATGCCAAAGTCCATGTTTTATTAACACCTTCCTTCATTGAGTAAGATAACTCCACTCCATCCATTTGATTCCCAAGAAGTAGGAAGTTTGTTCACAAGTAAGGTACTATTGTTTGCAACAGAATTAAAACTTATTGTGACTAGCGGACACAGAGTAGAAGAGAACAGAAGATTCACTAAAGGTGAAATTGCCAGGGTAGCCCGCAAAATACAAATTCCTTATAATGTCAGGCTGTATAATGAAAAACATATTTATTGTAACAAATATTTATTTACAGATTTCATTATCATTAACAACAGCATCATCATTTCAGCCATATGACGTCCACTGCTGAACATAGGCCTCCCCCAATTTGTGGGGTTTGCTATAATTACCACGCTTGATGGTAAAATGCATAGAGAACACTGCAACCCATTCTCTAGTAAGTCCTTTAGTCGCCTTTTACGACGCCCACAAAAAGAAATGGGATGGTGCTATTCGTTACGTACGGCAAAACTCGGATTCGGGGTCTTTACAGAATTATAGTAATTGAATTCATCAACACAACCTTTATGCAAATGTTCTATCTTGAAATAGTCAACATACTACTATACTCACGATTAAAAGAAAAGGTAATAAATATTATTTTACTCGACATTTGAATAGATAAATAGTTTTTAAATCTCGAATGCTAGGCGGAAGTCATCAGCAGCCTATAATGTTCCCACTGATTGGATCCAGGCCTCCTCTCGGTGAGAGGGAGTGGGCCATAATCCACCACGCGGGCCCAGTGCGGGTTGGTCACATATCTTCAAATTTTTGGTTCTAAGACATGCCGGTTTCCTTACGATGTTTTCGTTCACCGTTTTGAGAGCAGTGGTGATGAAATAATTTACACAAAGAAACGTGCCTGCTTGGGTTCGAACTCACGACCTACTTACTACTCGTAAATCGCGGCCATTACCACTAGGCGCAAATGAGGTTCATAATTAAGATTATGTAATTTATTAATAGTGCACCTTCTGTAATTTCCTCGCCCTCACTAAGAAAGTATACAAGTATTTGTTGTAGCCAACTTTCGCTTTTGGAAATGAGCAAGTTTCATCCGATGCTGTGCTTAATCTCCGAAACGAGCGATAAAACCGTTGTTTTGGAAAAAAGAGTTGCCTTTTTCGTCGTTCTCTTTGCCATATCGGTTTCAGCTAACCGCTTTTGGTGTTCCGAAATTGGTTTTTTCTGTTTGAAACTGTGTGGTTTAAAATGGGAATTGTTCTGTGGTTCTTTTTGACTCACTGATACTTAATGGGTTAGCCTGAAGATTCGTATCTGAAGTTTCTTGCTGGGTCTGCTCCATATGAAATGATCAACTGGAACCGGAGAGCTAACTTCTGACGTTTTATAAGTGCCAATGTAGGCTTTGGTGCAGCAAAATATTTGAATTTAAGTCAAACACTATACAACAACTGCTACTCTACATTATGTTTTTAATATTGTACTCACACTCATTTTTTTTTTTGTTTGTCACTGCTGTACTAATAGGACTATCTCATTTTACATCATTACCATCATTATCTGCCTAGCATTTTCTCAGTTTTGATTGGTCAAACTGAATAAGCTGATACCAATACTTTACCCATGTGTTCGGTATCGATATCGGAAACTAAAGAAGCAAGAAAACAAAAAATTACATTCACGAACTTTGTTCAAATCTAAGTACAACATAACAGCACAAGTAGGGTAGCGTCTCATATGTACTTTCCACTATTTAAAAGGTGACCTCTGAGTATAAATATATCATGAAGATTAGGTGATGGACAGCATCATGACAAACATGACAACATGGCAACCAGCTAATAATCACAAAAAGCTAGGTGTTATCAATCCGCCTCCGACTCAATTAACCCATCGAATGCTGTAATTACAGACACAATTAAAAAACCATTGTGTCTCGCGTGGACCCGCGTTTACGGCATACGAAAGGTTAATACGTGCTCTATAACTCAATATTTCGATATCGTACACATATTCTCCTTTCATAGTAATTATTGTTCGAAAGACCAGAATGCTATCCCTATATATCATAGCCTAGCTTTTTTCTAAGAGTATGTTAGAGTCGGCTTCCAGTCTTATCGGATTCAACTGAGTAAAAGTATTTTACATGGAGCTATTGCCTATATGACATCTACAACCCAGTTACTGGGTAATACTATAACCCCCTTGTAAGACTACGTGTCAGACTTTCGGGCTTCTGGCGACTCGTAATGAATGTCAAGGATCGATGAATGACAGCCGGGACTAACGGCTTAACGTGCTTTCCGAGGGTTCCGTTTTTTGCCATTTGGCAACGGACCCCTAAAAAGGTGACAAACTCATCAAAATCGGAAAAACTTTCGAAACAAAAGAACGACGACCTCAATTTTTTCTCCACTAGGGAATGGTCACAACTCCAAAACCAACTCAAAGTTAGAACTAGAAAACTTAGACATACACAGAAAATAACTCACATCTAACTCACGTAGGGACTAGAATATCCAATAAGCTGTCTAAGTCCTCACTATGAAGTAATATTCCCTAAACCTGGCTTTAAGAATAAGTCCTAATAATACAACTTCACGAAATAGGTCCGTTGTCCTTGTGTTTATCCCGGCCATATTTTTCTTTTCTCTAATACTCGTAAACTTAACTTATGGGGTTCGTAAGCTGCCCAGTAAACAGATATCGGGACGGTAAAGCTAGGCTTTGGCGAGTATCAAAACGGGAGTAGATAAACAGAAGGTCAAGATGAAATCTAAACTTTAATTGAATTTGTTTGTTTGGAAGCTCTAATCTCAGGAATAAGTGACTGGAATTGAAAAAATCTCTTTGTGTTGGATAGCTCATTTATCAAGGTAGGTTATGAGCCTTAAAAGCATGCTAGGAACCTTAAAGGCCGAGCCAAAAGAAAAATGTCACCAATGCGAAGTACTCGCTCAGGGAGGGAATCAGTTTCAGTAAGTTTTGCAATTCTTAGGGCTATCTCGTTTACCTTGGTTTTCCTACGGATCTCTTCATTCCTGATTCGATCGCACTGGGTAACTCCAAGCATATCCCTCTCCATTGCCCTTTGGATGACTTTCAGCCTTTTTATGAGGCCTCATTAAGTCGATTCAACCGTACACATATCCAATCATATGCCCTTTGTTCTACTGCCAAACTTGGAACTTCCACAATAAAGACAAAAATCATACGTTTTCAAAGATTTTCTATTGCTAAGTATATCTCCCACCTCTTATCACAACAAAAGTCAAACAATTATTTTCTTGAATACATTTTCAAAAGACTAATCAAACCTGACCCTCTCGCATCTTCCTGCAACACAGCTTAAGTGTAAACTCCAAGTAGGGATGCAAACAGGGTAGTCAGGAAGTATGCAGCGAATTATGTCGAACTCTCAAGCTTCGGTTCGGATATGAGCAGACAATAGGGTTGTTAGCATGCTTGTGGCTAAATATAGCTGGGTGATTCGATCGATTGGTGACAAAAAAAATCATTGACATGTAAAAGTGTTTGTACAAACCTACTTACAGAATTAAAATCATTTATCATTTACACTAGCCGAGATTAGTTCGTGATTGGTATTCTTTTGCTTTTATACTCTTTTTTGGTAGATGTCACATGTCTTCGAATTTTTGGTTCTAAGACATGCCGGTTTCCTCATGATGTTTTCCTTCCGTTTTGAGAGCAGTGGCGATGAAATAATTTACACGAAGGGCCCGCTTTGGACCCACGTGGTAGATTATGGTGATGCTGATGATGATGATGACTCTTTTTTGGCTTAGCTGAATCAGGCAATTGTGTTATCACTGCTAGGATACAGGTCTCTTCTCAGCAAGAGGAAGATAGCTTTAATGCACTACGCGGTGTATCACAAGTTATTGATGCTTTCCCTCACTACCCTAGTCGTGATGAAATAAAACACACCAATTAGAGCGCCTGCCGGGGTTTGAACCTAGGGATTTTAACTTTTATGTAAGTCGAGCCCGTTACTACTAGCAGCGGGAGGCTGCTAATACTTTGAAATAATAATTGACAATCGTTCTTCGTAAAATAGAGATGACAAACAGAGTACAAACCGAATTATTTGTTAAATTCTAAACTAACGCAAGCAAAGCTGTGGGCTCGTAATAATATAATTCAATCATGATTCCAAAGACACGTGGCGTCATCTATTATCGTGATAACGTTATTGTTTTTTTTCTCCGGGACCAGAACCTTTTTTTTCTGGATGAATGGTAGCCTATGTCCGTGTCTGTACACCTGACAGTGAACATATACCTATGCAAAATTTCAAGATGATCGGGTTTATGGTTTAGGCGTGAACAGGTAACAAATTAACCAACTTAGATTCGAATTTATAATATTAGTTAGGATTTGCTGACATTAGTATTAGAACTTTAAGGAAATTATTTGGCCTTGATGTTGACCTAAAAAAAACATGAATGTACAAAGAAACGCACACATCCTAAATATGTACAAATGTAACAAAAACATGTTCTCAAGGAAAACTGCTCCAAAAAACCTGGAAATATCTTCTTGTGACTGAAACAAAAGCAATATCTAACGTAACTCCATGATTTACGGTATAAATCTTGAATGTCAGAAACTAATATATCTTCCTTCGATTGTTTGTTCTTGGGACAAATATATATGTAATTGGATAAGAACTGGTACTGGTGACATGAAGAGTAATTTCTATGCTGATCTGCGGACAAACAAAAATGTTGGCATCGAATCTTGCATTAGAGTGATGTGACCCAGAATATTTATGTTCTTGCTGAGCCTGCAGCTGTCTTAAATTGTATATTTCTTACATAAATATTAGGGGTTCATTAAAATAGACTAACAAATTATTTATTTAGGAATGACGTCCTTCGTCGCACAAACTTTTCTTATTGCATGAAACGGAAATCAAACATCGATGTCCATTTCCAACTTATTTGCAAAGATCTCTCCACCTAGCCCGCGTGCATCCTTAGATATGTACGATGGCATGCAAAATAATAAAAAAATATTTTATAACTAGCTGCTGCCCGCGGCTTCACCCGCGTGGATGTGAAAATGGACGTGGCATCGGGACAAAAAGTAACCTATGTTACTCCTTATAACATTAGCCATCTGCGAGTAAAAGTCCCGTAAAAATCGGTCCAGCTAACCTTCTAAAAATGTTAGCCAAAAAATTTTAAAATTGATTTTTAGCTGTAAGGACCGTATGTACAGACGCCAACACATCAAGCTACTACAATCTGTCAGATTTCTTTGATAGATTTTCGACTTTATTTCTAGAGCATTAGGTTCAAGGTTCATTGGGAAAAATTGACAGTTTCGGGTAGCTTGACCTGGTGGCGTCTGTACTTTCATATGGAAACGCTGTTTAATTTCAAATAGACAATTTTATTCATTTGTATAGTGTTGAAAAGAGATAAATAACATAACATAAATTAAATTAAATTTATTTTCTCATCACAATTGTTGCAGGCAGATACAGAAAGTGTTTTAACTAATTTAAAACATTTATAATAGGTAACAATTGTTAGAGACTGGAGCCCGAAGAAGGCATTGAATACCTATGTTACGTAACCAGGCCCCCCAGTTTTTGAGTAAGACTTTGTATATTATTAGATTAAGACAAGTGTAAACTAAATGTGTGATGAAGTTTTCAATGCTTATTAAGTGATATAAAAAAAAACAATTGCATAATGGATATGAATATAAGATTATGTGTGTGTACGAGTGTATGACAGTGAGTGTATGTGAGTAAGTGTGAGTGAGTGTATGTGGGTGAGTGTGAGTTTGTGTGGCTAGGTGAAGGTATATGAGTGTTTGAGGATATAAAATAGGGGTTGATCTGGTGCAGCAGATGTAGGTTAGCGGATTGGATTCAGCAGATTTTCAGTTTCATGAAAATCAAAAGTTTTCAGCCATTTAGATAAGGTTAGTTTGCAGATTAATTTACGAAGAGGGTATATTGATAGTGTTGAATTAATTTTAAAATAAATAATTGTAAATTGAAACACTTAGGGTGGTACTTTTTAGGGTTCCGTTGCCAAATGGCAAAAAACGGAACCCTTATAGATTCGTCATGTCTGTCTGTCTGTCTGTCTGTCTGTCCGTCCGTATGTCACAGCCACTTTTCTCCAAAACTACAAGAGCTATGCTGTTGAAACTTGGTAAGTAGATGTATTCTGTGAACCGCATTAAGATTTTCATACAAAAATAGAAAAAAAACAATAAATCTTGGGGTTCCCCATACATAGAACTGAAACTAAAAAATGGTTTTTTTTTCATACGTGTGGGGTATCTATGAATAGGTCTTCAAAAATGGTATCGAGGTTTCTATTATCATTTTTTTCTAAACTGAATAGTTTGCGCGAGAGACACTTCCAAACTGGTAAAATGTGTGTCCCCCCCCCCCCCCCGTAACTTCTAAAATAAGAGAATGATAAAACTAAAAAAAAATGTATGATGTACATTACCATGTAAACTACCACCGAAAATTGGTTTGAACGAAATCCAGTAAGTCGTTTTTTTTAAAACGTCATAAATCGTAAACCGCAATTTACCTTTCATTTAATCAACAGAAATATAAAAATTAAAAAAAAAAACATTTATTTTCATAAACATGAACCTTCTGCATAAACCGAGAATACCTACAGGTTTGTACGGAACCCTTTGTGCGCGAGTCCGACTCGCACTTGGTCGGTTTTTTTAAAACATACCTACATCCTGATATGGACACAACTTGAGCCTAAAACAGCTGTAACAGATTGTTTGTACATTATTTTGAAACTCCATCGATAACGCTGAAATTTACATATAAATAAATTTTAAGCGTTGAACTTGATTAGTTGGCACAAATTAGATTGCTCGAGCGTAATTATAAGTTAATTTGTGGATGATTCATTTTGAACAGGCACATGCAAGGGTATTTGATTTTAATGTATGTTTTAGCTTGTTAAAAGCCACTCTGCAGTAACAGCCAGCAATGCCATATTTAATGTATGCAATTTCTGGAGTGGACACCACGAATCGGCAAACGTAAGGTAGGACGCCCTCAGGCTAGTGGGAATGATAATCTTCGCAGGGTGGCTGGTAGTGGGTGGATTAAAATAACCGAGGATTGAGTTAGACCAGAAAGATCATAATATTAAACTCTTTACCTTCCCTTATTCACCTTATGCTAAGAACTGTTGCATGCTGTTTTATACCGTTCCATATAATCCTACTTTTTAAATATTATTATAGTAAATATCCAAAAGTACAAACTTTCACACTTATTATAAAAGTTTGAATATTTTGATGTTTACGTGTTTAGGTTGGATGTTTATAACTCAATCCCGCAAAAAGGGCTGAACGGATTCGGTTGAAATTCGACAAAGGTATATGTTTTAACCTGGACTAATACATAGAATACTTTTTATCTCGGTATTTCGTTCCCATGCGATTATTTTCGACATCCACGTTGGTGAAACCACTGTCAATAGCTAGTATGTCTGTTACCTTTGCACGTTTATACTATTGAATTGATAATTATGAAGGTCATGCATACTTATTCTGAATATTTGAATGAAAAAATAACTGTTTAATTTATTTATTTAAGGACTTCCAACAAAATTCATGTTAAAGCACTTTTATTCTTACATTTCTTCTTCTTCTTCTTTTATAGTGTAGCCTTATTTAAAGGCTGCCACGGCATATATTAAACTTAGGGGTCAGAAATGCAGTTACAAAACAAAACAGATTTAACGTATCTTACACCTTTAAACGAGCAATTCTTGTATATACGTATATATATAATCTGAATCTCAGAAACGGCTCCAACGATTTTCATGAAATTTTGTTCACAGGGGGTTTGGGGAGCGAGAAATCGATCTAGCTAGGATTCATTTTTATAAAATGTCCTTTTATTCGTGTTTTCAATGACCAACTTTATCGATAATCAACTTGAACATAAACTTATTATTTTAAACATAATTTACCAAAAAATACCGAGCAAAGCTCAACCAGATATTTTAACAACATATTGTAACAATCTATCTAAAATATCTGTTTTAGATAGATTGTTACATAAAAACAGTTTATTTTAACATAAATCCGACATACAAATGCAAATAAAACTTACAAGTTCGATTGATCCAATCAATTTTGTACGACGTTGTGCCAACCAATCAAAAATATAAAACACATTTTTTTTCTAAATCTTTACATATGTGAAAAAGGCATAAAGAAATAGACACGCGAAAAGTCGACAAAATCTAAAAATTAATTAATTTTCAATGAGTAATTGTTTAACCGACCATGTGGTGCCGGACGTAAAGAATAGCACCACCCCATTTCTTCTCGTGGGTGTCGTAAGAGGCGACTAACAGACTTACTAGAGAATGGGCAGCAGCGTTCTCTATGCATTTTGAGAATGGGCAGCAGTGTTCTCTATGCATTTTACCACCATACTGCGATCGCACATCCGCCTGCCAAGCGTGGCAATTATGGCAAAGCCCCCCAAATTGGGGGAGGCCTGTGTCCAGCAGTGGACGTCTTACGGCTGAAATGATGAATGATGAATTGTTTATTAGCACAATGATGAAATCCTTTTCATTCATATTAAATTCAGGGGAAAATAAACACAAACCTTTAAGATAAATCTCAGCACAAACTATACTTAAACCACTTAAACAAATTAAATGATAGACCAACAGGGTGAAAGGTCATTGTAATAATAAATTGGTGACGGTGTAGGGTAGTTCAAAGTCTTGCTCTCTCACAACGTAACGAGATACGTTTGATGATTGGCGCACTAGTGGTTACAAACTCACTTTCATAATTTCAGCTGATATTTGTAAATTGTATATGGTTTTTTTTTTAAAGCACCACCCCATTTCTTCCCGTGCGTATCGTCAAAAGCGACTAAGGGACTTACTAAAGAATGGGCAGCAGCGTTCTCTATACATTTTACCACCATACTGCGATCGCCGATCTGCCTGTCAAGCGTGGCGTTTATGGCGAACCCCGCCATTTCATGAGGGAAGTCTGTTTCCAGCAGTGAACGTCTTTCGGCTATGACATAGTTTTTTGGTAGCATCTGTCAGTCCCATACAATTTTTAATTTTCCACCATCGTTATAGCCGCTAAAATTACAGAACGTCCAGGCTCTCGGGAATCTCTTTGCAATAATCCGTGCGACCAATAATTAGACCCGCAAAGCAGTCACACTATAATGTTCCCACTGCTGGAATAGAGGCCTCTACTCCAAGAGTGTACCGTAAATCCACGCAAACCCATCGTGAGTTGGTTTCCCCATTTCTTTGACAAAAGTTCAAACTTTCTCTTCAAGCTCTAGAACGTAGGTCTCCGATACTATACGACGTTTCACCTCACCGTTTTCAGAGCCGAGGTGATGAACTAATTTATACAAAGTAAGGCAGTGTTAGGTTCAAAACCAATGACGTACAACTCAGAAGTCACAGCTATTTCAACTAACCCACCAGTGCTCGTCACGAATATATCAAGTAAAAGTGACTGAAACCCTTAGTAAACCCGCCATTTTGAAGAGACGCCCCACAACCGCGAGGCTAACGATCACTCGGCTTTGTGAATACAGGTAACACTAGCTCCCTGTTTGATTTCATAACAACAGTTGGAAATAAAATAATAATGCTGGTTAGTTTCACAAAGGTACTGTAGTGTTTTGTTATTTTTGAGATGCTGTGACCAAAAGAATTGTGAGGAGTATTTTTTAACGAGAAGACAAAAATAGCGTTCTCTAGTGACGGCGATTGTTTGTCCGACGCTCCTTGGACAGTGGGCCTCGTTATCCTCTTTGTGGACTGGCTATTCTTAAAATTAAGCCTAGGAAAACGAATAAAAATACTGCCAAAATAGCATTAGTGCTTTTAACTCTTACTTATTGAATGCTACTGCAAAAGGAGTCAGTTTTGAAATGATTTTTAAACCATAATTTATTTTTATCTTCACGAAAATAGCCCGTATTAAGTGAAGTTATCTAAAAAAAAGAATCACATTTTCTCAAACAGAGTAGTTACGAGTCATTATCAAGCCAATAATTCCCACTTCCTTCATGATAATTTCTCTCCGAAACCCACTGGTACCTAAGACAATCGTCACGTGCCCAGCTTTTCCCCAACAGTGTAGTTATTAATCAAAAACCAGCATTTTACACGGAGTGACTGCGTATCTGACTTCCACAACCCAGCTATTGGGTAATACTTTACTTCTTAGTAAGACTGGTTGTCAGACTTTCGGGCAAATACCGACCAGTAAAGACTCAAAAATTCACGATTGACAGCTGAGACTTAGGTTTAGCGTGCTTTGCGTCGCACGCCGAGTCTTGGTATGTAAAGTTGGTCATCCATCCTTGGACAAACTTCGGTAAGCGTAACTTAACCTGATCGATCAACCCGTGCAGCTGTAGCTACTTAGCCACAAACCACTCTAAAGCTCACAAGTGCCCGAGACCAGAAAATCCGTATAAAAGTAAGAAGAAAAAATCTAACTCAACCCACCACATAAAAAACTGCACTTTTTTCAACTTGAAAACAAACAACTTGCTTTTATCGTTCAGAAACAATAGTGGGCCTTACAATAAAATCAGTACAGCGGATAAAATGTGGGCATAAAAGCTTGTGTGAGTTGTTATGTCAGAGCCACTCAACTCAGCCTCCATTTTACTTAAAACAGCAGTGCCAGTGGCGAAATGCTGACAGTTTTAATATTGCGCTCATAATACACCAGCTTTTGACAATGATTTTGCCCGCGTCTATGTCAAAAAATATCCTACGCGAACGAACTTCTGGAATCAAAAGAGTGGATTAAACACGTATTTTCTAAACTAAACGCAAAAATTACGCGAGCAAAGTTATATAGAAAACATTTATATAGAACCACCCCTGATGCATAACTACTATATTCATTAAAAAAAAATATTCATGCCACCACTGCCAGAGTTATTATGGAACATGAATGAAAAAAAACGATAAAATCGAGAACGTCCTCCCTTTTGAAGTCGGTAAAAAAATATTCTCTGATAGAAGGCTGGTGGCATAGTGGTATCACCTTACGAGTTGTAGACCGCGGCGTCGAACCCAGGCAAGTGATGTACTTTTGGTCCTAGAACTTTTGGTTCTAGGACATGCCGATTTCCTCACGATTTTTTCCTTCACCGTTTTGAGAGCAGGGATAGTGCAATTATTTACATAAATTAAAGCACCTGCCTTGGTTCAAACTGACGGCCTACCTACAACTCGTTAGTCAGGGCTGTTACCACGGGACCAACACTGCTCTTCTCTTAAGTAAAAGGCTCCTTGTAATAAATATTAGTTATACCATAAATACTTTATTATACCTGGAAATATTTCTATGGATTTTAATCATTTTCTGAACATCAAACGGATAACGTTAAAATCTTCAAAAGAAAATGTACATAAGGAATGAATATTTTTTATTTATACTTTATGAAACTGCAAATTCAAAGAAAATCCCTTTAATGCCATCGAACTTTTGCAAGAAAATAAAAATAAAACGTCGGTTTTATTTTTGTAATGCTGGTGAAGGGACAGAAATAGAATTTATGATCGCTTTTTCATTCGAAATTTAAATCGTATTTATTTATGAATTAAGCTGTTTCATATTTAAACGTAGATGGTTCTATGTTTATGCATTAATTCTGTCTAACATTATAGTTTTCTTTTAAAATGAATAAATGTGGCTGTTCTTTTTAAATTTGAGTGTTTTTTTTTTCTGTATCTCAATGCATATGAAGAAAGAAAGAAAATACGTTTATTTGCGTTTGCGTTTACTGACCGCGGCAAACGTAGCTTAACTTGAGATCAACCCTAGCGGCTTAACGCAAAGTTAAGCTGCTAGGGTTGATCTCAAGTTAAGCTACGTTTGCCGCGGTCAGTTTATGGATGAGTGACCATCAATAAAATATCGAGACTCCTCCGTGCCTCAGAAAGCTAGTTAAGCCGTTGGTCCTAGCTGTTCATTGTACATTTTTGACAGTTTGTTGTTCAGGATAAGGCGGGAGGAAACGCCCGGGTGTTTCCATTGCGTGGATCGTCTGGAGGACATGGTGGAGCATACGGTGAAGGTGTGCCTGCCTGGGCGGAGCACCGCCGTGTCCGCGTGGAGGTGATCGGTGGCGGCGACCTCTTGCATCCGGCCCCGGTGAGAGCCATGGTACGGAGCGAGAGGGCATGGGAAGCTGTCACCTTCTTCTGCGAAGCAGTAATGCTCACGTAGGAGAAGGCGGTGCGCGTGAGGGCGAACCAGTCTCTGCGCCCTCACACCCCTAGCCGCCGCAGGAGGAGACGCCTCGGGAGTCGGGAGTCAATCGCGGAATCCGGCCACCGTAGGTGCGGGCTTGCAGGCGGCGAGCAATGGGTAGTTCGTGGGTGGGTTGGTGTGGTTGAAAACATTGATATCGCAGCCAATTATATTTTTAAAGAGTAACTGTGAAGTTTTATGCCGGCTATGATAGGGACGACCCATTGGAACTGTACAGCTTCTGACGTATCATAAGTGGTTTACATGAAATAAAATATTAGATTTTTTATTTTGACCATAGTTGGGGAAAGGCTAAGCCGATTGAATTTTTAATACATATTTCTCGAATAAATTGGATTCCGAAAAGCCTGACTTGTAAAAAAAAATGGCGTAGGAATAAAATGAAAATTATTTTTGCTGTAAAACTCCCGTGAGATTCAAAAATACGAGTGGTTGTGTCGAATACCCATTTGGAGCGAAGTTCCTTTTGCACACTTGCTTTAAGTACTAGGTTTTGACTTAAATATTATTCTTATAGTCCCTATGTAATATCCATAAAAATATAAAATAAACTGACCGAATGAATAAAAAATAAGACAATGGTACCGATTCCCTTGTTCACAAACTAAACTAAATTTAAGTTCAGTGCATCTCTTTCTTTGTATTTCATTAAGAAGAGGACAAAAGATAAATGTTAGATTAGTCCTGTCAAATTAATCAGCGCTTGACGTAAATTGACGTAATTTTAGTAGGCAAGTTTTTAATCTCGTCTAAACTTGTATGGAGTAGTGACAGGCGCTGATTAATTTGAGAGGACTAAACTAAAATTTATCTTCTGTCCTTTCCTTAATGGAATAGAAAGAAAAAGATGCACTGAACTTAAATTTAGTTTAGTTTGTGAACAAGGGAATCGGTACCAATATAATATATTTAAAAAAAACTAAAACAATTTGACTAGATTTGAGTACAAATATGTCTTAATAAGTATTAGTGCATGTATGTATGAATAATAATTATTTTTTTAATAAAACCCACCCGTGTTCCTTAAGTTGCCTATGCCAGGACCACGGTAACTCTTTCAAACAATTCCACGACCCTGGCAGGCATCGGTGCCAGCGGACCCCTAGAATTTTATTTTATTTTATTTCGGGATAAAAACAGGAGTACAATTTTATTATATGTTATACATGCCATAATATCTTACTAATTAAACAACATACTTATTATACTTCTAGCAACATTATCCACTTATTACTAAAATTTAGTAGTCACGTAGCATTAATAATCAACAATTTAGTAACTAAATTGTTGATTATTAATGCTACGTGACATAAAAACAAAAACAGAATACATGCGTGGATGGAATAAAGATCAAATGATTAATTTATCGAATATTATTCTACCTATATAGTAATAATGTTATTTAAACAGTAGAATAGAATACACTCCTTAATAATATAAATTACACTCCTTATCATTTGTTGCTGACATCTCTTTGAGGTGCGCGTGGAACACTACGCGCCGTCAACCCGTGCTTGGTCCTTACCGGGCGGCAAGCTACCCATTGCTCGCCAGCCGCAAGCCCGCGCCTAACGGTGGCTGGGAGTCCGCAATCGACTCCCGATTAAGTTACCACCTGAGCGCACAATGTGGAATACAAATAAACTACTAAGTATTGAGTCGTGGCGGTCCAAATGTTACACTTTTTCGATCTTACTCTCACTAGCCAGGTGTACAAATAATATGCGATAAGGAGTTTTGTTCAACAACATGTTTCTCCTCAAACTGTGAACGAAATAGAAAGAAAGAAAGTAAAAAAAGAAACAAAGTTACCAAAATCCTCAAGTCAAGTAGATTTTTTTTTAAATTTTAGTCTTTGCATGATAATGTCAAAACCAAGGACCAAAGATAATACAAATGGATCTGTGTTGCGATATGTGCAATTATATATTAACAATGATACCTGAAGCCTATGAATTTATCGGCGGTGGCGACCTCTCGCGTCCGGCCCTGGTGCGAGCCATGGTACGGAGCGAGAGGGAATGGGAAGCCGTCACCTCCTTCTGCGAAGCAGTAATGCTCGCGAAGGAGGAGGCGGGGTGGGTGAGGGAGTGGCAGTCTCTGCGCCCTCACGTCCCTAGCCGCCGCAGGAGGAGACGCCCCGGGCGTCGGGAGTCCATAGCGGACTCCCGGCCACCGTAGGCGCGAGCTTGCGGGTGGCGAGCAATGGGTAGCTCGCCGCCCGGTAAGGACCAAGCTCGGGTCGACGGCGCGCAGTGTTCCACACGCGCCTCAAAGAGATGTCAGCAGCAGTGTAGGGGTCTACTAGGACCGATGCCTGCCGGGGTCGCGTGATTGTTCGAAAGAGATACCGTGACCCTGGCACATGGGCAACTGATGGAACACGGGTGGATTTTAGTCAGTAAAAGTCTGACACGCCCTCCCGCTCCGCCCAGAGCGGGAGAAGTCATTTGATGATTTTCCACCCTGGAAAAAAAAAATGCCTATGAATTTTTGAGAGCACCAATAGTAGCCCAACGGTATTGGACTCGATTTTCGAGTATTAAGACGACGGTAATTTACGACATTCATATTATGACGGTACCTTGCCAATTCATTTATGAAAATATTATGTATGTAAGAAAAAATCTACATCTTTTTAAGAAAACTAGTGATCGCCCATTGGTCGAAATTCGACCGTACTTCATTTGAATAGAAATACATTATTAAATGAAAAAATATAGATAATAATAAATATAAAAAATAAAATGGTTATATTTGACATTCAGTAGGTAACACTATAGACAAATTGTTGACGCTGTACTACTGTGGAGAGGGTTTGCTGGCGTGATGGTGATGGCCAGGACCAGGACGTAGGTGTAATGAGTAAAGAATACTTCTTCAGGACTCTCTTTTTTATTTTCTTAATACTTCTTAACTGCTGGATATGGAACAATATGGAATGAATTATCACAGAAAGTTCTGTTTTGATAGAATTTTCCATATTATATTTAATTAACTATGACAGTTCCAAATATCATAATTATAACCAGCCTGTACAGTCTATGACCAGCCTGTACAATCGTGAGGCATACAACCTCTACAGTTTGCACACGACACTAAGTTTTGTATGGGAAACTTACTAATGCCATACTTGACACTCCCCATAAAACCACAAAAAATATCCACATCCACACTATATATTATATATATAATATTATAAATGCAAAAGTAACTCTGTCTGTCTGTCTGTCTCGCTTTCCTGGTAAAACTACTGAACCGATTTAAATGAAATTTGGTACACAGATAGTTTAGAGCCTGAGAAAGGACATAGGCTACTTTTTATCCCGGTAGTATGTTCCGGCGGGATAATTTCCGACCTCCACGCGGGCGAAGCCGCTGGCAAAAGCTACTTTCTTATAAATCTAAAATAAATTCCTATCGTCGCTAATACAAATAATATTAAAGACAAATATTCTCGACATGATCATAGATTTTTAAAATGAAATAGGTTATACAACATTAATTTTTGTTTATGCGAAACCCGAAACACGGGTCTAGTATTTTTATGTAAAGAATCTATGAAAAAAATTTCAAAACTGTATGATTAATAATCACAAATTTATAAGCTTGTTACGGTACCTGATTGCCCACGCAAAAACATAGGCAGCCTAGCGGAGGGCACCCGCGCCAGCCGCGCCCGCGGCTCTCACTCTCATTGATAAAAATTTGCCACAGTGATTGTTTATGTATTAGTTGGTGATAAACATTTTCCATCACGCTTGCTGGCTTTGGACTGTCGTAATGGTCAAGTGTGTTAAGTCTACCAACCAACCATCCACGAATCACGCATTCCACCGGAACTGACCCAATAACTCGAACGATTGCATCAGCCTCGCAACAGTCTGGCGACACAAAGTCTAGCGCCGAGTCAGCGCAACGTGACGTACACCGGCGGCGGACGGCGGGCACCGCGCTCCTAGGAGGTCTCACTTTCGTTTCACACATCGAACGATTGTCACCATCACCCTATTTTTAGATCAAAAATTGTAAAGTCCCAATAAACCTGTTTCAGTACATCGAGTTTTCTTGCAACCTGCCTGCTCGACCGACATAATTGGCGCAGTCGGTAGGATCCTCGAGAATCAACCTCAGGCACCTGGGCGCTGACGTGGCGGTGATCAAGACCGTTCGAGGACCCGAAGCCATCGATACGGCAAGAAAAACGGGATGCACTTCATGTGAGTACATTAAAATCTTTTTAGTGAATCGCTCACCCTAGTCCTTAAGTTTCCTGTACCCCCTAAAGTTTCCAAGATTTTCCATCCACGAGAATCACGGAGTGTTAGGTTAGAGAGTAGGAGTAATAGTAGGTATAGTGCTGTAGATTTAAACAGAGAAATTAGCCCAGACTCTAGTATTAGGTCAGATAATCCACAGAATAGAATGGCAGACTTAGAAGGCATCTTTAAGGCTCTTCGTTTGGTGCCCGAGTTTGACGGTAATGTTAACGTGTTAACTAGGTTCATACAATTATGTGACGAGTTAGTGGACGAATTTGTAAAAAAAACAAGCCCGCCTAACAAACTTTCGGAAATTGCTCTTATTAACGGTATATTAAATAAGGTCCCGCGGCCCGATTGATCAATTCGAACGGCATCCCATCAGATTGGACGGGTATACGCAAATCTCTCGTAAATAATTTCTTAGATCAGCGCAATGAGACGGCATTATATAATGATTTAGCGTTACTATCACAAGGGCCCGACAGCCCTCAGGAGTTTTACGAAAAGTGCCAGAACCTGTTCAGCACGTTAATGACTTATGTCTCTTTACATGAGGAAGTTACGACTACTATCAATGCGAAAAGGGACCTATATAAAAAATTGACCTTGCAGGCATTCGTGCGTGGGCTCAAGGACCCATTAGGTTCTCGGATTAGGTGTATGCGCCCTGAAAGCATTGAAAAGGCGTTAGAGTTTGTTCATGAGGAACAAAACGTGTTGTACTTGCAGCAGCGTAGTAGCCAAGTCCCGGATAGGAAACCTACACCCCAAGCCGTGCCACCTAGATCTTTACCATCGGGTTTTAATATGGCGCAACCTAGGCCGTTCCCCTTTACTATGCCTGGACCCTCGAGGAGTCCATTCGGTCACCCAATGGCACCACAAGCACCCGTACTATGGCGACCTAATTTAAATAATCAAAACCAGCCCGGACCATCACGCACGCAGCAGATGTTTCGTGCTCCTCCTCCTAATTATAACCAAAATAACGCATTTAAATTTGTACCGCGTAATATCGTACCACAAGGTAACTTTCAACAACCTAGACCCATGAGTGGCGTCAGCAATTTTGTGCCTAAACTTTTGCCGCCCAGTAACGCAACAAAAGCGCATGACTGGACTAAATCTGGTAATTTCCCGGCTAATCACAATTTCGGAAGTAGGGAGATGAATTTCAATGATTGTTCCGCTTATTACGGTTACGGAGATTACGATACCGATAGCTATATGTTTTACGTACCTAACGAGTACTACGAAGGATATTATTACGCCAATCACGATCACATGTGCCACCCACAGCTTGAGGAAAGTAACGAAACGGTAAAAGATGAGCCATCTAAATCAGGTAGTCATCAGGAGGATTTTCAGAGCCCTCAGAAATTAGACAAACCAAAATAGAGGTCAACCTTCAAACACAACGCCAGCTGCCCTACTTGCAAATTCAAGATCCCCCTCTAAAACTCTTAATAGACACGGGCGCTAACCAATCGTTCATTAGCCCTAACGCAGTCGAAGCTTATTTTAATAACGTACAGTTAAACTATGATCCCTTCGAAGTTTGTAATGTACACGCTGTGACACGTAGCGATTATTCGATAACGCTACCTTGTTTCTCTGAACTGAATGATAAGGACTGCGTTACACTTTTTGTATATAACTTTCACGACTTTTTCGACGGATTGATAGGGTCAGATTTATTGGACAAATGGGAGGCCGCCATTGACTTTAAAACGAAGTCATTAGTAACAAAAATTGCGGTAAATCCTATACAGGTTTATGATTCACGGAACGCCAACCTATACGAAGATATCATACCCGCCGGTTCTTCAAAATTAGCGAAATTACCCATTAACATCCGAAACGGAGAAGTAATTATCCCGGAACAAATTATATCTAATTTTCATATCAGCGAGTGTCTAACTACTGTAAAAAACCAAAGGGGCATACTAGAAATTCATAATACAAACCGTAGCGACGTTATTTTTTCCATGGACCGCCCAGTGTGTGCGCAGCTTTATAATACTGAGTACACGCGCACCGAGCAAGCGCCTCAACGCGTAAAGGAAGTGCTATCGCGCTTACGTACGGATCATTTGAATGACGAGGAACGCGTTAACTTAGAGTTGCTATGCGCGCGCTATGCCGACGTATTTTATTTAGAAGGGGAGAAATTGACTTTCACCAATAAAATAAAACACTCAATTAAAACTAGTGACGAAATCCCTATATACACCAAAGCTATAGGTACCCTTTTGTGCACAGACAGGAGGTACAAGATCAAATTAGTAAAATGTTGGATCAGCAAATTATTCAGCCATCAGAATCTGCATGGAGTTCTCCTATATGGGTTGTCCCTAAAAAGGCGGACGCTTCGGGTAAGACTAAATGGCGATTAGTAGTGGATTTTCGGAAGTTAAACGAGAAAACTTTGGACGATAAATACCCCATTCCAAATATTGCAGATATTTTGGACAAATTAGGTAATTGTAACTATTTTACGACTTTAGACTTAGCCAGCGGCTTCTACCAAGTGGAGATGAACCCTGCAGACATCCCCAAAACCGCGTTTACAGTAGAACGTGGCCATTTCGAGTTTTTGAGAATGCCCATGGGTTTGAAGAATAGTCCATCTACCTTTCAACGCGTAATGGACAACGTTCTCAGAGACCTACAAAACACCATATGCCTAGTTTATTTGGATGACGTCATAGTCTTTTCTACGTCACTACAGGAACACATGGTCAATTTGGAAAAAGTATTCAATAGGTTACGTGAGTCCAATTTTAAAATTCAAATGGACAAGTCAGAGTTCCTCAAACTTGAGACAGCCTACCTGGGCCATGTCATTAGCAAAGATGGCATTAAGCCAAACCCCGACAAAATATCCGCAATAAAGAATTATCCACTTCCAAAAACTCCCACCGAGATTAAAAGGTTCCTGGGCCTTCTCGGTTACTATAGAAAATTCATACCCGATTTCGCGAAAGTGACAAAACCTATGACGCAATGCTTAAAAAAGGGCTCAAAAATTACGTTAGACCAAAATTACATTAGCTGTTTTGAGAAGTGTAAGACACTCTTAATGAATGACCCCATCTTACAATATCCTGATTTTTCTAAAGAATTTATCTTAACGACTGACGCGTCAAATTTAGCGATAGGAGCTGTCTTGTCTCAGGGGACCATAGGCACGGATAAGCCTATTGCTTACGCTTCTAGGACATTGAATAGTAGTGAGATCAACTATAGCACCATCGAGAAGGAGCTCCTTGCGATTGTGTGGGCCACCAAATATTTCAGACCATACTTATTTGGCAGAAAATTCAAAATCGTAACAGACCATAGGCCACTTCAATGGGTAATGAATATCAAAGAACCCAACTCGCGTCTTACTCGATGGCGACTAAAATTAAGTGAATTTACCTTTTCTGTAGTTTACAAGCAAGGAAAGTCCAATACTAACGCCGACGCATTATCCCGTATCGAGCTACATAATGAATAGACTAGTTCCCTTATAGCCAACCCTACGGAAGGGCCATCCTCACTATTAAATGATTCAAAGACTGATACAGTTCACACTGACGCCGAAAATCCAATATTAGAAGTTCCTATTACTGATTTCCCACTTAACAAGTACCATAAGCAAATTATTTTCACATTGGTCGATGACGTAAGAAGCCGCCCTACAGTTTCAAAACCGTTTGAGTCACACGTTAAAACAAATATTCAGATTTCTAAGAGTAACCTCGAAGAGGATGTCATAAGCGCTGTGAAAGAGTATATTAACCCCAAGGTAAAGACCGGTATTCTCATTAATCCCCCATTAGCCATGTACGAAATTATTCCCATCATTCAGAATAAATTTAAAAGTTCATCAATGGATCTAGTCTTAACAAAAATAGAGTTAGAAAATGTCAAGGATTATTTAAAACAACAGGAGATAATTCGCAAGTACCACGAGGGTAAAACCAATCACCGTGGAATTAATGAGTGTTACATGTCCTTGTCTAATAAATTTTACTGGCCGAAAATGAAAGAACACATAACAAAATATATAAACGAATGTGACGTGTGCGGTCAGGCCAAATACGACAGAAACCCCGTGAAACAAAAGTTTAATATAGTACCACCTCCAACTAAACCATTCGAAATAGTACATCTCGACTTACTAAGTGTTGAAACGCAAAAATATCTCTCAATCATCGACTCATTTTCAAAATATGCTCAAGCTTACTACTTAAGAGACGCGACAGCGATCAGCGTCATACAAGCTCTTCTAACATTTAGTACCCACCATGGCTTCCCCTTAACTATTGTCACTGACAGAGGCCCAGAATTCACAAATCAACTGTTCTCGGAGTTTGTTAAAATTCATAAAATACAACACCACAAAATTTCAGCATGCACGCCAAATGAAAATGGTATGGTGGAGAGACTGCACTCTACACTGCTAGAACACTTGCGTATACTAAAATTAGAGCACCGTGGAGAGTCTGCTATGAACTTAATGCCCTATGCAATTCTAGGTTACAACAGTTCTATTCATAGTTTTACCAAGTGCAGACCTTTGGATATAATTACTGGCCATCTAGACCCCCGCGACCCGTTAGATATTAATCTGTCAGAAAACATACTACAGTCATATACGCAAGAACATCGTACCAAAATGCAAAGAGTTTTCGAGATAATCAATGGTTCATCTCTGCACGATCGCACACGGATTATCGAAAATATCAACGAAGATAGGGAACCCAAAGAAGAATATTCTACAGATCAGCAGATATTTGTACAGAACCCAATGGCCAGCCGCCAAAAACTGGCCCCTAGATTCACTCGCGACACGGTTCTAGCCAACTTACCGATCCACATTTACACCAAAAGGAAACGTGGTCCCATAGCCAAGTCTCGCCTGAAACGCGTCCCTAATAGCAATCGATTGTTACAGGATCACCCTCCTGGCCCTGGGCCTGACACAAGCGGAAGAAATCACGCTTAGTCGTCTGAACAATGGACCGGGCATCTTACCTTTCATGCTAGGAAAGACAAAGATTATCTCCCATTATCACTCGTTTGTTCAACCGGTTAACTTAGACATTATTCGTAGCAATATAGACTTAGTAAGAAAACAATTAGATAACATTTCAACCGAATTCCATAATAAAACGCTCTCTTTATATCAACCACATATCGAACATCTTCATAACAAGATCACGGAGCTGTCCGACCAGTTAGAGTTGTTCCAGTCTAACCACGTCAAGAGAGGCCTTATTGATGGACTTGGCTCAGTTGTTAAGAGTATTTCCGGAAATCTGGATTATACAGACGCTATCCGGTACGATAGCGCAATTAAAACTCTGCAGGAAAATGAAAATAAAATGGTCACAGAATTAAATAATCGAGTTAGTTTAAATAAACGCTGGATGTCTGAAAATTCCAAAATTTCCAGCAAAATACTCCAGAATCAGAACAAAATCAAGGAAACGGTAGGCGAGATTATGATTAGCGATTTACGTCAGGAAAAAGACATAGTTAAGTATGCCCATCTGGCTCAATATATAATAATGCTAGCGGATAACATCGAATCATTATCCAACGAAATTCATAAATTAGAAAACTTATTAGCCTTCATACGTGCCAAGAGCACACATTTCCTTATGTCTAGAATATATCTATTCTAAACATAAGGAAATGTGTGCTCTTGGCACGTATGAAGGCTAATGCATCCATTTAAGAGAATGAAAGAACAATTAAATGCCCTCTATGGTAGAGAACATATATTAGATATTAGTTTTAGGGAATATTTTGACATAGTTAAGTTAGGTTCCCGGTTGTTCTTCCTCACACCTATAACCTTTACAAATTGTCCTCAGTTCCTAACCAAGATGACAAAGTACTAATTCCATCCTATCCATTCCTAGCGATTCATGATAAAGATTTTATGTACATAGAGGCAGAATGCCCGAAGTCGAGCCAATACTATCTCTGCGAGGACAGCATCAATCAACACTACAAGAGTCAAGGCGACTGCATTCACCATCTCATTTCTACCCAGCAAGTCGACAAGTCCTGCCAATTCACCGTAGCCAAATTAAAAATTGAAGCCGTGGAAGCCCTCGACGACCGACACTACGTGGCGAGCCTTCCTGCACCCACAAACATTCGCTTGTCCTGCACCGACACCCAATACACCACAGCGCAAGGAAGTTACCTCATCACAATCCCGAAAGGCTGCGAGGTGCAAACCCCAGGCCTAACCCTGGCAAACAAGGATGACCGATTAAAAGGGCAGGTACTGAAAATCATGAACATCCCACTCAGCAATGGAACCAATTACAACATCGAAGCTAGAAAATTAACACTCAACTCCATCAACCTTCACGGCCTCCATACTGCAAGCAAGGAAATAACCATGGAATTGCCATTGACCCTGAACTCATCTGACATCCATAGGGTGTACTACATTATCACACCGCTCTACCTAGTACTGTTAGGTACAGGCGTACTGGGAGTTGCGTTCATATTACGAAGATACATGAGACGGCGCACTCTGGAGACAACACCAGAACAAACAGACCGCGAAATAAACCATGGGGATATATACACCGAGATTAACAACCACACCCCAAGTGCTCAACCAAGATTATCAGCGCTATTCTCGACCCTATCTTCTAATAGCCGCTGAACTTCGGGAGGGAGATGTTAAGCCTACCAACCAACCATCCACGAATCACGCATTCCACCGGAACTGACCCAATAACTCGAACGATTGCATCAGCCTCGCAACAGTCTGGCGACACAAAGTCTAGCGCCGAGTCAGCGCAACGTGACGTACACCGGCGGCGGACGGCGGGCACCGCGCTCCTAGGAGGTCTCACTTTCGTTTCACACATCGAACGATTGTCACCATCACCCTATTTTTAGATCAAAAATTGTAAAGTCCCAATAAACCTGTTTCAGTACATCGAGTTTTCTTGCAACCTGCCTGCTCGACCGACATAATTAGTGTAGGTAGATTAATATCAATATTATGTACTTTATTCGTAAATGCAGTAGTATGTGGTCAAATGTAATCAATGCCATTTGTTGCACCTTATGTCAACAACTTAAAGTTCAAAATGGATGAAAATTGTTAAACATCGCATTACTGAACCACAGCAGGCTGTAAACAAATAATAAATTTGTACCCTTTACTATCTTTGCGTGTTTAAAAATGTTAATCATCACTATCTACAATAATTGGCGTAATCACTATTTACAAACTGAAGCAACTGTTCGAAACTTTCTTTTATGCACTGACGCACTGCCATGCCAGGGAAATGTTATCACCACAAACAGCTAGTTTACGTACCATCCCCGTGTAATGGACGTTTGAGTACGAGAAAGACATGATAATTTTAAAATCTAAACACTAGCCCCGGGGCCTCGGCGTGCGCGCGCTCGCGATCCCGTATTGTTGCGTGACGTGACTGATACGTGCACATCAATCCGTAGCATTCGGGCGACTGAAGGGGGGCGCCGTCGCGCGATCCCGCGCCTACGCCGGCCGCGTACAGTACGCGGCCGTTATGAACTTTCGTGACCTGTGTGCAAACACATGATTGCGGATACCAACTTTTAAGCGTAATTAAATATTTTTGGGACAAAATATAACATGGTGTAAAAAATATTGGAATCGATTCAGTTACTGATTCTGAACAAATTATATTCAGGTTTCGCATATACTAAAAATAATGTTGTATATCTATAAAATTAATTTATTACCTATTGTTATACTTTACATTCAGTATGACTAAAGACACAAAATCAGGCTTACCAACTTAGGGGTTTTCCCAAATTTAGGGGGTAAATAAGAGGATTGAGATTGTTTAGGGGCGTTCCATTTTTGGGGGTATTCTTAGGATTTTTTGCCATCTTACATTTCTCATTGTGTGTTTGATTACAATAAAAGTATTAGCGACTTCTAGTACGGTTCCTCGATACTAAGAATGCAGAGTGAATGATTAACAAATTCCGCGTAATAAATATAGACAAATATTACTACTGTGTGCCGGTCTATGATTACTGAACATTCGTTGGTTATTTTCATTATAATTTTGTAGCGGATTTTTTTAGTAATTGTGGCAATTTTAGGGGTTTTTAATTTAAGCTTTAGGGGTAAATATTTCTGGGTGTTGGTAACACTGCACAAAATAATAAAGACAGATTTGGACCATAAGCAAAAGAATATTTATGCATGTGTGTATTAGATACACGGTAATGAACAGTAGTGTGTGTAGCGTGTTATTTATTGAAAATAATGTATTTTAACGCATAATTTAAAAAAAAATATTAGCATTCGTCACTTCTCCTCTGTATAAACTATAAGTGTGCAAAATTTCATACTCCTCCGTCCGCCCAATTTTCGTAAAAAGGTATCCAAAGTTTTCGCTTCACGTATTAATATATAGATAAGCGATAGACATAACTTTAATACTAGAAATAAAGACAAGATATATCAACCATTTTTCAGATTAGCAAAAGTACATACATCTTTTATGGGGTATTGTGTTAAATGCTACAACAAAATTCCTTCTGATATATTGCAATTAAATGAAAGGAGGTTCAACAATCATAACTTTGTAAACGAGCTTATTACAAATTAGAGGATTACATCCAAGATAAGAATGCTTGGAAACATGCTGGTCTCGCTCCATAGGACAGTCTTAGAGTTTATCAAACTGGTTGCTAACTTAATTGTATTAGATTTATTTTTCCCCTATGACACTAATTTACATTCTATGATTACTATAACTCATACACTGATTTGTTACTTGTAAAATATTAGGAAATTTTGTATTTTTGCCTTTGCAATGTTTGTAAGTATGTGGGCACCATGTATCTATCATATAATTAATTTATCTCTCTTTGCTTCTTTTTAAATTTTTACCTGTTGTGGTATGGTAATTTTATTTTAGGTGCATTGTCTTCACATATAATTATATACATATTGTATACAAATATTGAAAACATTTTAAAAGAGTAACGGTGGAGTTGCTTGCCCATTCTTCTCCATACGAATCTACCTTTTGGAAGGGCCAACTAGAATCAATTCTATTTTCAAATAACTGTAGACGTTCAAAAGTGCCTTTTTGGGCCTATTTGAAATAAATGCTTTGACTTTGACTTTAAGTCGTGGGTTCAAACCAAAGCAGACTTTACTTTGTATAATTTATTTCTTTACCAGTGCCCCAAAAATGCAGAGAGAAACATCGTGGAAAACCGGCACCGGCGTGTCCTAGAATAAAAAAATTGTTAAAGTCATATGACATCTACTAACCCACTCTGGGCCTGTGTGTTACATTACAGCCCTCTCCCTCTTGAAGAGAAGAGGACTGTTTCCCAGCAGTAGGAATATTAATGGGTAGAACGAGCTGGTGTCCGCAAGTCCACGTCTGAGCGCGTATTTTGCGTTAGTTACACTATTTATAACTCAAGAACGGCTAAACCGATTTGGCTGAAAATTGGTGAAGAGGTAGCTTAAAACCAGAAAACGTACAGAGGATACTCTTTATTTCGCATAAAAGAAGATAAAACTGAAGTTTGTTTGTTTGTTTGGTTGAACGCGGTAATCTCAGGAACTTCTAATCCGAATTGAAAAAATCTTTTTGTGTTGGGTAGCCTATTTATTGAGGAAGGCTATGTAGTATATAACATCACGCTACAATTAAAAGGAGTGGAGCAGAAACGAAAAATGTTAAAAAATTGGCAGGCAATTCGATGTGACGGGAAGGTTCAGGGAACAAAAACTTTGACGCGGACGAAGTCGCAGGCAGAAACTAGTGTCTAATAAAAATAACTAAGCCGTGCAATGCAACTGTGCAAGAATTGGTCGGTACTCAACAAAATCGTGTGACTTCGAACGACCCTACAGAAACAGAGATCCAGGTTTAAAAAGTAACCCAAACTGTATCAAAACATAGTATGATATCCCGAGAAACGAACATTTTATTTTATACGAAGCCACGTAAAACTATCCGAATGGTGTTTCCCCATTTCAAAGCGCACGAAGTACAGTAAACCACGCAGGTTTACGAGCAGTCAACGTAGCGCTGAACCAATATTTCGACAAAACTTTAACGATAATGTGTACGGAGCAAGTTTTCTAGGATTTTTTTTTTTTGTATTGACTATGAGACATTTTTCTTTGAGAAAAGACACGAAAAGTTTTTTAAGTAATGTTTGGAAACTGTTTTTCTTTGTTGTATGCCTCTTTTTTGGAAGTTGAGCTATTTTCTACCGTTTTTTTTCGAAGCCGTTACAAAAACGGAATTGGAAGAAGTTGCTATTTCCACTGTCCTTTATAGGGTTCCGTTGCCAAATGGCAAAAAACGGAACCCTTATAGATTCGTCATGTCTGTCTGTCTGTCTGTCCGTCCGTCCGTATGTCACAGCCACTTTTTTCCGAAACTATAAGAGCTATGCTGTTGAAACTTTGTAAGTAGATGTATTCTGTGAACCGCATTAAGATTTTCACACTAAAATAGAAAAAAAAACAATAAATTTTGGGGTTCCCCATACATAGAACTGAAACTAAAAGTGTTTTTTTTTTTCATCAAACACGTATGGGCGTGTGGGGTATCTATGAATAGGTCTTCAAAAATGGTAATGAGGTTTATTATATCTTTTTTTTCTAAATTGAATAGTTTGCGCGAGAGACACTTCCAAAGTGGTAAAATGTGTCCCCCCCCCCCCCCCCGTAACTTCTAAAATAAGAGAATGATAAAACTAAAAAATATATATGATGTAATTACCATGTAAACTACCCCCGAAAATTGGTTTGAACGAGATCGAGTGAGTAGTTTTTTTTTAAAACGTCATAAATCGTAAACCGCAATTTACCTTACATTCAATCAACTGAAATATAAAAATTAAAAAAAAAAAATATTTTTAAACCGAGAATACCTGCAGGTTTGTACGGAACCCTCGGTGCGCGAGTCCGACTCGCACTTGGCCGGTTTTTATTTCTTTGTAACGTAACATGAAACCTGAGCATCAGTTCACAATTTTTTCTTGAAGTTTGTTTGTTTATAATATCTTAATATCTGGCTGACCGAGCTTTGCTCGGTATTTTTGGGTAAATTGTGTTTAAAATAATAAGTTTTATGTTCAAGTGGATTATACACAGAACAAAGAGTTTTCTTTATTCCGTGGGATTATCGATAAAGTTGGTCATTGAAAACACGAATAAAACGACATTTTATAAAAATAAGTTTTCTTTATTTCAATAATAATAAGTTTATTTCAATAACTTATTATTATTATTGAAATAAAAAAAAAAACTTAGTATAAAAATGAATCCTAGCTAGATCGATTTATCGCCCCCGAAACCGCCCCTGTATACTTAATTTCATGAAAATCGTTGGAGCCGTTTCCGAGATTCAGATTATATATATATACATATATACAAGAATTGCTCGTTTAAAGATATAAGATAGAACGTGTTTTCTGTTAGCTCTGTCTTTTTAAACTCCAAAAGGTGCTTACTTTAGTTTACTTACTTTGCCAGGTGCTCTGGCCTGCGGGCCGCGAGTTCGAACCGCAGCCGTTACTACAACTTAATTTATGACTTGCTCGAGCAGAGTACTCAAATATTTTGATTGTTATGGATAGCCGTTAAAACCAGTAAAAAAAGTATTATGTATGTGAATGTAGAGAACGGGCAGCAGCGTTCTCTATGCATTTTATCACCATACTGCGATCGCCACCCGCCTGCCAAGCGTGGCGATTATGGCAATGCCCTCCAAATTGGGGGAGGCCTAAGTCCAGTAGTGGACGTCTTATGGCTGAAATGATGATGATGATGATGATGATGTGAAACTAGAACTATACAAACTTACTAACTATTAAAAGAAATATTAGTCATTTTCCTATTTTCTATTTTCGAAGAAGCGGTGGAGCTTGGGTGGAGTTGGAGGCCTATGTCCAGCAGTGGACGTCTTTCGGCTGAAATTATGGTGATAATGATGATCGTAAAAATAGTAAGCATAATTAACCAACTCACTGGTATTGCTATAGCGTCATTTTTAACCGACTTCAAAAAAAGAGGAGGTTATCAATTCGTCTGTATTTTTTTAATTTTTTTTTTTATGTTTGTTACCTCATAACTTTTGACTGGGTGAACCGATTTTGATATTTTTTTTTATTTGAAAGCTGGTGCTTCCCAAATGGTCCCATTTTAATTTGGTTCCATTCGGACAGTGGGATCCATGTGAAAACCATGTAAGTCTTGCATTAAGTATTTGCGGCGACAAATGAACGAATAACGCGATTAGATTAGTGCGGGGTATCTACCATTACTAAAAAGTTAAAAATAAAAACTTTTTACAAAAAAAAAAACAACCGACTTCCTTAAAAAAACACTAGAAAGTCAAAGGTTTTTTTGCCACCGACTTCCGAAGTTAAAGTTATTTTTGACTTTGTAGTGTTTCTTTTTTATGGAAGTCGGTAGTTAGGCAATCGCCTGAGTAACATAATCGCTGACTAATGCAGCGGATGCGCCCGCGCGTCAATATTAAACTGCACAATTGCAGTTTCATAAATTATAGTAATAAGTTTTAGTTAATAGAAATATCATAATTGTAAATTAGTCTTGTAGAACATTCCATTCAATAAACATTGTTTTAATTTAAATAAATATCTTTTTTAATAATAATCTCGTTCGCCGTAACTTAACTGGCGCAGTCGGTAGGATCGCGACACTCTATTTCGAATACAACTCTTCGGTAAGAGTGAACGGTATCTATCGTTATCTTCGCGATCGCAAATTCGAATCTACAAAGGCGAGCAAGAACAACCTGCGGGAGTCCTGGAGAATTGGGAGCCCTGCTGTTCTACAAGGCCCGGCTAGAGATGCAGAAGACACTGTGGTGAGTGCTTGTTGTATACCCAGTTTCCTATGCTATATTTCCTGCCGTATTTTTATATAAATGTTATCCTGTGTGTTTGTTTATAGGCTAAAATCGCTATAGGCAAATTACATTAGTTATATGAGTTTATATTCATTTTAATTTTGGCGTTTATGTATACGTGCTAGAATCGCAGTATACATTTCGCATTTCAGCAGTTTATTCTGTAACAAGATATATTCACTTGTTTACGCATTCGCTATAATCGTGGTTCGTATAACACAATTAAAATAACTTCAAGCTAACCTTTTAGAGAGTAGGCAGTATTTATAACGAAATAATTTTTTAGACGTAATCTCAATAGTATTTTAGAGTGAGCTAGAAATTATTCCTTTTTATTCCTTTTAACAAATTAAGATACGATGGCTATGGCAAGCATTGATCTAGCGACTTTCAAGTTCGTTTCAGAGCTATTGCCAAAATACGATGGCAATCCTAAAACGTTAAATTACTTTATTAGAGAAGCTGAAAATGTCATAGCATTACTGGATCCACAAGTTAGGGCAAACCCTGCTATTGTTAGTTTAATTAAAAGCAAATTAAGCGGTTCGGCGATCAGTGCAATAGCATCCGAAGAAACAGTGGATAGTTGGCAGATAATTAAGGCTGCGTTAACGCGTAGATTAGGGGAACCACGTAATGAAATACAGTTGATGCAAGAACTAACGCGTTTACGTCGTAATAAAAATGAAGATGCTGAGACGTTTGGTAAACGACTACGGGAAATTTTAGACACCTTAAACGTAGTAGGTAAGCACACGGATAAGTCATACTATGAGAGTATGGTCATAGATCAATACATTAACCATTTGGACTTTCACGTTTCTATCGGCGTGCGGATCGCGCAACCTACGACTCTTGAAGCAGCTAGAGTAGCAGCTAGGCAAGAAGAGGCACGTTTAGCATTCAATAGATTCAATAACAGTTTTAATACACTTTCCATCCAAAACAAACCGAAAGAAATACCCAAGCCAAACGAAACGGTATCGCAAAATAATAACTTTCCCCCGCGTAATAGCTGGAATACAGATCAGAGACAACAAAGGGGTCAAGGCATACCCCCAGGTCCCCAAGGAAGACCCGCTCCAGGTAACGTAAGACCTACTGGTTCTGGCATTATCAGAAACACAGGTAATTTTAGATCTCAGCCAAATATGCCTCGTCAGCAGGTAAACCCGCCACAAAAAGTGTCTGACGTCACCATGAGATCAGTAAGTAAGCCCGAAGCACCGCGTTTTGCTTCCGAAGAAATGTTTTATACACAGCACAACCAAGACCAGTGTTACCCTGACTACAATGCCTACTATGATGGTGAGTATAATAATAATAATTTACAGCTTACTGGTGAAGACGGCAGCTACACACAGGACATGCCTATAGATGGACCAAGCCATCAGGATTTTCCCCAGGACGAGGAGCTATTGAACCAAACCTAGTAAAGACTGTTCACCTCAACAACCAAGGTAAAGACCATCTCCCTTATATAGAGTTGCCGGAATTTCAAGGAAAATTTTTATTAGATACTGGAGCTTCGCGTTGTATGATATCACCTGACGTAATAGCCGGTACTAATCTTGAACATTGCGTTGAGCGCGAGCCATTCCAAGTAAAAACTGCGCATGCTGTTACTCGTCATGAACACGTTGCTATTTTACCTTTACCCCCACTGTTTAAGACAGACATATATCATAAATTTTTACTTTTCGATTTTGACCCAAAGTATAAAGGACTAATAGGGATGGACTTATTAAAAGAATTAGGGTGTAACATAGATTTTAAAAATAAGTTACTGCGAACTTATAATACCGAAATACCAATTCACTTTGATTATCCAGTAAAGAGACTTAAAATTGAACCGAATTGCGAAAAGTTTATAACAGTAAAAACGAATTATATGGACGGTTACTATATCTGTGACGACTTTAATTGGTTTAAAGGACTTAAGTCACCCGCCGCGGTAGTAACGGTAAAAAATGGAATTTTTAAAACATCTATAATTAACTTAACCGATAAAGAACAAGTAATTAGTAACAATTGCCATCTACCCCTTGAACCTTTACCGCCACAATTGATAAATCAAAATAAAACACACAAAATTAACAACCTTCAAACTAAAACGGACATTGACAAAGAACTTCACGAAAACTTAAAGAAAATTAGAACCAGTCATATGAATGAGGAAGAAAAACGTGAGGTTACCAAAATTTGTTATCAATATCGCGACGTATTTTACTCGGAGAACATACCGTTATCTTTCACACATACTGTAAAACATGAATTAAGACTAACCGATGACACACCCATTTTTGTTAGAAACTATAGACAAGCTCCGCAACAACGTGCCGAAATTAAAAAACAAATAGATAATTTACTAAAACAAGGAATTATACGGGAAAGTATTTCACCCTGGTCTTGCCCTGTCCATATCGTCCCAAAAAAACCCGATGCTTCAGGGAAGGTCAAATGGAGACTTGTTATAGACTACAGACGACTGAATGATAGAATTGTTGAAGACAAGTACCCGTTACCAAATATCAACGACATACTTGATAGATTAGGGCGCGCACAGTATTTTACCACCCTTGATCTAGCAAGTGGCTATCATCAATTAGAAATGCATCCTAATGACATAGAAAAAACAGCGTTTACTACAGAAAGAGGTCACTATGAGTTTTTAAGAATGCCGTTTGGATTGAAAAATGCTCCAAGCACTTTTCAGCGGCTTATGGACCATATTCTTAGAGGAATAGATAACGTTTTTACCTATTTAGATGACGTCATAATTGCAGCCACCTCTCTTCAGAATCATAACGAAAAACTCAAGTTAGTACTTCAGCGATTCAGAATGCATAACCTCAAAGTGCAATTAGACAAGTCAGAATTTTTACAAAAACATGTGAATTTTTTAGGACATGAATTGACTGACCAAGGACTACAACCTAACAAAGACAAGATTAAAGCAGTTTTAAATTTCCCCGTACCACGAACACAAAAAGACATAAAGTCTTTCCTAGGATTAGTAGGTTATTCCCGAAAATTCATTAAAGATTTCGCGAAACTTACAAAACCGCTAACAGCCTGTCTTAGAAAAAACGCAAAAGTTGTTCACAGTAACGAATTTTTAGACGCAGTTGACAAGTGTAAACAAATTTTAACCAATGCCCCAATATTACAATACCCTGACTTTGACAAACCATTTATCTTGACAACAGATGCATCTGACTTTGCGTTAGGCGCGGTCTTATCGCAAGGCAATGTTGGTGCCGATAAGCCCGTAGCTTTTGCTTCAAGAACGTTATCAGAAACAGAGACTCGTTACTCGACTATAGAGAAAGAACTACTCGGGATAGTTTGGGCTATCAAATATTTTAGGCCTTATTTGTATGGTCGGAAATTCACTATCTATACAGACCACAGACCTTTGACATGGCTGATGTCTTTAAAAGATCCCAACTCAAAGCTAACACGTTGGAAACTAAAGCTAGCGGAATACGATTATAAAGTAGTTTATAAAAAGGGTAAACAAAACACCAACGCTGATGCATTATCCAGAGCCAAAATCTTTCATAACAGCATAGATTCTCTAGCTGTCAATTTTGACGATAACGATGACGACGAGATTATAAACAGAATATTTGAGAACGCTCGTAGACAAGCAGAGACAAATAACGACCGAGACGACAACAATGACGGACTTAGCAATAATAATACCAATGTACCCATTGACAATAGTAACGACCCTGGTAATAATAATGACGTAGAAGAAAGAAGTGCTAACCACGCCCACACTGACAACAGAACAGACTCAATGAGCATTGTTACAGTCGACCCTGACCAATTAGTCTCGACAAATCATACCCAACCCGATAATGAAAACAACGGCATTCCTATTTTATCCGATGCAATAGATAGACAACTGAAACAATTCTATATTAGGTCTACCCCGGGTTCAACATATAGAGTAGACAATAGATCAACTAACTCTAGGACTGTTATTAAAGATGTTTTTATCCCCGTAAACAATACGGAACCCGAAATCATTAGGTTCCTTAAAGACCACACAATAGCAGACCGTATCTTCCACTGCTATTTCTACGATGAAAATCTGTACTCGGCCTTCGCGAGAGTCTATACTACAATTTTTAATGACAGAGGTCCTAAACTTATACGATGTACGTCACGGGTTACCCTTGTTGAAAACAAAACTGAGCAACAAGAACTCATTAAGCGACATCACGAGGGTAAATCATCGCATAGAGGTATTCAGGAAACGTACAAACAACTCCACCGAAACTATCACTGGCCTAATATGCTTTTGTCAATTCAAAGATTCATTAATCAATGTGACATGTGTTTAAGAGCCAAATACGAAAGAAATCCTTTGAAACCCCCACTAACGTTAACGGAAACACCCACGAAACCGTTTCAACATTTGTTTATGGACCTATATTCCACTGGAGGTGCGACTTTCTTGACAATTATAGATAATTTTTCAAAATTTGCCCAGGCTGTACCGCTAAGTGCTTCAAGCAGCGTTCATATCGCAGAAGCTTTATTACAAGTATTTTCCATACTAGGATTACCTCTAAAAATTACTACTGACTCAGACACGAAATTCGACAACGACGTCATAAAGGAAATATGTGCGTCTCACGATATTAACATACACTTCACGACTCCTTATAATCCGAATTCAAACTCACCCATTGAACGATTTCATTCTACTATTGCTGAAATAATCAGAATTCAGAGAATGACAAATAAAGATGACCCTATACAATTACTGATGAAGTACGCTATTATTGCCTACAATAATGCCATTCATTCTACAACAGGCTATACACCGCGTGAGCTTTTATTTGGTCATACAGCATCCAGAAATCCACTAGAACTCTACTATCCTAAAGAGTTTTATCAGGATTATGTCCATAACCATCGCAAAAATGCAGAAGCAGTACAGGAGTGCATAGCAGCCCACGTATCTAAAAATAAAGAGCAGGTAATAGAAAAACGGAATCAGGCTGCTGAGGAGATCACGTTCAAGGTAGGTGAAACAGTATATAAACAGGTTGCAAAGACTACGAGGAGCGACAAAACGAAACCAGTATTTAAAGGTCCGTATAAGATTATTCACCTTCATCCTAACAATGTTGCTGAAATCATAGGAAACCACCCCAACTCAAAATCCATCAGAGTTCATTTCAAACTTTTACGAAGACAACATCTTGTTCCAGGACCTTCATCACAGGAACCCTCCTGCTCTACGCAACTGCCAACCTGACTCTTAACCCCGTAGATAACGTCAATGGCATACTTTTATTAAAACAAGGTCAAATTTTGAAGCAAGCAGATACGTTTAGTTTGGCCTGCGTGTATAACATATCCTATTTACACGAAACAACTTTAAAACTTATGTCTTTATATGCCAATACTAAAGCTGCTGAAAATAATGAACAACTAAATAAAGCATACAAAGATCAAATAGATAATAGCTTAAACTTAATAGGTAAGAAAATAGTTTTTATTACACCGCACCATAGGTTTAGACGTGGTTTTATTAACGGCCTAGGTTCCATCGTTAAAACTATAACAGGTAATTTAGATTATGAAGATGCTATTAAATTCGAAAACGAAATATCAATATTACAGAATTCAGTAAGTAAAATTAATTTGTCTCAAAAGCAATCATTATTCATAGCAAAACATGCAGTTGAAGAGTATAGTAAACAGATTAAGGTGTTAGACGAGAACCAGAAAAAATTAAGTGTAATGCTAAGAAATACCACTTTTAATAATAATGTTATAGTAAATAGGTTGCACTTTCTAGATTTATATATACAAATAGATTTCAGTCTGCAATTGCTGTTAGATAAGTTAGTAATTTTAGAAGACGCCATGACTTTTGCCCAGTTAGAAGTCATGCATCCAAGCATTGTATCCCCACACATTCTTATAAACGAAATGTTAGCTATTCAGAAATCATACAATTTTAGACCAGTGGATAGCGTTACTATTAATAATATACATAGCTTAGAGAAGTCTATTAGTGTAAAAGCGTATAGCACAGATCACACGTTAACATTTATATTAGATATCCCTTCCATCGATACAAACCAATACGACCTAATCCACCTGTACTCCATTCCCGACAAGCAAAACCTGACAATTATTCCTAAATCCAAATACCTTGTACTGGGCACCAACGAGTACTCGTACCTAGAGGAAGACTGCAAACGGATCACACAAGACACACAACTCTGCACGTCGTTGAACACCCAGCCTGTTGATAAATCAGAAGACTGCATAATATCCCTTGTGAAACACCAAAACGCAAACTGCACACGGGCCAAGATAGACCTCAAACATGGAAGAATCCAGAAACTCCAAGACAACAAGTGGCTTATCATTCTGAAGGAAGAAGAGGTCCTAAGAAGTAAATGCGGAACTAAATCTGAATACAAGAGGATATCAGGAATACACATCGCCAGTATTACAAGCGATTGCCAAATGCAAGTTCTTAACCGAACACTAACAACAAACATCAATACTGTCGCAGTAGACGAAATTATACCACTACCCAGTAAAGCCGTGATTACAGAGGAGAACATCCATTTCAACCTACAATTGGAAGATATATCACTGGACAGCATCCATGAACTGATAGAACGAGCCGACAACTTACAAGAACCCACAATTGACTGGCAGACTATGATGGCTACGCCCAGTTGGTCAACACTAGGACTGTACCTCATCCTGATGACAATTCTGCTATGGAAGCTTTGGCAGTGGAATCGGCGTCGCCCAGAGAAACAGATTGAACCTCGCACCGAGGACGCTGCGGGAAGCTGCGGGACGCGCTTCTATCTTAAGGAGGGAGGAGTTAGGCAATCGCCTGAGTAACATAATCGCTGACTAATGCAGCGGATGCGCCCGCGCGTCAATATTAAACTGCACAATTGCAGTTTCATAAATTATAGTAATAAGTTTTAGTTAATAGAAATATCATAATTGTAAATTAGTCTTGTAGAACATTCCATTCAATAAACATTGTTTTAATTTAAATAAATATCTTTTTTAATAATAATCTCGTTCGCCGTAACTTAACTCGGTTGTTTTTTTTTTTTTGTAAAAAGTTTTTATTCACTGACGTTCAATTGACAAAAGGTCGATATTTTTCTTCCGTGAGTTTGGTAATTTGTGCATACGTCTATAAGAAATGTAACTGTCTTTGAATTAAATACGTAAAAATAGGACTCAATGCGTTTGTAATAGGGATTTAATACCATTAAATAATATTGTCAATCTGCAGCCACAGTTGCACTAACCCAAATTAACGATTTCGTTTTTACAACCGTGGTTGCATAAACCGATTGAGCAGGTACGGCAAGAATGAAAGAGATAAACGATTTTGTTAAAGTTGACATTCAAACATCATTCATAATCATTTCAATCGAAAGACGTCCACTGCTGGACATGGGCCTCCCCCAATTTTGAAGGGTTTGCTATAATCGTCACACTTTACAGGCGGGTTTGCGATCACAGTAGGTTGATAAAATGCATAAAAAGAGCTGCTTCCCATTCTCTTGTAAGTGAGTGTACTACGTGAGCTCGACAAATGGATGTGCAAATAACACTTGTGCGACAAAACTGAACTGCGACACACCATAGTTCGAATGCACGCTTGTGCGACACACTGAATCTAGTCGTTTCTAGCACTCGCCGGTCGCTGCGTAGGAGGTCAAAGTTTTAACTTAACCTAACCTAGTGTACTATGTGAATTCGAGTGTGTCGCACAAGCGTGTATTGGAACTATGGTGAGTCGCAGTACAGTTTTGTCGCACAAGTGTTATTCGCACATTCATTTGTCGAGCTCACGTAGTACACCCCTTGTAAGTCCGTAAGTCACCGTTTACGACACGCATTGGAAGAAATGGCATGGTGCTATTGTTTACGTTCGGCACCACACGGAACGACATTCAAACAGACGAAATAAAATGAGTAAGTTACGAAAACCTTCCTAATGTTTTCTAAATATGAATGTGAAATGAAACTATCATCAGCAACAAACACCCGAAAAACAACTATATCCAACATGCCCAAATGGAACTCATAGGTTTCCCTCAAACTGTCATTTAAACTCCGGAACTCTCAAACTATACAGCTAAACATCCCGGGAAGCGCAACACTACAAACGTTATAGTAAATACTGAGCGACCAGTGTTACTAGAAACACGGCAAGAAAAGGAACTCAACACTGCAAAACTTAATATGCCATGAATGTAATGGATCAAACGTATAAACACCATCTCAATATGATTTAAACGAAAATTACCTCAAACTGATTAAAAAAAAAATCTATGATTTCAAAAAAATCATCTCAAGGTGATTCGCACTCAAATATTTATTTTACTGTTTCCTGCTGTATATTCTGTGCCTTTGAGTTTGTGTTAAATAAATGTATTTCCTTTCATTGTATTTATTTTTTGATTTAAAAATAAAATCACTTCAAGATGATTTAAAAAACGACCATCTCATGATTTTTTTTGCTCTGCCTGCTAACCTCTTTATAGGGTGGCAGGGATATCCACGCACAATCTACTACCGTGTATTCAATACACGATTCTAAAATTGAAAGTTTGTAAGAAGAACCACTTTCTGGACTGGGATAAAAAGTGATATTCAGTCATAAATGGGTGACTGTAATCCGGTGATTTAGCCCTTCACCTTTACTAGGTAGGTTTCACTAGGTAGTGATTTAACTGGAAAGAAAAAGTGGCACAACAAACTCCCTATCAGGTTATTTTAACATTATCAACATACACTAAGTCGAAAAAATGCGTATTATTGCAGTTAACTTAAAAACACTATCAAAACTTGCAGCATATCCTTTTAAACATAAGATTTTTTTCCAATCGGTTCATAAAAGTTGAAGTACTAAGGGAACATAAAAAATACAAACGAAAAGTCCTTTTATAGAAGTCGGTTAAAAATAAATAGCGTAACAAACAAATAAACAACAATGATACTTGCCATCACAACTAGCGCAACAACCAAGGATCAAGATACATCGGTCACTGTATACAGTTTTTGCCCACATCATGTTTCATTAAGTCCATAAGGGTATCAGATTTTAGCCCATTTAGGCTCCTGTCCCACTGCAGACGGGGAAGTGACTAGCTATCAACGATTTTCTCGCTCAAGAAACAAACAGCAGATAGGATTTCCCGTGTGTGAAAATGAGATACATAAATTAGTTGTCGATCGTTGACTGTGCATACCACGTCGTGTACCCACTTCAAATCAAAATCAAATCAAATCAATTTATTTCGGACTCCAAAGACCCAAATCATAAATACCTTACATACTAACATACATACAAATGAAAAACAATGTAAACATAAAACTATTGTACATGAAGTGACGGCGTCGTATTACTCTGCGTGGTGTCGCGCAGCCTTCCGCGGAATCGCCGATACACGACACCCTTCGGCCAAAACTCTTCCTTGAGAAGGTCTCGATTTCACGAGTCGCAGCGACTAAAACTGTCAAAGAGAGTACTCTCAAAGACGCTCGCCCAGCCACCATTTTACGTCGTCGGTCCATTAAGCTGGGCAACATCCCACACTACGCTTGCCGATACGTTGTCTCCACCCAGGACTCGTCTGCTCCACCAACCATCGGTCTTTCGACAAACATGGCCACTTCAAGCTATGTTGGTGACTCCGGTTCTTTTTAACACGCTTTTATTAGCTTATTACGTATGTTAGTATGTGCCTATGTAACGGAAACATTGAACATGATTTTGACCCCCTTTAAAACGTCGGATTAACTCGAAATTTGGCATACTTATCAAGAATCAATGACAATATAGTAATTTTATAATTTTGTGCCAGTATCCTTGCCGGGGTTACCAGGAAAGCTAAAAAAATCTGTTTGAAAACTACGCTGACATACGTCACTAAATACGAAAAACCCTAAAACATAGAAAATAAATAAAAAAAGTAAAAACACGCTATATATGGAAGCGTTTTTTGTTTGTTTTTTTTTTAACTCTTATTTATTTCGATAACTTCGTTTCTCATTTTTTTCTTCAAAGAAGCTATGAGCGAACTCCGCATCGTAACGCGCTTAGCGTATATTTAAGTTCTACTCGCTTTTCGTAAATCGCTAGCAGTGGAACAGGTGCCATAGCCCTTTTTGTGATATAATTGTATGAGTGTGTCATGTTTCTATGGGACGTTTTTGGGCGATTTGTGGGACATGGTGGCTGTAGATTAGGTTGTAATGTCAGCAGGATTGTGTGAAATTATATGAACTATAAGAAAAAGTGTAAGTTTTTGTTTGATATAGCCATTGTGGTCATTTGGTAGGATCTGAAAGGGGAAGCATTATTGTTTCACTATATAACTGCCTAGTATTACCTCTGCCCACTACTTTGTAAGCGTATTTTAAAATAAAGCATATCCTATGACAATAATTATGACCGACGACCTGGTGTAGGACACAGAAATCCGTTGGATACGAGAAGTACAGAACAGGTCGAAGTGGCGGTGCTTGGGGGAGGCCTATCTCCAGTAGTGGACATCTTTCAGCTGAAATGATTTTGATGGCAATATTAATGTTGTATTATTGAAATAATGTTTTTAGTCGGATCAGTTATTAATAACCTTTGAAATGATATTGAGCTTTCCATTTCTTAGTAACAGCCCGGAGTATGGAAGTTGGTAGTGTGATATCTCCGTGTTCCGGAAATCACATTTAACCGTTTCTTTCCAGTAATATCAATTGCCGTCCCATCGAACTATGAGAGTGACGAAAGACAGAGTGCACCTGTGTCTGTGCACACACTTACACACTAAATATTTCCAGCGCTGACGGCTGGTGTCTGCTGAGATTGGTCGCCATGGCCGAAATTCGGTTAGACTTTTCAAACGTTATACACAAACAATTTTACCTCTTATAATTCAAGTTCAAATATGCGTTTAGAATAGTGGGTTACTTGTGTAACACACAAAACATCGCATTTAATCTTAATGCCTTTCATTCATTCACAGCAACGTTCATTCCGTTATTTATTCCGAGTGCTGTATTTAAATCATCATTTGATTCTCCTGCTCTTATCCCAATTTATTTGGGATCGGCGCAACATGTCTTTTTCTTCCACACTTCTCTATTAGTCGTCATCTCAGCAGTCACCCCCTTTCTATCCATATATAATTCACACAGTCCATCCATCGTTTCTTTGGTGTCCCTCTACTCTTAAAGCCATCAACATTCATACTCAATACTTTTCTTCAGACATTTTCACGACTACCGATTCCCACACAACTTTTCAGTTATTAGAGCTGTATTTAATTATTACCAACAGAACGATTGACAAAAAAAATCTAGCTGGCCTAGCCTGTCCAGATTCAAATGTAAAACAATCTGATCCAGGGATCCTGCCAGTAGCGATCCTAATACCTACAGTCATGCACTACTTACTTCGTTAGTAATTCTATCATTTCAGCCCTAAGACGTCCACTGCTGGACTTAGGCCTCCCCCAATTTGGGGGGCTTTGCCATAATCGCCACGCTTGGCAGGCGGGTTGGCGATCGCAGTATGGTGGTAAAATGCATAGAGAACGCTGCTGCCCATTCTCTAGTAAGTCCCTTAGTCGCCTTATACGACACCCACAGGAAGAAATGGGGTGGTGTTATTCTTTACGTCCGGCACCACACGGTACTGAGTACCACGGTACTGAGTAATTCTATGCCACATAGAATACAGAGAGCTGTACTTCAATCCCTTGTCAAATCCCTTCAAAACCACGGAATATGGAGTAAATGGAGTATTTGCTCAAAAGTCATTTCTATCGTAAAAAAAAACCATTTTAAAAACGAACTTTAATTTAGCTTGCAATTGCTGAAGATATCACGGAACGTAACATACAGACAGACACAAATAGGCACTGTCATATCTAAAATAATTTGACTATTTTTTAATGCGAAATTGAAGTGGTCTGTCCTTTTCCTACTTGTCTTACCTTTTCATGCCTGAACCATCAAACCGATCGTTATGACTTCACAAAGAGGTAGCCTGAGACCTGAAGAAGAAGATAGTATTCTTTTCATCTTAACAATAGAAAAGAATACGATTTTCTATTGAAATAATCAATGCTGTTAAGACGCTAGCACATCGAGCTACTGCAATCTGTCAAATTTCTTTAATAGATTTTCACCCTTATCGCGAAAGCATTAGGTTCTAGGTTGATTGTGAGAATTTGACAGTTTCGGGTACCTTGCGTCTGTACAACAAATTTTAGATTTTTCCTACTCCTGCGCTAGTTGTCAGATAATTGTGTTAAAACACACAAACAGTACTAAGGACCTTCATTTTGACAGTTCAATAACATTAATTGCGTTATTTACGTTGTTGAGCAGACGATTTTTTCGAACACATTTATCAATGGATAAGCAGTATCCTTGCAATTGATTTTGATGTGTGATGTGTCATTATGATGCAGGAAATATTAAAAATACAAAAAAAAACACACGAGTGCGCATGAAACAACAAAACGGTAAGTACATATATAAATCATGGTCACTCCATTCATTCACTAATCTCTGTTCCAACCTACCCTTTAATTTCACAAACCCATCAATTTCGGTAGCCGGTTGACAGAAATGTCAGCCATCTTGAAGAGGCAACGTATATTAATTGGAGGCAAAACATGTTACCTTGTGTTGCTGACAGGTAATTACTAACATGACGCAAGAACGTAGAAATAAAATTCGATTAGTTTAGTTTATTTCATTGTATTGACTCGGAAGAACAAATATTTACATATTAGATTTTACAAATAAGTAGCACATAAACAATTATTGAAATGTGCAAACAACATTCTTCACAGATACACATAAACACAAATCAATGTTGTTAAAGTAAAAGTAAAAGTCAGACAAAATTAATATGTTGCTAACGGGTAATTACTGGCATGACGCAAGTACATACTAACTAATAAAATTGGATTTGTTTGTTTTATTGATTCCATAGAACAAACAATTGGACAGTAGGTATATTTAACAAATATATCTTCTTCTTAGCGTGTCGATAGCAATCTAAATATATTCAGCCCAGAATTTGGCTACGAGCTTAGCACTTTCCGAGGCATCCATCAATTCCTGTGGCGTGCAAAAAGCAGGACATGCGGGACAAAATATTAAGTGCTGCATTGTTTGTGGGACAGCACCACATTTGCATTCCAGGGCGGAGCCATCTATGAATTTCCACTTGTACAGGTTCTCTTTACTTCGGCCTACTTGAGTCCGGAGCCTATTTAAAGACTTCCAGGAAAGCCAAGGCAACTCGTGTCCAGGTGCGAGATTTTCAGTAAGTGGGACGAATGGGTTTGGTAGGGAAGCACCATGTCGCCACAGACTTAGTCGTTCCGTAGATCGTTCGCCAGTGAGTGGGAGGACACACTTCATAAAGCTGTTGCGGCTTTTCAGCCTTTGTGACACGAAGATGTTATAGTGCAAAGGGTGTCGTGTGTCAGACACCATCTTGGCTCTTTCATTTGAGCTTGCCACTGCTCTACGAATTTCTGGTGGCGCTATTCCAGCCAGTGGATACAGCATTTGCACCGGGGTCGGTTTGAGGCAGCCGGTGATGATCCGGCACGTTTTATTCAGAGCTGTATCCACTAACTTTGCATGTGCTGAACGACTCCAAACGGGGCACGCGAATTCACCTGCAGAGAAAGATAGCGCCAGCCCAGTAGTCCGCAAAACGTCAGGCGAAGCACCCCACTTTGACGAAACAAGTCGTTGTAGGAGGTTATTGCGAGAGTGTACCTTCTGCTTGATATTCTTGCAGTTTTTGCGGAATGTTAATGACCTGTCCAGAGTAACACCAAGATATTTCGGGAAGTTGCTGTGCTCAATGGGCATCCCACCCCAAACGATGTTGAGTTTGCGACCCGCTTCTCTGTTGCGAAGATGGAATATGCAAGACTGCGTTTTACTTGGATTTGGTTTGAGTGAGTTAGCGTGATAGTATGACGTTAAGTCATTAAGAGCGTCTGACAAGTTGACCTCAGCGTCTTCAAAGGTGGAGGCTTGGGAAGTGAGGGCAAGATCGTCTGCATAGAGGAAGCGGGACGTATTTGGACTGGATGGTTGGTCGTTCGTATAAATATTGAACAGGAGCGGTGCCAAAACACTACCTTGGGGTAGGCCGTTTTTTTTGTGCTCTCCAACGACTTTTTTCCGAGAGAAGGTGGACCTGAAAACGGCGATTCTGGAGAAGTTCTCGGAGTATTCGAACAAAACTTTGATCGCTAATCAAGGTCCCCACCTTCCACAACAGACGTTTGATGTTAACTGTATCGTAAGCAGCTGGCAAGTCCACGAATATTTGTTTTTTGTTATTTGTTTTACATTGAGATATTAAGTATTATTTATATTAAAATAAAATTTAAAAAGGTCTATCCGAATTAACAAGTTTTAACTTACATCAGTGGTGATTGGAGCCTCATTTTAAGCATATAAAGCCTGTATTAGGAGACTCCAAATATTATATTACGTTCAACAAATTTTTATTATCTCCACTAAAAGGAAAAAATATAAAGAAACTTGGTCTTAATGGCCTGTAATGCGAGACACTCACCCAAAACCAAATTAAATCCGCAGTGGGCGATCCATTGATAAGTCCATATACGTAACATAAATAATCAGCCTATATCGTTCCCAATGCTGGGACCCAGGCCTCTCTCATTGAGAGGGCTCTAGAGGCCGTAATCTCAACTGGCCTGTTAGTCTAGTGGTTAGTGACCCTGACTTCTAAGACTGAGGTCGTGGGTTCGATTTCTACCCTGGACAAATCTTTGTGTGAAGAGCACAATCATTTGTTCTGTGTCTGGGTGTAATTTATATATAATTTGTATGTATTTAGAAATATTTAAGTTTGTTTTTCAGTTGTCTGGTTGCCATAGTACAGGCTCTACCTAGTTTGGGATCAGATAACGTTGTGTTGACGTTGACGTTGTGTTGTCCTAAGATATTTATTTTAAAAAAAAATCTACCATGCGGGCCCAGTACGGGTTGGTAGATGTCACATGTCTTTAAATTTTCGGTTCTAGGACATGCCGGTTGCAGTTCACATACAATGCCAAAAATCGGACTAGATGGCGAGAAATCGTGAGGTGAATCACATCAGCCTCTAGGCAAGGAGACCACGACCGCTCTGACAAGGGGGTTATGAAGAAGCAGAATGCCTGAAACGCAGTAAGAAACGATGATGGTCGATGATCAAAAAAGCCTACCTTACACTGGCATCATCATCAGCTTACAACAGTTCATTGCTGGACATATGCTCTTCCAATTACACGCCATTCTGCTTGATTCTCTGCAAATTACATCCACCTGGTGATCACTGCTTCAAAATGCTTGTTGTTAATTAAAAACCATCCTCACCTGCTCGTCATCAATCAAGCCATTTTCCAACTATGTTAACTAAGATCGACTTCCAGTCTTACCGGATGCAGCTGAATACGAGTATTTTATGTGAAGCGACTTCCTATCTCATCTCCACAACCAAGTGACTGGGTAAAACCATACTCCTTTAAAAGACTGGTTGGCGAGTTTCAGGCTTCTAACTAGCCGTCACGACTATCAAAGATCTATAAATGTTGGGAGCAACGGTTTAATATGCTTTCCAAGGCACAGAGAGGTTTTTTTTTTTTGGTTGGGTGAAATCATCAAATGACGTCTCCCACTCTAGGGTGGAGCGGAAGAGCGTGTCAGACTTTTACTGACTAAAATCCATCCGTGTTCCTTCAGTTGCCCATATGCCAGGGCCACAGTAACACTTTCGAACGAATCTCGAGACCTTGGCAGGAGGCACAAAGGGATCTTGATATGTAGTAGTTGGTCCCATCCACGGACTGGCCTTGGGAAGGGTCCTTAACCCACTCAGCTGTTATTTCTGTACCACGAGTCCCTCCCTACGAATAAATTACAAACCATAATTTTCAAAACTCAGTCTTTATCAGATTTTAAAACAATAAACTTACGAGCGAGCCCATCCTTTACGAAAATGGAAACGCAAAATATGCAAATGAAGGAGAGCCACCCTTACCTTACATACATCGAACTGTGCTTACCCTTTGCAACTAAATATTAGAGATGGGCCAAGTATGACTGGCCGAATAGTCGACTGGCCGAATAGTTGGTGGCAAAAAGACTGATACGTCGGCCCAGCGATTATTGTAGTCGTTGAAACGGTATTCGAAATTTAAACTTTATGTGATTATGTACTTGATAAAAATAGCAACTTCACCCGCGTAGAAGTCGGAAATTATTCTACAGAAACAAACTTCCAGGGATAAAAAGTATCCTATGTGTTGATCCAGGTTATAAACTATCTACGTAAAAAATAACATTCAAATCTGTTCAGCAGTTTTTATGTGATTGAGAAACAAACCTCCGAAGACAACGCACTGCCTCAATCGCTGGGTCTGGAAATATGAAATTTAAAAGACACGTTCCATAAAAAAAAAGTAAGTCCTAAGTGAGGATTTTTCAAAGTCACCTCCTTAAAAGGTGAAATAGCGGATGATAGTTTATTTGGAAGTTCTTCATTTATGCTGATGTAAAAACTTACCGGGCCTTGTTCTTAAATCCTATCCTACTAATATTATAAATGCGAAAGTTTGTATGTATGGATGTGTGGATGTTTGTTCCTGTTTCACGCAAAAACTACTGAACAGATTTGGATGATATTTGGAACACGGTTAGTTTATAACCTGGATTAACATATAGGCTACTTTTTATCCCGGTAGTACGTTCCCGCGGGATAATTTCCGACCTCCACGCGGGCGAAGCCGCTGGCAAAAGCTAGTATATAGTAAACGAACAATTTTATTCAGAGTTGCCTTCGTGCCTGGTAACGGTTTCATTTCAAATACCTTATTTTTAAGCATACAAATACGAATGAGCACGCTCGCAACATGACATATTTTACAGGTCCTATGATCGGTCCATTTTTTTCTTGTTTTATCACCTGGGTTTGTTTTGTAAGACTTGTACGTTGATTACTTTTGATTAAGATCAGTGTTCCATTTCATTTAGCACCTACAAAACATTTGCTACTAATTTTAAGCCATTGGCTAACGCTCTCTAAAGTAAAGAGCCGAATAGTCGGCGCTTTTTGCCGACTTGTCGCCGACGACAAATGTGTCCGTATAGTCAGCCGTCCCGACAACTCGGTACATCTCTACTAAATATAGAGCGTGAATAAACAAAGGGCAGGGCTACATTCAAATGTAAATGAAGTGGAGTGAAGGGAATTTTCACTGTTGTGTAATATGCCTTAGTTAGAATCGCTTGCGTAATGGTCAGTTTTGCATATTATTGTATTGTGGAGTAGTGGGATCATATCTTGAGTGTAGAACGGGGAATTATAATTTTAAACTATTTTAATGTTTGGAACCAAATTATAGTCCATTATTGAGAAGAAGAATCTTGGACCACAAAAGAGATGAATGAAATGCAATTGCGTGCAGTTGAGATGAGAATGTGAAGAGGGATGTGTGGTGATTGACACGAATAGATAGAAAAGGAAATGATTACATAAGAGCAAGTCTGAAAGTGGAACCGATAGTTGAAAAGTCATGGTATGGGCACGTGATACGGAGAAAAGACGAAAATGTCGTGAGGAATGTTTTGAGTATGAATGTCGATGGCTATTACGAGTATAGGGAGACCAAAGAAACAATGTAAGTTGAAACAATGTATACGTTTTATGTAAACTGCTGCGTATTCAGCTGGCAATCCGACCCCAACATATTTGTGTAAAGGCTAGGCAGATCATGATGACAATACTACTGTAGGTTTGAGTGAGTGGAGTTCATTTCGGAGGAACATGGCGAGGGGGGTAATGGCTGATCTTTGCGTTATGCTCGTGAACGGTTGCCGCTTGTGATGACTGGTTGTCTTGCTGACCATAGTTTTGATATTATTATTACTAATTAACAGTTCATTTAATATAAGCAAGACATATACACCACACACTCACCAGACATCACACAAACTTTACACATACGCACATACCATACCTGAAATCATCTCTCTAGCCACTCTGGAACTCGTATTCTTAGCCCCAAGATACAGACTAACTGTCTAGTTTGGGGTTCACTGGCAAATAGTACCGTGTGGTGCCGGACGTAAAGAATAACACCACCCCATTTCTTCCTGTGGGTGTCGTAAAAGGCGACTAAGGGACTTACTAGAGAATGGGCAGCAGCGTTCTCTATGCATTTCACCACCATACTGCGATCGCCAACCCGCCTGCCAAGCGTGGCGATTATGGCAAAGCCCCCCAAATTGGGGGAGGCCTAAGTCCAGCAGTGGACGTCTTACGGCTGAAATGATGATGGCAAATAATATACTGTAACTAGCTGTAGGTAATATTTTAGGTACTCATGTCGTTTCTACTTGATGTTAACTTATTGCTTGGACAGTAAAATATTTTCTATTTATTTTACTTCGATGGTCCTAATCTATCTTTTGTGACCTCGAGTTACAAGTATGTGAACACAATCTAGCATTTCATATGTAAGCTGTCACGCTCTTTATCAATATAGCCTTATATTTTGGTAATACAATTTGTTTCAATTTTTATGTTCTAGTTTCATTTGCTTGAGTATAGTTTTCATTGTATATTGTCATGTCTAGCTGACATATGGAAAATGACATGATTTATTGTTCTGAGTCTCGTAATGTAAATGCCTTTAGATACCATACCTACTATTTTATAGAATGAAGTTTCAGCGCTGCTGATTTACAGTTTGTTGCACCACTTTTTCTTCCCAGCTAAAGCACTAGGTCACACCTACCCTCAACCATCAAGAAGTTCCATGAAAATGCCTAATAAAATGGTTCACGGCATCTTATTCCAGATATTCAATAGTTTCCAAATCCACTTAGAATGAAATCCTAGCTGATCGTTTGACGGTTTTTTTCAACAATTACTTTTTTCGATTTTTACATATTTTTGACGACACGTTTCAGCGAAATTTTGAGGTTTGAAAGTATTTGTTTTTATATATTTCCTATTACCACTCTCAGCCTAACCCAGAACCACGACGTGGACGTGATGGTACAGCGGTTCCTTTTGTTTTCTCATTTTTTTTGTTTTTTGTTTATTATTACAGAAAGGTAAGTATGGAAATAGAAAAAGTGTGAAATATTATAAGGAAAATTTAAAAAATAATACAGTTTGAACCAAATAATATATTAAAATGTGTACTAGTTTTATATATTAATTAATACGTGAAGCAAAAACTGTGGTTCCTTTTTACGGAAATTGGGCGAACGGAGGAGTATGAAATGTCGCACACTTATAGTTTTTACAGAGAAGAAGTGACGAATGCTAATATTTTTTTTAATTATGCGTAAAAATACATTATTTTCAATAAATAACACGTTACACACACTACTATTAATTACCGTGTATTTAATACACACATGCATAGATATTCTTTTGTTTATGGTCCAAATCTGTGGTCCAATCGAGTACATCTCTTTCGTCGTCTTTAATATTTTGTGTCTATAGTCTTACTGAATGTCAAGTACGTCAAGTATAACTATAGGTAATACCTATTTCATTTTAGGATCATATCGAGAATATTTGTCTTTAATATTATTTGTATTAGCGACGATAGGAATTTAGTTTAGATTTTTAAGAAATATTTTTTGTGGTTTTATGGGGAGTCTCAAAAAAAAAAAAGATAGAAAGTATGACATTAGTAGGTTTCCCATACACAACTTAGTGTCGTGTGCAAACTGTAGAGGTCGTATGCCTCACGATTGTGCAGGCTGGTCATAGATTGTACAGGCTGGTTATAATTATGTCATTTTGAACTGTCATAATTAATTAAAAATAATAGGGAAAATTCTATAAAAACAGAGCTTTCTGTGATAATTCATTCCATATCCAGCAGTTAAGAAGTATTAAGAAAATAAAGAAGAGAGTCCTGAAGAAGTATTCTTTACTCTAATGAGTAAAGAATACTACCTACGTCCTGGTCCCGGCCGTCACCATCCCGCCAGCAAACCCTCTCCACAGTAGTACAGCGTCAACAATTTGTCTATAGTGTTACTGAATGTCAAATATAACCATATTATTTTTTTATATTTATTATTACATTTTCTTTTTCATTTAATAATGTATTTCTCTTCAAATGAAGTACGGTCGAATTTCGACCTATGGGCGATCACTAGTAAAATTTAAATATGCATAGAGGAGAATTCTACGATCGCTTTTCTTAATTTTTCTTGATAGGATGGATCACCTATCCGGTTGATTTTGTAGCGGTTCCAAACTAAATCCTGACCGGGTTTCGATGTAGAAAAACAATAATCCACAATTTTATTCATAGCTTTGAAAGCATAAATGAAAGTCACACGACTGCAAATTCTCCTACATCTGAATAAATTTCTAGATCATCAAGTGCATCTGACTCTTTTAGAAGTTGTCTACAAGCTTTCCCTTCAAAACAAAACAACAAAACCTCTCCATGATGATTTTTTGAAACGATATTCAACTTTTTTGGCCACAGTAACGCTTTTTTTAACCGACTTCAAAAAGAAGGAGGTTATCAATTCGGATGTTTATATATGTCGGAGATGGCTGTCAAATACAAATTGTGGGTAGTCCGCATAATTTGCTATTCTTTGTTTTTATTATCATTAATTTACGTGGTTTTTCTATCAGATAGTGTCTAATAAATCGGCACATAATTTATTGAGTACTTGGTGTACTCACTTATTCATTTTTGCAACTTATTTTGATAACTGTAACCGGTAGGATTGTTCAAAACAATAAATGACTTGTCACTTTAAATTTTAAAATGATTTACGTTGTGAATTCTCCATTTGTTTATTTACGACAATTATTCTAATATTATTTGATTACTTTATAATGTAAGTCTTATTTTGTTTAGAATACTTTAGTGTTTTGTATCAAGTAAACACGTAGCGTACTTCCGCGCGCCTACGGACAGTGTTGTCATAGATATTAAGGCGGGACATTGTCCTGTAAAAGAGCAGAGAGATTCAGTGAGCAAGTCAGTCTATCTTCGGATTAGACTCAATACAGAGCTTCTGCTCCCGACACAACTGTCGGTTTACCTGGTACAGCGCTGCTGTATATTTACATAGCTGTATTGACTAGCTGATAGCGAAAGATACACTTTGTATTTGGGTGGCTTAGGCCTCTATACGAACAGTAACCTTAAGGGTTTGTTCGTTGTACTGTATTGTTACTACCTACTTTATCTTGTAATCGTTTTATTCAAGTTCTTCTAACTTAACAGACAGCTGTGCTGCTGGGGAGTTTGTTCCGCCACTTCTTCTTCCCAGCTATAGCACTAGGAAGTGTCGAAGGGCGGGCGTTTTGGGGGGACTGTCTTATGTAACTTTGACGTTCAAAAGTGCTGACTCTCAGCCTAGTTTGAATAAATGACTTTTGACTTTGATTTTGATTGTTTCTTTTTATCATTTAATTAATATTGTAATACAACTTGGTAGTTGTTCATAATACTGTTTGTAATTGTTTATACGTCTTGTTTATCCCAATAAAATGGGAACTCCAAATCCTGACGATATATATACCGCTCGGCACTCCTCCCCTTGACGATCCGACTTATATATATTTTTTTATGTATGTTTGGCCATAACTCCGTCATATATAAACGGATTTGCAAAATTATTTTTTGTTCGAAAGGGGTTTATTTCGAAATGGTCCCATATAAGTTTCATATAGATCTGATGATAACTTCCGGAGACAAACACCGAAACTCTTCAAAAAATGACAGCAAATCAACCGCGATGTCTGCTATCGCATAAATATGCATTGTTTGTTTGGAATTCGACTTCCTTAAAAACACTGCAAACTGAAAAATAACTTTAACTTCGGAAGTCGGTGGCAAAAACCTCAAATAAAAATCCTAAGACACCGACTTCCGAAGTTAAAGTTATTTTTCAGTTTGAAGTGTTTTTAAGGAAATCGGTTAGTTTTTTTTTTTTAAGTAGCGGTACTAATCCGTCCCAGAACATGGTTCGGTTGTGGATTGTTGTTTTTCTACATCGAAATCCGGCCAGGATTTAGATAAACTTATTAAAGAATTGAAAAAGACTTATGCCAGTACCCAAGTTTCTGTGACATTGAAAATTCACGTCATTATTGAACATCTTGAGCATTCTTTATATTTATTGGATGGCGAAGGATTTGGATTGTGGTCAGAGCAGCCAGGCGAGTTAGTTCACTGAGTTTTTTTAAACGTTTGGAACCGCTACAAAATCAACCGGATAGATGATCCATCCTATCAAGAAAAATTAAGAAAAGTGATCGTAGAATACTCCTCTATGCATATTTAAATATCCTAATACACATTTTAATATAATATTTGATTCAAACTGTATTATTTTTAAATTTTCCTTATAATATTTCACAGTTTTTCTATTTCTACACTTACCTTTCTGTAATAATAAACGAAAAAAATGAGAAAAAAAAGGAACCGCTGTACCATCACGTCCACGTCGTGGTTCTGGGTTAGGCTGAGAGTGGTACAATAGGAAAAATATAAAAAAAAATACTTTTAAACCTCGAAATTTCGCTGAAACGTGTTGTCAAAAATATGTAAAAATCGAAAAAAGTAATTGTTGAAAAAAACCGTCAAACGATCAGCTAGGATTTCATTCTAAGTGGATTTAGAAACTATTAAATAGCTGGAATAAGATGCTGTAAACCATTTTATTAGGCATTTTCATGGAACTTCTTGGTGGTTGAGGATAGGTGTGAGGTAGTGAAGAAGGACGGCCGTTTTTAACCGACGAAAAAAACGGAGGAGGTTGTTAAGTCGACGCGTATTTTGTTTTTATGTATGACCACGCATAACTTTTTACAGAGTAGTATGATTTGGATAATTATTTTTTATTGAAAAATAAACTTTTTTTTGTAGAAAAGGACCCCTGAAGTTGGTCTTATGTAAATTTGGAAAAAAAACCAGCCCTAAGGGCAGGAAAACAGGGGATGATTGATTGTTCACTCATTGATTGTAATGTATGACCACGCATAACTTCTTACAGAATAGTCCGATTTTGCAAGCATGTAGTAATTATAGCCACAAAAAAATATAAAATAAAATCTTTTCAACAAAAAAAAAACCGCCGAAAAATCTGAAAAACAAAAAATAAGAAGCCTAAGTAATTTTGAGTCGGCGCCAAACAATCAATGAACAAAGATCACTAAATTACCTTAAATTTATAACTTTTTACAGAGCAGTACGATTTGGATAATTATTTTTTATTGGAAAATAAACTTTTTTTGTAGAAAAGGACCCCTGAAGTTGGTCATATATAAATTTGGAAAAAAACCAGCCCTAAGGACAGGAAAACAGGGGATGATTGATTGTTCACTCATTGATTGTAATGTATGACCACGCATAACTTCTTACAGAATAGTCCGATTTTGCAAGCATGTAGTAATTAGTAGATTATAGCCACAAAAAATATAAAATAAAAACTTTTGAACAAAAAAAAAAAAACCGCCGAAAAAACTGAAAAACTAAAAATAAGAAGCCTAAGTAATTTTGAGTCGGCGCCAAACAGTCAATGAACAAAGATCACTAAATTACCTTAAATTTATAGAAATAACCAAATCGAATTAATTAATTAATTTGCTTGTTTGGCGCCGGTCATTTTGACGTTTGAAAAGTGATGATTCTAAGCTTAATTTGAATGAATAATTTTTGATTTTTATTATGTGAGTCAGAATCCAAATCAAAAGTTACCTATTCATTCAGTTACCACAAAACGATTAAAGACATACACACAAGGAAACTAATAGATTCCCACCTTCGCAAACCAAGGCGTTACAACTTCCAAGTGATGCTTAGAGAACAATAGATTCGATATAACTTAGTAGCTTACAACAGCGGTCTACTAATCCAAGCAGTAAGTTTATGTTAGCAAATGCGCTCTGCATATTTGCATTTAGCTATGTGTAGAACATTCTAGAACAAGATTTAGCTATCAAAGTGCTTCAATAGGACTCCAAAGTAACAGTGAGTGTGGAATTACGTGGGTAGATACTACAGGAGCCTTAAGATCACCCTGTACCGGGATCTAATAATGAAACATGTTTGTTGTGTGAGTTACTTAAGTATTTTTACAAATGCATTCTTCAAGTCTTATTTTAATATTATTCCTTCAGTTTGTCGGCCTGATTTCACGCCTACTGTTTTTCTTTTATTCTATTCTAAAACTTATACAGCTGAAGAGTTTGTTTGGTTGAACGGTTTAATCTCAAGAACTACTGGTTCAAATTGAAAAAAACATTTTGCTGTTGGATAGTTAATTTATCAAATCTAAAAGACGATGTTTTTGATCCTCCGTCAAATTCCTCCGTCTAGTACAAAACTTTCTGACGTCTAAATATTTATGTAAGACTTTTTGTACTTGCCTAAAGCAGCCCAAATCTGTAGATATGTCACCCTTCTATCAGCTTCTATCACTAGCCACACAGCACTCACGTTATCTTGAGTAGTCGCCGCAGAAGGACGTCCTTCTCGCGAATCATCAGTGAGTATGTTCCGATTACGTTTAAACTCATTAAACCAGTTTTAAACAGTGGCACGGGATGGGGCTTCGTCTTGAAATACTAATCGAAGTCTATCATAACATTTCTGTTTAGTAAGACCGCAACGGTAGTCATAATAAATCATTGAGCGAAAATATTTTATACACAAAAGACGCACGACAGACACTTTATAAACTGGCGCCAATTTGTAAAAACAAATGACATATGAATTCATTACACATCTACAGATTTCCAAAGAGTTCTATAATTGAAATTCAAATATTTTTTTCTTCGGTGCTTTTCTTACTGGCCTATTAAAAAAACTTTCAGTGACCTCCGTACTGTGAAAGAAACCTAACCTGACTAAAGGCAAACCTAGATTTTTGAAGGTATGTTGAACAATACCTGTGACCTCGTTATTTATGTAAAGTGCTGTTTCTCAGTAGTTGTTGTATAAAATCAGGCTGATATTTTAACGTATAATGTAATTTACTCTACGTCTAGGCGTTCTCTAGAGTAGACCAATATAAATTTGAACACTAGCTGTGCCCCGCGGTTTTCTTACTGTCTTATTTTTATTTTTGCTCATCTCTTAAGGGCTGTAGCGAACCATTAAGACAAGAATAGTCAGTCAACTAGTTCACACGGATACTAGAAAAGTAAGCAAAAATCAACCCACCATATTTCTATGAAAGGAAAGGATCGTTATCCAGCACGCAGGCCCTGTGCGGGTTGGCAGATGGCATAATGTTTTTCAATGCCTGTTAATATACACAAACTTATATCACTAACTTCTTATTTCTATTAAATAAGTCTTCTGTGAAAGTGGTTTCTTCAGTTTGTTAGGTACTATCAAGATCAAATGCAATGCGATTTTTCAAAATTCGATTGATAAATCGAGAGATTAGCGTATTCAAACAAATAAACTCTGCAGTTTTATTATATCAGTATAAAACTAAACATATTATATTAACTGTATTGATATTTAAAAAAATTAAATAATGGAATCCTAACATAATATTATTTCTATACTCTAAAATGATCTCTTCGTAGAACTATTTTGCCTGTTTCAAAATATGGCTTCAAAATACTGGCAGGCTGTTAAAATATCTATAGGTAGTTTAAGTTACGTAACATAACATCACGCATTGTCTTCTCGAGTGTGGGCAGAGGTATACCTATAGTACTTACTCTCACATTTCGCCAGTTATGTTTAACTAGCTTGCCCGCGACGTCGTCCGGGTCAAATATTTGCTCCCCTGACCCTTCCCGTCGCATCGCAGCCTGCCAGTTTTCGTCCATTTTTTTTTGTTGCTGCTCCGCTCCTTTTGAACGTAGCGTGATGTTATATTAGCCTTCCTCAATAAATAGACTACCCGACTCATAAAGAACTTTTCAATTCGAGCCAGTAGTTCCTGAAATTAGCACGTTCCAACCCCCATTTTAGGGAAATGGGGAGTTAGAAAGAGACAAAAAATAGTCTATGTCACTCTCCATCCTTTCAACTATCTTCACTTAAAAAGTCACGTCAATTCGTCACTCCGTTTTGCCGTGAAAGGCGGACAAACAGACACACACACTTTCCCATATATAGTAGAGGAAAGTCACCAAATATGGAATACCATTTTGTTTTTGGGATATAAAAAAAAAACTTCAAATAAATTAAATCAGTTTAATGTTTTTACTAATCAGTCATACATTTATATGTAGTAATTAACAGCCTTTAATCAAATATATTATTTATAAAATTAAAATCTAACACAAAAAACAATATCACAAATGAGTAACCAAATATGGAATAGGTACCCATATATGGAATATAAGCATAAATCAACATAACAGTAACAAAAATGGACATTAATATCTTTGAGATCAATTAAATGAATATAACATATTGTGATCAATTAAAGAAGTTACATAATTACTTGCAAAAGTAATCAAGTATCGAACTCTGGACCAGCACAATCATAATGTGACGTTCAAGTTCGGAGCCCAAGATAGTTTTTCGTCCTAATGTAGTAGCTGCTGCCACTTCTGGAGACTGTTCATCTTTTTGGCAGAGACGAAATAAAGTTGTTTTAGGCACTTGAAAATGCTGTGCCGCTTTCAAATACCCCATATTCTTTTCCCGGACGAATTTTATAGCTCGTGCCATTTTTTCTTCATCCCAGGTTTTTCGTGAACTGGACATTCTAAAAACAAACATTACATATATTTTTAAAGAAATAATAGCAAGTATCTATCATATGAAATTTTAAGACCCAGTTATGGAATATTCCATAATTAGACACCGACGACGGTCCATATTTGGATTTTTATATTAGTTCATACTCTTCTAAATATTTTTTCAAGTCACAATATTTTAATGACAAAAGATCACAAAATGGTGAAATAAACATAATACCGATATACTAAATAGTATAACACTTATGTATACAAACATAATAGCTGGTAATACTCATTTATAACTTACCATTACAATATTTCTGCACGACAACAAAACAAAACACGCCTGCTACACGTAAAGCGGTCGCGCAACTGACTTGATGGTGTGAGTGCGATAGTTAGTAGACCGAATGAAACAGAAGATGGTCGAGTGTTGCGTTTCATACTTATAGTCTTAGAGAAATGAAGGAATTCCATATTAGGATACTATTTCATATTTGGTGACTTTCCTCTATTAGTATAGATTCCTCGAGGGCAAGCCTTTTATCATCAACCGATCAAAAATCGAGACTCAAAACTAGTTTGAAACCATTTGATACCACCAAACCTTTAACCATTTGACTGTCGAGACAAGTCATCATCATCTGCCGAGCCTTTTCCCAACTGTGTTGAGGTTGGCTTCCAGTCTAACCGGATGCAGCTGAATACCAGTATTTTACATAAAGCGACTACCTTTCTGACCTCCATAACCCTGTTACTAGGTAATACGATACCCCTTGGTAAGACTAGTTGCCAGACAATTATTCAAAAAAGAAACTTCAATTCAGATAAGCAACATCCAAGGGTTAATAAACATAATTAAAAATTATACCTATGTTCATCTTTGTTCATTGATTTTTCAGCGCCGACTCAAAATTTGAAGGTTTTTATTTTATGCATTTCAGTTTTTTCGGTGGTTTATTTTTTTGTTAAAAAGTTTTTATTTTATAATTTTTTGTGACTTTAATGTACTAATAATACTAAACAAAGTAAACCCTATCCAACAAAAAAAGAATTATCAAAATCGGACTACTCTGTATAAAGTTATGCGTGGTTATACATAACGATCAGTAAGTGAACAATCAATCATCCCCTGTTTTCCGACCCTTAGGGTTCGATTTTGTTTTCCAAATTTTTACGGGATCACCTTGGGAGTATACCCATTCCAATAGAAGAAGAATTGTCACAATCGGACCACTATGTAAAAAGTTATGCGTGGGAATACTTGAAAAAAAAAATACGTGTCGAATTGAGAACCTCCTCCGTTTTTTTTTTGTCGGTTGAAAACTGAATATCTATGTGGAGACAAGGCTGTTGTTTGAAATACATATTCGAATAACATCACCTAATAGAGGAAACTCGTAATTCCCCGGTATGATCTTTAGGATGCAGTCGGAGCATTCCCGCACTCTGCAGTGATCTGCTCTGCTCTGGTCTGCTTCTTTGATAAGAAGCAGTGAAAGCCATCGACGTGTGCTTGTGCAAATATACCTGATACATTGCAGAAACGGAGCAGTCCCATTAACATCCTGAACCCGTTATTATATTGGACCCGTAGAGTGCTGATAACCCACTGAGTATAGTTGGTCCACAGACTGCACGTGTAAAGCACTTAGGAATAAGCTTTTTTTTTCTGTATGGGAAATCATCAAATGACTTCTCCCGCTCTGGGCGGAGCGGGAGGGCCTGTCAGACTTTTACTGACTACAACCCACCCGTGTTCCTTCAGTTGCCCATGTGCCAGGGTCACGGTATCTCTTTCGAACAATCACGCGACCCCGGCAGGCATCGGTCCTAGCAGACCCCTTCAGTGCTGCTGACATCTCTTGGAGGCGCGCGTGGAACACTACGCGCCGTCGACCCGAGCTTGGTCCTTACCGGGCGGTGAGCTACCCATTGCTCGCCGCCCGCAAGCTCGCGCCTACGGTGGCCGGGAGTCCGCAATCGACTCCCGACGCCCGGGGCGTCTCCTCCTGCGGCGGCTAGGGACGTGAAGGCGCAGAGATTGACACTCCCTCACGCGCCCCGCCTCCTCCTTCGCGAGCATTACTGCTTCGCAGAAGGAGGTGACGGCTTCCCATGCACTCTCGCTCCGTACCATGGCTCGCACCAGGGCCGGATGCGAGAGGTCGCCGCCGCCGATCGCCTCCACGAGGACACGGCGGTGCTCCGCCCAGGCAGGGCACACTTCCACCGTATGCTCGACCGTGTCCTCTAGACGATCCTCACAATGGAAACACCCGGGCGTTTATCCTGAACAGGAACCCACCGAAGCACCCGTGCCCGGTGAGAACCTGCGTCAGGAGGAAAGGTGAGGACGTCGTGGCGCCTTTCTATCCACTCCTAAAAGAAGGGACTTACCGCCGCAAATGTGGCATGCCCTGCGCTGGGTTGCGACAATCGTACCCGCCATGTCGCCATGAGATCCTGCCGGAGCTCTGTCTGCCGTACCGCGATTTGTCGCGGCAGCGGAGTTTCGCCCCGGCGTTTCGCCTCCTCGCGCCACTCCCACATGTGGGCAAGGACCTTTGCCTCCAGATCCCATGGCGGCACTCCGGCAAGGAGGCTCGCCGCCTCACAGGAGACCGTGTGGTATCCCCGGATTAACCGGATTAGGAATAAGCTTTAGAAGCGTTTCTTTAACTGCTCTGCTATAGCGTAAAAACCTACGAAGGATATTAGATGATTATTGAACTTTGAAAGAAGTTCTATAATAGAGGTCTAAGTGCTGCAAGTTGCACATAAGGTAACCTCACTCCATCAGACAGGTTCCTTGTCCGGGTAAGTCGGGAAGATACGCCCAGTTGTTGTTACCCCATTGTGTGGATCGCCTAGAGGACACGGTGGAGCATCCGGTGGAAGTTTGCCCTGCCTGAGTGGAGCACCACCGTGCCTCGTGGAACCAATCAGTGGCGGCAATCTTTCGCAACCGGCCCTGGTGCAGGCCATGGTTTGAAGCGAGAGGTCATGGGGAGCCGTCACCTCCTTCTGCGAAGCAGTAATGCTCACGAAAGAGGAGGCGGAATGCACAGAAGAGAGGCGTCTCTGCGTCCTCATACCCCTAGCTGCCACAGGAGCCCCCCGGGTGCCGGGACTCCATAGCGGACTCCCGGCCACTGTAGGCACGGGCTTGCGAGCAGCAAGCTATCCATTGCTCGGTAAGGAGAACCTTTTTACCTTTTTGTGTGCGAGAAGTTTAAATAAATAAGGACCAGCTCTCGCTCTACCCAGAGGGGAAACTCATTTGATGATTTCAGATGAAAAAAGTGCTTCAAATTGCACAAAATGTAACCTCATTCCATCAGGCGGTCTCTTGTTCGCAAACCAGTCCCAAAATAACCTTTTTACCCTCAAAATTACAGTACAATTTGACTTGAATCCCTAAAATATCCCATACTGTAAACAAAAGGCTATTTTGCTGGACAGAACTGTCAACCTTATTGAAATCAACAAGATAAGGGGGGTTCTCAACACCCCTAAGTGAATGGCTCCTAATACAATGTGATAATATAGCACTATTAACAATGAACAACCATTTTCAAAAGGAGAAGGAAAATGTTTTTTTAAAGTAGCCTTGATTTTTTCAGGGTATTGTAAAGGTGGATTTGTGTATCGTATTTTTTGTATGGATAAGAAAATATGAATGAGCCGAGATGAAAAGAGGGCTTTTGACTTTTTCGTGTTTCCGTTCAATATTTTCCGCTTAGAGCTTTTCTGGGCTTGTACCTAAATAATGGAGGCATGGATTCATCAATTTGCAGGGTTAGCAGCAATTAATGCTAATCAGACGGGCAATTTAGACTGGCCTGTTAGTCTAGTGGTTAGTGACACTGACTGCTAGACTGCTAAGACTGAGGTCGTGGGTTCGATTCCTACCCAGGACAAATCTTTGTTTGATGAGCATGATCATTTGTTCTGTGTCTGGGTGTAATCTATCATATGTATGTATGTATTTAGAAATATATAAGTATGTTTATCAGTTGTCTGGTTACCATATTACAGGCTCTGCCTATTTTGGGATCAGATAACAGTGTGTTGGTTGTCCTAAGATATTATTAGAATTGCGTAACTTGCTATCGGTTTCAGTTTCATTTTCATAGTTAAACAATATTTATTGCGTTATTTACGTTGGTGAGCCGACAACTTATTCGAACAAATGATGCAATGGATTACAAATAATCTTCAATACGATTCAAATTGTGATTGATAGTGCGTTCCACAATTAGGGTCCAGGCTCTTAATGAGAGTTAAGTTTTTGAACTTTTAGATATGATTTCTGTGTCGCTCAGATTGCTTGTTCAACAGTTCTAAATCAGAATATTTTCTTTCACCTAAACTTACATGGGCAGTAATGAAACATCAAAAGCTAGTTGCACGATTCTAATTGGTCATTATCCTACGGAGAAGAACCAGCAAGAAGCTCCACTTCTTACTTTACTGTATGCTTTCAAATTACAGTATTAATAGTAGAGTACTATTAGGAGAGTGTAGGCCGGACAAGTACCAGGTACCTATCTATTCATATTATGGGCCTATACCGTTCTCACTGTTGGGACACAGGCCTCCTCTCGAGGAGAGGGAGTGGACTGTGATCAACCACGCGGGCCCAGTACGGCTTGGTAGATGTCACATGTCTTCGAATTTTTGGTTCTAGAACATTCCGGTTTCCTCACGATGTTTTTCTTTACCATTTTGAGAGCAGTGGTGATGAAATAATTTATACAAAGCCAAACCTGAGAAGTCGTGGCAGTTATCACTGGGCCACAACTCCTCCTGCTCTACCTCAACTAGTTTAAAAAAAATATCACCCGGCCTATGGCCTATGGCCTGGCCTGTCAGTCTAGTGGTTAGTGACCCTGACTGCTAAGACCGAGGTCGTGGTTCAGTCCCACCCAGGACAAATTTTTGTGTGATGAGCACAATCATTTGTTCTGTGTCTGGGTGTAATTTATCTATAATATGTATGGATTTAGAAATATATAAGTATATTTTTATCAGTTGTCTGGTTACCATATTACAGGCTCTGCCTAGTTTGGAATCAGATAACGTCGTGTTAGTTGTCCTAAGATATTATTGACGTGTAAAAGTGTTTGCAGAAACCTACTTACAGAAATAAAATCATTTATCATTTATCATTAACACTTAATGAGTACTCAAATGACAAGTTTCTGATACGTAATGATGATGATACGCATCTATCAACGAGATATCTGCTCACCCCATAAGCTAAGTGTCTGAAGATAAGCAGGGTGCAAGTGTTTATGTCTAAATTAGGTCTCGTTAAGATACCGGCAGCGGGATAGCTTAGTTTTAGACGTAGATTTAGGTTACGTTGGGTGATGACGTAATGGTACAAAGTTGGCGTCTTTTTTATTTTTTCAGACGTAATCTAAAAGTTTTTGCATTTATTTATTTCTGTTTTTTTTTCTTTTTATTTACTATATTTATTTTTTTTAAATCAATACCGTGGACACTGCGAAACACAAAAAAAAAACAAAAGAATAATGTGTGAAAAAATAAGTGATTCAGCTCTCATGCCAAACACATGTTCTTTCTTGCCAGTTTTGTGATGAAACTTTAGGGACAAGTAACGAGGAGTACAAACAGTTTCAACATACGTAATACATTATTATTTAATCAACTTGCTTTTGCACCCACGCATGACTTCGCAGACAAATATAAATGTATATATCTCTGCTTAAATATTTTGCTACGTTTTAGCGCATTTCATTGTTTTCTAAAATTAAAACTTGCATAAAAGTTGAACAGTCACATTAAACCGTGAGAAGGTCTAAACCGGCTATAGTCTATGTCAGATAAGAAAAAAATAAAAGTCGTTGACACGCGCCTTCCAATGTATCCAAATAATTCAAAACGATACAAAAAAAATGTTAAGAAATTGTCGCTAGCACGGTCAAAACGGTAATTTGAATACATTGGTAGGTAGGTGTCAACGACTTTTTTTTTACATCTGGCACAGACTATACCTGCACCATAATTGCGTAACCCACTGCTAATCAGAATCTAAATGATATTGAAGGATATTGCTAATCCATTACTCCATAAGTTCGAAAAATTTGTCTGCTCAACAACGTAATGAATATTTTTGAACTGTCAAATTGAAAGGCTACGGATAGTGTTTTATGATATTACCCAGCTGGTACTCAAAAATCCATGCCTAAAGCGCTAAGCAATGGAGCTATTATTCCTAGCAGAATTGCAAAGAAAATGCTAGCCTATATTCACCTGAAAATTGAGTGCTCGGAAAATAAATTACTATACAATTATTTAAAGCACGCACACTTCCTTATCGGATAACCTTAAAAATACGGTTGTAAATTAACCTTACCCTGTATTTTTCTTTCATGACCGGACGTGTAAATTATGCCGTGAACACTTATTTGATGCTATTTAAATTATACACAAAATAACACCTCAAGTCTAACATTAGTTATTGCCACGAAACAGGAAATATATAAAAATCCCATTTCGTACGTGATCGTTAAACGCAGGTTAAAAATAAATGAAAACTAAACTAGCCTACTTAATCATTCTATACTGTTGCCACTGCTGGGCCTCTTCCGTGAGAGGGAGTGGGCCGTTATCAACCACGCGGGCCCAGTGCGGATTGGTGGATGTCACATGCGAGTATCTGCGAATTAATATGGTATTTATTTTAGTAGTATGGTTTATCTCACGATGTTTTCCTGTACCGTTTTGAGAGCAGTGGTGATGAAGTCAAATAAATAATAAAGTGTATAAAAAAATGCCTTTCAGGTTCAAACTCACGAGCTACAACTCTTAAGTCGAAGCCGATACCACAAAGCCAACACTGTTCATAGCTCATACAGGTATTTTGTTGCTCGCTAAATCGATGGAAAACTTAAACATGGGGTTTGCTTGTTTCCACAAGGAAGCAGCGTGGCAGTGATTTTGCAGTAGGTTAGGCAAAATTACTGCCATCACTGGTTAAATCTGTAATTAACCAAAAATCCATTAACACTATGCCCAACCACAGAATCTAAAAGTGGCGCTCTCAGAGCATAGGAACAGTCAACCGTCGACTGTCTGTCATCGGAGTAGTTGCATAAATCACTAATAGTATTTATATATAGGATTGGCTTTTATTTTGCAAATTCAACAAAATTGATTCCCTTATTTACATTATTGAGCGGACAATTTTTCCCACAATTGAAGCAAATAAATTGTTACGAAATTAGGGTGTAGGTTGCCTCGAATTCGATAAAAACTCTGGAGAACTCCAGGCCTAGATTACAGTGTTACCATTGGCGAGCGGACCACTATACCTAGTCCTTTAAAATCTTTACACAAGTAACTGCCGCCTCCTTCAAACAACTCCTATCTTTATTTACCCAAACCTCACAAAACAAACCTTCTACACTTACCTCCATAACCAGTGAAAAACTGTTACACAGCAATAACATAACCGCTTAATACCGTCAAATAACCGTTATTAATACGGCTAAATAACCGTTATTAACACGGTAAGCGCTACACGCACTTGACGTCAGTGTAGTGGCGTAAGCTGAATGTATCGCGAGGCTTAGTCTGCCTCATTAATATACCATTTCGCGAAATCCCTGTGTTACATATACTTATAGGATAACCTTGAAGTATTTAATGTGAATTCGCCATTGTTACGAAGGCTATTTTGGTAGGTAATTTTTGGAAGTTTTTGAAGGTTGCTTTATGTGGTGAAAGCTTAAAGGTCGTATTTTTTACATACTTATTGGAGCAGGATATCCTGAGAAAAATGTAAGAGAGAACGTTAACCTTAGATATCACTAACTAAAGGAAAACTAATACAATGCTATAAAAGAAAAACTATGGTTGGCTCAATAAATAATGAACTTTATTTAAGAGGCTGTTACGAAATTTATTCGAGTTCGCTTATTTACGTGGTTTTTACAGTTAACATACTGTATTTAGATAAATTTCAATGTTCCATTTGAAAGATCAATATGATCTAATGAATTAATCACTTTTTTGTTTTTATTATTTAACTAGGACTTTGCCCGCGACTTGCCTGTCAGTTTTCGAAAATGTTTCTTTGTTGCTCCGTTCCTTATAATTATAGCGTAATGTTATATAGCTTATAGCCTTTCTCAATAAATGGGCTACTCAACACAATAAGATTGTTTCAATTCAAACGAGTATTTTCTGAGATTAGCGCGTTCAACCAAACAAACAAACTCTTCAGCTTTATAATATTAGTATAGATTTTCATTAATTGTCTTCAAACTTCAAAATATTTACGAATTGTTTTCATGTCTGAACGGTATAAAACCAAAAAACTGTTTATTTTTGTGAAAGTCATCTATAAAATGTAAAAATTTTGTCACCACTTTAGAAAATATTTAACTTAGTTAAATTTTAGAGAAATTGGACAGCAAAGAATTGATTTTGATTTCGGTTACTCAGAACTGTCGTTCATAAAATTAAATCCGTAGGATTAAACTTCAGTTCAAAATCAATCCAAAATCTGAAATAAAATGCTAAATAATGCTATAATGCTATTTTTTAATAATATTTTTAATCAACCTAAATCTCGCAAAGTAATCTATACTATATAATATTATAAAGCTGAAGAGTTGTTTGTTTGTATGTTTGTTTGTTTGATTGAACGCGCTAATCTCAAGAACTGCTAGTCCGAATTCAAAAATTATTTTTGTGTTGGGTAGCCTATTTATCGAGGAAGGCTATAGGCTATATAACATCACTCTATAACGAAGAGGAGCGGAGCAGTAATGAAAAATGTCGCAAAAACGGGGAAAATCGGGAAGGCGATTCGACGCGACGGGAAGGGTAGGGTAGGAAGGGAACAAGAAATTTAACGCGGATGAAGTCGCGGGCAGAAGCTAGTACTCAATAAAAATAATAAAGTTGCTAATGCATTAGATAGTAATGAAATATAGTAATGTAAATGAAAATGGAATTGATATGAGATTCATGATATGCATTAAAACTTATCAAAATACAATATTTTATTTGTAAAAGTACGTCGGTATAATCAAGCAAATCAGCGAAATGGACATCATTTCATATACGCCCTTTTTTTTTTTTTTTTTCACGATGGGAAATCATCATATGATTTCTCCCGCTCTGGGAGGAGCGGGAGGGCGTGTCAGACTTTTACTGACTAAAACCCACCCGTGTTCCATCAGTTGCCCATGTGCCAGGGTCACGGTATCTCTTTCGAACAATCACGCGACCCTGGCAGGCATCGGTCCTAGTAGACCCCTACACTGCTGCTGACATCTCTAAGAGGCGCGCGTGGAACACTACGCGCCGTCGACCCGAGCCTGTTCCTTACCGGGCAGCAAGCTACCCATTGCTCGCCGCCCGCAAGCTCGCGCCTACGGTGGCCGGGAGTCCGCTATCGACTCCCGACGCCCGGGGCGTCTCTTCCTGCGGCGGCTAGGCACGTGAGAGCGCAGTGACTGCCACTCCCTCACGCGCCCCGCCTCCTCCTTCGCGAGCATTACTGCTTCGCAGAAGGAGGTGACGGCTTCCCATTCCCTCTCGCTCCGTACCATGGCTCGCACCAGGGCCGGACGCGAGAGGTCGCCGCCGCCGATCGCCTCCACGAGGACACGGCGGTGTTCCGCCCAGGCAGGGCACACCTCCACCGTATGCTCCACCGTGTCGTCCAGACGATCCTCGCAATGGAAACACCCGGGCGTATCCTCCCGCTTTATCCTGAACAGGAACCCACCGAAGCACCCATGCCCGGTGAGAACCTGCGTCTGGCGGAAGGTGAGGACGCCGTGGCGCCTCTCTATCCACTCCTCAAAGAGGGGACTTACCGCCACAATTGTGGCGTGCCCTGCGCTTGGCTGCGACAATCGTACCCGCCATGTCGCCATGAGATCGCACCGGAGCTCTGTCCGCCGAGCCGCGATTTGTCGCGGCAGCGGAGTTTCGCCCCGGCGCTTCACCTCCTCGCGTCACTCCCACATGTGTGCGAGGACCTTTGCCTCCAGATCCCATGGCGGCACTCTGGCAAGGAGGCTCGCCGCCTCGCACGAGATCGTGCGGTATCCTCGGATTAACCGGATGGCCATGACCCTCTGGGCCGCACTCAACCGGCGCGCTGGGCGCAGCCTCAATGAGGGCGCCCACACCGGTGCCCCGTAGAGGGCCATGGACCGCACGACACCCGTGTAGAGCCTCCGGCAGGAGGCGTTTGGACCCCCCAGATTGGGCAGGAGCCGCTTTAAGGCAGCCCCAGCCCGCTCCAGTCTGGGAGCCAAACGTCGGAAATGTTCGACGAAGTTCCACCGGCTGTCGAGGACAAGTCCCAAGTACTTCATCGTCGACTCGACGCCGATGTGAACCCCTCCTACCGTGAGTTGGGACCCGCAGGTGGCGCGTTCCAAGGACCATGAAAACCCATGGCCTCGGACTTGTGCAAGGCCACCTCGAGTCCCAATTGCCCGATCCTATCGACGATTATCGCAACCCCGCGTGTCATATACGCCCTAAGATGTCAAGAGTACTGAATGTTTTCAGCTTGAGAAGTACCGTGTGTTTCCTACTCTGTACCACCTACTCACTATCCGGACATAAGATTAGTTCGGGTGGTGAACTAATCATGTATGACAACACGCTTTGACAGGTGTCACTATTCCCGATATGTTGTCGCCCGTCCGAGAAATTGGATTTGACACTTGTTTTTCTTCTCTACGTAGTCAGATAGGAAATGCCGACCCCATCTAGTTTTAAAAAGGTGCTTAACGTTGAAAAGTGCAAACCTACATGGAGAAATAAATCATTTATTACCGTGGCCAATATTCAAAGCCCGATCACATTATTTTTTAATGTTCCTGTTTCTTAAGTACAATGTTTAGTACCGAACGATTTGTTTCTCTATGCGCACGCAACGCGTAACGGAATGACATCTCACTTGACAATTTGACGTTGACACTTGACAGCTCTGGTTAATTTTGCCGGCAAAAATAGCCCTGTTCGCCTGTTGAGTTCCGCGACGCGTTTGTTGAAATTAATCCCTTTAAATCGATCCGTTTGTGACAATTAGTCGTGATCCAATTGTATTAATTAACCGGTCGTTTTGTGGACAATCTGTCATGACCCGATGGTTGAGTGTGACGCTATTGTGAATGAGTGATTTGAAGACCGCATGTCTGGAAGGCAGATCTCTTGGAGCGGAGCGGATCCTAACCTGAAGAATACTCGTAACGTCACGACACGATACACATACACTCATTTACATACAGAACTCCAGGTTGGCACCAGAGCAGTGTCCTTCAACCATGAGGTAAGTGCCTTTGTTTGTATATTGTACCTTGTACTTGTATTGTCTGCTCCGCGTACGGCGGACAGTACGCTAGCCACTCTTGTCTCTAGAGCCCCACGATTATAACTCTTCCACTGCGCACTTGAAATCGTATTGTACGGGGTCTAGTCTGGCAGCGTACATACAACATACGTCCTTCCCGCTCCGCTCAACACTAATGCCCATCCACCTGTCCATCGCCGCCGGCGATTACCGAGAGGCGAGTTGAATTAGCGACAAAAACGAAGTATTGAGCAACGAAAGCCTTCGATCTAGTTGATCCTAATATACTACTTCAGAAACTTAATGCATACGGAATAAGGGGTAATGCACTTTCTCTTATACAATCTTATTTAGACAATAGAACGCAGTGTACGGAAATTAGACGGATTTCTAAAAAGGATAAAAAAAGAAGTTAAATATATATCAGGAAAACGTAAAATCTCTTTTGGCGTACCACAGGGTAGCGTATTGGGTCCGCCGTTGTTTTTAGCTTACATAAATGACTTTCCAAAACATGTCGCTTTTCCAATGGTTCTTTTTGCTGATGACAGCACGATAATTGTAAAAAATAATAAATCTAGTAATTATGAATGTGATATCAAAGACGGATTGCAACAATCAATTAGCTGGCTTGAGAATAATAATCTAAAATTAAATTTGAATAAAACTAAAATTATGCAGTTTCGACAAAGATTGACCACTCCTGACCTAAATATAACGTTTGACAATAATAAAATTGAAGAAGTAGAGCATATCAAGTTTCTAGGCTATTTTTTTTTATTTTTTATTTTTTTCAGGATGGGACATCATCAAATGACTTCTCCCGCTCTGGGCGGAGCGGGAGGGCGTGTCAGACTTTTACTGACTAAAACCCACCCGTGTTCCATCAGTTGCCCATGTGCCAGGGTCACGGTATCTCTTTCGAACAATCACGCGACCCCGGCAGGCATCGGTCCTAGTAGACCCCTACACTGCTGCTAACATCTCTTTGAGGCGCGCGTGGAACACTGCGCGCCGTCGACCCGAGCTTGGTCCTTACCGGGCGGCGAGCTACCCATTGCTCGCCACCCGCAAGCTCGCGCCTACGGTGGCCGGGAGTCCGCTATTGACTCCCGACGCCCGGGGCGTCTCCTCCTGCGGCGGCTAGGGACGTGAGGGCGCAGAGACTGCCACTCCCTCACGCGCCCCGCCTCCTCCTTCGCGAGCATTACTGCTTCGCAGAAGGAGGTGACGGCTTCCCATTCCCTCTCGCTCCGTACCATGGCTCGCACCAGGGCCGGACGCGAGAGGTCGCCGCTGCCGATCGCCTCCACGAGGACACGGCGGTGCTCCGCCCAGGCAGGGCACACCTCCACCGTATGCTCCACCGTGTCCTCCAGACGATCCTCGCAATGGAAACACCCGGACGTATCCTCCCGCTTTATCCTGAACAGGAACCCACCGAAGCACCCATGCCCGGTGAGAACCTGCGTCAGGCGGAAGGTGAGGACGCCGTGGCGCCTCTCTATCCACTCCTCAAAGAGGGGACTTACCGCCGCAATTGTGGCGTGCCCAGCACTGGGTTGCGACAATCGTACCCGCCATGTCGCCATGAGAAGTTTCTAGGCTTGACAATTGACTCTAAACTGACTTGGAAACAACATGCAACAAGTCTTATAACAAAATTAAGTAGGTTCGCCTTTGCTCTATACAAACTTAAGAAAATAGTTAATCAGGCAGCTGTTGTAGCCGCTTATTATGGCTATGTAGATTCCATATTACGATACGGAGTAATTTTTTGGGCAAATTCCTGCGAAAAAAATAACATTTTTAAAAGCACAGAAGAGGTGCATTAGTTCTATGTGTAGTCTTAAAGCAACGGAAAGTTGTAAACCGCATTTCAAATCTATAAAATACTAACGTTACCTTGTCTTTACATATACGAGACCGCATTGTTCGTCAAAAAAACAATGAATTATTTAAACAAGCTTCAAAGCGGCGCTATAGATCGACAAGACAAAAATATCGACACGAACTATGTCTAAACGCCTCAAAAACCGCCCTTATGCACAAAAGCATCCTCTGCATGGCTCCTAAAATATTCAATAAACTACCAAATCACATTAAAGATCTAAACTTGATACAATTTAAACGGAAACTTAATATTTTTTAATTGAAAAATGCTACTATAGATACCATTGACGAATTCCTTCTTGACAAAATTTAGACAGTAAACTAAATGATAATTATGTATTTATGCATGAAAATCAAATAATTTGACATTTTAATTGTATTCTAAATATTTATATTTCAAATTGGATGTATGCTTAGTATTTTTTTGAAATTTTTAAAAGTAATCTCTGTTATTTTGCATGTAAAATAGATTTAAATTTTTTATGTTGTTAAATAGTGTATAATGTAGTAACGGGTAGTTTTTTGAGCTCACCTTACCTAACTATATGACCTACCTGTATCACCAAAAATCACACTAATAAATACTTTGACTCTGACTTTGAGCATTACCTCGCTGGTATATAGCGCTGGTAAATATGTACTGCAAGTGTTCTGCACGCCAATTGAGCGTTGTTGAGAGATTACCATCTTTGATAGCTCTTGTCGCTGCGACAAACGAGAGTATGCGTTAGCTGTTTCTATCTGTCGATCTGGAAGTAGCGTCGTGGTGACTTCTGACATGACATGTTCTATGCAACTTCTTTCATTTTTTTTCTTTCGCAGTCGCTGTCACTAGGCGCGTGTTGCTTAAGCAAGTCGGTTGAGCTAAACGCTCAACCGACTCGGTCTCCTCGGTCTCTCGAATGATAGTTTTTTTTTTTTGTTTTTTTTCAATATTGAATTAATGGAGTTGAAGGTAATTCTATATACCGTGGCCCTGGCATATATAGGCAAATGAAGGAACACGGGTGGGTTTTAGTCAGTAAAATTCATCATTTGATGATTTCCCAACCTAAAAAAAGGGTAATTCTGAAATAATCAATTGATTGAAGTTTATTTTAACGACGCTTATGCGAAAAAGTGTCTTTTGCATGTGTCCAATTTGTTTTAATAAACTACCTAAAAACTGAAAGCAGTTAAGTGATATAGCATTTAAAAAAAGATAATAATTTTCCAGCAGATAAAGCTTATTTTACTTTGAACAAGGTTTCTGATGACAGATTTTTATCAAGTGTTACTAATTAATTATTTTTAGTGTTCATTCATTCTCATGACCTTTTTAAATAACTAGATTCGTAGTGATATCATAAATTATTGTATTCATATTTGCATGCCATTTTATGGCAAATGTGATGATCTGTTTTAGAGATCTAAGCAAAGCAATATCGTGCCAAGTGACGTCACAATATGGCTGTGTCAGTAATGCACATTTGAACTGTAGTAAAAAATTGTTTAATTTTAATAATATTTTTGAGCAACAACCGCAATAAATTTTTTAAATACCTTTCTTGAGTTTATATTAACATGCTTCATTGATTAAGAGGGATAAAAAAAGATTAAAAAACAATAATTTCATAAATTAGTGCAAGTAGGTATCCTGGCCAGAGATACCAGGACAGCAATTAAAAAAAAAAATACTAAGAAAACGCTACTGTAGCTAGCCGAACTAAACATAGAAAATAAAAAATTGTTTAAAAAAAAAAACACTTTCATTGAAAACCAAACTAAAAAGTTGTGCAGTTGTATTGTGTTGTGGAGTGCTTTTGACGTATTATTAATTGATAGTATATTCATTTGGATTTTGCATACCTATCAAGGACCGATCACAATACAATAATTTCATACATTTGTGCAATTATTTTGGCCAGAGTTAACAGAACACCAAAAAAAAAACAAAAGGAAACGCTTAAAAAAAAACGAAAACAGCGGGGGTTGCTTGATACAATATTAATGAATATCTTAAAAAGCGCCCCACGTTTTTTTTTATATGTTCTACTTTTTAGTTTGGTTGTCTATGAAACTGTGTTTTATAGTTTTTTTTTTTTTCAAACTATTCTTTATTTTCAATATTTTAATTCGGCTAGCTGCAAAAGCGTTTTCTTTTGTTTTGTTTTTTTTTTTGCTCAAAATCAAAAGTCATTTATTCAAATGAGGCTGAGGACCAGCACTTTTTGAACGTCAAAATTACAAAAGACAGTCCCCCAAAACGCCCACCCGTCGTTTGAAATTTTAAGTGGATGGAAATCACGTTCAAAGATTACATTACATAGGCACATACCAAGCTAATAGAAACGGTTTAAAAATAAAAGCGTATTCCCTATAAAACTACACTATGAAAATCAGGACATAAAATGACCTAGTTCATCGTGCAACTTATCTTAATAACTGACCCAAAACCCCTTATACAAACATCTACGCGAAATATTATCCAAAGCAGATCTCTAAAATTTATGACAACCTCCCCCAGGATAAGGCCTTAAATCTACATTAAAACTTGTGAATAACGCCTTAATTTAGAAAAGGGTAGCCAGAACTCTCGAGTTGCTATTTGTTATAAAAATGAGGGTTCTCTGCGAATTTAACTGATTAGCGATTTTTGTGTAATTAGTGCCAGTGTTTTGTATTATGTGTGTATTTACTTGTAGGGTTCTGTAAAAGGCTTATTAACTCCTTTTCAAGCCATTAAGCAAGTAATCAAAAATAATAAAAAATAAATAATAATCTATACTATAATATTATAAAGCTGAAGAGTTGGTTTGTTTGTTTGTGTGTATTGATTGAACGCACTAATCTCAGGAACTACTGTTCGGAATCGAAAAAATATTTTTGTGTTGGGTAGTCCATTTAATGAGAAAGGCTATAGGCTATATAACATCACGCTACGGTCAAAAGGAGCGGAGCAGCAAACGAAAAATGGACGAAAACTGTCAAGCAATTCGATGCGACGGGAAGGGAACGAGAATTTGACGCGGACGAAGTTGCGGGAAGAAGCTATATTAATTATGGCTGCCTCGTAGGTCCGGTGGTCGGAAGCGCTACAGCTGAGCATGTGGTCCTGAAATCAATTCCCAGGTCAGGCAAAGTGTTATTGGGTAATCAGCCTACAATGTTCCCACCGTTGGGTCATGAGCCTCCTCTCTTTAAGAAATGGACTACAATCTACCACGCGGGCACAGTACGGGTTTGTAGGTGTCACAAATCTCCAGCCAGGGTCACAGATTTCGGCGGCTACCTCTCGCGTCCGGCCCTGGTGCGAGCCATGGTACGGAACGAGAGGGAATTGGAAGCCGTCACCTCCTTCTGCGAAGCAGTAATGCTCGCGAAGGAGGAGGTGGGGCGCGTGAGGGAGTGGCAGTCTCTGCGCCCTCACGTCCCTAGCCACCGCAGGAGGAGACGCCCCGGGCGTCGGGAGTCGATAGCGGACTCCCGGCCACCGTAGGCGCGAGCTTGCGGGTGGCGAGCAATGGGTAGCTCGCCGCCCGGTAATGACCAGGTTCGGGTTGACGGCGCGTAGTGTTCCACGCGCGCCTCAAAGAGATATCAGCAGCAGTGAAGGGGTCTACTAGGACCGATGCCTGCCGGGGTCGCGAGATTGTTCAAGCGAGATACCGTGACCCCGGCACACGGGCAACTGATGGAACACGGGTGGGTTTTAGTCAGTAAAAGTCTGACACGCCCTCCCGCTCCGCCCAGAGTGGGAGAAGTCATTTGATGATTTCCCATCCAGAAAAAAAAATGGGTCACAGATTTGGTCGATAGAGTTAGCGTGGCCCTGGCACAGGCAACTGAAGGAACACGCCACCGTGTCTTAGTCAGTAAAAGTCTGACACACCCTCTCACTCCACCCAGAGTGGGAGAAGTCATTTGATAATTTCCCACCTAAAAAGGAAAAAAAAAAGGTGCCACTAGTCTTCCAATTCTTGGTTCTAGGTCACGCCGATTTCTTCCCGATATTTTCCTTCATCGTTTTGAGAGCAGTGATGGTAAAATTATTTGCACAAAGTGCCTGTCTGAGTTCGAACTCGTGACCTACAACTAGTAAGTAGGAGCCGATACCACTAGGCTACCAGCGTTTATTGGGTTTATGTATCTGGAATTTCTTAGTAGCAGCCCGAAATCTGGAATTGTGCCGTCCTGGTTGATGGCAATAGGCTCGCTCCCTGCTATATGGGACTTAAAGTTATGTAACTGCCGAAATGTGGGTCCACCTCTGCCCAATCCTTCAAGGAAACAAAGTGTGATGTTATGTTTTATAATGTTTCATCATCATCATCATTTCAGCTGTAATACGTCCACGGCTGGACATAGGCCTCAACCAAAAAAATAGGGGGTTGGCCATCATCGCCACATTTGGCAGGCAGTTGACGATCGCAGTAAAATGCAAAGAGAATGCTGCTGCATTATGTGGTAAGTCTCTTGGTCGCCTTTTACGACACGGGAAGAAATGGAATGGTAGTATTGTTTAGGTCCGGCACAACACGGAACCAGACGACCACCGAACCAACACGGATTACAAGATAAAAACACAGTCAAACGTTCCTGTTTGCGTATATGACGTAATTCTGTGCCACCCATATACAGTCTAATACAACGTTGTTTATCCTTTACCTGGACCCACCTAAAGACAAATAAAAACAAAAATTAAACAGCCCACAACACTTTCAAAAATATTCCCTTTCACACATATTTTATTCTCACACATAAAAATCCAACCAACTTATCTTGAGCCCCGGAGAAAAACAAAACCAAATTCAAATGTAACGAATCTGAAGTTCCATCTGACAGTTATCTTCAACAGTGGCGCCACCCCGAAATGTCAAGATATACTGGCACCATGTTAATGAAAGGAAACGAACTCATTAATCTTCCTTTGTGTTAGTGATTAATACACTTTTGTGTAGTCTGTGGTCGTAGGGTTGTTCGTGTAAACAGCGTAAAATTGTAGGGTAGTCGGAAAATAACGGGAAGTGTTATTAACTTTGTATCGGGGTTATGTGTGTTGGGATTTACGAAGATTAAGAGAACCTTTTTTCTGTGGATATTGTCAGACGTACTGGCTGGCCGTGCTGGCGCGCTATGGAGCGGGCTATGTTCGGAGTTTCTTTGAAGGATAAAATCAGAAACGAAGTTATCCGGAAAAAACTGGAGTTACCGACATAGCTTGCAGAGTAAGCAGGTTGAAGTGGCAGTGGGCTGGCCATTAGGGTGGAGTGAAAATGTATGGAGAATTTTTTTTTGTGTTTTTCTGTAATAGCATAGCGATAAAAAGCTGCCTATGGATGAGTTAATAAACTATGTTAAATATCATTTATGTATTATAATGATTCGAGGTGCCCCAGCACGAAAGTATTTTGAAAAAAGTAAAATTTCGTTCATTTTTGACAGCCTCATTCAGATGTATATAAACCTAAATAATCTATTGGAATAGTATTTGTTGTGTTGCTTGAAACCTACATTTTTATGTAATAATAATAAAATATATAAAATTTTGGAGTTTATGGTGCCCCAAAACCTCTTAAAACCAAAATAATACAAGAATTTTATGATAAAAATGCGATTAATATTAATTAAATATTTATGAAAAAAAAAAAAAAAAATAGCCCATCAAGTAGAAAAATCACGTTAAGTGTTATAAAAATGCATCATCTGACGTGATGACAGTCTAACCCTGATATAACCATTACGTTTTTCTTCTCCACATACAGCACCTGAAGCTTCAGTTACGAGTGTGATGCAACGCTCCACGGCTTGAGTATGACAGGGAAAGAGTGCTTTATTCTCTTTCGTTCCAAGGCCATTTTCTACAATTTCTTTCAAGGTTTCAGCAGATAAACTCTTAGTTAAAGGCCACTCAGTAACAGCAATCTGACTATCGTGTCAAGTAATAATGTCAGTATAATGGGGAGCATCGAAATTAAATGATGGAACTTTAAATTTTCGGATTCCTATGACTTTCTCTGAACCTGCTTTCAGAATACGTCGGCATGCCAGTTCCCGTATCACTGGGCTGTCATCTGCAAGCATAGACAAAAGAAGATTTTCTGCATGGCCAAAATATCTATTTCTTTGTATGACTGGATCACTCACTTTTTTCAAATTGTCGTTTAAATAGCGACTATAATTCATCGTCAACCACAAGTGCTGTGCTCCATTTAAACACGAAGGATTGCATTTGATTTGAAACCACATTCGCGCATAAACTTTCATCATGAAATTGGCTAATATAAGTAGATTCTCTTCCGGATCAGTCTGTGTGACATATAATCGTAAGATCCTGTTCGCAGTCGTTAGCCACTTGGATTGGTTGAGTAGACCGGGTTCTCTATTTGTCAGGTCAGAAGAGAAAATAACAGTGCTAATAGCAGTCATTATCTCAAATAGATATGTTTGATCGGAGCTTAAATCAATGAAATATTTAGCGTAGTAACAGGAAGTGGCGTGGGTATAACGGCTTTCACAACTGGCTTTTTTTCACATTGTTGCAGTTCAGATCAAATTGGCCCTGAAAAACATCGAGGTCCCGTAGTTTGACCGCCCAAATGTATCAAAAGGTGTCGTAGTGGCAATTCATTCGAATGTAGTGCACAGATGAATCATTGTAAAGGTTTTTTTTTATTTCTACCTCTAGCAGGCTTATGACGCCGCCTTTAGATCCAGTATTTACAACTGTCCCATCACAGTCCACTACTGACAAAGCACTCAAGTCAACCGAGTTATCATTTAAATATTTTATAATACTTTCTTTGATTGTCCTAGCCGATCCTGTCTGCACCGTGATATGACCAAAGAAAACGCTCCCTGGTTCCGATACAATAACGTAATGATTTTCTATTTGCCGTTTTCTATACCATTTATCTCCTTTTTTGACTGTTATCAAAGTTTTGTCTTTTCTACCGTCAAAGTAAAGACCAGGTATACGTTGATTGCGGCTCAATATTTTCAAAACAGCTCCTTTCTTTGCTCTTTCCCGTCAAACTTTCGAACGATCTATCACACTGTTCACTTGATGTAATAATGCCATGCATCTTTTAGGACAGCAGAAGCTATAATAGCGGCAGACCTGTCAGAAACTCCAGTACGATCGCAGGCAAGAGCTAAAGATGGGAGATTTATTCGCATCTGTTTAGATGATGGCTCAACAACATTCTGTTTTTGTTCTTGATACGATTAATACAAAGAAATGTAGTTTCTCCCAAGAATGACTACTTGTAACTGAAAGGGTAATTCAATAAAGGTTGACTTATTTATTAATGATTGGGTGCGTTCACAAACAAAAGAAAAACAATTTCTACGTTTTGTTATTAAATTTAGCATTTGGCTTTGCGCTATCGAAAACTGACAAGTTTCGGATTTTTTTTCAAAACTTAGTCCTATCGGGGGCACCTTTAAATATGAACCAACACAAAAAATATTTTCGCTTTTGCTTATTGTGCCTATCACGCAACTTTTTGCGGGTATGCCATACTGAAAATCAAAAAATAAAAATTTCACTCCACCCTACTGGCCATGTTTGTCGAAGGACCGATGGCCGATGGAGCAGACGAGTCTTGGAGTGGAGACTGCGTATCGGCAAGTGTATTGTCGCCCCCCAGGTATATGGACCGACGACTTTAAAAAGTTTGCTGGGACAGAATGGATGCGGAAGGCGGAGGACAGGGTATTGTGGCGCAACATGGGAGAGGCCTATGTCCAGCAGTGGACTGCGATAGGCTGAGTTAATTGATTAATTGTCTGGCTTGTCGTGGTCTGATAAGCAGTAACTGTATGTAAAATATTGGAATTCAATCCTGTCTGGTGTAACATTTGATTGCTGGATACATTTGTCAAGTTTCATTGGATAGGGTTGTAATTTTATTTTCTATAAATTTTATCATCATCATTATCATTTCAGCCGAAACACGTCCACTGCTGGACATAGGCCTCCCCCAAGCACCGCAACTTCGACGAGTTCTGTGATTCTCGCATCCAGCGGATTCCTGCAGCCTTACACCAGGTCATCGTTTCATCTTGTGGGAAGCCTTCCAACGCTACGTCTTCCAGTACGCGGTCGCCACTCCAAAACTTTCCTACCCTATCGGCCATCTGTTCTGCGAGCAATGTGCCCTGTCCACTGACACTTAAGTTTGACAATTCTTCGGGCTTTGTCGGTTACCTTGGTTCTCCTGCTCTTCAAAAATAAATCTATGCTAAACTCATCTTAAATGTTATACTTTCTCTGATTTAGCGTTGCAACAAGCTCCAGCGAATTCGAATTCCTTGATTTCTTATTTCAAATATATAAATAATTGGTTACTTTTTGCTTCAGATTTACGATAACTATAAGTTTTTGTTTCGCCACGATGTGTTCTTTTGCCTATGTCTGTATTGTTCAAGATAAATTCAAGACACAGGTATTATATATACAAATATGAACAGAAATTATTCTATTAAAGGATGTAAAAACATTACGGCGTCGTTGGGCTAGTCGACCTCATGGTTTCGAGTGCAACTGTTGTGATGCGTTTTCGGGTTCAATTCCCAGGTCAAACAATGGGTCACTATTTTAAATTACTCAGTAGCAGCCCGGAGTCTAGATTTTTGCCCAGTTTTGGCAATAATTTCGCCGCCATTATACGAGGTTTAAACATGGTTGAAGTGTGAGTGTACCTTCCTACTGTGGGTACACCTCTGTCTCTGACTTCCCAAATGAACACTACATAGTGAAAAATAACTTTAATTTCAGAAGTCTGTCTTTGGATACATAGTATATTTTAGTTTCTGTCATCGATTTCCGAAACTAAAGTAGGTATTTCTTTTTAATTTTTTTGTTACGTTACCTACCCCACACCAATTCGTATAACACTACTTGTTATGTAAGCAACAGGAAACATGACAGTGGAATGTTATCTACATATTATACAAAGTGGATTTAAAATTATCGTATAATCGAGGCTAACACCAAAAATACGCAAGCAAGGTAAATAAAATTCATATGGGACTACCCCTCAAGCACAAACTATCTATTAATTTTTTTTTTTTATCCTCAAGCTTACAAAAAACAAATCACATATCAAAAAGTTAGGCATTTCGAGACTTCCATTTTTAATAGAAAAGCAAATTAACTGAACCATCAAAAATAATTGAAAATCAACATCCCCATATTCAATTGTTTTCCCGTCGGCTTCCTAAATAAGTTGTCTGCCGTAAAGAAATTCTGTCCATCAACGTAGTACTTGAAAATAAATTGTTTTCTAGATGTTAGACAGACTCGTACATTTCAGGAATGTCAGTTACAGGCTTACAGGGTTTTCATATAATGTATTGCTGAGTTAGGAACTCGAGGTTAAGCTTCTTTTGCCGCGGTCGAATTATGGATGGGTGACCATCCATAGCATATCCAGATTCCTTCGTGCCTTGAAATGCACGTTAAACCGTTGGTCTCGGCTGTTATTTCTTTATCTTTTATAGTCGTCCCAAGTAATCAGAACGCTGAAAGTCTGACAACCAGTCTTACCAAGAGTCCTGCCAGGGTCGCGAGATTGTTCAAACGAGATACCGTGACACTGGCATATGGGTAACTGAAGGAACACGGGTGGGTTTTAGTCAGTAAAAGTCTGACACGCCCTCCCGCTCTGCCCAGAACGGGAGAAGACATTTGATGATGTCCCATACAAAAAAAAAGTCTTACCAAGAGTTATCGTATTGCACAGGTGTGTACTGAGTTGTGGAGGGTGGATAGGCAGTCGTGTCATATAAAATACTGGTATTCATCTGTATCCAGTTAGACTAGAAGCTGACCCCACCATTGGAAGAAAGCCAGGCTGATTGTTGAGTGAATGAAACTATGTTTTTTGCTTATTTATAGGGAGTTGTGTCAGTCTCATTGATGGTCCACCGGTAACGGCCATGACTTACGAAATGTAGATCGCAGGTTCGAACCCTGATCGGTGCTTTACTTAGTGTAAATAATTTCATCACCGCTGCTCTCAAAACGGTGAAGGAAAACATTGGGAAGAAACCGGCATATCATCATTTCAGCCGCAAGAAGTCCACAGCTGGACATGGCCCCATGTACAGTCACGAGCAATAATATATATACATTGTCACATTTTCTAAAATATCTTAACTTCTAGCATTAAAAAAATATGTGTACGATATTTTTTTTTTTAAATTACCTAACCATCAAACTATGTCAAAACTTGGTATACATTGGTTTCACAGTAATATAAACGAAACAAAATCAGTAAAAAGTTTACACTTCCAATGTAATTTTTAACTATCCATGACAATTTCTATAACATATATACAATTGTACTTATACGTGTTATAGGAATTGTCATGGATACATTAAAATGATATTGAAAGTGTATACCTACTTTTTCCTGTTTTTGTTAAGTTTATTACAGTAATAATTACAGTTTTATAAAAAATAGGGGTTGGTTACTGCAATAAAACAAAACTTACAAAACAAGTTACAAAATTATACATTTTGATCGAGTAAGTATTGAACTTTTGAATGAAACAGCAGATTTTTTTTCGCCATTTCAGGTTTGGTCCCATAGTAAAAGTTGTTCATAATGATGAGTTCAATGACCCCTTAAGACGGTGTGCGTTAATTACTGGAGACATGTTGTATAATAATTTATTTTAAATCACAACTTAATACGGGTTAAACCGCCGAAAAAACTGAAAAGCAAAAAATAATAAACCTTTCAGTTATTTTGAGTCGGCACTTTGAGTGATCTTTGTTCATTGATTGTTTGAGGTTTATTATTTTTTGCTTTTCAGTTTTTTCGGCGATTTAATTTTTTTGTTAAAAAGCTTTTATTTTATAATTTTTTGTGGCTATAATCTACTAATCTGCCAGGGCCGCGAGATCTGTTCGGAAAGAGTTACCGTATTCCTGACATATGGGCAAGTGAAGAAACACGTTTTAGTCAGTAAAAGTCTTACACGCCCTTCCGCTCCAACCTAGAGCGGGAGACGTCATTACATGATTTATCACCAAAAAAAAATCTACTGATAAAACTTGACAAGGTATACCCTATCCAATTAAAAAAGAATTATCAAAATCGGACTACTCTGTAAAAAGTTATGCGTGGTCATACATTACAATCAGTGAGTGAACAATCTATCATGCCCTTTTTTCGTATCCTTAGGGTTCGATTTCATTTCCAAATTTATATGGGGCCACCTTTGAAGTATACCCTTTCCAATAAAAAAAGAATTATCACAATTGGACTACTATGTAAAAAGTTAGGCGTGGTCATACATAAAAAAAAATATATATATATACGCATCGAATTCGGATCCCCTCCGTTTATTTTTGTCGGTTAAATAGTAAGAATCTAATAGCACAATAGTTTTAGGACGGTACACGGAAATAAAAACAGTCAACGGACGAGTCGATGCCACTCGCTGATAGCTACATTTACCTTACTATGACACAATATCTACATATAACGCAAATTAATGATAAAAAAAATCTAAAAATAAATAATACAATAAGGTCCTATAACTATTTATGTACTCTGATTTTGGCAATTAGGTTAGGTTATTTCCTCAATTTGATTGCGACTTATTTCCGAGCTCAAGCTGCTTGAAACTGCTGTTTTGTAATTGTTTACATAATTTCGAAACTGTACTGTAAATATGTTTTTGAAATTTCCTTGGATTCATAATTACGTAACTAAAAGTTAATATTATTTTTTGGTAATCTATTGTTAACGAAAATTTGATAAAAATGTGTAGTTAATTTTGACACGATATAATGTTTACATAATTTTTGGGCACAGTTAGCATGCTTATTTTTGCCATTTAACGTTGCTACATAAATTTGAATTTTTAAGGGCGTTTCTATGTTATTGCTCGTGACTGTACCGCCAATTTGACCGGTAAATTTTTTGGGGGGATTTGCCATAATCGCCACGCTTGGCAGGCGGCTTGGCGATCGCAGTTTGGTGGTAAAATGCATAGAGAATGCTGCTGCCCACTACCTAGTAAGTCCTTTAGTCGCCTTTTACGACACCCACGGGAAGAAATTAAGAATGGAACCGGCATATACTACTACCAAAACTTCGAATACATGTCACATCTACCAAACCGCGCTTGCCACGCGTGGTATATTGCCGCCCTACTACGTCTCGAAAAAATTACGTCTCCAAAAACATTTTAAAGTTTTAACACTCGTCGAACACACATCTTATTGAAACTCAACATTCCTTGTTTTTCCCAGTTCTTCTAAATAAATTGTATTCAGTAATGAAAAGCTTTCCGTCAAACGCGCTCTACTTGAAAATATATTGTTTTCAACAGTAAGGGGTGCTACTCACTTGTTCGGCACATTCAATTAGAAAACAAAGAAAGAAAGAAAAATATTTTATTTGCGACACGCACAGAACATAAAAACAATAAGAAGAACATAGAAATTTTTAGAATACATACAAATAAAAAAAGTAAAAGTTACAAAATTAAAAGATTAAGACATGTGCGATGCCAAAAAGGCTCCTATCTCATCATAATGCTGCGATATTTGTAAAAAAAAAACAACTAGCGCAGCACTGGTATTCAGATAGGTCCCACTATGATGCCACAGACACACTTACGGACGTTACAAAATAATTAATCCCACAATCAAAATATATTACACTAGCTTCTGCCCGCGACTTTGTCCGCGTTAAATTTCTTGTTACCCCGACCCTTCCCGTCGCGTCGAATTGTCTACCCGTGCGATTTTAACCGTTTTTGCAACATATTTCATTACTGCTCCGCTCCTCTTAGTTGTAGCGTGATATTATATAGCCTATAGCCTTTCACGATAAATAGGCTACTCAACAAAAAAAGTTTTTTTCAATCGGTACAGTTATTCCTGAGATTAGCGCATTCAATCAAACAAACAAACAAACTCTCAGCTTTATAATATTAAGTATAGATTTAAGAAAAAAACAAATGATAAAATATACTTAAGATATTTGTTCCGTCCCGTTTAAATTGGTTACTCCGTGAACGCACCATGACGTGAAACGGAGTGACATCTGTCATTGTCAGTTTGACACTTGCTTCTTTTAGTTTTGGTCTTTGAAAGCGTCGGATAGATTTTTGCTTCCGCGACGCGTTTTGTAAATTAATCCTTGAGAATCGGTCGTTTTTGTGGACAATCAGTCGTGACCCAGTTGTTTTGTGCATAATCAACCCCATTGGTGAAATAATACGGGTTTAGTTTCTTGAAATTGAAGAACTTTGAGGTTAAGTGGCTGAACCGCATGTTGGAGTAAATCTCTGGCCTAGTGCAGCGGCCTGGTGTCCTGGATACCACTTACAACGTCAGAACACTATACTCTATTACATTAAAAAAAACTGTATTACTGATAATTTATAATCTATACTAATCTATACTTATCTATACTTATATATATACTAATATTATAAAGCTGAGAGTTTGTTTGTTTGTAAGTTTGTTTGATTGAACGCGCTAATCTCAGGAACTACTGGTCCGAATTGAAAAAATATTTTTTGTTGAGTAGCCTATTTATCGTGAAAGGCTATATAGCATGCAAGGCTATATAACATCACGCTACAACTAAGAGGAGCGGAGCAGTAATAAAATATGTTGCAAAAACGGGGAAAATCGCACGGGTAGACGATTCGACGCGACGGAAAGGGTCGGGGTAACAAGAAATTTAACGCAGACAAAGTCGCGGGCAGAAGCTAATTAATTATACAATATCCGAAATCCGAATTCGTAGTATTTACATACATACATAACATCACGCCTTGTTTTCCCGGAAGGTTGGGCAGAGGTGCACCTATAGTACACCCATATTTCACCTATTATGTTTAAGTCCCATGTAATAGGGGGCGAGCCTATTGCCATCAGCCTAGCACAAATCCAGACTCCAGGCTGCTACTGAGAAATTCCAGATGGACAAACCCAATAACACTTTGCCCGACCTGAAAATCGAACGCAGGACCTCATGCATAGCCCAATCAACGAGGTCAACGAGGCAGTCCGGTAGTATTTGTCAAAGAATAAAGCAGATAAAAAGCAATTACTACACATATTCGGCTTTCACACGTATTGTGACGGTCCAAAAATTCTGTTCGACATCTGCCCTCACTGATTTTGTCTAAAAAATTTACATTTCTTGGTTCACGGGTGCCATAAGTCTTTTAAGCAAGATAGCCTTTGTAAATGCAGAAGACTGGGTTGGGGCCAATATGACCGGAACTCACAAGAAGTCACAGCATTTTGCTGAGCAACGACCTGTTCTTGCACAGATACGATGCACGGCTCAAATGTTCTTATTTTTATGGTACGTTTATCACAAAAGTAGTCAATAATCAAAATGCACTCTGCAATTTTGTTTTTGTTTTGTTTGTTATTAAGTAATTGTCAATGTCGTAACGCAGATCTATCCGTATTGTCTTTGGTCCGTAGCTATAACATCGACAAGCAATGGACATTATTGTACAACCTTTTTAAACTTGAATACGGGGCTTTTGGCTTTTTGTAGGTGTGTATTAATTAGTTTTTTTTTATTATTATTTTATATTGTGCGTTTTGTTTGTGCAAATTTTCTTCCTTTCTTTCTTAACTCCTTTAATTCAATATTTAGATTAGTAGCCGGAAGGCAAACATTTATTTATTTTATTTTGTGACACTACAGGGCAAAAGTCTACCTTTCTTCATTCCCCTTCTCTTCTCTCTATCTTGAGCTAGTGTGGACCAATCCTATCTATATGCACCAAGCTCATCCCGCCATCATTTCCTAGGTAAAAAAATAAATTATGTTGAAATATTAACTATATTCCTATCGGCCACTCAGCTGTGCCGAATTATGCTGACCCGATCTAGTGTGTAACAGCCCTAAGAAATGTGAATGCAGGGAGTCAATGTTCAATTGCGGACTCCCAGCCACCGTAGGCGCGAGCTTGCGGGCGGCGAGCAATGGGTAGCTCGCCGCCCGGTAAGGACCAAGCTCGGGTCGACGGCGCGTAGTGTTCCACGCGCGCCTCAAAGAGATGTCAGCAGCGCTGAAGGGGTCTGCTAGGACCGATGCCTGCCGGGGTCGCGTGATTGTTCTAAAGAGATACCGAGACCCTGGCACAAGGGCAACTGATGGAACACGGGTGGGTTTTAGTCAGTAAAAGTCTGACACGCCCTCCCGCTCCGCCCAGAGCGGGAGAAGTCATTTGATGATTTCCAAAAATAAAAGGGAGTCAATGTAAGAGCGTTTTATTTATTTTTCACAAAATCATTTGACTGTATTCATTTGTTTTTATACGAAATGAAGTGTTCGCAGCTGGTTGGTTTTCACAAGATGCAATTTTTCTGCTTCGAGAAGCTAACATTTTTTGACCGTAAACGATACAAATAGTAGTCAACTAGCTATTTCCCGCGGCTTCGCCCGGGCTAAGGTTGTACATTATCGTACGGGAAGGTACTATCGGAAAAATAATATTCCGGTCATTGTGCCTTTCCAATCATATACACCGTGATATTTTAGTCGTCTTACAAAGGTTGTCCACTCAATGTATCCGACATAATATACTTCTAGGCCTGATTAAAAAAATGGTTACCAATTAAGAAAATACGTACTAAGAAAAATAAATAAAGCACTAGAATTATGAAACATCCTGTTAATAATGTTTACATATCATATGGTAGAGATTATACATACCTACCCAGCGCACGAGTCGACTAGGTCATTCCATCTCCATTTTCCATGAGACAAAGTATCAAACAAACTACGTCATGCGTCATCATAATGAATAGTATTTTTAACCGACTTCAAAAAAAGGAGGAGGTTATCAATTCGACTGTATTTTTTTTATGTTTGTTACCTCATCACCTTTGACTGGGTGAACCAATTTTGATGATTCTTTTTTTATTTGAAAGCTGATGCTTTCCGAATGGTCCCATTTTAATTTGGTTCCATTCGGACAATGGGGTCCATGTGAAAACCATATAAGTCTTAAATTTTCATTACGTATTTACGCGACAAATGAACGAATAACGCGATTAGATTAGTGCGGAGTATCTACCACAACTAAAAAGTTAAAAATTAAAAACTTAAAAAAAAACAACCGACTTCCTTAAAAAAAACACTACAAAGTCAAAAATAACTTTAATTTCGGAAGTCGGTGGCAAAAACCTTAAATACAGAGCCTAAGACACCGACTTTCGAAATTAAAGTTATTTTTGACTTCGTAGTGTTTTTTTTTAAGGAAATCGGTTGTTTTTTTTTTAATTTTTTGTTATTCAAATGTTAATTTTTTTCTTATGGATGTGTAGTAGTCATTGGATGAATGAAGTGGGCTGCCGTTGTAAAACGACTAAAATTTCAAGGTGTATATCTTTTACAGCTGTTACGGGTCGTCTACTGGTCGATAAACTGACGACTAGTCTTATCAACGGGTATCGTATACCCAATAGCTGTATTTTGGAGGTCAGGTAGGCAGTCGCTTCATGTAAATACTGGTATTCAGCATCATCCACATTCAGTTAAGTCACTGTTTCCACTGACTTTACTTTATTAACCGACTTCAAAAAGGAGGAGGTTATCAATTCGGATGTTTATATTTTTTTTATGTATGTTCAGCCATAACTCTGTCATATGTAAATGAATCTGCAAAATTCTTTTATTTTTCGAAAGTGGATTATTCCGAAATGGTCCCATATAAATTTCATATAGATCTGATGATGAGTTCCTGAGGCAGACACCGGAACTCTTTAAAAATGACAGCAAATCAACCGCGATTTCTGCTATCGCATAAATATGCATTGTTTGTTTGGAATTAGTGCGAGGTAAATACCATAACTAAAAATTTAAAAATAAAAACTTTTTACAAAAAAAAAAAACAACCGACTTCCTTAAAAACACTACAAAGTGAAAAATAACTTTAATTTCGGCAGTCGGTGTCTTAGGATTTGTATTTAAGGTTTTTGCTTGTTTTGAAGTCGGTTGTTTTTTTTTTGTTTAAATGTGTTTCTATTTACAAACATAAAAAATATCGTAAGGTTCTTAAGATAAACAAAATATTATAAAAAGCTAGGTAAATATCAAAACTTGTTGTAACATGGCTAGGTGGATACCACTTCTCCTAGGAAACGATATTGGTGCCAACTAGCATAAGAAGGTGAATATCTTTGGCGAATCATCGGCAGATGGTATTATAAATCATAATCTATTGAAAAGACATGGTATACTGATTCATGCGATTGGTGCAAGTTGTGGGAGACGAGCGGAAAAAGAGCGACTATGCATAGTAAAGTGGAGATAGAGGGAGAGATTGTTTCAGTATATTATGATTGATAAAAAAAAATTGTTTCATACATTTTGACTCAAAATCAACTTAAAGCATTTATTCCATATAAAACAATTACAGGTCTTTTGTAAATTGTCAAATGGTCTGTGATTCAGAAAGATGAATCTAGTATAGGCTGTGTAAAATATTGCACTTTTCTATGAAACAGCAGGTTTTTTTTTTTTTCATAAAAGACGTTTTTTTTTACTCTAGAGCAGCGGTCGTCACACTTTTTTGGTGAAGGGCCACATAGGACAACGTGAGATAGTACTGAGGGCCGCACACTTGTGAATTGTATTTGTAAACTAGCAACGCGGGTGCAAGTGAACGTGAATAAAAACAAATTTGTTTATTTGAGATTTTTTATAAAGAAAAACATTAATTTTAAGTTACTGAATAAGTGAAAAAAAAATTGTTAAGACTTCACGAATTATGATGTTGCATTTTTTCAATTATTTCATCCATATTTGGCATCTTTGGAACTACATGCAATCCTTATGGTGTCTTCTAAATGACTGGAGAGGTGATTGCGATATTTGTTTTTCAAAAATGTCATTTTCGAAAATGAAGCCTCACGGAGGTATGTCGAAGGGAATATAGTTAAAATAAATTGTGTATTATATTTAGTTATAATTGTTTGTAAAATTATTTACTGTCGCGGGCCGCACTAATACCAGCAGCGGGCCGCATGCGGCCCGGGGGCCGCAGTTTGACGACCACGGCTCTAGAGGGTCTAGAATCATATACAACATTATTTTTAGTATATGCGAAACCTGAATATAGTTTGTTCAGAATCAGTAACTGAATCGATTCCAATAATTTTTACACCATGTTATATTTTGTCCCAAAAATATTTAATTACGCTTAAAAGTTAGTATCCGCAATCATCTGTTTGCACACGGGTCACGAGTTCACGACAGGTCATAGCGCGGGCTAGGCGGCGTGTGCGCACTGCTGCGGGACGGCGACGGCGCTCCTCAGTCGCCCGAATGCCATCGATCGATGCATACTTATCGCGAGCGCGCGACCGCCGTGAGCCCTGGCTAAAGTGTTTTGTTTAGATTTTAAAATTATCATGTCTCTCTCGTACTCAAACGTCCGTACACTCGCTGTTGTGGTGGTGTGGCAGTGCGTCAGTGCTTATGAGAAAGACGGGCCCTTTTTTAACAGTTGCTTCAGTTTGTTTCAGTGAATAGTGATTACGCCAATTATTGTAGATAGTGATGATTAACATTTTTAAATACGCAAAGATAGTCAAGGGTACAAATGTATTATTTGTTTACAGCCTGCTGTGGTTCAGTAATGCGATGTTTAACAATTTTCATCCATTTTGAACTTTAAGTTGTTGACATAAGGTGCAACAAATGGCATTGATTACATTTTACCACTTACTACTGCATTTACGAATAAAGTACATAATAATATCTACCTACACTTGACCATTACGACAGTCCAAGGCCTGCAAGTGTGATGGAAAATGTTCATCACCAACTAATACATAAACAATCACTGTGGCAAATTATTATCAATGAGCGCAAAACGACGCTGACGGCGCGCACGCGGCCGGGTGGCGCGGCTGGCCGGCCTCCGCTAGGCTGAATATGTTTTAGCATGGACTACCAGGTAACGTAACCGGCTTATAACTTTGTGATTATTAATGATACAGTTTTGAAATTTTCTTCATAGATTCTTTACATAAAAATACTAGACCCGTGTTTCGGGTTTCGCATAAACAAAAATTAATGTTGTATACTGAATCCACAGTGATAGGCGGGACATTGAATTAAAAAACCAGAACTATACTATAATTGCATATCACACTACTATTAACACTAATTTACTCATTTGGAAGTATATTGCTAATCCCATCCTTCATTTTCAAAATATCGCAATGCATATTGCTGAAAATGAAAGTCACTCCCGTTAGTGCGTTAAGCAATTACCCTACCGGTTTCTAAAGCTGGCTTCCCACGACACGTGATATTGCGGATTGCAGACGCACGCGGACCAGCCCGCACTGACACTGACGCACTCATGGTCCGTGATATCGCGGACGGACGCGGACCATCTTGCACGACACACCGTGGGAAGGGTCTCGTCCGTGGTAGCACAGGACGTTTGTGGACCGCGTCGTACGCACTCGGATCGCGTCGCACCGCACCTTTGAAGTTACCGCTTCGCGACGTATACCGGCGCACCACCACAGACGTCCTGTGCTACCACGGACAAGACCCTTCCCTCGGTGTGTCGTGCGAGATGGTCCGCGTCCGTCCGCGATAGCACGGACCGTGGGAAGCTACCTTAAGAGCTCTATTAAATCTTTGATCAATTAATTCTGCAGTATATTTGTCACGGTATAATCACCGGCTGGTTTCATGTGATGCCGGACGTAAAGAATAGCTTCACCCCGTTTATTCCAGTGGGTGTCGTAAAAGGCGACTTAGGGATAGGCAGCAGTGTTCTCTATACATTTCACTACCATACTGCGATTGCCAACCCGCCTGCCAAGCGTGGCGATTATGGCAAACAACCCCACGCACGCACGTTGGGTTCGACTTCCTTTGTAACCAGATGCAGCGAATAACAATATTTTAAATGAGGCAATGGCCTATTTGGCCTCCACAATCCGGTTATTGGATAATACTATACCCCTTGTTTAAGCTGGCTGTCAGACTTTCGGGCTTCGGACGACCCGCAAAGTCTTTCACGTATCCATGAATAACAGGCGGGACTTGGTTGGTTTGGTTTGGTCTTGGTTTATAAAGATGATCACTCATCCCCATTCCGATCACGGTAAGCGTAGGTTTACTTGATCCGTGCCGGCTGACGCTGAAAACCAGCGCTGCACTGAGGCTCTGTCTTGCCTATACAATACACCTTATGTGACATTATGCTGAGTGATGGCCATTTTGTGTTGATGTGACGCAAGTTTTCCAACAGCTTTTTAATTTATTTCGTGTTTCTGATCGTTCTTTGCGTCATTTACCGTAAATAAGCGTATTTTCTTTCTTTCCTTTTTTTATTCGATCGGACTGGGTGGCTGTTATCACTAAGCTACAAGCCTTTGTCATTGCATTAATCAATATTTGAAAAAGGAATAATGTAAAACAATACCTATGGCGTGCATTAAACAGCATGCTTGAGTAGCGATACTTCATTATCTGTTCGGCATATTCTGGACAGTTAGCTATAAATTATAAATGATTTTAAATGTGTAAGTAGGTTTATACACACACTTTTACACGTCAATCTTATTTATAAAACTAGATGAGGTCGGCGTTTCTATGTGACTACTCTGAGAAAAAAGCCGAAACAAACTCAAAGGGAAAAGCAACTTACCTATTAAATACCTAGAATATATATTTAATATGATAAAAAGAGCCATTTTACTTTCAATCTATCTGCCATCTCTTCTAACTTGGACCATACGAATATTTTCTTCCAAGTTTAAAGGAAATTGGGTTACCGTCGTTAATCACAGGAAGTGACGTCGTCGCCGTGTACTTCCGGCCGACCCTTACAGGCGAACCGACTTTCAAAGTTTCTTTTGAGGCTTTCGGACTAGTGCGATAGGATCTTTATTACGGCTTATAGGCTATTAGAAGTAGTAAGATAGGTCCCATAGGTTGTATAGGGTCTTTTTATAGGTCGGGTTTTGTTCGGAGCGGTAGTTTTTGTTAAGAGGTTTTTTTTTGTGGTTCCACAGTGAAAATGTTGGGTAAAATACCTTTTTACCGACGGTGGTGGGTGACCATATAGTGGGAAACTCGACAAACATACAATCCACATTCATTCTCCAGGCAATATATTTTACGACAATATAATATAACATGTATAGTACCAAATCGTTACGGGAAGTTAGCAGAACCAAGGGTTTTTAATATTAACTGGCATTTATAAAGGGTGTCTCAAGGCAAATAGAGTAAAGCGGTGGTGTCCACCTTTCATATAAAAGATCAAAAGTGGGATTTTCTAAATAGTTTAAAAAAATACTAATTTAATAATTTTGAAGGAATTTTACACTTTCACTTGGATTTATCCACCGTGTGAGCAAAAGTTTTGATGTAGCGATTTCAAATTCGCCTGGAAAAAGCCTTGATAGTGTAGGTACAAGATTTGCCTTTGGAGTACTATGTTAGGGACATTCTGTATAATCAAATGTTTATGAGTTAAAAATTATAAGGAATATACATAAACTCACGACTTTTTCCTACAGGCAAAAATTACAGAACAATACCTGCTACAATCCTTAGATAATCTTTTTGCTTCGTATATTTTCATACATCTGGTTATGACCAAGACACACGCACGCTACGCACGCTGGTTGCCAGTACTACGCACCTGACCTTTCTGAAGAACGTCGCCAATAAGGTAATTAAATCTTTTCCTACGATAAGTATGCATAATAAGCATAATTATCCTCAATCTTAAGTCTACCAGGGTCGCGAGATTTGTTGGAAAGATTTACCGTGACCCTGACATATGCAACTGAATGAACACGGGTGGGTTTCAGCCAGTAAAAATCTGACAAGTCCTCGCGCTCTGCCCAGAGTGGGAGTCGTCATTTGATGATTTCCCACCCAAAAAAGGGGTATTATATGCAATATTTTAATTGAAATCCGATACTAAGAGAAACATTCGTTTACAATATAAATATGTCATGAATTTACCTTTTAATAACCGTATGATTTATTATAAAAACACCTATGTTAGTGTTATTCGTGTGTACAATTAGTTCTGCCAGGTAATAAATCGCAGTTAAATGAAAATATGTTTAAAATAACTGTATGAGTTTTATGGAAAAAATAACGTTTGCATGCAATATATAATTTGTTTGGTAATAATGCATCCGACATAAACATATGTACATTAGTGTCATATAGTGTGGTTTATTAATAAAAATAACAAAATTATATATTAACTTAACCAAAACTATACAAAAACTAAAATAAAGCGTAAAAAAATTCATCCTCATTGCTGTCGACCGGCAATGTACCCAAGAGACTAGCGGCATAACCACGCTGTATAGCAATGCTTAGCCGTTGGCCAAAATAAAAACCAGCCCTTGGGTCACGAGAAGTGTTAACCAGCCGTTTCGATATTTATTTAAAGAGGCCATGAGCACTCTAACCCCACGGCCCGAGGGATTCAACCCCAAACGGGTCGAAAATATAATTGCCAATAAGGTTGGTGTTCGTGGTGACACGTGGTGTTCTAGACTGTTGACAACTTTGCCACAGTGGCAGCATAGAGCAACACGGACCACCGCGGTGGCAGCGATGACGAGAACAACAAGGAGCTCCTAGTCGTAGAGAAGCAGCGAGGCGGATGAGTATTTTTGTACATTAATACGCTTTTATTAGCGTGATATATATGTAGGTATATATATACGTATGTAAGGGAATCTTTGAACGTGATTTTCACTCATTTTAAAACGTCGGATTCTTTTGAAATTTTGCACTTTTATCAAGGACCGATGAAAATACAATAATTTAATCTTTTGAGCCACTATCCTAGCCAGGATTACCAAGAAAGCAAAAAAAACGAACAACACGCTTTAAAAAAATATAGAAAACCAAACTAAATAGTAGAAAATAATCGAAAAAAGCGTGGGGTGCTTGATATCCATTGAAAAAACCACCGTCACGTCGTTTTTTTGAAGTGAAAACTTCTTTAGCAACGTTGTGCACTTTTTTTGTAATGGGTAAAAAATGTTAAACTCGCGTCAGGACACGTGACCCTGATCGAAAATTCGTAAGACGGACGGAGAGTGAGTTTTCTGAGAGATAAACTTTTTAATGTAATATAAATTGTCATGTTTGTGTACGATAGCGCAATAAATAAATATTTTATTCTACCACATAAATGATAGTACCTACTTTTATACTGATAATTAAAGCAATTCGTGCAAAATTATTCCCTAACCATTCCAAAATATCAAAAATGCACAACGTTAATATTCAAGTTTTTACTTCTGCCGGCACTCCCGGAGTGCAACCCGTCGTTTTTTTTTTTTTTTGGATGGGAAATCATCGAATGACTTCTCCCGCTCTTGGGTGGAACGGGAGGGCGTGTCAGACTTTTACTGACTAAAACCCACCCGTGTTCCTTCAGTTGCCCATGTGCCAGGGTCACGGTATCTCTTTCGAACAATCTCGCGACATTGGCAGACTGCCCGACAGTTACTCTGTTCCTCATACCTCCATAAAGGCCATAATCTTGAGTTGGTTTCGGTAGTTTTTCTCAGACTCAGTCAGCTATGAAATGGCTACTAGTTTTCATGTAAAATATTGACGTGTCTAAATGTCTTAAAACACATACTTAAATACATATGGCTACTAAGACTAACAGGCCAGTCAAATGTACTTAACACTTGACTGACCTGTTAGTCTAGTGGTTAGTAACCCTGACTACTAAGACTGAGTTTGTGGGTTCGATTCCCATCCAGGACAAATCTTTATGTGGTGAGTACAATCATTTGTTCTGTGCCTAGGTGTAATTTATCTATAAAATGTATCTATTTAGAAATATATAAGTATGTTTATCAGTTGTCTGGTTGCCGTAGAACAGGCTCTGCCTAGTTTGAGATGAGATAAACGGTGTGTTGGTTTAAAAAAAAAAAAATGTACAGGTTCTGCCTAGTTTGGGATCAGATAACGTTGTGTTGGTTGTTCTAAGATATTATTATATATTATAAACAAACATTTTACTTCATTTCAATGTGAGCATTTAAGTTATTATTTTCAAGAAATTTTTCCCAAACAGCCTATATTTCCTTGTGGAGTCAAGATCAAACTTTTAATTGAATCAACAAAAGAACATTTATTTAAATATCGGTAACTGGCGTCTTGTCTAAAGCCAGAATTGTCTCAGAAATTCTAGAACCAAATTGTATGAAACCCAACAAAAATTTCCTCGACCAATTCCCAAAGAAAACAGTGAAACACAATTTGTCTACATTAATTAAAACTTGTATATTTTAAGTTTGAATCGCGAGAAACACTCAACTTCGCGAAAACAATCTTCTTTTAAGTAATTCTGCAATCTTTCAACAATGTTATTCGGTTAACAAAACCTTAGGGCTAAGGTTATATGGTTCAATTTTGCATGTTCTATTTAATAAATTACAGATATCTTAGTTGTAATGTTATGCGGTTGTTAAAACCTTATAGCTTTACAGACAGAGTTCAATTTGGCATGTTTAGTGGAATAAAATGATAATAGATGTCTTAGTTCAAGAGAAGTCCTGCAATTTGTGGTATACGTTGTATTAGGGTGTGGTCAGATTACTATTTGAATTTGGAATATTGTCCGAAATTAATGGAATAATATGTTAAAACGACCGATGCTCTCAAAACGGTGATGGAAAACATCGTGAGGAAACCGGCATGTCATAGAACCGAAGACATGGGACATCCAACGCTGGATTTGCGTGTTGGATTGTTGTCCATTCCCTCCCACAGATGAGGACTGTATCCCTCTGGAACATCATAATTGCAGTCGATGAACTCAAAGACTGTAAACAAAATACCGTAACATTGTTGGAGAGTATTTGCGGTACTTCTTCCCAGCTAAAGCACTAGGAAGTGGTGAAGGACGGGTGTTCTGGGGGACTGTCTTATATAATTTTGACATTCTAAAATTGCTGACTCTCAACCTAGTTTGTATAAATGACGTTTGATTTTGATAGGAAGGAGGTGACTGGAGTAAAGACTAGATAAATGATGAATCGTCATCTGCTGAACCTTTTACCAACTACATTTGTTAGGTTCAGCTGCCAGTCTAACCGAACAGCTTAATACTAGTCGTTTACATGGAGCGACAGCCTATGTCACCTCCATAACCCAGTTACTTTGTGACGTCACGGGAGTACGAACTGATAAATGGAGAATATGCGGATTACTTTTTACTATATTACCTTCCGTACCTGCAGAAGGGGTGGACAGAAGTAAGGTAAACTTAATACCACACGGAACACGTTTCCGTGTAGTGTCAGACGTAAAGAATGGCACCATCCCATTTCTTCCCGTGGGTGTCGTAAGAGACGACTATGGGACTTACTAGAGAATGGGCAGCAGCGCTCTCTATGCATTTTACCACCATACTGCGGTCACCAACAACTTTTTTTTTTTTTGGATAGAAATAAATCATCAAATGACTTCTCCCGCTCTGGGCGGAGCGGAAGGGCGTGGCAGACTTTTACTGACTAAAACCCAGCCGTGTTCCATCAGTTGCCCATGTGCCAGGGTCACGGTATCTCTTTCGAACAATCACGCGACCCCGGCAGGGTCACCAACCACTGCGGTCACAATTATGGCAAACATCCCCGAAACTGGGGCCTTTGTCCAGCATTGGACGTCCGTCGGCCGAAAGGATGGTGGTGATTTTCTTATGTCCGTATGTTTGTCTACTTAGAGCGTGATTTTTATAAAAGTCTCTATTCCCCATACCGTCACATCAAGCCATAAAATCCTTGCTACCGAGACGCCACGCTACACCATATCTATAGAGCAAATATATTCCCTGTATACATCTATTATAGATGTATATGTGAGAAGAAAAACATCATTTCTTTTGTTTAGCTTGCCCTAGTTTCTGGAACTACTGCATTCTTGAGAACAGCTCGTGTAAGTGACGATGAGTTTACGCTTAGCTTGCGTTACGTGACCAGTTTATTTATTTGTTTTATTTATATGACATATCTGTATTTTTGGAGGGGTGTGTCAATATACTTGTCTAAATAAAATCAATACTACTTAGCTCGTTTGTAAAACTGCATCGTTTTCAATTTATGTATTTCTTTATGACGTTTTGCTCGTGGTTATGGCCGTGGTTTAGGTCGCGTGGATGTCGGAAATGTTCTTAAAGGAACGTACTATCGGAATAAAAAGGTTTTTTTGTCCTATCTTTGGTTATAAACTATCTGTGTGTTTATCCAAATCCGTTCAACCGTTTTTGCGTGATTAAGTAACAAACATCCGAACTTAAAAATGTTCACATCTATACTAATAATACATATTATAATATAATATTATAAAGCTGAAGAGTTTGTTTGTTTGTTTGGTTGAACGCGATAATCTCTAGAACTACTGGTCCGAATTGAAAAATTATTTTTGTGTTGGGTAGTCCATTTATCGAGAAAGGTTATATAACATCACACTATGGTCAAAAGAAGCGGAGCAGTAAACGAAACATGGACAAAAACTGGCAGGCAATTTGATGCGATGGGAAGGGGAGTGAAAATTTGACGCGGACGAAGTCGCGGGCAGAAGCTAGTTTATAATATTAATAGAATCCCAATATCTACCAACCGGCGCGGCATTGAGAAGAAAATTCAAACACAAATCGATTTTAAAAAACAATAAAAGTACAAGCAATTTGAATTTGTGAAGGCGTCAAAGATAAAGCTTTTTGTAAAAAAAATATTCAAAATATTAGTGATATTCACACACACACATACATATTTCCCTGGTAACGCTGCCTAGTTGATACCATGTTATTTTCTCTCGTTCCTAGCTCAGACAACAAGCAATTTCTTTATTTTTCAACAGGCTTTCTTTCTATCTTCTTAGTTTTTGTTTTAGTACGCGTTTTTTTTTTGTGCAGAATAAACACTTGTTCTTTCTCTCTTTACCTACAGTACGTAAAAATGCGAAAAGTTTAATAGTTTTTTCTTCATTTTTGTCATTAAATGTACCAGCGTAGCCTCAGTATGTCATGTATAAAAGCAGGATGTTTATAGGAACAACATCATATTGCTTATTTGCGTAAACTCTGCGTTTATAAAGTAGTGTGCACGTAGTTTACTTTTATGGTGGATAATTTCATGGAACCTGGTAAAAATTCCGGGTTATATTTATAAAGTGGGTCAAAGGAAATGGGTTATCTACGCATCGATAAACGTGTCTTTATTAATATGTTATGTATTAATGATTCTTTTATAGTTATAAAAGAATCATTGTATTCTTTTATAGTTATAAAAGAATCATTGTATGCTATTATAACTATAACTACACTATTGTATTAGATAAGCCTGTGATGATAGTTGTATGTGTGTTTTAAATAAATAAATTTAAAAAATGTATATATGGGAGGGACATCCACGCGCAAACTAATATTATGAATTCAGTACATGATTAGTACATGATAGAAAATAAAATACGCTATGTAGCGTAATCATTTTTCAACAGCATTTTTTAGGTTCAGATTCAGAATTCTGTACTGAATCCATTGGAACAGGATTGTCAGAATGTCCCTGCCATCGTGTAGGTATATGCAGGGTTATTTTTTTTCAGTATATACAGGGTCAAAATAAATTCGCTGATAAAACTTTACCCATGTAGCGGTCTTACCTATATCGATATCGAAAACTAATACTAAGTTTTTTTTTATAATAAAGTGATATTTTTTTAGTGGAAAATAGATATGGTTTACGAATTTTCAAAAACCATTACATAACTGTCATTTAGTAGCCTTAATACATGTCAGTGTCATTTAAAATTTTGCAAACAAACAAAGCAACAAAGCAGGAATTAAAAAAAAAGGAGAACTAAAACTACACACACACAACACACACTAACTTCTTAAATTTTGTATTCGATCAATGCAAGAAAGCTGGAATTATTAAAATATTTGTTTTATGTTTTTACTTTTCACGTGGATAAAGTTATGCTAGCTAATTTAATTTGACCCTATATTCAAAACTCATGACAATTAACCAGACAGAATAACAAAACTACATTGGTACTTAAATGCTTTATGCTGTAGCCTCGAAGCAATTTACAGATTTTTACGGACATTTTAGGGTCTCCTTAGGGAATTCTAAAATCTGATCTGACAACACAGAGCTTTGGAAACGTCGGCGGAATGCTAAATCAACAAAGGATCGTTAAATCTGGGTCTCTAGTTCTGCTAGATCAGAGTGTACTACTTATTTTTATTTATTTTATTTATATCAGACATCATTTGTAGCTCATAGTTTTACACAAATACTTTATACAATACAATTTTTACCTGCCCCGAGCCCTATAGACAGGTGCATGAAATGCCTGCCAGTGATGCGTGAAAGACCCGTCTAACCTGTTGGCAACAACGGTAAGAAGACTGTTGCCGCTGCCCCGCATTCTGTTCACAATCGAGGTCGCCCTCTTAAGGCTCCTACACACAGTGCCGGCGGCAGGGCCGTCGAGCAAGCCGCCGCCGTGTACCCGGCGGCATTCAAAGCCGCCGCCGGCTTTACCATACAAAGGAGCCGCCGGCATGGCCACCGGGGTGTGCCGGCGGGTTACGGGGCTTACCGGCGTCAGTTCGTTCCTGGCATTCGAGCGGTAGTGGTGTGCGGTTTGTTTGTTGTTCACAACCGGAATGATGCTTGGCGGCTTTGCGCGGCTTGTGCCGGTGGCATAGCCGCTCGGCATAAACCCGGTGGCATTGCCGCCGGCACTGTGTGTAGTAAGTAGCCTTTATGCATGCTGGTATAAAAACAATGCGGACTTTTGAGAACATTCCCGATGCGCTACAGAAGCGAGGTAGCCGCAGCAGCGCCCTCAGTGCATTGTTATATCTTATTTTTATAGGCTTTGGTAGTTGACGTTTCAACAATATGTTTGATTGAACCCCCGACCCAAAAAGAGGTCTGTTATAAGTTTGACCGCTATGTTTGTTTGTCTGTGACAACATAGACCTTAAAAGAGTGGACTGATTTGGGTATGGCTTTTATATTTAAAAGCAAGCGTTCACGCGGTGGTTCTTAAACATGTTTTGCCTTGAGCCCCTCATTTGTTACTTAGCTTGCGCTTGCGCTGGGGCTCTGTCTCGCATAGGGTCACAGCATTATGCTGAGTGATGGCCATTTTGCGTGGATGTGATGCATATTTTCCCACACCTTTTTTTTATTTCTGTATGTTTCTGGTCTTTCTGTGCGTCATGTTTGCTGCAAATAAACGTATTTTCTTTCTTTGTTTCTTTTCCATGAGCTCCTTATCTATTACTAAACCATGAGCCTCCTATTTAGTACTTAGCCATGTGTGGTGTATAATTACTAAACCGAAATCACTTAATGTATTTGTCGCAGGTGTTTCATAAAATTAGGTTTTTGATCAAAAATCTAGGTTTTTGATGAAAAACCGGAAGATGAGACATTTTAAACTTAATTTCATCATAAACCTGTAACAATCCAGATTTTTGATCAAAAACCTGAACTAGTTTGGGTTTATGATAAAGTTCTTATCAAAATCACGGGTTTAGAAAATGTTGCTACTTGTGCTACTGTTACTGAAGCTGAGGTGATCAGTGATCAATCAGGAAGTAGAATAATTGAAACAGAAGAAATGCTTATTGATGAAACACAAATATTTTGCTTTGTCTGTGGAAGGGAATCCACTGTAGCACATTGTTGTGGCGTTTGTTGTTACAAACGCCACAACGATGTGCTACAGTGGATTCCCAGTGGATCTTTCCGCAAATTTAATGAACTGGGTTGTTACCCAGTTCATTAAATTTGCGGAAAGATATTATTATCAGAAGAAAATGAAGGGTATGGATCAAAGATTCTGTGCGATTTATACAAACACACTTATCGAAAGGGAACATGCCGTTGAAAATTAAAAATGTCAGCAAAAAAATGAAAGCGGAAAAAATTGGAGAAATCGATATTGGTGCTACAATTTAAGTTGATGTGCAGAAAGTAGATAGAGTACCACTGGATGCAAGTAACATTATGGGAAAGGTAATTGATAAGAAGAACGATTTATTCAAAATTGGTACTTCAGCTGGGGTTCTAAAAGACTGGCTGCCTCGAAACTCTATTCAAATATCAACTACTGCCTTTAGCGAACCTGTATCGACAAATGAACTGAGTTTGAGTGAAATTGCTTCAAAGATGTCTTTATTTGGAGGCCAAGGTTTTAAGATATGCTCGTGCGAAAAATCTAAAGTGCGCTGCAAGACAAATCGATGTGCATGCAAAAAAAAATGTTTTATGCAACTCTAGATGTCACAAGTCAACAAACTGTCATAATAAATCAAGCTAACTAGCAGATTTATAAAAAAGCAAGCACGTGGTTAACGTTTCTTTATTACATTTTTATTATTATTTTTTTAATTTTTACTCAGTTTAGTCGTATTTAATAGTTTCGAAATTTTATATTCGCGGCTAATCAAAATCAGATTAATATAGGTACGTGACATTGAAACATTTCATTTCATAATTGGATTGAAGGAGGAGAATATTGATTGGATCATGGATGTAAAATTTTGATAAATAAATAATTGTTTTCTTTCTACTAAGTTGCAAATGATGATGGATTGTTTTATTTATTTCATTAAAATAGATTTATTTGTCATAAAACCAAGTAAACCCGTGATTTTGCGGAACTTTATCATAAACCCAAACTAGTTCAGGTTTTTGATCAAAAATTTGGATTGTTACAGGTTTATGATGAAATTGAGTTTAAAATGTGTCATCTTCCGGTTTTTCATCAAAAACCTAGATTTTTGACCAAAAAACTAATTTTATGAAAAACCTGCGACATATTAATTAGCCACGAGCCCCAAATTTATTTAGTAATCATATCAAGAAAATAAAAATGAAAAATGAAAATATGTTTATTTGTCCCAAATCAGTTACAGGGATTATAAATGAGACATCCCCAGTAATTGATAATACTTGTGTTGGGGATATCTCGCTCTTTCCCTTAATTTATTAACAATATTGAGACTATTATTCACAAAAGGTGACCAAAAATACAAATAAAATTTAAAAATAAAGATAACATTAAGTGACCTAAAAACTAATTTGCAGCGCTTTGTATAACTGTAGTTCTATTACTATGTTAACGTTGGTAACCCAATATTGGTCAGGTAGCACATACATCTGTCAAAGTTGGCCAACATTACAACATTTTCACCTTCCAAGCGATATCGAACCGTTTGAAGACGCAACTTATTTCCCTACACCGGCTATAAGAGGTGGCTGTATCGATAAATTCCTTTTATCGTTCTCTGCCGATCAAATAGATTCCAAGGTTTATCCGTATCGGTGACCCTCTACCCGGATTGAAAAGTATCGTTATGTAGGTATTCGGGTCAAACTTATAAAATGTATCGGCTATTTAGTATAGGGGCTCTTAGGTAAGAAAGGGTATCGGGTGCACTTAAAATACGAGGTCTGTATTTACCAACCAACCAACGTGTATCCAACAATACACCAACGTACCTACCAACTAACATACCAACTCGGAAGAACTCAGGCAGGCGCTTTACTGTGTATAATTATACTGCTTACTTTACTGTGTATACTTTACTGCCCCTTTGGTTTCGTAGTCGCAAGCGCGACTGCTGAGCGTGGGCCCCCCCACGCTCAGCAGTCGGGCTTGCGACTGGGTTCGATTCCCGGGTCGGGCTAAGTGTTACTAGGTTTTTTCACTAGTTTCTTAGTAATTGCTCGGAGTTTGGAAATTGGTGGTATGATACCCCCGTGCCTCGGAAAGCATGTTAAGATGTTGGTCCTATGCCTGATCTCTCTCGGGTCGTGTCGCATTGCCGTCCCATCGGACTATGAGAGTGAAGGAAGAGTGAGTGCTCCTGTGTCTGCACACACACTTGAGCACTATAATATCTCCCTCGCCGATGGCTAGTCTCCGTTGAGATTGATCGCCGTGGCCGAAATACGGTTTGGAGGACTATAATATAGTCCTCCAAATATTATACTTTACTGTGTATACTTTACTGTGTAAACTTTACTGTGTATACTTTACTGTGTATAATTTACTATGTATAATTTATCACCACTGCTTTCAAAACAGTGAAGGGAGTCGTCGTGTAGAAACCGGCATGTCCTAGAACCAAAAATTCAAAGACGTGACATCTAACAACTCGCACTAAGCCCACGTGGTGGTTTACCATCCACTCCCTCTCACAAAGAGGTATTTTCTAGCAGTGGAAACATTACCCAGATAGGCTCCAACTGAAAACCTCAAGCTTAAAGTCGTACTTGTGGTTGATAAGACAAAGATTATACGTTCCCTAATAGGTAGTATCTATACTAATTCACACTATCCGCACTATCCACACTAATATTATAAATGCAAAAGTAACTCTGTCTGTCGGTCTGTCTCTCTATGCTAAAACTTCTGAACCGATTTAAATGAAATTTGGTACACAGATAGTTTAAAGCCAGAGAAAGGACATAGGCTACTTTTTTTATCCCGGTAGTATGTTCCCGCGGGATAATTTTAGACCTCCACGCGGGCGAAGCCACTGGCAAAAGCTAGTATTATAAATGGGTAAGTATGTGTCTGTTTGTCCGTCATTCAGGGCAAAACGGATCGAGGAATTGATGTGATTTTTTTAAGTGGAGATAGTTGAAGGGATGGAGAGTAATATAGGCTACTTTTTGTCTCTTTCTAACCCCCCCCCCCCCTAAAATGGGGGCTCGAAGTTTGTATGGAGTAAAAAAAAATATTGAATAGGGGATGGAAATTTGTGTGAGACTCTCTGCAAAATTAGTACAGGTGCTATGATACAAACGAAAAATAAAATAATTTAATGAAAACAAATTAAATAAAACAATATTAAAACATTAAATTACCTATATAGCCTGGATTAACACATCTTACCGCGGTAGTACGTCCTCCTGCGTAAATTTCCGACATCCACACGGGCGAAGCCGCTGGCAAAAGCTAGTTAGGGCATAATTCCAAAAATGTAATTGTACATACATATCTTAAATAGTTTAAAATTGAAATACCTACAATTAAAAAAAAAACGTGTGGCGCTTGATATCAAATAAAAATACCTCAAAATTCACCCCAAACTTTTCCATTATTTTCTAATTTGTTTTTCTATGAAAGCGTGTTTTTAGTTCTATTTAGTTCGGCTAGCTACAAAATTTGTTTTATCAGGTTTTTTTTTTTGCTATCCATATTATCCTGGCCAGGAGTACGGCACACATTTATGAAATTATTGTATTGTCATCAATCCTTGATAAGTGTGCAAAGTTTCAAATTAATCCGACGTTTTGAAGGGGATGAAAATCATGTTTAGACATTCCGTTACATAAAAATATAAATTCGCCTCTTTTTATGAACCCTAAGAAATTACCATTTTTTGGGGGACCTGAAAATGCGAAATAGTCAAATAACTGCGACTTAGATATATCTAACCGTGCGATGCCGAACGTAAGAAAAGCACCATCCCATTTCTCCCCGTGGGTTTCGTAAAAGGTGACTAAAGGACTCACTAGAGAATGGGCAGCAGCGTTCTTTTTGCGTTTTCCCACCATACTGCGATCGCCAACCCGCCTGCCAAGCGTGATGATTACGGCAAAGCCCCCCAAATTGAGGGAGGCCTTTTTTGGTGGGAAATCTTCAAATGACGACTCCCGCTCTGGGTGGAGCGAGAGAAGCAGACTTTTACAGACTAAAACCCACCCATGTTCCTTCAGTTGCCTATATCAGGGCCACGGTAACTATCTCGAACAAATCCGTTACCCTGGCAGGTATCGGTCCTAGCGGACTCCATCAATTTATGCTGACATCTCTTGAAGGCGCGCGTGGCACACAACGCGCCGTCGACCCGGGCCAAATTGGGGGAGGCCTAATGCCCAGCAGTGGATGTTTTACGGCTGAAATTATGATGATGAGATTTAGCTGGTACTAGTTTATTTTGCACTCGATTTTAGCATCGAACTTGGCTTTCCTGGAAGTCTTTAAATAGACTCCGGACTCAGGTAAGCCGTAGTAAAGAAAACTTGTTCAGGTGGAAATTCATAGATGACTCCACCCTTTTTTTTTCTGGATGGGAAATCATCAAATGACTTCTTCCGCTCTTCGTGTCAGACTTTTACTGACTAAAACCCTCCCGTGTTCCATCAGTTGCCCATGTGCCAGGGTCGCGGTATCTCTTTCGAACAATCACGCAACCCCGGCAGGCATCGGTCCTAGTAGACCCCTTCAGCACTGCTGACATCTCTTTGAGGCGCGCGTGGAACACTACGCGCCGTCGACCCGAGCTTGGTCCTTACCGGGTGGCGAACTACCCATTGCTCGCCACCCGCAAGCTCGCACCTGCGGTGACCGGGAGTCCGCAATAGACTCCCGACGCCCGGGGCGTCTCCTCCTGCGGCGGCTAGGGACGTGAGTGCGCAGAGACTGCCACTCCCTCACGTGCCCCGCCTCCTCCTTCGCGAGCATTACTGCTTCGCAGAAGGAGGTGACGGCTTCCCATGCCCTCTCGCTCCGTACCATGGCTCGCACCAGGGCTGGACGCGAGAGGTCGCCGCCGCCGATCGCCTCCACGAGATGACTCCGCCTTGGAGTGCAAATGTGGTGCTGTCCCACAAACAATACGGCACTTGATATATTGTCCAGGGTGTCCTGTTGTTTGCACGCTACAGGAGTAGATGGACGCTACTGAAAATGCTAAGGTCATAGCCAAATACCGGGCTCACTCTATTTAGATTGCTATCGATACGCTAAGAAGAAGAAGCAGCAGCGAATGTTGAAATCCTTAATCAAAATAATATTTGACGGAAGTGTAATCAAATAAAAGTAATTAAACATAAATATCTGAAGCCCTTTGTCCATAAGATTACTCACTAATTGAATTGAATGTAAGGCGTCAATTTAATTGGGATCAGAAAGTCGCAATGAATAGAATTAATGAGTTCCTTCCATTAATTACCGGATTGATCCACAAAGGGAGACCGGACTGGTAATATGATCCATTTTTTGCCAATTAATTGTAATGAAGGATATTCTTAATTATTTAATGGAATTGTGAATGAATTTACTTGACTAATTGACAATGATTTTTAATTACGCTTAAAAATAGAATTTACTCTTTGAAATGTCTTGTTCTTCATATCCTTTTTTTTTTTTGTTGGCGGGAAATCATCGAATGATGGTTCGCGCTCGGGGTGGAGCGGGAGGGCGTCTCAGACTTTTACTGAATAAAAACCACCCGTGTTCCTTCAGTTGCCTATATGCCAGAGCCACGGTAATTCTTTCGAACAGATCTCGTGACCCTGGCAGGATTCCCTACTCACCTGCGTGACGCAAGGAGGGGAATGAGTATTTCAGCTTTTGTATGTATGTTGCGGCAATTTAAAGACCAAACACGTAACAGTAACAAAAAGTTATACAGCTGGCTCGATTGATCAGGTTTGACGGGTCCACGCATAGCTTACTGTGACTGTTGAACATCGGCCACGTTATGTTTGGAGCTGAACTATAATAGGGGTTCCTGAAACAAACAACATTCGTTGCATATAATTATGTCCCTTTTCCAATATGAAAGAAGCAACACCGCTAGGAATGTTAACAAGTCGGTTAGTAGATATGAGGCATTTTTAGAAATTAGGGATTTTATTCTAATTATGAATTGTAAAAGCGGGCCTTCGCCTTATGTAATAACTGCATTTCAGTTTAAGCATATGACAGTCTACTGCTAGACATGTGTCTCTAATCTATATTATTAATTAATATATTATCTATACTATAATATTATAAAGCTGAAGAGTTTGTTTGTTTGATTGAACGCGCTAATCTCAGGAACTACTAGTCCGAATTGAAAAATTATTTTTTTGTTGGATAGCCTATTTATCGAGAAATGCTATAAGCTATATAACATCAAGCTACAACTAAGAGGAGCGGAGCAGTAATGTAAAATGTTGCAAAAACGGCGAAAATCGCACGGGTAGGCGATTTGACGCGACGGGAAAGGTTTTTTTTTTTTTCATGATGGGAAATCATCAAATTACTTCTCCCGAGGTAGGAGGGCGTGTCAGACTTTTACTGACTAAAACCCACCCGTGTTCCATCAGTTGCCCATGTGCCAGGGTCACGGTATCTCTTTCGAACAATCACGCGACCCCGGCAGGCATCGGTCCTAGTAGACCCCTACACTGCTGCTGACATCTCTTTGAGGCGCGCGTGGAACACTGCGCGCCGTCGACCCGAGATTGGTCCTTACCGGGCGGCGAGCTACCCATTGCTCGCCACCCGCAAGCTCGCGCCTACGGTGGCCGGGAATCCGCAATCGACTCCCGACGCCCGGGGCGTCTCCTCCTGCGGCGGCTAGGGACGTGAGGGCGCAGATACTGCCACTCCCTCACGCGCCTCGCCTCCTCCTTCGCGAGCATTACTGCTTCGCAGAAGGAGGTGACGGCTTCCCATTCCCTCTCGCTCCGTACCATGGCTCGCACCAGGGCCGGACGCGAGAGGTCGCCGCCGCCGATCGCCTCCACGAGGACACGGCGGTGCTCCGCCCAGGCAGGGCACACCTCCAGCGACGGGAAGGGTCAGGGGAACACGAAATTTAACGCGGACGAAGTCGCGAGCAGAAGCTAGTATGTTATACTACAATAGCGGGTTAAAAAAGCGTGGTGTGCTTTTTAAGGTTTTTTTTTTAATGATATCAGGCACCCCACGCTTTTTGCGTGTTTTTTAGTTTTTTTTTTAGTATTATTTTTCCATTATTTTCTACTGTTTAGTTTGGTTTTCTATGGAAGCGTGTTTTTTAGTTTTTTAAACTATTACTTTTCCATTATTTTCTACATTTTAGTTTGGTTTTCTATGGAAGCGTGTTTTTTGGTTATTTTAAACTATTTGTTTTTTGACAATTGATTTTCACGGAGGGAACGACGTCGGGTTTTTTTTACAAGCTTTTATTTACTTTCACCTGTCCCGTTGTCTGTCTGTAATCAAATCTTGCAAGTTAAAGAGGCAAAAAATATTATTTAAAGAAAATTTTTTTTTTTTAACTATCGTCTAATATTTTGAAAACCCATAAGCACTTTCTTTAATATTGTCAAGTAGATTCGGAGAAAATGGGTTTAAAAAAAATTTAAAAATTTTTTACTCAAAAACGCGTGATATTTCAGAGTTGAAACTGGGTTGAGATATTGTCCATAGTATAAGGTATTTCAGAAAAATAAATAACCCGATTGCAATGGGAGCATTTTACCCCAGCTTATCTGGCGAGGGCCTTTTCGTTCGCTCCCCTTCCCGTCGCATCGAATTGCCTACCAGTTTTCGTCAATTTTACGTTTGCTGCTCCGCTCCTTTTAACCGTAGCGTGATGTTATAAAGCCTATAGCCTTCCTCAATAAATGGGCTACCCAACTCAAAAAGATTTTTTTCTATTCCGACCAGTAGTTCCTGAGATTAGCGCGTTCAAACAAACAAACTCTTCAGCTTTATAATATTAGTATAGATATGTAACTACAAACTTGTACGGAACCCTCGGTGGGCGAGTCCGACTCGCAATTGTCCGTTTTTTTTTAAGGCTATCACATTGCCCGATGACTTTGACGATTTGACCCAGAGGTCAAATCGTCAAAGTCAGTAAAGTGCAGACACTAGTATTTTTTCGTTTGGTGCCATCTACCATAACAAAACACATACAAACTGACGATTAAGCAAGAATACAGATATATAGGTTTTTGCCTATTTTTATTCGCTCTCTGAGAGTTCTTATGTATTGTTATCCACTACAATTAAAAAATAATATTTATTTTGAATTAAATGATGGACTTTGCCTGCTGCCTAGCTTTCAAAAATTATTTTGTGTGATGATGATCAGGTAAGTGCTTATCGATTCTCAGTAACGGAGTTAGTTAGGATCACCAAACATTTTCATGCGATGAATTTCGCCAGTTAATTTAATTGACCCAAACACATTTCCATCATTGAGTAAGAAAATTGGATGTCTGATGATGACCGGTATATTTATAAAATATTGCAAGCTTACTCTATGACTGGTTCAAAAAGCAAAACGAAATTACAAACTACTTTATTTCTACGTACATAATTAATTTCTGTTCTTATTTAACGTAATATTTGTAATATTACCAATATTATTTAATTCAGAAATCATTCAAAACGTGAACTTTTAAATTTTATTTGGTGAAAATAACGCGCGCCTGGTCCACCCTTCTCGGCAGCCATCAAGGCACTAATGTACGCGTCACTCGCGTCCCGAGCAGGGTTGGATTTAGGGACGTTGAAAAAGATAGCATAAAAAATTGAAAAGGACGTATTTATAAAAAAATATAGTACACTTTCATTATTTTTAATTTAACATAATAGTCATTAAAATCAACACCAATTAAGTTAAAATTTACTCCTCTTCTAAGTTTATTAGTTCTTAAATACTATATTATATTACTGTTCTATTTTCATCTTTGGCATTTAACCTCATCAACATATCCCCAATAGGAATAAAATCAGTATACTTTTGCTACCGCTTTTGATAGCGTCACAAGACAATAAAATTGCGTCTATGGATTGTATTGCCAGTTTGTTTCGTATCTTAGTCTTGGTAAGGTTCACTGTTTTTGTTTCTGTTTTTCTGCCATATCGCCTCTACTTAGACGTTTTTTCTTGGGGTGGATACTCCAGGTCTATCGTCATCTTCATGACTATCACTGCCACTTTCCATACCTAATTAAAATACTAAAATTATTTAACAAAAAAATACGGAAGTGATTGTTACCACTTTGATTAAACGAATGAAGGAAGGAAGGAACGAGATAGGGAATCCCCGGCCATCGACACAGAAAACATCGCAAGAGCAGAATTCGTTCGGATACACACACGGTCGAAATATTCATAATTATGACGTAAAACTAAGCATGCGGAAGCAAACTTTAAATTATAGTATTTTAGCGTACTATCCCGAGATGTGGATAGTATATAGTACAAAGGGCGAAATTATAGTATAAATACTATAATTATAGTACAAAATCCAACCCTGGTCCCGAGTATGTGTCACAAGAAAGCAACGAGTTTCTCTTACAGTTTCGGGTTTTTAATTATTATTTAAAAATGTAAAAAGAAATAAGAAAAAGTAAACAACACAAATTATTAAATAAATCAGTACGCATATTTTGATATAAAATTCATGTCAAACGATTCAGCCGTTACAAAGACAATTTTCAATTTAGGTAGAGGAAGGACCTGTTTACTACCAGATTTTTCAAAAATTTGGGAAAGTTTATTAAAATTCTAAACAATACGAAGTATTTATCATGACCTTAAGTATGACATATATTTTTCATATGAAAATCGTACGGTAGGATTCGTCAACAAATTTCGTTAAACATACGGTATTTTTCGGATTTCAGCAAGGTAATCCCCTTAAATAAACTAATTTTAAATATCCATTCATAATGCCCATTCATAATGGATTCTGGTATTGAGCTCTCATAGCTGTAAGTACTTTGTTTTCTAATTTCTATTATAGTTGTAAATAGACATCGATTTTTATTACAAATATTGCTAACTCAAGGATATAAAGGCCTGGAAAGGAAATTTATGAGACGCAACTGTGTAAAAACCAATTCTAAAATCAAATATAACTCTCAGACAGCGCTTTTGAGCGTTCTCTTTCGCTCACTACAGTGACCCCAAAACATTATACAAATCTTACGATGGAAATTAATAGGCATCATTATTGCATCAGTTGTTTAAATTCTAATATATAAAACTAGCTTTTGCCAGCGGCTTCGCCCGCATGGAGGTCGGAAAATATCCCGCGGGAACGTACTACCGGGATAAAAAGTAGCCTATGTCCTTTCTCAGGCTCTAAACTATCTGTGTACCAAATTTCATTTAAATCGGTTTAGTAGTTTTAGCAGGAAAGCAAGACAGACAGAGTGACTTTTGCATTTATAATATTAGTGTGGATGTGGATTTTCGTGTCGCAGTGTTTGTTACCAAACTCCTCCGAAACGCTGGACCGATTTTTATGAAATTTTGTGTGGATATCGGGTAGGTCCGAAAATCGGCCAACATCTATTTTTCATACCCCTAAATGATAAGGGTGACACTTTTTTTTATTTTTTGACCATTTTATATTATGATTTGGCATTGAAAAATACATACAACTCTAAATTTTCACTCTTTGTCAGTTAGTAACTTATAACATTGAAATAGCAGAATAAAATCCAAGAAACATTAAAATGATTCAAATAATACACATTCATAGAATAAAACGTAAAACGAATGAGTGAGTTGAGTTGCACGATTAGTGACAAATGCATGCACTGACTGGACAGGTCCACTCAATCTGTGTGGTTCTTTTCTCATAAGACCATTTCAGATATCAATCTACATGGTCTTCACATGATGTGACCAAGATTGTGTTTGGACTTTTAAAGAGACTGTTACCTCTAAGTTTGTTTCGGCCTTGTTTCTCTAAGAAACGCCGATCTCATCAAGTTTTAAAAATATGGTTGCCGTGTAAAAGTGTTTGTACAAACTAATCTAAAGAAAAAAAAATTACTAGCTTCTGCCCACGACTTCGTCTGCGTTAAATTTCTTATCCCCCCGACCCTACCCGTCGCGTCGAATCGCCTACCCGTGCGATTTTCCCCGTTTTTGCAACATTTTTCATTACTGCTCCGCTCCTCTTGGTTGTAGCGGTGATTTTATATAGCGTGATGCTTCCTCAAAACATAGGCTACCCAACACAAAAATAATTTTTCAATTCGGACCAGTAGTTCCTGAGATTAGCGCGTTCAATCAAACAAACAAACTCTTCAGCTTTATAATATTAGTATAGAATATTAAATTAAACCACATTCATTAAGTCTATGAAAAAAGACAAGAAAAATCCGGAAAATATTTACAGTTGCACAACGTGCAGACTTACTAAAACCTAAAGACATCCAATTACCTACTTTGAGATATTTTGGAAAAAATAATAAAACATGTTGAAAAAGAATACATTGTATTTCCATGAAGTTCTTACAATAAAAATAGGAATTCAGATTTTACAGCTTTCCCACAAAATCGTAATGTTTGTGACATAGTACTATGAAAGATATTATACTTAAATGTATTACAAACATTATTTAACTAAAAAACATACGGTATCCACACTATCCACACTATATATAATATAATATTATAAATGCAAAGGTAACTCTGTCTGTCTCGCTTTTCTGCTAAAACTACTGAAACGATTTAAATGAAATTTGGTACACAGATAGTTTAGAGCCTGAGAAAGGACATAGGCTTTTTATCCCGGTAGTATGTTCCCGCGGGATAATTTCCGACCTACACGCGGGCGAAGCCGCTGGCACAAGCTAGTTTAATATACTTATATTAAACTAGCTTATGTTAAGTCACTTGACTTAACACAAATTATGAAACGTAAGTTATTCAACACAATTTATCTAACATAATTTTGATTATGTATTAAGTATACATAATCAAAATTATGTTAGCCCGTTTGCAACACAATTAAACACAATTTTTAACATCTTGTTTTTTTTTTCAAATCAGTTCATTTATTGGTTTGCAAACATGGGTAATACAATACATAGATGTTTAAATATATGAGTCATCCATATTCTACCGTCACATGGGCATGCAATTCACATGTTATTCATTATTATTGCATTTACACAAAATATATCATAATTTTAAAATAGCATTAAGAAAAATAAAATAATCCAAGAAATATTAGTGTCAAGTTGTTTGTTTTACAGTAAAAAATAACACTATAAAACGAAAATGTCAAATGTCCATAATGTAACAATAATAAAAATTACAAAAATGTCAACGGTCATCCCTTGATGTCCCGGTATCCATAAACAGGTATATAAATAATAAAAAAACAATGTAAGTGTTGTCTAGGTTATGTTCAAGAGTTAAATGAAATAGAATGAATACAAACCGTATTCATCAAGCGCTAAACGTATTGATTGATTTGTGGTGCAATTCATCATCATCATCATCATCATGTCAGCCGAAAGACGTTCACTGCTGGACATAGGCTTCCCCCCTAAGCATCGCCACTTAGACCGGTTCTGTGCTTCTCGCATCCAGCGGATTCCCGCGGCCTTCATTGGGTCATCGGTCCACCTTGTGGTAGGCCTTCCAGTACACGGTCGCCACTCTAGAACGTTTCGGCCCCATCGGCCATCTTTTCTACGAGCAACGTGCCCTGCCTACTGCCACTTAAGTTTGGCAACTCTTCAAGTTACCGGCAAAACTAGGTTTGTTTTCCTGCGCATCTCTTCTTTTCTGATTAGATCACCTAGGTAGATATAATCGTCTAATACTTTAAATGTAGTGTCTCCGAACTTCGTGTAACCTGCGCATAAGACATGACCTTCATTTGGTCCATGTTCATTTATTACTTACTTTTCTGGAAGCTCTACTGAGGTAAGTGAGGATTGTACTGAAGTCCCCCATACTCTCAGCCATGACTACCATATCGTCGCCAAACGGAAGTTGAGTGACGTTGATGCCAACCCCTCTCCAGTCCAGAACATTGAAGACATGGTCCAGTTAAGCAGTGCACAGTTTCGGAGAGATTACATCTCCTTGTCTCACTCCTCACTGCAGAAGGACAGGTTGCGATGTTCGGTCCTTGAGTCGGACTGACGTAGTAGTGTTTTCATACGAGCACTTCAGCACTTCGATGTCCGATAGTAAATCTGGCACCGTTGAAGAGAGTACGGTACAGTCCAAGTATCGATCGAATCGAAGGCTTTGTCGTATTCCACAAACGCTAAGTTGAGAGGTAGATTATACTGTTCTGCCTTCTGTATAAACTACCGCAGCGTATGATATTGTTTACTTTACTAAAACCTTTACGGAAATGGTGCAGGTGAACACAATATCGTAAGATGCTTCTTCAATTAATTATTATTCATACATGTTTGTATGAATAATTAATGTGTGCACATATGTGTACATGTTTATATAAATATACATAACTATTTTATATACTAAGGACGGTCGCCGGTCGTTTATCATCAGGCTTACGAGTTACTCTCTCTTGCATCGCGATATCGTGATTCCCATGCCCTGCTGACGACGGACGATTTAACTTATTTACATAATATTTATACCATATTTCTCGATTACCCTTTACAGCAACCAAATAAATGTTTAGTATTAGTGGGGTTATGAACCAATATACAAAAGAAGTTAGAAATGTTATTATTTTACCATTATTGAATAACCTCGATGATGCATACGAAGCAAACATGAAGGCGTCGCTCAATATAAATATCAAAGTGGCGATGTACAAGCGACGCCATTTGTTCGAACCTGTTGCGCTCACCTCCGAACTACGGAAAAGTGAACATACAATTATAAAGTAAAGGACAATGTTTAATATCATAGGTAATATAAATAAACAAAATGTTACATTGAAATTTAAATGTAAAGTAACATTCACATAATAATGAACGGATAACAAACTCAGGGTTGTTATCATAGACATGCCCCAACCAAATAAGCCACTTTTTAAATATCTCCTTCGTGTACGCCCATTGAAAACTTTTACTAAGTCCACGTAAAACATGTGGCACATAAGTATTACCCAGTACTGCTTCACTATTGCTAAGTATGTCGCTAGACAAGCCGTTATTATATGCGACACCATACTTTCAGTAAATAAGTTGTCGTTAAAATATAAAAAAATCACCAGTATTAAAATTAAGAAGTTTGATAAAATTGAGTTCAGGAACACATAGTTTCTGTAATTACGGAACTTTTTATGGATACACCATGACGTCACTCCGTATATTAACGCTGCTGTTGTCAGTGCAAACGCAGTGTAGAATATAGCGAGCCGGACAGTTAATAACAGTTCCTTAGTGTCCTCACTATCTGTAGAAGCATCCTTTATGGTATTATTGTCAGCCATGGTGAGAGTCACTTGCACTGTTTTAAATTAATTCACGTTACGATTAAGAGAATATAATTTGTGAACAGTTTCACTTAAAACACTGACCACTGCTAATAGTGAATTAATTGCATCGTTTACAAAGGTGTTGCTTCCGAACCTGTTGATAGACTAACACTGATTTTATTCAAACGCCTCAAAAAGGTCAAAAGATTCGTCGATGTGTATCTATACATATTATAAAGTCTATTTTCGTATAACCCTGTGATGGCGTTGTTCTCCTTAGCTACGGAACGAGTTTTGATGCGGATTTCACCATAATTTCATAATCAGCCTATATTGTTCCCACTGCTGGGACACAGGCCTCCTCTCGTGAGAGGGAGTGGACCGTAATCTACCACGCGTGCCCAGTGCGGGTTGGGCGATGTCACATATCTTTGATATTTTGGTTCTAGGACATGCCGGTTTCTTCACGATGTTTCCTTCACTTTTTTGAGAGCAGTGGTGATGAAATTATTTACTCAAAGTAAAGCGTCTGCCTGGGCTCGAACTCACGAACTACAACTCTGCGATTAACACACGGCACCGCGCACCGCCGCGGTAGGCGGTGAAGCGGATCTCATGTCGCATTGCCCTCTATTAAATCCGTTGATGCCTAACACACGTACACCGACCGACCGCGCGGTCAAGTGGTGCTCTCACCGCCACCGCCCCTCCGCGCTGCAATCCGCGCGGTGGAGCGGCGCCTCACACACGGGGCGCCGCATAGCCGCGCGGATCATCGTGGGTGCAGGACGTTTTGCAATTGAAAAATGGATGAAACCGAATTAAAACCAATCGCGCCGTAAGGCGATAAACCGCTTTACCACGCGGGGCACCGCTACAAAATCCGCTTTAAGGTGTCTTCACACAGCGGGCGGGGCGCGGCGTGACGTGACGGCAACGCGACGTTGAGTAGTTGTAATGTACTAGATATTACGGACGACTTCACACAGAGCGCTTGGCGCGACGGTTCTGTATGAAGGCGGCGCGTCGCTGTCACGTCCCGCCGCGCCCCGCCCGCTGTGTGAAGACACCTTTACCGCCACCGCCCTCCGCGGTGGTGTGCGCTGCCGTGTGATAATCAGCTTAAGTCAGGGCCGATACCACTGGGCCATCACTGCTCCATTATGGTGAAATCCGCATCAAATTCCGTTTCGTTCCTAAGTAACATTTAATTCTGGAAGGTTTAAGTGCATAATCTATCTTCTATAGAAGGAGGAAATGACTGACTGATAGCCAAAATTACTGCGTCAAGGAACGTAAAATCTTGCACAAGGTTTCCTTTTATTTTGTAGGCGATGCGAAGCGAGGCGATGCGAAGCGTGGTGATTATGCCAACGCCCCCCAATGCAAGAAGGCCTAAGACCAGCAGTGGACGTCTTTTGGCTGAAATGATGACTAAGAAGGGGTTATTGAAAATTCAAACTTTGAGGGGTAGAAAAAGGGGGATTTTGCTAGTATTAAAACTTTTTACAAAAAAAAAACAACCGACTTCTTTAAAAAAAACACAACAAAGTCAAAAATAACTTTAATTTCGAAAATCGGTGTCATAGGATCTGTATTTAAGGTTTTTGCCACCGACTTCCGAAATTAAAGTTATTTTTGACTTCGTAGTGTTCTTTTTTTTTAAGGAAGTCGGTTGTTTTTTTTTTGTAAAAAGTTTTTATTTTTTAACTTTTTAGTTGTGTTAGATACTCCGCACTAATCTAATCGCGTTGTTCGTTCATTTGTCGCGCAAATACTTAATGCAAAATTAAGACTTATATGGTTTTCACATAGACCCCATTGTCCAAATGGAACCAAATTAAAATAGGACCATTCAAGAAGCACCAGCTTTCAAATAAAAAAAGAATCATCAACATCGGGTCACCCAGTCAAAAGGTATGAGGTAACAAACATAAAAAAAATACAGTGGAATTGATAACCTCCTCCTTTTTTTGAAGTCGGTTAAAAAAAATCTTTAATCTTCTTATCAAAGAAATACGATTTTCCATATAATTATTTATCGTAGTAACTGATAAAGATCATATTCATTAATTTTAGAGTTTGTGTAAAATTTTAAGAGGAAAGATCAAAAACCGTTGGTCGAAGTCGCGGGTGAAGTGCTAGTTTATACGTATAATAAGAAAACCTCGGATGTTTTGTTAAATCGTAAATACATTAATACGAAGCGGGGCGCGTACCTTATTATAATTCCTATAAAACTTTTTTTGAACTCATCATATTAATAAGGTGGGGCTCATAGCTAAATAATAACAGCCGCATGGGTCAACCGATAGTTAAACTGCGCTTGTCAAGGTCAGTCCTTGGATGGGTGATCAACCAATACATATCGAGACCCGTACGTGCCTCGGAAAGCACGTTGAATCGTGGGCCCCGGCTGGCCGGCTGGCCGTCTTTGACAGTCGTTACGAGTAGTCACAAGTCCGAAAGTCTGATAACCAGTGTTACCAAAGGGTATCGTATTACCCAGTTAGTGGATTTTGGAGATCAGGTAGGTAGTCGCTCCATATAAAGTATTCAATAGCATGCGGTTAGGCAGGAAGCCGACCCTAACATATTTGGGAAAAGGCTCGGGTTGATGAACTTATCATAATATCTTATCGTCTATAACTTAGACCGTTGTTAGTTGCTATTTGACTTAACACACTGTTCTTATTTTTATAGCAGTAAGAGCGGTTTTTCTTGTTCAGGGGGTTACGATTAATAACAGTATTATATGGTAAGAAGCATTATGGAGGAAAACAGCACGTGATACATTTCTATGACTGTACCTCGACCGAAGCTTAAATGGCAGACATGTCTGTGTGAATCATCTGCTGGCCTTTCAAAACTGTGTTGGAGTCAGCTTCCAGTCTTACTGGTTGCAGCTGAATACCAGTATTTAACATGGAGCGCCTGATACCCCCTTGGTAAGACTAGTTGTCATACTTTTGGGCTTACAACTGTATGTGAATAATATATAGATAACTAGCTTCTGCCCGCGACTTCGTCCGCGTCAAATATTTGGTCCCCTGATCCTTCCCGTCGCATCGCAGCCTGCCAGTTTTCGTCCATTTTTTGTTGCTGCTCCACTCCTTTTGATCATAGCATGATGTTATATAGCCTATAGCCTTCCTTAATAAATAGGCTACCCGCCTCAAAAATATTTTTTCAATTCGAACCAGTAATTCCTGAGATTAGCGCGTTCCACCCCCCATTTTAGGGAAGTGGGGAGTTAGAAACAGACAAAAAGTAGCCTATGTTACTCTCCATCCCATCAACTATCTCCACTTAAAAAATCACGTCAATTCGTCGCTCCGTTTTGCCGTGACAAACAGACACACACACTTTCCCATTTATAATGTTAAGTATGGATATACAAGTAACTAGCTATTGCAAGCGGTTTCGCCGGCGTGGAGGACGAACATATCCTACGGGAACGTACCACCGAGAACAGAACAGTGGTGGCCTAGTGGTAACGGCCGCGACTTACGAGTTGAACGAGGTCATGAGTTCGAACCCAAGCAGGCGCTTTACTTTGTGTAAATTATTTCATCACCACTGCTCTCAAAACGGTGAAGGAAAACATCGTGAGGAGACCGGCATGTCTTAGATATAAAAATTCAAAGACATGTGACATTTACCAACCTGCACTGGGCACGCGTGGTGGATTATAGCCCACTCCCTCTCACGAGAAGAGGCCTGTGTCGCAGCAGTGGGAACATTATAGGCTGCTGATGATAATGTGCCAAATTTCATCCAAATCCGTTAAGCTATTTTTGCGTGATTGAGTAACAAACATACAAACTTTCCCATTTATAATATTAGTAGGATTATTCACAGAACATCGCACGTGACTGGCTGACATAGAGGACAGAGGTGATTCCATAAGCGTTCTGAATGTTCCAATGTTTTTATTAGGAACTCTAAAGTTGAAGTTGTAAAACTCGTTTCCAAAGAAACAAACTGATTATATTAATAACGCGTTTTCGGTAACAATAAATCTTTAACTTGCCAGTGTTTTTAAACCAATAGTTCAAGGAAAAATTGTAATAGAACTGGTTTATCAATTAAGTTGTACCGTATGGTGCCGGACGTAAACAATAACACCACCCCATTTCTTCCCGTGGGTGTCGTAAAAGGCGACTACGGGACTTACTAGAGAATGGGTAGCAGCGTTCTCTATGCATTTTACCACCATACTGCGATCACCAACCCGCCTGCCAAGCGTGGCGATTATGGCAAAGCCCCCCAAATTGGGGGAGGCCTAAGTCCAGCAGTGGACGTCTTATGGCTGAAATGATGATGATGATGATCAATTAAGTTTCCGAGAGCCAAAAGTGCTGTTCCATCATCAGCCTTTCACTGTTGTTCCTATACATTAGTAGCCGGCGCATCATGTCTTACTCCATACATTAGTAGCCGGCGCATCATGTCTTACTCCATACATTAGTAGCCGGCGCATCATGTCTTACTCCATACATTAGTAGCCGGCGCATCATGTCTTACTCCATACATTAGTAGCCGGCGCATCATGTCTTACTCCATACATTAGTAGCCGGCGCATCATGTCTTACTCCATACATTAGTAGCCGGCGCATCATGTCTTACTCCATACATTAGTAGCCGGCGCATCATGTCTTACTCCATACATTAGTAGCCGGCGCATCATGTCTTACTCCATACATTAGTAGCCGGTGCATCATGTCTTACTCCATACATTAGTAGCCGGCGCATCATGTCTTACTCCATACATTAGTAGCCGGCGCATCATGTCTTACTCCATACATTAGTAGCTGGCGCATCATGTCTTACTCCATACATTAGTAGCCGGCGCATCATGTCTTACTCCATACATTCTACTTGTTGGTTACATCATCATCATTATTTCTGCTGAAAGACGTCTACTACTGAACATAGGCCTCCCTCAAACTCCGCCATTTTGATCGCGGCTATGCTTCTTGCATCCAGCGGATTTCTGCGGCCTTCACCAGTTGATCGGTCCATCTTATCTCGTATCATCACCCATCTGTTCTGCGAGCAATGTGCCCTGCTCACTGCTAAGTTTAGCAATTCTTCAGGCTATTTCGGTTACCTTGGTTCTCCTGCGGATTTCTTCATTCCTGATCCCGTCGCGTAGGGAAATTCCAAGGATAGCTCTCTCTGTTTCCCTATGGCTGACTTTAAGACTTCTAATAAGGCCTATTGTGAACGAACACGTTTCAGTGCCATTTAGGTCTTTTTTTTAGTTTAGTTATTTTTCATTCTGATTCGAAATAAAGTTCCAAATAAAATACGACATGACGTAAACGACATGACGTAAACGACATGACGTAAACGTAAGGATTGCAGAGGTAGCCTTCCGTAGTTTCTGCCTACCCCCATAGGAAAAAGGCGTGAGTTTGTGTATAGGCTCTGAAACATAGAGAAACCGCAAGGTATTGGATAAGTAGTGTGTAAATTATTCCGGCATATATTATTGTACAGTTTTGTACGCACCTTTGTAAGTCCGGTGGATTTAAAAAAAAATCTCTTTGTGATTTATGTACATTTTTTTGGAGAAAGGGGGGTGTGATGTTGCGACCGTAGCAAATCAAATCAAAATTCATTTATTCAAACTAGGCTGAGAGTCAGCACTTTTTGAACGTCAAAGTTACAAATTGCAATGCGATTGCTGAATTGCATTTGGACGTAGTTATGCAGAAACGTTTCATTCCACAGTAAGTTGAATTTGAGATAAAAGCATTTACGCGTTTCAATGGTATTCTTTTTTATTCTAACTAGTAAAGGTCAATACTAAAGGTTTTATTGTTGAATTATATTGTGTTTAGATAATCATATGTTTAATTTTAGAATATTCACTTTACAATAAGAAAAAAAAAATATTATTGGTATTGGAACATTTTAACATAATTAATATTTACATGAACATAGCTTCAAATTAATTTTGTACAAACGTTCCAGGTACTTTTTATCCATCTCTACCTTAATTTATGATCTAAATTTTACATAATCATTTGATTTTTTAATAAATATGTTAAACCTGAACAATATAAATATAATAAACGAATAATAATTGCTTATCATTTTTTTATTACTAGGTCACAATTTAAAAATCAGTATAAAATCTTGTGCTATTAGGGAGGCCTACGTCCAGCAGTGGACTGCTATAGGCTAATCATGATGATAAAATCTTCATACGTCATACTCATCATCCTCTTACATTTCGAAATCTGGTTCCCCACCAAACCCATCGACATCATCTGTGATTCCCTCCGTACTCCTTAGGTTTTTATAAAATTCATGACAATCCTCAGGGAAGTATTGAAACATGGATTGTAAATTTGCTAATTTGGCTGGAGCAATGGCTTTATCATCCGGCCACACAGAAATTGGACATGTTAATATTTCGTGTTTCCCCTCTAACTTTTTTTTCAATTGTTAATTCCTTGTAATCTTCCTCTAACGATGATTTCATAAAAACTGAAAACACTTTCTCTTTTTCAAGTCTTATTTCTTTTGTATTTAACCAATTGACTTTGGTTTATCTGTGATTTTTTTCCGTTTTTTAGCTAATAACTGTTCTGTAAAAATAAATAACCGAAATTAGTTAAAATCGTCTTTCGATAAAACGAATGACCATAAATATGTATAGTACTTACTACCTCTTCCACGACGTTTGTTTCAATAATGATCGTTGCGAATTCAAATAAGATCAATGTCAAAAAGAAAATACTCCAACTCGCTTGCACAAGTAAAAAGTTATTGAAAGATGCGTTCCCGGTTGTGCATAACTTCGGATTAATGTCATTAGTATTCTTTTCTTTTGTCTATGATATTAAAAGTTTCAAGTAATATTTTATTGGTAATTAACTACAAAGAAAATAAACTTTTTCATAACGTGTTATAAATATTTAGTTTTAGTGGTTTTGTATGCAAACAGTTAAGTATGAAGCTGATCAAAGTATGTTAAAAATGAACCCTTTAAGTTGAAACGTAAAATTCATTAAACCTTTTAAGTTTTCAAATGATGTTATTTATGAAACATAACGTACAGACGCCAACACATCAAGCTACTACAATCTGTCAGATTTCTTTGATAGATTTTCGACTTTATTTCTAGAGCATTAGGTTCAAGGTTCATTGGGAAAAATTGACAGTTTCGGGTAGCTTGACCTGGTGGCGTCTGTACATACCACACATTTTGGATCGTTTATGCCGCGCTATTGTAGTTTTTGCAAAAACGTTCCAAATATAAATGGAACATTTGTTACAAAATAAAATGGTTTTGCTAAAACGCTACAAGATTGTTGTGGCGTTTTAACAAAAATAAAAATATTGTTTCGTAAAACATTACATGTTCCGGTCCTCATAGTACGTTCTAGTTAATTTACACAAGTTATTATTTGATAAAGGTTGTGGGTTGGAACGTAAGTGAAAAAATTATTTTCTGATATAAGGCTTAAAACTTGAAACCTTTTTACTAATCTGACCCTAAATGTCATAAAAGGTAGTTTGATCACAATAACTCAGTTTCGGGTGACTTGTGGGTTGGAACGTTTCTGCATAACTACGTCCATTTTTGATATTATAAAGGGTCGCCAGTGCCGGGCTCGCCAGCCGCTTACGTACCATCGCCCGGCCACGTCCTAGTTTACTGTATTAACTACAACCGAGTCATTGTGAACCTTTATTAAATATACACTGCCGACGGAAAGTTTCCGGACAAGCTTCTTGTTTACTTTTTAACTGAAATATGATACATAAGCACATTAACTTGATCCATTACAAAAATGCTATGTTAGTTTGCAAAGTGTGTACGATCGTGTCTTTGACTTTCCTCCCTGTCCCCGCGCACTGTTTTTGAAAAATAAAATAAAATCGTCAGCCGTAACATTTAGTACGTATCTGGCATGCAACAAAGTGAACATATTTAATTTTTTTTTTTCTATTTCTTATAAATGTTTATTTATTTATTTATTATTATTTATTTATTATTTATCTATTGTTGCTCTTCACAATGAAGGTTTTACTATACGTTATATTCAGAAAAAAATATATACCACGTTCTACTGTCGGAGATGCCATCAATCGTTTCGAAAAAACTGCTACAAATCAAGACAGAAAACGCAGTGGGCAGTGGCGGGGCAAGACCTAAATTTGATGTGGGCAAGATACATTTTGCGAGGCCCCCTGATAATCGAATATTCCGAACCTGACCCGAAATCCTAACCCGGTCGCGGATTAGGTTAGGAAATTGAAAAAATAAATAAAAAATCCGTTCCGAACGTTACCCTCCTCCTCCTGCCGGGGTCGCGTGATTGTTCGAAAGAGATGCCGTGACCCTGGTACATGGGCAACTGAAGGGACACGGGTGGGTTTTAGTCAGTAAAAGTCTGACACGCCCTCCCGCTCCGCCCAGAGCGGGAGAAGTCATTTGATGATTTCCCATCCATAAAAAAACCCTCCTCCTAAACTGCTTTTTTTTTCTGTGGAGAAATGCTCATGCATACTCCGCTACCACGGACCCCTTGGGGATAACCCCATTCACGGCGCGCATTAATACATACCACGCCATGACCACCCCTGGGACCAATTAGCACATGGGCACCAGACGACCCCGTGAATGGCACCCTTGGTCCCCCTGCGACGGGTCAGGACAGTGGCCCCGCCGCCTACCACTTTTCGGCCGCAGGGGATAGGGAGAGTGGCCAATGCTATACCATCACTCCTCTTCCCCTGCGGCCCCACCGCGTCCGCCATCGGACGGTGGCGAACCCGTTCAGGCCGCGGAAGGTAGGGACAGTGGCACACCTCAATACCGGCACTGCTCTCTCGCCGCGGCCTCCAACCCTCAGCCGCAATGCCTCCGATACTAAGATATCGCGGCCCGCCTCAGTTGCGATGTCGACAAACGACACCGCAACCTACGTGTTGGCCGCTACGTCGTCGGCTTTGGGAGGAAAAGCCCTGACGAGCGGCCCCTTCTCGGGTTCCTCTTAGCTTCACCGTGGGTGTCCAAACCACGGCTACTGAGCCCCCCCGCCTCGTCAATGCGGGAACCCACTGGGGAGGGACCCTCCTCCTAACCTTACCCGACGTATCGTTCCTATCATAACCCAAATTCCGATATACAATGAAGATGGCAATATTTTTTGGAATAAAACCAGGCATATTGGCATGTCTATCAAAAAACATTTTTAACCTTAAATTAAAATAAAATAGTGTCTGAAAAAGTCCATTTGTTGTTGAATTTAATTAGTGACTGAAAGGAATCGCTGCAGAACCGACTCCACGCAGACTTGTCTGCCCTACCCTGAGAGTGTATTTTAAGCCCGCAAAGGTGCGTATGGGGGAGGCGACTCGCGAACTGAGGAGCAAGCGGCTGAGGCTGCGGAGCCGAAGCTGCGGTGGTGAGCGTTAAAGCTCGCGTGGGACCGCCGGAGACCCGAAGCGCCAGAGCCGTGACAGAAACCTTGCCTGCAGCATAGATACTATTTCCCTTCTTCTCTATAGGGAAATTCTATCTATCCCCAATTCGGGTTATGATAGGAACGATACTTCGGGTTCGGTTAGGAAGAGGGTTACGTCCGGAACAAATATCATTTTTTTTTTCGAGTTCCTAACCTAATCCCGACTGGGTTAAGATTTCGGGTCAGGTTCGGAATAATCGTTCATTTTTCGCTGGAAACAAGTTGAAATTGTGAGAAAACCGGGTTAAGCAAAACGTGTTTTTCCGCTAAAATATGGCTAAACCCTACAAAATAATACTTCTCGTGGTTATGCAAACGCCACGAAGTAGCACAGTAGCACCTCAATTGTTAAACCGTCACCGAACAGCCAAGCCAGCCAAACGCAGCGCATAAACCCAACGCAAATAAGCTCAGATTAACGTATTGACACTAAAAATAAGCATTTTGAAAAATCTCACGTGAGATTATAGAGGGAAGTGTTGAGCCGAATCTCACGACATCTCACCTGGGTGTCGCCAAATTGCCTCACGTAATTATTGGACGCCCCCTGACCCTTCCCGTCGCATCGAATTGCCTGCCAGTTTTCATTGCTGCTCCGCTCCTTTTAATTGTAGCGTAATGTTATATAGCCTATAGCCTTTGTCAATAAATAGGCTATCCAAAACAAAATGTTTTTTTTCAATTTGGACTAGTAGTTCTTCAGATTAGCGTGTTCAACCTAACAAACAAACTCTTCAGCTTTATAATATTAGTATAGATTAGTCATTTAGTATAGATATGATAAATTTTAAACTGAAAATTACTTTCAAAACAATATTGCCAGTTTTTTTTTAAACGAATGTGGTATTTTAGTATTGCCAGATACTTGCTAGCCGGTGTTTTTATTATTCATTGCTAAATTAGTAATTTTATTTAGATTTGCTTTCGCGTGGTCAGACCTGCTGTCTCGTATGGGTCAGAATGTTGGGCCACAAAAGGGATAAATGAAAGGGAAATTGCATGCAGCTGAGATGAGAATGTTAAGAAGGATGTGTGGTGTTACACGAATGGATAGAATAAGAAATGAGTACATAAGAGGAAGTCTGAAAGTGGCACCAATAATTGAAAAGTTGTGTGGGAATCGATTGTCATGGTATGGTCACGTGATACGGAGGAATGAGGAAAGTGTCGTGAGTGAAGTAAGACTAGATGGAGACCAAAGCAACGATGGATGGACTGTGTGAATTATGATTTGGATAGAAAGGGGGTGATTACTGCACGCGTAGAATGACCGCCATAGAAACGGAATTTCTTGACGGAAGATAAGACAAAATGATAGATTGTATCGAAGAAAAATTGTGTAAAACTGAAAAGAAGAGATGTTTCTATTCTTCAGTCGACAAGAGTACGATGTCAAGTATGATGACTATTTTTCTGATGAGATAGAAACATTTTTACAGAATTAAAATACATAAGGAACGTTTTTTGTTCTTGGTAGAATAGATATAGAAATGGTCATGCTACGCCGGCTGAGATGACGACTAATAGAGAAGTGTGGAAGAAAAAGGCATGTTGCGCCGACCCCAAATAAATTGGTATAAGAGCAGGAGAATGATGATGATGTGCGTTCGCGTGCCTTCGAGGCGCGAGGCCCCTTGGACCGCGAGGCCGTAGGCGGTCGCCCACGTCGCCCACGCCTTACGCCGCCTCTGCAGTGGGAGGCCCCGTATAGCTTCTAAAGCAGAGGATAAGTCCCGAATCATCATGTTCAAAATGAATAGGAAGCTTACAGCACCAGAAATTCAAATGCGGCTCAATGAAAGTCACGATAAACAGATATCAGTAAGTGTAGTAAAGGAACCCTTACAAAAAACCTGGCCTAAATGGCAGAATTTCTACAAAGAAACCACTCTTGCGACGCTGAAACAGGAAAAAGACTAGAATGGGCCCTTGTACATAAAGATTGGACAGTAAAAAACTGGAAACAAGTCCTGTGGACTCAAACTGTGAGTCCAAATTCGAAATGTTTGGGCAAAAGCAAGAAAATTTATGTTTCTTAGCGGACCTTCAGAAAAAATGACTCATAAGTACTGAGCTGCTTTCGGTTCACTGGAAGGGTACCCCAACATAATTATTTTAAATATTTAGTAGCTTTTGCCAGCGGTTTCACCCGCATATCTATACATACATACAAATAAATAAAACTGAAGTGTTTGTTTGTAATTTCAAATTAACAGCTTTTTACTAAATGCATAAATGATAGTAAATACGGTACTTACACCAAAAAATCATTTTTTTTTAACTTTTGTCTGTCTGTCTGTCTGTTTGTTCCGGCTAATCTCTGAAATGGCTGGACCGATTTTGACGGGACTTTTATTAGCAGGTAGCTGATGTAATAAGGAGTAACTTAGGCTACTTTTATTTTAGAAAATTTCTTTTATTTTAGAAAATTACCTGCGTTCATTTCCGACATCCACGCGGGTGAAACCGCGGGTAAAAGCTAGTTATACATATAAACTTTCCTCTTGAATCAGCCTATACATGATGAAAACCGCATTAAAACTTGTTGCGTAGTTTAAAAGATCTAAGCATATAACAATGCCCCAAAGAGATGTCAGCAAAACTGAAGGGGTCTGATAGGACCGATGCCTGCCGGGGTCGCGTGATTGTTCGAAAGAGATACCGTGACCCTGGCACATTGGCAACCGAAGGAACACGGGTGGGTTTTAGTCAGTAAAAGTCTGACATGCCCTCCCGCTCCGCCCAGAGCGGGAGAAGACATTTGATGATTTCACATCCAAAAAAAAAAAAAAAGCATATAACAATTGCTTGCTGAACTTACAGTAAACACCAAAGTGCGCAACAAGCAAACAACATAAATCAGCATCATTGTCATCCCAGCTGAAAAACGTCCACTGCTGGACATACGCCTCACCCAATTTGGGAGGGTTTTCCAAAACGCCTCGCTTGGCAGACGGGTTGGCGATCATAGTACGGTGGTAAAATGCATAGAGAACGCTGCTGCCCATTCTCAAGTAAGTCCCTAAGTCGCCTCTTATACGGGCCGGCATGACACGGACACACAACAACATATAATTGAACTAAATAACTTCATACAAATATTAAACACTAGCTTTTGCCAGCGGCTTCGCCCGCGTGGAGGTCGGAAAATGTCCCGCGTGAACATACTAACGCAATAAAAAGTAGCCTATATGTTAATCCAGGTTAATTTTTTTTAGCTCGAAAGCGCATTTTTATCCGACTTGCTTCAAATTTATCGTCACTGCTCAGCTCCTATGTGTCTTAGCGTTATGTTATATAGCCTATAACCTGCCCAGGAGTACCGACTACCATCGTACCAAGTTTGGTTAAAATCCCTTCAGTAGTTTTTGACCCATGCGTGCGCATACAGACAGACGGACAGACAGACAGACAGACAAAAAATTTACTGATTGCATTTTTGGCATCAGTATCGATCACCATTCATCCTCCAGTATTAGTTTTGAATATATTTTCAATGTACAGAATTGACCTTTCTACAGTTTTATTATAAGTATAGATATAGATATGTAGCTTTACTGCTACATATATCAGGTTGGCAATAAAGTAATGAAACACTTGAAACAATTTAATTTTCTTTTTTTATTTAATAATTACTCACGTTTAATCTACAATGTAGTCACCTTGTGTATCAATGACTTGTGACCACCTTAAGGGCAGATACTGAATGCCATCGGACCAAAACTTTTGAGTCTGAGAGTTATATATAGATCGAGGTTACATTTAATATAATTAAAATCGCTGAACCTTTTTTTGCGTAGGAAATACTTTAGAGCTCGGAAGAGATGGTAGTCCGATGGAGCTAGGTCTGTAGAATATGCTGGGTGTGGTACCACGTCCCAGCCTAATTGTTCCAGTTGACAACGAGAAACAGAAGCAACATGCGGCCTGGCGTTGTCGTGTAGTAAGTGAACCTCGATACGTCTTGGCCGCTTCTCTTGGATAGCAGTGGCAAGGCGACGCAGTTGTTCAGCGTAGAGCTCGGCGGTGACAGTTTGCTTGTCGTGGAGAAGCTCCCAGAAGAGTATGCCTTGCGCATCCCAGAAACAGCTAAGAAGAATTTTACGGCGATGGGGGTTCGGCTTTGACTGAACTGGCGGGTCATCCCCACGAGGAATCCAAAAAGTGTGCCGCGTATCGTTTTCGTAAAGAATGTAACTCTCATCTCCGGTCACTAAGTGTGCTAAAAAATCTTTGCGATGGGAACGCAGGAGGAGAGATTGACATATTGATACCCGGGCCGTTCGGGTAGCCTCAGTCAGAACATGGGGGATCCATCGCGCTATAACTTTTCTATAGCCAAGCGCATGCAGATGATTTTCAATAGTTGTAGGGCTACAATTTTGTCGCTCAGCCAATTCTCGTGTAGTTGCATCTGGATACAATTGCAGTTCGTAACGCAGGGTGTCATCGTCGAGCTCACACGGTCGGCCACTGCGAGTTCGATCTTCGAGGCTGATATCTCCGTCAGCAAAGCGTTTGTACCAACGGCTTACAGTCACGTGGCTAGTGGCACCCTGGCCAAATGCAGCGTTGATGTTTTCAGCTGCCTGTCGTGCGCTGTTGTTTTTTTTAAACTCGTATAACATTAACAGACGAATTTGTTTTTCCTCCATTTTGATCACTATTGCTTTAGTGCGAAACTGTGCGCGTTTATATACCTCTCAGCCGATACGTTCCAGAACGTTCTACAATTTACTAGTATTTTCTTGTAGTTAAATATTTTAAAACTTTCAAAACATAAAAGTGTTTCAGTATTTATTTGCCAACCCAATAAAAATGTCAACATTCAGCCTCTGAACATTCAGGGCGTTCACCATATTGATCGCCTACGTTTTAGTTGTGAAAAGGCTAGGGTGATTGATTGACTGACTGATAGTGATTCTCGCTACTGACTGCTCACTTCACCACGAGTTATCACGATGAAATTTTTACTCAATAGATCAGTTAAACGGTTTTTTTATTCGTCATGTTATTTTTATACCAAATATTCACATATTTTAAAAACTCATCACTATCACCAACAGCTTATAATGTTCCCATTCCTAGGCCACAGGCCTCCTCTCGGTGAGAGGGAGTGGGCCATAATCCACCACGCAGGCCGATTGCGGTTGGTAGATGTCACATGTGTTCAAATTGGTTCTAAAACATGCCGGTTTCCTCCATGGCATGTTTTCTTTCACCGTTTTGAGAGCAGTGGTGATGAAATAATTTATACAAAGTGCCAAAGTGCCTGCTTGGCTCGAACCCACTCACTAAAACTCGTAAGTCACGGCCGTTACCACTGGGCCAACACTGTTTGGTTGCACTCTAAATCGATGGGAAACTTAAACCTTTTAAAACTTGTAAAACGACCAGTCTTAAAATATGAATATGTATAAGTAGGCATATAGAAAAATCAAATGGCATCAAGGAATTCGGCCGCATCGTTGTCAATGGGAAAAGTGGCTAAAAGGCTGGTAGCATTGCCACGTTGTATGGCAATGCTAATTGTACGGTGAACCCGGACATTTCGTAAGTAACATTTATTAGGTAAAGCTACATCAGCGTTTGCATGCGCGCGATCATTTCAGCGAACTGGCTCAGTGAAATACCACACTTAACGCGGGCGGTTCAATTCTTTATCTCCGAGTTTCCATCAGCACAAGTGTACAGACCAATCACCGTACGCTTGAGCAAAGTGTATAGACTAGCGTCTTACATTAATTCTTTGACCTAAAAATAGGTCAGCCCTCTGGTCACGTGAAGAGTCCACCAACCGCTTGGCAAATCTTACTTGCATATGAAAATGAAAGTCGGAAAATGTTCCTTCAGCACAATTTCCCGTAGCACGTGGGTCAAAACAATTTAAAAAGCTCTTCATTATACTATAGAAACTTTATTAATATTATTCAAAATGTTAATGGTATACTAAAATATTATTAATATCCACAGTGAGCTTGCGAAACACAATTTATCAGAACCCTGGGGGATTTAAGGGATATCCTTCCGTCGAGTTTAGGGACGTGACGTTGTTTATCGAGTTTTTTTTTAACATTTTAATATCGATTTGTTCCAAAAGTGTAAACTATAAAGATGAAAGTGTGAACAAGTACAGTGTTAAATTGGATAAGCTGGCATTGCTTTGCCCAGGTGTTAGGTATGGATATCGAAAACGAATAAAAATATATGTTATCATTAACCCGTTAACTCCCATGTCGGACTATGTGTCCGACACTTTTTGTTCCATTCAGGCCTTGTCGGACTATATGACCGACAACACATGCAAAATCTGAACATGTATTTGCTGCCTGGCAGCCATGTTTTTGGTATAAATAATGTATTTATGGAATAAATATTCGAATTAAAGTGAAGTGAAGAAATAACACTAAGTACAAGGTGTCTCAAAAGTAAGTTCACATTTGCTTATCTTATTACGCGAAAGCAACTATTCTAAGGGGCGCGGGGGGTATGTCAGTCGGTAGTCTGGCTCTTGGGAATTTAGTCGCTATGGAGCGTTTCTCTGGTGCGGACCGTGCGTTGTGCGTACGTGAGTTTTACAACAACGGTAATTCGGCGACTGTAGCGCGTAGAAAATTCTGCAGTATTCGACATATTCGTCACTTAAATGATGCGCCTAGCACTCGACTCATTGCAAAATGGGTTGAGAAGTTTGAAGAGACTGGGCCAACTCTGGAGAAACCAAAATCTGGGCGGCCAAGAACATCAAGAACAGCCGAAAACGTGGACAGTGTTACTCAGTCTATTCGAGATGATCCAAACCTCTCGATTCGGAAGCGTGCTGTTGCTTTAAATGTGCACAGATCTTCATTATGCCGCATTTTACACAAAGATTTAAAGCTGCACCCGTACAAAATTCAGTTAGTGCAAGAACTGAAGCCTCAAGATGCTGGTCAGAGGCTTGCCTTTGTAAATCAGATGATTGAGCGCTTTCCAACGTTCATCAACATCTTGTTTTCCGATGAAGCCCATTTTCACCTGAATGGGCATGTAAACAAGCAAAATTGTCGTTACTGGAGTGCAACCAACCCAAAACAAAAACATCAGAAACCGCTACATTCACCCAAAGTCACCGTATGGGCAGCGATATCGGCGCGAGGAATTATCGGCCCTTACTTTTTTGAAGATGGAAGGGGACGCACACTCACAGTGAATTCAGAGCGTTATGTGGAGATGTTAGACGAGTTTTTCGTACCCCAACTGCAAAACTTTCCTGGTTACAACCAAAGAACATGGTTCCAGCAGGATGGAGCAACTTCACACACGTCCAACAGATCTCTGCCTCGAGTTCGAGAAATTTTTCCGAACAAATTAATCTCCAGGCGAGGTGACATAAATTGGCCTCCACGGAGTCCCGATTTAACGCCTATGGATTTTTTCCTGTGGGGTTATGTCAAATCAAAAGTTTATGCTAATAAACCGACTTCCCTGGCACAATTAAAAGAAAATATCCGTCATGAAATGGCAGCCATCACGGAGACTACCTGCCGAGCTGTCATAGGCAATTTTAGTGCCCGACTAAATGAATGCCGAGAGCGCAACGGCTTACATTTGGACGATGTTATTTTTAAAAAATAAATTCCCAAACAGTGTACTTCAATATAAAATAAACATTTTTTCAATAAAGCTAAGACTTTTCTTTTAAAAAAAGATTTAAATGTGAACTTTCTTTTGAGACACCTTGTATTTTTTTCTGATTTTAGCCATGGCAGTTAACACACGATAACTGCCATGGCTAAAATCAGAAAAAAAAATCGATCAGCTAGTTTCGTCATTTTTCGTGGTATATAGATTTTTTTTTCCAATATACAAAAACCATAACATAACAGTCGTATAGTTGTCTTAATATGTGTACATGTCAGTGTTATTGAAAGTTTCGAACTGAGTTGAAAACATTTTTTTTTCCTTCCTTCTTTGGATCCTTTTTTGGTTTGTTTCTTATCCATCATAGTTTTCGATATCAGTACCAACAAGTGGGTAAAATATTTTCAGCTAATTAACGTACTTCGAAAAACACGTTAAGCCATTTAAGGATCAGATTTCTGTCATTTTTGAATCTTTGACAGTTGTTACGGGTCGTTAGAAGCCCGAAATTTTGACAACCCGTCTCACCAAGGCAGGCAGGCGCTCCTTGTAAAACTCTGGTACACAGTTGCATCTGGCTTTACTGAAAGCCGACCTCAACATGGTTGAGAAAAGGCTTAGCAGATGGTGATATCGACAGCTACTTTCCCATCTCTAAAAAACGGAGAAGGTGCAAAATACTTATATAGTACGTACATTTTAAAAGTGCCGGGTATTTTCCGGACGGTTTTCCTCGTCAGGCTCCGGTTAAGTCTCGTAACCCGACGATCTCCTTTAAACGTTAAGGTTTTCGTAATTTTTAAACGTTTAATAAAAGTTTTTAAGAGAAACTTTACCAAGATATTTCACCGGTATTTAGTAATTTTAGCTTGGAAATTGTGGTGGTGTGAGAAGATCGTAGCCAAGTTATAATAGCTGTATAGGTCAAACGTTCAAAGAAGCCTGCCGCGATCGGTTTGTCGATGGGTAACCGTTAATTTATGTATAAGTTTTGAGAGTCCTCCGTGCCTCATAAAGCACGTTAAGCCGTAGGTTTTGGATGTCATTTGAAGATCTTTGATTTTTTTAGCTTCCAGTGTCCCACTCCTAGGCAAAAGCCTCCACTCCTTCCATCTTTCGCAAGCCCGCGCGTCCTGTTTCCAATTTTCACTCCACGGTTACTGTTTATAATTAAATAAACTTATTTTTAAGATAAAAACTATAAGTATATTCAACTAATTTACAGAGTCTTTGCACATATTACATTGATAATATTATATGATTGTGTGCTATGCTGTGGGTCGTCGTTTGCGTTTACAATGGCTGCGCTGGCGCGGCGTCCCTCGTCCCCTTCTCACTCCTCGCTCGCTCTAGTGCGGGGCGCGTACAGTTACTCTTTCAAAAATAATTAACTTTTACAATGTTTTAAAATCATAGTTTTCCCTCACAATATATTCTTTTATTTTATGTCATTGGCAACTTCATGTTAGAAAATAAATTCAGCGTACACAAAATGTGACATTTGAGAACATCTCTTTAATAGTCTAATAATACCGTCTTTATGAATATAGAGCAGTGGTGACCAAGTGGTTACGGCCCCGACATACAAGTTGTAGGTTATAGGCTCAAACCCAGGCAGACACTTTACTATGTGTAAATCATTTCATCAGCACTGCTCTCAATACGGTGAAGAAGAATATCGTGAGGAAACGGGCATGTCTTTTTTTTTGTGGGTGGGAAATCATAAAATGCCGTCTCCCGCTCTAGGCGGAGTGGGAGGGCGTATCATAAGTCATAAGTCATTTATTTCATAACAAAATACTTTGTGTTGAAACATTTTAAGTACAATATATCATATCATAGATCAAATAAAATAAATAATAATAAAAAATACTACATTCACTGCATTCATATTTAGAATTCATCACGTTTTTAAAATATAACAATATCACTAGTAAAATATATATGTCAAAAAAATAATAGCAAAAACATTAAATAATAACACTGCATTAAGATTTACAATTCAAAAATTAATATAAAAATAAATTATATAAACAATAATAACACTGCATTAAGATTTACAATTCAAAAATTAATATAAAAATAAATTATACAAACACAGTAAGTCATCATTTACAAATCATTTAATTGTGTTTGTCTTTTGTCGTCAATGAACTCATCGACACTGTAATAGCCTTTCTTCAATAAATATGTCTTCAATTTGTTTTTAAATAAGGTCATGCTGTTCATGCTTTTAAATTCTATTGGCAACTTGTTGTATAAAATGACAGATTGCACTCTAGGACTATGATCAACCACATTCAATTTAGGTTGGATCGTGGAAGGTAGGTCTTTCCTACGAGTACTATATCTAACTAGTTTCTACTCATTGGTTTCATGCAAATTTTTGACAAACATGGTAAACAATACCAGGATATAGAGACATGGCACTGTTAGAATGTTGAGCTTGATAAAGTAGTCCCTGCACGAATCTGTCTGTTACAGACGCAACATTGTCCTTAATGCTCTTTTTTGGATCACAAATGCCGAGTGGGCATTGTAGTTGTAACTGTTTCCCCAAAACTCAATACTATATCTGAGCCTGCACTCAACCAAAGCAAAACGATTACTGACTAAAACCCACCCGTGTTCCTTCAGTTGCTCATGTGCTAGGGCCACGGTATCTCTTTTGAAGAAGTCTTGCGACCCTGGCAGGCATCGGTCCTAGCAGACTCCTTCAGTACGGCTGACATCTCTTTGAGGCGCGCGTGGAACACTACGTGCCGTCGACCCGAGCCTATTCCTCACCGGGCGGCAAGCTACCCATTGCTCGCCGCCCGCAAGCTCAACCGGCATGTCTTAGAATTCGAAGACGTGACATCTACCAACACACACTGAGTCTGCGTGGTAGTTGAATCCCTCTCGAAGAGCGAAGGCCTGTGTCTGAGCAGTGTATTTTGTTTTAGTCATCAGTTTACAGTGTAAGAGAGGGGCAAAACGGAAGAAAATTTTAACTTCTCGGGCTGTGTTGGACCTTTCATCTAAAACTTCCAGACAATCTCAATATTGTAAACCAAATATACCATCTTATTTTAATTCTATTTGCTCCATAACTATTAGATGTAATTAACAGAGTGGGGCTCGTGGCTAAGTAATAACAGCCGCACGGATCGATCGATCAGGTTAAACTACGCTTGCCGCGGTTGGTCTGTGGATGGGTGACCATCTTTACATACCAAGACCCTGCCGTGCCTCGAAAATCACGTTAAGCCGTTGGTCCCGGCTGTCTTTCGTAGATCCTAGAAAGTCAGTACGGGTCGTCAGAAGCCCGAAAGTCTGCCAACCAGTATTATCAAGGATTATCGTATTACCCAGTAACTGGGTTGTGGAGGTCAGATAGGCAGTCGCTCCATGTAGAATACTGGTACTCAGCTGCATCCAGTTAGACTGGAAGCCGACCCCAACATAGTTAGAAAAAGGCCAGGCAGATGATGATCACTTTACAGTGTAAAGAATGAAAATACATTTATTTGGCATAGTTTAAAAGGCCCACAATAGATATACAGCAGGAAAGAGTAAATAAAAAATAAAAGTGTAAAATGCAATGTCAGAAAGTAACATTATAGTATGCCTCACGGCAGCGCCAAAAAGGCCCACTTCAGCAAAAATGCCAGACTACTAGTGCCTGCTATTGTCAACTAATTTGACCCTATACATGTGTTCAAAACCTTGACCCTGACCTGACCCTCTGCCGTGTGGTGCCGGACGTAAAAAATAGCATCATCCCATTTCTACCCATGCGCGTCGTGAAACGCGACTAAGAGACTTACTAGAGACAGCAGCGTTCTCAATTTATTTTACCACTATACTGCGATCGCCAACCCGCCTGCCAAGCGTGGCGATTATGGCAATAAATTGAGGAAGGCTTATGTCCAGTAGTGGACGTCTTACGGCTAAAATGATGACAATGATGAAGACAAAATGTTGCGGTGCAATTGAGTCCTTTACCTCACTTCCACTTGGCAACTTAATCCCCATATAATACAGTTAAGACCCTTTAAAATCAGGAGCACGGCACAATAATATATTAGACTGTTTACGCTAATAAATAGGAAGGCAGACAAACCGAGCTTTCCGGTACATTACGTCACCTGTTAAGGCTTCAATAACTCAAGTGGTAAAACGCTGTTTAAGCTTATATGTGGCTGACTGTCACACCGTAGTGTGTATACAGTCTAATTTCAAAGATTTTTTTGTTTCATCTCTAATTTCAAAGATTTTCGTTATACAAATTGCTAATTATAAACGTGGTCGCTCAAAATATGCCTCATTAAAAGGCTGAAAGGGCTATGCTTGGAAAAATACCCGTACTTGTAGAAAAATTAAATCATGGGGTTTAACCGACATAGCGAAGAAATGTTAAACTTAAGTAGCATTCAGCAGGGCACATTGCTCTCAAAAGAGATGGTCAATGGAGCTGAAAGGTTTTTGAGGGTTTACTGCGTAGATACTGGAAGCGAAGTGTTAGAAGACCTCCCACAATGTGAGCCGATGACCTGGTGAAGTACGTAGGAATTCGCTGGATATGAAAACCACAGAACCAGTCGAAGTGGCGGTGCTTGGGAGAGACGTTTTTCGGCTGAAATAACCATGATGATGAACCATCAGAAGCAAGTTCTTAAAGGAAATATTTCAATAACCAACAGCGCAGTTTATAAATGCATTTCCAAACTTGGAAACGTCACGTCACTTGCATGTGACTTCTTTTCACCCACGCTCTAGAAGCTGGAAAACAACAATAACTATATAACAAGAAACTCCACCGTTACTCTTTTAAAACGTTTTCAATATTTGTATACAATATTTATATATGTGAATTTAATGGCCTTAGAATAAAATTACCATACCACAACAGGGAAAAGAATTAAAAATGAAGCAATGAGAGCAATGAGCCACTTCGCCATTTCTAACCCTCACCAATTATGATAATGCAGTCCACTCCCACTTAAAACTAGCAGTATATTCCTTTCTGAGCGTACGAAGACTTGAAACTTTAAATACGTTACTAAGTAAAGGCACCACTTCACAGAATCCCACGGCTAAGCGACGCACGCGCGTGCTTTGCTTTAAATGAAAATGTTCGTGGGATCGTCGATTGCGACTCACGGTTGAATGCACGACCGCTTTGTTAGCAAGCAAATGAACCGCGCAGATACGTGGCAATCCTTTCCGTGCATATCTTACGTAGCAGTGGATAGTTTACCTAATCTTTAAGTTTCTGTAGGACAAGTTTAAGTGATGTAACTGCACACAAACTCGTGAAGGACGTAACTTATGTGTGACTAACTAGACAGTAGTCTCGAGCTACTAAGAGAAGTAGTTCGTCTTCTAGATACAAATTCTTTGAGACTACGTAGTACTTATTTACGGAATAATTGAATAGGTAAGATACGAGTAACCTATCCATATATGTTTATCTTAAGATATGCTTTCATTGTAAATTACCCAAGGCACACTTTTTTGTGGAGCAGTGGTAGCCCAGTGATATTGGCTCAGACTTACGAGTTGTAGGTCTTGGGTTCGAACCCAGGCAGGCGCATTACTTTGTAAATAATTTCGTCACTAGCGCTTGAGAGCCCTCCCACAAACGGTAAAGGAAAACATCACATACCATACCATACTGGGCCTGCAATATGGCACACACCCTCTCACCAAGAAGAGGGGAACACTCAATTACTCATAATATTTTTTTCCGAATTTCGTTGTTTCGATTTTCAAAAGTCCGAATTTCATAATACCTAAGAATTAAAATGTCTATTATTAAAAATCACGAAATTTGTTTTACCGAAAGTCGTAAATGCGATTTGTTAGTTTTCCGATTTTCATACGTTCGAAGAATCAAATGCTCGAAGGGTTCTTGGTTCGAAAAACGACATTTCGATTTTCAATGCTCCGAATAAACTATAAGTCAACATGTTCTGCTACAAAATTTAGTGACAGAAACGAATCGCTGCAAAACCGACTTCAGGCAGTCTTGTCTGACCTACCCCTAGAGTGTAATTTAAACCCGCGTAGGCGCGGAGGGGTGGGGCAGGCCACGAGCTGAGGAGCAGGTGGTTTAAAGGCCCGCCACCGCAGCACCGCTGTTCCGTCCCGTTCGAATTGGTTACTCTGTGAACGCGTCATGACGTGAAACGGAGTGAAATCTGTTAGTTGTCAGTTTTGACGTTTCTCTTTTGGTTTGGTCTTGGAAAAAGAGAGCATCGTTCATTGCCGTTTGATTTCGCGACCAGTTGTAAATTAATCCCTTTAAATCGATCCGTTTGGGACAATTTGTCATGATCCAATTGTTTTTGTGCGTAATCAACCCCCTTTGACGTAATAATACGGGTTTAGTTTGAACTTTAGTTGAATACTTTGAGGTTAAGTGACAGTGATTGAACGCATGTTGGAGACCGCATGTCTTGGTAGCAGGATGTATTGCAGCGGCTGGTATCCTGGAATACCCACTTACAGCGTCACTACACAATACAATATACACTCACTTACATACATAAATCCAGTTAGGCTCCAGAGCAGGTGTTCTTCTACCATCACGTGAGTTATTTGAATATATTATTGTTCAGCTCCGCGCACGGCGGACAGTTCGCTCGCCACTTCTGGACCCAGGGCCCACGATTATCACGCTTCCACATAATAATTAAAATCCTATGGTTGGGGCCTGGCCTGGCGTCGAACAACCGCAGCTTCGGCTTGCTGGCCGGCTGTGCCGGCCAGCCTCAGCCGCGGCGGTTAGCGTTAAGACCATCTGCGACGATAAGCACGCGTGGGGCCGCCCAAACCCCGCAACGCCGGAGCCGTGACAGAAACTATGCTTGCTGCATGCTTGCTGCTTGGCTGCTTGCATGCTGCATGCCTGCTTGCATGTTGCATGCCTGCTTGCATGCTGCATGTCTGCTCGCACGCTGCATGCCTCCTTGCATAGATACTGCATGCTTGCTTGCATGTTTTTTAATTCTACCTCCTCATACTAAACATAATATTATACTTCTCTCTGACGAGGAATTCCTCGTAGTGTAACCGAATAGTATAATTATACTATTCGGTTTTACAAGGCGTTTTTATTTCGGAATTGTATTAATCGGTATATTAATAATCGGAATTTGTATTTTTGATGTTTCGAATTATCGTTAAGTCGGTCTTTTTGTTATTCGATCTATTGAAATTCGGTATATTGAAAATAGTAATTATAAACGTTAGGAATATTTAAATTTAGGAATTATAAAAATAGGAGTAATGATAAGTCGGAGTTCTTGTATTCGGAATTTTGAATCATTCGGAATTATGAAAATCGATATTTTGAAATTCGTATTTGTGACTGTCGTGACGTGCAGTGGGAACTATATAGTCTAGTTATGCTACACTTTTTGTGTATTAAGTTTCTTCTCTGTTTCGTTTTTGTCATGTGTACTTATGACGTGCTAAACCAACATGTTTTCATTATTTATAAATACTGTAAAATGTCATGAGATTTTGTTCAAGTTTTCACGGAAAATAATCTGGTAACAACGAAATTTATTCATGCGAAATCAGCAAAAAGCAATATGAAAAAATCAAACAAATGGCTAGCATGAGATAGTTTATAATAACGCTTTGCCATATAAATAAAAACTTGTTCCAACAATTTGATAAATTAACAGGTCGTTTTCATGAAAGAAATGGTCCCACAGTCTATTTACAAGAAGCATGTTTTTTGCCATACAATTATTTGCATAATCTTAACAGTGCTTATACGGTACAACATTTATAGTTGCTCCAATTTATAACAAACACAGACAATAAAAAATCACACCGTAGGGTTTCAGGCTTAGTACTAAAAATCTCAAACAACAAACCCAACAAAAATGAAATAAATAAACAAAGCTTCACTCAAACCCACACTTCGGTGTAACAGCCAGCCAATTAATCCAAGTTTTAGAGCTCGCGCTAATCCGCGGTTGGTATTTCACTGACGTTAGATTTATTAGGCAACCGAGGATGTACCGAATTATTCAATTAGACTCCCAACTATTAAAGTGCCGTCATTATGTTAGAGATAAAAGGAAGGAAGGGGGGGGTAAGAAGGAGGGGAGGACGATTTATAACGCTTTTGTTTCCCGTTGCTCTTTCTATATTGCGTTCGTTTTCCTGTGGCGTTGAGAGGTTTAGTAGGAGCTGGATACGGCTGAAAAAACTTGGGAATGTTTTATAATCAGTTTTTAAGGATTGTATGTCCTTTACATTTTTTTTACCTTCAATACTTTATCAGCATCATCCTCATTATCATTTCAGCCGTAAGACGGTCACTGCTGGACATTGGCTTCCCCCAATTTTGGTATTTCCATAATCTGTAATAATTCACGAGAAAACAAAATAGAATTTTTCATTTTCTCACACTGTGTGTCGGCTAGAAAACGCTTTATGGCTTTAATGTAGCAGGTGATCATAACTCGGTAGGAGTTCACATAACCCGATGTGTTAGGTGAGCTCGAGCCTTATGCCTTCAAGCCGATATGCCTTCCTGCCATCGACCATTATCTTTGCTAGGGTAATGACACAAATTTGATTTGAAGACTATGAAATTATTGTATTGTCATCGGTAATCGATAAGTCTAGAAAGTTTGAATGAAATCTGACCGTTTGAAGTGGTTCAGAATCAAGTCCAACAGGGTCGGTTACAAACATAGTTACATACAAACATACAGGTGAAGCTAATAAAATCGTGTAAATTTCAACTGCAAGGTCTGTGCGTCTGCCCTCCGATACAATTCTGAGTACATAAGCACAAAAAATACAGTAATAACCTAAGAATGGTTAATTTGCCAACAAAAAGACAGAATGGAAATTACCAATCTATGTTGCTCAACACAGTAAAATACGCATTGACCCTCTGTGCTGTCAAAATGAAAGGGAATTCCATTTTTAAGAGCGTTACGTAATTATCTCGTAAGAATTATCTGGCTATTTCCGTTACTAACACTACTATTTTCACAAACTTTTACCCGACTAATAGAACAACTCAATTACTCCTTACCCGACCCGAGCATCGAACTTACGACCGTCACCTATTATTACGTTAGAACTTCCTAATCACGTAACAAGTTCCTTAGACAAAAAAGATCTCAATGTAGTGCATTTCAGAGAAGAAGCATTTCCTTTGTGGAAACTTTCATTACAACACTAGTCTTTTCTTTTTTAAAGTAACACCATTTTTATTATACACTCCTTAAAAACCTTAACCGCTTACAATAAAGACTATAATCGCTTGTGTGAAGCTATGTGATAAAGTTGTCGGAAACTGAGATGAGTCGTCTGCACAAACTTACTTTTGCAGTCGTGATAGTTCTTATACGGAAGTGATAGGGCTGTTTTCAAAGCGTTTTGAACTGCAAAGTAATGTTGATCGTAGAGTGTTCTAGATTAGAACGATAATAGAGGTGTACTAATTACTATGTGAGTATGTGACGTCAGCAGATAAAGACATACAGAGATACGGAGACTTAAAATCATCAATTTTTCTTGTTTGGCTTAATGATAGGCGGTTACATTATGTTGTTATCAGTTACGATAACTTTTCTGCTCCAAAAGTATTTCGATACCGGAAATTTCAATTGTCGTAAAGGACATTTTGCCGAAAATGAGTTATATATATATTTGGAATCAGCGTCGCAAGCTCTATCGATTGGTATATTTAAAAAAAATCTATCTTTAAAAAAAAGCCCCTTACGACCTGGCTTTCCAACAGCTCTAGCGCGATTTTTTATACTATTTGGGATGTATCGTAAAAATAATTTTCAATAGGGGAGCGTAAAGTCATGTTTTAATTATTTAAGAGGTTGTAATCCTCATTTTTGCATTAAACTTTTTATACGACATTCTCAACCACATAATAAAGATATAGTCTTAACCCTTACGACCAAATCTATGCTTTGTTTTAACTTACGTAATTAGGGCGTAAAGGACGTTTGCAATGTGTCTGGTATACATACCTTTACGTAATATTAACGTATGGAACCTCCACGCGTGAGAACAAAAAGTTTTAAGTTTTTTTTTTTGTATGGGTGAAAACACTTAAACTTAATTTATTTGAAACTGAATGGCTGATGCTCACAAGAGGTATTGTACCATACACGGCGATCAAGGTGACATCAAATTCATATACCTTTCAGTGCCGCTTCGCGCGTACCAAATTTTTTGAATTTTCGATACGTGATTTTTCAAATCTTTGACATGGTCAAACGAAGTTGAGCATCGATTTACTTGTACTGTCGTTAGTTAATAGCCTATTAATGACTTTTTTAATGAGAATAATTAAATACGATATTGATCAAATACTTTTTTTTTACAAAATTGCATAATCAGTCATAATCACGCTGATTAACAAGTGACTAAAAACTGATGTTACTAAGTCCCTCATTTGTTAATCACCGTGACTATGGCTGAGTTATAATGACACACCCTTCCGCTCCGCCCAGAGCGGGAGACGTCATTTGATGATTTCCCAAACACAAAAAAAGACCTCTAACTTATTCATTTCCGTATATAGGAGTTGCTTTACATATATCACAAGTCGGAGATGAGGTATTTGATAGATGGGAAGTGATTTTGCCATCAGTCATGGTCGTAGGCATCGAGTGCTTAACAGAATGGCCTCCCATAATAGAAGGCTGCAGGTCTTCAATCTTGTTTCCAATCGTAGCCTGTTCTTCAACTATGTTCAACCTGTTTTCGTTTGAAAACTTAAAATAATGGTCTGCAGAACATTGTGAAAGATGGTTCTGGATTCTCCCATATCACTTCTTCGCCACAAACTAAGCGCAGGGGCTCAAACGAACATATAAAAATGCTAGAATCGTCATCCTCTGCCAAAGTTTGCTTTTACAAACTTTGCCCTGAAGCACCATCAAAACCCCACTTGAATATAAGTATACATTCTTTGCCATGCAGTGAAGATGCTACACGAAAAAATATTCCAACTCTAGCCACAGTTTTGTTCAAAATAGCTTGAAGTTTTACTTTAACCCCTCTTTCCGTGACTTCTATAGCATCTTTTGGCGGATAGCAGTTCTTCTACGCTTCAAGGATAGCTGTATAAGAAGGATACAATGGTATTCCTTCTTCTTTTGCACAATATATTTATGTTATATACTGCCACTTCGAAAGCTTCAATGAGGTCAAAATACCTAAAGCTTTATCAGCAGAATATATGGGCATAGTTTTCTATGCCTTTAATAATTCCTTTATCTTTGTAGCTTCTTCGGGATGCTCCGAGACTAGTTTAATGATATCTGCTACATTCTTATTTTGTGCTTTTAAACCAGTTGCATGAGCATGACTTTCAGTTCTGTACGTTAGGAGCTCTTCCACTCTTCTGTAGCGGGCTTAGCTTCACAAACGGTTTTCTTGGACTCACAACTGATGTTGATGTTCCAACACTGCACGTTTCCGGTCCACAGGATGTTGATGCACCCTCATTTATAGCGAAGTCAGAACTGGAACATGGTTGCTGTTCTACTAACACCATAGAAAGGGTTATCTTTTCCCTCACAACCTCAAGCCATTTTATGTCCTTTTGCAGCTATGTCTCATATTTTTTGATGAATGTACGTCTCGTGCGATTACGCAAGATCCATTTGTTCCTCAACGAGCACACATAAGTCTGACAGAATTGTTTCAATTTGTTCTTTTCATTTTTGACAAATCAACTTTATTCGCAAAAACTTCAAATAACATTTGAGGTTGTTAAAAAAAACTTGTGTTTGCCACAAACAGGAAAATGTCCAAATTGATAACAAAACCTTCCATCACAACACAATAAAATTATAAATATAACGTAATAGCGCAAAACATTTTGTTTAAATTTTGAATTCCTATTAGAACAATATTTTTACTACTTTTTTACTAAATATTTGAATAATAAATAAAAAATATTTTAATTTCACTTGTTTTTACTACATATTGTAGGTATTTCAAAACTTTAGGTTTTTTGTTCCTTTTACCCCCTTAGTCTCTGGTTTAATTGACCTGTACTATCCAATGATAATCAAGATTAGTCCTTTACGACACATTTGACTTTATCATAACCAATTTTTCGTGGCTGTAAAGTACTTCAGTTATTTTTTTTTGGGCTGTAAAGGACTCTCATTTTCTTCAATAATTATGTTTGGTTTATTTTATTAATTTTTATGGATAGAACACGAAAAAATAGTGATGGTTTCTTTTGACATCATGAATATAGTACTTTGTTTGAAAAAGATATAAGTCAAAAACAATATTTTTTTTTGTTTTTTGACTCTACTGAAAACTCGTGTTTTGTCCTTTACGACAATTGAAATTTCCGGTATCGATTTGACGAAAATGTAAACAAACCTTGCTCTGAGGGGCAATTCTCATCATTTAACCTCTAAGTCCCTGAGATACCACATTTGGTATCGATACAATGTTTTTTTAATTGTGTCTGTAATTACGGTAATTGACTGGTTAAAGAACTTTCAGTCTGAACTCAGTCTCAATCTGTCAAAAATATCTCGAGTTTCCATACATTCTAAACAAGAATAGCTTCTGCCCGCGACTTCGTACGCGTTAAATTTTTTGTTCCCCCGACCCTTCCCGTCGCGTCAAATCGCCTACCCGTGCGATTTTCCCCGTTTTTGCAACATTTTTCATTACTGCTCCGCTCCTCTTAGTTGTAGCGTGATGTTATATAACCTACAGCCTTTCTCGATAAATAGGCTACTCAACACAAAAAGAATTATTCAATTCGGACCAGTAGTTCTTGAGATTAGCGCGTTCAATCAATCAAACAAACTCTTCAGCTTTATAATATTAGTATAGATTTGACATTTGATTGTCGCCGAGATGAGACTGCGACTAGATTTTGAACGTTTTTAATTACAAGAATTGGCCTGCAGGTTAAATTTTTTCGCAATCACTTACTGATGGAACGCATTCATCTGTATTTAGAACGGTTCAACTTCATATCTCAGCAAAATTTACTTCAATTGTCAAATGAAAAATCTTTATGGTATTTTTAAATTAGAATTGCAGGTTTAAGTATTTATATAAAGTAATAATAGCACATTTGTTAAAGGCACTGCAAATTGCCAGCCGTATTCCTATGGAATTGTTTTTGGAACACTCAATGACGTAAAACTATATACAGGAAAAACGACACTTACGCATTTGCATAGGTAAATTCGAGGTTTAAAATTTGCCCATTCTGTTTCAATTCCTCTGGATCTTTGCTAATACGACTAATATTGTATATAGGTATAAACCTCGTCCCACCATCTTTGCCAGAGCATACCACAATGAATGCACAAGTAGACCAGCTCAGTCGTCAAATCTGTGCAGTTATTTCATCAAGAGATCACCGTGCACGATTTCATGGTAACACAGCAAAGTAAAATAGATCATCATCATCATCATCGTATCATTTCAGCCGAAAGACGTCCACTGCTGGACATAGGCCTCCCCCAAGCACCGCCATTTCAACCGGTTCTGCGCTTCTCGCATCCAACAGTTTCCTGCGGCCTTCACCAGATCATCTGTCCATCTTGTGGGAGGCCTTCCAACGCTACGTCTTCCAGGACGTGGTCGCCACTCCAGAACCTTCCGACCCCTCAGCCATCTGCTCTGCGAGCACGGTGCAGTAAAATAGATAAAATTATTTATTTATATATTATTTAATTTCCCTATCAAAGACTGACGATATAGACGCACAATGTGAGGATCACGGCCCCTTTTCAAATCCATACAATTTTAAACAAAAGATCTACAGATAACAATCGAGACGAATGAGAGTCTCGATATGTACTGAATAATATATTGTTAGAAGAATAAATAAGTTGGCGGGAACGAGGGGCGTGGTCAAGACATCCGCAAGTCAAGAGTGGGGATAGTATGCGGCATTAGCAGATGGCGAGGAGTGCTCGCTCTCTTTGGGATCGACAGCCGACGGCGACGGACCTCTCTCTACCTCAGTGTAACGTTTTCTCGGTGCCAAGTGATTAGCTTATTAATTTCTCATTTTATTCAAATAGTTCGGTTCTATAATGATTTTTGTTTGTTAAAAGTAATAAATTCTATAGTTGATTGGTGCTGCGCATTTATTTTAACTAGTGATCGCCCATTGGTCGAAATTCGACCGTACTTCATTTGAATAGAAATACATTATTAAATGAAAAAATATAGATAATAATAAATATGAAAAATAATATGGTCATATTTGACATTCAGTAACACTATAGACAAATTGTTGACGCTGTACTACTGTGGAGAGGGTTCGCTGGCGGGATAGTAATGGCCAGGACCAGGACGTAGGTGTAATGAGTAAAGAATACTTCTTCAGGACTCTCTTTTTTATTTTCTTAATACTTCTTAACTGCTGGATATGGAACAATATGGAATGAATTATCACAGAAAACTCTGTTTTTATAGAATTTTCCCCATTATTTTAAATAGCTTCTGCCCGCGACTTCGTCCGCGTCAAATTTTCGCTCCCCTTCTCGTCGCGTCAAATTGCCTGCCAGTTTTCGTCCATTTTTCGTTTGCTGCTCAACTCCTTTTGACCGTAGCGTAATGTAATATAGCCTATAACCTTTCTCAATAAATGGGCTACTCAACACAAAAATAATTTTTCAATTCCGTTCAGCATTTCCTGAGATTAGCGCGTTCAATCAAACAAACATACAAACAAACAAACTCTTCAGCTTTATAATATTATATTAGTATAGATTAATTATGACGGTTCCAAATGTCATAATTATAACCAGCCTGTACAATCTATGACCAGCCTGTACAATCGTGAGGCATACAACCTCTACAGTTTGCACACGACACTAAGTTTTGTATGGGAAACTTACTAATGCCATAATTGACACTCTCCATAAAACCACAAAAAATATTTCTTTTATATCTAAACTAAATTCCTATCGTTGCTAATACAAATAATATTAAGACAAATATTCTCGATATGATCATAGATTTTAAAAATGAAATAGGTTATATAATATATCCATAAAATTAATTTATTACCTATGGTTATACTTGACATCTTGCTTGACATTCAGTAAGACTCAGGCTTACCAACTTAGGGGTTTTTCCAAATTTAGGGGGTAAATAAGAGGATTGAGATTTTTTAGGGGCGTTCCATTTTTAGGGGTATTCTTCGGGATTTTTTGCCATCTTACATGTCTCATTGTGTTTTTGATTACAATAAAAGTATTACTGACTTCTAGTACGGTTCCTTGATACTAAGAATGCAGAGTGAATGATTAACAAATGTCGCGTAATAAATATAGACAAATATTACTACTGTGTGCCGGTCTATGATTACTGAACGTTCGTTGGTTATTTTCATTATAATTTTTTAGCGGATTTTTTTAGTAATTGTGGCATGGGTTTTTGACTTAAGCTTTAGGGGTAAATATTTCTGGGTGTTGGTAACACTACACAAAATAATAAAGACAGGGTGGGAAAATGGTGATTGGCGGGAAAGATACAAAAAGTTTTCAATAATTTTATATTTATTAATATAATTCAAGATATGGATGAAAAACCAAATAATGTTGAAGAAATTGATGTTAACAGTTCAGATTTCTACGAAAATGTTAACATTGAAACAGCTGCTTTATTCCACGACGAGATCTTCTATGATTTGCTACTAATTGAGAACGAATCACACGAAAACTTTGAAGATGAAGAATGTGAAGATGAAACGGAAGAGAATACAACAAAAACATAAATACATATTTTAAAGTAATTACTGAAGACATTGAAGCTAAGATTCATCAGTGAAAGCAGCAAATGTACCTATTGTTCTGAAGAAAATGCGGATATAAAACACGTTAGACTGTGAATCGTTCGACATGCAAAGACTGTTACTTGTCAGTGAAATTAGTGATATAGCAGAACAAAACTCTTTTATGTGTTCCCCGCCACGATCAGGAATTACTTTCCAACACAGTTTATTTCAATTCATTATTTAGATATTTACTGAATACTGTAGAAAAAATTTAATTGTTTCGGGATGTACTTAGCTGAGAATAAGAGTAGTATGTTTAATGATTACGACTGAAGGACATGCATCCATGGTCAGGAATAAATTAAAAAAAAAAAAAAAAAAATAATAAAGACAGATTTGGACCATAAACAAAAGAATTTCCATGCATGTGTGTATTAGATACACGGTAATGAACAGTAGTGTGTGTAACGTGTTATTTATTGAAAATAATGTATTTTAACGAATAATTTAAAAAAATATTAGCATTCGTCACTTCTTCTCTGTATAAACTATAAGTGTCCGAAAATTCATACTCCTCTGTCCGCCCAATTTTCGTAAAAAGGGATCCAAAGTTTTCGCTTCACGTATTAATATATAGATAAAACCTACTTCTGATACCTAATAATATAATATATATTTTTTGAATCATCGATCCATGAACTCACCGCGGCAACAACCGCTTAACTTATGATAGTCCTGTATACGTATATTAAGATTTACCCAAGGGAGCCTGCATGACAACCAATTTACAAAATAAATATAATTTATCATTTAATGCCGCTGGACGTTTTCTGGAGCTCACTTTGTGATTTTCGGCCTTTTTTTTGGATGGGAAGTCATCAAATGTCTTTGTCAGACTTTTACTGACTAAAACCCAACCGTGTTCCTTCAGTTACCCATATGCCAGGGCCACGGTATCTCGTTTGAACAATCTCGCGACCTGGACAATCTCGCGACCCTGGTGATTTTTGACCTTACATCAGAAATAGAAAAACGAGGTCAAACTATTTTTATCTTAGACAAAAATATTGACGGTAAGAAAAATCTATTTAGACCTAAGTCCGTCTTATGAGAGAATGGAGGCGTAAGTCTAATTTAATCTGAGCTCTCTGGGCACGCCACTATTGCGGCGGTAAGTCCCCTCTTTGAGGAGTGGATAGAGAGGCGTCACGGCGTCCTCACCTTCCGCCTGACGCAGGTTCTCACCGGGCATGGGTGCTTCGGTGGGTTCCTGTTCAGGATAAAGCGGGAGGATACGTCCGGGTGTTTCCATTGCGAGGATCGTCTGGAGGACACGGTGGAGCATACGGTGGAGGTGTGCCCTGCCTGGGCAGAGCACCGCCGTGTCCTCGTGGAGGCGATCGGCGGCGGCGACCTCTCGCGTCCGGCCCTGGTGCGAGCCATGGTACGGAGCGAGAGGGAATGGGAAGCCGTCACCTCCTTCTGCGAAGCAGTAATGCTCGCGAAGGAGGAGGCGGGGCGCGTGAGGGAGTGGCAGTCTCTGCGCCCTCACGTCCCTAGCCGCCGCAGGAGGAGACGCCCCGGGCGTCGGGAGTCAATAGCGGACTCCCGGCCACCGTAGGCGCGAGCTTGCGGGTGGCGAGCAATGGGTAGCTCGCCGCCCGGTAAGGACCAGGCTCGGGTCGACGGCGCGCAGTGTTCCACGCGCGCCTCAAAGAGATGTCAGCAGCAGTGTAGGGGTCTACTAGGACCGATGCCTGCCGGGGTCGCGTGATTGTTCGAAAGAGATACCGTGACCCTGGCACATGGGCAACTGATGGAACACGGGTGGGTTTTAGTCAGTAAAAGTCTGACACACCCTCCCGCTCCGCCCAGAGCGGGAGAAGTCATTTGATGATTTCCCATCCTGAAAAAAAAAAAAAAAAAAAAAAAAAAAATCTGAGCTCTCACAAAGGGATTATACATAGTAAGGTCTAGATTTCGTTACTTTGATATGATTTGGCCTATACGTTACATCTATTCCGAGAGCATGCTTTGATCTGAATTTGGAAAATCAGCGTTCTCCTTTAGAATAGAATATTCTTAAAGGATTTGTCAATTTTTTTTTAATCCAATAGTTTTACACTGAATGTTGATTTTTTATATTATTTTGCTATTTTACTCTCTTTTTACAAGTACATGAATATTTCCTGTATGAAGTATTATCTTATACCTTTAAACGAGCAATTCTTGTATTATATATATATAATCTGAATCTCGGAAACGGCTCCAACGATTTTCATGAAATTTTGTATACAGGGGGTTTCGGGGGCGATAAATCGATCTAGCTAGGATTCATTTTTAGAAAATGTCGTTTTATTCGCGTTTTCAATAATCAACTTTTAAACATAAACTGAAAAATATAACTGTTCCTGCCATCTATTGGCGACTAATAATACTATTTTTTTAATTGAGAGCAACTAACTGCTTTAACGACACAACAACACTAAAGCTACTTCAACAGATGGCGTTGTTAAGCAACGCTAAGTCATTGGCTCGACGTGTTTGGTTTGACGTTATGGTCCAGGAGGTAGCGTTGCAAATGAAAAAGTCATAGTAAGCCGGCTGAACTTATTATTTTAAACACAATTTACCAAAAAATACCGAGCAAAGCTCGGTCATCCAGATATTATTACTTTAATCATTTAAAGACTATGTGGGTCATTGTTTCACTTTTGGTTTTGGTCTGGCAATTTCAGTAGTTTGTGCGGCCTACCCAAATGTCGTTTCTTTGGTATTGTTTATAAAGAAAAGAAAGAAAAGAAAGAAAAATTGTTTATTCTGCACAAACAAAACGCACATTACAAAATAAAAATTAAAAAAGATACATAAAATGCAACAAAGCCAAAAGCCCCGTATTTAAGTCAATAAAAAAATAACAGTTTAGCAATATTGACGTGACCAAAGACAAAACAGATTATGTTACGACATTGGCAATTACATCACATATAAACAAAACCGGTGGCTCAGTTGCGCTGCAGGATAATTGACAAATGCGTGCACTGATTGGACAATTCCAATCAACCTGTGTGGATCTTACTTCTAAAGACCACTTCAGACAGCTATCTACATGGTCTTCACATGATCTGACCCAGATTATGTCTAGAGTTTAAAAGAGACTGTGACCTGTGAGTTTCTTTCGGCCTTTCTTCTCAGAGTAGTTAGATAGAAAACGCCGACCTCATCTGGTTTTAAGAATATGATTAGCGTGTACATTTTTTGTGCGAACCTACTTCATCATCATCATTTCAGTGTGAAAGACGTCCACTGCTGGACATAGGCCGGCCCAAAGCTCCGCAAATTCGACCGACTTCGTGCTTTCCGCACCCAGCGGATGTTAGTACCGATGACCTTGTGAAGCCTTCACAAGGTCATCAGTACTAACCTACTTACAGAAACAAACTCATTTATCATGCAAACCAGTCAAAATCTTAAAACTCCTGTGTGCTTCGCTGTAGTAGGGTAAAAAGAGACACGGTTAGAATGACCAAAACCGATTCAAAATCCAATTCTAAACAAACTACTTTCAGAAGCAGAACTAACGTATTTTCAGTTACACGTTTAAGGAACAAACCTAATAACATACTTTTACACACACACACACGTAAGCCATCCCTTTAATATCCAGTAAATAAATAGGTTTTCGTTTACAGGTTATTATGAGACCGCACACTGCGGGGTGCCACCGTAAAATATAGCTCTTCGTAACAATTTTCTAATATTTGCCTGACTTCCAACTAAAACGAAAGGGTCGTGACACGCCATTATTTTAAACATCATCCTCTCCCCTTGCAGGGATTAAGTTGAATTACGAAGCACTTATTTTAACGATGTTTGGTATATTCGATATTAGTAAATAATGATAAGTAGTTTAAAAGAAAAGGATGTGGGTAAAGTTTCAAACATTTTTCACCTATCATAGTCATAAAAATTCAAAGTACTTATTGACGTTTAAAAAGTGCTGACTCTCAGCCTAGTTTGAATAAATGACTTTTGATTTTGATTTTGACGTCATGTTATTGTGTTTATGTGAAGTTTAGGTATCGACCTTTACATCTATACTAAAATAGTAAGAAAAAAATAGCAAGTCATATAAAAAAAAAAACATCAAACTTGGCAAATTCGTTTAAGTTTTGTTATTTTAAGCACTTTTACAAAATAAACTGTTATGCGCTTTATGCACCCAAATATTTTTTAGTTTCTCAAATACTACAGTAAATATGCTTTTTAACTAGCATTAAGGACGCGTTCGCAAAATTGATAGGTATAGAATCGAATTACTACATTGACACGGCTCACACACACAAGTGTACGCACGGTTAGCTGCGGGAATAGTAATCAAGTGAACTAATTTTGATACTCTGGAAGATTTTTTTTTCTTCTTATTTATTTATAATACATAGGTACCTACAAAAAATATTTCATAACATTCTTTATATTTTTACTAACCTCCGGACTTGATGGAGTGACCTGAAGGTGTACCTCGGTGACTGCTACGGGAACTACTCGACAAGTAGAACTAGGTGTGCCGAGTTTGGGCTCGTTTTGTAAGTTATGATGAGACCTTACCTCAGGGCTTGATGGTGTGACCTGAAGGTGTACCTCGGTGACTGCTACTGGAACTCCTCGACAAGTAGAACTAGGTATGCCGAGTTTGGGCTCGTTTCGTAAGTTATGATGAGACCTTACCCCCGGGCTTGATGGAGTGACCTGAAGGTGTACCTCGGTGAATGCTACTGGAACTACTCGACAAGTAGAACTAGGTATGCCGAGTTTGGGCTCGTTTCGTAAGTTATGATGAGACCTTACCCCCGGGCATGATGGAGTGACCTGAAGGTGTACCTCGGTGAATGCTACTGGAACTACTCGACAAGTAGAACACTGAGGGATAAATTTAAAGAAATAAACATAATGACAGTCGCATCTCAATATGTATATGAGAACTTAATTTATGTTAAAAAGAATATTAATCTGTATTCTAAGCACAGCGACATTCACTGCATAAACACAAGAAACAAAGATTTACTTATTGTGCCCTCGAGTAGGCTTAAAAAAATTAGTAATTCATTTAAGTGCCAGAGTATACGCTTTTACAACAAACTCCCAAGCCATGTTAAAGAACTAAGCTTCAATAAATTTAAATGGTTTATTAAACGGAAACTCTGTCATAAAGGTTTCTATAAAGTTAAAGATTACTTGGATGACAAAAAGGCTTGGGACTAGTCAAGTTACTCCAATGTACCACCGAGCAACTAACTATAATGCTAAGTGTGTGAGCGAATATTGTTGACATTTTATATTTATTGATTTATTTTTTTTATTTTTATATGACATTCAAAATAAAACGGATTGTGAATGTGAGTACCATGCAGGCTAGACTGAATACATGACTCTATAACATAACTGTCTGGCGGCTTTGAGTATTTTGTATATGGCCTACGCAAATATCCTGCAGATCTGGTAGCGTCTTGTGACGGGTCGTTGAGCTCCCTAAAATAGGGTTGAGCTACACGATGACCGATACATACATGCCGTCTGTTGGGACAGGTCAGCTCAAAGCTGCAATGGCTCTTTCTTCAAAAGGCTTTTCCAGACATTGCCCTGCATTGTTAGACTCACATAAAATTCTAATAATATAATGTCTGGACTTTAAAAGAGACTATGACCTCTGAGTTTGTTTCGGCGTTTCTTCTCAGGGAACAGTCAGCTAGGAAATGCCGGCGCCATCTAGTTTTAAAAAAACATTGACCAAAAAATGTTGACGTGTAAAAGTGTCTTATAAGATCTACTTACAGAAATAAACATTTCATTTCATTTCATTTCATTTCATTTCATTTCAGGTATGCCGAGTTTGGGCTCGTTTTGTAAGTGACGATGAGACCTGACCTCCGGGCTTGATGGAGTGACCTGAAGGTGTACCTCAGTGACTGCTGCTGGTATCCTTCAACAAGTAGAACTAGGTGTGCCGACTTTGGGCTCAAATATCAAAATAAAATCAGAATAAAGTAGCAAAATAATATAAAAATCAACATTCAGTGCAGTTATTGGAGCAGCTCAATCCCAAGCAGTTTTATCCTCAATATAGTCTTTGACAGTATAATAGGCTTTTTGACATAGTTTCCGCTTTATAAAAGATTTGAATTTACTTAAGCTTAGTTCTTGAATGAGGCTGGGAAGTTTATTATAAAAACGTTTCTACACTTCGGGTTTCAACTCTTCATTCTTTATGAGAACACTAGTTTCTACTTGTCTAACATGAGGTATCTTAAACTTACAAAACGAGCCCAAATTCGAAATACCTAGTTCTACTTGTCGAGGAGTACCAGTAGCAGTCACCGAGGTACACCTTCAGGTCACGCCATCAAGCCGGAGGTAAGGTCTCATCGTAACTTACAAAACGAGCCCAAACTCGGCATACCTAGTTCTACTTGTCGAGGAGTTCCAGTAACAGGCACCGAGGTACACCTTCAGGTCACTCCATCAAGCCCGGAGGTAAGGTCTCATCATAACTTACAAAACGAGCCCAAACTCGGCATACCTAGTTCTACTTGTTGAGGAGTTCCAGTAGCAGTCACCGAGTTACACCTTCAGGTCACACCATCAAGCCCTGAGGTAAGGTCTCATCATAACTTACAAAACGAGCCCAAACTCGGCATACCTAGTTCTACTTGTCGAGGAGTTCCAGTAGCAGTCACCGAGGTACACCTTTAGGTCACTCCATCAAGCCCGGAGGTAAGGTCTCATCGTAACTTACAAAACGAGCCCAAACTCGGCATACCTAGTTCTACTTGTCGAGGAGTTCCAGTAACAGACACCGAGGTACACCTTCAGGTCACTCCATCAAGCCCGGAGGTAAGGTCTCATCGTTACTTACAAAACGAGCCCAAACTCGGCATACCTAGTTCTACTTGTCGAGGAGTTCCAGTAGCAGTCACCGAGGTACACCTTTAGGTCACTCCATCAAGCCCGGAGGTAAGGTCTCATCGTAACTTACAAAACGAGCCCAAACTCGGCATACCTAGTTCTACTTGTCGAGGAGTACCAGTAGCAGTCACCGAGGTACACCTTCAGATCACTCCATGAAGCCCGGAGGTAAGGTCTCATCATAACTTACAAAACGAGCCCAAACTTGGCATACCTAGTTCTACTCGCCGAGGAGTTCCAGTAGCAGTCACCGAAATACACCTTCAGGTCACTTCATCAAGTCCCATACGAATAGGCATTTGTAAACCGTACTTACTTTTACCGAAATAAAATATTATAATAAAAATCTGTGAATACAAAATTATCTTACCTTGTCAAAAGTATCAAATTTAGTTTATCGAATATTTTGTGTCTGTACAGCGATCTTTTCCCACACGAGCCGCTGCAAACAGACAATACGGGGTCCACTCACCACGGCGGCCGAGCGCGGACTGGGAATTTTTTCGAAATGTTTGTGCAATAAATCAAAACAGGGACCAAAAATAAAATAACCCTTAAACAATTGCGTTAAGATTCATCCGTAATAGCAAAATAGGTGAAAAAGTTTGTTTCGATTTTTATTTTTTTTGCGACTATTTGTGACATTTTGAAACAATTTTTTTACTAAGTTTTAGAATTGAATATATCTGCCTACTTGTAGTATTTTTAGAAATCCTAAAATATGTTGATTATAGAACAAAAAATGTACTTAAACTCAACCTGGTATCGTTAATTCTGTGGAAAAGGGCACCGAAAAATCGTTTTTTCAAAATAAAAAAACTATAATTTTGAACAAAAAAGTTACTATCATTTGAAGATGAGGAATTAGTCTATATGTGGTAGTTATTAGTTATTTTCGATTCGGTTTAGTTTTGTCCCAAAATGTACCGAAAAACAGCATAATTTTGTCCGATTTGCAAACGCGCCCTTAATTTGTGTTGGTGCATAAAGCGCTTAACAGTTTATTTTGTAATTAAAGTTACAAAAGTGTAACAAAAATGCTTAAAATAACAAAACTTCAACGAATTTGCCAAGTTTGATGATTTTTTTTTATATGACTAGCAATTTTTTTTTTTCTTACTAGTTTAGTATAGATGTAAAGGTCTGCAAATCTTACAATATCGTCATACCACCTTCGATGCCGTTGTGGTATACAAAAACCTTTCCTACAACACAATACAAGTACTACTTCAAACCCAAAGCCTTCAGAACTCTTCCCCACATTTGAAAAGAGCATGACACGCATCCCTTGAGATTAAGATTAACGACGCAGCCTCACAAATACAAACTAAGTTGGAGTGTTACATCTTAATATGCGTGTTACTTTGGAAACTTGGCGAGGTTCAAGGCTCTTTTCTCAGAGGCATAGTTTGAAACTGGGAGAATTTTGGGTCGACATTTCAGGCGGCATAGTTTTAACAAGGTTTAACCTGTGTACTGAATTACAGATTATTAGGATGATTTTGCCTGAAGGGCTAAACTGAGGTCTTTTGACCGACGTCAAAAAGCAGGAGGTTTTCAATATGATTGAGTTTTTTTTTTGTATGTACGTTCCATGATATCGCCAGCAATTCTGTGACATTGATTATGACGTCTGAGTTTGTTTCGATATTTCTTCTCAGGGAACAATCAGCTAGAAAATGCTGGCGCCATCTAGTTTTAAAAATATTAACCAATATTGACGGGTAAAAGTGTCATAGATGATCTACTTACATTAATAAACATTTCATTTCAGTTGCCAGCGAATTTCTAAAATTCTTTATTTTATAGGTAGGGTATCCCTCAGTACCTCCTCAGTGCTCCTATAGATATTTTAATAACTTTGCATGAGTACCTACTTTTTACGTTAGTTTTGATCATGCGTTTTAATCCACTTTGTATACCTATCGTGATCTTCGCATACTAGTTGTCGCTGTCAAGTAGTGGTATATGAATTGGTATGGAATAGCTACCAAAACTACAAAGTGAATGATATAAATCTTACGTTTTGTACAAAAAATATAACAGACTTTAAAAAAAAATCTACAAAGTGAAAAATAAGTTTAATTCAGGAAATTAGTCGGTAGAAAGAAACTAAGTCTAGATCGCAGTATGGTGGTAAAATACATAGAGAACGCTGCTGCCAATTCTTTAGTATGTCCCTTAGTCGCCTCTTACGACACCCAGGGGACAAAATAGGATGGTTCTATTCATTACGTCCGGGACAGCTCGGATTAACGGTATAGATAACAACAAAAACCCAAAGTCACTATTTATCAATTATTAATTTTAAAATTTCTTAATTATTAATTTTAATATACCTACATATTTTCGTAACCTTCAATGTAAATGGCTATTTTTGTAAAGTTAAAACACCAAATTAAAGGTTTTTTTTTGGTATCACAGTGACAGCAGAACACTGACTCCTGAGTCACAGGATCACCTAGTTTAGGAGTCAGGGTTTACAATATCCGTGTGACCTTTCGTTTAACAACTTATGTATCATACTTAAGCAATGTCAAAGGTTTTTGTATCAATAAAGATTTTTTTATTTATTTATTTTATCAGTAGACCAGTCAAACTAGCTATTTTGATATGTAGTCCCCTGATCAGCTATTCGCCTGCTACATCTCCATAATCAATTTGTGTAACAACACTAGTGTATCCGTTGTTTCTGGCATGTTTTCCGCTAAATAAATAAATCAGAGGGCCTGTGTGACGTCGGTAATTTATCGAGGGGTGCGTTTCTTGTGACGTCCAGGATATTGTCAATAATTAATTGTTTTTTCTCCAGTTTTGGATAAACAAACGTAGGAGCGGATATGTGAGAGGTGCTATATTGGTAATAGAGTTATAATAATGTTTAATGTTTATTTATTTCATAATCAACAGGTTTAACAAATAAGTTGTAGAGGCCTTCTTTAAAGTATGGAGATACCTGTAGCAGAAGACCTCCCTCTTCCATATTTATGTGAACAACATACAAAGCCTGTTAATTCAACAAAATTATACAAAGTTGGCATAATAACAAAACTAAGACTACATAAATTAAAAAAATTAATTAAAAAGGTACACTATAGACGAGTGAGTAGTGTGTGTGTGTGTGTGTGTGTGTGTGTGTGTGTGTGTGTGTGTGTGTGTGTGTGTGTGTGTGTGTGTGTGCGTGTGCGTGTATGTGTGTATGAGGATGTTTGTGTGTGATTGAGTAAGAGAGAAAGGGAAACCAAATACATATTATTAGTGTGAAGTATGTGGTAGATAACTGTATAATAATAATGAGTCCACGAAAGCATTTTATAATTTTACTATCATATGTTAAATATTAAGTAACCGGATTCAGAAGTGCCTCAGTTTCTTCATAGTTAAGGGTCTTTAGCCATGCAGTCAGGGTTTTACGACAAGCATAATTTGTTTTTTGGTCAATTGGAATTTTTTGCATATGGCGTTATAAAGAAGAGTAGTTTAATAATGGTGCGGGATTAGTTCTTGTGTCTGTAATCTAGCATTTAGCTTAATCAGTCTATGATGTCCTCACGCGGGCCCAGTGCGGGTTGGTAAATGACACTTGTCTTCGAGTTTTTGGTTCTAGAACATGTCGGTTACCTCACCGTTTTGTGAGCACTCATCAACACTACCATCATTATTATTTCAGCCGAAAGGTGTCCATTGCTTGACATAGGCCTCCGCTAATTTCGGGTGGTTTGCCATAATCACCACTGACGCTTGGCAGACGGTTTGGCGATCGCAGTATGGTGGTAAAATGCATAGAGAACGCAGCTGCCTATACTCTAGTTAGTCCCTTAGACGCTTTACGACTTCGACTCATGAGAGCATAATGTGTATATTTACTTAGATTGAACCTACAACTCGATAGTCGCGGGCCCGCTCTGCTCTCATTTTAGTAATATTATTCAATTTATTAAAAAGGTTTTTAGGGTTCCGTTGCCAAATGGCAAAAAACGGAACCCTTATAGATTCGTCATGTCTGTCTGTCTGTCTGTCCGTCCGTCCGTATGTCACAGCCACTTTTTTCCGAAACTATAAGAGCTATGTTGTTGAAACTTGGTAAGTAGATGTATTCTTTAATCCGCATTAAGATTTTTACACTAAAATAGAAAAAAAAACAATAAATTTTGGGGTTCCCCATACATAGAACTGAAACTCAATTATTTTTTTTATCAAACCCATACTTGTGGGGTATCTATGAATAGGTCTTCAAAAATGGTAATGAGGTTTCTATTATCATTTTTTTCTAAACTGAATAGTTTGCGCGAGAGACACTTCCAAATTGTCCCCACACACATTTTACCACTTTTTTACCACCCCGTAACTTCTAAAATAAGAGAATGATAAAACTAAGAAAAATATATGATGTACATTACCATGTAAACTACCACCGAAAATTGGTTTTAACGAGATCGAGTGAGTAGTTTTTTTTAAAACGTCATAAATCATAAACCGCAATTTACCTTACATTCAATCAACTGAAATATAAAATTAAAAAAAAAACATTTATTTTTAAACCGAGAATACCTACAGGTTTGTACGGAACCCTCGGTGGGCGAGTCCGACTCGCACTTGGCTGGTTTTTTTATAAACACTGCCTGTATTCGTGACTTTTTTTAATCCTTTAAATTGGATACCGTGCTTTTGAGTTTACTAAAAGGCTTTGTTCTTAAGTGCTAAGAAACAGCTTGGTTTTTTACTATCACGTTTTACAAAAGTATCCGTATTGGCCAATAGAAAAATATTTAAGGAAACATGTATTTTCTGCTAAATATTTACATCATTTATGTATTTGTATACCTACATATAAAAAGAGGGAATACAATTCTGAATACTGTTCTTGAATTTCTTCATTAATACACTAATAACTTTAAGCAGCGGTGGCTCAGTGATAACGGCTCTAATTCACGGATTGTAAGTCGTCATTTTGAACCCAGGCAGGCACTTTATTTTCTGTAAATTATTTAACCATCACTGCTCTCTGAAGCGTTAATTTGAAAACTTGTGACATCTACCAACCCGCACTGGGCCCACTTAATCTCTACTACTATATAGCCCAATAGTTCTTCAAGAGAGGAGGCTTGTGTCCCAGGATTGGGAACATTAAAGGCTAGATATTCTATAATAACGACCCAATAACCTAAAATCTACACCTAATTTTCGTATTCTAAAAAGCTAATATTTCACCCAGTAATAAAGTCAGTTATTCACAGGCTTACACTCAATTTTTGAGGTGAAAGGTAATATAAATGAGCGAGCTCGCTTGACAGAATGGAAACTCAGTAGGCAACCATTATTTAACGTCTTGGTACTTCGAGCTTTCGAAGGTTGAAAGGAGAAAAGTTGTTATTTATTTGATCGTAATTGAACTATTTACAATATCGTGATTGTATTTTTTTTTTTGGTCCATTCGTAGCAGAGATGTATAGCATTTCAGAAGTAGCGTACTCGTAGCGTACCTCTTCAATAAAAAAACTGTCTGCATAGCATTTCTAAACTGTATCGGGGTCAGCTTTCAGTCTTACCAAATGCAGCTATATCGTCGTGGATTTTGTCGAAAGAGTTACCGAGCCGCTGGCACAGGGAACTGATGGAACACGTGTTAGTTAGTAAAAGTCTGACACGCTCTACCGCTCCACACAGAGCCGGGAGACGTCATTTGATGTTTTGCCACATAGAAAAAAAAATCAGTGGAAAAATAAAACTCATCCAATTTAAAGTCCAGACAAAAACTTGATCAGTAACCTAATGGCATGATACACTATCAGTCACAATCTTAATCATTTGTAGGATATTGCTAATACACTGCTTCATAATTATGGTCGAAAAAATTATGTGCTCAACAATGTGAATAATGTAATAAATGATGTTGAACTGCCAAAATGAAAGCGATGATTACAGTTATGCCCGTAGTTAGAAACACCTTTGACGGCCTTCACCAAAATTTGTCTACACAATGTTGTCATCAAAATTTCGCCCATAATTACAACACAAACCTCCATACTATATTGACAAGAAAATTTAATCCCAGCATGTTGAACAGATGCCTATGAAATTCCTCGCTTATGTATCGAGGCCGATCGGGCCAATTTTGGCTAAAATTGCATTCACCAAGCCGAGCTAGAACCGTATGATCTTGATAAATGGGGCTACTAACTAGGGAAGAGGTGGGTTCAGACTGGTGTAGTGCAGATTGGTGGGTAGTGGATTTAGGGTTTGAATTTAGAACGGAAGAACAATTCTAGTAATTAAAAACATTCAAAATCTATTCTCGGCGACAATCAAATGTTAAAAACTTGTCAAAAATGCATAGAAACTCAGGGTATTTTTGTCAGATGACGTTCTTAAAATTACGAGAATTATCCAGCCTCAGATATTTTTGAATAGTAAATGCCCGCTTGCACTCTAGCCCACTTAATGCGCTTAGAGCTAATCGTAAAACACATAGTTCTGTTTCTATCTATACTTCGAATATGGCAGAGAGAACGGTGTTTTGAATACGTTTAAAACGTATTATAGGATTTGTGGTGTAAGTGAACCTAAATGTAGGTTTTAGGCTTGTATTATTTAAGAGGATAAAGCTGTGTTCAGATTATAGTTGTTTAAACCCATGCATTGATTATTATGCATTACTTTGAAGAAGTTGTTAGAAGGTTAATTTATAACATTCACCTTTTATATTAATATGTGAAGTCATAAATCATACGTAGGTACACTACTTTATAAGGATCAGACAAACTGTTAAAAAAAAACGTGTTGAAGCATTTATAAAAAATAGTCTCATTAACTATTTTTTATAAAACTCACAGCATTTTATTTATTTTTATTATTGTTTAAAAAATATTATATATTACTTCGATTTTAGTCCAAACTGTTTTATACTGTTTCATATATATCTATAGTTCTGACTTATGTAGTAGAGAAAATCGTTGGATAGTGTGGGCAAATTTGTACAATGTTCGTAACTACCGAAAAACTACTCGACTGTTAACTTCGGAAAACCAATAATGTAGATAAATTTAGTTACCAAATTAAATTTCTTCTTATGTAGGCTACAAAAGTTGTTTTCAATGTATTTTCAAGATATATTTTTTAAAGAGGTTTACATGTTATTAATTTCTATTATCTATGCACAACACTTACTTGCGGAACTTTTACTTTTAAATTAATTAAATGTTTTTTACAACTGGTATGCAAAAATATTTCAACAACTATTGCAGTCTGAACCCAACTTTACCACAACTCGTCCCATCTGTACCCACCTACATCGTTACAAGGAAATGACACCCCGTGTTTGTGAACACGAGCCTCTGAAGGCGATTGCTCAGTGTCGGTTGTCATGGCAACCGTCGCCAATAACGAGACGAATGCGTGGCATTGTTGTGTGGCCAATGTAAGGAGTGACAAGCGATTATTTTTAAAACCGACTTCAAAAAAGGAGGCCGTTCTTAATTCTATTGTATTTGTTTTATGTTTGTTACCTCAGGAATTCGTCCTTTAAAAAAGTTTGAAAAATTCTTCTACTGTTTAGAGTGGTCCCATATAAATTTGTTCAATTACCAATAAGTGGTTTTTGAGTTAGCTTCAATAACACATGTTTATCCACTAACTGTTTGCTAATGATGTTATATAAACTTTCTGTTAACTAGTTGTTTAATTTGCAAGTGAAAGTATAAGAATTTGTGTGGTGTAAGTACAAAAACAGATAAAAATAAAACAACATAAAAATTAAAAAAAAAACAACTTCAAAGAAATACAACAGAATAAAAAATAATATTTATTTCTGATGACGATGGCAAAAAGAAACGAAAATACAAAATCAAAGTCACGTCGGTTGTTATTTTTGTGATTTTACAAGTTAGGAATGAGTGGGCCATACAATACAATAATTACTTAACGTGCTTTTCGACACAATTAACAGCCATTTTTCACCGATAGAGATTGTGAGAGAAAGTCAAGAAAAAGAAATTAAAAGTCATTCTGGTGTTGGTTGTCAATCAAAAAAACCATTCAGCTTACTGCATGGGACAATTAAACTCATAATTATTATCATTTTCATAAAGATGCTTAATGATCCGGCTCGAAGGATCAGCTTTAAGTCGTTAGGGAAGGGGTTGTCAGGGATGCATAGTATAATATAAAAATATATGAAAATTGTTACAGATTTAGTATTTATTTATTTACTCATATGCTTTATTGTGCCTACACCAGAAAATACATATCAACAAAAAAAAAAAAACACTAAAAAACAAGATGACAAAAACATGTGACTTTTATAAGCCATTTCCCTTCTTATAGATAATCTTAAGTACAAAATCATTTCTCTTTTTGCAGTCGGCAAAAAAGCAACGAAAATCGCTTCATTCTCCCCGATAGGACCAACAACACCCTTGATCTGAGTGCTATTACAGTTACCATAGCAACACCCAATAAGAAGTAATCTCATTACATAGCATCGCCCTACTAAACGGATTTTATTTATAATACAGTAATTCGAGCACCTTTTTCAGAAGCAATAAGCGTAGGGAAAATCTCTAATAGCAATATACATTACCCGGACGTAAATATGAGATATAGAGAAGAAACCGTCACAGGTGCAGTATTAGGGTTCCGTACCATAATGGTAAAAAGGAACCCTTATGGTGAGACTCAGTCTATCTGTCCGTCTGTCTTTTACAGCTGGATATCTCAAGAACTACTAATGCTATCAACATGAAATTTGCAACAATTTTAGATGACGTATGCACAACTATTTTGTAAATAGGTTTTTTTTTTCATGCAAAATGGACTGAATGAGAGTCACCCTTAATTATACCATTGGTTCGTAAGTTTAAATTCTACGAAAAATAAAGGTATTTTTAGCAAGGCCGTTTTCACAGACTCGTAGTATGTATAACTTGGATCAGTTTGGTACTTAACTAATTTTTGACCAAGTTGTGGATTGGATTCTTTATGCTTAACTACGTACAATTGTATTAGGTGAATAGGGTTAACTGGACTTAATAATAAAATAAATAGTGGACTATATTAAAATAGGTGTAATACCATAGTTTGCTACATCATCGTATTAAATATAGAGCAATGAAATGCCCGTAGTGAAGTCTGTGAGCTAAGTGGTGTGGAGGGCGCGCAGCGGCTGTCGCGTCCGGGTTTGATTCCCCGACACACCGCGCCTTTCCGACGTCAATCAAAGGTAAACTATACGGTGCGCCGACATTACGTATATTACCTTCTTTGTGATTTAAAAAACTCAGAACGAAATAATAAATCAGTGATCCCAATTTATTTCAATTTTACTGAATACGTAAATACCATTTTCTATTCAATCCACGTTTGAGCGATAAAAGTATTTCAAACATTCTAGAATCAAAGTTCAATGAATCATTTGGAACAGAACTAATTGAAAACTTTTGGTGAATTATTAATAAAAAATAATTTAAAGTATGTACTTAGAATTTATAAAGACGTCTAAGGGTGTGGTCAGACTAGCATGATTTTGAAGGCTTAAAATAACGTGGCGAAAAATTTTCGTTATTTTTATTTATGTAACTTAATGACCGAGACATTTTGTCTCAGTCAACTTTAGAGTCGTGCAGAGACAAAAAAAAACATGGTAAGAGCAACATAAGGGATAGATAAATCTAAAAATAATAAATACTGTAAGTACATAAATACATACATGTAACTAAAATATGCTGATTGAAAAAATAACGATAGGTCGTGGAGAATGAATCCTGCAAATAAGCGCTTTAGCCCTAACATAACATTACGTGTCTATGCACGGCTTGACCTCGAGTCGTAGGAGGCACGCGGTGGCTGAGAGGGTGCGTCGGCGGTGGCGGTGGCATCAGCATCGGCCGTCAGCGGCAGCTGCGGGGTGCACGGGCGGCGCGGACGGCGCGGGCGCCCGCAGGTCCTCCCGCTCCGAGCGTCGCCTCACTTCATAATATAATAATATAATATTCCACAACTATCACACAACGCCATCTAGTCCCAAGCTAAGCAGAGCTTGTGTTATGGGTACTAGACAACTGATAAACATACTTATATATTTCTAAATACATACATATTATAGATAAATTACGCCCAGACACAGAACAAATGATCGTGCTCATCACACAAGCATTTGTCCTGGGTGGGAATCGAACCCACGACCTCCGGCATAGCAGTCAGGGTCACTAACCACTAGACCAACAGGCCAAGTCAAAACTTCATAGGTATCTTACCACGACCAAGACACTGCGTCTACCTTCAACGTGTATTCATTATATAACCAAATTATTATAGTCCACGTTTTTTTATTTATTCGCTCCCATAACTGAGCAGTCGACGTACTATCGTCAATATTACGCTTGTATTCTCTAAAGCGTGAAGCAGAGGACTACCTGTCATTAAACCTATATTTCGCCAATTTTATTAGAGCTTTGTTCCTTACTTACCATTCATAGTGAAACATACAACTCGATCGCAAAGAACTTGAATACTATAGTATTTTTATCTCACAAAGCGACGCGCGCTTTGATTGTGTTTATCAAGTGTATAAACACATTAAGCACCCTCTGAATGTGTGGGTGAAGATGAGTAGCGTCAGCACGTAACACACAGAGACACACGCACTCTGACTGCGCCATTTTATCTGGCGCGGTACAGTTATTGGAACGAAGTTTTGGAACGAAGTTCCTTATTGCGCGTTGCGAAAGGGGGCTAGACGGAAAAATTAAGACCAAAAGTTGTAACGACACTTTGTGCTATAGTTGTAAGCCGTGCGGCATGCGCGTGTTTCTCTGTCTGTCTCTATCTCTCTCTCTCATAGAAAGCAAGCCAGTTATTTTCGTTTCGTCTTTCTATTTCGCATTGAACAGTGTGGTGTCGCGACGATTATTTTTGTTGAGTGTATACAGGTTTTTTGTACATAATAAATAATAATCATTTTAAAAAAAAACACAATTCCTTCACTAATTAATTGAAAGGAACTTCGTTCCATCCGGGTATCCCTTGACACCTCTCAAGTTTTTCTATCTCACAAATGTGGGTTGGTCTTAGTTGTGTGTGTAGATGCACATGCACATTGTTTCTGTGTGCATAAGATCAGAAGAGCTGAGTATCACCCAAGCTACCGGACGGGCTACTTGTGTTACTTTTTTATTATTTTGCGTCTCTACCGTCAATATTGAAAGCAAACGAAGAGAAGTATTTCACACCACACAACATCATCATTTCAGCTCAAAGACGTCCACTGCTGGACATACGCCTCCAAGCTCCGCCACTTCGATTGGTTCTGTTTCCCTCATCCTGTGGCCTTCAAAAAGTCATCAGTCCACCTTGTAGGAAGCAGATACGCGGACGTAGTTGCGGGCAGAAGCTAGTCCATAAAAATAAGCACACATTTCTGATTCACGCTGTAAACCCACCCTTATGATTGAACTTTAAGAACTTATTCAGAAATCTGTTATTTTTTACGATAACGTTACACGCGAGCCCAAACATACATAATTTACTTTCAATAATTTTTCTATGCCCTTTGTTCGCATACAATTCACAGAATATTATGTATGCTCATTGCTCAATGATTGTTCACTTTCAAGTTTAAAAATTGTTTAGTACTTGGTAAGTAGGTATTTGGAATAAAATAAAATGAACCACCTTCATCACCAAACCCACCCTAACCCACCTCACCCCTTTACCACTTAAGAATACCTTCATGTGGAATGCTATTAAACTATTTATTTTTTCAACAAATAGGATGTCGGAATCAAAATTGATTCATAAGTAAAAAAAAAAACAGATGGAGTCGTTATTGTCTATCTGTCTACCGTTTTTCATGTGTCTGTTTGGCGAAACAAACCCAGGGATCTACTCCTCCCGGGCGTCGGGAGTCCAAAGTGGACTCCCGGCCACTGTACGTGTACGCGCAGGCTTGCGGGCAGCGAGCAATGGGTAGCTTGCTGCCCGTACGGACTAGGCCTAACTTAATGGCGCGTTGTATTCCACGCGCGCCTCAAAGAGATGTCAGCACTAATTGAAGTGCGGTCCATGGCCCTCTACGGGGCACCGGTGTGGGCGCCCTCATTGAGGCTGCGCCCAGCGCGCTGGTTGTTTGCGGCCCAGAGGGTCATGGCCATCCGGTTAATCCGGGGATACCGCACGGTCTCGTGCGAGGCGGCGAGCCTCTTGCCGGAGTGCCACCATGGGATCTGGAGGCAAAGGTCCTCGCGCACATGTGGGAGTGACGCGAGGAGGCAAAACGCCGGGGCGAAACTCCGCTGCCGCGACAAATCACGGCACGGCGGACAGAGCTCCGGTGTGATCTCATGGCGACATGGCGGGTACGATTGTCGCAACCCAGTGCTGGGCACGCCACAATTGCAGCGGTAAGTCCCCTCTTTGAGGAGTGGATAGAGAGGCGTCACGGCATCCTCACCTTCCGCCTGACGCAGGTTCTCACCGGGCATGGGTGCTTCGGTGGGTTCCTGTTCAGGATAAAGCGGGAGGATACGTCCGGGTGTTTCCATTGCGAGGATCGTCTGGAGGACACGGTGGAGCATACGGTGGAGGTGTGCCCTGCCTGGGCGGGGCACCGCCGTGTCCTCGTGGAGGCGATCGGCGGCGGCGACCTCTCGCGTCCAGCCCTGGTGCAAGCCATGGTACGGAGCGAGAGGGAATGGGAAGCCGTCACCTGCTTCTGCAAAGCAGTAATGCTCGCGAAGGAGGAGGCGGGGCGCGTGAGGGAGTGGCAGTTTCTGCGCCCTCACGTCCCTAGCCGCCGCAGGAGGAGACGCCTCGGGCGTCGGGAGTCAATAGCGGACTCCCGGCCCCCGTAGGCGCGAGCTTGCGGGTGGCGAGCAATGGGTAGCTCACCGCCCGGTAAGGGCCAAGCTCGGGTCGATGGCGCGCAGTGTTCCACGCGCGCCTCAAAGAGATGTCAGCAGCAGTGTAGGGGTCTACTAGGACCGATGCCTGCCGGGGTCGCGTGATTGTTCGAAAGAGATACCGTGACCCTGGCACATGGGCAACTGATGGAACACGGGTGGGTTTTAGTCAGTAAAAGTCTGACACGCCCTCCCGCTACGCCCAGAGCGGGAGAAGTCATTAGATGATTTCCCATCCTGAAAAAAAAAAAAAAAAAGCACTAATTGAAGGGGTCCTCTAGAGCCGATGTCTCGCAGGGTCACGAATTTGTTTGAAAGAGTTATCGAGGCCCTGGCACAAGCAACTGAAGGAACACGGGTGGGTTTTAGTTAGTAAAAGTCTGACACGCTCTCCCGCTCCTCCCAGTGCAGGAGAAATCATTTGATGATTACCCACCCAGAAAAAAAGGGGGTCAAAGTCTCTTTTAAAGTCTAGGCCTCTTCATTAGATCATGTGAATAAAATGTAGATTAATACCTGAAATGGTTCTTTCCGCAAACGACTTTTACGAAAGAACCACAAAGATGTGAGTGGACCATTCTAGTCAGTGTAAGCACTTTCTTTCAGCTCAGTTTTATTTTAGTACTCGTACAAGTCAACTCAGAACTTGAGGAGCTCAACGAGATGACAAACAATACCAAACAAAGGACATTTTACATGGCCAGACCAACATTAAAAGGTGGAATGAGGCTCACTTCTCCTAGGGCCAATTCCCGCATTTAAAGAACGCACTCTAATACCAGGCTCAATCTGTGCAAAAACTTAAGCCCATCTACTGAAAAATCACAGTCTAAAATGTATGAATGTATTCCCTTCTGAAAGTCGGTGGTATGCCACTTTGCCCTAAAGGTTATAATTGCTTAGTACTTACTGTTTGAATATTTGTTTTTTAGTTCATAACGTGATGTCCTCTAGAGGGTGCTATATTCAAATTTATGTGACGTCACATATTCGGTAACCAGCGAACGATCAAGACGCTTCCAAGAACACCTTATTTCTCGAATTATGGTGAACTAGCTTTTGCCAGCGGTTTCGCCCGCGTTGAGGTAGGAATTTATTCCACGGGAACGTACTACCGGGATAAAAAGTAACTTATGTGTTATTCCGGGTTACAAACTATGAGCACGGGGTGGTTTTAGTCGGTAGAAGTCTGACAGACCTCTCTGTCCGTCCCAGAGAGGAGGACATCCGTGAAGATTTCCACTGCGACACCAAAAAAAAAGGTTACAGACTATCTGCGTGCCAAATTTCATACAAACAAACATCCAAACATAAAAACTTACCACATTTATAATATTAATAGGGTAGTTAAGAAGTTATGAGGAAACAATTAAACACGGAATCAGGTTATCTTTCGCCCAAATCTGGTAAAAAAACTCCGTTCTTTTACCTACATTTTTGACAAGTTTTTGACATCGATATTCACTAGAAAGAGATAGCAGTTTGAATTTGAACGTTTTTTGAGGTACGACAAATGGCCTGCATTTAAAACTGACCTCAGTTAATTGGTCTAGGTCTAGTAAATAATACTAATAATAATAGTAGTCGGTTGTTCCGTGTGGTGCTCGACGTAAAAAATAGCACCACCCCATTTCTTCCCATGGGTGTCACAAGAGGTGACTAATGGACTTACTAGAGAATGGGCAGCAACGTTCTCAATGCATTTTACTACCATACTGCAATCGCCACCCTGCCTGCAAGCGTGGTGATAATGGCAAACTACTCCAATTTAGGCCTATGTCCAGAAGTGGACGTCTTTCGGCCGAAATGATGATTTTGATGATGAGTGGTTGCCTATTGTTTGAAATTCGACCATAACTCATTTAAATTTTAATCAACAATATTACCTCTCTGCAACCCTTCTGCATACACACTTTTAACTGTGCCTCATACTCCTCCGTCCGCATAATTTTGCGTAAACAGGGGTACAAAGTTTTTGTTTCACGTATTAATATATACAAGATTATTTTTAGTATATGCGAAACCTGAATATAGTTTGTTCAAAATCAGTAACTGAATCGATTCCAATAATTTTTACACCATGTTATATTTTGGACCAAAAATATTTAATTACGCTGCCAAGTAGGACACCGAACGACAATACGTATCCACAATCATCTGTGCGGGTCACGGCAGTTCATAGCGCGCGTGGGCGCACAGCGAGACGGCGACGACGGGTAACAACTCCCTCCCTCGGCTCCCTTAGTCGTCCGAATGCCACCGATCGATGAGCACGTATCGCGATAACTTTGTGATTATTAATGATACAGTTTTGACATTTTTTTCATAGATTCTTTACATAAAAATACTAGACCCGTGTTTCGGGTTTCGCATAAACAAAAATTAATGTTGTAGATTTCAGAATACCAATTCTCGTAATTAAAAATGTTTAAAATCTAGTAACAGTTTCATCTCGGCGACAACGAAAGTCAAAAACTTGTCAAAAATTTATGGAAACCTGCATCCCTAACCAAGTTGATAATCTGCTATCGTTAACGCTAGTCGAAAACTAATCAACTAATCAAATGTATGAGAATGAAATAATCTCAACGCTAAGTCACGTAGTTAGAACAAATTAATAAAAAATTCGTAGCCAAGTTCACATCGTTCAAAATGATAGAATTAATTGTTATCGTTTCTACAATGTTCAACGCTACATCTTTTATTACAATGTCGTTTTTCTTAAGACATTGTAGAGCGAGCGGCCGACTCAGGCGCGTCAATATGGCTACCAACTTATTGTTTTCTACAATTGCTGACGCCGAGGCGTTACCGATTGGAGAACGGAATTCGACACAAAACGATTGTAACTTGGCTAGGAGGGTTGAGGTATTATTGATGGATTAAAGTCTGATATCAGACTGTGAACGCTCTTAAAATTAATAGAATTGCTCCTCTGAGTACAGTTATCCAACTTTCAAAATCAACCTATATTATCCTCACTGGCAAAGACCTCCTCTCAGTGAGAGAGAGTGGGCCGTAATCTAACATGCAGGCCCAGTGCGGGTTGGTAGATGTCACATGTCTTAGTATTTTTGGTTCTTGGACATGCCGGTTTGTTACTGATATTTTCCTTCACCGTTTTGGGAGCAGTGGTGATATACTCACAAAGTAAAGCACCTGCGTAGGTTCGAACTCACGAACTACAACTCGTAAGTTGGGGCTGATACCACTGAGCTACCACTGTCCACTGTTATCAAAGTCTGATGTCAAATAAATATCAAATATTTAGACTGACGTCAATGGAACTTGTGCTATTTTTTTAACAAAATGTTTATTCATACGTCCCAAGTCGTAGATGTAAGAGAGGTCGGCGCTGGACCAAATGTTCACTTAAAGCTGCCAGAACGCTTGTAGGGATGGGAGGTGAAGCATATCGATAGATTTTATTTTTATACTGCAAACTTTTCAGCTCTATCGAACATCGGAAAATGGGTCTTTGACTTGCAAATTTTGAAGAGGACATACGTATGAGACGACTAGCTTTTGCCCGCGGCTTCGCTTGCCTTAATTTTGGGGTAACACGGTTCCTCTTTCCTGATTTAGAACACAGAAGAGAACTCTGAACAGAATGTTATTTTAATACGCTACTGTAAACGATATTATTTTTCTTTCCATTTAGGGATAGAATGTAAAGATTCTGGGCATTGGACACACGCGAACATGCTACATACAATTGTCCATGAGAAAACACGACTTTTCTAAGTTCACCTCAGCCACCTAAAAAGAAAAAAAATGTAGCCTATGTCACTCTCCATCCCTTCAACTATCTCCACTTAAAAAATCACGTCAATTCGTCGCTCTGTTTTGTCGTGAAAGACGGACAAATAGACACACACACTTTCCCATTTATAATATTAGTATGGATATACCTACTTTGCAAGTTACATAAACGCTTGTAAAAAATATGTGACTTGTGAATAAAATGCCGGTTAATGTGAGTGAAACCAAATATATCAAGCACTTTTAAAAAATACATTCTTGCTTCGTTATCTTATTTCTTACCTTATGTTATTATTTTAATTCTATCTAATTACTTTGAGAATTTAGTAACATAAGAGAAGTTTATGAGTTATCTATGCAAATAAATAAAATTGAAGTGTCAACATAACAGCTTTTATTAAATGCATATGAAAGTATATACGGTCTGAAACGACTGGACCTATTTTGACGGGATTTTCACTGGCAAATAGCTGATTTTATAAGGACTAGCTAATTCTTTTAGTACACTCCCGTGGATTAATTACCAACAACCACCTGGGCGAAACCGCGGGCACAGCTAGAGCATTAATAAATTGTTAGCAGATCGATAAGCACATATTTGTGGCAGCATCAAAAACACCGAAATAATTCGAAAGCGAGAATTTTGAACTTCTCACGAACCACCTGGATCAACAAATACTTCCAAAAACATCATCTAAAAACCCAATAATATCGACACGCATCCCAGCCCTAGTGCCCACCGGAGCGAGTAATCAGGTGACTGCGCCGCCCGTCGCGAATAACGAACGCAGCTCAATTGTTCCTCTTTTGCCCACAAGTGGGGCTCCACTCCCAGCGACAAAGCACCTTTGATGCATCAGGGGTAACGAAGCTGTGGTAGAACGTAGATTGCAGTAGGAATGGGGTCGGTTTACGTATTTGTGACACAATCGGTTAAAAGTGGCGTTTAAACTTTTGAAAACTGGAATACATGGCTACAACGATAGTTACCTCGCCGAAATTAAGCATCGTCTATGGCTTCGTTCACGGCTTCGAGCAATACGACTTGTGAACAGTGGCGTGCATAGCATATAGGCATCAGTGGCGCAGGTAACTAATAAGCCCATTCCTGTCGGCTTCCCTTACGAAATTATGACAGTCAGGAGTTCTCAGCAGTGTTTAATAATGACACTGAATGTATTTAATCTTACACCATAAAATTAAAGTATTACAAAACCCCAACCTACATAAAAAATATTTGTCTTTATATTCCAACGAAAAAAAACATTTAAAGTGCGCGCGGCACCGCACGTCAAGATTTTTCTGCAGTGTAACTTGCTTTCAACGCCGGGTTATGAAGTACATCAATTTCTATACATAATCATCTCGTCATGACGTCACTTCAGGTCACGTGCCACGCATTTTTTAGAGGCCTTGGCAAGCCGCTAGACGTCGGGTTATTCGAACGAACTTCCACAAATTACAACATTATCTATACTAATATTATAAAGCTGAAGACTTTGTTTGTTTGTTTGATTGAACACGCTAATCTCAAGAACTATTGGTCCGAATTGAAAAAATATTTTTGTGTTGGGTAGCTTATTTATAGAGAAAGGCTATAGGTTATATAACACCACGCTGCAACTAAGAGGAGCGGAGCAGTAATGAAAAATGTTGCAAAAACGGGGAAAATCGCGCGGGTAGGCGATTCAACGCGACGAGAAGGGTCGGGGAACAAGAAATTTAACGCGGACGAAGTCACGGGCATAAGCTAGTTTAGTATATTTTTGACACTTCCCGTTACAGTTGCATCCGCGGAGAGGTCGTTTTCGGCTTTGAAGCGAATTCATACGCACATCCGTAATTCTCAAAAACAAGAACGATTATCTGATCTAGCCATTTTTTCTATAGAAAAACATTTATTGTTAAAAATTAAGAATCATCTCGGCTTTTATGATAATGTTTTAGCACACTTTGTACTAAAGAATAGACGAATAGCTTTAGAGTATAAGTAGTATTATAACTAGAATAAGTCAGTAGTTTTGTAGTTAAGTAGTTTTTTCTAGTAGACAACATACGTCAACGTCATCACACTGATCACACCACTAACGGCTTTTTTCAAAGCCACTTTTATTATACTTGCAAGACACTGTTTCAATCACCAGTGCTTACACGTATAGTAAAGGTGGACTGAAGACATTTTTTTTTTTTTTTTTTTTTCAGGATGGGAAATCATCAAATGGCTTCTCCCGCTCTGGGCGGAGCGGGAGGGCGTGTCAGACTTTTACTGACTAAAACCCACCCGTGTTCCATCAGTTGCCCATGTGCCAGGGTCACGGTATCTCTTTCGAACAATCACGCGACCCCGGCAGGCATCGGTCCTAGTAAACCCCTACACTGCTACTGACATCTCTTTGAGGCGCGCGTGGAACACTGCGCGCCGTCGACCCGAGCTTGGTCCTTACCGGGCGGCGAGCTACCCATTGCTCGCCACCCGCAAGCTCGCGCCTACGGTGGCCGGGAGTCCGCAATCGACTCCCGACGCCCGGGGCGTCTCCTCCTGCGGCGGCTAGGGACGTGAGGGCGCAGAGACTGCCACTCCCTCACGCGCCCCGCCTCCTCCTTCGCGAGCATTACTGCTTCGCAGACGGAGGTAACGGCTTCCCATTCCCTCTCGCTCCGTACCATGGCTCGCACCAGGGCCGGACGCGAGAGGTCGCCGCCGCCGATCGCCTCCACGAGGAAACGGCGGTGCTCCGCCCAGGCTGGGCACACCTCCACCGTATGCTCCACCGTGTCCTCCAGACGATCCTCGCAATGGAAACACCCGGACGTATCCTCCCGCTTGATCCTGAACAGGAACCCACCGAAGCACCCATGCCCGGTGAGAACCTGCGTCAGGCGAAAGGTGAGGACGCCGTGGCGCCTCTCTATCCACTCCTCAAAGAGGGGACTTACCGCCGCAATTGTGGCGTGCCCAGCACTGGGTTGCGACAATCGTACCCGCCATGTCGCCATGAGATCACACCGGAGCTCTGTCCGCCGAGCCGCGATTTGTTGCGGCAGCGGAGTTTCACCCCGGCGTTTCGCCTCCTCGCGCCACTCCCACATGTGCGCGAGGACCTTTGCCTCCAGATCCCATGGCGGCACTCCGGCAAGGAGGCTTGCCGCCTCGCACGAGATCGTGCGGTATCCTCGGATTAGCCGGATGGCCATGACCCTCTGGGCCGCACTCAACCGGCGCGCTGGGCGCAGCCTCAATGAGGGTGCCCACACCGGTGCCCCGTAGAGGGTCATGGACCGCACGACCCCCGTGTAGAGCCTCCGGCAGGAGGCGTTTGGACCCCCCAGATTGGGCAGGAGCCGCTTTAATGCAGCCCCAGCCCGCTCCAGTCTGGGAGCCAAACGTCGGAAATGTTCAACGAAGTTCCACCGGCTGTCGAGGACAAGTCCCAGGTACTTCATCGTCGAGTCGACGCCGATGTGAACCCCTCCTACCGTGAGTTGGGAACCCGCAGGTGGCGCGTTCCGAGGACCATGAAAACCCATGGCCTTGGACTTGTGCAATGCCACCTCGAGTCCCAATTGCCGGATCCTATCGACGATTGTCGCAACCCCGCGTGTCATAATTTCGGCCGCCGCCTCGTACGACCTCCCCTGCGCAAGGACCAGCGTGTCGTCAGCGTAGCAAACCACGCTGACGCCGCTAGGGAGGTCGGCGCGCAGCACCCAGTCGTAACCGATGTCCCACAGATGCGGCCCCAGGACCGATCCCTGTGGGACACCGCACGACATCTCTCGCCGGTTCCACTCTCCCTGGTGACCGGGGTAGATAATGGCTCTATCCGTCAGATAGGCCTCGACTACGCGACAGAGGTAGGTCGGCATCCGGTGATACCGGAGTGCCTCCGTAATGCAACTCCAGGGTAGGGTGTTAAAGGCATTGGCGATGTCTAGAGACACCGCCAAGACGACCCCACCCCGGGCCACTGCATCCCCTGTCGTGAGGGCTCGCACGCGCATGATGGCGTCCACCGTTGAGCGCCCCTTGCGGAAGCCGTACTGGCCGTCCGACAAGTCCGGCCCCTCCCGCACCAACCACCCGACGAGGCGGTCTGCAATCACTCTTTCAAAGAGCTTGCCCACCTCGTCGAGCAGCACGATGGGCCGGTAGGCGGACGGAGAGTCCGCTGGGCGCCCGGGCTTCTTAATGAGGACCAGTTTCCCCGTCTTCCAACGAAGTGGGAACTGGCCCTTCTCCAAGCATGCGCTAAGGAGCCCCCTGAGTCGAGGCCCGAGAGCCTCTGAGTATTCTTGGCATTAAGCCTTCGTACCGCCACTCTCATCTCTACCTCGGTCACTTCGTGAGCACCGTCGTCGTCGTCAGTGGTGTGGTCCGCATCGGGCACCGCAGTAGGCGGAGCCATGGGTGGGGGACTATGTTCCCCTCGCGAAGGGAACAGAGCGCTCACCACGCCCTCCACGAGTTGGGGCCGGAGACTCTGAGTCAGCGGAGGAGCCCATGGGCGGAGTTTCTCCCGGACGGCCTTGTAGGGCCGTCCCCATGGGTCCCTGTTCAGAGTCTCCAGCGACTCCTTGCGGGCCAGTCCTCTGGCCCGCAGGATCTCCTCTTGGAACTGAAGACATCTGCTTATAGAAGACTGAAGCCAGGAAGTCAGTCACAGATTTTAAGTAACTGGACTACGTGCGCCACGTCCGGCCTAGATAAGCATTTTTTTGCTCCGGCTTACCTCTCTAATAAAATCACCCTTCACCACTGAATATGCATATAAGCAATTCCTAGCTTGATAAATCACTATAAGTCTGTCAATTACATTTTAATGCGTATCCTGAAATTATTTAGAAACTTCCTAAATTATAATACCTAAAAGAAAACCGCATTTATCTGCCTAGACAAAAACAGGCGGCTTAGTGCCTATACAGATAAGCAATACGGCACTCCTTTTGTGGTGACTTGCGGCAACTGACACGTTACGCTCGAGCGTCACTTGTTTCCATCGCCCTGCAAGTCACGTCACAGTGGGTGATTTACTCTCTACAAAGTTTGAGAGGTTTGTAATCAAATTTAGCCACGTCTATGGCTTTGTTCACGGCTTCCAGTGGTGTACCGTGTGAGGCGACATGCGTCTAGCGACACGCTCACACGTCACGTGTTACCGTCGCTCCACAAGTCACGTCGCGGTGTCTTACTTTCTAATAGATTTTACAGACTCTCAATCTAATTAAACCACGTCTATGACCCGTTCATGGTCTTGAGTGATACAACTTTCATGCGTGCGTGCTTGCTTCCAGCGACACGCTTTAGTATCACCTGTTTCCGTCGCTCCGCAAGGTTTACTCTCTACTATATTATAGAAGCCTGCAATCAAATTAACCCACGTCTGTAGCTCCGTTAACGGCTTCCAGTGATGTGACTTGTAAGGCAACTTGCGTCAAATGATGCGATCATACGTCACCTGTTTCCGTCGCTCTGCAAGTCGCGTCACGGTGTTTTACTCTCTACTATGTTTTAGAAGCTTGCAATCAAATTAAGCCACGTCTATTGCGTTCAAGTGATACATAGGTCCCATTCACCGCCTCTAGTAACACAACTTGCATCGCAATTGTTGTCAATTGTTTCCATACGTCGTTCATTTTTTTTTACTTGGTGACATGCTCATACATACTGTGCTAAGACTTGGCGATAGCGTAGTTATGTGGGACTCTAAACCTATTGAAACTCCACGGTGTCCTACTGTGCCGCTTATAGCGGAAACACAGGCACAAATGAGCACTCATCCGCGAACCCGCAGCTACTGTCTATCACCGGACCCTCGTTTGGAGAATACCCTCCATCACCGGCGCACCAGAACACATAGCCGTGACCAAAACGTGGACCAAATAGCACATGGGTGCCAGGCTATCCTGTGTATGGCATCCTTGGTACCCCAGCAACGGTTCAGGTCAGTGGTCCCGCCGCTTAAATAATGAATCATAATCATTAAAACTTTCGGAAGTCGGTGTCTTAGGATTTTTATTTAAGGTTTTTGCCACTGACTTCCGAAATTAAAGTTATTTTTCACTTTGTAGTGTTTTTAAGGAAGTCGGTTGTTTTTTTTTTTTTTGTAAAAAAGTTTTTATTTTTAAATTTTTAGTTATAGTATCTACCCCACACTAATTCCAAACAAACAATGCATATTTATGCGATAGCAGAAATCGCGGTTGATTTGCTGTCATTTTTTAAAGAGTTCCGGTGTCTGTCTCCAGAAGTCATCATCAGATCTATATCTTATCTTATACCTTTAAACGAGCAATTCTTGTATATATGTATATATATATATATATAATCTGAATCTCGGAAACGGCTCCAACGATTTTCATGAAATTTAGTATACAGGGAGTTTCGGGGGCGATAAATCGATCTAGCTAGGATTCATTTTTATAAAATGTCGTTTTATTCGTGTTTTCAATGACCAACTTTATCAATAATCAACTTGAACATAATCTTATTATTTTAAACACCATTTACCAAAAAATACCGAGCAAAGCTCGGTTAACCAGATATTGAAACTTATATGATACCATTTCGGAATAAACCCCTTTCGAAAAAAAGAATTTTGCAAATCCATTTATATATGACGGAGTTATGGCCGAACATACATAAAAAAAAAAATACATATAAACATCCGAATTGATAACCTCCTCCTTATTGAAGTCGGTTAAAAAGCATCAATACGGGTTGTATAAGTTCATTTAATCCCAATTAATGATTTATTCATGAAATAGTCACCTTAGCGCCTCTTCTTTAAGATATGCTCGAGTCTTAATTGAAGGCCCAAATCCACAAGTGCTTCTGGCATCCCCGCTTCAAGTACTGCCCCACCCTATTATCCCTTTTTCCTGTCCCCTTTTTCGGTCGCCTCGCTCCACCGCTCCCAGCACAGATGGTCGACCTATCCCCCTAAGTCAAACGTCACGACTTCTTTTTAAATCTTTTTCGATTTAAAATATTCTAGTGCTCTATGATTTCTCGAAGTCTCCTCCTTGAGACGAAGTCGTGGTTGACTTTTGAAGTGTAATGTGGTTTTATTTGGACATTATGTTGTGTTCTAAGTTGCGTTTTAAGGCTTATTTTTTTTTTCGCAATTCTGCTTTGCGGTTGTAGTATTGGAAGGAATGACGGAGAAGTCAGTTAAAAAAAAAAATTGTATGCCAATCCATAATGCATTTTGTTTCGTGAATTTTTTTGAATGAATGAATTTGACCTGGACAAGATTTTTATCTGGCCTCTATAAATACATTACTTTATTTTTAAAATGTAATATAAAAGATGCACAACACATAAAACAATGAATGATTTGCCTTTCATTTTGACTATTGTAGTGAGACTGGTAACGGTTTTAATGACAAAAATACTTGGGTGCATGAATATAGTTTATTGTCACAGTATTATATGGCTTACACATCAGATCACAAAGTAAAAAAACTGGAACTAAGGAATACGGGACCGTTTGCGACAGCGGTGCGTACTGGACTAAGCGCGCCACGATTCAATATTTATTGCGATATTTACGTTGCTGAGCAGACGGAGTTTTCAAACCTAAAAGCAGTGAATTAACATTTTTCTACAAAATGTTTTGGATTTTGGTTACTAGGTGTGTTAAGCAGTTCAGATGTGCCCTATAAATGATTAGAAATGGTCCAGATCTTGAACAAGAAGCAAGTCTTAGTTCAATTTAATACTGCTTCTGCTCGTGAGTTAGTTCGCGTGAAATGTTGACCTCGCCCCGCGTTCTTACTAACTTTTTTTCATTTTTCTCGGCTCTTGCCTTCTTACCTTCCTTAAGGATTCTTACCTTCCTCAAAGACTGGGCTAAAAATGGAAATAGATTTTTCAAATCCGACAGGTAGTGCCAGAGATTACTTCCTACAAAGAAACTTACAAACTTTTCCTATGTGAACATGTATGCAGCTGACCTCGAAAATCAAATTTGATCAGGGCACGCTACGCTTACCGCGGTCGTACCGTGTATGGGTTGGCCATCTTATTACCCGTCTTTGCCTCGGAAAGCATGTTAAATTGTTGGTCCCAGCTGTCATTAATGGATCTTTGACAGTCGTCAGAAGCCCAAAAATCTAACAACCAGTCTCAGCAAGGGGGTATCATACTATCGAGTGTATCCCATCCACCCCGGTCGTGCCGTCCCGTTAACGGGGCAGTTGGGAAAAGTTGTTGCATCGACCCCGTGCCCCGTGCCAACTCCGTCGTTTAACGGGGTGGAAGGCACAGATCTAGTCTCATCTACCCCGGTGTGTTTTTAACAAAAAGCGGACAGCACAGATTGAGTAGCATACGCCCCGGTAGTGTTTAAAGAGGGGAGAATAGGAGTGTTATTTCATATACATAAAATATGAACTGAAAATAAAAAGGAGTTTGTAAGTTTCAAACAGTTTTTATCTTATAAATATGAAACAAAGTCGGATTTCTTATAACACTTAATAACTCGAAAACTGCTGGACCGATTTTCATGGTTTTGATTTGTTGGATTTGTATTTTTTTTTTTTCGTGAGTCATAGGAATATTTCACGAAAAAAAAATAATAGGAATTTCATTTTCTCTCACATTTTGTAAGTCGGCTAGAAAACGCTTTATGTCTTTGAAGTACCAGGTGGTCATAACTCAGTGGGAGCTCACCTTACCTGATATGTCAACTAGAACACGCCAAATGCCTTCGAAGTACCAGGTTGTCATAACTGGGTAGGAGCTTGCTAAACATAGGAATGTCAGCTAGAAAACGCTTTATGCCTTCGAAGTACCAGGTAGTCATAACTTGGCTGGAACTTAAAAACACACCTACCCCGGTGTGTTTTTAAGTTCTAGCCAAGTTAAAGGGGTGGGACGACCGGGGTGGATGGGATGCACTCATACTACCTAGTAACTGGGTTATAGAGGTTGGAGTAGGCAGTCGCTACACCTTCAACTAGGTTCTGAAGTTTCATGTGTCCATGTAGGTTTATGTGAAATAAAAAAATGATTTGACATGTAAAGTACTGGGGAACCCAACAGTTGGGCAAAGGCTACACAGATAATGAGGTCCACTAAACCTACCCACTTTGTTTCTGAGTACGTTAGTTACACATTTTATTATCTCCTACACTAGAAACAGTAAGAAACACAACAAAATAGCCAAGCAAAGTAATAAATATTGAAGATATAAAACAGCAGAGGATTTTTATTGGCCAGGCCATAACTTTAACATGAGATCGCCACCGTTTGCTATAATTTATGGTTATTATCGTACACTTGAAGCAAACAGGCCTTAACCGAGTACTTGTAACAGAAAACGTAAGTTTTTTATGTAAGTTTTTAAAATAGTGAATAGATTTTGTATCGCTTTTAATTTGTTTGAGGTTTTAAAAGATGTAGTGGCAAAAATTTTAGGAGTATTTTTACATTTTGTGTTAATTACGAGAGGATCGTTTTGAGTCCTCATCAAAATGAGGACAGGATGTTGTAGCGCAGCATGGGAGAGGCCTCTGTCCAGCAGTGGACTGCGATAGGGTCAGTTAATGAATTGACGATACTTTTCATCAAATAGCAAAAAAAAATGTACAATTTACACGAATTGTAAATAAAGGCGCTGCATGGCCACAATGCGCTCCAAAAAACAGATTACTGACGTTATCCAAAACGTTGCTAAGCTTAAGTGGGACTGGGCTGGCCACGTCTGCCGTATGCCCAATAAGCTATGGGCAAAATAACCACTACGTTGAGTCCTGACACAGCCAGCAGGCGTTGCGGCATACACTGTTGAAGATAGCGGCACGAACTGGTACAGTACACGACACTCAACTTCGGTCAACTTTTTCCCTGAATCGAAAGAGCTGTAAGGCCTGGGAGAGGTTTTTGCCTAGCAGTGGGATTATGCGGACTAACAGTAACAGTAAGTAAAAAAGAAAAGCAGTTATTTGAGAAGTTTTCTCTAGTTTCCTTCGACCAATATATGGTTTTAATCGCAAGAGTTTTTTCATAAAACGGACAACCGAATAGTTAGCGAACCCAGAATTTCATGAAACTGGTCCAAAAGCTGATATTCCATTGCATACCTGTACGCAGTATAATCTATGCCTGTGTTTTTGGATTTCAGACCAGAATTAACATATTATAAATCAAAATAGTCTTCACTGTTATTTACAAACTATTTTGATTAATTTGGCTTGAATTTATTGAAATTTCTAATTTCAATAAATTCAAGCCAAATTAATGTATTTTACCATGAACAATGTATTTGTTATAATTCGGTCACAATTACCAAACAGGAAATCAGGAACAAATAAATGTTATGCAAATTAGTATTGACAGCCAATTTGTTGTGTGTTAAAATAATAACTTACATATTATTATGATCATTCAGCCGTTTAAGGTCCACTGCTGGACATACTATATATGATCATGTCTCTGCGCATCGGTCCCTTCTTAAGTGGTTGCCCATACGCCAGCGCAGAGAGCAAAGGGCGCTGACCACATTGTTTTCATTTCTTGTTTCTCCCTCTTCCCCTGTTTATCTGGCCACACACTTTCAGTACATTTGCGCCAACCACAATAAAAATCTACGCTCATCGCATAATCGTCTTCTTCAGTGTCCCACTCATCGCACAGACTTCATTCACTCTCCCTTCTTTGTCCAGTGTGTCTCTCTGTGGAATGCGCTCCCCCAGGAAATCAGGATGGCATCCAACCGATTGACCTTCAAATTTAAAGTTCGCGAGCATATTCGCAAGAAGTTGGCAGTATCATCACAACGGTAATATTTCGTCATTGTTTGTCTCGTTTGTTTTAATAAATTCAATTATGTATGTATATTTATTTATGTATTTATGTTTATATATAGTTAGGTATATATTTTATGTTCATAATTTAAATATGTTAAGCGTTCATATTTACATATCCTCTTAATCATTGCACCTACCACGTATGTCTCTGCACCACCCAAAGGTTGACTGGTAGAAAATGCCTATGGCATTAAGTCCGCCTCTGTACATTAATGTGCTTGAAGTATTAAATAAATAAATAAATAAATACTAAATTTAGTGGGCTTCGCCATTATCGCCACGCTTGGCAGGTGGATTGGGGATCGCAGTATGGTGGTAAAATGCATAGAGAACGCTGCTGCCAATTCTCTAGTAAGTCTCATAACCACTCCTTACGACAGCCATGGGAAGATATGGGGTGATGCTATTCTTTACGTCCATCACCACACGCGAGTATTATCAGATGGAGACAAAATATTAGAATCAAATGACAAACGGATGCACTGACCGGACAGGTCCACTCAAATCTGTACCTATATATTGTTCTTTCCTCAACAGGCCATTTCAAACACCAGTCTACATGGTCCTCAAATGATATGATCAACATTATTCCCAGATTTTTTTTTTAAACACTCTTTAACTTGTCTGAATAAGTTTACAATGACATGAATATTTACTTTGTAAAGTATTGTATTACAAGCTTCTACCCGCGACTTCGTCCGCGTTAAATTTCTTGTTCCCCCGACCCTTCCCGTCGCGTCGAATTGCCTACCCGTGCGATTTTCCCCGTTTTTGCAACATTTTTATTACTGCTCCGCTCCTCTTAATTGTAGCGTGATGTTATATAGCCTATAGCCTTTCTCGATAAATAGGCTACTCATTACAAAAATATTTTTTCAATTCGAACCAGTAGTTCCTGAGATTAGCGCGTTCAATCGAACAAACAAACAAACTCTTCAGCTGTATAATATTATATAGTATAGATTTTAATTATTGCGAATATGAAGACTAAGTGAGGTTTTTTAATATTATTATTTTCTTAGTTTGGTGAAGGCTACTCCATTGCGTAATACGATTAAAAAAGTCTACCGAATAACGTTAGTGACAGTTTCTAAACAGGGCCTGCATCACATTCTGGCAATGCAAGAAAATGATAGGTAAGAAGTGGGGCCTATCCCCCAAAATCATACTTTGGCTGTACACCGCAGTGATCCGACCCATGATCACCTACGGGGCCATGGTCTGGTGGCCCCGCACCAAGCTTACTACAGCCTGTAAAAAACTGCAACGCATGCAAAGACTAGCCTGCATAGCGATCACGGGCTGCATGAGGACTACTCCAACTGCCAATGGACGCCATGCTGGGTCTACCACCACTCCACCTGGACCAGGAAGCCACGATGGCGGCGGCGCATCTGGACGCAACTAACCTCTGGAGAAAGAGAGACACACAACACACCGCGCTGCTTAAGGAACTCAACAATGAGTTCCCCATCAATAAGGCTATAAATGACCGGGTACCCAAACAGTTCATTTTCAACCGACGAAAAAAAACGGAGGAGGTTATCGACGCATAACTTTTTACATAGTAGTCCGATTGTGATAATTATTTTATTTTTTTGGAAAGGGTATATTCCGAAGGTAATCCCATATAAATTTGGAAAACAAATTTGAACCCTAAGGGTCGGAAAACAGGGGATGATTGATTGTTCACTCACTGATTGTAATGTATAACCACGCATAACTTTATACAGAGTAGTCCGATTTTGATAATTCTTTTTTCATTGGATAGGGTATACTTTGCCAAGTATTATAAGTACATTAAAGCCACAAAAAATTATAAAATAAAAACTTTTTAACAAAATATTAAACCGCCGAAAAACTGAAAAGCAAAAAAATAATAAACATTAAAATTTTGAGTCGGCGCTGAAAAATCAATGAACAAAGATCACTCAAAGCGCTGACTCAAAATTTTAATGTTTATTATTTTTTGCTTTTCAGTTTTTCGGCGGTTTAATTTTTTGTCAAAAAGTTTTTTGATAAATAATACAGAATCCAGCTTCACGAAGGTCGCTAGTGTGAGGGTTTGCGCCCCACTGAGCTGCGCATCTTCATGGACGGATCAAAAACAGACAGTGGCACAGGTGCTGGAGTCTTCTCGCAGGACTTCAACATACATATAGCCACACCATTAGGAGTTCACAACACAGTGTTCCAGGCGGAATGCATTGGGATCACTCTTGCCGCCTCAGCCATCATGGCCAGGGCAGTTAAAGACCACTCGATCCGCATACTCTCAGACAGTATGGCTGTTCTGCAAGCGCTGGACAGTCACTCGATTGATTCTGGGTTAATATACGAGTGCCACCAGCGCCTCAACCAGGTGGGTAGCCTCAATAATATAACCATTCAATGGATAAAAGGACACAGTGGTTTGCTAGGTAACGACGCCGCCGATGAACTTGCCAGAAGGGGGTCGTGCATGACACCGGTGGGACCAGAACCCATCGCGCCACTTCCCTTTGGGTTCCTACGCTCTCTGGTAAGAAAACGTACCAGGGATCTACACTGCAAGCTATGGGTGGACCAAAGTGAGTGCAGGCAGGCCAGGGATGCACTTCCTACCATCGATGCCCACCTCACAAAATAGGTCCTCCGGTTAGACAAACGACAGCTGCGTATGGTAACAGCAGCAATAACTGGACATGGGTCGTTTAATAAACATCTATCTGTCAAAGGAGTTACAGACAGTCCGCTGTGCAGGGCCTGCATTGGGGACGACGAGACAGCAGCGCACGTGCTTCTAAACTGCCCGGCGATCGCCACATACAGGGCCAAGTACTTCGGTAACCCAGGTACCCTACGTGAGATAGTCAGCAACATCAAGGCGTTGCTGGCCTTTCTCGAGGAGCTGGGGTGGATCGAATAACCGATTTCCCACCCGTACGCAAAATACGCGCTCAGACGTGGAGTTGCGGACACCAGCCCGTTCTGCCTATTACCTAGTGACAGTTCAACCCCATTAATTGCGTTAATCACGTGATTAACGCACGGAATGGTGTCGAACTGTGTTGACAAATCTTGACTGTGTAGGCAAATACTTTTTTTTTGGATGGAAAATCATCAAATGACGTCTCCCGCTATTGGGCGGAGCGGTTTCAGACTTTACTGATTAAAACCCACCCGTGTTCCTTCAGTTGCTCATATGCCAGGGTCACGGTGTCTCTTTCGAACAATCTCGCGACCCTGGCAGGGCTGGCCAAGTCATGCGAGGACCACGTAGATAGACTAGTATCTGAAATAGTCTTTTGAGGACAGAACCACGCAGATTTGAGTGGGCTTGTCCAGTGTAAATATGATTGTATGAATCCAATAGACTTAATTTAAATAAAAACAAAACTTATCATAAGGTAGGATGTGAGCTGGTTAAGCTGATACCGCATAGTAACTAAATTTTTATGCCAATTCCAATACCTACTAAATGTATTTTAAGCCACTCACACACACACACACACACAAACGGAACCCACCATCCACAGATAACCAAGCAATATTTACGGAGAAATTCGCGGCCGAACGAGCGCCATATTTATTGGAGAACCACGTCCGGTTCCGATGGCGGCCATGATTTAAACAGCGCATTTCCGGTGTATCACTTGACTGTTTTCCGTTGGCTAGGAGGAATATTACATTAATTCATTTGTTCATCGGATTTCAGGGTGGGAAAGGAAATGGGGAGGTTAAGTAATACTAATAAGTCATGACGATGGAAAAACGATGGGTCTGTAGTGACTTTGTTTTTACTACCCGACTGTGCGAGAGTAATGACAAGATTGCGTTATTAAACGCGTTTTTTTTTTTCGAATGACATCTCGCAGTTTAAACTAGGAGGTTGTAGGCTTCTTAACCGGTCTTGCCTGGTCTCGCCAGGGCTTAAAAACTTACGAGTAAAGTGACTACTCGCTAAGGGTACCCCCTGTGGGTACGGACCTCGGCTTAGGGTATCGCTGGTAGAGAACAGCCAGAGACGGGCTGGAACGGAGTGAGTTATTCACGCGTTAGTCTTTGTATCTTTGTATGTGGGATTGTATTGAACTGTGGTACCGGTCAAAGTGGTGGAGCTTTGGGGAAGCCTACGTGCAGCAGTGGACATCTTTCGGCTGAAATGATGGGTAAGTATGTACTCCGGTTTCGGGGAAGATTATTTAATTTCCAGCTTCTTAAGAAGCTATGGAGTAAACTCTGCTACATACTTACTTAGATCTTAAATCAAGCATTCCAGACTCATAGCTCCTCTGGCTAGCCTGAGGGTATATTAGATCCTACCATTAGTTTGCCTGCAGTTTCTTTGCATAACACCAACTAAGATACAAAAACCAGGATATAAAAATATATTTTTTTTAGAAACATTTGCATCTTGTCCGCAGAAATAGAAACGAAACAACAAGCATTCTTATAGAAATAGCCCGGGGGAATAAAAACGGTATGTAGCGAGGCGAGCCGGGGTAAACGCGATTTATTAAACTTTATTTTGATGTTGAGCGATGTCGGACATTTTGCATGTGGCTTGACTTGAAATGTTTTGCGGGGAAATACGAGTTTGTTGTGAATGTAAATGATCTAATTATGTTATGTAGTAGTATCTATTTGTCTAATTTAAAACTGTAAGCACTTCTATTAACATTTCTGAACAAACATTCGAATAGGTTGGTATGTAACAAGCATTAGATAAGGCTTGCAGAAATTAAGCGAATTCTATGTTAACTTTGCTAGTTCATTCAAACTAATAGAATTGACTCAAACAATTAAACCATTTACAGGCTACTTTTGAATTGTTAAAAAGTCGATTAGTTGCTCAGAAAATTGAACCTATTGGATTCAAACGTCCAAAACGTAGACCTATATAAGATGTACCTATTCATACACGAAATATTTTAAGGGGTACACCTGTAGGTGGTAAAGAAGCTATAGAAGCAAAAATATTTTTTTTTATCTATGAGTTTTTGAATTTTCTTAATTATTATAATTTTAAAACTACTTGAGACGTTTTGCATAAAACCTTTACTCCAAAATCTATGAATGGCCTGCCTGACCCTGCGAGGGCGACGACCGGACGGCACTAGCATGGCCGCGGTGTCTCGGGCCGTATAAAATAAGAAGGAGCCAGTATTTCATATGTGCGTCAAATAATTTATAAATATTAAACTAGCTTCTGCCCGCGGCTTAGCCCGCGTGGATGTCGAAAATATCCCACAGGAAAGTACTACCGGGATTAAAAATACCCTATGTGTGAATCCGGGAAATACGATGTGTTAGTTTATAAGTTAGTAGTGATTTCATTAAATGTTTAAATTAAGTTTAGTTTCAGCAACAAAGGCTTAATAATAATGTGTGAATCCAGGTAAACATTGTGTTATTGCACTGCTAGCTTTGTGTTATCCAAGGAGTAGCGCTCGGATTGAAAAATGTTTGCTGTAGGATGAATGATCCTTCAACCTAACAATAGTGACGGAATATGTAACGGAACGGCGAATTACCTACTTGCATGTCAAATTTGAAAGCAACTTTATACCGAAAATATTAATTCTCTTTATTCCCTGGCAATTTCGAAAAAAATTGTTACCTCAATTATTTAAATGACAATTTTACTTACATTGCTGTTCACAGGGGTTTAAGATGATTTATTTTTTAGTTTAAACTTAAAGTATCTCTTTATATACTACTGGCTGCTAGACGAGCTCACTTTAAAACAGGCCACGTAAAACTGGCTGTGTGAGAAGCAGTCCCGCTGTTTTCAGTGACTGTCCCCGAAACTTATTAATAATCATTGTGAAATATACCATAAGGGGACTGCAGCCTTCTAAAGTCGAATGGATACTCCGACGGTATTAGTGATATCTGCGGTACAACCAGAAAATACAATGGCAGGGCCTCCACCACCTGAACCCATTGCACAATAGGCCAGAGGATAAGTGTGTGAGACGGAGACCAGATGGGTTGAATAAATTTAAGAGCTCCATAGGATAGTGTATAACATCATTCTTATGAATTCGACACGTATACATGTAATATAATTAGAACTGACTTTTTTGCCTGCGTTTATTTCATTGGTTTATTTTATATAGCTTCTGCCCGCGGCTTCGCCCGCGTGGCCTACAAGATACAAATAACTTTTTTTTTTCAAAAACAAATATACGTGCTCTCATTACCTCTTAATTTCATATACAAACTGACAATATCCCAAACAAAGCAAATGGGATGAAGTTCTGCGTGAAACGAAACTAATCAATGGGATGAGAGTAGTATAGTTTTAATCGAACTCAAAGCGAAAAGATTTATTTTGGAGACAACCAGAAGTGGATACTAAACAATTAATATTGTTTACAACGAAATACTTTGCCTACCGCAGTATTTCTGAAACTGCACTCTTTTGAACTCGAAGGGGTAGTTTGATGGCGTTAGAGGAATCCTCGGAATATATACAAACTCCTCTCAGGAACAACCTATCAGTATAGTTGCCTCGATAACATTTAGTTGCAATATTTTCACTCGCAACCTGGTGTCATTGCATAATTTTGGCGGGTTTAAATTACGCAGCAACATAACTGGAGCGCCTCCTACTCTAAATTTTAATAAGAGAGTTGGAAGATCGGCAGGCTTCAATGTGTTCAGAAACTCAACCGGGTAATGTATGGCGTCATCGTTGTTAGTCACCGAGTCCACTGATTTATAATGATTTTCAACTCCTTTGAACGGTCTCAAAAGAATTTCATTGATGATTGTGGCTTAGTCGTTATGTTTTATTTATTTAATTATTTATCAAGCAAGGCACACCAACGACATATTTACAAAGAAATTAACATAATGTGATGACGGATTATAGTTCTGTGTAAACACATCACTTATAAGCATGCACGACATTCATATTAAAGATTATTACTTTAATGTATAAACTAAAGTCGCACTATTGCTCACTGAACATACAGCTTTAGATGTTAGTGCGTAAAGTATTATAGTAGACATGTGCCCAATTCGTTTTTAATTATAAAGATGCATAGGTAAGATACATAATATGCAACTATAGGATAGTTAGCGTAGTTATTTAATTTTATTCAGTACAGAAACAAATGCGTTTTTTACATGTACTTACTTATAACTTGCAAATATTCGTTCCTATTAATATCAGTTACATATTTGATACTTCTTGATACCTTGGTTGAGATTGGACACCGGTGACGACAATGCGCTCCCCGGGCAGCCCCGCACGCCATGCGCACCTCTACCATTCCACGTAGGATTTTCGAAGCCCTATTTGACTCAGTAAGTAAAAACTGTGATACACGTGTCTCATAATTATACTTGAAGAGTGTTGTACCAATTTTTGTGGCAATCGACCAAGACAATAAAAAGTTTCACAGAAAATTCAAACCCCCATTTCATCCCTTTAGGGGTGGAATTTCAAAAAACCCTTTCTTAGTGGATACTTACTCTTTACAAAGAATATATCCTCCAAAATTCATGTCCCTATGACCAGTGGTTTAGGCTGTGCGTTGATATATCAGTCAGTCAGTCAGTCAATCAGTCAGTCACTCAGGACTTTGAATTTTATATATATGTAGATTTTAAAAAAAAACCTCAGAATTTTTTTTCGTTGCTATAGCTTATTTACCACCTACAGGTGTACGTCTTAAAATATTTCGTGTATGAATAGATACACTTTATATAGAAAAGAACGGGCAAGAAACTCCAAGGTCACTCTTTTAAATCAGGATATTACAAAATCTTGGCGACATTATTCGTGTTGCTTATATACTTGAGAACAAAGTGAAGAAAAATGAAGAAAAAATTACAAATAAGCCCTGGATGATCAGTCTCAGCCAACAGTCCCCTGTTGCGGTTGGTCCGTGGACCGTCTTTACATACCTAAATCCCTACGTACTTCGGAAAGCACGTTAATCCGTTGGTCCCGACCGTCATTCATGTATCTATGATCGTCGTTACTGGTCGTCATCATCAACATCGTCATCATTTCAGCTGAAACTGGTTCACTGCAGGGGGAACACCCAAATACTCCGAAATATATTATTCCGAATTTCGATGTTCCGATTTTCAAAAGTCCGAATTTCATAATACCTAAGAATTATAATGTCTATTATTAAAAATCACGAAAGTTATTTAGCCGAAAGTCGTAAATGCGATTTGTTAGTTTTCCGATTTTCATATGTTAGAAGAATCAAATGCTCGAAGGGTTCTCGGTCCGAAAAACGACATTCAGATTTTCAATGGTCCGAATAAACTAATAGTCAATAAAATTTAGTGACAGAAACGAATCGCTGCAAAACCGACTTGACGCAGTCTTGTATGCCCTACCCCTAGAGTGTAATTTAAACCCGCGTTGGCGCGGAGGGGTGGGCGGCCCGCGAGCTGAAGAGCAGGTGGTTTGAAGGCCCGCCTGCAGCTTCGGCTTGCTGGCCGGCTGCGCCGGCCAGCCTCAGCCGCGGCGGTGAGCGTTAAGACCATCTGCGACGATAAGCACGCGTGGGGCCGCCCAAACCCCGCAGCGCCGGAGCCGTGACAGAAATAATGCTTGCTGCATGCTTGCTTGCTTGCTGCATGCTTGCTTGCTTGCTTGCTGCTTGCCTGATTGCATGCTGCACGCCTGCTTGCATGTTGCATGCCTGCTCGCATGTTGCATGCTTGCTTGCATGTTGCATGCTTGCTTGCATGCTGCATGCTTGCTTGTTTAATTTTTTTTCATTCTACCTCCTCATACTAAACAAAAACAAAGTATAATATTATATACTTCTCTCTGATGAGCAATTATACTATTCAGTTTTACAAGGCGTTTTTATTTCGGAATTGTATTAATCGGTATTTTAATAATCGGAATTCGTATTTTTGATGTTTCAATTATCATTAAGTCGGAGTTTTTGTTATTCGATGTATTGAAATTCGGTATATTGAGAATAGTAATTATAAACGTTAGGAATATTGAAATTTAGGAATTATAAAAATAGGGGTAATGATAAGTCGGAGTTGTTATATTCGGCATTTTGAGTCATTCGGAACTATGAAAATCGGTATTTTGAAATTTGTATTTGTGACTGTCGGAATAAAGTTTTTCGTATTTATGTAGTGTACCCCACTGCAGGACATAGGCCTCCCCGAAATGGGGGTACACGGGAGACCGGTCGTGAGAACCTCGACAATCCGACAACCAGTCTTATCAAGGGGTATCGTATTACCAAGTAACTTTATTGCGGAGGGTAGATCGGCAGTCGCTCCATGTAAAGTACTGATATTCAGATTAGACTGTAAGTAACAAAATAAAGAAAGCAACACTTTCAGTTTACGTCAGACGGTACCTGCATTCCGACTATAGTTTCTACTGTAAACATAGCAACGTGACAAGACAGAGTAGTCCCATTTCTAACAGGACTTTATACACGACCACTTGTCAGCTTATACTTGCAAATGTTCTGTGCAAGTCACCAGAACTTGCACCAAGTGGTAAAGTTAGAAAGGCTTGGCCACCTTTATTAAAGTTGGACTATAAAAACTAAGTGGATTATTTAAAGTAGACTAGAGTTAGTAGGGGGTTAAGTTAAAATACCAATATCGCTCTGAAAGTTTCTTTTTAATTTTCGGGCTTAGCTCAAATATATTTCAGGATCTTGTTATTGAAAAATTGCTTCGTTTTTATAGTTTTAAATTAGCTGGAAAATAGACCAAATTCTATAAATAAATGATAAATTATTTTAATTCTGTAATTATCAATCAATCAATCAACTCAGCCTATCGCAGTCCACTGCTGGACATAGGCCTCTCCCATGTTGCGCCACAACACCCTGTCCTCCGCCTTCCGCATCCAGTCTACCCCAGCCACTTTCCTAAGGTCGTCGGTCCATCTAGCTGGGGGGCGTCCCACACTACGCTTGCCGATACGCGGTCTCCACTCCAGGTTTCGTCTGCTCCACCGGCCATGGGTCCTTCGACAGATATGGCCAGCCCACTGCCACTTAAGCTTGCTTACTCTGCGAGCTATGTCGGTAACTCCAGTTCTTTTCCGGATAACTTCGTTTCTGATTTTATCCTTCAAAGAGACTCCGAGCATAGCCCGCTCCATAGCGTTCTGAGCGACCTTGAATTTGTGGACCAGCCCAACTGTCAGTGTCCACGTTTCGGCACCGTATGTCATTACGGGCAGGACGCACTGGTTGAAGACCTTAGTCTTCAGACATTGCGGGATAGGTGACGAGAAGACTTGACGAAGCTTTCCAAACGCCGCCCAACCTAGCTGGATCCTCCTGTCAGCTTCCTTCTCGAAGTTGTGTCTACCAACCTGGATGACTTGGCCTAAGTATACATACTCCTTCACAACTTCGAGAAGCGAACCCTCGATGCGGATTGGACTCGGCAAGACGTGCGAGTTGAACATGACTTTCGTCTTGTCCAAATTCATGCCGAAGCCAACCCGCCGGGAGGCTCCATTCAGGCTGTGCAGCATCTGGTCCAACTGTTCCAGCGTCTCTGCCATTATGACGATGTCATCGGCAAAGCGAAGGTGTGAGATGTACTCGCCGTTCACGTTGATACCCTGTCCAGTCCAGTCCAGCGTCTTGAAAACATCCTCCAATGCGTTGGTAAACAGTTTCGGGGATATTACATCCCCCTGTCTCACCCCTCTCAGCAGTTGGATGGGCTTGGTTTTTTGGTCCTGGATCTGGACAGTCATCGTGGCAGCGTCATACAAGTATCTCAACACTTCGATGTAGCGCCAGTCAATACGACATCGTTGCAGAGAGGACAGAACTGCCCATATTTCGATGGAGTCGAAGGCTTTCTCGTAGTCCACAAATGCCATACACAGCGGCTGGTTGTACTCCTCGGTCTTTTGTACAATTTGCCGAACAGTATGGATGTGGTCTACGGTACTAAAGCCTTTTCGAAAACCGGCTTGTTCTGGCGGCTGGAACTCGTCAAGTCTCCTGGCGAGACGGTTCGTGACGACTCTCGAGAACAGCTTGTACACGTGGCTCAGAAGTGAGATGGGTCTGTAGTTCTTCAGCAAGGTTTTGTCACCTTTTTTGAAGAACAGAACCACCGCACCTCTGCTCCACGCTTCGGGCGTTGTACCCTCTTGGATGACGGAGTTAAAGAGACTCGCGAGCTCTGTCAAGACTGGAGCCCCGCCCGCTTTAAGGAGCTCTGGGTTATTCCGTCATCACCAGGTGCCTTCTTGTTCTTTAGCTGCTCGAGAGCCGCCCTAATCTCGCAGTGGTCGACATCTGGGATGTCCTCCGTGTAGTGGCGCATTAGTTCGGCTCGATGGTCATCCGCACTATGTTCCGCTTGTTTTGCCGTCCGCGTTGAGTATAGGTGCCCGTAAAAATCCTCGACTTCCTCGAGTATTTCGGACTTCGAAGTCACGATTCTGCCATCCCCAGTTCTAAGTTTCGTTAGGAGGCACCTTCCTAGCTGCTGAGCGAACACTTTCGACCCTCGGTTCTGCTCAATCGCGACCTCAATGTCGCGGGTGTTGGAGCACCGCATTCTGTAATTAGGTTTGTACAAATACTTTTACAAGTCAATAATATTATTTTGTGCTAGACGTGGTCGGCGTTTCCTATCTGACTACTCTGAGAAGAAAGGCAGAAACAAACTCAGTCTCTTTTAAAGTCCAGACATAATCTTGGTCTCATTATGTGAAGACTATGTAAATAGCTGTCTGAAATGGTCCTTAGAGGAAAAAACCACACAGATTGAGTGGACGTGTCCAACCAGTGCACGCATTGTCACTAATCGTGCGACTCAACTCAGAACTTGAGAAGCTCAACGATTCGACGAACAATACCAATCCTATCATATACATAGGTAATGAACGTGTAGGAGCTCGTAGCTAAGTAATAACGGCAGCACGGCTGGATTGAAGGTTCAGCTACCCTTGCCGCGGTCGATTTGTAGACGGGTGACCATGCCGTGCCTCGGACAGTACGCCAAGTCGTTGGATCTGGTTGTCATATGTAGATCTTAGCTTTAATTAACTAGGAATTCTTGTCAAATGTAGCAATGCAATAACGAGGTCGACTATGCAATGCTGGCTCGAACCAGGCAAGATAATTGTTTTTGAGATTTGACCCAGCCAGCTAGAGTTCTAGCAAAATAAAGATTTGGCAATAACGAGGTTGAACAAAATAAAAACAAACAAATTATTATAAAAATCTTTATTTATTATATATATTGTGAACATACACATTGGTAAATACGCTTCTTTATAATAAAATATAAAAAACTAAGAAGAAATATTTACAGTAGTTTCACTGGACCAACTAAAACCAATAAAATAAAATTTCTATTTAAAATAGAACATTGATTTACAAACTTAATTCCCTACGCAATTAAAATAAATTATAGCCTTATATTTCTTAAAATCTAATTAATTGTGGAAATTACAAAGGGCTAATTTATCCTGAATTCTGAAGATGCGATATTTTAGCGCGCGACTGGCCTGTTAGTCTAGTGGTTAGTGACCCTGACTGCTAAGACTGAGGTCATGGGTTCAGTTCCCACCCAGGACAAATCTTTGTGTGATGATCACAATCATTTGTTCTGTGTCTGGGTGTAATTTATATATATTATGTATGTATTTAAAAATATATAATATATATAATGTGTATGTTTATCAGTTGTGTACTCGTAGTTGCCATAGTACAGGCTCTGCCTAGTTTGCGATCAGATAACGTTGTGTTGGTTGTCCCAAGATATTATATTATTATTATACCCTTTGTAATCACAATAATAAGTCTTTTAAAAAATAAATAAAAATATTATATGACTAAAGGTTCCAATCTTAAAATTTCTAATTAGGTCTCTATAATTCTAATGGTGCGATATATAAAATTTTCTGATGTTTTTTACAAGTTGCTGGGTAGCGTCGGGCTGTACCTAAGTGGAACTAAATTTGTTTCGCGATCGTAACATACAAGGTTATACGGAATTATATTCAATAAAACCATCAATACAACTCTATAAGCTCTTAATAAGACTATCGAATGACTAGATCTTGAAATATTTGTTTAATAAAATTGATTCCACAAGGTGCCTTTACAAGTGAACGAGGCCACCAAAAAAATATAAAATTTTTCTTATATCCAAAGCCATTCAGTCAAACACAAAAGAAGCCGTAGTTTTTTAATGCTAACTTAAAAAGAATACATACATGAACTCACACCTTTTTCCCATGGAGGTAGGCAGAAACAACAGAGCGCCACCAGCTTCAATATTTTCATACGCTTTTTGCCATGTTTAAGTTCATACATGGTCATACGCACGCCGGTTACCAGTACTATGCACCTTACCCTTCTGAAGAACATCACCAATAAGGTCACTATATGTTCTCCTAGGGTGTCCCCTTCCGTCGTGTCCAGTCACATCTCTCTTGTAAATATCTTTCGTTAACCGCCCTTCATTCATCCTCTCAACATGACCAAACCATCTAAGCATACCCCTTTAAATTGTTGGCACTACACTTCTTAAAAGAATATCACTTTAGAACTTATTTCTACACACACATACATACTTCGGAGCGTTAAAACGTTCCCAGACTTATAAATGGCTACCTATTCGAGGAATAAACTAGAAAAATAGAAAACTTTACAGTAGCCCACTAAATGAATAGGTTCATAAATTTCTAAAAGGCTATTTTACTCCCTGGCTTGTAGCCCCACTGGCCATTAAAACCGGCAACTTACAAAATAAAACAATTTGGTATAAATGATGCGTTAGTGAGGGGATAGAAAAGGAATTGTGGACAAAAGCTATTGGTTTATATATATAATATTTATAGTGTGGGGGGATATCGACGCGCAAACCGTAAACCATGTTTTCATCGCATGATTCTATCCCTATCATAGACATTCTTAGTACGTTTTTCAAAAAATAATAAGCACGGTCAAAAAGTATGAAACAGTATTTTTTTATATTTTGCAAATGTTTCGTGGATAATATGTATTTACACATTTTTTAAGTATAACCTACGAAAAATGTCTACTTCTAATTTAGCACATCATGATTCTATGTCCCCCTGTCTAAATCATGAATCATTTGCTAAATTCATGGTTTTAGTTTGTGCGTTGATGTTCTTACCTCCCAATAAAATCCAGGGATTATTTCTACTGAATATCCTACTGATATTATAAATGAGAAAGTTGGTTGTTTGTTACCCCTTCACGCAAAAACTACTGAACGGATTTGAATAAAATTTGGCACACAGATAGTTTATATATAGAACCTGGATTAGCATATAGGGTACTTTTTATCCCGGTAGTACGTTCGCGGGGTATTTTCTACTCCTCGCGAGCGAAGCCGCTGGCAAAAGCTGGTACGAACATATTTTGGATGTTGACTACACCAAGTTAAATGGAGATTCCTCGATTTCACATCTGTAATAGTTTAATACCTCAGCGCGTTAAATAAAACCACTGTAGGTAGTATTGATGTAATGAATCGATTTTTAAGCATTCGTAAACGCGAATGCGAACATCTACCCACCAAATAGTTACAAAATTATGTAAACAAAACATGAACATTATTACTACTATCTTCTTTGTTACTTTGATATATTTTCTACAGTCAACCACCCTCCTCTTTCCATCATCCCGCTCAGTTACCTTATCATCCCTAGGTCTCTGCAAAAATGATCGCAAGACTATCAGCACGCTAATTTGTGCAGCAAACCGATTATGTACTTGGATCGTGTTTAGCATCGGAACTAATGACAACGCGAAATGTGTACTATCTGGATCAAAAATATAAGTAGTAGTGTTTAGATCAGATGTGGGTTCAGTATCGTTAGAATTTGGTGTTGTATTGTCAGTATTAGATACCGATTTCATTTTGTCTAATATGATTTAGGGATTTAAATATGTTTTAGGGTTTGATAATGTCTCTCGAGTAAATAATGCGTCAATATCAGTGTCTACTGCAATAGTCGTGTTGTCAGGTTCATTATCTTCTAGCAGATCAATGTTTCGTGCAGATTGGGCATGTTCTTCTGCGTTTTCACCTGCAGGGTCTAGAAATAAGAGATCATTGTAGAAATAATACGGACGTCTTCTGAAGTTTCCATTGACCCAGAGTGTATCCTCCTTCCGACGTTTCAGTTCTCGGAAGAAGCAAGCGCTCATATTTATCCATCTTCTTAGTACTAGGTTCACTGAAAAAGAGAAAATATGGCTTAGTAGAATCGTCTAAAATGTTTAACAATATTCGTCAGTTTTTTTTATTTAGAATCTTATTCCAACTACGTTCAGTTCATAACATAGGACTAACAACATAGACTCAGATCCCAGTGTTTTATCTGACTGCAGCAAACCTAAAAGAAAGGGTTATTATTTTAGTAGTCTATGTAAAAAAAAAATTGATTGACGTGTAAAAGTGTTTGTACAAACCTACTTGCAAAAATAAAGTCATTTATCATTTATCATTTATAAGTATGTTTGTATTTACGTGAGTTTCACCGTAGCGCCTAAACTACTAAACCGATGTCAATATATGAGGTATTGAACCAAGCTATTTTGTCTCTTTTTCAGTGAACCTAGTACTAAGAAGATGGAAAAACATGAGAGATTGCTTCTTCCGAAAACAGAAACGTCGGAAGGAGGATACACCCTGGATCAGTGCAAACTTCAGAAGACGTCCGTATTTTTTTACAATGATCTCTTATTTCTAGACCCTGCAAGTGAAAACGTAGAAGATGCCCAAGCCACACGAAACGTTGATCTGCCAGAAGATAATGAAGCTGACAACACAACTATTGAACTAGACACTGATATTGACGCATTATTTACTCGAGAGTAGTGTTGGGATTTTATCCGGATAAATACTCAAAATTGATAAATACTCGATAAATATCCGTTTTTACGGAGTATTTATCCAAAACAGCGGATAAATACTATTCCAAGTTTCATTGACGAAAATTTTGTCATTTTACAAAGAAAAGGATTGAAATTAATTAAAAAAGAAGTTGTGAACCGTACTTTAACGGTTAAAAAGACTACCTATATTACCAATAATTTCACTCAATCATGAATAGAGTTCGTCAGAAAATGATCACTTCAATCATTCAAAATAAACCAATTATATATTAATACGTGAAGCTAAAACTTTGGATCCCTTTTTACGAAAATTGGGCGGACGGAGAAGTATGAAATTTCGCACACTTATAGTTTATACAGAGAAGAAGTGACGAATGCTAATATTTTTTTAAAATTATGCGTAAAAGTACATTATTTTCAATAAATAACACGTTAAACATACTACTATTCGTTACCGTGTGCTTAATACACACATGCATAGATATTTTGTGTCTATAGTCCAAGGAACTTATACCCGACCCCTGGAATGTGCATTGTCAATTTGACACCATTATAAAAATAACCCTTATGTATATGACACTAAGTTCTATTACAGACAATCACTTGGTCAAAGAGAAATTCGGTCCGAGAGAGAAAGCGTTTCGAGAGCCCTGTGTCCCTTTCTTGAAGTAGGGTGCCCATAATGAACGAAATTATACGATTATTTACGGGTAAAGTCCAAAAAGACATTGCCCGCCGATGGGCCCCTTATTTTCAGTGCCGGGCAGAGACTATTTACTTCTCAAAAATTAAGTCGTAATTTTATAAGTCAAATTTTATTTTATCAACATCTCTTTCACCCTAGCATTAAAACCCGTAACTAATAATTATTTTATTGGATCAAAGGTAATTCTGACATTAAAACTTAACCTGAATGTTGTCAAGATAGACCACAGATTATGTCAATTAAATGGTAGTAATCGATTGAAAATATCGATATATTACTATTCCGCCGACTAAAAGTACCGGAGATGTTTAATGTTGAATAGCTTTTCTCCGGTCATAATCTAGGTCTCATGTAAATGATTGGACGTATATTCAAATCGTGGATTAAAATAGGCAGCGGGTGGGTTAAAATAAAAAGAAAATAGAAATAGGTAGTAACTAAACTAAACACGAAGGAATTGTAATCTGAGTATATATACATATGTCGTGGTCAGATCGCAGAATTGATTACTTTATGATGTGACTAGCTATTTCATGAATTAGTTGCATTTCATGATATGGCCAACTAAAACTGGCTAGATCGTTTAAAAAATAACGTTTGATGATATCTCAACTGACGTTTCGATTTGAAATTGTTATTCACTTTTAGTAAATAATATAAATCATATGCAAAAGTATCTCTTTAATTATGTAAATAGAAAGCAAGAGCTTGTTTTTTACAAAGAGAAACTGTTTACAACTGTTGCACAAACAGCAAAATATCAACACTAACAAAAGTTACCACAAAACGGTCACACCACAATTGTTAAAAATCGACTTTTATCAAATCGATTTGGTACATCGATCAACAAAATATTTAACATGGCCACACCTACCCCGCGTTCCGAATCACAATAACATCGCTGTTAGCGCGTCAAGAAATCGCCACGCTCTACGGAAGGGTTGTTTCGTGCGCTTACATACATCGATTTTGCGTAACTCGGAACGCGAGGAGAGTAGAAAGATTGATCTGTCAAATCAATACATCATTCAAATTGTTTTTATGTGGAATCTCAATTTCATCATCTTTAAAAATTAAATTTCTCTGAAACTAGGGTGAAAAACTGAAAATTGATTTCAGGATCTAAAAAGGTAATTGTTGTTCTTCAAAACCAAGTTAAAACCACCGTTGCCCGCGTTTTTTTTCTAGGGGCCCATATCTCCTAACAAAATGGGCAATGTCTTTTTGACGCATTTTTCCAATAAACGTGTCCCAACCATTTTTCTTAAAAACGACGTCTGTTAGATGTTTACGACAATTAATACTAAACAAAATGGTTATTTGCCCAGCGCGCCAGATATTCCAGGTTATACAATAATACTCAATAGCAGAGTTTATGCGTTGCGTTGCGTTTATGTTTACTGCGTTTTACTTTAATCCATCTTTAAAGGGTAACTATTATTATTTTTTAAATCAAATTATTGGTTAATATATTATATCCTGTTATATTAGTATCTACCTACATCATATTGCTTGGTCACCCTAATGAAAGGGACAGAGGGCTCTCGCGATGCTATCTCGGTCGGACCGCGTATTGGCAGCCTGTGCGCATTCCAGGTTGGATTTAAGTTCCTTGTACCCGACCCCTGGAATGTGCATTGTCAATTTGACACCATTATAAAAATAAACCTTATGTATATGTTACTAAGTTCTATTACAGATAATCACTTGGTCAGGGAGAAATTCGGTCCGAGAGAGAAAGCGTTGCGAGAGCCCTGTGTCCCTTTCTTGAAGTAAGGTGCCCATAATGAACGAAATTATACGATTATTTACGGGTAAAGTCCATTGATGCATTTGCCCAATAAAAAGTGTCCCAACCATTTTTCTTAAAAACGACGACGTCTGTTAGATTTTTACGACAAGTAATACTAAACAAAATGTTTATTTGTCCAGCGCGCCAGATATTCCAGGTTATACAATAATACTCGATAGCAGAGTTTATGCGTTGCGTTGCGTTTATGTTTACTGCGTTTTACTTTAATCCATCTTTAAAGCGTAACTATTTTTTTTTTAAATCAAATTATTGGTTTGTATATTATATCCTGTTGTATTCGTATCTACCTACATCATATTGCTTGGTCACCCTAATGAAAGGGACAGAGGGCTCTCGCGAAGCTATCTCGCTCGGACCGCGTATTGGCAGCCTGTGCGCATTCCAGGTTGGATTTAAGTTTCTTGATGTCAAGTATAACCATAGGTAATAAATTAATTGAGAGTGTCAAGTATGGCATTAGTAAGTTTCCATACAAAGCTTAATGTCGTGTGCAAACTGTAGAGATTGTATGCCTCACGATTGTACAGGCTGGTCATAGATTGTACAGGCTGGTTATGACATTTTGAACTAATAATTCATTAAAAATAATAGGGAAAATTCTATAAAAACAGAGCAAATTTCTGTGATAATTCATTCCATATCCAGCAGTTAAGAAGTATTAAGATAATAAAGAAGAGAGTGCTGAAGAAGTATTCTTTACTCCTTACACCTACGTCCTGGTCCTGGCCATCACCATCCCGCCAGCGAACCCTTTCCACAGTAGTACAGCGTCAACAATTTGTGTTACTGAATGACAAATATAACCATATAATGTTTTTGTATTTATTATTATATTTTTTTTTTATTTAATAATGTATTTCTACTCAAACGAAGTACGGTCGAATTTCGACCAAGGGGCGATCACTAGTATTTAATAAATGCAAGTTTTGCCGCATTTTCTGTCGTCACATTTTTTTTATTTTTTATTTGTGAATATTTGTGTGTGGTTTATGATAAAACCACTGCTATAGTAGTTTGGTTAACTTTCTCGAAAAACGGATCTCTGTCTTTAAACCAGGCTTTTTTTGGGTGGGAATCATCAAATGACGTCTCCCGTCTGAGTGGAGGAGAAGGACGTGTCAGACTCTTACTGATTAAAACCCACCCATGTTCCTTCAGTTGCCTATGCCAGGGCCACGGTTCGAACAAATCCGCGACCCTGGCAGGCATCGGTCCAAGCGGACTCCATCAAAAATGCTGATATCTCTTTGAAGCGCCCACGGAATACAACGCGCCGTCGACCCGAGCCTAGTCATTACCAGGCAGCGAGGTACCCATTGCTAGCCGCCCACATGCCCGTGCCAACTTGGACGGGAGTCTGCAATTGACTCCCGCCACCCGGGGAGTCTCTTGCGGTGGCTATGGGCATGAGAGCGCAGATATTGCTTCTCCCTCACACTTGGCTAAGGGGCTTATTTCATTAGTGTTCGTCCAAATAAAAGGTTTTCACTAACCACCTTTCCTGGCCTTATGCAGCGAATGTTGGCAATACTTCCACATTCAACAAACCATTTCGACATTTCGTTTATAAAATCTATGGCATCCAGTTCTTTGTCTTGTTTTAACTCGACCTTTAGTCTTTGGGTGAAGCAGATCATCATCATTATCATTTTTCTTCTGCCCTTATCCCAATTTATTTGGGGTTGGCGCAACTTGTCTCTTTCTTCCACACTTCGCTACTAGTCGCCATCTTCACACCCTTTCTATCCATATTATTCACACAGTTCAGCCATCGTTTCTTTGGTCTCCCCTACTCTTTTAGTCATCGACATTCATACTCAAAACTTTCCTCACGATATTTTACCCTCGGTGGGCGAGTCCGACTCGCACTATGCTGGTTTTTTTTATTTAACCCTTTATCGACCTACTTACACCCAAGAACAGATATTTTCATCATATTGTGTAATTTACCTAATGACTTTGTATTCTTGGTGTTGATATAATATAGTTATAACGCAACTGCTGTCCCAAATCTTGATTGGGTAATTAATTTCAGTAAACAAAATAAAAATCTAACGCCTTACTAAAACTTGCTAGCAACTAGTTGGACAGCGAGATAATATTACAACAAGGTAATAATCTATACTTACATACTATATATATATTTATAAATATTATATATCTATATACTAATACGTGAAGCGAAAACTTTGGATCCCTTTTTACGAAAATTGGGCGGACGGAGGAATATGTAATTTCGCACACTTATAGTTTATAAAGAGAAGAAGTGACGAATGCTAATATTTTTTTTAAATTATGCGTAAAAATACATTATTTTCAATAAATAACACGTTACACACATTACTATTCACTACCGTGTATTTAATACACACATGCACAAATCGAGTCTGTATTTGTTTTTGGTATTAGGTATTTGTCTACAGCCTTACTGAATGTCAAATATAATTATGGATTACGAAAGTTTATTGTTGAAATCTATGGTCCAATCCAGAATATCTGTCTTTAATATTTTGTGTCTATAGTCTTACTGAATGTCAAATATAACCATATTATTTTTTTATTTCGTTTTAATGGATATGCATATATATATATTTACTATTATGGTCGAATGTCGACCACTGGACGACCACTAGTTATATATATAATATTATAAAGCTGAAGAGTTTGTTTGTTTGTTTGATTGAGCGCGCTAATCTCAGGCACTACTGGTCCAAATTGAAAAATTATTTTTGTGTTGAGTAGCCTATTTATCGAGGGAGGCTATAAGCTATATAACATCACGCTACAACTAAGAGGAGCGGAGCAGTAATGAAAAATGTTGCAAAAACGGGGAAAATTTATTCCTATTGAGAGTTTCCGTTGCGTGCGCTGCGTTAACGGTTAAAGTAACGCAAAAATCATGTCAGACGGAATTGTACCTTTTAAAAAGTTCTAAAAAAAATTCCGTGAGGGCATATGTTTATCTTTTAAGGTTGAATCACTAATAACTCAAAAGGAGCGAGCAGCAACGAAAAATGGACGAAAACTAGCAGGCAAATCGATGCGACGGGAAGGGTCAGGGGAGCAAAAATTTGACGCGCACGAAGTCGCAGGCAGAAGCTAGTATAATATAAAAGATCGTTCGTAAGATGAATAAATGAGTTATATTATTTTAACATAAAAGAACATTTTTTTAACACGCCCTTCTACAGGGCGTAGGCGGCATGGCCAGACATTTGTTCCCCACATAGCTAGCCGGTTTCCGTAATACGTGCCCGTATCAACGTAGGCGACACTCCTGCAATTTGTCTGCTATGTCGCGGATATGAAGGCTGCCGCGAATGCGTGAGTTCTTGACGCGGTCTCTCCACGTAACTCCGGACATCCAGCGCAACATTTACATCTCAGTGACACGCAGTTCTTGCTTGTGCCGCTCAAGTTTTTAAGTTCGTTTTTTTTTTTAAGCTGACCTCTCATTATATGGAAATACCATACAATGCGAGATCAGTTTATACTGTAAATTTGCACCTTGATGTGTAGCCGTGCGTACCATAAGTCAGGAGTGAGAATTAAAAAGTTTATTAAAGAAAAACAACGCCTTCCAAAAAAACCCTTAAAGAGAGAAATAAGTTTTAGTTCGGAAGTAGGTGTCTTTAGTTTTGTATTTTCGTTTTTTTTACCACTAGTAAGTACTTAAGTATTTTTCTTTCTTTTTTTTTTTGAAGTCAGTTAAAAACAAGAATTTTAACGAACCTAGACGAACGCCAGCACATCACGCTACCCGAAACTGTATTTTTTTTTCAATCAATCTTGAACCTAATATTGTAGCGATAAAGTTGAAAATCTATTAAATACATTTGACAGAATGTAGTAGGTTTGTGTGCTGGCCTTTGTATAAACATTAAAAGCTTTTTGCCAACCGATCGTACGTACCATTGAACTCTTCAGATACATTTTATACGTAATTGAACGGTTTCAGGGTCGCGTTTTATTGACAGGTCTATTTTTAGCTTACTGTAATGGATTTCATAAAAATCTATACATGAATAATACCTACATACATAATCTGCTGGTACACAGAGGGGTAATTGCGGAACTTTTTATCGGTAGGAATTGGTTTAATATTCATAGTTAAACAACATTCATTGCGTTATTTACGTTGCTGAGCCACGATTCATTCGAACAAATGACGCAATGGTTTTGAAATAATCTTCAATCCCATTCAGATTCTGATAAATTGTGCGTTTCGCAATTAGGGTGCAGGCCTCTTCTCAGTGAGAGCGAGTGGGCCGCAGAAGAATCACCAAACTCAAGTAGGACTGGGAAGGGGTCATTGCACGCAGAACAGATGGAGGCCGATGGGGCCGAAGGACCGCGTAAAGGACAACGTAGAGTGGGAAGGTCTACCACAATGACCAATGACTTTGTGAAGGCCGCAGGAATCTGCTAGATGCGGGAAGCACAGAACCGATCGAGGTGATGAAGCTTGTGGAAGGCCGTTGTCCAGCAGTGTACGTCATAATCAGCCTATATTGTTCCCACTGCTGGGACACAGGCCTTTTCTCAGTGAGAGGGAGCGGGCCCAGTGCGGGTTGGTAGATGTCACATGTCTTCGAATTTTTGGTTCCAGAACATGCCGGTTTCCTCACGATGTTTTCATTCACCGTTTTGAGAGCAGCGCTTATGAAATTATTCACACCAAGTAAAACGCCTGCTTGGATGAGTGTACTACGTGAGCTCGACAAATGGATGTGCGAACAACACTTGTGCGACAAAACTGTACTGCGACTCACCATAGTTCGAATGCACGCTTGTGCGATACACTCGAGTTCATATAGTACACTAGGTTAGGTTAGGTTAAAACTGTGACCTCCTACGCACAAGCCGAGCGGGTGAAGCGAGCGGTACCGCGGCAGCGGCCGGCGAGTGCTAGAAACAACTAGATTTTAGTGTGTCGCATAAGCGTGCTTGGATGAGTGTACTACGTGAGCTCGACAAATGGATGTGCGAATAACACTTGTGCGACAAAACTGTACTGCGACTCACCATAGTTCGAATGCACGCTTATGCGACACACTAAAATCTAGTTGTTTCTAGCACTCGCCGGCCGCTGCCGCGGTACCGCTCGCTTCACCCGCTCGGCTCGTGCGTAGGAGGTCACAGTTTTAACCTAACCTAACCTAGTGTACTATATGAACTCGAGTGTATCGCACAAGCGTGCATTCGAACTATTGTGAGTCGCAGTACAGTTTTGTCGCACAAGTGTTATTCGCACATTCATTTTTCGAGCTCTCGTAGTACAGGGTTCGAACCCACAACTCGTAAGTCGGGGCCAATACCACTGGGCCACCACTGCTTTAGTGGTAGTTGACGTACTTCGGCTGAAATAATTATGATAAAGCAGCTGATTTTTATTTTAGGATCTGAATCATGTACTGAATGCATGGTATCAGGTGGTGCATCGAACTCCCTGGCACTCTGTAAATAGATACCCTTCTGCCTACCCCATCGAATATTACAGGCATGATGTTTAGTACCAATAATTATGCATCTATTTCTTAGTCACGTTCCGAGACCATGGTTGATGGAAACGGATCAGAATTCTTGCCACCGCACTATAAGGGAGCTATTTTTAATCTAAATGCTAAAACCTTCCTGCCTTTGAATTGCTAAGGGTAGCGTCGAGTTGTGGGGGACAGTGTGGTTCTAAATAGGGGGGATTTTAAAAAATAACAACGGTTACAGATTTTAATTTGTGTCGGCGAGTTTGGGCCGGAGTTCCGTACCTTATTTAATGTAGCAGAGAAAGTTAAGACAGGTGTATTTCCATATATTTTATGTAGCGTGCAATAAAATAAAAATTCTTGCTGATGAAAATCCAAGTGAAGAATTCTCAATGGGATTACCATACCATAAAGGCATTCAAAATACTGCGTGAAAACTCCGATATGCGAAAATCTACTGTCATAGATAAGACATTATTTTTTAACTTAACAATGGACAATCAGTCTGCCTAGCCTTAGTTTTGGTAAGACCGATAGTCTCTATTAACAATGTCGGTTCTACAAAAGACTACTGTTCAGTAGAGCAGTTCAAAGTTTGTTTTATTACTAAAACTGTTGCGCGGACAAGATTAATACAACCGATAATGTTATCTTTAAAACTGGCTAAATATCATGATTTATAAAAAAAATACGTACGATAGATTTTTGTTATTGTGACTCTATATAAGTAAAAAAGTGAATATTGGTAAAAATGCATAACCGACATTGTTAATAGGGACCATCGACTTGTTTCGGGCTTCTGACGGCTAGTAACTTCTGACAAAGCAAATTTTTCTATATTATACTAGATGGCGCCACTGAGACATGGGATCACAGATTTTCTACGACAGTTCTTTGTATAACGTTATTTATGGCAAATATCGCTCGGGCTAAGTGTTATAGGATTTTCCTTTGTGGAAGTTCTCGGTAGCTGCCTGGTCTAGATTTATGCCCGGTGGATGGCAGTAGGCTTAAATATGACAGGCGAAATGTGGTTGTACTTATAGGTACACCTCTGCCTAACCTTTTGAGAAAACAAAGTCTGACGTTATGTTAAATCTCTATGCTGTCAAAGGTCTCGAAAACCTGTTTTTTTGCGAAGTGTTTCATAAGTATTGGTTATTCCTACGACAATTAATGATAATTACAGGTTTCTCCTTACTTAACTCTGTAAAACAAAGTGCTACAAAAGAGTCATGTAGGATTATTTATTTTGAAAACATAGGCTTCAAGACAAGTAAAATTATTAACTCACGCAATAACTAAAACTGCACATTTAAAACAATGGGTTTTACATTCACACTACGGAACTCTAAAATAGACTAGTTTTCCAGTACTTTAGTGCTCAATAGGAGCCTTTAAAGAGCTAAATGGACCACTTCGGGCTCAGATGTGCGAACCGAACGAGTTTTTTTAACCGACTGCTCACGTTTAAGGTCAATGAAGAAATAGTACTGATTTTGAGTAGGTGTTTATAGTTATTATATAGATATTGATGTTTAATTTCAGCTAAATAGTAGTAGAGATTTGTTCGAAAGAGATATCGTGACCCTGGCACATGGGCAACTGAAGGAACACGGGTGGGTTTTAGTCAGTAAAAGTCTGACACGCCCTTCCGCTCCACCCAGAGCGGGAGACCTCATTTGATGATTTCCCATCCACAAGAGTAGTAGAGACTAACTTTGCGTGCCTATTTTTCTATGTTTATTCTTTGTTACTAATACTTGGGACGTAATATAACTATGGCAGCAAGATATCGTACAATGGATATTGAACTCTAGGTGTTAAACCGAGCATTGAGTGTGCGACAGAGTTTATCTCACCGCGTCGAAGAAATACACCATTCGATTTTCAACCCTCGACTCTGAGCAGTGCGTTTATTTTGTTCATCATTCAGCCTGACACTGCACACCTGCAAATAAAAAAAGCATAGGAGTCATTGAATTTTCATGGGCTATCCTTTTTTTGAGTGAGAAATCATCAAACGTCTCAGAATTTAGCACATGTCAGAATTTTACTGACTAAAACCCACCCGTGTTCCTTCAGTTGTCTGTGTGAGACTACCCTGGAGCTAAACAATGTAAGTAAAGTAAGTTAACAGTTTAAGTCATCGAATACTAAGAAAAGAATTGACAACTTTGAAGCACTCCATTTTTCGTAAAACTATTCTAAATTAGTATCTTATAAAAACTTCTTAAGAAAAAATTAAACCGCTTGAAAAGTTTTTATTTTATAATTTTTGTGGCTTTAATCTTATACCTTTAAACGAGCAATTCTTGTATATATATATCTTATACCTTTAAACGAGCAATTCTTGTATATATGTATATGTCGACGCGCGAGCAAAGACGCGCGTAAAGCATTAATTACTGCAGTGTTTTGTTCTGATAGATAGTTCAAGGACTAAATAGCCAATTATTTAAAGTGCTTGAAGTTTACATTGTTCATTTGATGCATCCGTATGTCCATTAGTGCGGATTGGATACCCCGCTGTGCGGGTTAGTTTTGTGTCATTTAATTGAAAGATTTATGTCAGCACTTCTGAGATACTTGTCCTAAGTATGGTTTCGAGAGTGGCGGTAACATGTGGATTACCGAACGTAGTCCTGGGTCGGCCTATGAGGAATAACTAACAATGTTTTTTTGGTTTATGAGAGATGTTGGAAAAAGGGTCTTCGAGCCCACATTCTGTTTTGAGATATCGTGAGGTATAGGCGCGACCTACGAAAACGTTCCTCTCTGCGAAATCGTATTTATTATTTGGTCATAAGATTTATGTTGTGTTCTAATGTCATTGTGTGAACTAGGTATAGACCGTTATAATTGAAGAGTTCTCACAACTATCTTTTAAACAATTAATGTCGCGTTACCACGCCTAATACGAGCTACTTCTGGTCATGTTCGAGAGCTATCTGCGAATCTCAATACCTGACGCTCCGTTATATATATATATAATCTGAATCTCGGAAACGGCTCCAACGATTTTCATGAAATTTAGTATACAAGGGGTTTCGGGGGCGATAAATCGATCTAGCTAGGATTCATTTTTATACAATGTCGTATAATTCATGTTTTTAATGACCAACTTTATCGATAATCAACTTGAACATAAACTTATTATTTTAAACACAATTTACCAAAAAATACCGAGCAAAGCTTGGTCAACCAGATATTGTACTAATAATACTTGGCACGGTATACCCTAACCAAAAAAAAATATTATCAAAATCGGACTACTCTGTTTAAAGTTATGCGTGGTCATACATAAAAAAAATATACGCGTCGAATTGAAAACCTCCTCCGTTTTTTTTCGTCGTTTAATAAAAAATTAAATTAAAAATTTAAAAAACCCCCGACATAAAAACCTAATTTCCCTTTAAAAAGTAAAAAATAATAAAAAATAACTCAATCTTAAAGTACCTAAGAATGTATTAATAATTCAAAAAAATACGCCGCGTTGGGGGACCGCTTCAAACCTAACAATTTAATTACCAATAGTCTTATTACCTAACTAAGCAGTGAACGACGTCTGCACTCCCGGAGCGGTCCCCCAACGCGACGTTTTTGTTTTGAATTATTAATACATTCTTAGGTACTTTAAGATTGAGTTATTTTTTATTATTTTTTACTTTTTAAAGGGAAATTAGGTTTTTATGTCGGGGGTTTTTTAAATTTTTAATTTAATTTTTTATTTTGTACTTTTTATAGGTATATACTTAATATAATGTAGAATCAAACGAAGCTAAGAACACTCTCGATTAATTCATCAATATTCTATTTCAGTGCGCTTTCATTTGAGACCCCACTCGAGTATATTTGCTGACATTCGGTTACTCTTCCCCACTTTCCCCCCCACAACTTTCAAACAGCTGAACCGATTTTCATCAAAAATGTCTAAGAACACTCGCAGATAAGTCACCTTTAATATGTATTTTTTTTTATTGAAATCGCACCATCCGTTCGGGAGCTATAATGCCACAGACAGACAGACACACAGACAGACAGACAGACAGACACGTCAAACTTATAACACCCCTCTTTTTGCGTCGGGGGTTAAAAACAGAGCACAATCAGAAAAATCGTAATACTAAAAGCTCACAAGTTGTGTCATGTTAGAAGTAGTGGCAAGGCAGGAGTGGGTTTCAGCTTTTAAGAGTCCGGCGCTTCCCAGACTGCGTCACAAGTGGGGCAGTCTTGGCGTCCATGAGGATGTCTCTCTCCAGCCAAAACAAAAAAAAAAAAAAAACATTGTATACCAAACATGTACGAATTAACGAAAAGGGCTGCAGTAGGAGATTGTGAAGCTCGCCACCACACCAGATGTGACGACCATGACCACAGGAGAAAAAGTAGAAACCAAACATACCATGCTATTTAAATTCCATTTGCTCCATCACTAATAAATGTAATTAACACAATACTACGCTAATTGCCCCACGATAGCCGGAGCACTAGTTTGACCCATATCTAGTAATCTAGTATTTATTGTGAAGCAAGCTGTGGCAGGCATGCATGTTAATGTGAATTTGATTAACTTTGTTGGGGCTTAACCACTTAGTTTGAAGATACATGTACAACTACATTGACGTCAAGCAATGTATGTGGTACTAGCTCTTGCTACCGGCTTCGTTCGCGTGGAGGTCGGAAATTATCCCTCAGGAACGTACTACCGGTATACCATCGTCAGACAGTATCTGTCTAATTCGGCGATTCTATAGTTCTTCTTTCATATTTAAACTAACCGTTTTCACCTTGTCAATCCATATTTCATCTTATTATGTATGTATGTTATACAGTCCACTACCAGTTTCATTTACGTTCACCTGGACCTATCGTCGCTTTCTGGTGCAGCCGTAAGGCACACACTGTTTTTTTTTTTCTCTTTATTATATTTTGTTTTTCACGAACTATCTATACTATATTAATATTATAAAGCTGAAGAGTTTGTTTGTTTGTTTGATTGATTGAACGCGCTAATCTCAAGAACTACTAGTCCGAATTGGAAAATTCTTTTTTTATTGAGGAGTCTATTTATCGAGGAAGGCTATAAGCTATATAACATTACGCTATAACCAAGAGGAGCGGAGCAGTAATGAAAAATGTTGCAAAACCGGGGAAAATCGCACGGGTAGGCGATTCGACGCGACGGGAAGGGTCGGGGGAACAAGAAATTTAACGCGAACGAAGTCGCGGGCAGAAGATAGTGCCAAAATAAACTGAATAATAAAAAACGAAATAACACATAAGATACTTTTTAGAACCCCAAAATTTATTGTTTTTTTTTTATTTTACTGTGAAAATCTTAATGCGGTTCACAGAATACATCTACTTACCAAGTTTCAACAGCATAGCTCTTATAGTTTCGGAGAAAAGTGGCTGTGACATACGGACGGACGGACAGACAGACAGACAGACATGACGAATCTATAAGGGTTCCGTTTTTTGCCATTTGGAAACGGAACCCTAAAAACGGGCAAAAAAACTCCATCGGACAACATCGTCTTATCCATGTTATACTATACGTATCTTCTTTCGTTTGCATTTCAAAACTCGTGCTTCTTTGAAACTAAAAGCGCAATAAGCTTTTTTCTGGGTCAACAGTTACGTGTTATAGCAATAGGAAGAGAACTTTATTGCCCTCAAAAAACATTGAAATATAATTTAAAATAAATTTGACGTATTTTGCCCACTAGTTTACTTTTAACATTTATTCATATTCATCTTTTTCTCGGGGATCAAGTTGTTCTTCGAATGTAAAGATGCCGTGGTACCTAATTTACCTTGATCCCCCTAGCACACAGCTGCGGGAAGAGCAGTGGTCGTCTATTTGAATGAAACTATCAAATTTTTCAGTTTTGGATTTGATTTTGATAGCGATTATAGGATTCCTACGATATCATTAATAGGTATTCGATTTGTTACATAAGCGTATCTGAATCTGCCAGGGTCGCGAGATTCGTTCGAAAGAGTTACCGTGGCCCTGGCATATGGGCAACTGAAGGAACACGGGTGGGTTTTAGTCAATAAAAGTCTGACACGCCCTTCCGCTCCGCCCAAAGTGTGAGAACTAATTTGATCATTTCCCATCCCAAAAAAAAGCGTATCTGAATAGGTATAGTATTCATCGCACCATCTCCATCTGGATCTGCCGCGATGTCGTTTGCATTGAGCGGCACCCACTGGATCGTAAGTTTGACCCACTAACCGCCTTACAGCGCCAGAAGTGTCAAATGTAATTCCATTTAAGCGTGGCAGCTTTCCGAGTGATATCACAGGAACAATTAAGAACGTTGTCGGTCTCAATCTGTCAAAAATACTTCGAGTTTCCCTCTATTTTTAAACGAGTTTTTGACATTTGATTGTCACAGAGATGAGACTGCGATTAGACTTAGAACATTTTTAATTACGAGAATTGGCCTTTTTTTTTTTGTTTTTGGATGGGAAGTCATCAAATGACTTCTCCCGCTCTGGGCGGAGCGGGAGGGCATGTCAGACTTTTACTGACTAAAACCCACCCGTGTTCCTTCAATTGCCCATGTGCCAGGGTCACGGTATCTCTTTCGAACAATCACGCGACCCCGGCAGGCATCGGTCCTAGCAGACCCCTTCAGTTTTGCTGACATCTCTTTGAGGCGCGCGTGGAACACTACGCGCCGTCGACCCGAGCTTGGTCCTTACCGAGCGGCGAGCTACCCATTGCTCGCCACCCGCAAGCTCGCGCCTACGGTGGCCGGGAGTCCGCAATCGATTCCCGACGCCCGGGGCGTCTCCTCCTGCGGCGGCTAGGGACGTGAGGGCGCAGAGACTGCCACTCCCTCACGCGCCCCGCCTCCTCCTTCGCGAGCATTACTGCTTCGCAGAAGGAGGTGACGGCTTCCCATTCCCTCTCGCTCCGTACCATGGCTCGCACCAGGGCTGGACGCGAGAGGTCGCCGCCGCCGATCGCCTCCACGAGGACACGGCGGTGCTCCGCCCAGGCAGGGCACACCTCCACCGTATGTTCCACCGTGTCCTCCAGACGATCCTCGCAATGGAAACACCCGGACGTATCCTCCCGCTTTATCCTGAACAGGAACCCACCGAAGCACCCATGCCCGGTGAGAACCTGCGTCAGGCGGAAGGTGAGGACGCCGTGGCGCCTCTCTATCCACTCCTCAAAGAGGGGACTTACCGCCGCAATTGTGGCGTGCCCAGCACTGGGTTGCGACAATCGTACCCGCCATGTCGCCATGAGATCACACCGGAGCTCTGTCCGCCGTGCCGCGATTTGTCGCGGCAGCGGAGTTTCGCCCCGGCGTTTCGCCTCCTCGCGCCACTCCCACATGTGGGCGAGGACCTTTGCCTCCAGATCCCATGGCGGCACTCCGGCAAGGAGGCTCGCCGCCTCGCAGGAGACCGTGCGGTATCCCCGGATTAACCGGATGGCCATGACCCTCTGGGCCGCACTCAACCGGCGCGCTGGGCGCAGCCTCAATGAGGGCGCCCACACCGGTGCCCCGTAGAGGGCCATGGACCGCACGACCCCCGTGTAGAGCCTCCGGTAGGAGGCGTTTGGACCCCCCAGATTGGGCAGGAGCCGCTTTAAGGCAGCCCCAGCCCGCTCCAGTCTGGGAGCCAAACGTCGGAAGTGCTCGACGAAGTTCCACCGGCTGTCGAGGACAAGTCCCAGGTACTTCATCGTCGACTCGACGCCGATGTGAACCCCTCCACCGTGAGTTGGGAACCCGCAGGTGGCGCGTTCCGAGGACCATGAAAACCCATGGCCTCGGACTTGTGCAATGCCACCTCGAGTCCCAATTGCCGGATCCTATCGACGATTGTCGCAACCCCGCGTGTCATAAGTTCGGCCGCCGCCTCGTACGACCTCCCCTGCGCCAGGACCAGCGTGTCGTCAGCGTAGCAAACCACGCTGACGCCGCTAGGGAGGTCGGCGCGCAGCACCCAGTCGTACCCAATATCCCACAGATGCGGCCCCAAGACCGATCCCTGTGGGACACCGCACGACATCTCTCGCCGGTTCCAGTCTCCCTGGTGACCGGGGTAGATGACGGCTCTATCCGTCAAGTAGTATTATTGTCACCGACGTATAATTTACTTAACCTAGATTGTATAAGTATAACTAGCCTATAATGTACAGAAGCCAGCAAATCAAGCTACCCGAAAATGACAAATTCTGCCAATCAACCTTCAACCTAATGCTTTGGCGATAAAGTTGAAAATCTATTAAAGAAATTTGACAGATTGTAGTGGCTTGATGTGCTGGCGTCTGTTCATCCAACTCGGATACAGATCTCTTCTTTGTGAGAAGGAGTGACCCGTAATCCACCACGTGACCCGCGGGCCCAGTGTAGGTTGATAGATGTCACTTATCATCTGCTGTCTTCGAATTTTTGGTTCACAGTCATACCTTTTTCCTCACGACAATGGTGATAAAATAATTTTAACTAAAGATTACCTGTCTAGGTTCGAACCTTTACGACCTACAGACTCGTAAGTTGCGCCATCCAATCCATAATTACTTTTACTCCCCAATTTTTCTTTATCCACTACAAAACCTGCCACACAAGCCTACATGTGTTCGGAGCCTAAGAAACGTACCAGTGTTCCCCCTGGGGACTTTGCCAATCTTTCTCAGACCTCGTTAAGTTCCTCCGGTGTTCCCCCAACGGTATACATATTGATTCTTACGTAATTTTAGCTTTTATGTTAGATTTCTTTGTTGGTTGATTATTTTTGTGGCTTCTTGTAAATGGAGTGCGGTGCTTCTGTGGTCTAATAAAGATATTTGTTTTAATCTTTATCAATGTGATATTTTAGTTGAATCGGATGAAAGATGACGTCTTTCAGCTGAAATTATGATACTGAAAGTAGTATTTTAAAACCTGAAACTACCAATAGACTTTGAAATTAATTTTAATGAAATATTTATTAATGTATAGGCCTCTAGACCGTATTTTGGCTATGGCGGCCAATTTCAACGGAGACTAGCCTTCACTGCGGGAGATATTATAGTGCGCAAATGTGTACGCAAACACAGGGGCACTCACTCTTAAAGTCCGATGGGACGGCAATCCGACACGACCGGAGAGAGATCAGGCGCAGGACCAACGGCTTAACGTGCTTTCCGAGGCACGGGGGTATCACATCGCCAACTTCCAAACGCCGGGCTGTTACTAAGAAATTTCTAATGGCATAATACTTTGCCTGATCTGAGAATCTACCTAGACCCCACGCTCAGCAGTCACTCTGGCGACCAGGAGACCAACGAAGCAAGTATTTATGCAAGTAGATCTTATAAGACACTTTTATACGTCAATATTTTGTCAGTATATATTTTAAAAACTAGATGACGCCGGCTTCTTTTTGTCGCCCATGAAAACTGTTCCTTCTTTTCAAATATTTAAAATTCAATATAGATGCCTAATTTAATCTATACTAATATTATAAAGTGGTAAAATTTGCATATTTTTGTAATTTTTTTATGTAAGGGAACGACTTTCAAAAATTCTTGTCGCATTCGATAGCCCAATTTTTGAGAAAGGTTTTAGAATATTAAACACACTTCGACCATATAGGATTGAGGTAAAAGAAAAGTCAAAAATAACGGTAAGAAAAACGAAGTAATTTCTACAGGGGGACGATGCGATGCTCTAGGATATATTTTACTAGCTTCTGCCCGCAACTTCGTCCGCGTCAAATTTTTGCTCCTCTGACCCTTCCCGTCGCATCCAATTGCCTGCCAGTTTTCGTCCATTATTCGTTACTGCTCCGCTCCTTTTGTTTTAGCGTGACGTTATATAACTAACCCTTTTAAGGTAGAGGCAGTAAACATGCCACCAATAAAATTATTTGTTTTATTCAACTGTATTGTTGAAAACGATTTTATTTTATTTTTTTATTTTTAAACATATAGGTATTATAGGTACATTTCTGCAAATATCCCATCGAATTCCCAATTTAAAAAAAAATACTTAAAGATGTCATTATTAACATTCTAAGAATTTATTTACTATACCATGTCTAGTTTTTCTGCCTTATACAGGGTTAAAACCTATTTTCATGCAAAAAAAGTTGGATTTTTTTAATTTTGTCAGATAACACATTTGTCCACTTAACCCTTCAATTGTAACGGGTCATCAGAAGGCCGAAAGTCTGATGACCAAGGGCAATCGTTTTAGGAAGAGGCTAGACCCGATAATGATAGTAACAAAACTTATCAACACAGTTTAATGAGCTTTAAAAAAATACAAAAACATGTCATAGCAATAGAGTTCCTAACACACGTAATCCCACCAAAGATGTTTGCATCTCAAAGCTTAAAAATTCAGAATCCATCAGAAGGCTAATTACTTCGGCGTACTCTCGTAAATCAGAAAGTCTTGAGTTTTACTTCGACTTGTACTTACTAAGAAGATAACTAGGAGTTGTAAGTAATCTTTTCTCTAGAGTTCAATTAGATAACGTTCCTTTTTCGATACGCACACTATTAGTATAGTCTGTGCCAGATATAAAAAAAATAAAAGTCGTTGACACGCGCCTACCAATGTATTCATAATACCGTTTTGACCGTGCTAGCGACACTTTCTTTACATTTTTTTCGTATCGTTTTGAGATATTTGAATACATTGGAACGTGGGTGTCAACGACTTTTAATTACAATATTCACTTATTATGTAAGTTAACAGACATATAATAATATTACGAACATGTATATTTTTGTATATACTACAGAGAGAAAATAAGCTGAGATCATCAAAAACTTCGTCGGCATCGCTGTCAATGGGGAAAAAGCCCAAAAGACTGGCAGCATTGCCATGTTGTATGGCGATGCTGATTCTTTCACCGAAACAAAGGCCAGTCTTCTTGTCACTTAAAGAGTTATTTATTTATTATTCATTTTAATTTCCTGATGATAAAAAAACCCAAGATAATGAGTTCAATGTGTATGAATTTAGCCATGACGTAGCTCATAAACTGGAAGATTAACCGTGGTAATCTAATCGTATTTTAAATAACCGACTTCAAAAAAAGAGGAGGTTCTATGATCGTCAGGATATTTTACAGAAGTCCTATTAGGAAGGCACTAGAAAGCGGGCGTTTTGAGGGACTGTATTATGTAATTTTGACGTTCGAAAAGTGCTGATCCTCAGCTTAATTTGAATAAATGACTTTTGATTTTGATTAATAAGCCTCTGTTGTCCGTCCGTTCGTTCGTTCGTCCGTCTATCCGTCCTTCTTTCTGTCGTTTCAACTGCTGGTTGTTACTAATCTTTGTAAGTTTGTATTCAACTTAACAAAGCGACTTGGTAAATGATTCACAAAAGGCTTTTAGATAACCATAAGCATGCAATTCTTACGAATTTTCCTTCACAGCTCATCTTTTCCTCATTAAAACCATCTTCCCCAAAGATTACATAACTTCATCTGCTATCAATTCCTTGGAAGATGTCGTCAGCGCAGTTAAGCGGGTCATTAAGTAACCAATGGCGCGTTCAGAGGGCGCCACTAGACCGAAACTACCTACTGAATCCGTTTGATTGTACTAATTGTTTTCGAGAAGCTCTCCTGAATTCCTATTTCTGGATTTTCAGCTAAACTTTAGTGTAGAAAAGTTTAGTTAAATGTGTTTTTGGGGGTACCTAAACAACCTTTGTAGGTCTATTAAAATATTTTTGTAAAGGATTTTCCAAGACCTCACGAAGCAATTTTACAATTAACAAAATGTTATTTCAAACTACAAAACATGAATTGAATGCACTAGAGTACACATCCCTTTTTGCCTTCAAGCTGCGGCAAACACAAACGTCATTAAGATAGGGAACGAGGGAACACAGTAGTAAGCCAGTATGTGTTCTTGTGTATTATTTGTGTACTCGTTCACCTACTTGCGTATTACTTGTGTAATTGTTTAGTGTGTATTGAAAAGGGAGGCAAACGGGGTGAAGTAATAAAAAAAAGCGTATCAAAAAATTGAAACGGTGCTGGCAACATATGAATTCTAATTTCGAAATTTAACTGGTGGCGTTTTTTTTTTAAATATGGGTATAAAATAATGATTCTGTCTATTAGAAAAAAAAACGGTTTATTATAAATCCTAGTATCGTTTAACGAACTAGCTTCGGCCCGTGACATCGTCCGCGTCTTCGCGTGCCCAGTGTGGGTTGGTAGATGTCACATGTCTTCGAATTTTTGGCTCTAGAACATAACGGTTTCCTCACGATGTTCCTTTTTACCGGTTAGAGAGCAGTGATCATTAAACAATTTACAGAAGCATCTCTCTGGGTTCGAACCTACAACTCCTAAGGCCGGACGTAAGGAATAGCCATTTTTTCTCGTGGTTGTCGTAGAAGGCGACTCTCTAAGTATCTGCATCAGCAGCGTTCTCGATGCAATTTACCACCATACTACGATCGCCAACCCGCCTGCCAAGGATGGCGATTACGGCAAACACCCCTTTTGGGGAGGCCTATGTCCAGCAGTGGACGTCTCTCGGCTGTAATGATGATAATAACGAAATTGTAACAAACAAAAAAAAAGCTAAGATTTTCTGTATACAAATAACATTTGCGTTAACACGAGAAAGATCGACCGTGAAATAATTAACACCTAATTAATAAAAACCAGGGAAAACATCGTGAGAATATCCTGTTACACGAACCATTTATAATAATTGTAACATTTTTCCTCCTCATGAATTATAAGGTGCCAACACACCTGGTCATCATCAGTCAAGCCTCATTTATTACCCGGGGAGAAATGAAGGGCCAACACAAATGAGTATTGCGTATTTCTGCTTTGCAGGAACAGGGTGTAAAGGTCACGAGGGTCACGGAATTGTTCGAAAGGGTTACCGTGGCCCTGGCATAGGCAAATTAAGAAACACGGGTGGGTTTTTGTCAGACACGTCCTTCCGCTCCACTCAGAGCGGGAGACGTCATTTATGTAATTTTTAAAAAAATATGATTTCCCACCCAAAAAAGAAAACAAAGGGTTACAACAACTGCCCGACGTACATAGGTGGCGTAAGAGGCGACTAAGGGACTTAGTAGAGAATGGGAGCAGCGTTCTCTATGTATTTTACTACCATACTCCGTTCGCCAATCCACCTACCAAGCATTGCGATTGGTACCTACTCCCTTTCTTCTCCTAAAATTGTTTGTCCGAAAATCATTATCCATAACACGTTAGCTATAAACGGCAGTAACCATAATATTCAAAAAGTCGAAATTTTGTTTTACATAATTATCTTTGCTTCTAAAAGTATTCTGTCATAATATCAAATACTATAATCATTAAATCTCCTAATTTTGCATGTTATAAAGTCACATGTCCTAAGTATTGTATTATATAAAGTGTACTTTGCCGAATGTTCATTTATAATGTTACAAGTTAGGTTTTAGTGACAGAAACGAATCGCTGTAAATCCGACTCCACGTAGTCTTGTCTGCCCTACCCCTAGAGTGTAATTTAAAATCGCGTAGGCGTGGAGGAGCGAGGCGGCCCGCGAGCTGAGGAGCAGGTGGTTGTAACGCAAGACGAAGCTGCGGTGGTGATCGTTAAACCGTCTGCGACGATAAGCTCGCGTGGGGCCGCCTAAGCCCCGCAGTGCCGGAGCCGTGACAGAAACCATGCCTGTTGCATGCGATGCATGCTCGCTTGCATACTGCATGCTTGTTGTATGCTCGATTGCATGCTGCTTGCCTGCTTGTATGCATGCTCGCTTGCATGCTGCATGCTTGCTTGCATGCTACATGATGCATGCTGGCTTGCATGCTCGATTGCATGTTGCTTGCTTGCATGCATGCTGCATGCATGATGTATGCTTGTTTGCATGTTTCTTAGAGAGAAATAAACATAAAATAATTTGAATTTAGAACTTATTACTTTTATGGAAAACAGTTTTAAGTCTTTTGTATATTATTGATAGTAATATTTATGACAAACGGATTTAGGGCATATTGTATTTAGGGATTTCAATTTTATGGCATGTGATATTATGTGACATTTAGTTCGGGCAAGTTATCATTCGGACAAATGATGATTAGGCCAAAAAAAATTATGGCTCTTAAGATTACGGATAAAAAAGTTAGGTCACACAATAGAGAACCATTGCGATTATGGCAAAGCCCCCCCAAATTGAGGGAGGCCTATGTCCGGTAGCGGACGACTTACGGCTGAAATGATGATGATGAACGTAGTTAGTTGCTTACGTGCGACTTCGTCTACATGAAATTTCTTAAAAAAGGCACTAATAAACTTCCCATAACTGCAACAATTTTCCTAATAAGTTCGGTAAATACGAAGATTACCCCCTACAATAGCTAATCCTAATGTAGGGGGTAATCTTTGAAGCTATTATGGTGATATTCATAGATCATGATTTCATCTGAAACACGTCCGGTGCTGGATAAGTGTAGGCCGCTCCCAGCACCGCCACATCGACCGGTTTTGTGATTCTAGCATCCAGCGAATTCTTGCGATCTTTACCAGATCATCGTTCCACCTAGTGGACCTTTTAACGCTATGTCTTCTGGTACGCGGTCGCCAATAAAGTACCTTTCGGCCCCATAGGCCATCTGTTCTGCTAACATTTTTCCCAGCTCACTGCCACTTATATTTGGCAATTTTTCCAGCTATGTCGGTTACTCTGGTTCTCCTACGGATCTATTCATGTCTGATTCGATCGCATAGGGAAACTCCAAGCATATCCCTCTCCATTGCCGTTTGGGTGAATTTTAACCTTCAAATAAGTCTCATTGTGAGCAACCACGATTCAGTGCAATAGGTCGTTATTGGCAACACACACTGGTCAAAGACTTTCGTCTTGAGACACTGCGGTAAATGGGACGAGAAGATATTGCGTTACTTCTCGAACGCTGCCCAGTCGAGTCGGATTCAACGATTAACCTCTTTCTCGGAGTTGGATCTATCTAACTGGACAGATTTCGATAGAAATCTATGCGATCCTCGGTAACTCGCTAGCAAGCAACTTTTCTATAACAACTCGTGGTAGACGTCCAGTTAGTGTGTTTTTAGTGTTAGTAGTTAGTATGTAGTTATTATTAGCATGGAATGAAATTTAATAACTAGCCAACTCCTGATTATAAACTGACATAGACAAACATAGATCGTTCTAGTTTCCTAGAGCCAAGTTTGAATAGTAGATGGTAAAGTTTTAATTGGTCCAAGTGCTCAAGTGCATCTATATAACAGTCGTAAGTCTCTTCAAGTGAAGCCTCAACTTCGTTTAAATTAAGTTTAAGTGAATCATACTGGTTTAAAGGACAAAATTGTAATTTAATTTTTAAATAAAATATTTTTATTGAGATTTAATTTTTGATTACATTTTGCTGAACTAAGTTCGTTTAGCTATCGAAATAAATTGTGTGTACGGTCAAATAGCACTGAATTTATTAAAGCGCTGTTGTTGAATGGAAAATAACTAATAAAACTAAGAAATTCGGCCAAGTGCGTGTCAGCCCATGTATAGTAAAGAAATCCGTAGTTGAAGTGAATCCCAAGAACAAACTTAAAATTGTAGTGGAATAACATATTCTCTTATATATTCCAATTGCAAATGTTAGTTGGTCGATTATTACTTGTAAACTTGTAAAACCTACTAAGCTATCATAATTTTGCCGTTAAACTTTACAATAATTAGCACTTTAATGCTTAAATATCTAGATGACCGAGCTTTCCTCGTTATTTTTTGGTAAATTGTGTTTAAAATATAATATTAAGTTTATGTTCAAGTTGATTATCGATAAAGTTGGTCATTAAAAACACGGATAAAACGACATTTTATAAAAATGAATCCTAACTAGATCGATTTATCGCCCCCGAAACCCCCTGTATACTAAATTTCATGAAAATCTTTGGAGCCGTTTCCGAGATTCAGATTAGGTATTTATATACTTATATACAAGAATTGCTCGTTTAAAGATAAATAACTGGTTGACCGAGCTTTGCTCGGTATTTTTTGGTAAATTGTGTTTAAAATAATAAGTTTATGTTCAAGTTGATTATCGATAAAGTTGGTCATTGAAAACACGAATTAAACGACATTTTATAAAAATGAATCCTAGGTAGATCAATTTATTGCCCCTGAAACCCCTGTATACTAAATTTCATGAAAATCGTTGGAGCCGTTTCCGAGATTCAGATTATATATATATATACAAGACGTGGACGTGGACGTATTACGGCTGAAATGATGATGATGATGATATATACAAGAATTGCTCGTTTAAAGGTATAAGATAAGATATGTCACAAACGAATCACATAGTCGTTTTTTTTTACATCAGTTAATGCCTACAAACGGTCTATGTAAAGAATTTTCATATAGACAGACAAAACGTGTGTAAAAAATGTGAAATACCAAATATTGTCAAGCCTACAAGTTTCTACGTTCTAAATTCAGTTAGAATAGGAATGCCTTGTGTCGAGCCTGTTTATTTTGGACTAGTGTGGAAAAAATAAGAATTATCTGAGGTTAACAAAAAGAGAAACATTCATTTTACTAGAAGGTTCAATATTTCTTTTTTTTAGTAGCAGACATTATATAGCTTTGTTTCCCCGAAGGGTTGGGCAGAGGTGTACCTATAGTAAACCCACATTTCACCACTTATGTTTAAGTCTCATGTAATGTGGGGCGAGCCTATTGCCATCAACCGGGCACAAATCCAGACTCTGGGCTGCTACTGAGAAATTCCAGATGGAAAAACCTTGAAATCGAACCCAGGACCTAATTCTCAGCAGTATCGCCTTCGACCACTGGACCAACGAGGCAGTCATCATAAATTACTTAATATACTTAATATTATAAATGGGAAAGTGTGTGTGTCTGTTTGTCTGTCTTTCACGGCAAAACGGAGCGACGAATTAACGTGATTTTTTAAATGGAGATAGTTGAAGTGATGGAGAGTGACGTAGGCTACTTTTTATTCCGCGACTTCGTCTGCGTCCGCGATAACCGCCATTTACGCGAACGAAGTCGCGGGCAAAAGTTAGTATGTTATAATCAGCCTATAATGTTCCCACTGCTGGGACACAGGCCTCCCCTCTGTGAAGAGTGGGCCGTAATCCACCACGCGGGCCCAGTGCGGGTTGGTAGATGTCACATGTCTTCGAATTTTTGGTTCTAGGACATGCCGGTGTCCTTACGATGTTTTCCTTCACCGTTTTGAGAGCAGTGGTGATGTGCTCGCTAGAGTTCAAACCTACAGTCGCAGCTTTCTTAGTTTTTACAAGCGCTATAAGCATTTTTAGAGACTCGATTAAATGCATACCTTTTAATGGTAAACGCTTATTAGTTAGTTGATGATCGAGGAAAAGATAAGTGAAGATTGCATCAGGCGCTTTGTGAAGCGCCTGTAAATATAGACATAGCATGTGAGGTCATTGGTTCGATTCCTAAACTTGGCAAGGGCCATTGGCCCTGTTGGTCTAGTGGTTTCGCCGCCTGTTGGTCTAGTGGTTAGTGACCCTGACTGCTATGCCGGAGGTCGTGGGTTCGATTCCCACCCAGGACAAATGTTTGTGTGATGAGCACGATCATTTGTTCTGTGTCTGGGTGTAATTTATCTATAATATGTATGTATTTAGAAATATATAAGTATGTTTGTCAGTTGTCTAGTACCCATAACACAAGCTCTGCTTAGCTTGGGACTAGATGGCGTTGTGTGATAGTTGTGGAATATTATTATTATTCTTATTATTGGGATTATCCATTAGGGGCTTCTCAGGCCGGCCAGGGTCACAGATATTTTTCGAAATAGTTATCGTGGCCCTGTTATAGGCAACTGAAGAAACACGGGTGGGTTTTAGTCAGTAGAAGTCTGAGGCTCCGCCCAGAGCGGGAGACGTAATTTGATGATGTCCCATCCACAAAAAAAAAGGTCTTGCCTAGTGCCATTGGGCCCCAAGAACTAAGCGTGTGTGTCAAATTTCATCGCGATACCTTCAGTGGATTTTTTGTGAAAAACATTTAAAAGAAAGAAAAATAAATTTAGTGTCATCCTCAAGCCACAAGTGGTACGCTTTGTTATTACTACTTCATCATCTGCTTTACCTTTTCCCACCTATATTTGGGTCGCCGGCCAGTCTAACCGAATACCGCTAAATACCAGTATTTTAAATGGAGCAACTGCATCTGACCTCCACAACCCAGGTACTGGGTAATCCGATTCCCCTTGATAAAAGTGGTTATCACATTTTCAGGCTGATTACCCTTAACGACTGTCAAAAATCCACGAATCACGGTCCAACGCCACCCATCCGTGTTTTAACCGTGGCATACGTAGCTTAATCTGATCGATCGGCCATGTAGCTGTTATAACTTATCCACAATATTACTCTATAGCCGCGGTTCCTAACCTGGGGGTAATTACCCCTGCGGGGGTAAAACTGGTATTCTGCGGGGGTAATGAGCTGGTAATATATAACCAAGATTAGACCAAATCTAGCTCACCAGTGCATTTCATGCCCTAACTGTGTAATCAAATGACAAGTTGGAGCCGCGTTTCTAATAAAGCGCGTGAAACGTACGGACATACGGTTTTTACGAATTGTATTGTAAGGTATGTAATTGGTATTGCGAGGATCGTCTGGAGGACACGGTGGAGCATACGGTGGAGGTGTGCCCTGCCTGGGCGGAGCACCGCCGTGTCCTCGTGGAGGCGATCGGCGGCGGCGACCTCTCGCGTCCGGCCCTGGTGCGAGCCATGGTACGGAGCGAGAGGGAATGGGAAGCCGTCACCTCCTTCTGCGAAGCAGTAATGCTCGCGAAGGAGGAGGCGGGGCGCGTGAGGGAGTGGCAGTCTCTGCGCTCTCACGCCCCTAGCCGCCGCAGGAGGAGACGCCCCGGGCGTCGGGAGTCAATAGCGGACTCCCGGCCACCGTAGGCGCGAGCTTGCGGGTGGCGAGCAATGGGTAGCTCGCCACCCGGTAAGGACCAAGCTCGGGTCGACGGCGCGCAGTGTTCCACGCGCGCCTCAAAGAGATGTCAGCAGCAGTGTAGGGGTCTACTAGGACCGATGCCTGCCGGGGTCGCGTGATTGTTCGAAAGAGATACCGTGACCCTGGCACATGGGCAACTGATGGAACACGGGTGGGTTTTAGTCAGTAAAAGTCTGACACGCCCTCCCGCTCCGCCCAGAGCGGGAGAAGTCATTTGATGATTTCCCATCCTGAAAAAAAAAAAAAAAAAAAAAAAAAGATATGTAATTGGTAATTGTATTTGCAAGTTTTTTAATGTTAGGTTTAGAGAAGTCTGTAAAGATTATATAGATATACTAGCTGACCGTACAGACGTTGTCCTGTTTCCTAGAACTCGATAGCAGCGCCACCTACCGGGTCCAGTAGTGAATCTAAACCATCCAGGGTGCTACCTCTCGACCTAAACGGCTGGACCGATTTGAATTAATTTTTTTGTATGCGTTAGATACAAAAAAGAGTCATTCAAATCGGTCCAGCCATTTAGGAGGAGTTCAGTGACATAAATACGTACAGTAGAATTATATATATAAAGATAATGTGACTCTAAGAACTTACTCAATATTTTTGTGCAATTTTTATATTTCTAATTAAGTCAATTTGTAATTATGTGTTTTGTTTTGTTTGGTGTTCATTGGTAACAGGAGGGAGAGTGGGAGGAGGGGGGGGGGGGGTAAATTAGGTTCTCTAGGTAAGTCATAGGGGTGACATGATCGAAAAGGTTAGGAACCACTGCTCTATAGTCATATAAATTCATATATCGCTTAAGACTTCAACCCTTTCAGTGTCACGTTGTTATCCCAAATAACGTTGTGTACCGCTGTCGATGGGTTAATAACGGTTGTAATTATTATTACGTCACAACAATGATGCCTGGTATTGACAATGTTGGTTTAGTAATATTTGGTCTACCGAAGGATACGTCGTGTAAGTGTTTATTGGTATCTCTTAGAAGGGAGTAGAATATTCTCTATTATGTACACTATAAACATTACTTGTCGGACGCGGACGAAGCGCGGACGAAGTCGCGGGCAGAAGCTAGTTTTATATAGAACTAGTTTTTGCCAGCGGCTTCGCCCGCGTGGAAGTCGGAAACTATCCCGCGGGAACATACTACCGGGATAAAATGTAGCCTATGTCCTTTCTCAGGCTCGAAACTATCTGTGTACCAAATTTCATTTAAATCGGTTCAGTAGTTTTAGCAGAAAAGCGAGACAGACAGACAGACAGAGTTACTTTTGCATTTATAATATTACTAGCATTTGCCAGCGGCTTCGCCCGCGTGGAGGTCGGAAATTATCCCGCGGGAACACACTATCGGGATAAAAAGTAGCCTATGTCCTTTCTCAGGCTCTAAACTATCTGTGTACCAAATTTCATTTAAATCGGTTCAGAAGTTTTAGCAGGAAAGCGAGACAGACAGATAGACAGACAGACCGACAGACAGACAGAGTTACTTTTACATTTATAATATTAGTATGGATTATTATATATTATATATATTATAGAATTATATATTATAAATTATAATTATAATATTATAAAGATAAAGAAAAAGAATAAAGATATAAAGAAAAGAATATAAAGATAAAGATAAAGAAAAGTAATAGTATGGAGTATGGAAGTATGGATAATATAGTGTGGATAGTGTGGATTAGTGTGGATGGGCAGTCTTATCTCTAAAAGTGATGTTTTGCAGACACTTTGCATGGATTAACAGGAACAGGAGAGACAGTACTGAAGGTACTGGTATTTCATTTACATCAACATTTCAGCCGAAAAACATCCACTGCTGGACATAAGCCTTCCCCATAAGGGGTGTCATAATTGCCACGTTTGGCATCTTTATAGCTTTTTCCTAACTAAGGCGTGAGTGACCAAATCAGCAGTGCATACACCCTGCCAGGGTCGCGAGATCTGTTCGAAAGAGTTATCGTGGCCCTGGCATATGAGCAACTGAAGGAACACGGGTGGGTTTTAGTCAGTAAAAGCCCTTCCACTCCACCCAGAGCGGGAAACGATATTTGATGATTTCTCGGAAATTATCCCGCGGGAACATACTACCGGTATAAAAAGTAGCCTATGTCCTTTCTCAGGCTCTAAACTATCTGTGTACCAAATTTCATTTAAATCGGTTCAGTAGTTTTTGCAGGAAATCGAGACAGACAGACAGACAGACCGACAGACAGACAGACAGAGTTACTTTTGCATTTAAAATATTAGTATGGATTATATAATTATATATTATATATATATAGTAAATATAGTAATATATAGTATATATAGTAATATATAGTAATATAGTATATATAGTAAATATAGTAATATAGTATAAGTATATAGTAAGAAAGTAAGTATGGATAGTATGGATTTACATCACATCACGCCTGTGTCCCATGAGTTAGGGCAGAGGTACACCTACATTTCGACAGTATGTTTGAGTCCATGTAATAGAGGGCGAGCCTATTGCCATTAACTGGGCACAAATCCAGAGTACTGAAACTACTGAAATATATAATAGAAAATAAAAATAATAATAGATCAACATCATTTCAGCCGATAGATGTTCCCTACTAGACATAGGCCTCCCCCAAAAGGAAATGGTTTGCCAAAACTGAAACGCTTGGCAGGCGGGTTGGCGATCGAAGTATGGTGGTAAAATGCTTAGAGAATGGTGCTACCCATTCTCTAGTAAGTCCCTTCTACGACACCCACAAGAAGAAATGGGATGGTGCTATTCTTTACGTTCGGCACCACACAGAAACATAGATAAACAATTATTATTGTATAATGCCCTCAACCTCCAAGAGTCACGACATGAGCATCTAAATGAGTTTTTATTACTTTCTTATAGAAAACTCTACACGTCTATTATACATCCCCTAATATTGCTCTTGGAAAATTCATTTGTATGTTCGTACAATGAGAAATTCCCTCTGCTATGCGTAGAAGACAGTAGTATATTAAATTCCTATGTAACGTCGCGTCGCTTATGTCTGGGTTCTGTATATAAAATGGGTCACAGACGATTTGATTGGTTTCCATTTGAACGCTAATGCAATTATTTTCTGTTTCTCAGTTTTTTTGTTTTTCTACCATTTCTTAATACAACGCAACGTATGTTTTTTTGTATGTTCGGGCGCTTATATCTCGCGAGTAACTAATCTGAATCGCGAGTTTTTAACCGACTTTAAAAAAAAGGAGGAGGTTCTCAATTCGACTGTAATTTTTTTTGTTACCTCAGAAATTTCGACTGGGTGAACCGATTTTGATGATTCTTTTTTATTTAAAGCTGGTGCTTCTCGTGTGGTCCCATTTCAATTGGTTGGTCCTGTTCTGACAATGGCATCCATGAGAAGACCATATAAGTCTTAAGTTCACCTGACCAGTAGTGGTAAAGGAATTAGTGCGAGGTAAACCATACCTAAAAAGTTAAAAACAAAAAACATAAAAAAGACTTCTTTAAAAACTCTACAAAGTGAAAAATAACTTTAATTTTGGAAGTCGGTGGCAAAAAACTTAAATACAGATCATAAGACACCGACTTCCAAAATTAAAGTCATTTTTCACTTTGTAGAGATTTTAAGGAAGTCGTTTTTTTCTAATTGATAATATTATATTTGTCTCAGATAGATTGTGATGGATTGATTGTGATTGCATTACGTTCACGTAATGCAAAATGGCTTATTTGTAGTCACGAAAAAGTTTTGGCGTGGCGCTACTTCAAAGTTAGTTGTAGGTAGTTACTTGGTTGTCAATTTTTTTAAGCTTTTCCTAAGCTGTCTAGTGGTTATGTAAAAAAGCGGATTCTACAAACAATCTATCTATACAAATAAATAAAATTTACATGAACAAATAAATAAATTATACAATAAATAATTCTACGCTTTATCCTCACGACGCCATTTTAATTCGTGCGTAAGTGAAGGGTGACACAGTGTTAGACCGGAAATAGAAGGTCCAAACGTTCTAATAAAAAAAATCTGGGGCTCACTGATGGCAGACACAGTTTAAAATGAAGATACGTAATCTTCTATCTATAATATATTTATACAAATTAATAAAACTGAAGTGTCTGTTTGTAATTTCAAATTAACAGCTTTTCACTAAATGCATATGAAAGTATATACGGTACTTACATAAAAAAAAACAATTTTTAACATTTTTGTCTGTCTGTCTGTCTGTTTGTTCCGGCTAATCTCTGACACGGCTGGCCCGATTTTGACGGGACTTTCACTGGCAGATAGACGATGTTATAAGGAGTAACGTAGGTTACTTTTATTTTGGAAAAAAATCTTTTATTTTAGAAAAATACCTGCGTTAATTTCCGACATCCACGCGGGCGGAGCCGCGGGCAAAAGCTATCTGCAATATATCTATAAAGCAGCAGTTGCTTAGCAACTGTATTCAGTTGCTAAAGCAACTGAATTTAGTAAGAATGTCTTACTTATTAGTAAGACATTCTTACTAAAGTCAGTTGCTTTTTTTTTCTGGTTGGGAAATCATCAAATGACGCCACGGTATCTCTTTCGAACAAATCTCGTGACCTTGGCAGATGTTCAGTTGCTTTTTTTTTTGGATGGGAAATCATCAAATGACTTCTCCCGCTCTGAGCGGAGCGGGAGGGCGTATCAGACTTTAACTGACTAAAACCCACCCGTGTTCAGTTGCCCATATGCCAGGGCCACGGTAACTCTTTCAAAATATTCCGTTTCTTTACGTTTCATTTTAATTGTTATACAAGATACGGTACGGCAAAGTACGGTGTACGGAAAGCAATGGAGGCCTCCGTAGTAGTGGCAGCCCCGACTAACGAGATGTAAGTTGTTGATTTGAATTCAGGCAGGCGCTTTAGGCTACTCTTATTTCATCATCACTACCCTGAAAATGGTGAAGGATAATATATTGGCATGTCATAGAACTAAAAATTCAAATACATGTGACATGTACCCTGCATTGGGCCCCGTGGTGGCTCAAAGACTCACAGCCCATACATAGGTATATTTAAATCCGTTAGAAAAATTTGAACCGAAGAATGTTAGACGCAATGACCACTCTTCGCTATTTCATAGATTTAAATTACACCTTATATTGTATATGTTTAATAATATTAAACACTGAACCAATCTCGTGGACTAGCTAATATTTTAACATAGCTTAGAATTAGAATACAGAGCTGTAATTGAGAAAATACGATTATTATTCAATTCGACAAAATTGTCTTCTGTAATATTCCACTTATTCTATTTTATCTAATGTATTGACGTGACAACGTCTTATAAATTGGTTTGCCGGGTGACACTTCAAGAAACTGCGTTACGCTCCGCTCACGTTATGCGCTCACAATGAGAGCGAGTGAGAGGCACGCGTCCCTTCCACTCGGGCATGGTTAGCCCGCCTAAGAGCGAGAGAGACAGACATAAAAAGTGAAAGGCACGCGTCCCTTCAAAGTCGTTGTCACGTAAAACTTTCGCCCGTATACCGACTTTACAGGCAACCAATTTTTTTATCTATGTTCTATATTCGAAATTCTATTTCGTATTTTCTGCGTTTTGAATTCTGTGTTCCGTGTGCTGCTGGACGAAAATAATAGCACCATCCTATTTCTTCCCTTGGGTGTCGTAAGAGGCGACTAAGGGACATACTAGAGAATGGGAAGCAGTATTCTCTGTGCATTTTACCACTATATTGCGATCGCCAACCTGCCTGCCTTTTTATTTTTTGTGGGTGGGAAATCATCAAATTAATGACGTCTCCCGCTCTGGGCGGAGCGGAAGGGCGTGTCATACTTTTACTGATTAAACCCACCCTTGTTCCTTCAGTTGCCTCTATCGCTTTCGAACAAATCTCGCGGCCCTAGCAGGCATCGGTCCTAGCAGACCCCTCAGTTTGCTGACATCTCTTTGATGCGCGCGTGGAACACAATGTGCTGTCGACAAGGGCCAGCACCCTTAGCCAAGTTGATAATCTGCAATCGTTAACGCTAGTCGAAAAATAATCAAATAACAAAAATGAAATTATCGCAACGTTAAGTCACGTGGTTAGAACAAACAAAAGAAAATTCGTAGCCAAGTTCACATCGTTCAAAATGATAGAATGAATTGTTATCGTTTCTACAATGATCAGCGCTACATCCTTTGATATAATGTCGTTGTTCTAAAGACATTGTAGAACGAGCGGCCGACTCAGGTGCGTCAACATGGCTACCAACTTATCGTTTTCTACAATTGCTGACACCGAGGCGTTACCGACTGGAGAACGAAATTCGACACAAAACGGTTGTAACTTGGCTAGGAGGGTTGGTCCTTACCTGCCTGCCTAGCGTGGCGATTATGGAAAACCATAGACATGTGTCCAGCAGTGGACGTTTTTCGGCTGAAATGATGATGAAGATATTCTGTAGGTTGACGTCGAAGTAATAATAAAACCAAATAAGTTACGGAAATATTTATTTCCGTTGCCATAAGTATCAATTAACATCGAAAGTTCGTGCACGTCATCCCAATACTTCCTGTTTAAACAAAATACAATATTATCAGTCACATTTCGCCCATTATTCGAAAATTCCCATAATAAATTCGTATAATTAAAATCTGCTGTTATCGTATACCTTTTAAATAACCGTTGGAATATTTAATAAATATACACAATGACTTATTGCTCATGCAAGTATTTGTATGCAATATAATTTCATAATAAGTATATCCGTGAGAACTGCCTATACAAAATGCAGTTGAGGGGAAATTATACTTTGACTACGTTGAACAAGCGTGGGAGCGATGGATGAAACATACCTCAAATAATACGGTAAAATTATTGTAAAATATATTTGTTCTTCTGTTATTAAAATACAACACGAATACTTTTTATCAAATCAAATATTTGATTCTGCAAAAAAACTTCGTAATTGGCTCCAGTTTAACTACAGGTAACTTGGAAATTTTTAGTCAATATTTAGAATTCATTGTTTTCTGTCGACTGAAATCATATTGAAATTCAACAAACGGAGATGGACGTTGGACTTCTGAAACTATAAGGGTTGTTGACTACAGAACACTTAAAATGTGCCTATCCCTACGATGGCAAAAAATAGTGTTGTTTAAATCTTTAAAAACTGGCCAAGTGCGAGTCGGACTCGCGCACCGAGGGTTCCGTACAAACCTGTAGGTATCCTCGGTTTATGCATAACGTTTATGTTTATGACATTATTTTTTTTTTTAATTTTTATATTTGAGTTGACTGAATTAAAGGTAAATTGCGGTTTACGATTTGACGTATTAAAAAAAAAACTACCTACTGGATCTCGTTCAAACCAATTTTCGGTGGAAGTTTATATGGTTATGTACATCATATATTTTTTTAGTTATATCATTCTCTTATTTTAGAAGTTACGGTGGGGGACACACATTTTACCACTTTGGAGGTGTCTCTCGGGCAAACTATTCAGTATAGAAAAAAATGATATTAGAAACCTCAATACCATTTTTGAAGACCGATATAAAAAAAATTTTTGAGTTTCAGTTCTAAGTATGGGGAACCCTAAAATTTATTGTTATTTTTCTATTTTAGTGTGAAAATCTTAATGCGGTTTACAGAATACATCTACTTACCAAGTTTCAACAACATAGGTCTTATAGTTTCGGAGAAAAGTGGCTGTAACATACACGGACAGACAGACAGACAGACAGACATGATGAATCTATAAGGGTTCCGTTTTTTGTCATTTGGCAACGGAACCCTAAAAATGACTCATCATGATCATCTACTTAGCCTTTTCCGAACTTTAACTGGATGCAGCTGAGTACAAGTATTTTTCATGGAGCATTTATTACATTTTACATTTTTGACGTTCAAACAGTGCTATGACTTTAGTTTTTTTTTTTTGACTGGGTAAAACGGGTTGTCCAATTTTCGAGCTTCTGACAACCTGTAACAACTGTCAGAGATCCAGAAATTACATCCAGGACCATCGGTTTAACGTGCTTTCGAAGGCACGGACGGGTCTTGGTATATAAAGATCACGATGAATCGCGCCTGATCACTCTCCGGTCGTGTCGGGCTCTCATCTCATCGGTCTATGAGAGTGTGGGAAGAATGAGTGCATCTATGTCTGCGCACGCACTCCCGCACTATAATATCTCCCGCGCCGAAGCCTAGTCTCCATTGAGATTGGTCGTCATGGCCGAAATAGGTCTGAAGGACTACATATGAAGACAGTTACCCATCCCCGGACCAACCGCGGGTAGGTTAGCTTCACCTTACCGATTGACTCGTATGCTGTTATGACTTATCCACAAGCCTCTCAATATACAAAACATCTGTCATCTTTTTAAGGAAATTGATACATATCCTGTGCAATAATAATTCTGTTGAGAACACCTCGATTGAAAATACATTAGATTGGAACTCGGAAGGTATTTTAATCATGCAGGTCGATGTGGCATCCTTCACATATCCGGAGGGTGCGGGAACGCTTTTCTCCTCTATCGGCAGGGGAAATCGACAGGGAACAGGACATCCCCAATTATGTATGTGGGAAGACGCCTAATGGTTTGCACGATTTTAGATTGAATGCAGAGAAATTGTTTCCTGAATTGAGCCGTTATGGCGGGTTCAGAAAGGTGGATTCTGAAGGCCTATTTATACGAAACAATTTAGTTGCAGGATGAATGCAATTAATTAGGTTGAGCTGCACCAATCAATTCTGCCTTTCGCAGTTCACTGCTGGACATAGGCCTCTCCCATGGTAAAACACCCTGTCCTCCGCCTTCCGCATCCAGTCTGTCCGAGCCACCTTTTTCAGGTCGCCAGTCCATCTAGCTGGGGGCGTCTCACACTACGCTTGCCTATACGCGGTTTCCACTCCACGACTCGTCTGCTCCATCGGCCATCGGTCCTTTGACAAACATAGCCAGCCCACTGCCACTTCAACCTGCTTACTCTGCAAGCTATGTCGGTAACTCCATTTCTTTTCCAGATAACTTCACTGCATGGTAAGTGACAAATGCGAGCACTAACTGGACAGGTTAATTCAATCTGTGTGGTTCTTTCCTCAAAAGACCATTTTAGTAACCGATCAATGGTCTTAATATGATACGACAAATATTAAAACTTTTACTTTTTAATTGATTAAGATTTTAAAAAGAAACTGGGTGTTCTGAATTCGTTTCGGCATTTCTTCTCAGAGTAGTCAGATAGTAAGCGTCGACCTCATCTAACTTTAAAAACATGATTGACGTGTAAAAGTGCTTGAACAAACTTACTATTAGAAATAAAATTATATATCAATTCAATTCAATTTTTTATTGTGTGTATCATATAGGACATATTAATAAAAGCGCAGGTAGATACATTATGAATAGTAACATGCTTTCAAATCATTTAGAGAATAAAACGACATAATTTAAAAATAGGATATCGATGAGCAGCAGCGTTATTTATGCATATTACCATCGTACTGCGATCAGCTACCCAAGCCTGCCAAGTGTGGTGGTTTTGGCAAAACCCCCCAATTTACCGGTCATATTGACGGTGCTTGCGGTAATGGACGTCTTTTATATTTAAAGGTGAGCCATTCAAACACCTATAAGACTGATTTAAGATAAGATTTTTTGTCAAACCATTCAATATAGCAGACCATTTAGAACGGTCACCAAAAGATATAAGTAACCAGGATGGTCGGATATATTCCAACTGTCGCACTTTGTGGAGAACCTTTGTGAAGGGTGGACAAGTTTAAATATTTGGACCACTGGGCCACTGAAGATCTTAAAGATAATTGTGACATTGAAAGGGAACGCAGGTCCGGTCCTGGCTCCCGGGTTTGCGCGTTGTACGAAACCAGTGAAAGTATCGCTGTTATTTATTTATTTAAATTACATTTATAACATCTTTACAGCGAACCAAGGCGATGTTATAAGTAAGACATAAAATTATATAAATACCTATACATATATTTATATAATCCTTAATAATTAGGTACAGATGCCACCAGGTCAAGCTACCCGAAACTGTCATTTTTTCCCAATGAACCTTGAACCTAATGCTCTAGAAATAAAGTCGAAAATCTATCAAAGAAATCTGACAGATTGTAGTAGCTTGATGTGTTGGCGTCTGTACTAAGACCGCCCTCAATAAGCATTTGTTTGTTCAAAGCTTACTGTCAGTGTTTCTACACGTGCAACCTGTGGGTCAAATTCACTCAGCGGACATACAGCCACCTATGCGTTCAATATAACCAATGGTACAATGCACTGAGAGTGCTGCTGCGGCTGCCGTGGCGTAGTAGTGCGTCAGGGATGTTTGCAGATAAAAATATTGATGGTCTTGCCGCCATTATTAGAAATAGTTGTGCATCCCTGATGACTCGTGTTCGCGGCAGCACCAACAGTATTCTCAGTGTATTCGCAGATCGGTGGGATTCCCCGATGCTGCGGAGATGGATGCGGCTCCATGCTGAATTTTCTTTACAGCGAACCAAGGCGATGTTATAAGTAAGACATAAAATTATATAAATACCTATACATATGTATATTTATATAATCCTTAATAATTAGGTACTAAGACCGCCCTCAATAAGCATTTGTTTGTTCAAAGCTTACTGTCAGTGTTTCTACACGTGCAACCTGTGGGTCAAATTCACTCAGCGGACATACAGCCACCTATGCGTTCAATATAACCAATGGTACAATGCACTGAGATTGCTGCTGCGGCTGCCGTGGCGTAGTAGTGCGTCAGGGATGTTTGTAGATAATAATATTGATGGTCTTGCCGCCATTATTAGAAATAGATGTGCATCCCTGATGACTCGTGTTCGCGGCAGCACCAACAGTATTCTCAGTGTATTCGTAGATCGGTGGGATTTCCCGATGCTGCGGAGATGGATGCGGTTCCATGCTGAATTTTAATTGAAATTGTATATTTGTATCTGTATGTAACCCACTAACACTAGACATTAAGAAAAATTGATACTAACCCTATGAAATTCGGTCTGAAATAAAAAAAAAGTGTTCTATTCTATTCTTTGTTCTATTCTATAGTTGTAGTTTAGTAAGAAACCGATAGATGTTTTCGAAAGATATTTAATTTCAAAAACTAACCGTTTGTTTGCTATTTATTATAGAAATGCTAGGTCATGGTGGCCCTGGAAAAGGATGCCTGGGAGGATTTAGGGGAGGCTTTTGTTCAATAGTGGGACGGTGCAGGCTAACTAAAAAAAAACCGGCCAAGTGCGAGTCGGACTCGCGCACCGAGGGTTCCGTACAAACCTGTAGGTATCCTCGGTTTATGCATAGGGGTTATGTTTATGAAATTAAATTATTAGTTTTTTTTTTTTGAATTTTTGTATTTGTGTTGATTGAATTAAAGGTATTGCGGTTTACGATTTATGACGTATTAAAAAAAACTACTTACTGGATCTCGTTCAAACCAATTTTCGGTGGAAGTTTATATGGTTATGTACATCATGTATTTTTTTTTAGATTTACCATTCTCTTATTTTAGAAGTTACGAGGGGGGGAGACACATTTTACCACTTTGGAAGTGTATCTCGCGCAAACTATTCAGTTTAGAAAAAAATCATATCAGAAACCTCCATACCATTTTTAAAGACCTATTCATACACGTATGGGTTTGATAAAAAATTTTTTTTGAGTTTCAGTTCTAAGTATCGGGAACCCCAAAATTTATTGTTTTTTTTTCTATTTTAGTATGAAAATCTTAATGCGGTTCACAAAATACATCTACTTACCAAGTTTCAACAGCATAGATCTTATAGTTTCGGAAAACAATGGCTGTGACTTACACGGACAGACAGACAGACATGACGAATCTATAAGGGTTCCGTTTTTTGCCATTTGGCAACGGAACCCTAAAAATGCGCCTGTCTCGGTTGGAACCTGCGACCTACGAATTGTACGAATAACAATTCGTAGGTCGCAGGTAAGTCACAGCCAACACCACTATGCCATTACTGCTCATACCACCGGCAGAGTTACCGTGGCTCTGACATATACACAATTGAAGGAACACGGGTGGTTTTAGTCAGTAAAAGTCTGACACGCCCTCCCGCTCCGCCCAGAGCGGGTGACGTTACCTATGCCCTTTAAACTGTAACGTACAACCGCTGTTTATCGGCAGAAATAAGTAGGAGTCCCTTCACTAATTGCTTAAGAATGCTAATATTTTCGTCATTACAAGCGGGCCCAATGGAATTTTCCAACTGCAAATACAACCACTTTCCTTCCCCCTTTTTACCTCTATACGTTGTGTATTTCCAAAAATTCTTCCTTATTTATAGTGCTAACCTTTTATGCACATTACTCACATTTTTTGCTCATTTTTTATGTTACTGTACCTACATATAGGTATTTTCTTATTTTTATTTTATTTATTTCTGTATCTGTTCGTGATATCATAGCGAGCCTTATCAGAATACCAGCGCTACGACAACTATTTTTAAATTTCTTAGCATCTTACTGAGATAGGGGTATTTTTGACCTTGTACTGTTTTTAAATTAAAATTTTGTTTTTTTATTTAATTTTGTTTTTTTTTTGCATAATAAGTTGAAGTTTAGTCCGTCCGACTCACAATAAATACTTTTTCGTTTATTTTCTTAACCCTTCGTTGTGGAAACTCTCTCGCAAAGTTTCATACTTCAAGATGGTTTTGGCTGCGCGTTGTCCGTCAGGAAATTTAAGATTTTTATGGAGTAGACAAACAAAATAAATCACAGCATACTAAGCCAAATCATGACCACCGAAGTGTGAAATTAAAACCGGTGTGCATTTGATTAAAGTCGCAGCTTTGCTCAAACAAATAGTACAAATTAGTAGGACAAAGAGCGAGCCAATCGGTGGCTGTAATTATGGGGTTAAAATAAATAACGTGTCAGTGGCGCGCTGAAATTAATTACACTATGAATATTAATAGCTGTGGCGTGTGGTCCAAGGAGGGAGCTGTCGCTCCCTTGTTATTGTAATATTCATCATCATCATTTCAGCCGAAAGACGTCCACTGCTGGACATAGACTTCAAACACCGCCTCTTAGACATTTTCGTCGCCACGCTTGACAAGCGGGTTGACGATCGCAATATGGTGGTAAATTGCATGGAAAACGCTGATGCCCGTTCTCTAGTAAGTCCCTCAATTTCTAAAATACCTACGTTGATAGATAGGATGGTGATATTCTTTACTTACGGCATCACACGACACCATACTGCTACATACTTATTTTCATATTATGATTTACTAGCTTTTGCCAGCGGCTTCGCCTGCGTGGAGGTCGGAAAATATCCCGCGGGAACGTACTACCGGGATTAAAAATGGCCTATGTCCTTTCTCAGGCTCTAAACTATTTGTGTACCAAATTTCATTTAAATCGGTTCAGAAGTTTTAGCAAGAAAGCGAGACAAACAGACAGAGTTACTTTTGCATTTATAATATTAAGTGTGGATTTGTAAATAGGTAAAATATACGTTGGATGCGAGAAGCACAGAACAGGTCGAAGTGGCGGTGCTTGGGGGAGGCCTATGTCCAGCAGTGGACGTCTTTCGGCTGAAATGATGATGATGATGGTGAAATATGTAAAATAGTCTTTAGCACACTAAGTGAACTGACACGCTTCAGCTTACTACTCAAATCGGTTACCGTTCCCGAATATTGATGTAATACGGTTGCGCGGTTGTCGCGTCAAAACGCGTATTTCGTGGCCCCACGGTGCCGAGAGCAGCTTAATCGCGGTTATACAGGTTGTTCGTTAAATAGCCGCTGATAGATTACTTTTGCACTTTAGCTACTTTTTATCCTGTATAAAAAGTAGCTAAAGTGCTAAAATAATCTATGAAATATAATGGTGAAATTTAATACGTAATCAGCCTATTATGTTCCCACTGCTGGGACACAGGCCTCTTCTCTGTGAAAGGGAGTTGGCTATATATAATATAATCCACCACTAAGATGCAGTGCGGGTTTTTGGTTCTAGGACATGCTGGTCCTGTCACGACGTTTACAGTTACCGTTTTGAAATTATTTACTTATAGAAAGTACACAATTTATACTTTATGTGTTAAAGTTAGTGTACTTTTTTCTTAACTTGTTGCTGTTTACTTCGCTATTTATTCAAAACGTGCCAGTTGCGCGCAGTTTTAATTGTCGATTAGCGCACCAAAAAATTAACGTCGTGAGATTCGCCTCTAGAAAATGCGATATTATCTTAAAGTAACGATTCACCCGATTCGTTTAGTACTGACTCCCTATTACAAATACAAACAGCTCTGTTACATAGTACTTGTAACATCCAGGCTGATAGGGACAACGACACGAAAACTAACCGTGAATTCAGCATACAACATTAATTTTTGTTTATGCGAAACCCGAAACACGGGTCTAGTATTTTTATGTAAAGAATCTATGAAAAAAATTTCAAAACTGTATCATTAATAATCACAAAGTTATAAGCTTGATAAGTTACCTGGTTGTCCACGCAAAAGCATATGCAGATCACCACAAACAGCTAGTGTACGTACCATCTCCGTGTAATGGACGTTTGAATACGAGAAAGACATGATAATTTTAAAATCGAAACAAAACACTAAGGCCCGCGACTTGGAAGCGTAATTAAATATTTTTGGTACAAAATATAACATGGTGTAAAAATTATTGGAATCGATTCAGTTACTGATTCTGAACAAACTATATTCAGGTTTTGCATATACTAAAAAAAATCTTGTATAATTCTAGATCCCCTAGGTCGACAGAACTCAGATGCCCAAGAGTCTGACAACCAGACTTCCTAAGGACTATCGTATTACCCGGTCAAAATATTTGGCATTTACTTAAATAGTCACATAAAAGGCACTTTTGATCGTCAATATTTACATTAAAATATAATTCAAATAGTCACCCCTTCCAAGTAGTGGTAGTTTTGCATGGAAAAGAATGGGCAAGAAACTCCACCGTCACTCTTTAAAAAATGTTTTAAAATATTTTTGATACATTCATTATAAAATTAATATCTGGATGCTCGGTATTTTTTGGTAAATTGTGTTTAAAATAATAAGTTTACATTCAAGTTGATTATCGATAAAGTTGGTCATTGAAAACACGAATAAAACGACATTTTATAAAAATGAATCCTAGCTAGATCGATTTATCGCCCCCGTAACCCCCTGTATACTAAATTTCATGAAAATCGTTGGAGCCGTTTCCAAGATTCAGATTATATATATACATATATACAAGAATTGCTCGTTTAAAAGTATAAGATACGTGAAAACGATGCACCTAGAAGAAAATTACTATATAGGTACCTAGTAACTGGGTTGTGGATGTGTGATTGAGATAGGCAGTCGGTTCATGTATAATACTGGTACTCAGCTGCATCTGGTTTGACTGGAAGCCGACGACAAAATAGTTGGGAAAAGCCTAGATACTCCTCTACCCAACCCCTCGGAAAATAAATGGCATGGTGTATACACCGTGATATCTTAATCGGCAGCCCACTTCATGTACCCAATGAATAACTACACAACCATAGGAAAAAAAGGAACATTTGAATAACTAAAAAATAAAAATATTGTTCAGTATGATGACGCATGACGTAGTTTGTTTGATATTAGTCTCATGGAAAATGCAGATGGAATGATCTAGTCGACTCGTGCGCTGGGTGTTATGTATGTTCTCTATCATTTGACATTATTAACAAGATGTTTCATAATTCTACTACATTTTTTATTTTTCTTAGTACGTATTTCCTTCATTGGGAACAATTTTTTAATCACGCCTAGAGGTATATTATATTGGATACATTGAGTGAATATCATTTGTAAGACGACTAAAATTTCACGGTGTATAAATTGTCATAATGAAAGGAATAGGTAAGTAGTGAAAAAATTTGGCTCTATCTCTTTGGAGCAAAAAGGCGTGATATTGTATTAAATTTTAAGCTGATTCCAACGAAATACCACAAAATAGCTTGTTTTATCTTTAATCTGCTGTTTCCAGTGGTTTACAAGCTCCGTTTAACTTTGAATCAGTAGTAATTTCACGCGCGACGGGCTCTGATGGTAACCGTCGCATCAAAAAGTTGTTGCAATCTGTGTATTTTAAACGTTTAATTTACGTTGAGATTTTAAGGGCTAGTTCCACTATGTGATGAACACGTTTAAACAGAGTTCAAGATCTGTCAGTTTCAATCTCATAGGTGGATGGTCGAATCCGCTGTTTCATATAACCTCAGGCCGTTTTACAAAACAACTGGATTGACATTACCGTGCGGTTAACAAAACAGCTACCCATGTTTGGAATGTAGCTATGTAGAATGACTTATCTGTAGCCACAATAAGCGTTTGGTGTGGTTTCTAGTTCTAATATGTTCGCAATAACTAAGCGACGGGCACCAATTGGTTTAAGTTAGGTTAGAGCTGTGATCATCCGCACGCGAGCCAGGGGAAGTCAAATCATTGTTTTCACTTTCAACTTCACTCATATTACTTGGTTTATTTATTTATATTTCGGACGCTATTATTAATGTTATATGACACACAGAACCTCGAGCATCAAAATTTAGTAAGTACTAAAATCTACAATCTCACGTTTCATTTCAAGCTGCATTGATAAATGCAAAAACGTTGCAATGTTTAAATGAATGCAAAACGTGTTGAATTTCACTAATTATATAAAACCCTCATACGTCTTTCAAATATTTTACATAACAGAGCTGTTATGTAAAACATCTATTACTTTTGTAAAACAGTGGATTCTCTATTACATCTGCTATATCAATATTCCTTAACAGTCATAAAATTGACATCTCTTTTTTTTTCAGAATGGGAAATCATCAAATGACTTCTCCCGCTCTGGGTGGAGCGGGAGGGCGTGTCAGACTTTTACTGACTAAAACCCACCCGTGTTCCATCAGTTGCCCATGTGCCAGGGTCACGGTATCTCTTTCGAACAATCACGCGACCCCGGCAGGCATCGGTCCTAGTAGACCCCTACACTGCTGCTGACATCTCTTTGAGGCGCGCGTGGAACACTACGCGCCGTCGACCCGAGCTTGGTCCTTACCGGGCGGCGAGCTACCCATTGCTCGCCGCCCGCAAGCTCGCGCCTACGGTGGCCGGGAGTCCGCTATCGACTCCCGACGCCCGGGGCGTCTCCTCCTGCGGCGGCTAGGGACGTGAGGGCGCAGAGACTGCCACTCCCTCACGCGCCCCGCCTCCTCCTTCGCGAGCATTACTGCTTCGCAGAAGGAGGTGACGGCTTCCCATTCCCTCTCGCTCCGTACCATGGCTCGCACCAGGGCCGGACGCGAGAGGTCGCCGGCGCCGATCGCCTCCACGAGGACACGGCGGTGCTCCGCCCAGGCAGGGCACACCTCCACCGTATGCTCCACCGTGTCCTCCAGACGATCCTCGCAATGGAAACACCCGGACGTATCCTCCCGCTTTATCCTGAACAGGAACCCACCGAAGCATCCATGCCCGGTGAGAACCTGCGTCAGGCGGAAGGTGAGGACGCCGTGACGCCTCTCTATCCACTCCTCAAAAAGGGGACTTACCGCCGCAATTGTGGCGTGCCCAGCACTGGGTTGCGACAATCGTACCCGCCATGTCGCCATGAGATCACACCGAAATTGACATCTCTTGAACTCGGTTTAGAAGTGCTGATTTCCTTCAGTTATATTGGTGAAAGTGAGCCTCAGTCTGTCTGTCAGTGTTGAAACGTTATGTTTCTTCTGTCGTATTGGTATGAACTAAAGCAAAGTTAAATTAGATAGATTTGCTTCCTTACGTTTAAAAACTTTATTTAAAAACTTTTTAACAAAAAATTAAACCGCCGAAAAAACTGAAAAGCATAAAATAATAAACCTTAAAATTATGAGTCGACGCTTTGAGTGATCTTTGTTGATTGATTTTTCAGCGCCGACTCAAAATTTTAAGGTTTATTATTTTATGCTTTTCAGTTTTTTCGGCGGTTTAATTTTTTGTTAAAAAGTTTTTACTTTATAATTTTTTGTGACTTTAATGTACTAATAATACTTGGCAAGGTATACCCTATCCAACAAAAAAAGAATTATTAAAATCGGACTACTCTGAATAAAGTTATGCGTGGTTATACATTACAATCAGTGAGTGAACAATCAATCATCCCCTGTTTTCCGACCCTTAGGGTTCGATTTAGTTTTCCAAATTTATATGGGACCACTTTGGGAGTATACCCTTTCCAATAAAAAAAGAATTGTCACAATCGGACTACCATGTACAAAGCTATGCGTGATCATACATAAAAAAAAAATAAAAATATAAAATATACGCGTCGAATTGATAACCTCCTCCTTTTTTTTTCGTCGGTTAAAAAGAAAAACAATGGACTTCTAAAATAAGATACTTCTAAATGTAAAAAATGTTACAGTTTATTTGCACATCATTTATCGAAAGTCAATTTTTACTTTGAGTAAAACAAATCTGATGTTGCAAATTCAGGTTTCATTTAAATTATTTGAAACTACAGAAAATAATGTCAATTTTAACTCTGCATTTAAAAACAAGTCTTCTGCACAAACGTTAAAAATAATTTAATTAACACAGATCTGTTTGGCAAAAGAAAACCAATAAGGAAATCATAATAATTGTAATATCCTCATTTCGTTCACATATTTCATTATGTTTTTATCTTTCACTTTCCTGTATCTCACTTGAAAAGGAAAATCCAGTTAAGTGCTTGTCAGACCACGCGTAGTGAAGGGTTCCGTAGTAAGGTCGATTAACGCATGCCCAGTTTTGATTTTACCGGCTGCAAAGATATACAGTGGGACTTGTAATTTGATGTATTCCTTCCAGAACATATGATAGTGTGACCCATTTGCTAATTAAGAAACCAATGAAGCCTAAGCGAAAATTCATGGGATTCGAGAAAGTCCAATACTCATAATTTTTCTGAAATTTCCCAGAATTCGTAACTAAATGTTCCTTTTCTCTAAACTTTAAAATTTTGATGCCTTTTATTGCTGTTCCATTGGGTACCTAGTTCTTTAATACACCGTTCGATGTTTCCAAATTTTCTGAGACACTAAACCGTTAAAACTGACACGAAGTTTATAAATTATTCGCAAAAATCATCTGCGCAAATGAACTTTGACACCAGTGAATCATGAATTTTCGCCTAAACTTTATGTCAAATCAAATCAAAATATTTGTATTTCACATAAACCTACACGGGTACTTATGAAACGTCAGAAGGTAGGTGAACGGTCACAAATTGTTGATTCCTATGGAGAAAAGCCGGCAAGAAACTCCACGGTAACTTTATTCCCCTACACTATACAACTTTTTTTCAATTCTCATCCATATAGTGCAAATAGGGTAGATAGACGGTCATTGACGAAATTACAAGGTAGGAAGGCAAAGCACAAAGTTTTTTGTCTACAGAACCCTAAAAAGAGCGTAATAAAGAAACTCAAACAGTCTATTTCATGCTTGAATCGGTGCAGATTTAATTGGAAATCGAATTAAATTTTTATCCTGTGTTTCCAATTAAAACTACATTTACACTTGGAACTTGGAACGGTGAAACATTGTCTTTTGCATTTTGTTGAATATATTCATTGGTTGATCACTTGGCGTGAGAATGGGGAATATGCATGTATTTTTTGATCTCTTAGTATTGGAAACTTTATGAGTAACTGATAAAGTTTACAAACATCCGCGTGGTCGTTAAGTAAAGCACCGTTACATTTCTTCACGTGGGTGTCGTAAAAAGTGACTGAGGGACTTACTAGAAAATGAGCAGCAGAGTTCTCTATGCATTTCACCACCATACTGCGATCGCCAACCCGCCTGCCAAGCGTGGCGACTATAGTAAACCCCCTGAAATTGAGAGAGGCCTATATCCAGCAGTGGACGTCTTCTGGCTGAAACGACGACCGCCTGGTTTGGAACTTGAAACCTAGTTGTTCACATGCACACTCCAATGACATGCTACTGAAAATATTGGATTTAGAATGAAGTCACACAGCTTATCGTGTGTTGTCATCCAAAGTAAACGCGTATACAAAACAGCTCAATCGGTTGAAGATATCTGCTTCAAAATTGAATAGCAAGATACCACCCAAACAAACATACATACATACATTGCAAGTTAAAGGTTTTAAAAAATCACTGAACGCTCGGACAGAGAGGTTTGTGGCTAAGTTAAAACATCCTCTCAGGTGGTCGATCAAGTTAAGCTACACTACCCGCGGTTTATCCGTAAATAAGTGATCATTTAAACGTACCAAGACCCTTCTGGGTCTTGGATAACACTTAATGTGTCATCAGAAGCCCGAAAATCTGACAACAGTCTTGCCAAGTGTTTAAATTCCAACTTCACATACCAAGACCAACCCCGTGCCTCAGAAAGCACATTAAGCCGTTGGTCTCGGCTGTCTTCCGTAGATCTTAGACAGTTGTTACGGGTCGTCAGAAACCCGAAACTCAGACAACCAGTCTGCCCAAGTGTATCGTATTGCCCCTTAACTGGGTTGTAAAGGTCATATAAGAAGTAGCTTCATATAAAATACTAAAATTTGGCAGAATCCGGTTAGACTGAAAGCTGACCAAAACATAGTTGGGAAAAGGCTTGAATAATCATGATGCTGGAGGAAAGAAATCGCCGTGAAGATAGACCGCAGCGAAGGTTGTGTCATGTGACAATCTGATTACGTTTGCAGGGCCAACATGGCCAGAGGTTGGTCAAGACAGAAAGGTTTAGAAGGTCCTGAAACCTTTACCTAGTTGTGGGCACAATGTAGGCTGAGAAAATAATATATATCACTATAATTTTATCATTCAAAGAATAAAAAAGATAACTCTGCACGCTTTTGAAACAATTCAACATAGACCACACACAGAGGGCACGATTTGTAATTTCGTTCAAAACATTCTACGAACTACGCTCTACGCTCGCGTCGCCATTTTTATTCGTGCGGAAGTGACTAGTGACACAGATTTAGAGCGGAAATAGAAGGTGCAGACGTTCTTATAAAACATTTCCGGGACTCACTGATGGCTGACAAAGTTTAAAATGAAGATACGTAATTTATAAATATAAACAAAATAATAAATTTCATAAAGAGCTACGAAAATTGAAATGGATTTATCGGATACTGGGATATTCTTCTGGGAGTTCTGTGTGATTTCGGACGTAAAGAGTAGCACCATCCCATCTTTTTTTTGTGGGTGACGTACAAGGCAACTCAAGGACTTACTAGAACTAGACAATGGGCAGCAGCGTCTTCTATGCATTTTACCACCATACTGCGATCGCCAACCCGCCTGCCAAGCGTGGCGATTATGTGAATTTAATTTTATATTTTGGGAACATAAGGAAAGAATGTCGGTTACCTAAACAACCAAGATAACCGACGTAGCCCGAAGAATTGCCAAACTTAAGTAGCAATGGGCAGAGCTCATTGCCTCGCAAAACATATGGATGATGGAACCGGAAAAAATATTTTGTGGAACTTGCAACTTGGGGAGATAGGGCATCACCCAAAGAGATAGGTCTCTTTTACGAAACCCACGGGAAGAAATGGGATGGTGCTATTCTTTACGTCCGACACCAAACGGTCTTTTATAATATATATTATTTATAATTATATTATTTATAATATTAGTATTATAGTATTCTTTATTCTCACAAGGTGGCCCTTTCCAGTTTTACAGTAAGGATAATATGCTATGCACTTTAAACTTCCTAACTGTATTTCTATGACTACCTACAATTATAATTATTTTTGAACGAGCTTGACCTATAATCTTGTGTTTGATCTTAGACCTGCATTCTAATTGCGTAAATAACACACTATTAGTCATAATCTGAATAATGGCTGAACGTGTCAAGAATTAACTAAGGTATCTAAATATTAATACGTGAAGCGAAAACTTTGGATCCCTTTTTACGAAAATTGGGCGGACGGAGGAGTATGAAATTTCGCACACTTATACTTATTATTACAGAGAAGAAGTGACGAATGCTAATATTTTTTTAAATTATGCGTAAAAATACATTATTTTCAATAAATAACACGTTACACTCACTACTATTCATTACCGTGTATTTAATACACACATGCATAGATATTCTTTTATTTATGGTCCAAATCTGTGGTCCAATCGAGAACATCTGTCTTTAATATTTTGTGTCTATAGTCTTACTGAATGTCAAGTATAACCATAGGTAATAAATTAATTTTATAGTTAAATAACCTATTTCATTTTTAAAATCTATGATCATATCAAGAATATTTTCTTTAATATTATTTGTCTATAGTATTACTGAATGTCAAATATAAACATATTATTTTATTTTATTTATTATTATATATATTTTTTCAGTTAATAATGTATTTCTATTCAAATGAAGTACGGTTGAATTTCGACCAATGGGCGATCACTAGTTTTAATTTTTCTACAACAAGTAAGTCGCGGCGGCATCGGCCCCGACTTACGAATTGTAGGTAGTTCGAATCCAGGCAGGCGCTTTACTTTGTGTAAATAATTTAATCGCCACTGCTCTCAAAACGGGGAAAACATCGTAAGGACACCGGCATGTCCTAGAACCAAAAATTCGAAGACATGTGACAACTACCAACCCGCACTGGGCCCGCGTGGTAGTTCACATCCCACTCCATCTTATCGAGAGGAGGCCTGTGTCCCAGCAGTGGGAACCTGATAGGCTGATTATGATGATGAAGTCGCAGCGGTTACCTCTACGCCACCACTGCTCAAGTAGTTCCATACTGCTACGAGCTTGGGTTTGGAATAAATTACTTAAAATCAATATTACCGAAACACACAAAAACAGTTTAATAAAATACACACAAAGACCGCAATAATCAAAACTTCAAACAGAATCACTTGTTTTGCTTGTACTGTATCGCTTGAATCGTATTCGATCGCGTCGGTAATCGTACTGTCAGCCCGACAATTCGCTATTTCGTCGTTGCGACGTTAAGACCTCTTAAGTGTAAATTCAACTTTATTTGAAAATCGATATAAACTGTCTACTGAAAAACATATGTATAATAAAACCAACTACAACAAAAAATATAGTTATCAGCCATATGGTTTCCGGATTTTTATTTTGCTATTGTTAGTTGAAATTAAAAGTAGTATGGTAGTAAAAAAAGAAAAACAAACGAGTAAAAAAGTGATTTTGCCAAGTGACACATATGAGGTCTTAAAGTCGCAACGACGATTTATAAGCCGAGCAGAACATTTGCGAACAACCGCGACCCTTTGCCACAGTTCACAAGTAGCGTCGAAGCTTCCAGATAATACCAGAGACAACTGTTTAATTCCGCTATTCGATAATAGATAGCGGTAGCATCTACGTACAATTCTTCGTGTAGTACTTGCTACTTGATAACAGATGGCGTTAGCGTGTCGTTTGTAGTCTTTTCGGTTTACGTAACACTGCCCCCCTCATTAGATGGAATTAGCGTGACGTTTCTAGACTTTTCTATCTACGTAACAATACTGATAAAGTTCTGTTTATTTGTTTCTAAGTTAGCTTCAATAATACGTATTTTTTCCACCTGATGGATATTGATGATTTTTAATAATTATAATTACTTCCCATCACTGTTACTTACTTACCAAGTGATACCTTCACGCCGAATATGTATGGAGTAGGAACCTCATCGAAAAGAGATACGTAAAAAATGAAAAAAAAAAACTCAAAATCCAGACAAGTAAATAAAATTGGAGTGTCTGCTTGTAATATTAAGATAACCGCTTTTTACTAAGTGTATATGGATGTATACAATATAATCATGTATACACGGTACATATACGAAAACATCATTTTTTACAATTTTTGTCTGTCTGTTTGTTCCGGCTAATCTCTGAAATGGCTAGACCGATTTTGACGGGATTTTCACTGGCAGATAGCTGATGTAACAAGGAGTTACTTAGGCTACATTTATTTTAGAAAAAAAATAGAATCTCGCGAAAAAAAATAAAACGAATGAAAAACTTTTTGTTAAATACCACGCGGACGAAGTCGCGGGTAGCAGCTATTACCTATATATCTTGGATTAACATATTCTTACCACCGTAGTACGTCCTCCTGCGTTAATTTCCGACATCCACGTGGGCGAAGCCGCGGGCAAAAGCTAGTCGATAATATAACAACACCAAAGACACCTTCTTCCGAAATTACAGGTATTTTTCACATAGTAGTGTTTTTTTTTGTATTCTTTTTTTTTTTCATAATAAAGATTTGAATTTTTACGTTTTAACACGTGTCCACAAATTCGATTCGAATAATCTGGACGTCAACGAATAATCTCGTATTCATTGACGTCCCGTTGACGCTGGTGCTGGACAAACACTGTTAGAACGTAATCAGATAGATAGATAGATAGATAGATAGATAGATATCTATCTATCTATCTAATCAAATCAATTCAAATCAATTTATTTCTGGCTACAAAAACCCATACGAAATATACGATACGTTACGGGGCGTATAGACAAGGTCAAATCAAATTAGCTGGCAATACCCACATGTTGGGTATTTATATCGGGAACAAATGAAATAAAAAAATAAAAAAAAATTAAACTTTGTTCGAATCTTTAAGTGTCACTATGACATGTACAGACGCCAGCACATCAAGCTACCCCAAACTATCAAATTTTCCCAGTCAATCTTGAACCTAATGCTTTAACGATAAAGTTGAAAACCTATTAAAGAAAGACAGATTGTAGTAACTTTGTGTGCATATACAATAAGGCAACCAAACGACTGTTATGTTATGGTTTTCGGATATTCAAAAAGAAATTCCTATGTTCCACGAAAATTACAAAAAAAGCTAACCAATTATTAAAAAAAATTAAAACATTTTTTTTCTATTTAATTTCTTTTCTCGTTTATTAACAACTAAATTAATCTGCCCTGTATATTATTTCTTTACAAATAACGGATGTTTCTCATAGTTTTTATGACTCTCTTTACACAGTTATTAAGTAGAAAAATAATTATATTATTGAGAAAAAGTAATAAATCGTAAACAACACTAAACAAGTCTATTCGCACACAAATACGTCAAGTACACAATCGATCGCGAGTGCGAACAGTCAATGGTGAGAGCAATTATCTTTGCGGAAGTGCAACAATATAACAAGCTACCTAAAGATGTAAAGAACGCAAACTCGTTTGATGTTTTCAAAACGAAGTTAAAATATCACATTCTTTAAGATCCAACACTACCGTAAATATACTTGCCCTACTGCTGCGTTGCTTTATAGTGGCACCGGATTGAATAATCTTTTTTTTTTTGCGGGTGCATCGAAAAGTTTGAAATGTTTGTATTCGCTGATGTGATTTGTGTACGAAATGATTTAATACTGTGTATTTAAATGATTTGACAGAAACAAAAACAATACCTGCTTAGTTTAAGTGTCAAAGTTTGCGAATATTTTAAGTTTTGGAACAATTGTTCTCAAGTAAGTGACATTTTTATATAAATTCTTTTTGATAAGTAAATTTCTTTAACCATGAAATACTGACAAAATGTATAAATTTCATCGTATCTTTAGAAGTGAAACCTGTATTTTCTGACCGTTTATTCCTTCGTGTCCGCGGTGCGTTATCGACGGCATCATGTTCTTCACGAGACCTTTGGGGCTGCGTTCACGACGTAAGCTCTGTCTCGCGCCCACAACCGCTCCAGTTCGTTGTCATTCGACACGCGGCGACTGTCGTGTTCAGCACTAGCCAGAGATGTAGCCCGCCGCCCGTGGCTGCGTTCCCGGCTCAGCTCGTTGTACAGAGCGCGTAGCCGGTTGTGATGATAACCCAGCTCATGCCCGGACACGGTCACGTCACCGCTTCCGACTCACAGCGTGCATATGACCACGGCTGCGGCGGGTCATCGCAACGCGGTCCCGCGGGGTAGGCACGTAGCATCGTTGTTCTGAAACTTGTAAGCGGAGGCGCTGTAACTACTCAATTTTACACGTTATAAATTAAACTTACATTAAGAGCGATAAATGCTTAAATGTACAATTGAAAATTCTCCAAAAACGAGGCGTCTTAGCTCACAAATTACACCATTTTAGGCCCCTTTACACAAAAATAAGTGACGGTAGGCACTGTCTGTAGTATTTTCAAAATTACTATTGATAATAACCTAAATTAAATCACAAAATTACCCAGCCCCACACATTGAGGTTCTATGAACTATTGTTAAGATATTGACCTGTTATTATATAACTAAGCAACAAGCAGGCTCTTGCCACTTCTGAAATATGTAATAAAATATGGTACCCTTGCTCTAAACCAACTTATTGAATACCTAATATATTTAACATCAAAGCAGAAACTTATGGATGGGTACCCAAATGCATCTAATCGTCACTACTAGATTATCTCAAACTATAAACTGACTTATAGGTATTACAGGGTAAGGAAAATAACACGTAACACATTGTATCATTTAAAGGTACACCTAGGGTTTCACTAAATAAAGCACAGAAAGACAAGACTATATATTTATTTCAATTAGGCTTGTCAGTAATTAATCAGAAAGCTAGTTGTCCGTTCCAAAACTAGGTCTTCATGGAGAAGAAGGACAAGAAACTCCATGGAAACAGTATTAAAGTATTATATCAACTCACTTCTTACATTGCCATAAACTATTATTATCTCAAATACATTTCATTCTATCTCTTGGACCATTGTCCAAGAGATCTCAGAATAGTATCAACACAATCACAATAGCTAGGCAAAGAAAGAGTATGAATATTCTATTTTATATGATTTAAAACATTATCAATATCGGCAAAAATATAAAAGGTACAACAACATTTTCATAATAAGCAATAAGTGTTACATAATATCAAATTACTTAATATTTAAGATAGTAACAGAACTTACGTCCGTCTTCGATGCTGGCCCCGAGCGAATAGGCCGAGTGCCACCCCGTGTTCTCAACCGTTGTCTCAGAACCTCGTTATTTCAAAACTAGTGTTGCCAGAATTATCCATCAAAAGTCCCAATAATCGACTAAGACAACATTACAATTTAGTATATTATTTTAAAACCTAACAATTTCAACGACAAAAGAAGTGAGATCTAAATGGGTGCCAAGTGCAATGGTCAGTCCTGAAATTTATTTGTAACATAAAATATCATTCCTTCTTATAACTTAGGATAATATATTGTAGCCTAAGTTCTGACTTGGCTAGTTCTCATATACGAATTATTATGTTCGATGGCTAGTTTCTACATCAAGCCAAATTTTCGGAATAATAAAATAAGAACCGACAAGTAACAGGTTAAAGATATATGATATTTATTTCACTGAAATAACCTGATAGTAGTAGGCAGATCTCCCTGACTAAAACAACGTCACAAACACACCTTTTTAGGGTTCCGTTGCCAAATGGCAAAAAACGGAACCCTTATAGATTCGTCATGTCTATCTGTCTGTCTGTCCGTTCGTCCGTATGTCACACCCACTTTTTCCGAAACTATAAGAGCTAGGCTGTTGAAACTTGGTAAGTAGATGTATTCTATGAACCGCACTAAGATTTGCACACTAAAATAGAAAAAAAAAAACAATAAATTTTGGGGTTCCCCATACATAGAACTGAAACTCAAATTTTTTTTTTCTAACATCATTTTTTTCTAAACTGAATAGTTTGTGCGAGAGACACTTCCAAAGTGGTAAAATGTGTGTATCCCCCCCCCCCCCCGTAACTTCTAAATTAAGAGAATGATAAAACTAAAAAAAAATATATGATGTACAGAGGCCACCAGGTCAAGCTACCCGAAACTGTCAATTTTTTCCAATGAATCTTGAACCTAATGCTCTAGAAATAAAGTCTAAAATCTATCAAAGAAATCTGACAGATTGTAGTAGCTTGATGTGTTGGCGTCTGTACATTACCATGTAAACTACCACCGAAAATTGGTTTGAACGAGATCGAGTAAGTAGTTTTTTTTTTAAACGTCATAAATTGTAAACCGCCATTTACCTTTCATTCAATCAACTGAAATATAAAAATTAAAAAAAAAACATTTATTTTCATAAACATAAACCTTATGCATAAACCGAGAATACCTACAGGTTTGTCCGGAACCCTCGGTGCGCGAGTCCGACTCGCACTTGGCCGGTTTTTTGTATTTTTTTTTTTTTTGGATGTCAAATCATCAAATGACTTCTCTTGCTCTGGGCGGAGCGGGAGGGCGTGTCAGACTTTTACTGACTAAAACCCACTCGTGTTCCATCAGTTGCCCATGTGCCAGGGTCACGGTATCTCTTTCGAACAATCACGCGACCCCGGCAGGCATCGGTCCTAGCAGACCCCTTCAGCACCACAAACACACATTGACTATAATTTATGTAATATCATACCACACGGTAGGCAATAAACATGTTAACTTAATTCTCTTAGGGGCCATCCATAAATTACGTCACACGTTAAGGGGGAGGGAGGGGGTCGACGAAGTGTGACATTGTGTGTCGAGGGGGTGGGAGGGGTACTAAATTTCGTGACGTCACATTTCAAAATCTAAATGTTGACCCTCTGTTGAAACCTTGTACCTAGTATTACGCGCCGACACGGTCGGCGCGTAATACTAGGAGAGCGAGTTGGTGACGAAACAATTTGATCCTCATGTTTCTACAGATAGAGTAGCAAATATTTTTGAGTTTTTTGTTAATAGTTTAAAGTTCGTGTTTTACTTAATACTTAGATTAAATTAGATTTTGAAATGTGACGTCACGAAATTTAGTACCCCTCCCACCCCCTCGACACACAATGTCACACTTCGTCGACCCCCTCCCTCCCCCTTAACGTGTGACGTAATTTATGGATGGCCCCTAAGAGAATTAAGTTAACATGTTTATTGCCTACCGTGTGGTATGATATTACATAAATTATAGTCAATGTGTGTTTGTGGTGCTGAAGGGGTCTGCTAGGACCGATGCCTGCCGGGGTCGCGTGATTGTTCGAAAGAGATACCGTGACCCTGGCACATGGGCAACTGATGGAACACGAGTGGGTTTTAGTCAGTAAAAGTCTGACACGCCCTCCCGCTCCGCCCAGAGCAAGAGAAGTCATTTGATGATTTGACATCCAAAAAAAAAAAAATACAAAAAACCGGCCAAGTGCGAGTCGGACTCGCGCACCGAGGGTTCCGGACAAACCTGTAGGTATTCTCGGTTTATGCATAAGGTTTATGTTTATGAAAATAAATGTTTTTTTTTTAATTTTTATATTTCAGTTGATTGAATGAAAGGTAAATGGCGGTTTACAATTTATGACGTTTAAAAAAAAAACTACTTACTCGATCTCGTTCAAACCAATTTTCGGTGGTAGTTTACATGGTAATGTACAGACGCCAACACATCAAGCTACTACAATCTGTCAGATTTCTTTGATAGATTTTAGACTTTATTTCTAGAGCATTAGGTTCAAGATTCATTGGAAAAAATTGACAGTTTCGGGTAGCTTGACCTGGTGGCCTCTGTACATCATATATTTTTTTTTAGTTTTATCATTCTCTTAATTTAGAAGTTACGGGGGGGGGGGGGGGATACACACATTTTACCACTTTGGAAGTGTCTCTCGCACAAACTATTCAGTTTAGAAAAAAATGATGTTAGAAAAAAAAATTTTGAGTTTCAGTTCTATGTATGGGGAACCCCAAAATTTATTGTTTTTTTTTTTCTATTTTAGTGTGCAAATCTTAGTGCGGTTCATAGAATACATCTACTTACCAAGTTTCAACAGCCTAGCTCTTATAGTTTCGGAAAAAGTGGGTGTGACATACGGACGAACGGACAGACAGACAGATAGACATGACGAATCTATAAGGGTTCCGTTTTTTGCCATTTGGCAACGGAACCCTAAAAAGGTGTGTTTGTGACGTTGTTTTAGTCAGGGAGATCTGCCTACTACTATCAGGTTATTTCAGTGAAATAAATATCATATATCTTTAACCTGTTACTTGTCGGTTCTTATTTTATTATTCCGAAAATTTGGCTTGATGTAGAAACTAGCCATCGAACATAATAATTCGTATATGAGAACTAGCCAAGTCAGAACTTAGGCTACAATATATTATCCTAAGTTATAAGAAGGAATGATATTTTATGTTACAAATAAATTTCAGGACTGACCATTGCACTTGGCACCCATTTAGATCTCACTTCTTTTGTCGTTGAAATTGTTAGGTTTTAAAATAATATACTAAATTGTAATGTTGTCTTAGTCGATTATTGGGACTTTTGATGGATAATTCTGGCAACACTAGTTTTGAAATAACGAGGTTCTGAGACAACGGTTGAGAACACGGGGTGGCACTCGGCCTATTCGCTCGGGGCCAGCATCGAAGACGGACGTAAGTTCTGTTACTATCTTAAATATTAAGTAATTTGATATTATGTAACACTTATTGCTTATTATGAAAATGTTGTTGTACCTTTTATATTTTTGCCGATATTGATAATGTTTTAAATCATATAAAATAGAATATTCATACTCTTTCTTTGCCTAGCTATTGTGATTGTGTTGATACTATTCTGAGATCTCTTGGACAATGGTCCAAGAGATAGAATGAAATGTATTTGAGATAATAATAGTTTATGGCAATGTAAGAAGTGAGTTGATATAATACTTTAATACTGTTTCCATGGAGTTTCTTGTCCTTCTTCTCCATGAAGACCTAGTTTTGGAACGGACAACTAGCTTTCTGATTAATTACTGACAAGCCTAATTGAAATAAATATATAGTCTTGTCTTTCTGTGCTTTATTTAGTGAAACCCTAGGTGTACCTTTAAATGATACAATGTGTTACGTGTTATTTTCCTTACCCTGTAATACCTATAAGTCAGTTTATAGTTTGAGATAATCTAGTAGTGACGATTAGATGCATTTGGGTACCCATCCATAAGTTTCTGCTTTGATGTTAAATATATTAGGTATTCAATAAGTTGGTTTAGAGCAAGGGTACCATATTTTATTACATATTTCAGAAGTGGCAAGAGCCTGCTTGTTGCTTAGTTATATAATAACAGGTCAATATCTTAACAATAGTTCATAGAACCTCAATGTGTGGGGCTGGGTAATTTTGTGATTTAATTTAGGTTATTATCAATAGTAATTTTGAAAATACTACAGACAGTGCCTACCGTCACTTATTTTTGTGTAAAGGGGCCTAAAATGGTGTAATTTGTGAGCTAAGACGCCTCGTTTTTGGAGAATTTTCAATTGTACATTTAAGCATTTATCGCTCTTAATGTAAGTTTAATTTATAACGTGTAAAATTGAGTAGTTACAGCGCCTCCGCTTACAAGTTTCAGAACAACGATGCTACGTGCCTACCCCGCGGGACCGCGTTGCGATGACCCGCCGCAGCCGTGGTCATATGCACGCTGTGAGTCGGAAGCGGTGACGTGACCGTGTCCGGGCATGAGCTGGGTTATCATCACAACCGGCTACGCGCTCTGTACAACGAGCTGAGCCGGGAACGCAGCCACGGGCGGCGGGCTACATCTCTGGCTAGTGCTGAACACGACAGTCGCCGCGTGTCGAATGACAACGAACTGGAGCGGTTGTGGGCGCGAGACAGAGCTTACGTCGTGAACGCAGCCCCAAAGGTCTCGTGAAGAACATGATGCCGTCGATAACGCACCGCGGACACGAAGGAATAAACGGTCAGAAAATACAGGTTTCACTTCTAAAGATACGATGAAATTTATACATTTTGTCAGTATTTCATGGTTAAAGAAATTTACTTATCAAAAAGAATTTATATAAAAATGTCACTTACTTGAGAACAATTGTTCCAAAACTTAAAATATTCGCAAACTTTGACACTTAAACTAAGCAGGTATTGTTTTTGTTTCTGTCAAATCATTTAAATACACAGTATTAAATCATTTCGTACACAAATCACATCAGCGAATACAAACATTTCAAACTTTTCGATGCACCCGCAAAAAAAAAAAAGATTATTCAATCCGGTGCCACTATAAAGCAACGCAGCAGTAGGGCAAGTATATTTACGGTAGTGTTGGATCTTAAAGAATGTGATATTTTAACTTCGTTTTGAAAACATCAAACGAGTTTGCGTTCTTTACATCTTTAGGTAGCTTGTTATATTGTTGCACTTCCGCAAAGATAATTGCTCTCACCATTGACTGTTCGCACTCGCGATCGATTGTGTACTTGACGTATTTGTGTGCGAATAGACTTGTTTAGTATTGTTCTTATAGGTATGTTAATACAATGTACATGGAACGGTTTAACATTCATGAGCTCTTTATTCAATATTAAGTCTCAATCTCAGCCGTAAGCAGTGACATCTCCGATACAGAATTTCAGTTACCGTAGTAATAACCACAAGAATATTTTATATAATGTTGACCCTCTGTTGAAACCTTGTACCTAGTATTACGCGCCGACACGGTCGGCGCGTAATACTAGGAGAGCGAGTTGGTGACGAAACAATTTGAACCTCATGTTTCTACAGATAGAGTAGCAAATATTTTTGAGTTTTTTGTTAATAGTTTAAAGTTCGTGTTTTACTTAATACTTAGATTAAATTAGATTTTGAAATGTGACGTCACGAAATTTAGTACCCTTCCCACCCCCTCGACACACAATGTCACACTTCGTCGACCCCCTCCCTCCCCCTTAACGTGTGACGTAATTTATGGATGGCCCCTAAGAGAATTAAGTTAACATGTTTATTGCCTACCGTGTGGTATGATATTACATAAATTATAGTCAATGTGTGTTTGTGGTGCTGAAGGGGTCTGCTAGGACCGATGCCTGCCGGGGTCGCGTGATTGTTCGAAAGAGATACCGTGACCCTGGCACATGGGCAACTGATGGAACACGAGTGGGTTTTAGTCAGTAAAAGTCTGACACGCCCTCCCGCTCCGCCCAGAGCAAGAGAAGTCATTTGATGATTTGACATCCAAAAAAAAAAAAATACAAAAAACCGGCCAAGTGCGAGTCGGACTCGCGCACCGAGGGTTCCGGACAAACCTGTAGGTATTCTCGGTTTATGCATAAGGTTTATGTTTATGAAAATAAATGTTTTTTTTTTAATTTTTATATTTCAGTTGATTGAATGAAAGGTAAATGGCGGTTTACAATTTATGACGTTTAAAAAAAAAACTACTTACTCGATCTCGTTCAAACCAATTTTCGGTGGTAGTTTACATGGTAATGTACAGACGCCAACACATCAAGCTACTACAATCTGTCAGATTTCTTTGATAGATTTTAGACTTTATTTCTAGAGCATTAGGTTCAAGATTCATTGGAAAAAATTGACAGTTTCGGGTAGCTTGACCTGGTGGCCTCTGTACATCATATATTTTTTTTTAGTTTTATCATTCTCTTAATTTAGAAGTTACGGGGGGGGGGGGGGGGGATACACACATTTTACCACTTTGGAAGTGTCTCTCGCACAAACTATTCAGTTTAGAAAAAAATGATGTTAGAAAAAAAAAATTTGAGTTTCAGTTCTATGTATGGGGAACCCCAAAATTTATTGTTTTTTTTTTTCTATTTTAGTGTGCAAATCTTAGTGCGGTTCATAGAATACATCTACTTACCAAGTTTCAACAGCCTAGCTCTTATAGTTTCGGAAAAAGTGGGTGTGACATACGGACGAACGGACAGACAGACAGATAGACATGACGAATCTATAAGGGTTCCGTTTTTTGCCATTTGGCAACGGAACCCTAAAAAGGTGTGTTTGTGACGTTGTTTTAGTCAGGGAGATCTGCCTACTACTATCAGGTTATTTCAGTGAAATAAATATCATATATCTTTAACCTGTTACTTGTCGGTTCTTATTTTATTATTCCGAAAATTTGGCTTGATGTAGAAACTAGCCATCGAACATAATAATTCGTATATGAGAACTAGCCAAGTCAGAACTTAGGCTACAATATATTATCCTAAGTTATAAGAAGGAATGATATTTTATGTTACAAATAAATTTCAGGACTGACCATTGCACTTGGCACCCATTTAGATCTCACTTCTTTTGTCGTTGAAATTGTTAGGTTTTAAAATAATATACTAAATTGTAATGTTGTCTTAGTCGATTATTGGGACTTTTGATGGATAATTCTGGCAACACTAGTTTTGAAATAACGAGGTTCTGAGACAACGGTTGAGAACACGGGGTGGCACTCGGCCTATTCGCTCGGGGCCAGCATCGAAGACGGACGTAAGTTCTGTTACTATCTTAAATATTAAGTAATTTGATATTATGTAACACTTATTGCTTATTATGAAAATGTTGTTGTACCTTTTATATTTTTGCCGATATTGATAATGTTTTAAATCATATAAAATAGAATATTCATACTCTTTCTTTGCCTAGCTATTGTGATTGTGTTGATACTATTCTGAGATCTCTTGGACAATGGTCCAAGAGATAGAATGAAATGTATTTGAGATAATAATAGTTTATGGCAATGTAAGAAGTGAGTTGATATAATACTTTAATACTGTTTCCATGGAGTTTCTTGTCCTTCTTCTCCATGAAGACCTAGTTTTGGAACGGACAACTAGCTTTCTGATTAATTACTGACAAGCCTAATTGAAATAAATATATAGTCTTGTCTTTCTGTGCTTTATTTAGTGAAACCCTAGGTGTACCTTTAAATGATACAATGTGTTACGTGTTATTTTCCTTACCCTGTAATACCTATAAGTCAGTTTATAGTTTGAGATAATCTAGTAGTGACGATTAGATGCATTTGGGTACCCATCCATAAGTTTCTGCTTTGATGTTAAATATATTAGGTATTCAATAAGTTGGTTTAGAGCAAGGGTACCATATTTTATTACATATTTCAGAAGTGCCAAGAGCCTGCTTGTTGCTTAGTTATATAATAACAGGTCAATATCTTAACAATAGTTCATAGAACCACAATGTGTGGGGCTGGGTAATTTTGTGATTTAATTTAGGTTATTATCAATAGTCATTTTGAAAATACTACAGACAGTGCCTACCGTCACTTATTTTTGTGTAAAGGGGCCTAAAATGGTGTAATTTGTGAGCTAAGACGCCTCGTTTTTGGAGAATTTTCAATTGTACATTTAAGCATTTATCGCTCTTAATGTAAGTTTAATTTATAACGTGTAAAATTGAGTAGTTACAGCGCCTCCGCTTACAAGTTTCAGAACAACGATGCTACGTGCCTACCCCGCGGGACCGCGTTGCGATGACCCGCCGCAGCCGTGGTCATATGCACGCTGTGAGTCGGAAGCGGTGACGTGACCGTGTCCGGGCATGAGCTGGGTTATCATCACAACCGGCTACGCGCTCTGTACAACGAGCTGAGCCGGGAACGCAGCCACGGGCGGCGGGCTACATCTCTGGCTAGTGCTGAACACGACAGTCGCCGCGTGTCGAATGACAACGAACTGGAGCGGTTGTGGGCGCGAGACAGAGCTTACGTCGTGAACGCAGCCCCAAAGGTCTCGTGAAGAACATGATGCCGTCGATAACGCACCGCGGACACGAAGGAATAAACGGTCAGAAAATACAGGTTTCACTTCTAAAGATACGATGAAATTTATACATTTTGTCAGTATTTCATGGTTAAAGAAATTTACTTATCAAAAAGAATTTATATAAAAATGTCACTTACTTGAGAACAATTGTTCCAAAACTTAAAATATTCGCAAACTTTGACACTTAAACTAAGCAGGTATTGTTTTTGTTTCTGTCAAATCATTTAAATACACAGTATTAAATCATTTCGTACACAAATCACATCAGCGAATACAAACATTTCAAACTTTTCGATGCACCCGCAAAAAAAAAAAAGATTATTCAATCCGGTGCCACTATAAAGCAACGCAGCAGTAGGGCAAGTATATTTACGGTAGTGTTGGATCTTAAAGAATGTGATATTTTAACTTCGTTTTGAAAACATCAAACGAGTTTGCGTTCTTTACATCTTTAGGTAGCTTGTTATATTGTTGCACTTCCGCAAAGATAATTGCTCTCACCATTGACTGTTCGCACTCGCGATCGATTGTGTACTTGACGTATTTGTGTGCGAATAGACTTGTTTAGTATTGTTCTTATAGGTATGTTAATACAATGTACATGGAACGGTTTAACATTCATGAGCTCTTTATTCAATATTAAGTCTCAATCTCAGCCGTAAGCAGTGACATCTCCGATACAGAATTTCAGTTACCGTAGTAATAACCACAAGAATATTTTATATAATGTTGACCCTCTGTCAACGCCTTGGTATTGGTAAGTTTAAACAGGTCAATAAATGTGCCACTGTCTACGACTGGGACGAAATAACGGTTATATATATTATCAGACAGAAACTACAAGGGTTGGTTACAACAGGGTATGAGAGTTTTAACTGTAGACTATTTAGTTGGAGCGAAACAGAACATTAATTTACGAGTACCTTTCCTTTTGAACCATCCTATGGTCAATTCTTGTAGGACATGGTCAAAAGAAAGAACATGTTTATAGATATAGGTATATATTTATAGTTTTTGAACCTTTCGAGTTCTATAATAACGCAAATTTGGTTCTTTTGACCGTTTTAATATCTATCTACGAAGCCCAATAGTAATAATAGTCGTAATGAATAATTTTGCTGTAACTGTCAAAATAAAAGTGCAAGATAAAAACGGAAACATATTTAAGAAACATATCCGTGCTGAGAGACGTTAATTTATCTAGGTCTATGAAATTTTTGCACACGGCAAACTATGAAGTAGGCAAATAATATTAAATATTTAATGGGCAACTTAAATATGTACTAATTGTTTACAACATGAAATAAAGAAATGTAAGGAATTAATCTTCTAGATGTATAAAAATGGAATGGACATTGGTATATAAGAGACTGATACACATTTCCTTCAAGGTCGATTTCATATGGCAATCTATATGATGAATGCCAAAATTACTTGACATATACATATTTTAGTAATTACGTGTGACTGCGGTTAGAAAACGGATGTTATTGCCGTTATTTTACGACTACTTCTAGATTATACTTTTCTTTTTATTTGAATTTTGCCCATCTGCGGAGGGCAATGTGTTTATGGGCCTGTGTTTGTATGTATATCTGTTCCTTTTTTTTTGCTTAATATTTCATTACGTTATTTTGGAGCTAGGCATAATTGAGAGAAGGCAGCAAATGGAGTTTGATACAAATAATTTGCTAATCAGTCTTCATAACACTCTAGAAGTATGTTTAGTATTATTGAAAACAGCCAAACACCATTCTTTTGACCTTTCATAAAATCTTTTACGAATGGAAATTATATTAAATTAAAATAAAATGTATGTTTTCAATAAAGTTTAATATCCGCTATAAACTGCCATTTTGGCGTTTATGGGATTATAGCCCGTGGAATTACAGGATGCCTCTAAGGATATTTTGCTTGCCCAAATACGACGAGTAGGTAAGAAGTTATGAGAAACAGATGAACATGCATATACGTACATGGCCTGCTGGATCGTTGCCTTCCTTTGGGCCGCTGTCGGGTAAAACCTCACCTTTGCACAATTCTAATGCTACTCCATTCCTTCGCTGTGCTTTGGAATTTATAGTGACAGTACCTGACATTCTGATATATTGTTGACGGGCTTCAAACTCAAAAACTTATCATATATTTTAATCTATTTCTAAATGAACGATTATTATAAGTTTTTGGGGTAAAACAGACGTTCTTCTCTAGAAAATAGGGTGCTTACTCCATATTACTTTACAAAGCGAGAATAGATTTTTGCTGGTAATGCATTACGCATTAAGCATCTTATCGGTATTGAATTCCTTAAAAATTAATTAATTAATTAATTGCCCTGTGCAGGCACTGTACAGTGTTGGTTTATTGTTTCTTCCCATTTTCATCAATAATTTAGGTCGTCACTAATAAAACTAGGCAGCGCCTGTACTTTGGCAACCGGACAACTGATAAACATAATTATATATTTCTAAATACATACATATTATAGATAAATTACACCCAGACACAGAACAGATGATTGTGCTCATCACACAAAGATTTGTCCTGGGTGGGAATCGAACCCGCAACCTCAGTCTTACCAATCAGGACTAACCACTAGACTAGCCGGGGTCGCGTGATTGTTCGAAAGAGATACCGTGACCCTGGCACATGGGCAATTGAAGGAACACGGGTGGGTTTTAGTCAGTAAAAGTCTGACATGCCCTCCCGCTCCGCCCAGAGCGGGAGAAGTCATTTGATGATTTCCCATCCAAAAAAAAAAAACCTCTAGACTAACAGGCCAGTATGTTGATGATGTTATTTTAACTTGTTACTTTGACTAATAGCAAGTGAATGTATAGGAATTTTCCAATCAATACTTCCTACATAGAATAAAACAAAGTAGCTGCCCGTGTCTGTTCGTTTAGATCTTTTAAACTACGCAACGGATTTTAATGTGGTTTTCATCAATAGACAGATTGATTCAAGAGAAAGGTTTATATGTAGAATACGCGAGCGAAGACGCTGGCAAAAGCTAGTAATATTATAAATGCGAGAGTAACTCTGTCTGCCTGTTACACTTTACGAGTAAACCACAGAACCGATTTTGATGAGATTTGATACAGAGATAGACTAGATCTTAGGAAAGGATATAGGCGACCTTTTGGTCTGGTAGCACCGTTCCCGTGGGAAAATTTTCGAAAAAAATGTTTAATAAAAATAACATAACATAGATAACATCACGCCTTGTTTTACCGAAGGGTTGGGCAGAGGTGTACCTACAGTACCTACACCCACATTTCGCCTGTTATGTTTAAGTCCCATGTAATAGGGGGCGAGCCTATTGCCATCAACCGGGCACATATCCAGACTCCGGGCTGCTACTGAGAAATTCTAGATGGAAAAACACAATAACACTTTGCCCGACCGGGGAATCGAACCCAGGACCTCATGCTCAGCAGTAGCGCTTGCTACCACTAGACAAACGACGCGGTCAAAAAAATCTTCTCAAAACAACCAACTTTAAAAAAAAAAGACAACAAAATGGAAAATTGTCTAAGCCACAAAAATACAATGAAGCAAATAATCACTAAAACAGCACGTATACACATAAAAAAAACATTAAAAGCGAAATATCATGTTTCGGTCTCGTTGGTCTTTTTTGGGTTTGCTACACTCCTTTTTTATCATATCATATTTTATACCAAAATTAGCTTTGACCAGCGGCCTTGCCCGCGTACTATACACAAGCTGCTGCCCGCGACTTCGTCCGCGTTAAATTGCATGTCCACCCGACCCTTCCCGTCGCATCGAATCGCCTGCCCGTGCGATTTTCACCGTTTTTGCAACATTTTTCATTGCTGCTCCGCTTGTCTTAGTCGTAGCGTGATGTTATATAGCCTATAGCCGTTCTCGATAAATAGGCTATCCAACACAAAAATATTTTTTCAATTCGGACCGGTTCCTGAGATTACCGCGTTTAATCAAACAAACTCTTCAGCTTTATAATATTAGTATAGATATAACCCTTCCTCTTGTATCACTCTGTCTATTGATGAAAACCGCATTAAAATCCGATGCGTAATTTAGATGATCTTAGTGTAGGTAAAAACACGAAATGCGACTTTGTTTATAATATGTTAAGATATATTTTAGACTATTATACTCTGTCACTATTTAATTAAACTCACTCACTCACACACTATTTTAAAATACTTGAGTCCGTTTCTGTATCATTTAAGCATAAATAATTTTCCGTACCTACATGTGAAAAACTTTTATAATTATATTTAAAACCAGCTACTGGCCGCGACTTCGCCCGTGTCAAATTTTTGCTCCCCAGAGCCATCCCGTCGCATCAAATTCCCTGTCAGTTTTCGTCCATTTTTCGTTGCTGCTCTGCTCCTAACTTTTTAGTTATTGTAGATACCCCGCACTAATCTAATCGCGTTATTCGTTCATTTGTCACCGCAAATACTTGATGCAAATTTAAGACTTATATGTTACGGATTCTATCATCCGAATGGAACCAAAATGGGACCATTTGGGAAGCACCAGCTATCAAATAAAAAAAAAATCATCAAAATCGGTTCACCCAGTCAAAAGTTGGTAACAAACATAAAAAAAAATACAGTCGAATTGATAACCTCCTCCTTTTTTGAAGTCGGTTAAAAAAATAAAATGAAACATACAACCGACTCATTACAAAAAATTACCTTTTTTTATAGATTTATATAATGTGTAACATAATTAACGCAAACCTATACACCCTTGAAACCTTAAAATTTTGAGTCGGCGCTGAAAAATCAATGAACAAGGAACACTCAAAGCGCCGACTCATAATTTTAAGCTTTATTATTTTATGCTTTTCAGTTTTTCGGCGGTTTAATTTTTTGTTAAAAAGTTTTTATCGTAGTCAACAACCGTGCCTTTTTTTGTGGGTAGGAAATCATCAGATGACGTTTCCCGATCCTGGTGGAGCGGTAGAGTGTGTCAGAATTTTACAGACTAAAACCCCGGGTGTTCCTTCATTTTCGAACAGATCGGGCGACCCTGGCAGGCATCGGTCCTAGCTGACCCCTTCAGTACTGCTGACATCTCTTTGAGGCGTGCGTGGAATACTACGCGCCGTCGACACGAGCCTGGTCCTTACCGGCGAGCTACCCATTACTCGCCGCCCGCACCCCCCGCCTGCGGTGGCCGGGAGTCCGCTATCGACTCCTGACGCCCGGGGCGTCTCCTCCTGCGGCGGCTAGGGACTTGAGGGCGCAGACACTGCCACTCCTCTAATAAATCCCTTAGTCGCCTCTTACAACACCCACGGAAAGAAATGGGATGATGATATTCTTTACGTCCAGCAAACTCAAACTTAAAGCTTAAATCATCAATTTCAAATAAACCAATTACAGGCACTTTTGAATTGTCTAGGGCCGGTGAGTCAAAAATATGAAGCAAAGCGCCATTGCAAAGCGATAAATAATAACGTTTAATAGATTTTCGACTCTCGATGTTGGACCGAGCATTCGAAATCCAACAGAGTCTATCACAGCACATCGAAAATCGAAGAGTGTGTTTTTCTGTTCGATTTTGAACTCTCGGCGCTAAAAATCAAGTGCGTAAATATCCTCCCGAGATTTTATTTCGTCCGTGGACGCGAGCTTAACTAGGGATGCCCAATCTGAATCGATCTTCCATAAAATCGATTCATGGTCATTCGATCTACCGATATTTTTAGTCGATTCAACAAGATACGATCTTCGTTCAGGTCGAATCGTATGCGCCTATAAGATCGTATAATAAAATCGTATCATTATTTCAGCCGAAAAACGTCCAAACGTGCTGGACATAGGCTTCCCCTAATCACCACTTAGACCGGTTCTGTGCTTCTCTCATCCAGCGGATTTCTGCAGCCTTCACAAGGTCATCGGTTCACCTTGTGGGAGGCTTTCCAACTCTACGTCTTCCGGTACGCGTGAAAAAATCGTATCAACTAAAACCTAAACAACGTACCGTCCGAACTACAACTTTTCGTACACTGTGTACAATGTTAGCATTTCCTTCCGAACGTCTGTTTTCTCTAGCTGGAAATACTTTGACAGATAGCCGTAATAGGCTAGATCCAGTGCGTCTGTCCAAATAATTATTTTTTTAAAGTTTAGTTAGTTCCTACAGCTATCCGTCACGCTGGCGTCCGTGGCCCACTTTCTAATAGATATTTCAACCTATTATTAAATTATTATTTTTAATAACTATTATTATTATTCTACTTAATCTATTAAGTTAAAATACATATAATATATAAGTTTTCATCCGTACTGTGCTTTTCATTATTATTATAAAATTACGATACGATCTTCCGAGATCGAATAAGATCGATTCATTACAATACGATTAAGATCGTGAATCGATTCACGAACTTACGATCGGGAAGATCGATTCAAAGCAAAAGATCGGGGAGCCCTACACTTAACGCAGCGTCTGGTCGCGTAGATCTCTATAAATTTAAATAAACGAGTACTATGAATAACTTCTATACGGTAATATTAATTAATTCAGTGATTCTCTCGGCGTTCATTACTGTGTCAATTGTGTTGAGATAAGGGCGCGTATCTAGCAACTAAGCCCTTTGCAGCAAAATGCGGTTCTCGTTTTTAGTTTTTATTTCTTTCGGTGAGTGTTTAAGTTATTTAAAATTGAGATTTATACAAGGTGCAAAGTAAGTAAGTGCAAGTCCTGAAAGAAGTTTTTTTTTTCATAATTGGCTGCAGAATATCAGTGAATTTTAACAAAGGTATTTTTTTTTTAAATATATTTTGTTATACTGACAGCTGATTGAGCCACAGAAAATTTAAACTTATTTTAAGGTGACAAAACTCAATTTTAAATGCATAAAGTAATGCTGGGGTCAACGCTATTTCCTAATTTATAACAGTTTTCTTTAACAAAATGTAGGTCATTGTATTAGGTTACAGAAAGAGAAATTATATAAATCTATAAAAAAAGGTAATTTTTTGTAATGAGTCGGTTGTATGTTTCATTTTATTTTTTTTAACCGACTTCAAAAAAGGAGGAGGTTATCAATTCGACTGTATTTTTTTTATGTTTGTTACCAACTTTTGACTGGGTGAACCGATTTTGATGTTTTTTTTTTTTATTTGATAGCTGGTGCTTCCCAAATGGTCCCATTTTGGTTCCATTCGGATGATAGAATCCATAACCATATAAGTCTTAAATTTTCATCAAGTATTTGCGGTGACAAATGAACGAATAACGCGATTAGATTAGTGCGGGGTATCTACAATAACTAAAAAGTTAGGAGCAGAGCAGCAACGAAAAATGGACGAAAACTGACAGGGAATTTGATGCGACGGGATGGCTCTGGGGAGCAAAAATTTGACACGGGCGAAGTCGCGGCCAGTACCTGGTTTTAAATATAATTATAAATGTTTTTCACATGTAGGTACGGAAAATTATTTATGCTTAAATGATACAGAAACGGACTCAAGTATTTTAAAATAGTGTGTGAGTGAATGAGTGTAATTAAATAGTGACAGAGTATAATAGTCTAAAATATATCTTAACATATTATAAACAAAGTCGCATTTCGTGTTTGTACCTACACTAAGATCATCTAAATTACGCATCGGATTTTAATGCGGTTTTCATCAATAGATAGAGTGATACAAGACGAAGGGTTATATCTATACTAATATTATAAAGCTGAAGAGTTTGTTTGATTAAACGCGGTAATCTCAGGAACTACTGGTCCGAATTGAAAAATTATTTTTGTGTTGGATAGCCTATTTATCGAGAACGGCTATAGGCTATATAACATCACGCTACAACTAAGACAAGCGGAGCAGCAATGAAAAATGTTGCAAAAACGGGGAAAATCGCACGGGCAGGCGATTCGATGCGACGGGAAGGGTCGGGTGGACATGCAATTTAACGCGGACGAAGTCGCGGGCAGCAGCTTGTGTATAGTACGCGGGCAAGGCCGCTAGTCAAAGCTAATTTTGGTATAAAATATGATATGATAAAAAAGGAGTGTAGCAAACCCAAAAAAGACCAACGAGACCGAAACATGTTATTTCGCTTTTAATGTTTTTTTTATGTGTATACGTGCTGTTTTAGTGATTATTTGCTTCATTGTATTTTGGTGGCTTAGACAATTTTTCATTTTGTTGTCTTTTTTTTTTAAAGTGGTTGTTTTGAGAAGATTTTTTTGACCGCGTCGTTTGTCTAGTGGTAGCAAGCGCTACTGCTGAGCATGAGGTCCTGGGTTCGATTCCCCGGTCGGGCAAAGTGTTATTGGGTTTTTCTATCTAGAATTTCTCAGTAGCAGCCCGGAGTCTGGATTTGTGCCCGGTTGATGGCAATAGGCTCGCCCCCTATTACATGGGACTTAAACATAACAGGCGAAATGTGGGTGTAGGTACTGTAGGTACACCTCTGCCCAACCCTTCGGTAAAACAAGGCGTGATGTTATGTATGTTATGTTATTTTTATTAAACACTTTTTTCGAAAATTATCCCACGGGAACGGTGCTACCAGAACAAAAGGTCGCCTATATCCTTTCCTAAGATCTAGTCTATCTCTGTATCAAATCTCATCAAAATCGGTTCTGTGGTTTACTCGTAAAGTGTAACAGACGGACAGAGTTACTCTCGCATTTATAATATTACTAGCTTTTGCCAGCGGCTTCGCTCGCGTATTCTACATATAAACCTTTCTCTTGAATCAATCTGTCTATTGATGAAAACCACATTAAAAGCCGTTGCGTAGTTTAAAAGATCTAAACGAACAGACACGGGCAGCTACTTTGTTTTATTCTATGTAGGAAGTATAGATTGGCAAATTCCTATACATTCACTTGCTATTAGTCAAAGTAACAAGTTAAAATAACATCATCAACATACTGGCCTGTTAGTCTAGAGGTTTTTTTTTTTTTTTGGATGGGAAATCATCAAATGACTTCTCCCGCTCTGGGCGGAGCGGGAGGGCATGTCAGACTTTTACTGACTAAAACCCACCCGTGTTCCTTCAATTGCCCATGTGCCAGGGTCACGGTATCTCTTTCGAACAATCACGCGACCCCGGCTAGTCTAGTGGTTAGTCCTGATTGGTAAGACTGAGGTTGCGGGTTCGATTCCCACCCAGGACAAATCTTTGTGTGATGAGCACAATCATCTGTTCTGTGTCTGGGTGTAATTTATCTATAATATGTATGTATTTAGAAATATATAATTATGTTTATCAGTTGTCTGGTTGCCAAAGTACAGGCGCTGCCTAGTTTGGGATCAGATAACGCTATGTTGGTTGTCCTAAGATAAGATATATTATATTATACTAGCTTTTGCCAGCGGCTTCGCCCGCGTCGAGGTCGGAAAATATCCCGCGGGAACATACTACCGGGATAAAAAGTACCCTATGTGTTAATCCAGGTTATAAACTAACTGTGTTTCGAATTTAGTAGGATATAATATACTGTTGAGGACTTTTTTGTAAATCTTTTGAAGACCATCATCTTTGTAATACATACTTTTGCGAGGAGCAACGTATGCGAGGATAAGAGCTCGAAAGCGCATTTTCATCCGACTTGCTTCAAATTTATCGTCACTGCTCAGCTAATACGTGTTTTAGCGTTATGTTATATAGCCTATAACATGCCCAGGAGTATGAACTACAATCGTAACAAGTTTGGTTAAAATCCCTTCAGTAGTTTTTGACCCATGCGTGCATATACAGACAGACAGACAGACAGACAAAAAATTTACTGATTGCATTTTTGGCATCAGTATCGATCACCATTCATCCTCCAATATTAATTTTCAATGTATATTCTATGTACAGAATTGACCTCTCTACAGTTTTATTATAAGTATAGATTATATTGTATTATATTATTATTATATGATATTCTAAGTGAAAAAATACGTATTATTGAAGGTAACTCAAGAACTACTAGGTTATCAGAACTAAACTGAAGGACAGTGTCAGATTTCGTTCCAAGTGTGTTGCACATGTGCATTGTATGACGAGCAGATGTAATTTTATAACTTTTATTTTTTTGTGTAACGATTATACCTCCTAATATTAATATGTCAAACTAAGCTAGTAATGTAATGGTTTATCTAGCCCAGACACAGATGCCTTCAATATAAAATTAAGAAAATTATAAATGGTCCAGTGTACTTGGTTAAATGTAACATATGTTTTGTGTCAAATAATTTATTACATATTTACGTATTATTGTACCTTAAACGAAATGTTGACCTTGACCAGTTCAACATTTTTATTACGTCAGCAAAAAAATGTCCCGCACGAAGTGATATTTTTGTACACACGGCTACATATTGTGCTATAAATATCCAGTTTTAATAGACCTCGCAGTGTGTAGGCTTTCCGTACAAAAAGAAGTCAGCTTATAATGGAAATGTATAGGTAGCTTGATTTGTCGCCGTGCGTAGGTACTGTATATGTAAACGACATAAAAAGTTAAAATTATGCAGGTCTATATTTGCGACACTCTTCCTCTTTTTTTTAGTAATTATATCTTGTAGATCAATCTACTCAGTAGATTGACGGCTGCCTAAACTGACTTGCCTGTAGGTAGATGGCTCAAAAAAAATAAGGTCTCCAACCAGGACTTAAAAACTTCAAACAAAACGAGAACACGCTAAGGGTACCTGGCTGGAGGCCTTAATTTATGAAGGTATCGCCTTTACGAAGGTATGGTATTTAGGAAGGAATCGCCTACCCGTGCGATTTTCCCCGTTTTTGCAACATTTTTCATTACTGCTCCGCTCCTTTTGGTTATAACGTGATGTTATACATATAGCCTTCCTCGATAAATAGGCTACCCAATACAAAGAATTTTTCAATTCGGACTAGTAGTTCCTGAGATTAGCGCGTTCAATCAAACAAACATACAAACATGAAACTCTGAAGCTTTATAATATTATTATATTATTAGTATAGATAAATGCAAAAGTAACTCTGTTTGTCTGTCTGTCTGTCTCGCTTTCCTGCTAAAACTACTCAACCGATTTAAATGAAATTTGGTACACAGATAGTTTAGAGCCTGAGAAAGGACATAGGCTACTTTTTATCTCGGTAGTATGTTCCCGCAGGATATTTTCCGACCTCCACGCGGGCGAAGCAGCTGGCAAAGGCTAGTCTTTACATAAACTCCTATAACATATAATAATAAGGGCACTCCCTTTTTTTGTGTGGGAAATCATCAGATGACATCTCCCGCTGTGGGCGGAGCGGGAGGGCGTGTCGGACTTTTACTGACTAAAACCCACCCGTATTCGTTCAGTTGTCTATATGCCACGGTAACTCTTTCGAACAAATCTCGCGACCCTGGCAGGGAGATGTGACCCCTGAGAAAGTAGTCATATGTGAAGAATGACATTGTGATTTAAAATACATAGCTCAGCTTTCCTTTTTATGGGATGGGAAATCATCGAATGACGTCACCCACTCTGAGTGGAGCGGAAGGGAGTGTCCGTCTCCCGCTCCGCTCAGAGCAGAAGATGTCATTCGATGATTTCCAACCACAAAAAAAATGGGGTCATACCTCGTCCCAGTCTGTTTCTTTACACCACAGATCTTTGTAGCATTATCTTTGTGGTCATAGTACAGCGGCTGAGCAAGCCCAGTGGCTCAAATACAGACATTACTGCGGCTAATGTCTCTCACTTCATTGGCATATGTTCGCCCGCTTTGACTTCGGTAGGTACGCAAGGCATTTTCGTATTGAAAATAAGTATTTTACATGGAGCGACTACCTATCTATCTTACCTCCAAAACCCAGTTACTGGGTACCAGGACACGCTTGACAAGACTGGTTGTCAAGTTTTCGAGATTCTCGGTACGTTATGTTTCACCCATCTACGTACTGACCTCGACAAGCGATGCTTAACTTTAAATATCGAACGGTGCGGCTGCTATCATTTAGGCACGTGCCCTTTATATGCATATTGAAGGGTAAAGTTCTAGTAAAATAAATAAACATTTGACCTTTCCATTTATTGTTTGCTAGTTTTACTCCTTTTCAACCGAAAAAAACGGAGGAGGTTATCAATTCGACGCGTATATTTTTTTTTTTGTTTTTTTTTATATATGACCACGCATAACTTTGTACATAGTAGTCCGATTGTGATAATTCTTTTTTTATTGGAAAGGGTATACTCCCAAGGTGGTCCCATATAAGTCTGGAAAACAAAATCGAGCCCTAAGGGTCGGAAGACTGGGGATGATTGATTGTTCACTCACTGATTGTAATGTATAACCACGCATAACTTTATACAGAGTAGTCCGATTTTGTTATTTCTTTTTTCATTGGATGGGGTATACCTTGCCAAGTATTATTAGTACATTAAAACCACAAAAAATTATAAAATAAAAACTTTTTAACAAAAAATTAAACCGCCGAAAAAACTGAAAAGCAAAAACTAATAACCTTATAATTTTGAGTCGGCGCTGAAAAATCAATGAACAAAGATCACTCAAAACGCCGACTTATAATTTTAAGGTTTATTATTTTTTGCTTTTCAGTTTTTTCGGCGGTTGAATTTTTTGTTAAAAAGTTTTTTCTATGTTATTACAACATTTTAATAAAATATTGTTTTTTTTTTTTTTTTTCATATTTTTTACTTTGTTACAGCCACAGTTTCCTCAAGCAAAGTATACCATACACAACACCACACAGTAATTGATGCGTTAGTACAAAGGCTTAAGGTTGAAAATTGGGAGAAGGAAGAAACGCCATGTTTGAAGACAACACTTACTCTACTGGAGAATGTGAAAAACTTCACGCTATGGGCTACTTGGGGTAAGTGAATTCGTCTGCTACCAGCAAAATTTGCCACAGAAAATTATTTGTGTACCAACTTGAATTAATTTACGCTTTTGCTACCTTTTTTCTTCTAATAAAACAAGAAAAAGCCGGAAATAAATTTCGTTGACCTAAGATTTTCTTAAGTGTAAGTGGCGGCTAAGGGACATATTAGAGAATGGGCAGCAGCGTACTCTATGCATTTTGCCAGCATGCTGCGATCGCCAACCCGCCTGCCAAGCGTGGCGATTATGACGTCCAGCAATGGACGTCTTTCGGCTGAAATAACGATGATGATGATGAAGATTTTCTTCGACGCAATTACGACTAACTATCATGAACATCACGCTAAATTCAGGGGCAACGAGACATAATTTAGTTTGACAGTTTAATAGGTCACTTGTCTTTTTTTTTCGCCTGTCAGTACGACTCCTATTTATGTTTATAGTATAAAGCAAAAAAAATGTTCTGGAGTGGCGACCGCGTACTGGAAGACGTAGCGTTGGAAGGCCGCCTACAAAATGGGTCGAAGCCCTGCGGTAGCCACAGGAATTCCGCTGGATGCTAGCAGCATAGAACCGGTTGAAGTGGCTCTTTAATTTTAAGTTTATTAGCCGTGGCTGAAGGCCTTAATTTGTATATTTAATCATAATAATTAAAATCATCAATACAATCCTCTCATCATCATCATTTCAGCCGTAAGACGTCCACTGCTGGACATAGGCCTCCCTTAATTTGAGAGGGTTTGCCATAATCACCATGCTTGGCAGGCGGGTTGGCGATCGCAGTATGGTATTAAAATGCATAGAGAATGCTGCTTCCTATTCTCTAGTAAATCCTTTAGTCGCCTCTTATAACACCCACGAGAAGAAATTGCTTACGTCCGGCACCCACGGAACAAACAAACCAAACCTACTAACTGAAATAAAATCATTTATCATTTAAAATTTTTAATACATAGGCCCTACTGGTCAATTTCCCCGTCATATACTCAAGAATCAATATTGAAATATGGTTAATGAACGAATGTGTAGCAATGAGATAATATGCCTTTATTATATTAGGTTCAAAGGGCCATTGGCTTTGACTCCCGGGTTGACACAAAAAAAAATAACATTAGAACCAAGTTACTTGATTGTTTCATCTAGGAAAACAACTATTTATCTATCATACATGGTTAATTTGGGTCACGGTTATCGGTATAAGTATATAAATATGAAATTAACAAGGTACCCATTATTGGTATGTAAATAAATTTAAAAACAAATAATTTGCTACTACAATCTGTCAAATTTCTATAATAGATTTTGAACTTTATCGCTAAAGCATTAGGTTCAAAGATGATTGGTAGAATTTGTCAGTTTCAGGTAGCTTGATATGCTGGCATCTGTCTCTAGAAAGTACAAGGGTTGATTGTAAGAATTATCTGGTTTTTTTTTTCTAATTAAATGTTTTATGATACAAACACCACTCATACTCACAACACACACACTCACTCTCTTTCTCTCTCACACACACTCGCGCACACACAAACTTGACGGAAAAATAAATACATTATTATTTAATTTTGTTCTAGTTTGGAATGCCAACACTCTTCCTACGGGCAATCTCTACGGCTCCAGGGTTACCTTTGGCAACTTCGACCAGTGCATGAAGCCGCCCTGGCTGGACACCCATCCACAATTCAGAACCAAGTACTGCACAGCAAAACTGCTGCTGTCAGATAATCCAAAGAAGAAAGTAGAATATGATCCTTATGGGTCTACCGTAGAATATCTTAACGTGAGTATAAACTTGATAAAGGTTTTCTTTTACCCTCAACTTCAAAAAGGTGTCATTATAATTTAAAGGTGGGAGGAAGAGCGTGAAAAGTTGTTCATCCTCCTCAAGAAAAGGAAGGTATGATGAGCCAGAGGAGCAGACCAGTGTCTATTTTGCCCGACAGATGTGTAGGGATGTTGTAAATGAAAATGTTAATTGCGCGGATAATTTTGGTTGCGCGATGCAGGATTTGCGTGACGTCAGATTCGTGTAGTTCACGTGCGGCATTGTTGAAGCGACTAAGGGACTTACTAGAGAATGGGCAGCAGCGTTCTCTATGCATTTTACCACCATACTGCGATCGCCAACCCGCCTGCCAAGCGTGGCGATTATGGCAAAGCCCCCCAAATTGGGGGAGGCCTAAGTCCAGCAGTGGACGTCTTGCGGCTGAAATGATGATGATGATGATGATTGTTGAAGCCATCACAAAACTAAACATTATAAAAATTCTTAAGTTAAAAATAACCATACATTGCACCTAAAAGCAGTATTTTTTGCACGAGACCCGAAAATTATCGTAGATGAACAGAGATTATTTTCAACCGACGAAAAAAAACAGAGGAAGTTATCAATTCGACGCGTATATTTTTTTTTATGTATGACCACGCATAACTTTTCACATAGTAGTCCGATTGTGATAATTCTTTTTTTATTGGATAGGGTATACCTTGCCAAGTATTATTAGTACATTAAAGCCACAAAAAGATATAAAATAAAGCTTTTGAACAAAAAATTAAACCGCCGAAAAAACTGAAAAGCAAAAAATAATTAACCTTAAAATTTTGAGTCGGCGCTGAAAAATCAATGAACAAAGATCTCCAAAGCGCCGACTCAATAAGGTTGATTATTTTTTGCTTTTCAGTTTTTTCGGCGGTTTAATTTTTTGTTAAAAAGTTTTAAAACGACAAAATCGTTGCCTCACGCACTAAACGTTCGGCTTCGTTTTTTTTAGCACAAATGTAGTACGAAAAATATCAATTTTTCTTAAAAAAAAAAACATTTATTTATTTATTTAAACCAAACATACAACATCCTTACAGGCTAGACCCAATGCGACATTGTAGCACACTTAAAATTTAACAGTTACAGTATTTCAAGTACCATAACAAATTTTATAGGTAGCCATTTTCTCAAATTCACCCAAAGTGCAACAGAATATGTCGACGTCATCAGCAATGAGGTTGAGAGTGCGGAGTGCGCTCGTCAGTGGCGCCTCACGGAGCAAGTTAGCGAACATCTGGAGCTGGCATTAATAATGAGAAAACAAGGACCCATAAGCAAAGTTATTAGCCTAATCTATAAAACTCTTTCACAACAATTATTATATTTAAACACATCGTGAAGAAACCGGCAAGTCCTAGAACCAAAAATTCGAATACATGTGACATCTACCAACCCGCACTGGGTCCACGTATAGCGACTTCTTCTCCAAAAGAGGAGGCCTGTGTACCAGAAATGGGCACATTAAAGGCTGATCATCATCATCATCATCACCATCATCATCATCACCATTTCAGCCGTAAGACATCCACTACTAGACATAGGCCTCCCCCAATTTGTGGGGCTTTGCCATAATCGCCACGCTTGGCAGGCGGGTTGGCGATCGCAGTATGATGGTAAAATATATAGAGAACGCTGCTGCCCATTCTCCAGTAAGTTCCTTAGTCGCCTTTTACGCCACCCACGGGAAGAAATGGAGTGGTGCTATTCTTTACGTCTGGCAACACACGGCAAGGTTGATAATGCTATGCTATATTTAAACTGTAACTAATTATATTTCCGTCCAAGTCAGCAGTAAAAATGCTCAATGTTGGCATATTATTTTTTCATTTGATTTAATTCAGATTTAATCTGATATTTTCTCTTTTATTTTTTATACTGTTTACACCTTCGTAATACTACTGATACTCGACTTTGACATGGTATTAATATTTTGTTTTTCTCTTATTTCATCAATTATTTTTATTGTGTTTACACCTGGTTCATTCTGTGCAGGCATTAACTCGGCCAAAGTGGGCGAATCGTCACATTTAAATTATGTAATATTTTTCATAGAGAAGATCAGTGGTAGCCCAATGGCGTTACCATTTTATTTCATCACCACTGCTCTCAAAACGGTGAAGGAAAACAATGTCAGGAAACCGGCATGTTTTAGAACCAAAAATTCGAAGACATGTGACATCTACCAACCTGCACTGGGCCCGCGTGGTGGATTATGGCCCACTCCCTCTCACCGAGAGGAGGCCTGTGTCCCAACATTGGGAACATTATAGGCTGTTGTAATTTTTTTTCATAAGGTAATTTATTTGTGTGATTTCCATACTGCGATTACCAACCCGCCTGCCAAACGTGGTGACCCAAATTGGGGGCCTAAGTCCAGCAGTGGACGTCTTTCGGCTGATATGATGAATTGATTTGTGGGCGAATTTACAATTTCGGAGTGTATATTTGGAAATTGGCATGTTTTGTACTTTATATAATAAAATTAGAGTACTGCCTCGTTGATCTAGTGGTCCTAAGCGCTAAGTACTGCTGAGCATAACTTCTAGGCTTCGATTCCTAGATCAGACAAATTGTTATTGAGTTTTTCTATCTGGACTTTCTCAGTAGCAGGCTGGAGTTTGGATCTATGCACGGCTGATGGCAATATACTTGCCCCCTATTACATGAGACTTAAACATAACTGGCGAATTGTGAGTGAAGTATAGTTACACCCTTTTTTTTTCTCTTTCTTCGGGAAGACAAGACGTAGTGTTAAAGTTAGAGTACTTTTTGGTGTTTTTTAAACGATTTATTCAAAACTTGTCAACAGCTACGTATTTTTGGAATTGTAGTTTCAAAAAATTCATTTGCGTGTTCCACAAATCACGGCCGGGAGCAACGAAACATAAAATTAAATAATTAATTAACTATACAAGTGCTGCCTGCAGCTTCACCCGCGTGGATATTGGAAATTATCCCACGGGAACGTGCCCCCGAAACAAAAAGTAGCCTATGTTACTTCTTATAATATCAACTATATGCCAGTGAATGTCCTGTTGAAATCGACCCAGCTGTTACAGAGATTAGCCGGAACAAACAGACAGACAGACAAACATTTTTTTTTTTGATGCACTGTACAATATAATATATTTCCTTTAGCATTTAGTGAAAAGCTGTTAATTTGAAATTAGAAACGGGCACTACAATTTTATTTGTTTGTATTTGTATAGATTATTATCACAGTTTTGCGTTTAAAACGCTCTTCCGTAAAATTATGATTTTGTTGATAACATCATCATCAGCCTATAATGTTCCCACTGCTGGGACACAGGCCTCCTCTCGGTGAGAGGGAGTGGGCGTAATCCACCACGCGGGCCCAGTGCGGGTTGGTAGATGTCACATGTCTTCGATTTTGGTTCTAAGACATGCCGGTTTCCTCACGATGTTTTCTTTCACCGTTTTGAGAGCAGTGGTGATGAAATTATTTACACAAAGTAAGCGCCTGCCGTGGTTCGACCCCATTTTATTGATAACCCTACCTATATTATTTGCTGCGGTCGACATTTAACTAGTATACGTCTGTGCCATTTACTTTAATCTGTTCGTAACCCATTCGCTCCTTTGCCTTTGTTATTAACCTTTAAAACCTTTGGTAAAGACAATTACAACGAATTATCCTCGTTCCCACGTAAGTACTGTTATTTTTCTTTTTTAGTATCATAATGGTTGTTGATGGGGCATAAACTAATTAATTAACGCTTCCGTCACGCGACATTTATGGCTAACTTTTTCCAGCGGCTTGGCCTATATAAGGTGTATCTATTCATACACGAAATATTTTAAGAGGTACACCTGTAGGTGGTAAAAAAGCTTTAGAAGCAAAAATAAAATTTTCTTCTAAGCGTTTTTGAATTTTCGTAATTATTATAATTTTAAAACTGCTTGAGACGTTTTGCATAAAACCTTTACTCCAAATTCTATGAATGGCCCGCCTGACGCTTCGAGGGCGACGACCGGACGGCACGAGCATGGCCGCGGTGTCTCGGGCCGTAAAAAATAAAAAGGAGCCAGTATTTCTCATGTGCATCAAATAATTTTAAATATAAAATTTAAAAAAAAATCATTTAGAAAATTTTTTTTTTCGTTGCTGTAGCTTCTTTACCACCTACATGTATACCTCTTAAAATATTTCGTGTATGAATAGATACACACCTTATATACAACGTGTAACATATAATTAACGCAAAACCTGATACAACCCTAATAACCGTATTGAGTTGAAAGCATAATAATTATGTACAAAAGAGATCATCATCTGCCTAGCCTTTTCCCAAATATGTTGGGGTCAGCTTCCAGTCTAACCGGATGCAGCTGAGTACCAGTATTTTACATGAAGCGACTGCCTATCTGACCTCCACAACACCAAGTTACTAGGTAATATGATACCCCTTGGTAAGACTGGTTGTCAGACTTTCGGGCTTCTGACGACCCGTAACGACTGTCTAAGATCTACGAAATACAGCCGGGACCAACGGCTTAACGTGCTTTCCGAGGCACGGATTCCACCTGAAATACAATAATAAAACTATTTTGCAGTAGTATTTTGGGACCACAAGAAAATTGAAGTTATAGTACAGTAAACAAAAAAGAATTACGAGAAAACAAAAACTGGAGAGGTGTCAAGGTACACCCGGATGGAACGAAGTTCCTTCCCTCTAACAAAAATATTCTCTCTCTGTCTCTCTCTCTCCCTCTCTCCCTCTCCCTCTCTCTCTCTCTCTACTCACAACAAAACACCAACATACAAACAAATATAAACAACAAAATATATACGGTCGAATTGAGAAACCTCCCCCTTTTTTTAAGTCGGTTAAAAAGTGTCGTTACAACTTTTTCTCTTAATTTTCGTCTAGCTCCCTTTCGCAACGCGCCATAAGGAACTTCGTTCCAAAAATATTTTCTCATACATTTTGTGTGTTAGCTACAAAGCGCGTTATGCCTTTGAAGTACCAGGTTGTCATAACTCAGTAGGAGCTTCCCAAACATAGGAGTGTCGGCAAAAATTCGCTTTATACCGTCGAAGTACTAGGTGTTCATAAATCGGTAGGAGCTCACCTAACATGGAGTGGGTATGTATTAGCTAGAAAATGCTTAATGCCTTCGAAGTACCTGGTTGTCATAACTTGGTAAGAGCCTAATAAGTTAACACATCATATATTGATTCTAAGGCAGTACAAAGTTCGCCGGATCAGCTAGTATATTAGGATAGCATTTTTTTTAAATGTCAATAGATTATGTTTAATTTACAAAAATAGTAATGATATTAAATAATTGTAATGATTATGACCGCAGCTGCTGACGTGTCTAATTATGATAGTGAAGTTTTTTTAAAGTTTAATGGTTACGTTTCGGTGGGTTATTAGGGGGACGAAAGGTGATTTAGATACTCAAGATTACTTTTTTTTAAATAGTATTCTTTTTTAGGTTTAATTCTTATAGAAGGCTATATCGAAGGGTATATTTTTATAAAAATAATTTTATTTGTAACTTCTAATTTTTTGGTTGACCGTAATTTTTCAAGACATAACTTTGTTTATTTTACTTGTGGTCCCAAAATACTACTAAAAATATTTATTATAATAATTGGTGGAATCTTGGACCGCAGTCCCGGTCCTAAAACCCTTAGCCGTGTTAGCGTGAAAACGTAACAAACATACAAAAAATATATAGGTAAAAAAATCATTATATTACTTTTATTATAAGTTTAGATTAGTAGAATTCATAAAGTACTGATCATTAGCAACTTACGAGTACTTTAAAAACCAAAACAAAATGCATGTCGTAAAAAACTGAGAAAATCCAAAACACATCAACAATGTTGATATTTCCTCGGATTAGTCTCGGAAATATCAACATTGTCTTTAAACTTTTGGTTCTTTACCTATCACAGTAATTATACCAGTTTCTTTACGATGTTTTGATCACAGCTTTTATACCCTGACGCAAAAAGAATGTTATAAGTTGGACAGTTATGTGTGTCTGTCTGTGAAACCGTAGTTCTTAAACGGGTGAACAGATTTCGATGCGACTTTTTCAATTAAAAGTAAGCTTGCTATCAGTGGTTCTTTAAATGTTTTGTCAAAATTGGTTCAGCCGTTTCGACACGACGATCCTCTATCAAAATATAACTTAATAGTTTTTATTAAAGTTAATCGGCCAATCAATGCGTATTTTATATTTACTTTTTAGAGGCTTTTGTTTTAGTCGGGGGTTTTTATAATTTAATTTCACCTCTTTTTAGAACTGTTGAAACAAAAGTCGACCGCTGTCAATCCATACTATCCATACTTCCATACTAATTCCATACTATACTATATACTTATACTATATACTTACTATATACTATATATACTATATTACTATATATACTATATAATACTATATACTATATATACTATATTATATTATTATATTTATATTTTATATTTTTATATTAATTATTATTATTATTTATTATTTTATTATTTAGTATTTTATTTTATATTATATTATATATTATTATATTATAATATTATAAATGCGAAAGTAACTCTGTCTGTCTGTCTGTCTCGCTTTCCTGCTAAAACTACTGAACCGATTTAAATGAAATTTGGTACACAGATAGTTTAGAGCCTGATAAAGGACATAGGCTACTTTTTATCCTGTTAGTACGTTCCCGCGGGATATTTTCCGACCTCCACGCGGGCGAAGCCGCTGGCAAAAGCTAGTATCTTATATTTTCACTACTGGCTAGGTTCTTTCTCTTTATAGACTTTTTCTGCCATGTCGGTATTGACTAATCATTAAGAGGTAAAATTTGTGTGTTTAGAAGTTTGTATTTAGGGGGTAGTCTCTGGAACTACTAGTCAGATTAAGAAAAATGTTTTTGCATTAGATAGTCCAACTCTCGAGAAGAGTTCGAGTTGAACCCTCGTCGCAAGCGGTTGTCTGTGCGCGCGCGCAACACATGTCGGCTCGCCCGACTTCGAAATCAAAACGCGTTTTTGTGTCTGTGTCTCTTTGTGTCGTAATTTATAAAATCGGGTGGCGTGACAACGTGTAACATAATTAACACAAGACCCCATATACCCCTATTAGACTATTGAGTTAAAAGCATAATACAATAACCAAAACTTACTCCTTTTAAAGCTAGCAGTTATAATTAATAAAATCGGGTTGACCATCACTCTACGCATTTAAAATTGTGTCTTATTGCCTTCAAATAAGGTTGAATTCTCTTTGGCCCATTCGACGGACTTGCGTCTATTCTGTTACACCTTATATAAAAGAAAACATCTAGCTAGGGTCACAAGTGCGTTTCAGGCTGTAGTGAAGACTGACTGCCGGAGGACGAGTAACCCATGGCGTTAGACCCGGTGAGACCGTTCTTAATATTACAGGGATTAGTTTGCTAAACTGCGTACGAAGGGCCTTGATATGCCACGCGCGCGCAAGCAACGTCATCTCAAGCAGCCATTGCGGACCAGTGTCTTCACACCAACAAATTCACGTTATTACTCTAACACTAAATATGATACCTATCGTTAAAGATGCCGTACCTAAAGATCTTATAATTGTACACACAGCTACATATCAAGCTATGGATTTCCAGTTTTAACAGACTTCGCATTGTATAGGCTTTCCGCACAAAGAGAAGTCAGTTTATACTGGAAATGAATGGCTTGATTTGTCGACGTGTGTATCATGGTAACAAATTCCTTAAATTGTTTTGCAAAAGACCACGGTCACCGGAATTCAAATAAACATGTGGACTGAAGAGATAAAAAAAATACCCCAAACTCTTGAGTTTGCACCAGACGTTTTTGCTCTACAGATAACGATACAAAACAAAAAAAAGGGTCAAGCTCACAAATTAGACAGTTTCAGCCCCTTACAGACACAAATGGGTTTGACTAAACAAAAGCTACTTATGTTTTGGAACATTGACAGGATGATAGAATTCGCCTAGCACCTCTAAATAATATATAGGAATTTCTCCCCAATAGCATTCTTTTCCAGGAACAAAGGATAACAAAATACATAACCATGCAATTAATTAAACATTCTGGTATATCGAATATACCATCATCACCGCGTCCGAATTGTACCTCGTAAATGTGAATGTACACATAAACAGAACGCAGAAAAACACCGATCGGCGATCGAGAGAATCCACCAATACATATACACATCCTCTACACGAAGCACTATGATAGCTGGGTCCTGGTCAAAGTAACAATACAACAACAACTGCTACCCCGCAGGTTGGCATGGGAAAAGACAAGCCAACTCCTCTGTACATAACAAATTCACACCCCAACAAAAACCACACCACCAAAAACCTAAAAAGCAATCAGATCCTTCACAAACGTATTAAACTTGATTAGACGAAAAATAAGGACAGGTGCGCTGCAAATACGACACTTCAACGCCCATATTGGTCGAGGTCGAAGTAACCAACGCAAAGGTTCGATGCAACACACAGCATGAAGATTCCAACTACAACGGCGAACTATTAATGAATATTGCTAACAGGGAAACACTTCAAATAGAATACAATAAAATAATTTGGGGACTGCCAAGATCAAACAACATAGAACAGTTAACAAAAAGGGGAAAAAAACAAACACAAAAACAATGACAAGGTACGAATGTAACAACGGTTGAGACCAAGTATGTCAAACAATGCAACTGTGCCGCGCTGAATAGAAATTCTACCAAACCAAAATACCAAGACTGTATAACAAAAAACTAGCAAATGTAGTAATCACCTCAACGAATGAAAACATCGAAGTACCCTGGAACATTGTAACGGATGTAACTCTGACTCTTCAGACGATTTACTCAAGGGACCACCAATTAGCCCTTTTTAACCTACAGAAGGCCAAATTTCTACAAAGCAAGCAACCAAATAACTCCAATATGCATAATCACGTAAAAGAAAACCAGGCAACACTCCAAAAGGTTAAATATCAGAATAAGAAACATTCAGATAACGTGATAAATATGCTTCACCGAACTGGGGAAAAAAAAAAATCACCCCGCAAAACACATGCAAACGCTCAACACATTCCACAGGAAAAATAAGCAACAAACAAAACCGAAAAAAAAACAGGGTACCGATATCCAAATGAGAGAAAAAAAAAGGTCCGAGGGCCTTCGGCCCGCTTAAACCGACGACGAAAGAAACAAAGGAAATCATCATCACTCCCGATGGTATTATCATTTGCGGACGACCTTATCCTCATTACAGATGAGCTGGAAGAACTAAAACGAATCAAATACCACATTATTGCGGCTCAGAAGAGATGAACGAGTTGAGTCATGATTTGATTGACCAAGCTAGGAAAAAAGGAAACCAGGAAACTGCGGACGTAAGAAAATGCATCAAATTTAAATCGGTAAAACCGTAACAAAACGCGTCAAGAACCACAGGATGTGCTATCTAGCACACGGTGAATCACACCACGCATGCATGCAGCAATGCAGTACAAGGCCAAATCTAAGAAGGGCGAGCGACCTACTTACAAATGGAACGACAACCTAAAACAAGACATCAAATACGAGTACTTCGACATGGGAATCAAGTTTTGGACGGACACAGCTGGAGATATTATCATACCTTGTATGATATATGACTTAAAAGTATCAGCACTCACAAAGGCGAATCGATCAAGACCGAGATGATACGAACGAGTTATCAGGAGAGACTCGATCAACAAACCGAGACAGAGAAAATGCATCAAATCTTAGACGGGAAAACCATAACAAAACGCATCAAGAACCACAGGATGTGCTACCTGGCACACATGTTCAGACGCTCTGAACCACACCTGTTTCATGCAGCAATGCAGTACAGGCCCAAATCTAAAAAGGTCGGACGACCTATTTACTAATGGAATGACAACCTAAAACAGGACATGAAATACTTCGACAAGGATATCCAGTTTTGGAGGGACACGGCTGGAGACAGAAATAAGATCAAGAAAGCGGCTAGTGATATCTAAAAAAAAACCAGAAATTGCTATCAGCGAGAACTCGGAAAACGACCAAGAAAACAACAACACGGAACATATTGAAGCCTCGACATAGAAAAGAGCCAAGCAAACGGTTAACTCCACCAAAAGATGCATCGGTGAAGCTCGACCTGGATCAACATGCCGGCGACGACGTGAAAAGATGCCCTCCTATACACAAACATCACCCTTCTCTCCACTAGTCCAATGCTTACTTAAGGCTGCATAGTCGGTAGGCTGGTAATCCTTTCCTATCCAATGGGCACGTCCTCCCTACCATTACAGCGCCCCCCGGTCTACTTCTTGATATGCAATGGCTTATGTAGCACCATGAATTATGACGTTTCAGGGGCTAGTGCAAATCTCGGGGTTCATTCGATTAATCGAGTCTGGTCAAACCACGCTGGGATCGGTGCAATTCATTTCATTTCATTTCATTTCATAGATAGTCCAACTCTCGAGAAAGATTAAAGGTTGTTTAACATATCGCTGCGACTCTAGGGAGCCGAGCTAAAATATAAAAAAAATAAGAAAGAACGCTAAGGGAAAACGAAATCAATCGCTGGGAGGCGATGGAATGATATCGTGACTATTTTAAGAATAGCAAAAACAAAAAACGTTCTCTATAAATCTTACAATTACACTTTTGTTTGTCTTTTCAGTCACCGACATCATCAGGGTTGCCCGTCAATGAATTTCTCTGGGGGATGTGTGTCCCTGCAGCATGCGATCCACCTTCCATTGTCAAGATCACCAGGTCTATTTACGACCTGACTACCTTCGGGACACAGGCTCCTAACATCACTGTGGTCTACTGTCAGGACGCTGTTGAAACGCTACAGTATGGCGTTGGGTTTTATTTATTTATGTGAGTATATTTAATTATTTATTCATTTATAAAATCTTAGGACACCGTCATCTGATCCCAAACTAGGTAGAGCCTATACAATAGCAACCAGACAACTGGTAAATATACTTATATATTTCTTAATACATACATATTATAGATAAATTACACCCAGACACAGAACAAATAATTTATTGTGCTTATAACACAAAGATTTGTCCTGGGTGGGAATCGAACCCACGACCCCCGCCTTAGCAGTCAAGGTCACTAACCACTAGGCTAACAGGCTAGTTATTACTATCTATACACTATGGAGCGGGCTATGCTCGGAGTTTCTAATCAGAAACAAAGTTATCCGGAAAAAAACTGGAGTTACCGACATAGCTTGCAGAGTAAGCAGGTTGAAGTAGCAGTGGGCTGGCCATGTTTGTCGAAGGACGGATGGCCAGTGGAGCAGACGAGTCCTGGAGTGGAGATCACGTACCGGAAAGCGTAGTGTAGGACGTCCCCCAGGTAAATGAACCGACGAGCTCAAAATGGTGGTTGGGACAGACTGGATGCGGCAGTCAGAGGACAGGGTCTGGCGCAGCTTGGGAGACACCTATGTCCAGCAGTGGACTGCGATAGGTTGAGTTTCGACCGATTAACCCGTGAGATAATGTCCGACTTCCACGCGGCCGAAGTCGTTGGCAAAAACTAGCATAAAATATTAGGCTAATATTTATAGTTATTTCGTCATTATTTTCACAAAGGATAACCAACGTCTTTCTCAATCAACCCGTACCCGTTATCCGCACGATCATAATTTAAATGATAAAAGCTCCGGTTTCCGCATCCAGTCTGTCCCAGCCTCCTTCATGTGGTTGTCGGTACATCTAACTTGGGAGCATCCCACACTACGCATGCTAATGCGCAGTCTCCACTCTAGGACTCGTTAGGTTCACCAGCCATTGGTTCTTTGTCAAACATGGCCATTGGCCAGCCCAGTGCCTCTTCAGCCTGCTTATTCTGATAGCTATAGAGCTATATTTTTTAAAGCCTCTTTCGTCTACAGTAAATACTTTTTTAATTATTGTAACAAAAGCTCAGTTTACAGAAACACTGTATTCAATAACAATTGCGTTAGTATTAACTGTGTCGTACTCAAAAACGCCCACCCCCACAAAGTAGGGACAAAAGCAATACTGAAAAACAAAAATAAAATTAGAACTTAAGATTTAAACTTAACAATATTTTCCCTGCGTGTAAGATTATGTGAGACTGTAAGTTTGAATGGAAGCATTGTATATGTACAATATTTTGCGTGGGTAAGTAACAGCACCCTTTTCTTATACTTGACTTAGGAACTATCCATAAATTGCGTCACACGTTGGGGTCGACGAATTGTGACATTGTGTGACATGGAGGTGGGAGAACCCCGAAATTTTATGACGTCACATTTCAAAATTCAAAAAGTACATCAGTAGTAGTTCATCTAAAGTACTATTAACTCATCGAATGCCGTAATTAGAGACACAATAGAAAGACAATTGCTTATGTCGAACTGTTTAATTTAAGATATTCAAAAAGTTAAAACATGAAATATGAACTATGAAAGAAAATTTAAAACAAAAATTCAATGTCTCGATGTAAAATTGCAAAATATGTGATGTCATACTAGGAAGGGGGGGTCTCACAAATGTGACCAGCTGTGACAAGGACGGGGGGAGGGGGTCAAAAAATCATTAAATTTGTGTGACGTAATTTATGGATGGCCCCTTAGATGTCGTGGTTGGTGAAGTTCTATTCCTGCGACGTTTATTAACTTTGTAGCAGAAATCACACTAGACGACTATTAGGACCAGTTTCTTATGCACCAAGAAAGAAAGAAACAACATACGTTTATTCCCGGTAAACATTACGCAGATCAAAACACAAACACAAAAAAGAACAGGTTGCGGGAAAAATATGCGTCACATGCAAGCGAAACGGCCATCACTCAGCATATTGGGTACGACCCTTTTTTTTCTGGATGGGAAATCATCAAATGACTTCTCCCGCTCTGGGCGGAGCTGGAGGGCGTGTCAGACTTTTACTGACTAAAACCCACCCGTGTTCCTTCAGTTGCCCATGTGCCAGGGTCACGGTATCTCTTTCGAACAATCACGCGACCCCGGATGGTACGACCCTAATCCTGTTTTCTGTTTTGAGTCTCATTAATCTCGGTTAAATAATACTTTCTTAGTAAGCCTGAAAAATGGACAAGAAACTTCAAGGACACTGTTTTAAATCAAAAATTTAAAAATACACACATACTAGGCAAATTATTCATGTTACTTCCGTGTGTTGCCGGATATAAAGAATAGCATCATCCCATATCTTCGCGTGGATGTCGTAAAAGGCGACTAAGGGACTTACTGGAGAATGGGCAGCAGCGTTCTCTATGCAATTTACCACCATACTGCGATCGTCAACCCGTCTGCTAAGCGTGGAAATTATAACAATCCTCCCCCATTTGGGGGAGGCCTATGTCCAGCGGTGGTCTTCTTTTTGCGGTGAACGAATTATGACGAATAAACGGATCCTTGGTACTCACATTAACAAAATTGAAAAAATATCATAATTATAAAATGCTATAATTATAAAAAGTTGAAAGTCAAGTTCATATAGCATTAACCTCTACTCCGATATTATGACTTCATCAACACTAACTTACAACAATTAAAAAAATTAATTACAATTATAGTAATCTTGTTCAGACTTGTATAATTTTAAATAAATAATACTTAGCCTATTGTGATGTAACGTATTTGCGCAATAGACAATAGCATTCTAGACGTTGTAATAATTCTTGAACAAGACAATTGTCCTATGTATAGTCTATTCCAAAAGTATTTGTCGATGGTATAAAGAAGCCCTGCTCACGTCAAATTCTTACGTAATGAGTCACTTAAGCGAATTAGGAATACACTTATCTGTATTGAGGAGGATTCAACTTTATTATCTTACTACTTTTATAAACATTATTCTACATTATATTATAAATGTGGAAGTTTGTATGTTTAAAGTATTACCTACTGGATTTTTCGATTAGGAATTTTCTCATCAGCAGCCCGGACTCTGGATTTTCATCCGATCGTATCGATGGCAAAAAGTCAAATATTTTTGGCCCAAAATTTTGCTAAGCGAACTCCGCTCACTGACGCAGTCATAAGATCATCAACTGCACAGGTGACAGGCCATGCAGCGCAGGATGGAGGGTAGGCCATTGTCTGTGGGTGCTGCATACGCACTTGAGATCTGAGCCGTCCATGAGCTCCCATTTGTGATGATTGTCTTTGCTTCTGCCAACATGGGTTCGAAGTCTATGAGATTTCTAAGTCAGCCATTAGAGTAATGTCGGTATTACATGGAATTTTAATATTATTGGGGATATGATAGTGTTTCTCATAAGACTAACTTAACTATACTTCTTCAAGCAGTCAACAAAACACACTTAAAATTATCAGTCAATTATAATCTTGCGCAAACTGAGGGTCCAAGGGTTGGTCCTATTGACTCTAACGGTCTGTTTAATGGTCCTAGGAGACGATAAAGCGACAAAGTAGCACATATATTATGTACTTACTTATCGATCACGTTACGGGTAAATGAACCGTCCGCGTCGGGGGTATATTGTTAAAAAATAATAGTTTAAAAATCTTTTACTTTTTTCTGTTTTTAGGGTGTTTCGAATTTTGTGGCGTATGTCAGCGTAGTTTTCGAAAACAGGTCTTTTCTGCTTTCCTGGTAACCCTGGCGAGGATAATGGCAAAAATGTATGAAATTATTATATTGTCATAGGTCCTCGATAAGTTTACAAAGTTTAAATGAAATCTCGTTTGAAGTGGGTCGAAATGAAGTCCAAAGGAGTCGATTACAAACAAACAAACATACAGGTGAAGGTAATATTAAACAAAAATACTTTCGACAATGCATGTTATGGCGCATCTACACGGGCGAGAGAATCGCGGCGACATCGACAGTCTCTTCGTGCAATCATATTCTTGTCGCGGAGAAATCACCGTATGGACAATGCTTTATACAGTTAGAATATGATGTTACTGAAGATGGCCTATGTGTAAGGACAGAGGAGAGCAAAGACTATGAATTCTCACTATATTTAATACTAGCTTTTACCCGCGAATTTGTCCGTGTTAAATTTTTTGTTCCCCCGACCCTTATCGCGTCGAATCGCCTACCCGTGCGATTTTCCCCGTTTTTGCAACATTTTTCATTACTGCTCCGCTCCTCTTGGTGGTAGCGTGATGTTATATCGTCTATAGTCTCCTCAATAAATAACCTACTCAACTCAAGAAAAACTTTTCAATCCGAACCAGTAGTTCCTGAGAATACCGCGTTCAACCAAACATGCAAACTCTTCAGCTTTATAATATTAATATAGATGTGTCCTAGGCCGGTTCCCACCAAAAACATTTTCATGTAAAATGTTGCCAAGACGAGACCATATATGGCTCGCACTGTCAAAAAGTTATCAGATCTCACGTGGAACTAAGCTTCTAACTCTACACGCACTAACTTCGCAAACTCTGCACCTTAGTCAAAATATGTAGCTTGGCCGTTTCGCTACCTTCACATTACGTGGGTGTAACGTGAAGGCGTAAGCTGGTTCCGTATGGTCTCAGACATAAAGAATAGTACCTACCAGTAGTTCTTCCATCGGTGCCGCATTCCGTTCTCTACGCATTTTACTTCCTTACTGCGATCGCCTACCCGCCTGCCAAGCGTGGCGATTATGGCAACCGCCCCCTACCCTCAAATTGGTGGAGGCCTATGTCAGCAGTGAACGTCTTACGGCGAAAATGATGATGATGAAGGTGAAAAACGTATTCACTGTTCATTACTTTTCTGCTATACAATAGTTCTTGTAGTAACGAAACGGCCAAGTCACACATATTATGAGTTAGGTCTAGAGTTTTGGGTTTTTGGGATAGTTAGAGCTTGTTGACTTATACGTTTGGCTCTACATGAGATCTGATAACTTTTTGATAGTGCGAGCCATAATGGTCTTGGCAACATTTTAAAAGAAACTGTTTTTGGTGGGTTATTTATTTTATAGATAAATGGTAATCCGAATATTAATGGTCTGGTCGTCTTGCTGACCATGGTTTTGTTATTGTTATTAGTGTCAACTGTCAATTTATTTTTACATTTGTTACTTCAAGTTAGCTATGAACGTAATGCAGCAATGTTTAAAAAGCGCGTTCGCTCTTTATGCTTGGAGGCTTTTATTTAGGTTTTAAATTCTACTTACATTTTTGTTTTTATTATTTATTTCTGCTTGAATATGGTTTTCGATGTGTTATTGATATATTGGCGTATGCTAGCTGACATAATGGTAAATAATTTAATTGAATGTTCTGTGTTTCGTAATGAGTCATTACTATTACCAAATGTATGAACCTAAACGCAACAAAAGGAGTATTTAAGGATTGTAGCAGGTAGCGTCTCGCAGGTTCTGCCTCCCCCCCCCCCCCCATGGGACAAAAGGTGTGAGTTTATGTTTGTATGTATAAATGTGTTTCGTAATATTAATTACTTACATATTATTATTATATGGTATCAAGTTCTTCTAACTCAACAGACAGCTGTGCTACTGGGAAGTTTGTTGCGCCACTTCTTCTTCCCAGCTATAGCACTAGAAAATGGTGAAGGGCGGGCATTTTGAGAGACTGTCTTATGTAACTTTGACGTCCAAAAAGTGCTGACTCTCACACTGGTTTGAATAAATGGCTTTAAATTTTGAATGATCAGCCCTTACTACGGAATACCACGGCTACGGAACCACCTTATGCGTTCACGTTACGCCCGTTGCGTTACGTAATGTGAAGGTTGCGAAACGGCCAAGCCACATATTTGACTAAGGTGTACCGTCCGGCACACGTAAAGAATAGCATCACCCCATTTCTTCTCGTGGGTGTCGTAAAAGGCGACTACGGGACTTACTAGAGAATGGGCAGCAGCGTTCTCTATGCATTTTACCACCAAACTGCGATCGCCAATCCGCCTGCCAAGCGTGGCGATTATGGCAAAGCCCCTCAAATTGGGGGAGGTTATGTCCAGCAGTGGACGTATTGTGGCTGAAATGATGACTACGGAATAAGTATGATGCAGATGATGCTTCTGCAACACTGCTCTTAAAAACTTCGCGGATGACATGGATAGTGCAATGAAATTATTTACAAATACAAATAGTTTATTTTCCTTAACAAAATTTGTACAACAAAGCTAGTGGTAGGAGTGTCCTTTTAAGCAAACAATTGCCTGTGTTAGGACACTCCACTCTTCCGCAACTTAGGTAATAGTAATGTACATACAAAATCCGGTATTTACTATTTATACATTTAAATTCAACATTTCAAGATTTGGTTTCTTATTTTCAGAGCCTTGATAGTATCGCTGATGGTTGTGGCTATGGCTTCAACTTACTATCGGCTTCATATAGCCAGTGATGACCAACCACTAGATAGTTTAGGTAAGATACAGTTTTTACTTAAAGGGTGGTGGTGGCCCTGTGGTAGCGACCACAACTTATGAGTTCAAGCCAAACAGGCGCTTAACGTTGTGTAAATTATATATAGCTAGAGCTTAGAGAGCTGAAAATTTAAAGACATTGTGTCATCTACCAACAAGCAGTGGGCCCGCATGGTGGATTACGGGCCAGCCCCTCTCACAGAGAAGAGACCTATGTCCCAGCAGTGCGAACATTAAAAGTTGATTATAATGATGATGTTTTCATATAATTTATTTATTTAACTTAAAACTTAATGTACCAGAAAAAAAAAACTGTATAAAGGTGGACTTAATGCCCGATTTCTACCAGTCAACCAGTCAGTATAATTACTTAAAACGTCAATTCTTCATGACTTGCTGGCTGGCATTTTTTCACCAAATAATGAGGTGTTTCAAATAATTTACTTCTGTATATTTAAAGTTAGATAAAAACATGTACGGTCTCCAAAGTACAGAATCAACCAGTACTTTTTTTTGGATGGGAAATCATCTAAAGACTGCTCTCGCTCTGGGCGGAGCGGGAGGGCATGTCAGACTTTTACTGACTAAAACCCACCCGTGTTCCTTCAGTTGACGATGTGCCAGGGTCACGGTATCTCTTTCGAACAATCTCGCGACCCTGGCAGGAGCAACCAGTACTTAGTTGAAGTTTAACAAAATTCCGATGGATTTTTCGAATAAAGTTTATTTAATGAAAAGCAATAAAAAACAGTTAATTAATCAAATAAAATATCCTTTGAAAACATCCATCAGCTTCTAGGTATATGATGGGAACCGAAAACAAACGGAGACACAGATGGTACCAGTACCTGCCAGGGTCGCGAATATGTTCGATAGGGTTAGCGTGGCCCTGGCATAGGCAAATGAAGGAACACGGGTGGTTTTTAGTTAGTAAAAGTTACCAGTAAATTAATAAAGAACTTTCTTCTCCAGAGACGATAATAACAAAATCATTCTGCATCATCAAGAACCGCCAAGAGCTAGTGAAGGATAACAAGGAAGAAATTAAAGTGATGAACGGCATGCGGTTCCTCACGTCAGCCTCTGTCATCTTCGTACATGAGCTGTTCTATATGGTTTTGTCGGGAATAGTCAATGCTAGGGATTATGATAAGGTAGGTTTCTACTACCCTGCCCACGATCACTTAAGTTTGGTAATTATTCGGGCTATGTCAGATACCTTTGTTCTCCCACGGATTTCTTCAATTCTGGCAGTTTACGGTTTGGCCGGAGAACAGATAGCCGATGGCGCCGAAAGATTTACGCGTAACGGCGGCGTACTGGCCAGTGTGAAGATCTATGTGTGGTGTTTCCCTACGCAATCGAATCAGAAATGAAGATATCCATAGGAGAACCAAGGTAACCGACATAGACTAAAGAATTGCTAAACATAAATGGCAGTGGGTATGGCACATTGATCACAGGACAGATGGCCGATGGGATCGACAGGTTCTGGAGTAGCGACCACGTACTCAAGCGTTGGAAGGCCTCCCACAAGGTGGACCGATGACCTTGTGAAGGCAGTAGGAATCCGTTGGATGTGAGAAGCATGGCGAGGCTTATGTCTAGCACTGGATGATTTTTGTCTAACTTCAAATGATATCGACGATTTATCGAAAGTCAAAATTACATAAGACAGTCTCTCAAAAGGCCCGCCCTTCACCACTTCCTTGTGCTTTGGCTGGGAAGAAGAAGTCAATAAACTCCCCAGCAACACAACTGTCTGTTCAGTTAGATAAATTTAATTCTATACAATATGCAACGTAATTAATATTACGAGATACGGCACATTAAATTAAATCATTTATTGATTGTTTAGGGTATTAATGAGTCTATCTCAAAGAATCAACTGGCATATGAATAAGTTTTAATTTTTAATACAAAATAATTCGACGTTACGATTATTTATGTAAAAACACCCTTACGTGAAATAAGATAACGTCGTATTTTCTTCGCTTTAAATTTGAATTATTGGATTGAATAAAAAGGATTTACTCGTACTTATCAATAAAAATTACGACCATAATCAAGTTTTTTTTTTAATGATTTATGCTAATTGATTCTATGATATTGTTACGCGCTGGGGTTCGGGATAAATTAATAGAAACCAATTTACCAAAACACACAACACAGTTTAATTAAATAAACACAAATATCGCAACTACAAGAAACGTCACTTGGAATCACTTGTTTAGCTTGTACTGTATCACTCGAATCGTATTCGCTCGCTTCCGAAATCGAACTGCTTGTCGGCCCGACAATCCGCTATTTATATCCCGAGCAGAACATTCTCGAACATTCGACACTGCCACAGCGTAGAAGCTTCTAGTAACTTCCATTGAACTGTTTAATACCACTATTCGACAATAGATGGCAGTAGCGTCTACGTACAATTTCGTGTAGTACTTGCTACTCAATAACAGATGGCGTTAGTGTGTCATTTCCAGTAGTTTCTAACACTGCCCCGTCCTTAGATGGAATTAGCGTGATGTTTCTAGACTTTTCGATCTACGTAACACTGCCCCCTCCTTAGACATGCTCGTCCCGAGCATCATTATTCCCGTAGTATCATGCCAATCCATCTACATGAATAATTTTAGACGCAGTTCGCATATCCTTTTACCGCCGCACAACTGGTGCATTTGCGACACCAATCCTCAACATCCTGTCGATAGTGGATCCAGTAGAACCGTTCTCTGATCTTCAATAGAGTCCTTTTTACACCCCTATGTCCTCCTGAACAACCGCTGTGGTAGTACTGTAGAACATCTGGTACCTTTGCTTTCGGGACGACCATTTGCAAGTGACAGCTATCCCCTCGACCATTTTCCTTTTTGCGGCACAAGACACCATCCTGGAGCATCAAGCTCTCCCATTGTGCCCAATAATTCTTTGTGGTGGTACTCATCGCTGCAACATCACACCATTTCGGTTTGGGAGCATCAGCTTTAATCCACTCGAGAATTGGCCTGATATCTGTATCACGTTGCTGGGCATGCCGTAGGGTTTCCTTCCATTTGTCACGAAGGTCCAATCTTAGCACCCTAACAGGAACTATTTCCTTAGCTTCCTGTCTGACACAATGTTTGTACTGTTCAGGAGAAGGTCTTCTTGATAAAGCGTCCGCGTTACCATGGGATATGCCGTCATTGGCCTGTGACATCGAAATCCTTGGGGCTCTATTAACAGCAGCCAATACTCGCCCCGCACTCTTATCGCTTACGAATTTTTCTTGCTGTTGCGCTGTAATGTCGGACACCCTTCTAACCAGGGTGTGATATTCGCTGGCAGTGTTTCGCTTCGGGCAATTTGAACGGAGGTGGCCCTTTTCTCCACAAGTGTAACATCTAGGGCTGTACCTAATACGGTCACGAGCAGGTGACTCCACAACCTCTCTGAAGCGATGGGCTCGATGATCATGCCTCACTGCTTCCACCTCCAACGCGTGGGCCAAGGCGTCCTTCAGCTTCTCATGGTGCCCAAGTCTCACAGCAGCTCTTACTTCCAGATCCCGTATGCCATCTATAAATACTTGAGTCAAAGTCCCTTCGATGAGTGCAGGCGCAGACCGATACGCCTTTCGGACCAACTTTTCAATTTCTAGGGCCCACTGCTGCAGATTTTCACCACTGCGCTGCACACGATCCCTCAACTGGGCACGAAAAACGTGTTCCAGGTGCGCGTCACCATATCTGGCCTCTAACGCCTCAACGAGCTGCTCGTAGGTAACATTTTTGCCGAGAGCCTCTAAGACGGTTAAAGCCTGGTCACGAAGGGCCAAAGTAAGCGCGGTCATGGCTTGGCCCGTTGTCCACCCATTTGCTTCCATGACAGCTTCAAATTGAATTTTGTATGCCGACCAGGAAGATGTTCCGTCGAAGGGTGGCACTTTAAACCCGCGCACGGAAGGTGCAGCAACTATCGAAGCCGTAGTCCGGTCTCCAGCTTTCAGAACTCCAACCGCTTTTCTTATATCAGCGATCTGGACTTCGGCCTCGGAGATACGATTTTCATGTACCTGAACAGTCTCCTTCATGGCTTTGATGTCCTTGCCAAATGTCGAGTGTAGATCTTTCAAAAGGAGAACCTGCTCCTCTTTATCACGCTGAAGCTGTTCTTGCAGGCGGCGGGTCTGTTCTTCCTGTCGGCGAGCCTGTTCTTCCTGTTGGCGGGCCTGTTCTTCCTGTCGGCGAGCTTGTTCCTCTTTGTCCTGCTGCAGCTGTTCCTGTAGGCGGCGGACCTGTTCTTGCCGGCGAGCTTGCTCCTCTTTGTCCTGCTGCAGCTGTTCCTGTAGGCGGCGGGCCTGTTCTTCCTGTCGGCGGGCCTGTTCTTCCTGTCGGCGGGCCTGTTCTTCCTGTCGGCGGGCCTGCTCCTGCAGCATCGCCATTAGCGCAGAAAGATCCATGGCTGGTGCTGCTGTAGCAACACCAGACGCTTGGGAGACTGGCTCCGTCATCGGCTGATTACCCCCAGGTGTCTGTCTAGAAGTTCCTTCAAACCGCCTCTGATCCACCTCCTGCTGGCGCTGACTCCTGGTACGGATACCTTCCGTATCCTCCTTCGGTAAAACTGGCATAATTTATCCCACTTCTGACACCAAATGTTACGCGCTGGGGTTCGGGATAAATTAATAGAAACCAATTTACCAAAACACACAACACAGTTTAATTAAATAAACACAAATATCGCAACTACAAGAAACGTCACTTGGAATCACTTGTTTAGCTTGTACTGTATCACTCGAATCGTATTCGCTCGCTTCCGAAATCGAACTGCTTGTCGGCCCGACAATCCGCTATTTATATCCCGAGCAGAACATTCTCGAACATTCGACACTGCCACAGCGTAGAAGCTTCTAGTAACTTCCATTGAACTGTTTAATACCACTATTCGACAATAGATGGCAGTAGCGTCTACGTACAATTTCGTGTAGTACTTGCTACTCAATAACAGATGGCGTTAGTGTGTCATTTCCAGTAGTTTCTAACACTGCCCCGTCCTTAGATGGAATTAGCGTGATGTTTCTAGACTTTTCGATCTACGTAACAATATGGTCTCATTAATACCCTACAGTTATGGATATAAAAAGGAAAACGTTGTAAATATATTCGTGATTCTGCCTGCTCGTTTGAGATTATTGTCTAAAAACTTAAAAATACCTACTAAAAACACGCTTCCATAATTTTGTACTTTTTAGTTTGGTTTTCTATGGAAGCGTGTTTTTAGTTTTTTTAAACTATTATTTATTTTCTATTTTTTAGGGTGTTACGAATTTTGAGACGTATGTCAGCGTAGTTTTCGAAGACAATTTTTTTGCTGTCCAGGTAACCCAGGCAAGGATAATGGCACAAATTTATGAAATTATTGCATTGGCATCGGTCTTAGATAGGTGTGCAAAGTCTGAATGAAATCTGGTCGTTTAAAGTTGGTCAAAGTCGCGCTATAAGGAGTCGGTTACAAACAAACATACAAGTGAAGCTAATATAAAGCGTATAATAAACTATTGTTTTTCAGTCTGTTGAAGGAATAGGAGGTATGTTCCTCCATATGGATGTAATCGTGGACACGTTCTTCGCGATGTCTGGTCTTCTCCATATCAAGGGTCTTTTGGGCAGCTCCAATAGACAGCAGAATCTTTTTAGTGTTCTATGGAAACGATATGTGAGGTGAGAACTTCTTTTTATTTCAAAAATAGGGCGGGAGAGTTCTGTCTAGGTCCGTCTGTATTTTTTCACATACAATATGTTCAGCGATATTTCCATCGATTGTGGATCGATTTTGAACACAACGTAACTTTAGTAATAGGCTCCAATGGCACGGATTTGGATACGGAACCCTAAAAAAGATATACAGGGTGATTGGAAGATGGGTGCAAAGCTTTAAGGCAAAGATAGTACAGACAATTTAGAACCATTTAAGCCATGGTTGTCTTAGACGAAGTCTTACCAAATATTTTTAACCAAATTTTTTAGTTTTTTTTTTCGGAAATTCTCAAAATTTAATGTAAACTGCATAATTATGGCCAAATTGAATGATAAATGAATTCATTTTTTATTTATTTAATTAAAGTAATGTGTAAGCAATCAAGCAAAATATGTTTTAGGCTTCTGTGTCATTAGATATTTTTTTTACAGACATCTAAAGCTCAGAAAAAATAAAAAAATTGTACAATACGTCTTTTAAACCTTATTAAAAAAAAAGAGGGTGCTTTTTTTGTTCAAACCTTTTTGAAGACATGCTTGACAATCGCTCTTTCTTTTGAGGCATGTATGCAGATATCTTACAAATTATTGAAATTAGGGCCTACAAACCAATTTGAGGGAGAAATTTTTATATTTTAGGCTGACTAAAACAACATTTGAATTAAAATTATTTATTTTTCATGTTCAAAATGACGGCCGTGATTCCTAATACAAGCACGGCCCCGTCTTCTAACTTCTGTAGTCGTTATTTTCAACATCATCTCCTGCTTCATTGTCTCAAACGCTGAATTTATTCTTTGTATCAATTCTTCTCTTGTGTTTATTTCTATGTTGTTATACACCAGTTCCTTGGCCCGGCCCCACACGAAAAAGTCCAACGGGGTCAGATCTGGGGAGCGAGCGGGCCAAGGAATGGGTCCATCCGTGCCGATCCAGCTATCAGGAAAGCAATTGTTGAGGTGTTCCCTTACATTTAAAGTCCAATGCGCTGGACAGCCGTCTTGCTGAAAGATGACTGTTCAGTCTCTTTCGAAGATCGGGACACCTGATTCCTCTACCAGCAGTGGTAAATCAATTTGCAGAAATTGCAAATAATTTTCGCCATTCAATGGATCAGGCAAAAAGTGGGGCCCAATCAATGTTCTGCCAATTATTCCAGCCCATACATTCACAGAGAATTTCATCTGAAATGACACCTGCTTCTTAAAATGTGGATTGTTGTCTACGTCGGCCCATTCATGGATGTTGTGAAAGTTTGTAATACCTTTCCTTGAAAATTTACTTTCATCCGTCCACAACATTGATTTCAGAAACCACGCATCTTCGATGTCTCTGTTGAGGAGGAAACGGCAGAACTGAATTCTTCTTTGAGGATCTTGCTCTACTAGACCTTGCACACTCCTGCCATGGAACGCATACTTATCATTTTGGTGCATTGTATGCCACACCTTCCATTGAGAAATGTTTAAATTTCGAGCTACTGCTCTAGTACTGGTAGTAGGATCCGCTTGAAATGCTGCTAAAATGTCTTCGTCGACGGCAATTTCGTGTCTGCCCGGGTTGACTCCAGGTTCCACGCGGTGAAACCCATCTTGGGCAAGACGACGAAACGTGTTGTAAACACTCGGACATTCGGTATCCTGCGATTCGGATAGCGCTCTTGATACATCCGTCGCGCCATAGATCCATTGCCGTCTGCTCTACCGTACATAAATACGATATCCGCATATTCTTGATTGGAAAAAGTAGCCATAGTCACTTAACAATTAAGAGAAACGGCGTAGGAGCGCACTAAATGTCAACTCAACACAATTAAGTCAAAAATCAACACGTGCGGGAGCGCGAGGCTACGACTGGACACGGTGAAACAAAAAAGTTCAAAACTAACGCAAACAACACGTGCAGGAACGCAAAGGGCTACAACTGAACACGGTAAATTGTGAATCAACACGACAACGTCCACTCACAAGGGCAGTAGTTTGACTAATAAGTAAAAGATGTAACGGCTTCATCACAGACCAACTGACCCTGACTAAAGAGAAACGACTTTGTTGCCACAGTAACTAAGACCATTTTGCTGTAAAAACCAACTCTTATCGCTTTTTGCTATTCATTGGGCGTTCTACCTGGAAATGCCGTCGCACCGCGCTCGGTGGCCATTGTTTAGAGAATCCCCTCAATGGGTTCCCCTCAATTGGTTCCTGCATGTGCCAAAAATTCTTAGAATTGAACAATGTTATCATTTCGAGCACATAAAGTATTCTTTTAAGCAAAAATTTTGTGTTTTGTTAGACTGCCTAAAATTTAATTTTTTTGCCTCCCTCGAATTGGTTTGTAGGTCCTAATTTCAATAATTTGTAAGATATCCGCATAAATGATACCTCAAAAGAAAGAGCGATTATCAAGCATGTCTTCAAAAAGGTTTGAACAAAAAAAGCACCCTCCGTTTTTTTTTAAATAAGGTTTAAAAGACGTATTGTACAATTTTTTTATTTTTTCTGAGCTTTAAATATCGGTAAAAAAAATGTCTAATGACACAGAAGCCTAAAACATGTTTTGCTTGGTTGCTTACACATTACTTTAATTAAATAAATAAAAAATTAATTCATTTATCATTCAATTTGGCCATAATTATGCAGTTTACATGAAATTTTGAGAATTTACGAAAAAAAACTTAAAAATTTGGTTAAAAAAAATTGGTAAGACTTCGTCTAAGACAACCATGGCTTAAATGGTTCTAAATTGTCTATACTATCTTCACCTTAAAGCTTTGCACCCATCTTCCAATCACCCTGTATAAGTTCAATTTAAATATATACATAATCTTACGCCTTTTTTCCATGGGGGCAGGCAGAAACTACGGAAAGCCACCTGCTACTTTCGTAACATACTCTTTATGCTTCATACATCTGGGCATACACGCACGCCGGTTGCGAGTACTACGCACCCGACCGTTCTCCATAAGGTCTCTATGTGTTCCCTTAGGGCGTCTCCTCCCGGCGTTTCCACTCACACTCATTTTAAACGTCTTAATTTCAGATTAATGGGACCCTTGGCGATAATTATTTTCTACTTGATATCGGTATCACAGTACGTTGGTTCTGGTCCGCTCTTTATCTTTGGCAACCGGCAGGAATCAGAAGTTTGCCTCAAGACTTGGAGAATGAGCTTCCTAATGCTTAGTACTGATCCGAAATATACTGTGAGTAGATAATTATTAAACATATAGGTATTAACAAGTATTTTATTTTATTTTAAACTATAGTGTATGTGCCCGCGTCTTTCACGGGAACGTGCTCTTTTATTTAAAAAAATCCTCAATCCTTCCTGTTTTTTTCCTTTCCTCGTCTTTGTCCTTCCTTCAATACTTTAATCATTATAAAATTTGCTATCTACTTGTGCAAGTCCGGTCAAAATTGCTCCAATTTTCTTTTAAGTTACCATTCTTATATATTTTCATTCTGCCCGCGACTTCGTCCGCGTTAAATTTCTTGTTCCCCCGACCTTTCCCGTCGCGTCGAATCACCTACCCGTGCGATTTTCCCCGTTTGTGCAACATTTTTCGTTACTGCTCCGCTCCTCTTGGTGTTAGCGTGATGTTATATAGCCTTCCTCGATACATAGGCTACTCATCACAAAATAATTTTTCAATTTGGACCAGTAGTTCCTGAGATTAGCGCGTTCAATCAAACAAACATACAAACAAACAAACAAACTCTTTAGCTTTATAATATTATATAGTATAGATATGCATTTATCAAAAGTTGTTAGTTTAGATACTACATTTATTGATGATCCAAGATCAAGCGGGGCAAACGTGTTTAATTAAGCTGTATCAAAACCGTGGTAATACGATCCATATGATAAGATTGGCTGTCAGACTTTTGAGCTTCTGACCCATAAAGACTGACCCGGATCGTCGAATAACAGCCGGGACCAAAGGCTCAACATGCTTTCCGAGTCACGGACTAACCATGAGCAAGCGTAGCTTGAACCTGGTTAATCGAACCGTGCTGCTGTTATAACTTAGCCACGAGACCCGAAATCAAGCTTCAAAGGGTATATTTAGGCGCGGGCTTGTGGGCGGCGAGCACTGGGTAGCTCGCCACCCAGTAAGGACCAGGTCCGTGTCGACGGTGCATTGTGTTCCACGCGCGCCTTAAAGAAATGTCAGCAGTACTCAGAAGTCATATGATGATTTCCCATCCAAAAAATAAATAAAAAAGCATTCATTTCATCTGCCAGGGTGGCAAGATCTGTTCGAAAGAGTTACCGTGACCCTGGCACAGGCAAATGAAGGAACACGGGTGGGTTTTAGTCAGTAAAAGTCTGACACGCCCTTCCGCTCCACAATAGAGCGGGAGAAGTCGTTTTATGATTTCCCACCCACAAAAAAGGGTAGATTTTTAATTCAGAAAATGATGTCGTTTCAGTGCCACGCCGTCACCTGGTACGTCCCATGTGACTATCAGCTCGCGATCCTGGGAACCGTTTTGTTCTACTTTTACCAAAAAGACCGGAGGGTTGGGTTTGCTGCCTTCGGCACCGCTGCAGTCGTGTCCCTGATCATACCGGGAGTTCTGACATACTGGTACCAACTGCCGGCTGTTCATTTCATGGATTTAGGGTAAGAAATCATCCTGTCAGAGTCGCGGATTTGTTCGAAAATGTTACCGTGGGCCTGGCACAGGCAACTGAAGGAAAACTGGTGGGTTTTAGTCAGTAACAGTCTGACAAGCCCTCCCACTCTGCTCAGAGCATCTAAAATCATTAGATGATTTTTGACCGAACATGGTAAGATATCATAATGATTGGATATAAAAGTGGAATAGAACGTGTTCCCATTGGCGAAAATTATGATTTTCCATAAAAACTTTTATCCCCTATGTAACCCATTTAGCGGTAATGTATTAAAAAATCCGTTAGACGTTGTCACTTTCATAATTCGTCAAGCCGATGGCAATCCCTCCACAGGAAGATGTGATCTTTGTCAAGAACTTTAAGTCTCCTGATTTCTACATTGAAACGGTACAGTCATATAGACTTTGTTTCTATCTCTTAGAGTTAAAACTGTGTGATGACCAAGTCTCCAAACTTTCTAATTATCTTAAACTTCTTCTTCTTCTTTTCCAGCAAGTTGCTCCGAGAGATGCGTGACTACTTCGAGATCAGCTACACGTACACGCCGAGCTACAGTCGCGCCGGCGCGTACCTCGTCGGCGTCGCTATGGGATATCTCATGACGCTGTACAAACCTTCTGAACATAGGAAGACCGTTTCTAAAGTAAGTTTTTAAGGATCCAATATAGAATAATTGTTTTAGTTGTACTAGTGATCGCCCATTGGTTGAAATTCGGCCGTACTTCATTTGAATAGAAATACATTATTAAATGAAAAAATATATATAACATTCAGTAACACTATAGATAAATAATATTAAAGACAAATATTCTCAATATGATCATAGATTTTAAAAATATTATAAAATTAATTTATTACATATTAGACTATAGACACAAAATATTAAAGACAGATGTTCTCGATTGGACCACAGATTTGGACCATAAACAAAAGAATATCTATGCATGTGTGTATTACATACACGGTAATGAATAGTAGAACGTGTTATTTATTGAAAATAATGTATTTTTACGCATAATTTTAAAAATATATTGGCATTCGTCACTTCTTCTTGGTATAAACTTTAAGTGTGTGAAATTTCATACTCCTCCGTCCGCCCAATTTTCCTAAAAAGGGATCCAAAGTTCGCTTCACGTATTAATATATAGAAGATTTATAAAGTCTTTAAAAATGTAATTTTTAAATACTTTTTGCGCGCACTGACGGCAGTCAGTCTTAGGTACTTCTATTTCGTAGTCAAATGGCAAAAAGTGAACCCTTATAATTTCGTCATGACTGTGTCCATCTGTCTTTCACAACTACAATCAGTACTTAAACTATAAGGACTGTGAGGCAGTCTAAGATGGAGACTGCGAAAATGTAATTTTCTGTTTCGTTTTAATGGAGAAAATTAATTTATAAATTTTTCATTATGTTATGTTCTTATCATGGTCTTCGAGGGTGCTGCAGCCAATAGTGAGGTCAAAATTAACTTTCAGTATTATTAAGATAAACAACGTAACATTACAGTTTGAAAGAATAAACGTTCAACGTGTAAAAGGTCAACAACCGCTTCTTAATCCTTTCCTTCATCATTCCAGACCTGGTCCATCGTCGGTACAATACTATCTCTAGTTACAATGCTGTACGTCTTGTCGTTAGGAAAGTACTTTATGTACCGAGAGTACAACCCTATTGAAGCTGCCGTGATCACGTCCACCAATAGGGTCACGTGGGCTCTGGCTATCTGCGCCATTATTGGATTGTGTGAATATGGAACTGTTCGTAAGTATATACCAACGTTTTATGCTCCACGTCCAAGGCAATTCATTTATAAATATAATTAAGCTGACACTGCGTCAATTTGCCAGGTTATATATAGCTATTTCATATTACTAGCAGAAGAAAGAAAGAAAGACAATTTAAGTTGTTCTTCATTTTCATCATTTCATTTTCATCAACTTTACGTTTTTACATTTTATATCTGAAATTTGCCATGTTATAGCTATATAATATAGCTATAAAACAATATAAATTTGATTTCAATAATCGGTTGAATTAAGCTGTTCTTAATTTTGGTTGACTTTACGTTTTGACCTTTCAGATACTAACATCAAAAATTAGCTGTTTCAATTAAAATAATGACAGTTGTGATTTTTATAAACGGTGTATTTAAGGTGTTCATAATTTTCAATAAAGGGTTTAGCCGGATAAGTATGACGAGTCTGCCCCCAAATAGAAACCTGTATCGAAACTTATGTTTTATTATCGGCTTGATGAGTAAACACAATTTATGCAAGTTTTGCGATTGGCTTTCGCTTTGACCTTGAGACACGAGAAAAAATAATCGTACGCATGACTATTTTTCAAAAAAGTATACCTCAAAAACTAATTAAGCTAGAGAAATAAAACCAATGCGAGGCTTTAGGTTACATTACACAGTATATCATATATTTTTCTTTAATTTTTAGGATAACTTTTATATAAAAAATAAATAAATAAATCATAATTTCTTTTTTTGTGTTCTCTAAAACTTACAATCACGAAAATAATATATGTTATGCTCCTTTATATGTACTATTACTCATAAAAATTGCGTGAGAAAAAAATTGGTGCAACACTTCGAAAAAAAAATGTGATTCACATTACACCCCACATCACATTTTTTTTCGTAGTATTGCACTAACTTATTTCAGAATATAGATAATTATGTTCAAGAGGTGGAATAAAAGGTTAAAAAATAAAAGAAAAACATACAGTGCTCAATATTTATAATTATTGCCACTTTTATTACTTTTAGTGTTAATCAAAATACCAGAAATAAAAAATATTAATCATCATCACTGTTGTGACTACTGGAACATTTTGAGTCGCAAATAATTTAGTTAGAATCTCAGCAGGACGCACAATTTTGGACAAATATCGTCCATATGACAGATACTAAATAATAGCTGCTGTATGTGAACAGCATCCCACTGTACGGTTGCCATTGGGGCAATCACAGCAATAACGAAGAACGCTGTCTAAATCATTACCGACGGAAATATAATGAATGTTCCCATTCAAGTTTCCAGATGACAGTGAACCACAAACCCCCCCCCCCCCCCCCCCCCCCAACAATAAATGTGGCGATAATTATTCATATTGAGCACTGTATGTTTTTTTCTTTTCTTTTTTAACCTTGTATTCTACCTCTTGAACATAATCCACACTATCCACACTAATATTATAAATGCAAAAGTACAGCTTGGCAAAAAAGAGTCTGGAAAAAATGAGGGCGCCTGCTTAGCAGGTATGGCCACCCTGTATACTAGGGCTAAAAGTGATAAGATACTTGTTGTTTTAATCCACAAACACGAGATCCCGGAAATTCGCATCAGTCAAGATTTCAAGACTTGATAGGCACACAGTCTTTTACTTTCATTGTATTTAGTAGATTGCGCATTATTTCACTGGAATAACCTTTTGTCTAATAGTGCCATCATCCATACTTAATATTATAAATGCAAAAGTAACTCTGTCTGTCTCGGTTTCCTGCGAAAACTACTGAACCGATTTAAATGAAAAGACATTGCCCATTTTGTTAGGAGATATGGGCCCCTAGAAAAAAAACGCGGGCAACGGTGGTTTTAACTTGGTTTTGAAGAACAACAAATACCTTTTTAGATCCTGAAATCAATTTTCTGTTTTTCACCCTAGTTTCAGAGAAATGTAATTTTTAAAAATGATGAAATTGAGATTCCACATAGAAACAATTTGAATGATGTATTGATTTGACAGATTAATCTTTCTACTCTCCTCGCGTTCCGAGTTACGCAAAATCTATTATATATGTAAGCGCGCGAAACAACCCTTCCGTAGAGCGTGGCGATTTCTTGACGCGCGCTAACAGCGATGTTATTGTGATTCGGAACGCGGGGTAGGTGTGGCCATGTTAAATATTTTGTTGATTGATTTACCAAATCGATTTGATAAAAGTCGATTTTTAACAATTGTGGTGTGACCGTTTTGTGGTAACTCTTGTTAGTGTTGATATTTTGCTGTTTGTGCAACAGTTGTAAACAGTTTCTCTTTGTAAAAAACAAGCTCTTGCTTTCTATTTACATAATTAAAGAGATAATTTTGCATATGATTTATATTATTTACTAAAAGACAATAACAATTTCAAATCGAAACGTCAATTGAGATATCATCAAACGTTAATTTTTAAACGATCTAGCCAGTTTTAGTTGGCCATATCATGAAATGCAACTAATTCATGAAATGGCTAGTCACATCATAAAGTAATCAATTCTGCGATCTGACTACGACATATGTATATATCCTCAGATTACAATTCCTTCGTGTTTTAGTATATTTACTACCTATTTCTATTTTCATTTTATTTTAACCCGCCCGCTGCTTATTTTAATCCGCGATTTGAATATACGTCTAATCAGTTACATGAGACCTAGATTATGACCGGAGAAAAGTTATTGTAAACATCTCTGGTACTTTTAGTCGGCGGAATAGTAATATATCGATATTTTCAATCGATTACTACCATTTAATTGACATAATAATCTGTGGTCTATCTTGATAACATTCAGGTTAAGTTTTAATGGCAGAACTACCTTTGATTCAATAAAATAATTATTAGTTACGGTTTTTAATGCTAGGGTGAAAGAGATGTTAATAAAATAAAATTGGACTTATAAAATTACGACTTAATTTTTGAGAAGTAAATAGTCTCTGCCCGGCACTGAAAATAAGGGGCCCATCGGCGGGCAATGTCTTTTGGTACACAGATAGTTTAGAGCCTGAGAAAGGACGTAGGCTACTTTTTATCCCGGTAGTTCGTTCCCGCGGGATAATTTCCGACCTCCACGCGGGCGAAGCCGCTGGCAAAAGCTAGTAATAACATAATGAAAACTTATTCAGTTTAAAAATTAATTAAATTACACTCAGGGATTGCCGATTGAAACCGAAACACAAGACATTATGTGCAGCAATCGCATTTGCGGCCACCACCTAGGGTATTCACAACCATTTGATGGTTGGTATGCCAGTATCAAATTTGAGATGAATGATTCTGAACGCATCCTGTTAATGCTGACAGTTTATAGTCGACATGAAGGTGACTTACAGCTGCTTACTGTCGGAAACTAATCGGAAGTCAGAGAGTACCTATAACATGTCGCTTTCGAAAGGTACGGGCAATTATGTCTATGTGGGGTACATAACATTATCACTATTCACATGTCAATGAAAATGAAATAACACACTAAAATTTAGATTTTATTTAAAAAGAAAAACGTGACATAATATCATTCGTGTATTCCTTTTCAGTGCTATGATAGATTTTTTCCATTAACACTGATATGTCAGTTTTACATTTCTTATTTATGAAATCTAAATAGTGTAAAAAAAAATCTTAGACGTTTACGGCTCCCATTACAACCCGTCTCCTCAAACTATAGGTAATGTATTACGTAGAATAGGCACCTGAAAAGTAATAAATATTAATTATACATTTTTACTGTGGTATGCGATAATAGCATTAACAAAAAAATACTTGCCTATTTCTTTATAGTGTTGAACTTTTTGTCTGATTGCACATATATCGAAATCGTCTAATTCTTTCTTCCGCCAACTGTTTTGGTGTTTCTCCAGGTGTAGAAAAAAAACCTTTTTTTTTTCACCTTCATTAACAATTTCTCTAATTGTACTGTGAGATTGACCTTGAAAAAAATATAAAGACAATCATATTAATTCCATGTAGGTACATTTTTCAATTTCAAGTATCAAACATCAAGAATCAACGTACTCGCGATTTTTCTAACTAGAAAACATAACCTCAATAATCTATTAGTAAATAAAACAATAAAATGGCTTGCAACTGACAATACCGATAAAACTTACTATTAGAGCGGAAAAACAATGACTGGCATTGACTAAAAGATATTTTTTTTGGATAAATACCTGTCGTGTCGGCAGTTCTTTCGAAAACATTGTCAATCGGAGACAAAATTTGTTCCGCTTCAGATTCCGCCAAATTTCTTACGAAAACTTGGTATATCACAGCTCACACCACTACTCCTTATTGTTTTATTCATTTTTTATATGTACAAAAGCATTAATAATTGATAGTTAATTAGAAATAAGTAAAATACAACTGGGAACATAACACAATGACAGATTAGCTACTTGTTGATGATAAACAAAGCAGTGTTGCTACCAAAAATATATTTTAGTTCCAGTGGTTACCACGACAGACTCTTTTTTGCCAAGCTATAACTCTGTCTGTCTGTCTATCTGTCTCGCTTTCCTGCTAAAACTACTGAACCTATTTAAATGAAATTTGGTACACAGATAGTTTAGAGCTTGAGAAAGGACATAGGCTACATTTTATTCCGCGACTTCGTCTGCGTCCGCGATAACTGACATTTACGCGGACGAAGTCGCGGGCAAAAGATAGTTATCTATATTCTGAAACAAGTTAGTGCAATACTTCGAAAAAAAATTGTGACGTGGGCCTTATAGTACAAGGGTACTATGAGGCGCGAATCACATTTTATTTTTTTTCGAAGTGTTGCACCAATTTTTTTCTTACGCAATTTTTATGAGTTATAGTACATATAAAGGAGCATAACATATATTATTTTCGTGATTGTAAGTTTTAGAGAACACAAGAAAAGAAATTATGATTTACTTATTTATTTATTTTTAATATAAAAAGTTATTTTAAAAATTTAAAAATATACTCTGTAATGTAACCTAAAGCCTCGCATTGGTTTCATTCCTCTAGCTCAATCAGTTTTTGAGATATATTATTTTGAAAAATAGTCATGCGTACGATTATTTTTTCTCGTATCTCAAGGTCAAAGCGAAAGCCGATCGCAAAACTTACATACATTGTGTTTACTCATCAAGTCGATATTAAAACATAAGTTTCGATACAGGTTTCTATTTGGGTGCAGACTCGTCATATTTATCCGGCTAAACCCTTTATGTTTTGACATTTCAGATACATTTTAGATCTGAAATTTGCCACGGTATAGCTATTTTATACAATTGTAAAAGGAGGACAGCTTTGATTTCAACATACAGTCAATTTAATTTTTTTATCATCTTGGTTAATTTTACGTTTTGACATTTCAGACACACACCGCGTTTATTTCGCTGACTAATATCTGAAATTTGCCACGCTATAGCTATTTTATACAATTGTAAAAGAATGACAGTTGTACTTTGAATAAACGATCGATTTAAGTTGTTCATCATTTTGGTAAACTTTATGTTTTGACATTTCGGACACGTACTGCGATAATGCTAACTTTCCGTTTTGACATTTCACATATTAGTGACTTCAAAATTCATACCAGTATTATCAGATTTGCCATTATTAAAGAGAGATATAGGTAATTGAGATTATAATTGAGAAGCGATTATCAATATTACGATTATGGACTGTTTGGGTTTACACAGGATATGAAGTAGCACTTCTTTTCACTTCTTCGTAACTTCGACTGAAACTGCGGACTTTAAGGTAGTAGACCCCTTGGCGTGATCAACTAGTTTATATTTCTACGCAAGTACTTTGGGGACCACTTCCAGTCCAAACAAATGCCATTACGCACTGAGTACCAACGTGTAACTGAATTTAAATTCTACAAATTGCAAGAAATTGGGTGTTAACAGCCCTTGGTAGGCCCAAGTTTAATAGAAGGTTGTTTGATAATGATTTTGCTTGTTTCCAGCGATCGTCTCCGATATCCTAAGTTTCTCCTACTTCACGCCCCTGAGCCGCCTCTCGTACGGCATCTACATGGTGCATCCTCTCCTCATACAACGGAATAAGTTCACACTGCGGTCGCCTCTGAAGTTTGATGAGTTTTCTATGGTAAGTATAACTTAGCTTAGATTTTTTCAATTAAGTGAGGTATCTCAGATAAGCTGGGATTTCTGTATCCATCTATAACTTAGGCCTAAAGGAATATGGATGAAAAGGCTAGATGTGGGAAGCACAAAACCGGTCGAAGTGGCGGAGCATAGGGAAGCCCTATGTCAGCAATGGATGTTTTTAGGAAAATTCTCGTAATTAAAACGTTCATAATAGTCAGAAAACCTATTTTTGACAGATTGAGACTGAGATCAGACTGTGAACATTATACCTGACAACCATCGATAGGCCAAATATGTAAAGGCCTTGATTCTCTTAAGCTAGCAAACGTTCTTTCACAATCCAAGACATTTTGAGGGAAGTTCCTAATTCATTACGATAAACTAACTGCATTAGGAACTTCCTTCAAAATCAAAATGTTTGAAAAATTGTCTGCTCGACTTTGAAGTCACGATTCAGTCAAACTGTATAGTCCAGCCATTTTTTTTTTCTTTAATATCCGACGAAATTATGAGGAAAAGGGAGCAAAATTCACTCATTACCTGTACAAAAATCCTCCGATTATGCTAGTTGCGCGGTACCACCCTGTATACTTGTCAATAGTTATGTTTTCTTACAATGTCTTATTACTTTTCTTCCAGGTTGTGGACACCATAGGAACATTAACCACAGCCATTGGGATTAGCTTTGCAATGTGGCTGTTAGTTGAAGCTCCGTTAATCAACATAAGTAACCATTTCCTATCTAGAAAGTAAGTACCCTATCCGTTATTTTATTCGAAAAGACACAGAAGTTTTTGATGAGCTATCTCATGTATTTGACTTTGCTTTTTACAAAATCAAAATCAAAAGTCATTTATTCAAACTAGGCTGAGAGTCAGCACTTTTTGAACGTCAAAGTTACATAAGACAGTCCCCCCAAAACACCCGCCCTTCGACACTTCCTAGTGCTTTAGCTGGGAAGAAGAAGTGGCGGAACAAACTCCCCAGCTGCACACTTGCACAGCTGTCTGTTAAGTTAGAAGAACTTGATTCTGTACAATATTGTGACAGTAATTTATATTATAAAACAAAACATACATTATTCGCCATATGTCAGCTAGCACACGCCAATATACCAACAAAAACATTGAAAACAAAACTCAAGCTGAAATAATAAAACAAAAACGTAAACAGAACTTAAAACCTAAATAAAGCCTCCAGGCATAAAGGGCGTGCTCGCTTACATATTCAACGATGCAAAATGATCCATATACATACATTGATGCATATAGCTAAGTTGAAGTTACAATAGTTAAACCAGGACCTCCGGAGTAAAATAAAATAACAGTTAATAAAAAAACAATAACAAAAACCATGGTCAGCAAGACGACCAGTCACCACAAGCAGCACCCGTTCACGAGCATAACGCAAAGATCAGCCATTACCCCCCTCGCCATATTTGACGGAAGGTGGTAACCCGACCCCTGACGCTACTGCAAGCAGTGACATCTAAGGGAGCATGATGAACTTGCTGCCGGTTGGTCAGGCAAGAATATTATGAACAGCTGACGAGGTCGCTAGCTAACTACATGTTGCAATACAACTCATTTAAAATCATTGTAATGAGTAGATTATGTCCACAATAAATGAAATTAAAAGAAAATAAAAATAAATAAACAAAATCAGTTAAATAAAAAACAATTATATGAACTACCCTTATAAAATTTCAGTAGGAAAGGTAATTCTGGATTGAAAGAACATAAACATTGTCTTGAGTTAATCACAGCGACCAACTATTCTTATCGTTTAAGTAGTCGTTGATAGAATAATATGCCTTTGAACAAAGGTTGGATTGTACTTTAGCTTTAAACTCATTAAACTGCAAATCTAGCAAAACAGAGGGAAGCTTGTTAAAAAGGTAATACCAAGACCAACAAAAAAATTATGAACCTTATGAAGCCGGTGAAAGAGAGCACGTAGTTTGTCCTTATTTCTAGTATTAATATTATGAATATCACTGTTTTTAGTGTACAGGTGTATATTTTGCCTAATATATAAGATGTTGGTGAAGATGAATTGTGATACCACCGTGAGAATACCAATATCTTTAAACAAATCTCTCAGAGAAACTCTAGCACCTATTTTGATAAATCGCTCGAACAACTCGTTTTTGAAGAACAAAAATATTTTGAATGTCCGCGGCTTTGCCCTACAGCAGAATGCCGTAGGACATTATGCTATAAAAATAACTAAAATAGACTAATCGAGCTGTATCAACGTCCGTGTACTGTCTAACTTTCCTTACAGCGTAGGCGGCCGAACTGAGCCTTCCCGCTAGGCTTGATATATGTGATCCCCACTGAAGTTTGGCGTCTAGAAAAACTGCCGAGTGTACAGTTTCAAGCACCTCATTATCTAAAACGACATCGGGTCCCAGATTCCTAACATTCGGTATGGCGAACATATACATTTCGTTTTCTTAGCATTAAGAAAACGAAATGTATGTGTAATACATGTAACGTAATGTATGTGTGTGTTTTAGCTAGCAAAACTATGCCCCGCGTTGGTTATCGACATTGAACAAAAAGAAATGTTTTCTTTACTCGGTGGGCGAACTTTATACATTTCGTTTTCTTAGCATTAAGAAAACGAAATGTATAAAGTTCGCCTTACCGAATGTTAGGAATCGGTAAGGCAAACTTTATACATTTCGTTTTCTTAATGCTAAGAAAACGAAATATTTTAGTTATCGTACCTTCAAATGTGATCCTTATTTGTATTAAAAAAAAACCATGCATTTCATCTGCCAGGGTGGCGAGATCTGTTCGAAAGAGTTACCGAGACTCTGGCATAGTTGAAGATCCAATTTTCGTAAAAATCCCATCGTGAATTTTTTGTGTCTGGTCAAACGTGGACACGCCGATTGGAGCAACATCCGCGACCATAGCAGGATTTACGAAGCGCTGTGATACACTCTATTGGATTCTAAATGGTGGGTTCAACACCGAGAGTTGAAAATCGAGTGGACGATGAAATACGGCCGCGATATTTTTACGTGTCTGCCGTCTTTGCCGTTGGTCCTGCGCCTGATCTCTCTCGTCCCATCGAACTATGAGAGTGAGAGAACAGTGAGTGCCCCTGTGTCTGCGCACACGCCTGCACTATAATATCTCGCGTCAATGGCTAGTCTCCGTTGAGATTGGCCGCCATGGCTGAAATACGGTCTGGTGGACTATATACGTCTCTGAGAACGTGGTCTAAGGATGTTGTTAGTGATGCCTCATACTGAATTTTGTTTTTTTTTTTTCAGGTCAAAGACTACACAACCCATCAATGAACCATATAAGAATGGAATCCAGCTCGAGAATGGACATGTTAAAACCAAAGCCGCGTAGAACTAGCCTTATATCTATATACAGGGTCAAGTTAAATTAGCTAGCAAAACTATGCCCCGCGTTGGTTATCGACATTGAACAAAAAGAAATGTTTTCTTTAATCGGTGGGCGAAGCTCTATGGCCGTAATAAGTCGGTTGTTTTAGTCATTTTTCGCGGAAATTAGATATGTTTTTACGGATTTCCAAAAAGGATAGCTTATGAGTCGTTTCGTTATCTTAATGTACTTGACGAAGTGTTTTTAAAAGTTTTGAACAAAGTTGGATCATAAAAATTTTAATAAATTTTTGTTCCATTTATTTTCGATATCGTTACCAATCACATGGGTAAAGTATTGCCAGCTTATTTAATTTAACCTTGTAGACTTCCATATCCTAGGACCTGTGGGTCCTAGGAAGATAGAAGTCTACGTCTGTGATACGATATAGAAGGCTCGAACACAGCGGAATGAGGCGAAGAGAAGAGCTGTATGATACAGATCTATGGCACGAAAAAGTGTGAAGACATAATTACGAGACGAGGTTCGTTATACTTATAGGTACCTAATCAAAAACATGTATTCCTGTTCGTTCCAACGGTAGGACGAACGGAAATTTAATAAATATTATTAAGTCCCATTGATAATTGTTCGTGGGACAAACGGGACATTTTATTTTTTAAATTCCTATTGGACCTCTACGTAATTTGAATTTTCCAGAAATACCTAATTGTATTATTTTTTTTTAATAAAATTTTTATTGTATTTACTTCGTTTTAATTTTTATTATAAAATAAATTATTCTAGCCTAAACAAAAAGAAAAAAGTGCATTACTTTTTTAGTTATTTTTGTATAAGATTTATAATGGCCAGCGAACAAGGGATTGCACGTAGCAAAATGCTTGGTTGTTAAAGTGAAAATTATTATCTATGTCATGTATCATCATCATTAACATCCACACCCCGACTTCACCCCCTGCTGGCTATTAGGCCTCACTTCTCTTGTGCCAATCCCCACGGCATATTTCCATTCAGTACAAGGCCAAAACGCAACCATAGGAATCTGCTCGCGTATACTTTGTAATGCAATTTTTAAACTTGTGATTACAATGTATACACGAATTTTGCGTACTACTTGTATATAGTTTGTAACGTAGACGCGCACGTGCATCTTTCCAATTTATACAAGGCCAGAATGCCACCATAGGAATTTGGTAGGACTTCTGACTGCCGGACTTCGATTTAAAGGGTGTTAGGCGGGAGGAGGGGGGAGGTGTAGAGGCTCTCCTGTGAAGGAAAAGTTTCGAAACGCCCCCATTTGAGTTTTTTTAAAATATTGTAACCTAACTTTCGAATTTTCGTGTATCGACATCGATTTAAAGGTCTGAAGAGGTGTGGGGTTGACGAATAAAATGAAGGGGAAGTAGCAACGCTCGACAGAACACATCGCTGACAGGGCACGTCAACAGAATCAAGGCGTTTCCATAGGAGGTCACAGTTTCATCCTAACCTAACCTCCCCAAACCATGTCGATTCTGGCACTCGCCGGCCGCTCGTCTATACCTACAGGATTAGTTTGCATGCAGAGTAGCACTGTATATTATGGAACAATTTAGTTACTTTGGCCACTACAAAGCATACACGAGTATTTGCGTACTACTCTTGTATAGATTGGAAGACCTTGATTAAAAAGTGATTTCCAATCTACACGCGACTAGTTACACACCCTTGCGTTCTAGCCTTGTACAGAATGGAAATACGCATCCCCACGCTTCTGTGCCAGCTTCATCCAAGTTAAGCCCGCGATGGTAACAATATCGTCCCCCCATCTCCACCACCACCACCACCACCACCACCATCTCGTATTTCACTGTCAAAGCCGTACTTCCTGTCGGGGTCGCGTGATTGTTCGAAAGAGATACCGTGACCCTGGCACATGGGCAACTGATGGAACACGGGTGGGTTTTAGTCAGTAAAAGTCTGACACGCCCTCCCGCTCCGCCCAGAGCGGGAGAAGTCATTTGATGATTTCCCATCCTGAAAAAAAAAAAAAAAAAAAAAGCCGTACTTCACTGCGCCTTGGCAGGCGTAAGTACGCCAAATTGCCGACACTGTAATTTTGAACAGAGCCCTAACACGAACGAGCAACGGTAACATAGAACAAATTTGTAAAGATTTTTGCATCGAAAGTACAAAATATTCTGTAGCATACTCGTTTACATTTCTGCGACTTGCACAATAAATTTCACATATGGACATGAATAAGCAGTGGTGACTTTAACTTACAAGTTGTAGGTCGTGGGACCGAACCGAGGCAGGCGCTTTACTTCGTGTAAATAATTTCATCACCACCTTTCTCAAAACAGTGAAGGAAATCATCCAAAAATCATCCCAAATTAAAAAACTCGAAGATTTGCAATATTTTCCACCAACTCGCACTGGACCCGAGTGGTATATTACGGCCCACTCTCTCTCACGGAGAGGAAGCCTCTATCCCAGCAGTGGGAATAATATTGGATGATTATATTAGATATGCAACTTCGCCCGCGTGGATGTCGGTAATAATCCTGCGGGAACGTGCTACTGGGACAGTAATTTAGCCTATGTTACGCCTTATAACATCTTCTATCTGCTAGTGAAAATCTCGTCAAAATCGGTCCAGCCGTTTTGGAGAGAGCCGGAACAAACAGACAGATAGACACACAAAAATTGTGAAAACAGTTTTTTTTTTGTTCTAGGTGCCTTATAGACATTACTAGCTTTTGCCAGCGGCTTCGCCCGCGTGAAGGTCGGAAATTATCCCGCGGGAACATACTACCGGGATAAAAAGTAGCATATGTCCTTTCTCAGGCTCTAAACTATCTGTGTACCAAATTTCATTTAAATCGGTTCAGTAGTTTTAGCAGGAAAGCGAGACAGACAGACAGACAGACAGACCGACAGACAGACAGAGTTACTTTTGCATTTATAATATTATAGTATAGTATATATAGTATATAGTATGGAAGTAATGGAAAAACTATTATTTTGACGTTACAAACAGACAATTCAATTTTATTTACTTGTATGTATATATAGATGAATAAATCTTTTAAACTAAGACAATATAGTTCGAATAACGTCTTCTCCACACGTTATTAGGGCTGACTACCTTATAACAGCTGCACGGTCATGGATCATTTCAAGCTATACGCTTGCCACGGTTGGTCCGTGAGTGGGTAACCATCTCTACATACCGAGAACCCTCTTTGCCTCAGAAAGCACGTTAAGCCGTTGGTCTCGGCTGTCACTTGTAGATCTTAGACAGACGTCTTAAGTCAGATATTCAGTCTGACAGCCAGTCTTAGCAACGGGTATCGTATTACCGAGTTACTTGGTTGTGTAGGTCGGATAAGCAGTCGCTCCACGTAAAATACTGGTTAACGCCTGATGCTTTAGTGACTTTAGTGTCCATAACAAGTTGTTGCTAACTGTATCGGATACGCGTATACAGGATAATTTTTTATCCAGTGCGCAAACTGTAACCATGAATTCAGCATATCATTCTAGACCCCCCAGCGTAGATAATTTTCGTCGGTTATACAAAAAAAAATTAGCTTTTCCATACATTTTGACCCCGTAGGTATTGCATTTTTCTATGAAATTAAAACCGACAAAAAAATTCTGCGCAAGGGGATATGATATAAGAATGATATGTTGAATTCATGGTTACAATTTACGAACTGGATAAAAACTTATCCTGTATAAGTGACGGACGTTAAAAATAAAATCAGCCCATTTCTTCTCGTGGGTGTCGTGAAAGGCGAAGAAGTCCCTTAGTCGCCTAGACAACGCTGCTGCCCATTCTCTAATAGTAAGTACTAGAGAATGGGCAGCAATGTTTTCTATACATTTTACCACACTACTGCGATCGCCAAATCGCCTGCCAAGCGTGGCGATTATGGCAAATTCCCCCACAGTGGGGAAGGCCTATATCCAACAGTTGACGTCTTATGGCTGAAATAATGATGATGATGATAATGTGACGTTAGTTCACGCACAAAATAAATCGAGTAAGGAAAGAATTCTGAATTTTTCAATTAATTAATCAAACAGAATTCTCTAATAAGGACGAACATCGGTCCGCACATTTTTCTTGGTTTTGTATTAAAAAATTGTTTTAATATCATAATAGAGCAAAGTGTAAAGTTTTCTACTGTAACCTAAATGAAATCCATCATCACCATTATTTCAGCCGAAAAATTTCCACTGCTAGACATATATATAATAACTAACTGACCGTACAGACGTTGTCCTGTTTCCTAGAACTCGATAGCAGTGCTACCTACCGGGTCCAATAGTGAATCTAAACTATCCAGGGTGCCACTCAAACGCATACAAAAAAAATCATTCAAATCAGTTTAGCCGTTTAGGAGGAGTACAGTGTCATAAACACGTACAATAGAATTATATATATATATATATATAAATAATAAAAGCCCTTTATTTCTGAACATTGGGTGTACACTATATATTGTATATTTTATGACTAAATATGAGAGTTGAGAACTATTGTGATCTATAAAATGTCCCTTAATTCGTTGTGCCTTTTGGCATAGGTCTCCTCCAACTGTCTCCATTCGGTTTACCGCAACCCTTGTCCAATATGGTCCCAAGGTCGGACGAATTTCGTCTTCCCATCTTCTTGTTGGACGTCCCTGTTTTCTAGTGCCATACCTCGGGTACCATAGAGTGACTTGTTTACTCCATTAATTAATTTTGCAACGAAGCATGTGTCCTGTCCAGCCCCATTTGAGATGGTCTATGCGGGTAAGTATGTCAATAACTTTGGTTTTCTTTCATATTTCTATGTTTTTGATTTTATCTCTAAGTTTTACTCCCAGCATACTTCTTTCCATTGCCCGTTGACATCCTGCTAATTTCTTTCGATGAGTTTTGGTAAGAGACCAGATCTCGCAACCGTAAGATAAACAAGGTAGGATACAAGTGTTGAAAATCTTCGTTTTTATATGAATGTTTATTTCCTTACTCTTCATAATTTCTTTGTGAGACCAATATTTTTTCCATCCATTAGCTATCCTTTTATTTACTTCTTTAGTCATGATATCACGAGGACTAATAATTTGTCCTAAATAAACATATTCTCTTACATATTCAAAGCGGTTGCCATTCATTTCAATATCGACATCTGCAGAGTTAGACATCATTTTTGTTTTACTTGCATTCATTTCAAGTCCAACTTCTTTACTTTTATCAGCTAGTGTCTGTATCATAGCTTGTAATTTTTTGGGGACTTCTTCCAGCAAGACTAAATCATCAGCGAATCTCAAATGATTTAAGCGACTACCATTTATGTTGAGGCCATATTCATCGCAGTCCAGTTTTCTAAATATATTTTCCAGCACAGTAATAAATAGTTTGGGAGACAGCGGGTCCCCTTGTCTGACACCTCTGTTTATGGAGAATAGATCGCCTTTCGACTCTAGTTTTATGCAGCTTTTACTTTTGCCATAGATATTTTTTATTATGTCGATATAGGTGGTATCCACTCCTTGCTGGCTTAGGCTTGACCAAATATAGCTATGGTTTAGACTGTCGAACGCTTTTTTTATCCCGGTAGTATGTACCCGCGGGATAATTTCCGACCTCCACGCGGGCGAAGCCGCTGGCAAAAGCTAGTAGTCGATAAAAGCTATGTATATCGGTTTCTGGTATTCATTATATTTTTCCAAGATTTGTTTGATAGTGTGGATATGATCGATTGTACTGTAATTCTTTCTAAATCCAGCTTGTTCTATGGGTTGAATTTCATCTATTGATTTTGTTATTCTTTCTAAAATGACTTTCGCAAAGACTTTGTAGACATTTCAGTAATTTCTGCTTTATCTCCTTTCTTATGCAAAAGGATAATGTGATTCACCCCATTGGCTCGGAATGGTACCTGTTTTAAGTATAAAATTGAATAACTTCGTTAGGATTGGGCTCAGTTCTTCAATTGTGCCCCTTAGCAGCTCATTTGGTATTTTATCGGGACCTGGAGTTCTTTCCTATGTTTGTGTATTGATGGCTTTTTGTACTTCGACTGTCAGTATTGGTGGTACATCTTTACCTATATCTATTATTTGGCCTGTTTTTAGCATCTGTTCCTTGATCAGCATTTTCACTAGAGTAAAGAGTTCTGTAGTAGTCTGTAGCTATTCTTTGAAATTCTGTATGTTTTGTCTCTTGATTGGATTGCTTGTTTTTTAGATCGTAAATCCCAGTCCATTTCCATGTTCCTGTAATTCTTTAAAAGTTTTTTTAGTTCCACCTGTTTTTTTTTTTAATTTCGTCTTCCAATTTTTATTTCTTTTTGCTTTTCTGTATTTTCTCATGCTTTCCCGTATTTGTTTGCTGATGTTTGATATTCGGCTTTGGTTTTCTTCTCAATTTTTTTTTGTCTGAGGTGAGTACTGTTCTTTCTTCAAGCAGCTTTACCGTTTTTTCGCTGAATTTGTTTTCATCTTTAATAACACTAACTGGCTTCATTTGTGATAGTTTCTTATCTAGGTGTTTTTTTTTTCTTATACATTATGTTAGAATTAACCATTTCTATCAGCGGCTTGATAAAAGATGAATCCGTATTTTTCGCATATTGTTCTGGTGATGATACAGTGGAATTTACTAAGGTTTTCCTAGATCTTTTAGGAGGACACCTTTTTAAACAGCAGCGAATCGCACGATTGTTGATATTGAAGTTTAAATTCTGAATAACATGTGCGTCATTGAAGTATTTTACTCTGTTTGTGATAATATACTGGCGAAATGTGGGTGTACTATAAGTACACCTTTGCTTAACCCTTTGGGGAAACAAGGCGTGATGTTATGTGTCATATGTTATTTTTTTAAACAACTAGACCGAAGGACACTGTCAGATTTCGGTCCAAGTGTGTTGCACATGTGCATTGTATGACGTGCAGATGTTATTTTTTAACTTTATTTTTTTCTGTGTAATGATATACCTCCTAATATTTACATTCAAACTAAGCTAGTAATGTAATGGTTTATGTAGTTCAGACACAGATGATTTCAATATAAAAGTACGAAAATTATAAATGGTCCAGTGTACTTGTTTAAACAACACAAACCGTATGTTTTCTGTCAAATAAATGATAACTTACTTATTATTGTACCTTAAAGGAAATGTCTTAACCAGTGCAATATTTTTTTATTACGTCAGGAAAAAAAAAATGTCCCATGTGAACTGATATTTTTGTACACACAGCTATACATCAAGCTATAAATTTCCAGTTTTAATAGATCTCGCAGTGTGTAGGCTTTCCGCACAGTGAGAAATCAGCTTATAATGGAAATGTATAGCTAGATTTGTCGCCGTACGTACCGTATATATCTAAACAGTATTAAAAAAATATGCAGGCCTATATTGACGACATTTTCCCTCTTTATAGGGTTCCTTTGCCAAATGACAAAAAACGGAACCCTTATAGATTCGTCATGTCTGTCTGTCCGTCTGTCTGTCTGTCTGTCCGTCCGTATGTCACAGCCACTTTTCTCCGAAACTATAAGAGCTACGCTGTTGAAACTTGGTAAATAGATGTATTCTGTGAACAACATCAAGATTTTTCCACTAAAATAGAAAAAATAAATTGGGGTTATACTTAGAACTGAAATTCAATTTTTTTTTTTTTTTCATCATACCCATACGTGTGGAATCTATGAATAGGTCTTCAAAAATGGTATCGAGGTTTCTAATATCATTTTTTTCTAAACTGAATAGCTTGCGCGAGAGACGCTTCCAAAGTGGTAAATAATTATGTAAAAATAATGAGTTATGCATGCTAATTTATGATGATAAGGGCAGGTGATTAATAATAATTGCAATGCTTGTAAAAGGCTGCTAAGTCATAAGTACTAACATAGGATAACACCAACATTGTACACTTAGTTCGCAATAAACGATTTCGACTTTGACTTTGACTTAAAATGTGTGCCCCCCCCCCCCCCCCGTAACTTCTAAAATAAGAGAATGATAAAACTCAAAAAAAATATATGATGTACATAACCATGTAAACTTCCACCAAAAATTGGTTTGAACGAGATCCAGTAGTTTTTTTTTAATCCGTCATAAATTGTAAACCTCAATTTACCTTTCCTTCAATCAACTCAAATATAAAAATTAAAAAAAAAACATTTAATTTCATAAGCATAAACCGAGTGTTATATCTTTAGGGATATACTGGTGCCAACTAAAGTCCCAATAAAAGCAAATTACAATATATTTCTTAAATCGATGTTACATGTACAGAGGTTCTGAGGCAAGTGAAAATAACAGTTAGTTTAGTTGAATACATATGCAAACGCGTGCATGAGCTAAGAGTTGCGTATTTAGATTCTGAAGGCAATAGGCCTGGACATATTCCCGGCCGTTGAAATATCAGTTTCAACAAGCTTTAAGTTCTTCGGTCGTGGGGAGCTTGCAGAGCCGAACTAAGGAACGTCGCACGTTGCCCTTGGTTGTGCGAATGTCTGCTACTCTGGCTATTCCGTCAGATCCAGTAATGAGACGAACGACACGGCCCAGCTTCCATGCAAGCGGTGGTGCATTGTCTTCTGCCAAGAGCACCATGTCTCCAATGTCCAGCCTTGACGTATTTTGTCGCCACTTCGTCCGTTGCTGCAACTCTGATAGGTATTCCTTCTGCCATCTTTTCCAAAATTGGCTCCGGATTCTCTCTATTCGTTCATAGCGGCGTATCTGACTCTCCTTGACGTCGGTCAGATTTGGTGTCGCCAGAGCAGTCAGCGGTCTCCCAATGATAAAGTGCCCTGCCCAAAATTTCGCAGATTTAACCCCGGCTTCCCATATGCCACCAAAATGAGGAGTGTAAGCCGGAATAAAATTAAATTCTATAAATTGCTGACTTGCAAAATCAGACAAAGGTTCGTGATTGCCCTTTAAAAACGTTCCTATTTCCTTCGCGGCGGCAACAAAGTTAGTTCCGTTGTCGTTGAATATTTCCTTTGGTTTGCCTCGACGGGCGATAAAACGTCTGAGTGTCATTATGAATGCCTCCTTCGTTAAATCGCTCACGGCTTCGAGGTGAATACACTTGTAACGCAAACAAACAAACAGGCATAAATAACACTTAATTACACGACAACCACGACCCTTTCGATTTATAATGTAAAAGGGGCCAGCAAAGCCCAAACCAACGGACAAAAACGGATAGTCTGGAGTTATACGTTGGGCCGGTAAATTGCCCATCCTAGGTTGCAAAGTCACACCTCGTACTCGTCTGCATCGTACGCAATTGTTGACTACGCGCCTCGCAAGATGTCTGCCATTGATTGGCCAAACGGTTTCTCTGACGGACGCGAGTAGCAACTGCGGACCAGCGTGTAATTTAGATAAGTGTTCACGTTCAAAATATAATTTAGTTAATTTATGTGATGTGTGAAGCAAAATAGGATGCTTTTTTGCGAAGGAATGTGCGGCTGCGGACGCATCTATTCTACCACCGACACGAATTAATTTATGTTCATCTAAAAACGGTGACAACGATAATGATTATCTTACTTTTATTACTTAATGATTTGCCTTCGAGTAAAAGATTGTATTCAATAGGGAACGTTTGACCTTGAGCGATAACGCATAGCGAGTAGAATGACTCACGCAGCTCATTAATGGACAATATCCCTGTACGTTTACTGTGTTTATTTTTAAGATTGAATATAAATCGGTGAACATAAGCGAATGATCTTTGTAATTTAGTAATAATAATAATAATAAAAATTAATATTAAAAATTAATTATTAATTATTTAATATTTAAAAATGTAATTAATATGTATTTAAATATAATAAAGGAAATAATAATAAATGCTCTCTCTTTTTCAGGTGCTTGAGCCAGGTGTCAACGTTTCAAGCCAACGACTATCGGATCAGGTGCGGGTCATCCAACGTAATCGTATGTTGGATGACACCGTACTTGATCGCTTGCAAAATGAAATGCGGAGTAGCCAAGTCATCGCCCCCACGCCGCAGAATGCTGTAGTACCACCGCAGCCTGTAACAAGTTATGCTGACGTGGGATGTGATGACAGGGCTACAAACGTAAGTACCCAGTGCAGTGATGAATTGAGGAGTGCTTTGGAGGGTGCGATCCGGGAATATCGGTTCACGACACCCGAACTTAGACCACGGTTACCTCGTTTGCCCATGCATAATAAAACTAGGGCGCTGGTGGCGGCTTTGGATTCGCAGTTGTCAAATTATTTTGATGACTGCGAAGATCTCACCGATACTCATTCGATTCTGTACTGCGCAGCTGTAGCGGCATGTCGTGTAGCTCACGTTAAATTTCCTAATGATTCTAGAGCTACACGACCGAAACCAGCCGTACCAGCTTGGCAGTGCAGAATTGAGCGACGTATTGGTGGGGCCAGAGCCCTCATCGGCAAACTAATCTGCTTCAGGGAGGGCAACACTCGCCCTAGAGTGATGCGCTTTGTGAGGCGGGCGTTCTCAGGGACCAATATTGGCCCTCAGGACTATATGTCCCGTGTCACAGAGCGCATAGACTTCCTGAAGTAGAAAGTTTATGCATGGGCGAACCGTATTCGTAGGTATAAGCGACGAGTGGACCGATACACTCAGAATCGTACCTTCCAAAGTGATGAGAGGTGGGTTTATAGGACTTGGGAACGACCGGACCAAGGTGTGACTGACACGCCCCTTCCGGATGATGACGCCATGTCTTCGTTCTGGCGAAACATCTGGTCGGTGCCTGTCAGTCACACCGAAGGTGACTGGACTAGGGAGATCGAGCGAGCGTGCGGTCAAATAATAGAAATGGGGGCAATTACCATCAGCCCCCAAGATGTCGCTTGTGCAGTCCGCCCGTTGCCTAACTGGAAATCTCCAGGACCGGACGGACTGCACAACTTTTGGATCAAGTGGCTCCAAAAGTCACACGCTCGCTTGGCATCTCAATTCCAGTCAGCCTTAGAGTCCGGATCGTTACCCCAGTTCCTAACAACAGGCATAACCCACCTGCTCCATAAATCAGGAAGCACCGCGGAACCCTAAATTATAGACCGATCACGTGTTTGCCGACGGTCTATAAAGTTCTTACATCCATTTTGAGAGCTAAAATTTGCAAACATATAGACACTAACTCCATCATGTCTGTCTGTCAAAATGGATGTAGGAACGGATCCCGCGGTACTAAGGAGCTGCCTCATTGATATGGCCATTAGCCAACAGGCTCGTCGTTCCCGAAAGGATCTGTCGACATGTTGGATAGATTATAAGAAGGCCTATGACTCGGTGCCACATACATGGCTCATGAGGGTGCTGGAGTTGTATAAAATTGATGCTACTCTGCGCACCTTCCTGATGTCATGTATGGGGCAATGGAGGACGGTCCTTCGCTATCCAGGATGTCGAAATATTCGGAGGAATAGCGAGCCGATAAGGATCGAGCGAGGCATATTTCAGGGTGATAGTCTGAGTCCGCTTTGGTTCTGCCTAGCTTTGAATCCTCTGAGCACACTGCTTGAGGATTCAGGTTTAGGCTATCGGTTGAGGAGAGGAGGTCAGGTTATTTCTCACCTCCTGTACATGGATGACCTTAAACTCTTTGCCCACAACAATTTGCAACTTATGGAGCTACTGAAGGTAACTGAAACCTTCAGTAGCGCCATCAGGATGGAATTTGGTGTGGACAAATGTGCGGTCATGCATGTAAAGCGAGGAGAGATTGTGGAATCCGTGGGAACCCAACTCTCGGATTCCATAAACCTTCGAGCCCTCTCAGCATCCGAAACCTATAAGTATTTGGGTATGTCGGAAGCGTTGGGCATCAATGTTACTAACATGAAGCAATCGTTGAAGGACCGCTTCTTTGGCCGCCTGAAGAAAGTATTAAATAGTCTTCTGTCAGGCGGAAACAAGGTACGCGCCTTCAACGGTTGGGTCATGCCGGTTTTGATGTACTCTTTCGGCATACTCAAATGGACTCAGACCGAACTCGATGCCTTAGATAGGAGGGTCCGGACACTGCTGACTGCACATCGTATGCATCACCCACGTTCATCGGTAATGAGACTGTATATCCCGCGAAAGTGTGGAGGTCGAGGCTTTTTAAACGCTAAGACTCTCCACAATCGCGAGATATGCAGCCTCAGGGAATATTTCCTTAAAGCCGACGTGGGGATGCATCGAGATGTGATCGCGGTGGACAAGGGCCTCACCCCGCTCTCCTTGGCTAACGAGAACTGGCGCAAGCTGGCAGTGCTTAACACTAATGATCGCATGGAGGTATGGCAGAGTAAGGAGCTCCACGGACGCTTTTTCCGGGCCCTACATGGACCCGATGTAGATCTACTAGCGTCCGTAGCCTGGTTGCGTTTCGGTGACCTCTTTGGGGAAACCGAAGGTTTTGTCTGTGCAATTATGGACGAAGTTATGATGACGAAGAATTACCGGAGGTATATTGTTAAAGACGGCACGGTGGACATCTGTCGGGTATGCCACCGTCCGGGCGAATCCATCAGACATATTATCTCCGGGTGTTCTCGTCTAGCTAACGAGGAGTACTTGCATAGACACAACCTTGTAGCCAGGATTATCCACCAGCAACTTGCTCTGAAATACAGCCTTGTGGAATCGGAAGTGCCGTACTACAGTTATGTGCCCGACCCAGTTCTCGAAAATGGACATATCACACTGTACTGGGATCGATCCATCATCACTGACAGGACTATTGTTGCAAATAAGCCTGATATAGTGGTGGTGGATCGATCAGTGTGGCGCACAATGATTGTTGACATTACAGTCCCGCATGACGAGAACCTCGTGAAAGCCGAAAAAGATAAACAAATCAAGTATCTTGACTTAGCTCGCGAGGTTGTCGACATGTGGGATATGGACTCGGCGATCATTGTGCCGATAGTTGTCACAGCCAATGGCTTGATATCCAAGAGTCTCGACCAACATCTGAAGAGGCTCTCGTTGGGCAGCTGGGTCAAGGGCTTGATTCAGAAAGCGGTACTTCTGGACACGGCTCGCATTGTCAGGAGGTTCCTCTCTCTGGAGCCCTGACCACCGGTAGCTTGGACCCTGTTCCCGATACCGGTCGGCTACTATTTTTTATATTTTTAAATGTTTTTTTTTTTTAACTAATATTTAAAAATATAATTTATAAGAATGTTTAAATGGAATAAAGGATAATAATAATAAATAAATATCTTAGGACAACCAACACACTGTTATCTGATCCCAAACTAGGCAGAGCCTGTACTATGGTAACCAGACTACTGATAAATATACTTATATATTTCTAAATACATACATATTATAGATAAATTACACCCAGACACAGAACAAATGATTGTGCTCATCACACAAACATTTGTCCTGTCCATTTAGTGAAAGATGTTTATTTATCAAAGTCAATGATAGGTTTGTTGATGACCACCGAATGTACCTTTAACTCAGGTATAATTTCCAGATTTTTAATGTTTAACGTAGGCCATTCGTGTTCGTTTTTTAATAAAAAGTTAGGTCCTGTCCACCACAGAGTCATTGATATAAGACGTTTAGCTTCTACTCCTCGTGAAATGAGGTCAGCAGGCTTAGAATCCGTGGGGAAATATCGCCACGAGGATGATGAAGTTAATTCTTTAATTTCGGCAATGCGATTAGCTACGAACACCTTTAGTCTGCTGACGTCACCACGAATCCAACATAGCACCACTGTGGAGTCACACCAGTGAATTAATTTATGCGGTTCGTACCGTAGCGAACTTACAACAGACTTTGTGAGCTTGGCAGCGAGTAGGGATGCACATAGTTCCAGGCGAGGTATCGTGGTAGGTTTCAATGGTGCTACTTTGGATTTCGCGCACAATAACCTAACCGTGACGTCACCATTATGACTAATTGATCGCATGTAAATACATGCGCCATACGCGTGTTTCGAAGCGTCACTAAAATAATGCAATTCTTTAGGCGTTTCGCCTAGAACTAGCCTTGGTATTCGCAGATTGGACAAGTATGCTGCGCTCTCAGAAAACTTGGTCCAGTCATCCGTTATATCCTGAGGGACTGGCTGATCCCAGTCTGCCTTTTGTTGCCAAAGCCTTTGCAGCATTATTTTAGGCACTACCACGACTGGACTTAATACACCCAATGGGCCGAATATTTTGAACGCGTTTGACATGATAAAGCGTTTTGTTATGGTTTGATTATTTATTATGTGAAAATCCCTTTATAGGAAAATGCAAGGTATCACTTGAAGGGACCCAACCCAGTCCTAGCGTACTTGACGACTCACTAAAAATTAAATTATCTTTTTCATTTACCACAATATTATCAAAAATAGAAGAATTATTTGTTTTGAATTTTCTTAAATTAAAGCAAGCCGACCGTAACGCTTCACAAACAGCTTTATGTATATGTATTAATTGTTGTGAATCGTTTGAGCCCGTAATTAGGTCATCAACGTAAAAGTCTCCCTGAATGATGGTTTTAATCAGCTCATCATTCTGTTCCGGCCCCACCTGCCATAGACAACGTGTACTCAGGTAGCTTGCACTAGCCGTACCGTAGGTCAAAGTCTTGAGCATATGCGACTGAATGGGTTCAGATTCCTCTCCCCTCCACAGATCAGCTGCAAATGCCTGTCGTCTTCGTGAACTAGCACCTGGCGATACATTTTTTAGATATCTCCGGTGAGTAAGTACTTATATTGCCTAGAGCGTATCAAAATAGAAAAAAGTGTATCCTGTACGGTTGGGCCAACCATTAATATGTCATTCCGTGAAAAACCGGATGTGGAGGGCGCGGAACCATCGAATACTACACGAAGCTTGGTAGATTCGCTTTCCTGTTTTATGACCGCGTGATTACACAGGTAATAGCTTGGGCTTAATCCATTAGTATAATTATCAGTTTTTAGCCTAGTTAGATGACCTTACTCTGCGTATTCCTTTATAAATTTTGTATATTCTATCTTCAATGTACGATTTCGCTTTAATCGTTTTTCTGTGTTAATGAAGCGTCTCCTAGCTAATTTGTAACTATCGCCTAAGCAATCGACAGTATTCTTTAGTGGTAATTTTACACAAAATCTACCTGTACTGGTTCTTGTTTTATGAGTGAGAAAGTGTGTTTCACAGTCATTGTCACTCATACTCGCCCTTTTAGGAATTTCTTCCAGGTCCCAAAATTTAGTTAACATTTTTTCTATGTTATTATCACTGTTAGTGTCACTAGAAATAGTGCTATGATTGCAGTGTACGTCTTTCCGCTGCGCCACTGACTGAGTGGGACCGGAGACTATCCAACCTAGTTTTGAGCTTCTTAGCTTAGGTTCATTGACACCTAATGAAATTTGGTCGTTACCTAATATGTCCCATAATATCAAAACGTCTATGTCGGCCGGTTGATAGAACATGGGATCAGCCAACTGAATATCTTTAGGTAACTTTAAGAAACCAATATCAATGGAGGTTTTCGGCAATCGACCCGTTAATTCTTTAAGCACAAGGCAGGAACATGTTATTTTAAATTCGTTGTGTACTGATTGTAATTTAATATTACAACTTTCAGTAACATAGTTTGTTGATGTGTTGCCTATGCCGATGACCTTAAGAGTGTCAACGGGATGAGACGTTAAGTTTAATATGGTCTTTAAAGACTCAGTAATAAAGGATGACTGACTGCCACAGTCTAATAGTGCACGAACTTTGACCTTTTGCTGGTCAAACGGATTCGATATCTCAATTATGGCAGTTGACAATAAAAATTTATTTGTATTTTTATTACAAAAGTTTGTTACTATATCGACTGGTTCTTGAACCGTCGCAAGTTGGTTTATCGATGTAGACGGATGGTGCAGCAAGTTATTGTGCCTCTCATTGCAGTCAGGCTCTTGGCATGATCTGAAGCGGCAGTCCTTGACGGAATGACCCTGTCTTAGACGATTGAGGCAAAGCTTATATCTTGTCACGTCCGACATTCTTTCATCGATACTTTTAGACTTGAACGTTGGATAATCATAGATTCTATGGCACTCGTCGCAAACTATAAAAGAAAACCGTTTCGGTGCTTTATATTTATTATTCCCTTTATTCATTTTAACAAACTTATAAATTATATTTTTAAATATTAGAATATAAAATAAAAAAACATTTAAAAATATAAAAAATAGTAGCCCACCCGTATCGGGAACAGGGTCCAAGCTACCGGCGGTCAGGGCTCCAGAGAGAGGAACCTCCTGAAGATTCGAGCCGTGTCCAGAAGTACCGCTTTCTGAATCAAGCCCTTGACCCAGCTGCCTAACGAGAGCCTCCTTAGATGTTGGTCGAGGCTCTTGGCTATCAACCCATTGGCTGTGACGACTACCGGCACAATGATCGCTGAATCCACATCCCACATGTCGACAACCTCGCGAGCCAAGTCAAGATACTTGATCTGTTTATCTTTCTCGGCTTTCACGAGGTTCTCGTCATGCGGAACCGTTATGTCAAAAATCATTGTGCGCCGCTCTACTCGATCCACCACCACTATATCAGGCTTATTTGCGACAATAGTCCTGTCAGTGATGATGGATCGATCCCAGTACAATGTGATATTTCCATTTTCGAGAACTGGGTCGGGCACATACCTGTAGTACGGCACTTCCGATTCCACAAGGCTGTATTTAAGAGCAAGTTGCTGATGGATAATCCTGGCTACTAGGTTGTGTCTATGCAAGTATTCTTCGTTAGCTAAACGAGAACACCCGGAGATTACGTGCCTAATTGATTCTCCTGGACGGTGACATGCCCGACAGATGTCAACCGTGCCGTCTTTCACAATAAATCTCCGGTAATTGTTCGTCATCATAACTTCGTCCATAATAGCACAGACAAAACCTTCGGTTTCCCCAAAGAGGTCACCGAAACGCAGCCAGGCTACGGACGCTAGTATATCTACATCGGGTCCATGTAGGGCCCGGAAAATGCGTCCGTGGAGCTCTTTATTCTGCCATACCTCCATGCGGTCATTAGTGTCAAGTACTACAGGCTTGCGCCAGTTCTCGTTAGCCAAGGAGAGTGGGGTGAGGCCCTTGTCAACCGCGACCACATCTCGATTCATCCCCACGTCGGTTTCTAGGAAATATTCCCTGAGATTGCATATCTCGCGATTGTGGAGAGTATTAGCATTTAAAAAGCCTCGACCTCCACACTTTCGCGGGATATACAGCCTCATTACCGATGACCGTGGGTGATGCATTCGATATGCAGTCAGCAGCGTACGGACCCTCCTATCCAGGGCATCGAGTTCGGTTTGAGTCCATTTGAGTATGCCGAAAGAGTACATCAAAACCGGCATGACCCAACCGTTGCAGGCGCGCACCTTGTTTCCGCCGGATAGAAGACTATTAAATACTTTCTTCAGGCGGCCAAAGAAGCGCTCCTTCAGCGATTGCTTCATGTCAGTAACATTGATGCCCAACGCTTCCGACATACCCAAATACTTATAGGTTTCGGATGCGGAGAGGGCTCGGAGGATTATGGAATCCGAGAGTTGGGTTCCCGCGGATTCCACAATCTCCCCTCGCTTTACATGCATGACTGTACATTTGTCCACACCAAATTCCATCCTGATGGCGCTACTGAAGGTTTCAGTTACCTTCAGTAGTTCCATCAGTTGCATATTGTTGTGGGCCTGACCACCTCTCCTCAACCGATAGCCTATACCTGAATCCTCAAGCAGTGTGCTCAGAGGATTCAGGGCTAAGCAGAACCAAAGTGGACTCAAACTATCACCCTGAAATATGCCTCGCTCGACCCTTATCGGTTCGCTGTTCCTTTGGATATTTCGACATCCTGGATAGCGAAGGACCGTCCTCCACTGCCCCATACATGAAATCAGGAGGGTGCGCAAAGTTGTATCAACTTTATACAACTCCAGCACCCTCTTGAGCCATGTATGTGGCACCGAGTCATAGGCCTTCTTATAATCTATCCAACATGTCGACCGATCCTTTCGGGAACGACGAACCTGTTGGCTAATGGCCATATCAATGAGGAGCAGCTCCTTAGTACCGCGAGACCCATTCCTACATCCATTTTGAGACACAGACATGATGGAGTTGGTGTCAATATGATTGTAAATTTTAGCTCTCAAAATGGATGTAAGAAATTGGTCTATAATTTTTGGGTTCCGCGGTACTACCTGATTTGTGGAGCAGGTGGGTAATTCCTGTTGTTAGGAACTGGGGTAGCGAACCAGACTCCAAAGCCGTCTGGTACTGAGCCGCCACGCGGGAATGCGATCCAATGAACCATTTGATCCAGAAGTTGTGCAGCCCATCCGGCCCTGGAGACTTCCAATTGGGCAATGGACGGACTGCACGAGCTACGTCTTGGGGGCAGATGGTAATAGCCCCCATTTCTGGTATTGGATCGCAGGCTCGCTCGACTTCTCGAGCCCAATCCCCTTCGGTGTGACTGACAGGCACCGACCAGATACTGCGCCAAAAAGAACACATGGTTTCATTATCCGGCAGATGCGTGTCAGCCACACCTTGGATCGGTCGCTCCCAAGCCCTATAAACCCACCTTTCATCACTCTGGAAGGTGCGATTCTGAGTGTATCGGTCCACTCGCCGCTTATACCTACGAATACGGCTTGCCCATGCATAGACTTTCTGCTTCAGGAAGTCTATGCGCTCTGTGACACGGGACATATAATCCTGAGGGCTGGTATCAGTCCCTGAGAACGCCCGTCTCACAAAGCGCATCACTCTAGGACGAGTGTTGTCCTCCCTGAAGCAGATTAGTTTGCCGATGAGGGCTCTGGCCCCACCAATACGTCGCTCAATTCTGCACTGCCAGGCTGGTACGGCTGGTTTTGGTCGTGTAGCTCTAGTCACTAGCAAATTTGACTTGAGCTACACGACATGCCGCTACAGCCGCGCCGTACAGAATTGCATGAGTATCAGTGAGGTCTTCGCAGTCGTCAAAATAATTTGACAACTGCGAATCCAGAGCCGCCACCACCGCCCTATTTTTGTTATGCATGGGCAAACGAGGCAAACGTGGCCTGAGTTCTGGTAGCATGGACCGATATTCTCGAATCGCACTCTCCAAAGCAATCCTCAATTCCTCATTGCACTGGGTACTTGCGTTTGTAGCCCTGTTATCACTCCCCTCGTCAGCTTGACTTGTGACGTACTGTGGTGGGACCACAGTAGTCTGCAACGGAGGTGCGATGACGTGACTACTCAGCATTTCATTTCGAAGGCGATCAAGTACAGTGTCATCCAACATATGATTACGCTGGATGACCCGCACCTGATCCGATAGTCGTTGGGTTGAAACGTCGACAGCTGGCTCAAGCACCTGAAAAAGAGAGAGCATCCGAACACGGTACGCGGTCAGATTATTTCCCCCCTCTGTAGCCCCATAGTATGAGCGCATGACATTCTCGTTGATGGATCTTGTCCATCTCATGCGCTGCACACTTCCACCGGGAGCTGGGACCCTATCAGAGGCCGGTGGGCCTCGAGGTCCTAAGCCGTCCGGCGGCCGGCGTCCTCTCCGTCGACGAGCAGGTGGTGACGTCGTGGGCGGAGAGAAGTACTCGTCGCTCGAGCTCGACGCAACTGCCACGGCCGGTGTAGTCACAGCGCCCGCAGTGGGGCTGGGTACCGGCGGCGGCGAGACGGAGCTGAGCGAGGAGTCCGGTGGTGGTAGGCGTGCATTCCGTGCTGCGGCTCTGGTCAACATTTCGTCATGGATTTTTCATTTTTTGAGTTATTGTTTTTCGGAGATGACATCTGTCATGTCACCTCCTCTTCTGTAGTTTTTTGATTAAATTTTTGCATTTTGCTATTTTATAGTCTCTTTTTGATGATTTTTGAGATTTTGTAGGTTTAAATTCTCTGTAAAACTGGAAACTTATAATAAAATGAGGTCAAAATTATTTTTACTATTTAAACTGTATCTGATTGAAATGTATGACGTCCTGGTGACACGGTGTTGCCACTTATATGTTTATTATTATTAGTGCTAGGGAATGATTTAACTACGTTAATTTCACCCTTTCTTTGGCTATGATTATTTTTATTATTTTGCTGATTATTGTTTGAGCCAGAACGTTCGTGAGTCTTTGAAGACGTACTGTTATCAGCGCTGGTACTACTACGTTTTGTAGCCTCGAGTACGTTTGCGCGGTTTATGATAAATTTACAGAATTGCTCTAAGCTTGGCGACTCACCGGCTATACTATTGCGATGCTCCTCCCATTTTAACAAAGTTTGATCATCTAATTTAGCTGACATCAGGAATATGATTAAAACATCCCAATTATCCGTTGGTTGTCCTAGGCTGGCCAATGCACGTAAATTCTTGGTAATATGGTCCACTAGGTACCTTAAGGATTTTTCTGAGTCGCGTGGGAGCTGCTTTATATTTAATAATGAGTTAAGATGGTGATTTATTAACATTCTGTTGTTATTGTAACGTTGACATAGCAGCTTCCATGCTTCAGCGTAATTTTTAGTAGAAACTTCGAGATTAGAAATGATTCTGGCCGCATTTCCTTCCAAATAAGAGTTAAGGTAATACAATTTATTTATTTCGGAAATGTGGTCATTGTTGTGAATTAAACTTTCAAAGGTGTCTCTAAATTCTAACCAACGGAAATATTCACCGTTAAATTTAGCTATTTGAATATGTGGGAGTCTTAATCCTACAGTGTGATGATCATCGGCACAACATGAACCGTTGTGAGCGGAGTTGCGTCTTTGTTCGGACTAATTTTTACGAGAAAACATTTCCAACAAAGTCTTAGCAGTAGCCATGTTAACAATCATATCTTTCTCAATATTGTCGCGCTCATCAATTTCAACCGCAATGTTGTCAGGGTTCAGAACCTCTATATCATTCTGCAACTCATCAACCCTGACAGATAATGCCTCAAACTTGGTAAGTCTCAAGTTTAATTCAGTTAATTGAATGTTACTCAACTCATCCTCTTTAGAAATATTGGTTAAATAATTTTTAAACTTAGTGATCTGTCCCTTAGCAGACACCCTTTTTGTTATTAGTTCCTTATAACGCTGCTTATTTGTTTCCATTATGAATAAACAGTTGTGTAACAGTTAACTTGCAATTAAAGATTAAGATGAGTTTAATAACAAAGGCAATAATAAAATGGATGGGCTCACGTTCCTCGTTTTGATGTCACCTGCCGGTTAGGAAGCCGGATCCGCACGATCAGCTGACCGCCAATCGCTCAGCCAGGAATTGGCTCAGTACTGGCAGGGGCAGGTATCGCTCCAACAGAGTAGTGTGCACGGCAATTATATTTGACCTGAAATAGTCGGCAATCCACACTAAATACCTGCTACAAGAATCGAACATGAGTCTGGTAAGTACCTGAGGGTACGACGAACAGAGGACTTTCTATTACACAATGAACGTATTAAACTATCAAATATGTATTTAATTACGAGTATACTTCGGAAAACTATTATTTATTTGCGATATGCACTACAATTAAAATAAATATTGCAAAATTATTCGAATAAAGTCGGTGTCTTAGGATCTGTATTTAAGTTTTTTTTTGCCACTGACTTCCGAAATTAAAGTTATTTTTCACTTTGTAGTGTTTTTTTTTTCAGGAAGTCGGCTGTTATTTTTTTTTTTTTGAGAAAAGTTTTTATTTTTAACTTTTTATTTATGGTATGTACCCCGAACTAATCTAATCACGTTATTCGTTCATTTGTCGCACATATACTTAATGCAAATTTAAGACTTAAATGATTTTCTCGTGGATGACATTATCAAAATGGAACCAAATTGAAATGGGACCACACGGGTAGCACTAGCTTTCAAATAAAAAAGAATCATCAGAATCAGTTCACCCAGTCTAAAGTTCTGACTGTATTTTATTTTTATGTTTGTTACATTTAAAAAAAGGACAGTCGAATTGAGAACCTCCTCTTTTTTTTAAGTCGGTTAAAAAGGCCAGCGAGGGCTTAATAACTTAAAACTCGGCGGGATCACGCTGGCACCTCCTGGTCACCTGGCTGGAGGCCTTAATTTATGATGGTAGCCACAGGCGAGTCCGGTTAAGTAGCCAATAACCTCGTAAGTTGACCTGCGATATGTCGTTCCCAAAATAAAAAAGGTAAGGTCACCCCCTATGGGTAACCAGCAGTAAGGACCGAGCTGGATCTGTTATTCAGATCCTCTGATATATTAGAAAAGTATACCAGTACGCAAATTTTAACAAATTAAACTTAAACGAGTTTTATTAAACACTAGCTTCTGCCCGCGGCTTCGCCCGCGTGGGTGTTGAAAAATATCCCACAGGAACGTAATGCTATACACTATCCTATGGAGCTTTTAAATTTATTCAACCAATCTGGTCCCCGTCTCACACACTTATCCTCAAAGTGGGTGCGCCATTGTATTAACTGGCTGTGCTCCATGTGAATCGGTGTACTATATACCGCAGATACCACTAATACCGTCGGAGTACCCATTCGAGTTTAAAAGGCTGCAGTCCTCTTTTGCTATGTTTCGCAATGACGACTAATAAGTCTCGGGGACAGTCACTTAAAACAGCGGGATATCATCTTAAAGGGGACTGCTTCTCGCACGGCCAGGTTTACGTTGCCTGCTCGAGAGTGAGCTCATCTGGCAGCCTGGTTGTATTAGCACCTGAAGGCAGAACCTCTAAAGTAGTATATAAGAGATACTTTAAGTATAAAGTAAAAAATAAATAGTCTTTAACCCCTGTGAACAGCAATGTAAGTAAAATCGTCATTTGAATACTTTAGGTAACATTTTTTTTCGAAATTCCCAGGGAATAAAGAGAACTTATATTTTCGCTTTAAAGTTGCCTTCTTTGGCATGCAAGTAGGTAATTTGCCGTTCCGTTATTCATTCCAACAATATTGTTATGTTTTAGCAATATTTATCCTACAACAATCATTTATCAATCCGAACGCTGCTCCTTGGATAACACAAAGCAAGCAGTGCAAGCAATAACCCATTATTCACCTGGATAAACACAAAGGGTACTTTTAAATCTTTATGAATTCGACACGTATGCATGTAATATAATTAAAACAGATTTTTTTGCTGTGTTTATTTCATTGGTTTATTATGTATAGCTTCTGCCTGCGGCATTTTTTTTTTTCAGAAACAAACATCCGCGCTCTCACTACCTCTCAATTTATTACACAAACTGACAATATCCCAAACAAATAGGACGAAGTTTTGAGAGTAGTATAGTTTTAATAGAACTCAAAGCGTGTGTGAAAAGATTTATTTAGGAGACAACCAGAGTGATAAACAATTAATATTGTTTACTATGAAATACTATGCCTACTGCAGTATTTCTTTGTAAACTTATTACTTAACTACTTAATTAACTTATTATATATTATTAATATTTTTATTTTCACTTCAGGTGCTAGAATCACCAGGCTGCTGGTCTGCACCAGACCGTGTGAAAAGCAGTTCTTCCTTAAGTCTACCCCTGTTAAATTAAGTTTTGGCCTTGAGATTTATTAATGGTCATGTCAAAGCAGACTTTGAGGGAAAACTGCACTCTTTTGAACTCGAAGGGGTAGTTCGATGGCGTTAAAGGAATCCTCGGAATAAACAGAGACTCCTCTCTGGACCAACCTGTCAGTATGGTTGCCTCGATAACATTTCGTTGCAATATTTTCACTCGTAACCTGGTGTCATTGCATAATTTTGGCGGGTTTAAATTACGCAGCAACATAAGGCTGACTCCACATTAGGCGTGCGCGATCCTCGGGCGCGCGCGTCGCGAGCGCGCCGCGTGAGCGTCGCGTTTAGCTGCCCTGCTGCGCGCTCGCGGCGCGCACGCGGCGCTCGAGTCGCGTTCTTACCCCTTCGCCCGCTACAATACTCAATACTTTATTGCATTCCACAATGCTTAGGTGGTAAAACATTTTATTTAGAAACAATTGTGGACCCTGTCGGGCACAGCAAAGGAAAATACAGTAGGTAGAGAGGAGGACCTATTGATTATCTTATAATGTAACTTATTCTAAAATAGTAATTAAAAATAGATGAAATACATGCTTTGGACTTTTCTAAACTAATTTCAGGGATTTATCATTTAAAATTTCGTTGTCGCTATAATAACATTTGCTTAACAGCAGCTTTTTTAATTTATCAGTAAATAGATGGCTTTTTTTCTCTGTCCTTATGGATTCTAGTAACTTGTTGTATATTGCTACTGTTTCGGTCAGTCACATTGTGGGCAGTGTTGTGTTGACACACGTTAAAAATAGAGTCACGGGTGAAATTAATATCGAAAGCTTTATCCTAGAAATACAGAATCGTTCTGCGATATGGGACATGACTACAAAGGAGTATAGTGATCGTATTGCAAAAAAAAGGTGTGGGAAGAAATCAGCACTTTATTTATAAAAGACTAGCTTCTGCCCGCGACTTCTTCTGCGTAAATGTCGTTTATCGCGGACGCAGACAAAGTCACGGAATAAAAAGTAGCCTATGTCCTTTCTCAGGCTCTAAACTGTCTGAGTACCAAATTTCATTTAAATCGGTTTAATAGTTTTAGCAGGAAAGCGAGACAGGCAGACAGACAGACAGAGTTACTTTGCATTTATAATATTAGTGTGGATAGTGTGGATTTTGAAACGAAAATTGTCCAAATTGTGACTGACTTAGCTGAAGGGGGTTAAACGCCAAGGCGAGCGCCGCGTGCGCGCCGCGAGCGCGCCGCGAGTGCGCCGCGAGCGCGCCGCAGGGCAGCTAAACGCGACGCGCGCGCGGCGCTCGCGCTACGCACACGCCCGAGGATCGCGCACGCCTAATGTGGGGGAGGCCTAACTGTGACGCCAACTCTAAATTTGAATGTGAGTAGGGAGATCGGGAGGCTTCAATGTGTTAAGAAACTCAACCGGGTAATGTATGGCGTCATCGTGGTTTATCACTCGAGTCCACTGATTTATAATGATTTTCAACTCCTTCGAACGATCTCAAGATAATTTCATTGATGATTGTGGCTTGGTCGTTATGTTTTACTTTAATGTATAAACTAAAGTCGCATTATTACACACTGAACGTACAGATGTATATGCCCAATTACTTTTTACTTATAAAGTTGCATAGGTTTCTATTTAACAATGGTCACTGTACTTATTTATTTGTATTTAAAACAGAAAAAAACGCGTTTTTTATATGTACTTACTTATTACTTGCAAATATTAGTTCATATTAATATCAGTTACATATTTGATACATTCGCGTTACCTTGGTTGAAATTGGACACCGCTCAACAATGCGCTCCCCGGGCTGCCCCGCACGCCATGCGCCCGTCTACCAGGCCACGTAGGATATGCGAAGCCCTATTTGACTCAGTAAAGGGATGATTTTGGAAAAACTGTGATACACGTGTCTCATAATTATACTTGAAGAGTACGTGTACCAATTCTTGTGTCAATCGACCCAGAGAATACTCCGACGGTATTAGTGGTATCTGCGGTATATAGTACACCGATTCACATGGAGCACAGCCAGTAAATACAATGGCGGAGCCTCTACCACGTTTTGATGTGAGGTTTTCACACGTGACCTGGTCCCATTGCACAACTTGGCCGGATTGAGATATCGTGGTAGCACTGCTGGAGCACCCACTTTGAGGATAAGTGTGTGAGATGGGGACCAGATGGGTGGAATAAATTTAAAAGCTCCATAGGATAGTGTATAGCATTACGTTCCTGTGGGATATTTTTCGACATCCACGCGGGCGAAGCCGCGGGCAGAAGCTAGTAGTAGATATAAGTAAAGATCATCACGTTTGCCATAAACAATGGCATGCAAATATTTAAACAATAATTTAAAATGTAATTACGTCAAATTATTTAAAAATATCGTAATACTAAACGAACATTAAAAATAAAGAATTGGTAAAACATAGGTAATCATAATCGAAATCTCTCATCTAAAAACTCATTTATATTATAATAAGCTTTATTTGCTAGAAAATTAATAACTTTCCGTTTGAATGTTAGATCACTCAACTTAACTCCTTCCAGCTTTTAGGTAGTTGATTATACATTTTTGGAGCCATGCAAAAGACACTTTTCTCATATCATAAGTGACGTCCTATATTTTTGTAGGCAAATTTGGCTATTATCACGTCTATTACGAGGAAATCGATCTGCCATGCGAGAAAAGAGGTGAGGTTTGGACCTTAAAAATATTATATTTTCTGAAATATACAGTAAAGGTAATGTCAAAATTTTGTATTTTAGAAAATAAGTCTTGCAACTCTGAGTTGTTTCAAGTTTGAACATCGACCTAATGCAACGCTTCTGAGTCTTAAATATTAATTCCCGGCTCGTCGAGTTACCACAACATATAATGCCATATCTTAAAATGGAGTCTACCAAGCCGTAGTATGCGGTGAGCAAAGAACCGATACTACTTACTGCTACCAATTTATATAGAGCATATGCTGAGCTACTTATTTTCTTGCTGATCGTCTCTATATGTGCCGTCGCCACGCGGGTAAAGCCGCGGGCAGAAGCTATTCAAAATAAACCAATGAAATAAACACAGGCAAAAAAACATCTGTCCTAATTATTTACAGGATATATATATATAGCATCATCCTTATATATATATCCTAAGGAGCTCTTAAATGTATTCAACCCATCTGGTCTTCGTCTCACACACTTATCCTCAAATTGGGTGCTCCAGTAATGCTACTACAAAATCTTAATACGGCCAAGTTGTGCAATGGGACCAGGTTTTGTGTGACCATTGTATTTACTGGCTGTGTTCAAGGTGAATCGGTGTACTATATACCGCAGATACCACTAATACTGTCGGAGTACCCATTCGAGTTTAAAAGGCTGCAGTCCTCTTATGGTATGTTTAGCAATGACGATTAATAAGTCTCGGGGACAGTCACTGTAAACAGCGGGATATGATCTTAGAGGGGACTGCTTCTCGAACGGCCAGTTTTACGTGACCTGCTCGAGAGTGAGCTCATCTAGCACTCTGGTTGTATTAACACCTGAGGGCAGAACCTCTAAAGTAGTATTTAAAGAGATACTTTAAGTATAGACTAAAAAATAAATAGTCTTAAAGCCCTGTGAACAGCAAGTTAAGTAAAATCTTCATTTGAATAATTTAGGTAACAATTTTATTCGAAATTCCCAGGGAATAAAGAGAATTTATAATTTCGCTTTAAAGTTGCCTTCAAATTTGGCATGCAAGTAAGTAATTTGCCGTTCCGTTATATATCCCGTCACTATTGTTAGGTTTTAGGATTAATTATCCTACAACAATCATTTATCAATCCGAGCGCTGCTCCTTGGATAACACAAAGCAAGCAATGCAATAACACATTGTTTACCTGTATTAACACATAGGATACTTTCAATCGCGGTAGTAAGTTCCTGTGGGATATTTTTTGACATCCACGTGGGTGAAGCCGCGGGCAGAAGCTAGTTATTAATAAATGTCAAGGTGCGCTGGCTAAAGTGTATGATTTTAGTCTTATTTAAATTTATTTTTAAATTATTAATAATCTGCCATTCTATAATGTCAATTAGTGAATGATTAATGTCAGATTTATAATTGTTTCGATTTTTACATGCAATTGTCACTATACTGTCGTTGGCAAAGAGGCTCATAGGTTGATCTGTGCACTTATGCAAGTCATTAATATATAATGTAAACAGGGGAGGTCCCAAAACACTTCCCTGGCGGTTTCTGCTGGGGAGTTTGTTCCGCCACTTCTTCTTCCCAGCTAAAGCACTAGGAAGTGTCGAAGGGCGGTCGTTTTGGGGGGACTGTCTTGTGTAACTTTGACGTTCAAAAAGTGCTGACTCTCAGCCTAGTTTGAATAAATGACTTTTGATTTTGATTTTGACACTGTACAAAACATCACGTTCTTGCGACCGATATGACTCTTCTCGTTTTGTCGTTACATTTACCCTACTATTTCCGTTATTTGCTTTCTGTTTTGAAGATAATGACTCAAATAGTTTTAAAATGTTACATCTAATGCTATATGCTTCAAGTTTCTTTAGTAGGATATTGTGCTGAACATAGTATATAGCCTTAATTTATTAAAGAATTCGCAGGCAAACCCGGTTAAGTAACCACGACCTCTTAAGATCAACTACGAGATGTTATTCTAAAAATACAAATTAAATAAAAAGTATTGGTAAAAAAACAACCATTTATTTTGTTAAACATAGGTATGGTTACAGATAGTAAATTATCTAAATGATATGCACTATTTTTTGCCAATGAATGGCGTACAAAATTAACACAAAACAAGCATTACAATTAGGGTGGTATGCCAGTAGATTACATTTCAAAATGAATCTATATATATAAAAGAAAGTCGTGTTAGTTACTTCACTTATAACTCAAGAACGGCTGAACCGATTTAGCTGAAAATTGGCAGGGAGGTAGTTTAGAGCCAGGAGAAGGACATAGGATACTTTTTATCCCGTTTTTTTTTTTTTTTTTTTTTTCCCCTTTTTACGACCGCGTTCCCGTGAGACGTCACATAAAACGTCAAAGAGAATACAAGTCACTATAAAACGTGGTACTATGACAAAAACGTTGCCTTCGAAGTACCAGGTTATCATAACTTGACAGGAGCTTACCAAACAAAGGAGTGTCAGCTAGAAAACGCTTTATGCCTTCGAAGTACCAGGTCATCATAACTGGGTAGGAGCTAACCTAACATATGAGTGTCAGCTAGAAAACGCTTACCAGATCACCACCGCGTACCAGGTTGTCAAACTTGGTACGTTTATAACAACATTTATTGAATCTGAGGCGATACGAAGTTCGCTGGGTCAACTAATTATCTATACTAATATTATAAAGCTGAAGAGTTTGTTTGTTTGATTGAACGCGCTAATCTCCGAATCGAATCCGGTCCGAATTGAAAAATTCTTTTTGTGTTAGGTAGCCTATTTATCGAGGGAGGCTATAGGCTATATAACATCACGCTACACCTCAGAGGAGCGGAACAGTAATGAAAAATGTTGCAAAAACGGGGAAAATTTATTCCTTCTGAGAGTTTCCGTTGCGTGCGCTGCGTAAACGGTTAAAGTAACGCAAAAATCATGTATGACGGGATTGTTATTTTTAAAAAGTTCAAAAAAAAAGTCCCAAGAGCATATGTCTATCTTTTAAGGTTGACTCACTATAACTCAAGGAGCGAAAATGGACGAAAACTAGCAGGCAAATCGATGCGACGGGAAGGGTAAGGGGAGCAAAAATTTGACGCGGACGAAGTCGCGGGCAGAAGCTAGTTTAAAATAAAATAGATAAACATGACATTACAATTTAAGATAAATAAACACATTTACAAATATCTTATATCTTTAAACGAGCAATTCTTGTATATATATATATAATCTGAATTTCGGAAACGGCTCCAACGATTTTCATGAAATTTAGTATACAGGGGGTTTCGGGGGCGATAAATCGATCTAGCTAGGATTAACTTTTAGAATATACGTGTTTTCAATAATCAACTTTAGCGATAATCAACTTAAACATAAACTTATGGGTTTTTTTTTTTATTGGAAGAAAAATAACAAAATGTAATTTTTATTTAAATATAATTGCTATAAAACACATTTTACCAAAAAAATACCGAGTGAAGCTCGGGCATCAATTCGGTACTAATCAATAAATTAAATCATAAGTGTTTAATTTGTAAGTCGGAACCGTCATACATCTGTTTATCAGTAGTAAACTCAGTGATAGGGTAGTAACATCTATCTATAAGTATTTTTTTACGAAGAACGCTTAAAGGATCCAGGCCAGGGTCCAGGCCTATGTCCAGCAATGGCGTTTTGCGGCTGAAATGATGATGTTGACGGTCGCGAATCAAATTTTGTTAAAAATACAGCTGAACACTGACCTACAAATTACGAAAAACGTAAAAAAAAAAACTTGGACTACCCTGGTGCATCTACCTTGACATTAATTTATAACCATTTGATTGGTTGAAACTAGTTTAAGTAATATTGAAGTTATTTTAAGTTATGTTATTATGACCTTAAACTGCTACCGCGAAGCCAAAGATAAAATGTCAGCTACATTTTAATATTACTGCCCGACTTCTAAAAATAAATTTTATCTTATTTTTAAGATGCAAATGAGTAAATATTGTAGGTAAGGTAACGTTAAACTAAGCTGCTAATTCCTGGGAGTTTTACTCGGATCGACGAGCGGTCTCGACTTACTATCTAAAAGCATCACAAAACTGGCATTTTTCAGCACAACATCATCTATCGAACCAATTGTGAAACTGTTGAAATTATGCTACAAAAATGACAAAAAACCGGCCAAGTGCGAGTCGGACTCGCGCACCGAGGGTTCCGTACAAACCTGTAGGTATTCTCGGTTTATGCATAAGGTTTATGGTTATGAAAATAAATGTTTTTTTTTATTTTTATATTTCAGCTGATTGAATGAACGATAAATTGCGGTTTACGATTTATGACGTTTAAAAAAAAAACTACTTGCTCGATCTCGTTCAAACCAATTTTCGGTGGTAGATTATATGGTAATTTACATCATATATTTTTTTAAGTTTTATCATTCTCTTATTTTAGAAGTTACGGGGGGGGGACACACATTTTACCACTTTGGAAGAGTCTCTCGCGCAAACTATTCAGTTTAGAAAAGAATTAATATTAAAAAACCTCAATACCATTTTTAAAGACCTATTCATAGATACCCCACACGTATGGGTTTGATGTAAAAAAAAATTTGAGTTTAAAAAAACAAAACAAAAAAAAAAAAAAAAAAAAAACAAAAAAAAAAAAAAAAAAAAATTATTGTTTTTTTTTTCTATTTTAGTGCAAAAATCTTGATGCGGTTCACAGAATACATCTACTTACCAAGTTTCAACAGCGTAGCTCTTATAGTTTCGGAGAAAAGTGGCTGTGACATACGGACGGACAGACAGACAGACAGACAGACAGACAGACGGACAGACAGACATGACGAATCTATAAGGGTTCCGTTTTTTGCCATTTGGCAACGGAACCCTAAAAATTGTGTACCTCCTTATTCTAATTTTACTATATTATTTTATTCTGTCTAAAGGTAATAACACATCTATTAATTAATACAATTCAAAAGACACATGATGCCATTTATTATCATAAGAGCTTTTATTGTTGTTTTCCTCGGGGACAATACTTGTTTTCGATATGCAAGGTACCCTATGTCTTATTCTGAACACCTGAAAACCTATATGCAAAATTTCAGGATGATTTGTTAAGTGGTTTAAAAGACAGTTACGTTCGCATTTATAATATTAGTTATGATATTCAGAGTTTTTTATATGCCAATTCTTAGTACAAATGGCAGAAACAACATCTGAACGCCAATTCTCGTAAATTTAAGAACGTTCAAAGTCTGATCTCAGTTTCAATCTGCCAAAAATACCTCGACTTCCATACATTTTTAACTTTTTATGGTTGCTGAGATGAGACTAGGACTAAAGAGAAAGACAAAGCAATAAATATAATAATAACGTTTAATGCATGATTTTTCAACGCTCAGGGTTGATGAGAGCATTGAGAATCCAACACAGGCGCGACGTGTCGTGGAGGCAATTCTGCTATTTGTCGCGACGCAACACCTTAAATACTGGCGCGACCATGCGTCGCGCGCGACATACTCGTCGCGCCACGACGAGCTGCGCGACAGCTTGTGGTATATTAGTATGGCGCATGGCGTCGCGTCGAATTCGGGGAGGCGGTTGCAAAACTACGCCACAAAATGTATCTTATGCTGTTGCGGTGCTTGACGCGGAGCGACTCTGTCCTGGCTCGACAGGTCACCCCTATGTGAAGTGTCGCGCGCGTTCTCATAGAAATTATTCTACGGATAAAAATCACCGAATCGCGCGCGATCGTCGCGTCGCTATAGTCTGCACGAGCCTTAATGCACCGTCAGGTCGTAAATAAAAAACCGGCCAAGTGCGAGTCGGACTCGCGCACCGAGGGTTCCGTACAAACCTGTAGGTATTCTCGGTTTATGCATAAGGTTTATGGTTATGAAAATAAATGTTTATTTTTTATTTTTATATTTCAGCTGATTGAATGAACGGTAAATTGCGGTTTACGATTTATGACGTTTTAAAAAAAAACTACTTGCTCGATCTCATTCAAACCAATTTTCGGTGGTAGTTTATATGGTAATTTACATCATATATTTTTTTAAGTTTTATCATTCTCTTATTTTAGAAGTTACGGGGGGGGGACACACATTTTACCACTTTGGAAGCGTCTCTCGCGCAAACTATTCAGTTTAGAAAAAAATGATATTAGAAACCTCAATACCATTTTTGAAGACCTATTCATAAATACCCCAAACGTATGGGTTTGATGAAAAAAAAAATTTGAGTTACAGTTCTATGTATGGGGAACCCCAAAATTTATTGTTATTTTTTCTATTTTAGTGTAAAAATCTTGATGCGGTTCACAGAATACATCTACTTACCAAGTTTCAACAGCGTAGCTCTTATAGTTTCGGAGAAAAGTGGCTGTGACATACGGACGGACAGACAGACAGACAGACAGACAGACGGACAGACAGACATGACGAATCTATAAGGGTTCCGTTTTTTGCCATTTGGCAACGGAACCCTAAAAATGGTGTACCTCCTTATTCTAATTTTACTATATTATTTTATTCTGTCTAAAGGTAATAACACATCTATTAATTAATACAATTCAAAAGACACATGATGCCATTTATTATCATAAGAGCTTTTATTGTTGTTTTCCTCGGGGACAATACTTGTTTTCGATATGCAAGGTACCCTATGTCTTATTCTGAACACCTGAAAACCTATATGCAAAATTTCAGAATGATTTGTTAAGTGGTTTAAAACACAGTTACGTTCGCATTTATAATATTAGTTATGATATTCAGAGTTTTTTAGATGCCAATTCTTAGTACAAATGGCAGAAACAACATCTGAACGCCAATTCTCGTAAATTTAAGAACGTTCAAAGTCTGATCTCAGTTTCAATCTGCCAAAAATACCTCGACTTCCATACATTTTTAACTTTTTATGGTTGCTGAGATGAGACTAGGACTAAAGAGAAAGACAAAGCAATAAATATAATAATAACGTTTAATGCATGATTTTTCAACGCTCAGGGTTGATGAGAGCATTGAGAATCCAACACAGGCGCGACGTGTCGTGGAGGCAATTCTGCTATTTGTCGCGACGCAACACCTTAAATACTGGCGCGACCATGCGTCGCGCGCGACATACTCGTCGCGCCACGACGAGCTGCGCGACAGCTTGTGGTATATTAGTATGGCGCATGGCGTCGCGTCGAATTCGGGGAGGCGGTTGCAAAACTACGCCACAAAATGTATCTTATGCTGTTGCGGTGCTTGACGCGGAGCGACTCTGTCCTGGCTCGACAGGTCACCCCTATGTGAAGTGTCGCGCGCGTTCTCATAGAAATTATTCTACGGATAAAAATCACCGAATCGCGCGCGATCGTCGCGTCGCTATAGTCTGCACGAGCCTTAATGCACCGTCAGGTCGTAAATAAAAAACCGGCCAAGTGCGAGTCGGACTCGCGCACCGAGGGTTCCGTACAAACCTGTAGGTATTCTCGGTTTATGCATAAGGTTTATGGTTATGAAAATAAATGTTTTTTTTTTATTTTTATATTTCAGCTGATTGAATGAACGGTAAATTGCGGTTTACGATTTATGACGTTTTAAAAAAAAACTACTTGCTCGATCTCGTTCAAACCAATTTTCGGTGGTAGTTTATATGGTAATTTACATCATATATTTTTTTAAGTTTTATCATTCTCTTATTTTAGAAGTTACGGGGGGGGGACACACATTTTACCACTTTGGAAGCGTCTCTCGCGCAAACTATTCAGTTTAGAAAAAAATGATATTAGAAACCTCAATACCATTTTTGAAGACCTATTCATAAATACCCCAAACGTATGGGTTTGATGAAAAAAAAAAATTTGAGTTTCAGTTCTATGTATGGGGAACCCCAAAATTTATTGTTTTTTTTTCTATTTTAGTGTAAAAATCTTGATGCGGTTCACAGAATACATCTACTTACCAAGTTTCAACAGCGTAGCTCTTATAGTTTCGGAGAAAAGTGGCTGTGACATACGGACGGACGGACAGACAGACAGACAGACAGACAGACGGACAGACAGACATGACGAATCTATAAGGGTTCCGTTTTTTGCCATTTGGCAACGGAACCCTAAAAAGGATCTACGCGGCATTTTTTATTTGCGACCTGACGGTCTCATCTTGATAAAAAATAAACAAGTAAAATAAATTAGTTCTATGCGCTTATATTAAGTCATTCAGTGATCTTCTAGGTGTCTATTACTGTAGTATTCGTGATGCGATCAGGGCACGTATCCAGCCACTAAACCTGTAGCAAAATGCGATATTCAGTTTTAGTTTTTATTTCTTTCGGTGAGTGAAATTTAAGTTATTTAAAATTGGGATTTATATAAGGTGTAACAGAATAAGTGCAAGTCCTGAAAGAAGTTTGTTCATAATTGAAGCGAATTTTATTGAAGGCATTTTTTTAAATTATTTGAAGGGCTAATGGGAAGAACTGGCTTTATCACATTCATTAAAATGTTTCTTGTACATAAATAAAAGATTTTAAACGGAAATATGGTACGTTATCGATATTGGGATCGTCATCTCCATAAAAATTACCTGGTTAACATTCGCTTTGGCAGGGAAGAAGTGGCTTAGTTATGTACTTCCCTGTTAAATCCTAAATGCAGCTCAATTTTTAAAGTGACTCAGGGAGTTACTGTTTGTTTTAGATACGCGTATGATAAAATGTGGACTTTGATGATCATAGACAGAAAAAAAAATCTATTTGAAAAAAATGTGAATTAGCCGATTCTTTCCTTTAGCCTTCATATATTGTGTTAAACTGACAAATAATAAAGCCACAGAAAATTAAGTCTCTTTATAAGGTGACTAGCTTCTGCCCGCGGCTTCGCCCGCGTGGATGAAAAAATAAATCACCAATGCAGGGTGCATTGGTGATTTACTTTTTAGGAATGGAGTTTCAAAAACCCCTTTCTTAGTGGATACCTACTCCTCACAAAGAACACAACTTCCAAATTTAATGTCTCTAGGACCAGCTGTTTAGGAAGTGCGTCTATATGTATATCAGTCAGTCAGCTACTTAAGACTTTGAATTTTATTTAAGTATATAGATATATAAAATTCAAAGTCCCGAGTGACTGACTTCTATCTATATAGGTAACACTTAATTTTAAATGCATAAAGTAATGCTGGGGTTAACCCCATTTCCTAATTAAGAGAAGTTTGCTTAATAATAGTTAAAAAAACACGCTTCACCACGCCACACATAGAAAACCAAATTAAAAAGTAGAAAATAATGGAAAAAAACCTGGGGTGCAGCTGTCTTTTAGTTTGATTTTCTATGGAAGAGTGTTTTGTAGTTTTTTAAGCTTTTATTCATTTTCTATTTTTTGGGGTGTTTCGAATTTTGAGACGTATGTCAGCTTAGTTTATGGCGTATGTCAGCGTAGTTTGTGACGTATGTCAGTGTAAGTTTCGCAGACAGTTTTTTTTTCTATCCTGGTAACCCTGGCAAGGATAATGGCACCAATTTATAAAATTATTTTATTGTAATTGGTCCTTGATAAGTATACCAAATTTCGTGTTAATACGACATTTTGAAAGGGGTCAAAATCATGTTCAAACTTTCCGTTACATAGGCACATACTTAAAAACGTGTTAAAAATGTAGATCATTGTATTAGGTTACAGAAAGAGAAATCGGATGTATGAGGTCTTGCGTTAATTATGTTACACATTGTATAAATCTAAAAAAAAACAAGTAAAGGTTAGTTTTTGTAATAAGACCGTCTTTTTTTATTTTATTTTACTAGCTTAGAACAAAATTATAATACTTTTAACATGCTTTATATGGATAGAGGTTCAGAGCTCCCACCTCATTCTTGCCTTTATTGGCCGGCTTGAGTGGAGATTCGCAAGAGCTCGGGGAAAGGAAGTATTCCAGTAAGTGCTCGTAGGGATCTTGACCATCTTCCGGCCTCTGGGATTGTTCTGAAAGCCGTGGAATACCTCTCCACTTCTCAAGCACCTCAGGAAGTGTTGCCCCCTTGTCACTGCGTCACTATGTGCCAGCGACAGTTTCCGGGGGCCCCTTATTGAGTGTGCAAGTCACCCCCTGCCATTTAATCCATCTTTATACAAAACAATGATGCGGCAGAGGCCATAGGCCTCCCATAGTTCTTGGTAACCCGTCCATTTTAGCCATCCAAATACATAGTCCAACATGTTGGTTTCCATATCTTGCAATAGTCCAACACCAACCGGAGGTTGTCCTTGGGTGCACTTGCACAGTGCATACGGGGATAATCGTCGGTTAGTGCCTCACGTCATCTAAATTTTCTAAGGGGCCTCTGCGAGTTGGCTTCGGCCCCTCGCACGCCTTCCAAAAGACCGGGATCCTAGGGTCCCGAGATATGTTAACATATAAAAAATAAATAATAATATTAGCTTCACTTGTATGTTTGTTAGTAACCGACCCCTTATAGCGCGTTTTTGACCCACTTTAAACGACCAGATTTCATTTAAACTCTGTAGACTTATCGAGGACCGATGACAATACTATAATTTCATAAATTTGTGCCATTATCATTGCCAAGGTTACCAGAACAGCAAAAAAACTGTCTTCATAAACTACGCTGACATACGTCAAAAACTACACTGACATACGTCTCAAAATTCGAAACACCGAAAAAATAGAAAATAAATAATAGTTAAAAAAAAAACTTTATCCATTATTATTTTCTACTTTTTAGTTTGGTTTTCTATGGAAGCGTGTTTTTTAGTTTTTTTTAAACTATAATTTTTATATGTCGGTACAGGAGACTATTCATGCTTAAATGATACACAAACGGACACAAATATTTTAAAATATTTTTCACAGTGAGTCTAATTTAATAGTGATAGAGTATATTAATGTAAAATTAATCTTTACATAGTATAAAACAAAGTCGCATTTTGTCTTTGTACGCCGATATTGTGCAACGAATTTTAATGAGGTTTCCATAAATAGATTCATTATAGTGGTTCTTTTTGAAGTCGGATATTTTTTGTTGTTATTTGGTTTTTATATGTCTGGTTTTAGTTGAGGTACAGTCGATGCCAATAATATATTGGCAGTTGCAATATTTCCAAATATTTTAAGCGTTCTAAGCAAACTTAGACATCAATAAAATGTTTTCTTACAAGCTGTTCATAAATATATGTTAGGGTAGTGCAGTCAAAAATATGTAACTACCCTTCGGAGAATAACTATCTAAATACTCCATAGATTTCAATATATTAAGTGCAATCTAGGATTCGTAAATTTCCAAACTGGTATGAATATTTTCTAAATGGCTTTTACCATTAAATTTATTTTGCCGTTGGTAATAGGAGTGTATCAATCTGACAACTTTACGAAGTGACTGATTTGTTTGATCATTATTTTAAGTTTTAGGAAATCCTAAAGTCAACGCAGACTACACCTTTGTTTTTTTTTTTTTGGATCGGAAATCATCAAATGACTTTCTGACTGATGTCAGACTTTTACTGACTAAAACCCACCCGTGTTCTCCACCTACCTATTTATTTAGAAAATTTGAGTAGGTTTAAAAAAAATAGAAATAACATTTACTTAAGCACGTAAGTATTTTATTTTATTACTAGCTTCTTCCCGCGACTTTGTCCGCGTTAAATTTTTCTCCCCTGACCCTTCCCTTCGCATCGAATTGCCTGTTTTCATTCATTTTTCGTTGCTTCTCCGCTCCTTTTAATCGTAGCGTAATGTTATATGGCATATATCAATAAATAGGCTACCCAACACAAAAATAATTTTTCAGTTCAAACCAGCAGTTCCTGAGATTACCGGGTTCAACCAAACAAACAAAAAAAAACTCTTTAGGTTTATAATATTATAGTAAATAGTAAAATATAGTATAGATTCTTCTTAAATTCTTATTTTCTCATACTTTAACCCCTATTATATTTTTGATTCATGAACATGCTATATATTAAAGAACTTGACTGTACTGACCTATTATATCAAAAACCGGTCGAGTACCTGCTGTCAGAATGATAAAATTTGGCTATTTTATTGCAATGCCAAAGTTCAGGCAAAGAACAGCAAGCGCATAAATTAATAATGCTGACAATTTCAAGGACTGCGGTTGAAGTATTGCACGATCGGTGAAGACGAGATTTTAATTCGTTCAGGGGTATTATAATCTTGAAATGTGACACATGTGCGTGGATTATAAAATACAGCCGCTTTATTGATGCTATTCACCTGTTATGCACGGCTACAAACCAAGCTATACTTCTCCAGTATAAGCTGACATCTCATTATACGAAAAGCCTATACAATGCGAGGTCAGCCAAAACTGGAAATGTATAGCTTGACCTGTGGCTGTGCGTACAAATGTCGTGCAGACACATTTGCCGATATTATTAAAAGTAAATACTCTTAGTAAAACCAGAGAGAGCAGCGGTGGCCCAGTGGTAACGTACGCGACTTACGTGTTGTAGGTCGCAGGTTCAAACCCAAGCAGGCGCTATACTTTGAGTAAATTATTTCATCACCACTGCTCTCAAAATGGTGAAGGAAAACATCGTGAGGAAACCGGCATGTCTAAGAACTAAAAATTCGAAGACATGTGACATCCACCAACCCGCACTGGGCCCGCGTGGTGAATTATGGCCTACTCCCTCCTCACCGAGAGGAGGCCAGTGTCCCAGCAGTGGGAACATTATAGGCTGATGATGATGAACTCTTAGTAACTCAGCAAATTATGTAATCGCCAAAAACCTCAACAGACACAGAATTGCATTTGAAAGTATTTCAAGGGCTTTGAGGCCTCAGCTGCAAGGTTTTCCGCAACTCTGCCTTTATAATATTCGCACTTTTCAATAGAAGCTTGCCAAAGGCTGCCACCTGTTGTAAAATTGGATTATCTTTAGCACCGTAGGAATCAAAGCAAATCAATAAAAAAAAATTGAGTGTTGTTGTTCAACCGAATGACGTCTCCCGCTCTGGCTCTGGCACAGGCAACTGAAGGGACACAGGTGGGTTTTAGTCAGTAAAAGACTGGCACGCTACGCCAAAAAAAAAGAAAGCTGGGCTATGTATTTTAAATAACAATGTGATTCTTCACATAGACTACTTCCTCAGAGATCACACCTCCCTGCCAGGGTCGCTTCCTGCCAGTGTCGCGAGATTTGCTCGAAAGAGTTACCGTGACTCTGGCATATAGGCAACTGAAGGAACACGGGTGGGTTTTAGTCAGTAAAAGTTTGACACGCCCTCCCGCTTCGCCCAGAGCGGGAGAACTCATTTGATGATTTCTCACCCACAAAAAAAAAGGTACGCAAGGCATTTTCTTATTGAATAAATAATAACAAATTCTTTATTGGCATAAAAATGTGTACAAACAAAGTGAAGCCCTGACTCCTGCGCTAGGTAAAAACACCTGTGTCACAGGGCCAGTGTCTTCTCCCAATCAGTAGGTTCGGGATTTTATGCAATATACATTGTTTATATTTAGTTAAAGATTAATAAAAAATATGATTAAAATAGCAAAATTTATAGTTACATTCATTATTAAAATAAGTTAAAGTTATGATTATAAAAATAGTTATTAAATACATGACAAAAAAAGCGAAAAATTATGACACCAATTGAATATATTGTCAACATACATACATGTGTGTGAGTGGGGAGTGTAAAGAGTGTGTTTTATGTGTTGGTGCGTGTAGTGTGGCAGTGTGTGAATGGAGGTTAGTGAGAGGTTGTGTACGTGGGTGATGTCTGAACTTGTTAAACTTAAATGTACCTTATATTAAAATTTATTCCGTTTGACTGTATGCTTGTGTCAGTAGCCACGGCTAAGTTTTAGATTTAGCTTCTCTTGTTGTAAGAGGATTAATATTAGGAACATTATTTGTTTTATTATTTTATTTTATTTTATTTATTAGGGAAAACAAACAGTGACACATTACATATTGTATGAAGAAAAACAAAATCATGTGACCAAATGTGTTACCAACAACATTTTCCACGGAATACACATAAAAATAATAAGCTTTACAAACTATGCTATTTAAGCTAAAACCTACAAACTACAATAATTTATGCTAGCAAATGCATGTTTTGTGCTAAATAGCAAAAAAGTAAATTTATCAAACATAGAAAAAATATTAAAATCTCGATTAGGCGAAGGCATACAAATCTTAATTAGAAATCTTAATTAGAAATACTATTGACTAAGTGTTTTTAGTACAATATTTTTGAATCTACTAGCAGAAAGAGCAAACATATTATAAATGTGACTGGATAAATACGTGCGTTGCCTTCTAGCAGCTGCAGTGTGAAACTTAACTGAACGACAAACATTCCTTATAGTTCGGTTACTCAAAACTTGCTTATTTAATGGTGTGATAAGATGCTGTTTGGTGACTAAATGGACTAAAAACATACATTTGCCGTACAGTGAGAACTTGACATTTGTCATATAAAGTTACACATGAGCAGGACGCGCAGTTTTTGGGGAATTACATACGTGTAATTTAACGCAGATATTGGTGGGCTGAATTTTAGAGAAACTAAATTGGATTACGGTCGATTTTGCAAGGTTTAAGGTTAGTAGGTTAGTCCTTAGCCATGGGCTCACATTAAGCAGGCCTGATTCGCCTTTTGTTTAACCTCATCCCAAGTCTCTCCATGAAATACGAGTGCAGTATCATCAACATATGTAAAAATCTTACCATTTTCAAGAGCTAACTGACACAGATCGTTTATGTAGACCATGAAGAGACTGGGACCAAGAATACTACCCTGTGGTATGCCATAGGTGACCAGAGCATCCGAGCTAACGTGATCTCGTATTTTCACTCTCTGAGTACGTTCACAAAATAAGTCTTTAAAAAGTTTTAGGGCCGTTCCCCGAACACCGATTCGTTCCAGTTTGTCCACAAGAATAGGTATCGAAACGGTGTCGATAGCCTTGGCTAGGTCAAGGAAAATGCCGATGCACTTTTTCGGCCATCCAATTGGGATGTAACATGGTCCACAAGTTGCCCGACAACATCCTCAGTGCTTTCTCCGGACCTAAATCCAAACTGGGTATCCGACAATATGTTGTTGCGTTCTAAAAACCTAATTAGCCTAGTATTCAAAACTTTTTCTAGAATTTTAGACATTATTGAAAGGACTGAAATAAGCCGGTAGTTTTTCACATCTTCCTTAGACCCGTTCTCGTGGACAAGTGTAATCAAAGATTTTTTGAATACTCGGGGAAAGACTCCTTGCAAAATGCATAATTCGAAGAGTTTCGTTAAATGGGTAACAATTATGTGTATTTCTAGTTTGAGGAACTTAGCAGGAATAGCGACCCAACCGAAGGCGCAGTCATTATTTAAATTGAGTATCAATGCTTCAACTTCAGGCTCGTCTAGGGGAAGTAGGACTATCGAGTTGAGATTCGTGGTTATGCCTGGCTTTTGAGATAATATGTTAGTAAAGGAAGTCATTGTGTTAGTAATAATGTCAGCTAGGTGTTTGCCTATATTAGAGAAGTACTTATTTATATCCTCTATCGACTTGGAATTACTACTTGTATGTCGAATAAGGTAGTCGGCTACTGATTTTTGTTTTTTCTGTTGTATTATAGTTTTAACAGCGTTCCTTTTGTGTTTATTATTTTTGAGTTTTGTAGGAGGGACTTTTCATACTGTCTTTTTAATTGTCTTATTATCTTGTTGCAAAAATTACGGTATCTTTTGTAAGACGTTTCGACGATATAATTTTGTGGGTTTAACGAAAACTTTTTATAGAGTTTATCTGTGGCGAATGCAACGGAGAAGTCCTGGAGTTAGCCAGGGTTTAAGTAATCGTTTCCGGTTAGGTTTATTATGTTCAGTTGAATGTGTATCCAAAGTTGTAGCAATCGTATCAATAAAAAGAGCAGCAGCGGTATTTGCGTCAGCGTCTTTATTAATAAATAAGAAATCGACCAACTCCAGATCTTTTACGCCGCGTCAGAATTGATCCTTGTCAGCGTGGTTACTTTTTCTGCTCTACGATGAGATTTACAGATACTTAATATAACTGAAGCGTGGTCGGTGACCGTCGAGTTAATCACAAACACAGTAGTCTGATGAGTAGTGTTAAGCATCGCATGATCTAGGCAATTTTACATCCTGGTAGGATGTGTATATCCGGGCAATAGTCGTAGTTCTGCCGTGAGATTCAAATATGATTCCCAGTTCCGATCGGCACTGGTGGACTTAATGTCAATATTGATGTCTCCAGTCAGGATAGTGGTTTTCGCTTTGATTGGCTGAATTATTTTGTCTACAGAGTCCAGAAAACTACCAATATTTTGATTAGATGGAGATCTATAGGTCACCAAAATGCAAGTATCTGGATGAATCTTTAGTTACATAAAGTTAGCACCAGTGGGTTCTGGTTCTTCGACTGTGCATTTTATTTCCTGATTGACGTATATTACAATACCGTAATTTTGATTTATCCATGTTTTTGAGGAATAAGTGACGTAACCGTCTATTGAAGGTATAGGTTTATTTGGAGTCAACCAACACACAGTGAGGATAATTACGTCAAATTCAAAAGAAAACCTAGCTAACTGGGCTTAAAAACTGTCAAAACTCTTTTGTATGCTGCGGATATTTTGGGATACGATATTTAAGGACAGGGAGGCGTTACTAATTACAGTGTTACAAGTCTCCGTATCACAGCAATATGTTCCAGCCAAAGAAAGATTATCCACCTCTATTAAAAATGAATATAAGTATTTTACATGGAGCGACTGCTGGCCGATCTTACCACCAAAACCCAGTTGCTGGGTAGCACGACACCTCTTTACAAGACTGGTTGTCAGGCTTTCGGTACGTTATGGTCGATCACCCATCTACGGACTGACCTCGACAAGAAATGCTTAACCTTAAATATCGAACGGTGCGGCTGTTATCAATAAGCCACGTGCACCTTATATGTATGTTGAAGAGTAAAGATCTAGTAAAATAAATAAACATTTGACCTTTCTATTTACTTTTTCTATTTCTACTCCTACTTTTCTATATCATTACAAAATTATAATAAAAGCTTGTTTTTTTTTTCTTAATTTTATTATTTTTTTACAGCCACAGTTTCCTCAAGCAATGTGTACCATACACAACGCCACACAGTAATAGATGCGTTAGTACAAAGGCTTAAGGTTGAAAATTGGGAGAAGGAAGAAGCTCCGTGTTTGGACAAAACACTTACTCTACTGGAGAATGTGAAGAACTTCACGCTATGGGCTACTTGGAGTAAGTGAAATTGTCTATTACCAGCTAGTTGTGTTCATGAAGAAACAACTGAAAATAATATAGGGTGTTTGATGCATATTTTTTTTTTTTTGTTTTGGATGGGAAATCATCAAATGACTTCTCCCTCTCTGGGCGGAGCGGGAGGGCATGTCAGACTTTTACTGACTAAAACCCACCCGTGTTCCTTCAGTTGCCCATGTGCCAGGGTCACGGTATCTCTTTCGAACAATCACGCGACCCCGGCAGGCATCGTTCCTAGCAGACCCCTTCAGTTTTGCTGACATCTCTTTGAGGCGCGCGTGGAACACTACGTGGCGTCGACCCGAGCCTGGTCCTTACCGGCTGGCGAACTACCCATTGCTCGCCACCCGCAAGCTCGCGCCTGCGGTGGCCGGGAGTCCGCTATGGACTCCCGACGCCCGGGGCGTCTCCTCCTGCGGTGGCTAGGGACGTGAGGGCGCAGAGACTGCCACTCCCTCACGCGTTCCGCCTTCACCTTCGCGAGCATTACTGCTTCGCAGAAGGAGGTGACGGCTTCCCATTCCCTCTCGCTCCGTACCATGGCCCGCACCAGGGCCGGACGCGAGAGGTTGCCGCCGCCGATCGCCTCCACGAGGACACGGCGGTGCTCCGCCCAGGCAGGGCAAACTTCTACCGTATGCTCCACCGTGTCCTCTAGACGATCCTCACAATAGAAACACCCGGGCGTATCCTCCCGCTTTATCCTGAACAGAACCCACCGAAGCACCCATGCCCGGTGAGAACGTGCGTCAGGCGGAAGGTGAGGACGCCGTGACGCCTCTCTATCCACTCCTCAAAGAGGGGACTTACCACCGAATTTCTCTTGGGGGATAGAGTGGTTTATATGCCATCCTTCACCCATAGACCCCATGTCCGAATTTTCACTCATAGATTAGACCCCTAAATGTTGCTGTTTTGCATAGTAAATTAATTCATTATTAAGAGTTTGAATTGCTCGTCAAGTATTTTTTGTCATCTATGGTAAGTATTTATGTTTCACTAGCTGTGCCCGCGGACTCACCCATGTGGTGTTCGTAAATTATCACACAGGCACTTGCTACTCAGACAAAAATAGCCTAGGTTACTCCTTATAACATCAGTTATCTGCCAGTGTCCGTCAAAATCGGTCCAGCCGCTTCAGAGATGAGCCGGAACAAACAGACAGACAGACATCAATTTAAAAAAAGATTTTTTGATGTAAGTACACACGGTCTCGTGTGGCGCCGGACGTAAAGAATAGCATCACCCCATTTCCTCCCGTGGGTGTCGTAAGAGGCGACTAAGGGACTAACTAGAGAATGGGCAGCAGCTTTCTCTATGCATTTTATCAAAACCATACTGCGATCGCCAACCCGCCTGCCAAGCGTGGCGATTATGGCAACCCCCCCCCCCCCCCCCCAATTAATGACAAGCACAAATAAAAAACGGCCCCTAGTGCCCGGCGGCCCACCTACCCTCGACTATGGTAGCGGTCAAGGCCACGGTGAGGCAAGGGGTGCTAACAATCCTCGGAAGAGATTCGGCTACCACAATCACCGAAAACTGGACCTGGCAACACGCGCACACTCCGGACCGACGAGAAGATCGCTGAACTTGAGGAAGAATTGAGCAGGTTACGATGGGGTATAGTAGGGTTATCTGAAGTCCGAAGACAGGGGGAGGACTCGATAATCCTAAATTCTGGAAACCTGCTCTATTTCCGGGAGGGCGACCAGCAGTCCCAAGGTGGTGTCGGGTTTATCGTCCATAAGTCCCTTGTGAGCAACGTTGTGAAGATCGAGAGTGTGTCGACCAGGGTGGCGTTCCTTATACTCAGAATATCCGCAAGGTATTCGCTGAAGGTCATACAGGTGTACGCCCCGACCTCGACACACCCCGACGATGAGGTGGAGACCATGTATGAGGATACTTCCAGAGCCATGCATGGTACCAAATCTCACTTCACCGTTGTCATGGGGGACTTCAACGCGAAACTGGGCAAGCAAAGCGATGATGAGCTGCGAGTGGGGCAATTTGGAGTTGGACGTCGGAATCACCGGGGTCACCTACTGGCTAGTTTTATGGAGAAGGAAGGCCTTTTTATGATGAATTCCTTCTTCAGAAAACGCGAGCACAGGAAGTGGACCTGGCAGAGTCCAGACGGTGCAACTAAAAATGAGATTGACTTCATTATGTCGACGAAGAAGCACATATTCAATGATGTCTCTGTGATCAACGCGGTGAAAACCGGGAGTGATCACCGCATGGTAAGAGGCACATTGAATATCAATATCAAGCTGTAAAGATCTCGGCTGATGAAGTCAACGCTCCGTCCAGCACCGATCCAACTTCAGAACCCCGAGAGCTTTCAGCTCGAACTCCAGAATCGTTTTGAGTGCCTAGGGAGCTCCGTGGACAATTATAACGATGGGTTTGTGGTAAATTTGCCAAACGGTCGGGTCTTAGTTCTTCAAAACCCGCCGTACTAATAGCAAAAAGAAACTCTCAGATCCAACATTACAGCTCATGGAACAGAGGCGCGAAATGATCCTGCAGTCTTCAGAAGCTGCACTCGAGTACTGGCAGCTAAATAGACGGATCTCTAAGTCCTTGAAACGCGACCTTCGCCTCTTTAATACGGAACGTATTAGAGGCGCGATAGAGCGGAACAAGGGCTCCAAAGTATTTGCAAGAGATCTGTCTATTGGGCAGAGTCAGCTTGCCAAACTGAAGACCGACGACGGCAGAGTCGTGACCGCCAAACCTGAGCTGTTAAGAGAGATCGAGAAGTTTTATGGACAGTTATACACGTCCACCAGAAACCCCGTTATGAATCTGGCTAAAGACCGGAGAGCTAGATTGACTCGACACTACACTGAAGATATCCCGGACGTCAGCTTGTACGAGATTAGGATGGCTCTGAAGCAGCTTAAAAATAACAAGGCGCCGGGTGATGACGGAATTACGGCCGAGCTCCTGAAGGCCGGCGGAAAACCCGTTCTAAAGGCCCTTCAGAAGCTATTTGATTCCGTCATACTCGAGGGCAAAACGCCACAGGCATGGAACAGAGGTGTGGTGGTACTTTTCTTTAAGAAGGGTGACAATACCCTACTTAAGAATTATAGGCCCACCTCACTTCTGAGCCATGTCTACAAGCTGTTTTCAAGGGTCATCACGAACCGTCTCGCGCGCAGGTTTGACAACTTCCAGCCTCCCGAACAAGCCGGATTCCGTAAAGGCTTTAGCACCGTGGACCACATACATACGCTGCGGCAGGTTATACAGAAGACCGAAGAGTATAACCTGCCTCTCTGCTTAGCGTTTGTGGACTACGAAAAAGCCTTCGATTCGATCGAAACCTGGGCTGTACTGCAGTCTCTCCAACGGTGCCAGATTGACTATTGGTACATCGAAGTGCTGAAGTGTTTGTATGAAAACGCCACTATGTCAGTCCGGCTCCAGGACAGAGCCCAGACCCGTCTGGGCAGCGTTCGGGAAGCTACGCGGTATATTCTCGTCCCAATTACCGCAGTGTCTCAAGACAAAAGTCTTTGACCAGTGTGTGTTGCCAGTGATGACATATGGTACTGACACGTGGTCGCTCACAATGGGTCTCATAAAAAGGCTCAAAGTCACCCAAAGAGCAATGGAGAGGGCTATGCTTGGAGTTTCCCTACGTGATCGAATCAGAAATGATGAGATCCGTAGGAAAACCAAGGTTACCGACATAGCCCGAAGAATTGCCAAACTTAAGTGGCAGTGGGCAGGGCACATTGCTCGCAGAACAGATGGCCGATGGGGTCGGAAGGTTCTGGAGTGGCGACCACGTACTGGAAGACGTAGCGTTGGAAGGCCTCCCACAATATGGACCGATGACCTAGTGAAGGCCGCAGGAATGCGTTGGATGCGAGCGGCACAGAACAGGTCGAGGTGGCGGTGCTTGGGGGAGGCCTATGTCCAGCAGTGGATGTCTTTCGGCTGAAATGATGATGATGAAGTATACACGGTTACATATCGCGGTTATATACTTGTAAATAACAGTATATTTTTGCTGCCCTCGCATTGTATAGGCTTTTTGTAGATTGAGAAGTCAGTTTAAACTGGAAATGTATCGCTTGATATATCACCATGTGTATAAACACTTTTAGACGTTACAGAAATAAAATCATTTATCATTTAACAATTTTGAATACATAGGCCCCACTAACAGGTTACGGCAATGTCCCCATCATTTACTCAAGAATCAATATTAAAATATGGTTAAGGAACTAATGAGTAGCAATGAGATAGTGTGTCTTTATTATATTAGGTTCAAAGGCCAAATGGCTTCGAACCCGGGTTGACACAAAAAATAAATCATTAGAACCAAGTTACTTGATTGTTTCATCTAGGAAAACAACTATTTATCTATCAGACATGGTTAGTTTGGGTCACGGTTATCGGTATATCAATATGACATTAACAAGGTACCCATTATTGGTATGTAAATAACATTTAAAACAAATAATTTGTTGGTTATAAGTACAGACGCCTGCGCATCAAGCTACTACAATCTGTCAAATTTCTATAATCGATTTTTAACTTTATCAATAAGGCATTAGGTTCAAGGTCAGTTTCAGGTAGCTTGATATGCTGGCGTCTGTACCTGGAAAGTACAGTCACAAGCACGAATATGTTTACACTTACCAACATTTAAACGGAATTTTGCTCCTATTGTACTAATTGTAATTTTATTTTATTACGAACATAGTATTTTGGAACCCACATTATTACAAAATTTGCCTTATCTCAAAGTTGCAATCGTTATTTAAAGAGAAAATCGCTTTTGAATTTGTCAATGTTTAAACATATTAATACTCGTCATTACAAGGGTTGATTGTAAGAATTATCTGTTTTTTTTTTCTAATTAAATGTTGTATGGATCAAACACCGCTCATACTCACCCCACACACACACTCACTGTCTCCCTCACACACAGACTCGCGCACACACAAATTTGACGGGAAAAAATAAATACATTTTATTTAATTTTGTTCTAGTTTGGAATGCCAACACTCTTCCTACGGGCAATCTCTACGGCTCCAGGGTTACCTTTGGCAACTTCGACCAGTGCATGAAGCCGCCATGGCTGGACACCCATCCACAATTCAGAACCAAGTACTGCACAGCAAAACTCATGCTGTCAGATAATCCAAAGAAGAAAGCTGAATATGATCCATATGGGTCTACCATAGAATATCTTAACGTGAGTATTTGGGAAATGCCCATTTAATAAAGAGGTTTTGGCCAAGTGATGCCCACGCAAGAAATAAATTATAGGCATTAGGGCTGACATCATAGGTAAAGAAGCAGCCACTATTTTTTACATAAAACTTGGTGGGACTTTTAGAAACCATATATAAAAATTAAAGGTTACGATAAAAAACACTTTTAGGTTTTTTATTCGTTCTCATTTAAATAAATGACAAGCACGCCATTTAGGAATTGGGTTCACAATACACAGCTATAAAGTACAACTTAAGTTGAGACAAAACGAACTACAACTATTTCTATGGTTTCCTTGTCACTAAACAACCGAATTATTTAATTCAAATCTATCTTACATAGCTATGCAATATAAGTTACTGAGTATGTATGTACCTTGCATGTCTTTATAGTAAGTTACTTGATGTGGTGCAATCCATTGCTGTAATACAGACCGAACTTCCACATTGCTTAAGGTAAATCTCTTAAGTCTTCGTGTATCTACGCCACAATTGACACAGAGAGGGAGAGCTCCGTGGTAAGCTAGTGGTAAGTTCGTGTAAATCAGGTTCAGGTACAGGTCCGACACCATTGGCAAGCCGATGTCGTCGCGGGACGCGGGTACAGAATCCAAATTAAAGCCAAGGTCATCATCGGGAGCGGTTACAGGGTCCATATTCGTAATCAAAGTTGGCGAAAATCAAATAGAAAAACGCAATAGAAAATAAATCACGATTCGCAAGAACACACAACACCAAACAAAATGTGAAATGTCAATTAGTTGTCAGCTACGATTATTATTGTTGTAGGGATGCGATATGACATCGATTTACCGAAAAATCTGTAAATCAATTTTTAAAAAACTAGAGACACGCAATCGGTTCAATAGATAGCGTTTAGAAGCCCGCAAAATAAACCAACATCTTTTTTGTTTCTAAAGAAAATAACAAAGGCGAAACAACTATATAATAAAAGAAGGTTTTACAAAAATCAATGTTTAAAACCGGTTTTATTTAGTGTATCGATTGTGTGTTTTAGTAATGTTTGCCATCCCTACTCAGGATTGACAATCGACCGGAACTGTCAGATAATAAACGATTGAATGTTTTTATTATATCGGCTTTTAATTCCGGAGTTTTCATTACAAATAAGTAATAGCAATATTTTAGTTATTAAATGGGTATTTTTTCTGTATTTACCACATTGATGGGCAGAACATGGCCAAGAATGAGCATCTCCCTAAAGGTTTTTTTTTACCCTCCACTTTAAAAGGGGGGTCATTTTAATTTCAAGATATGAGAAACATGGTGAAATGTTGTTCATCCTCCTCAAAAAGGAAGGTCTTCAGATGGGATGAGCGTCTGGTTGGCTATTGCCCGACAGATGTTGTCGGGCTGTTAATGTGCTAATCGCGCGGATGTAATGTAATAAAATACAATTTATTTTCATGAATTGTAGTACACACAGCTACTTATCAAGACACTTCCAGTTTTAACAGACTTCACATTGTATAGGCTTTCCGTACAGTGAGAAAGTCAGCTTATACTGGAAATGTATAACTTGATTTGTCGCCGTGCGTACATTGCAGATAGTCGAGTTTTTTAATAGTATCTAATACAATTCGCTAAAACTAGCATACATAATTAATGCATGGATAATTTTTCTTGTGCGATGCAGGATTTGCGTGACTTCAGATGTGTGTGAATAACAATTCACATAGTGGCGTTGTTGCAGCTGTCACAAAACTAAACATTACAACAATGCTATTTGAAAATAACCCTACATTGCACCTAAAAGCAGTGTTTTTGCACGTGACCCGCAAATTATTGTAGATGAACAGAGATTGTTTAAATATACCGAAAACCGTTACCGCAGTCGCCAAACGATTGGCTTCTACGCTACCTTGAGCGCCTAGATGTAAACGCAGTGATGTACGCACAAATGTAGTATGAAAAATATCAATGTCTCTTAAATACAAATATTGTTGGATCCCCGAAAGCCGTAGAATTATGGGTGAATCCTTTTGTACGACCACGTGGATAATATTTTCACGCCGCAGGAGACACAGGCAAAGGGTCGTGGGGCTGTCACCAGGGCACCTTTATTATAGAGTTAGGTCCGGAACTCTTCTTATGGTTTTGAAGATGATATCTTCGTTTTTCTTCAATCTTCTTTGAAGACTCCTGGCGGTAATCCCGTTGGATTGAATGTTCTTGAATCTTCTAGGAGATTCTGGTGGAAATCCCGTTGGGGTTTTCGATAATAAAGACTTGAAATTATTTTTGGTAGTTTTATTGTGGTTTCGCACAGTATCACTTACAAACAAGTTACTACAGAGAAGTGAGCTAGTGGAGTGATCGACAGTTCCTGGTGGCTCTTTTATAGGTGAAGTGTATCAACACTTCACCTATAAAAAAACACAAGAACACAAGAACACAAGAAACAAGAACACAAGAATCTCAAGGTTATCAAACCTTGAGATTCTTGTGTTTTTCCATTCTTCTGGTAGGTTACAACAATATATATATATAATCGTAATTGACCTGGCATTCATTGTAAGGAAAAAAGGGTCAACATGTAAAGTTAAACCTAGTCTATAAAAATCTTACACAACAACTATTTTATTGTGAGGAAACTGGCGTAATATGCTATATTTATGTAAAGAAATAATAATTTCTTTAATTAGTTTATAGCGCATCTCTGTCGGTAGCGAGTGAACTAAGTATTACAATAGATGGCGCTGCTCGCGAGACAACTCGGCGAGTAAAGCAGGATGGACGTTGACAAATGCTTTCATTGTGACATTTTTAATTTGATTGATTTTATTGTTATAAAATTATAAAAAGGAATTGTTGTTATTTAATAGACTTTTAATGTCGTTTCTTAATTTTTTCAGAGCAACACAATTGTTTATTTAAAACTAACAATTCCTGATAAGTTCAGACTTATTGTCTTATATTTATAATATAATTAAATACATTTCCTCCAAGTCAAAAAATGTGAAATAAGTATTATATTGTACTAGATTTTGCTAGCGACCTCGCCCGCGTATTATACATAATAAACCTTCCTCTTGCATCACTCTACCTATTGATGAGAACTGCATTAAAATCCGTTGCGTGGTTTAGAAGATCTAAGCGTACAAACACGAAATGCGACTTTATTTTATACTGTATAAAGTTTAAGAATGCTCAATGTTGGCATGATATTTTTTTAATTTATTTTACTCAGATTTAATTTGGCATTTTCTCTTTTATTTTTTGTACTGTTTACACCTTCGTATTAAGATACTCAACCTTGACACGGTTTTAATATTTTTTTTTACTCTTATTTCATCAATTATTTTTATTGTGCTTACACCTAGTTCATTCTGTGGGCTTATTAATAGACTCGCACGAACTAAATCGGGCGAATCGCACTTTTAAATAACAAAACATTTTTATAAGTTATTTTATTTATGGTCTAATTAAAAATCCACAGCGTGTATTAGGGAGGTAACTTGCACGTTTTATATTTTATGATAGAAATGTAATGTACATTTTCCTTAATTTTTCGTTTTATTAATTTTTTTTGTTAATTTTTATAATTTGCCAATTCACCCATAGATAAATTAACTTCGTGCGAGTCGTCTAAACTCAACAACGCTATTATCTAAAAGTGAAGATTCACCCGACCTGGAAGAATTTATTCATACAAGTCCACTAATAAGCCGTGGTCTCCTGGAAATGAAGGACCACACTTACAAGCACTTTTTTATTTTATTTTATACGAGTAGGTAGGTAGTATTTAATGTATTTGGGTAATAAGATTAGATATCCTAAATAAAAATATTATGTTCACACATCGAACGCCACGGCGCGATAGAGCAAAAATGTAACTGCATTTCTTACGAAAATCACTTTTTTTACACAATCTGACTCGGAATTCTTTATCAGGTAAGTTTAAGCAAATATGGTTGTACGCAGTTGATTCATTTAATTTACTTTTTTAACGGAGTAGAAAAGACATCTACCATAATTTGGAAAGAAAATCTTGTATATACAGAAACTGGCCTAAACCGTTTCCATTACTAGTCTGTTTACCAAATGTTGTTTAATGAAATAATATTCACAAATAACAACCAAGACCAGCGGAAAACTTAAATAAAATCTTTTATCATAGTTTTACGTTCGAACCGTGCGGTGTGGTGACGGACGTAAAGAATAGCACCACCCTATTTAATTTTCATACCGTGTATTCGACTAAGGGACTTAGTAGAGAATGGGCAGCAGCGTTCTCTATGCATTTTACCACCATACTGCGATCGCCAATCTGCCTGCCAAGCGTGGCGATTATGGCAAACCCCCCAAATTGGGAGAGTCCTAAGTCTAATAGTGGACGACTTTTGGCTGAAATGACTATGGCGTGGTCCTTAAAATGTTTTGTCAAAATCGGTACAGCCGTTTCGACTCGACGAACTTTTGATCAAAATGTTACCTAAAACTACTTTTAAAGTTAAAGGACCAATCCTTACGTACATTTTATTTACTTTTTAGAGGCCTTTGTTTTAGTCGGGGGTTTTTATAATTTAATTTCACCTCTTTTTGGAACTGTTGAAACAAAAGTCGACCGCTGGCAATATCTTAAATTTTCACTACTGGCTAACTTCTTTCTCTTTATAGACTTCTTGGGCCATGTCGTGTCGGTATATTCGTGACTAATCTTTAAGGGGTAAAAGTGTGTTTAGAAGTTTGTATTTAGGGACTGTCTCTGGAACTACCAGTCAGATTAAGAAAAATGTTTAAACATTAGATAGATCCAATTCTCGAGAAAGATTAAAGGTTGTTTAACATATAGCTGCGACTCTAGGGAGCCGAGCGACAAGATAAAAAAGTCAGAAAGATTGCTAAGAGAGAACAAAGTCAAGCGCTGACTGACGATGGGATGCAACTCAGCCGATCGGACAGAGTCGTAAACAGAAGCTAGTTCGTTGACATTTTCCTTGCCTATTTTAGGAACAGCAAAAACCAAAAAACGTTCTCTATAAATCTTACAATTACACTTTTGTTTGTATTTTCAGTCACCGACAACATCAGGGTTGCCCGTCAATGAATTTCTCTGGGGGGTGTGTATCCCCGCTGCTTGCGACCCACCTTCTATCGTCAAGATCACCAGGTCCATCTATGACCTGACCACCTTCGGGACACAGGCTCCTAACATCACTGTGGTCGACTGTCAGGACGCTAGTGAACAGCTACAGTATGGCGTTGGGTTTTATTTATTTATGTGAGTATATTAAATTTTTTATTCATTAATAAAATCTTAGGACAACCAACACACCGTTATCTGATCCCAAACTAGGTAGAGCCTGTACTATATCAACCAGAAAACCGATAAATATACTTGTATTTTTCTAAATATGTACAAACATATTATAGATAACACAGAACAAATGATTGTGCTCATCACACGAAGATTTGTCCTGGGTGGTCACGACCTCCGTCTTAGCAGTCAAGGTCACTAACAGCTAGACTAACAGGCTAGTCATTACTGTCAATGCGCTATGGAGCGGGCTATGCTCGGAGTTTCTTTAAAGGCTAAAATCAAAGACGAAGTTATCCGGAAAAGAACCAACGTCGCTTGCAGAGTAAGCAGGTTGAAGTGGCCGTGGGCTGGCCATGTTTGTCGAAGGACCGATGGCCGATAGAGCAGATATTGCAACACCATTTGAATAAGTATATTTATTTTAGAGGAGCCCGAGGACACCCTGGAACAGAGAACTGCTATTCTGATCAATCGAAAGTCAACCTACTCGCCCTGTCGCAGTCCACTGCTGGACATAGGCCCCTCAGGCTGCACCACAACACTCTGTCCTCCGCCTTCCGCATCCAGTCTGTCCCAGATACCATTTTAAGGTCATCTGGCTATCTAGTTGGGGGACTCCCACAATACGCTTGCCAATGTGCAGTCTCCACTCTAGGACTCATAAGCTTCACCAGCCGTCGGTTCTTCGACAAACATGGCCATTAGCCAGCCTAGTGCCACTTCAGCCTGCTTACTCTGATAGCTATAGAGCTATATTTTTTAAAGCTTCTTTCTGCTACAGTAAATACATTTTTTTTATTGTAACAATAGCTCAGTTTACAAAAACACTGTGTTCAATAACAATTGCGTTAGTATTAACTGTGTCGTACTCATTAACGCCCACCTCCACAAAGTAGGGACAAAAGCAATACTGAAAAACAAAAAATACAATTAAAACTTAAGATATAAACTTATGAGCCATTTTACATTTTTGCGCGAATATCTAAGATTTTAGTCGCCTAATTTACCTCTCATCTCATCTTTATAAATACTCTGGCATTGACGAATACATGTAAAAAATAGATCAATCTTTTGTTTTGTCACTTTTAGTAGCACATTTACAAAAACTTATTTGTTTACTTTGTAGTAATTAATCTCCCACAAATAGTTTTCTTAAAAATCAGTGAAGGGTCAATTTAAGACTCCTATATCTCTCATTAATATGTAGAAATTTGAGTAAAATAAAATACACAAAACATCAGACATATAATCTAGTTGACATATTTAGTACTAGAATATTGATTTTTAATAACATTAATCAGTAAAAAAAAATAAGTGTTATGGCACTTTTTACGATTTATTCGCAATTCTATTTTTGGTTTGAATAAAGCATAATTAATAAAATAGTAATAAAAAATAAAAATCTTTTATTAACAGACTACATGGGCCCACATTGTGTTAGAGACTAAGATTAGATTAGATTAGATTAGATTAGATTCATTTATTTGCCTGAAATATGGTATTTTACAGATTTTATAACACACTCAATAGATCTTCATATTCCGCCAACTAAATTCGGCATGCAAATTTTGTAACTGTAAACAAAATAATTAAATTGCAATGTCAAAAAAAAGTAGTAAATAAAAAATTGATTAAATTACAAATGTCAAAGAAAAGTAATTAAATTACAATTGTCAAAGAAAAATTAATAAATAACAAATGTCAAAGAAAAAATAAATAAATTACAAATATCAAAGATAACTAATTAGAATTACAAACGTCAAAAGAAATTACAAAAGCCAAAGAAAAATAATTAAATTACAAATTGTTACATTTAATTTTCGTCTCATGAAACTTTCCCATTTGTCTTAAAATCCAGAAATTCCCTAACAGTGTAAAAACAATTTTCGATGAGCCATGCTCTGAGATGCTTTTGGAATAAGCTAGTTCGTAGTTCTCTAATAACCTTCGGTATATTATTAAAAATGTTTATTGCCATTCGATTACTGTTTTTACGGCAGTATGCTGTTCTACATCTTGGCATTGCCAATTTTGTAGGATCCCTTGACATTTTGCCCACCCTATAAACATTTTCGCTATCGGCTGTATTGAATAAGTGAGGATGTTTTTTTACAAATACTCCCAATTCCAATATATATAAGCATGCTAATGTTAAGAGTTTATGTCTTTTAAAAATAGGCCTGCACGATTCTAGTGGGTCTGCACCAAACACAGCTCGTAAACACTTTTTTTGCACAATAAATGCCTTATTGCTGTCTGTGGAATTACCCCATATAATTACACCGTATCTTAGCAAAGATGAGACATATCCATGATAAGCCAGTAGAGCGGCATTACGTCCAACAGTTTTCCTGAGATTTCTTAGTGCAAATGCAAAGCTGTTTAGCCTATTACACATATTTTCAATGTGCTTTTTCCAATTACAGTTTTTATCAATTACTATGCCTAAAAATTTCGTATGGTCAACTTCTTCAATTTCATTATCACGTCCAAAAATGTTTAATGCATCATTTGTCATTTGTAATTCGAGAATTTAATATATTTTGTTTTGGAAACATTCACACATAAGTTATTTTGTTCAAGCCATTTTAGTATAGTTTCTACGGCAGCATTTATTTTATCTTCAAATCGCTCATCTTTATTATCCTTATTTATGATCAATGAGATGTCGTCTGCGAACAAGACGCATTTATTCTTCGTCACTGTTGGCAAATCATTTATGTATAGAAGGAAAAGCAATGGCCCCAAAATACTACCTTGAGGCACAAATTGTCTTATAAACTATGTTAGTAAACTTATACCTACTTACAAAAACAAAACAAGATGATCATATATCGACGAGAGGTAGTTTCATCAAGCTCCATGCAATACATGAAGCTTGATAAACCTACCCATGGTAGGCCCATCCAGCCTTTCAGCAAACACCCTCAAGATACTGTTGGTGCTTCCCCCCACTCTGCGCATCACCGACGCCACCTTCTTACGCATTAGTGCAAAAAAGTCGTCAGTGTGTGCATCCGCGAACATACCTGACGCACTACAGTAGGGTCAAAGCCTCAACAGCACCCTAAAGGTATTATTGTATTGTATGCGCAGGGCATTGTTTGCTTTTTGGGTATGATTAGCCCAAAAGCTGCTGGAGTAAAACGTTTGGCAGTAAGCCTTGAATAGAGTCAATTTAACCGGTACTGAGCAACCAGCCAACCTTCGAGCCACCATATTTCTCCTCACAGCCAATGCCCTGCGCTCCCTTTTCATGTCTGTGTCGTCTTTCAGGTCTTCGGTAACAATGTGGCCCAGATATTTAAACTGGGTTACCCTAAGTAAAAGTGAACCGCACAGCGTTACCGGAGGGATACATGATGGACTCTTATTTCTACCTCTAAACACTAACAGCTCACTTTTCCTAGGGTTGTACTTTAGCCCATACTGCTCGGCATACCCCTCACAAATAGAAAGTAACTTTCTCATTCCACAGATAGATGGGCTCAGCAACACCATGTCGTCTGCGTAGCTCAAGTTGTTTAAACTAACTCCATCTATGTGGCATCCAACATGTGTGTTGCTGAGCTCAACCAGTAATTTATTAACATAAATGTTAAAAAGTCTTGGGGAAGTAAGACCTCCTTGTCTAACACCACAATCTAATTTGTAGGGTTCAGACAGCGCATTTGACCATTTTACAAAGTTTCTCTGCTTGTCGTACCACATGGTTAACGTGGACACCAACGAAGCAGGAACTCCCGCCTCTCGAAGCTTTCCCCACAGGGCATTATAGGAAACCAGGTCAAAAGCTTTTGACAGGTCCAGGAAACATGCATACACAGGTGTTTTTCTATCTGTATAATACTTGACAGTATGCTTCAACGCAAAAATGGCGCTCTCAGTAGACAACCCAGCACGAAAACCAAATTGTGAGTCGTGTAACTGGGTATATTTACCGAGGTGGGCGTCAAGCACACTGTCAAGTACTTTGGCTATAACGGTTGCCAGTGAGATAGGCCTGTAGTTACCCTTGTCAGCTATGTCCCCTGTCCTGTCCTTCACAACAGGTATGACTACTGTATCCAGTAGCTCTTGTGGTAAGTGAGAATGTCCCAAGCATAGATTGTAATTACTGTATTGTAATTACATTTAAAAATTAATCTATACTTACATTACATATATTATAAATTATCTATTATCCTATACTAATATTATAAAGCTGAAGAGTTTGTTTGTTTGATTGAACGCGCTAATCTCAGGAACTACTGGTCCGCATTGAAAAATTATTTTTGTGTTGAGTAGCCTATTTATCTTGGGAGGCTATATATAGGCTATTTAACATCACGCTACAACTAAGAGGAGTGGAGCAGTAATGAAAAATGTTGCAAAAACGGGGAAAATTTATTCCTTTTGAGAGTTTCCGTTGCGTGCGCTGCGTAAACGGTTAAAGTAACGCAAAAACCATGTATGACGGAATTGTTTATTTTAAAAAGTTCTAAAAAAAAGTCCGGAAGAGCATATGTCTATCTTTTAAGGTTGACTCACTATAACTCAAAAGGTGCGAGCAGCAACGAAAAATGGACGAAAACTAGCAGGCAAATCAATGCGACGGGAAGGGTCAGGGGAGCAAAAATTTGACGCGAACGAAGTCGCTGACAGAAGCTAGTAATATTATAAAGCTGATGAGTTTGTTTGTTTGTTTGAACGCGCTAATCTCGGAATTCCTGGGCCGAATTGAAAAATTATTTTTGTGTTGAGTAGCCTATTTATCGAGGAAGGCTATAAGCTACATAACATCACGCTACAACCAAGAGGAGCGGAGCAGTAATGAAAAATGTTGTAAAAACGGAGAAAATCGCACGGGTAAGCGATTCGACGCGACGGGAAGGGTCGGGGGAACAAGAAATTTAACGCGGACGAAGTTGCAGGCAGAAACTAGTTTCAATATAAAGTATGCTCTATAAAAAATCGAATTCTAAAGTTTTATTTAAATCCGTTTATTTAATTAGACATAATAACTTTTTTGAAATTACTCTAAATTAGAATAAATTACGATGCATAAGCGGGCACCGTTTAGTACGGCGCAAGCGCTCATCGAGGAAGGATCTGGGCCACTTTTTCCCGCGTCTCAGTTTTCAGGTACTCGTATATGTATAGTGAATGCAAAAATATACTACGATTACAACATTTTGCTACTCTTCGCATTTTTTTTATAAGATAAGAGTTTCGTTTATTATCAAGTAAAGTACATATTATTTTAATAGATTGTAGAATAATTTTATATCTTTGTTTTAATTGTTTTAGCAATGGGGCGTAAGGGTCGTTCATAGGGCACGCCACAATTGCGGCGGTAAGTCCCCTCTTTGAGGAGTGGATAGAGAGGCGCCACGGCGTTCTCACCTTCCGCCTGACGCAGGTTCTCACCGGGCATGGGTGCTTCGGTGGGTTCCTGTTCAGGATAAAGCGGGAGGATACGCCCGGGTGTTTCCATTGTGAGGATCGTCTGGAGGACACGGTGGAGCATACGGTGGAGGTGTGCCCTGCCTGGGCGGAGCACCGCCGTGTCCTCGTGGAGGCGATCGGCGGCGGCGACCTCTCGCGCCCGGCCCTGGTGCGAGCCATGGTACGGGGCGAGAGGGAATGGGAAGCCGTCACCTCCTTCTGCGAAGCAGTAATGCTCGCGAAGGAGGAGGCGGGGCGCGTGAGGGAGTGGCAGGCACTGCGCCCTCACGTCCCTAGCCGCCGCAGGAGGAGACGCCCCGGGCGTCGGGAGTCGATAGCGGACTCCCGGCCACCGTAGGCGCGAGCTTGCGGGCGGCGAGCAATGGGTAGCTCGCTGCACGGTAAGGACCAGGCTCGGGTCGACGGCGCGTAGTGTTCCACGCGCGCCTCAAAGAGATGTCAGCAGCAGTGAAGGGGTCTACTAGGACCTATGCCTGCCGGGGTCACGTGATTGTTCGAAAGAGATACCGTGACCCTGGCACATGGGCAACTGATGGAACACGGGTGGGTTTTAGTCAGTAAAAGTCTGACACGCCCTCCCGCTCCGCCCAGAGCGGGAGAAGTCATTTGATGATTTCCCATCCTGAAAAAAAAAAAAAAAAAAAAAAAAAAGGGTCGTTCATACCATTGTGTCAAAAAAAGACAAAATAAACATTCTGCAGACGTACAATCATTGCGTATTGCCAGAAATCATAGATCCTTATGATAAATATTTATTTAACGAAGTGTAAGTCATTATTACTTGACAATAATGGTGGCGATTCTGTTGTACAAAATTCTCTAAACTAAACTAAAAGTTGGTTTATTCCTGTCAAGCGACGATTTCCTATTCTGAAATAGACTAAAGTGACACAACTTACCTATATTTTAGTTTGACAGCACTAAGATTGCACTGAGTTATTAGTTTAGTGAAAATGACAATTTTGCTATTCTGAGTTTGCCGGTTTTCACCAAAAATTTAGACTATAATAATTTATTTTAACTAAATCTGACTATTTTTAATCGCGATTAAAAAGGTGTGAAATAAAACTAGTGGTCATGAACAAAAATTCACATGAACACCTCGTCTTCACGTGCAAAAACAGTACTGTATATTTTTCTTTTATCTCGAAAATGGCGTGTCCTATCGCAAATATAATGAAATTTTCGACCCCTTTTAGTGAACCCTGCACATATAAATCTCAACATGTGGGTGATATTTTTTTTTTTCAAACAAAAAATGAAAGATTTCTTATAAAACACGTCCAGGCTGCCCCCTTGCACACGCCTTCGTCTCTCAACAAGTTCATTGCGTAGCGCACACAAGTACCACGTTGTGAAGCCAAAAGAAAAACAAGTGCGAGTCGGACTCGCGCACCGAGGGTTCCGTGCAAACCTGTAGATATTCACGGTTTATGCATAAGATTTACGTTCAAGAAATTAAATGGTTTATTTAATTTTTTTTATTTTGAGTTGATTGAATGAAAGATAAATTGCGGTTTACGATTTATGACGTATTAAAAAAAAACGACTAACTAGATCTCGTTCAAACCAATTTTCGGTGGAAGTTTACATGGTAGTGTACATCATATACTTTTTTTTAGTTTTATCATTCTCTTATTTTAGAAGTTACAGGGGGGGGGCACACATTTTACCACTTTGGAAGTGTCTGTCGCGCAAACCATTCAGATTAGAAAAAAATTATATTAGAAACCTCAACATCATTTTTAAAGACCTATCCATAGATATCCCACACGTATAGGTTTGATAAAAAGAAAATTTGAGTTTCAGTTCTAAGTATGGAGAACCCCAAACTTTATTGTTTTTTTTTTCTATTTTTGTGTGAAAATCTTAATTCGGTTCACAGAATACATCTACTTACCAAGTTTCAACAGCATATCTCTTATAGTTTCGGAAAAAAGTGGCTGTGACATACGGACGGACAGACAGACAGACATGACGAATCCATAAGGTTTCCGTTTTTTGCCATTTGGCAACGGAACCCTAAAAATACCACGTTGAGTCGCGATTAGGGTTGCCAGGCGTCCGGATAAAGCCGGACACAGTCAGGTTTTTTAGTTGCATGTCCGGCTTAACTAGGTGGTGTTCGGCCGGCTCGGCTTTTTGGTAGGCTTTTTAAAATATGATCATTTTTGTCTTCACCCCACCTTGTATTGCTAGCGCAAGTGAGCGAACTATCTCCTCCCCGCGTTATTACTACTCAATTTTAAAGGAAAATCAGGTTTTAAAATTTTTGAATGGTAGGTGTCTGCTAACCAAAAATATTAATTAGTTTATGTTACAAAGATTTTAAAGTGTATTTAGTTCATTAGTCTTATGTTTAGTTTTGTTTTAAGACTTAACAATTAAAGATGTCCGGCCTTTTTACCCAAATGTCCGGCTAAACTGGCAGGTCTGTCCGGCTTTTCGGTTTTATGACCTGGCAACCCTAGTCGCGATTGTCAAATTTGATTTTAGTCGTGTCAAAATAATTTTTAACTTCAGAGATTACTAGCTACTGCCCGCGACTTCATCCGCGTTAAATTTCTTGTTTCCTCGACCCGTCCCGTCGCGTCGAATCGCCTACCCGTGCGATCATCCCCGTTTTTGCAACATTTTTCATTACTGCTCCGCTCCTATTAATTGTAGCGTAATGTTATATAGCTTATAGCCTTTCTCAATAAATAGGCTACTCAAAGAATTTTTCAATTCGGACCAGTAGTTCCTGAGATTAGCGCGTTCAATCAAACAAACATACAAACAAACAAACAAACTTATCAGCTTTATAATATTATATATTAGTATATATATATTAGTATTAGTATAGATTTCTTGCAGAATAGCGTAACAATTCTCATAGCTAAAAGTAAGGAATTTTAGAGATAGTATAGTTAGTTTAGTTCCGTGTACAACAGAAACGGCACCATTACGTAATTGTTTTAATTTTTTATTTTTATTGTATACTTTACATAACATACATTCATATTTTTTATTAGTCTAGAAATCTTTATTAGACTGGATAAATAAAAGTTAGTGTTTTCATAAATCTCTAAATGTCGCATTATAATTCTAAAGGTTCAAGATTGTTTAGACCGTCTCGACACTCACGTTACACTGTTTGTATTGTGCATGTGTGGATAGCTACACACACATACACAAGGTTGCCGTCTTTTACCTAAACTCGAGCGTTCAAATTTTGTGAGATGTCGCTTAACAATATTTACCCTGCTTATGAGATTATGTGAGACTGTAAGTTTGTATGGAAGGATTGTATATGTGTTTTGCGTGGGTAAGTAACAGCATCCTTTTCTTATACTTGACTTAGATGCCGTGGTACCTAAGTGAAGTTCTATTCCTGCGACGTTTATTAAGTTTGTTTATGTTTAGTTTAGTTTATGTTTGTATTTACGAATGTGTTTCGTAATGTTAATTACTTAATTATTATTGTATAGAATCAAGTTCTTCTAACTCAACAGACAGCTGTGCTACTGTGAAGTTTGTTGCGCTACTTATTCCCAGCTATAGTACTGGGAAGTGGTGAAGGACGTGCGTTTTGGGGGACTGTCTTATGTAACTTTGACATCCAAAAAGTGCTGACTCTCTGCCTAATTTGAATAAATTACTTTTGATTTTGATTCTGAATAATCACCCCTTACTAAAGTGTTCGCCCTCAGGAGCTTCGTGGGTGAAATGGATAGTGATATGAAATGATTTGTTTTGTTATTTGCAGAGCCTTGATAGTATCGCTGATGGTTATGGCTGTGGCTTCAACTTACTATCGACTTCATGTAGCCAGTGATGAACAACCACCAGATAGTTTAAGTAAGATATAGTTTTTACTTAAAGGATAGTGGTGGTCCAGTGGTAGCGACCGCAACCTATGAGTTTAAGCCAGATAAGCACTTAACTTTGTGTAAATTATATATAAAGAAAAAATTAAACGAAATTTTTTCATGTAAATCTCAAGATTCTGCAAACAGAACCTTCTTTTTGGGTTCAGAAAGTCAAAAGTTTCAAGAATCGTGAATCGTTTCGAATTCGGTAATGATTCAGTAAATTCGAATAATAAAAATGTACACTCATGAAATACAGAGCTCTGTCAACGTCCATCTTGCTGAATTCAAGTAAAATTAACGCCGTTTTTATCGCCAATAATGGGCATTCACGTTGACCGTTCAAGTGTAGCCACCCACTTTAGCGCGTTAAAAATTATCGCAATAATTATCGCGCTAGTGGGCATTGACGTTAGCCGTTAGTGTGGCCCCAGCATACGGAAACGCCGCGCCGCACACTGGTCCCAAATTAAAAAAAAGTGGACATTGATAGTAGACCGCTGATATTTTTTTTTATTGTTGATACAATGATAACAGATAAGGCAAAAAAATATTATTGTCCTACTTCAAATACTTTTCTGTAAAAAAAATATTTCTTTTTTTTTTTGTATGGGAGCGATTACATTTTACTCAATTTCTCAAAAACTTTAAGCGATGTCGAGATGGCAATCACATATGTTAGAAAACTAATAATTCTGAGTATTTGGCTCGAAGAAACTTATTGCTTATCTCTGCGTACTTTCGAGATGATAGTGACAGAAAATAACATTTTTTTTAATGTTAATTTTTTGCTTTTTTTTAATCATAGCCTTACTTTAGCACATAATTATAATGCATGCGTAATGTCAAATAAGTAAAAAGAGACTTCTCTGTAAAAGAGGTTATGGGGGCTCACTAATGACTGAAAAGCTATGACCTTTCTGAAGGAGTACTTTCATCAGTTCTAAAAAACAATCAAAATGAAGACATATTAAGCTGCAAACATAAAGTTGAATATGTTCACGAACGATTCTGAAAAAATATTATGGTGAAAGATTAATATTTGGGTCTATATTCTCTTGAGAAATCTCTATTTCCTCGTTTTCCAACGAAAGCAATTCATTGTTCAAGATCAAAGCACTAGCCTCTGGAAACAACTGTTTATGTAAACGAGCAAACTTTGGTTTGATATGGCTGATGTAAGGATCTGAGCTAATTAGAAAGCTGTGGATAATGTCTAAATTAGTCTGAACTCTACCGATTTTTCTTGTATGTGCCATTCTAACATTCCGGAAATCTTTATTCCTCGCTTCGGAAGCTTCTTCGGAAAGCATGCCTATCGGAATAAAGGAGAAATTTTCACAAATATCAGCACCGTGTATCAACAATTTATGGACACTTGAAGGCATGTAATACCATGGATATAAGTTTACATATAGCATTGCTGTTTCTTTACAATATTCCCTAAACAAGTTGGTATTAATAAGTTGACCAGATGAAATTGTTTGTAAAATGACTGCAAATCTCTTGATTAAATCAGGGTGGATACCCGTTATTTCAGCAGATACTTCATAATTTTCAAAAAACCTTCTTGCCGTGTTACCGTCATTGGTTGTACCAAATCCCTGTTTTACTATGTCAATTAACAAACCAGTTCTTTCCCGGAATTCTTCTTGTGTCAAATTCTTTTTAATTTCTTTTAACAATTTATCTTCTTTTCGTGCAGCCCACTTTTTGAAGTCTAAGTTGTACGAAATGTGTAAAATACATTCCATACATCTTATCCACATATGAAGCGAAGACAGACCATATTTATACATATCTTCTCTGATGAGTCTTTTGGATACAAAGTCTAAGTCATTCATTTTGCTAGGTGGGGTATTGCAAATATTACAAACAGCTGCAGAAGAAGTATTGGAAATCACAGTAGAAATTTTCCCATCAATCATAGTCATGTACAAATCATGTTTAATATCAAAATTATCTACAATTGTGGGAACAAGATTACGAATTTCTTCCTCTAAGGATGCACAATTGGACGACAATAGTTTGTTGAAGAGGGAGCAGGATTTTGCCACAAGATAGTACCACTCTCTTCTTCCAAACGAAGCGGAACCAAACTAATCATGAAAACTGAAGAATCGTCAATTTTAGTGTCGGAGTGTGACTTTTGTTTATAATTACTTTGAGAAGATGACCCGTCAAAACCCCATTTGCTTATTAGTTTTAGCGATTTTTTGTTGGCAGAGTTGTGCTGAATTGTTTTTAATATCCTATTAGTTGTCAAATCTAGAAGCGATTGAAGTCTTATCTTAGCATCAGATTCAGTTACAGTTATGTCTGACTCTGGAGGATAACAAGTTTTTTTAGCTTCCAGGAGCTTTTGATAGGATGGAAGACCATACATTTTCTCTGAAGCAAGAATAGTTCTTAAATTTCGATATTGCCATTTTGACAAATTTGTTGAGGTGTAAAGCGCTAACGTTTTATCATCTGGTAAACACGGTTTGTCAGTCTTTTTAGCGAATAGTACATCATGTACCATCTCACATTTTTCCTTGTTTTGGCTGAGTTCGTTTAATATAGCTGCTAATTTTGTTTTTTTTAGACTCTTTTAATTTGGCACATAAAGCATAAACTAATTCCTCCTCTGTGTGATCTAGAAGTGTTAGAGAATGCCTTTTCTTCTGTTTATCAGATATATCAACAAATGGTTTTTTACTTGTACCATAACTTAATTGATGAGTATCCACTTGCGTTTCGAAATTTGGAATTACTTCCTCGGCAACTTTAAAAATGCTGCTTAAATCGATATTTTGACATTTTGGCCAAACTATTTGGGATTGTAACCAGTCTGAATTTTTGTTAAGAAAGGTCTTTTGAGCTCTACTGGAAGCAGACCATCTTTTTGAGATATTACTTGAAAAATTACGACAAAATAATTTAATATTACTCAAATCTTCGGAAGACAATTCAACACCAATACGTTCAATAAGGGCATTAAATAAAAATTCGACATTTTTAAAACCACCTCCTGATTTAAGAACAACGTATAAGTCTAAGTTGGTGACAAATGCGGACATATTATAATTTTAAGGAAAATTGAAAACAAATTAGAATCAAAGATATCAAAGACAAAGTGACTTTGATTTTAACAAAACAAATTACGAAAACAAATTCGACGAAAGAAAGACAAACAAAAATTATTTGATTTTAAAATCCAAAGATTCAAAATACAACAATAACAAAACAAACAAACAACAAGCATTTCTTCAAGCGCACAGAAAAAATAAGGACACGTCTTATCGCAACCACATTTAGTTGTACACTGAGTGAGGTGTACGCGCGCGATTCGTGACCGTATTACGTTACGTCATGAGAGGCGGCCATCTTGTTATCCCGGCAAACTCGCGTCGAAGCTCCATTTTGCTGGCCAGCGGACCTATTGCGATATGAGTAAGGCTATGATTAAAAAAAAGCGAACAATTAACATTAAAAAAATTGTTATTTTCTGTCACTATTATCTCGAAAGTACGCAGAGATAAGCAATAAGTTTCTTCGAGCCAAATACTCAGAATTATTAGTTTTCTAACATATGTGAATGCCATCTCGACATCGCTTAAGGTTTTTGAGAAATTGAGTAAAATGTAATCACTCCCATACAAAAAAAAAGAAATATTTTTTATAGAGAAAAGTATTTGAAGTAGGACAATAATATTTTTTTGCCTTATCTGTTAACACTATATCAACAATAAAAAAAATATCAGCGGTCTACTATCAATGTCCACTTTTGTTTAATTTGGGACCAGTGTGCGCCGCGCCGGTCGGCCGCAATGACTAGTTATTATTATTATTTGATGTTTGTTTACTTTTCGTCGCGCTGTACTGTGCTTTAAGATGTCGATACTTCAAGACTTATTAGCGTTTATGAAGTATCTTGTTTTAATTACTTTAAGTGTTTATTTGCAATAATAAGCCTTTTGCAATATGACTTACTACAGTTCTAAGGTTTTACATACTTGCATTAAAATGTTTTTGATTTGCGTATTAATAGACCTAATGCAATTAGTATCGTGAGTAGGGCCTTAGGTTAAAATAATGCCCATGACTTCGATTGCATCCTGTAGAGAGGTGTGGAAGAAAAACACATGTTGCGCCAACCCCAAATAAATTGGGATAAGGGCTGGAGAATGATCATGACGTAAAAAAAATAACATTTAATAAAAACACAGTACTTATATCAATCAAATAAATTTTCCTTCGACAACATCCATTGGTTTCTAGGTACATGATACCAATAAATTAATAAAGACCCTTCTTCTCCAGAGACAATAATAACAAAATCATTCTGCATCATCAAGAACCGCCAAGACCTGGTGAAGGATAACAAGGAAGAAATTAAAGTGATGAACGGCATGCGGTTCCTCACGTCAGCCTCTGTCATCTTCGTACATGAGATGTTCTATATGGTTATGTCTGGAATAATCAATGCTGGAGATTATGATAAGGTAGGTGCTTGCTTGCTCTGCTCTTTTTCACTTTAGGTCGGCAATTCTTCAGGCTCTGTCAGATACATTGGTTCTTCTACGGATCTCTTCTCTCTTATCTTCTCGCCTCAATGAAAAAAAAATTAAAAACAATTACTTTTTATTCATTTGCTAATTGATTCTTTGACATGGTCTCATCATAACCCTTCAATTATGTGATACCAAAAGGATCACATTGTATATAAAGGCGTAACTGCCTACTCGCTAGAGATTGCTGCTTAAACTTAAATAAACTATTGTTTTTCAGTTTGCTGAAGGAATAGGAGGTATGTTACTCCACATGGATGTAATCGTAGACACGTTCTTCGCGATGTCTGGTCTTCTCCATATCAAGGGCCTTCTGGGCAACTCCAATAGACAACAGAATCTGTTCAGTGTCTTATGGAAACGATATGTGAGGTAAGAGCTTCTTTTTATTTTAAAATGGAGTGGGAGGGCTCTATCTAAGACTGTGTTTATTTTTTTCACATAATAATTATGTTTAAAGATATTTTCATCAATTGTGGATCGATTTTGAATACAGCGTAACCATAGATGTGTATTTTCAAAGCCTCAATGTAAAGAATAGTTCGACGGGTCCTACGTATACTGGTGTAACCCGCAAAACAGCGAAATACGTTTTTTTGCACCAAAAGCCTTAAAATTACCTTAACTTTACATCCTGTAAAAATTATATTATATTATCAAGTAATTTCAAAGATACAAACTTGTAAACTAATATAAGTGACATAATTTTCCGCCACATGACCATCTACACTGATGTAAGTCACTTGCACCAGTGTAGGTAGTCGCGTGCGCCGCGACACGTCAGCACAAGTGTCATTCACTCCAGTATGCGCGCGGCGACGGAATCGGGAGCACGTTAAACACTGGTATAACTGCGTTGCGTTTTAGTTTACGTATTCATTTGTTCAAAACTATTCCGATTTTGTTTGTTTTGAGTAAGTAGTGGTAAGAAGTCACAACAATGAAGCGCTCACGAGGTCAATTAATGATAGATTTATTAGAAAATAAGTATAGTAAAATAAACACTCCAAAAAATTACGAAGGTAAGTGTTAATTGATATTTTAAAAAATATAATGGTATACTTTGTATTGTTTGATCAAATGTAAAATTAAAAAAATAAATAAATTACGTGTTGTTTATTTGTATTTTCACTTGTACCAGTATACAAGGTTCATAGTGGTTACTCGCGTACTTTGTATAGTGGTTTTAGTAAATTTTAAAGATTATTTGTAAATATATTTAAAAATGAATGAACACATTAATTTTGTTTTATTTTAGATAGGCCGACAGTACCATCATGCGTAATAACGTGAAGAATTAGACCAAACTATGAAAATGTGCAACGAGACCATGGAACCGACAGAATTTAATGAAAAATATAGTTTCACAAATGAAAGTCTAATAGAAAAGCCATGTAAACATACTAAACTGAATTATGAAAAGTGATTTTTTTTTTTCAATAAATTTTTCACTTATGTTAGTATACAAAGTCACATGTGACTTATAATAGGTCTTTACCTATGAAAATGCCGTTTTGTATGAAAAAAATTAAACGAATTTTTTTCATGTATTTTTTATTTGTATTAATCGAAATAATCACACATGCAATCAATGCATCTTTGCCAACGCAGTGGCAGTTTATTGATGCTCTTCTTAAAAAAATCAGCTGGACGGGAGGCAACAAATTCTTCAAAGGCATTTTGTACTGCCTCTCGGGTATTGAATTTTTTTTCGCGCCAAGAAGATATCCAAATTCTGGAAAAAGTAGTAGTCTGTAGGCGCAAGGTCTGGTGAGTAGGGCGGATGACGGAGAGCCTCCAACCCCAGTTCTTGCTACTTGGAGACCGTCTGCTGTGCAGTATGAGGTCGCACGTGGTCGTGCAGGAGCAGCGGAGACGAGCGATTGACCAATGTTGGTTGAAGATGTGCCAGCTTCTCCATCATTGAGTTCAGTTCTTCACAGTACACATCTGCAGTAATGCTCACACCGTTTGGTAAGAAGCTGTGATGAATCACACCGGCGCTAGACCACCAAACAGTGACCACCACTTTTCTAGGGGTAAGTTTTCGTTTAGGGCATTGTTTAGGTGCTGAACCAGGATCCAACCAACTTGCTGAGCGCCTGCGGTTATCAAACAGAATCCATTTTTCATCGCAGGTAACAATGCGGTTCAAAATTCCTTCATTTGTGTGTCTGTTGAGCAGTGCAAGGCACGTCTCGACGCGTACTTCGCGCTGGCGATCATTGAGTTCGTGGGGCACCCATTTGTCAAGCTTTTTTACCTTGCCAATTTGACGCAAATGGACCAATATTGTTTTGACGCTAACGTCGAAAGCTGCTGCTAATTCAGCCATAGATTGTGTATCATCAGATTCCACAATCGCCTTTAATTCGTCATTGTCGACCAAAGTCTTCGGACAACCGCGAGGTTCATTTTTCAGGTCGAAATTTCCAGAACGGAAGCGAGCAAATCAATAATAGGTGGTGCGTTGGTTTCTAGTGTTAGCTCCGTAAACGTCGTTGATGTTGCGTGCCGCTTGTGCCGCGTTGCTGCCACGACGGTACTCATATTCCATAATTACTCGAATTTTTAACGTATCCATGATGACGAAAAAGATAACAACTATAAAGAAGATGAACCTCAAATTCTACATCCATGCCAAAATCCTATTCCTGAATCTAGTGTGATAAAACAAAATGACAACTAGGTTATACTTTTAAAAAGCCTAGTTGTCTTTTCCAACATGGTGGTTTTTTTATTGGATTTTCTATACCATTATCTACTGTGATTATTGTTACAAAAAATAACAATGTTGCCAATGTCTGAAAGACTGATTAAGTAGTACTTACGTAAGACTGATTAGGAAGTACTAATGAAAATATAAATAAACAACTAATATAATTAAAGAAAGTTCCTACTTAAGTTAAGAAGATAATTTTTTTTAGTTTTATTATTTTTAAGATGGCGAGGCCATTGATTTTATTTTTCATTATTAAGAATGCTATAATATATTTACATACATCTAAATAAAAACACCTATTAACCAGTCAATTACCGTAATCACAGACACAATTAAAAAACCATTATGTCTATACCAAATGTGGTATCTCAGGGACTTAGAAGTTAAGCATAGATCTGGAACAGTCGTTTATTTGAAATATAGTATTATTTTGTATTTTCAATGTTTTTATTTAATTTCCTGCCACACGCATTTAAATATCTAAGGTTAATAACAATACAGAAAACTGTTGCAAGTAGTTTTCCAGTACTGAGTAAACTGTTGTAAGTGTTTAAAAGTCAATAAAAGAAGATGTTATTGTTAATATGATAACCTCATATTGATCAATAAATCGGAAATAGCATGTTAAAAGAGTAAAATCCTTCAGTTTTCCTTTATTTTAAGTAAAACTAGAGTACACTATATACTGGTATAAGTGGCCACTTGTATCAGTTTACAGGTTCTACCATAGAAAAGAAAACAAGCTGCATCAATGCAAGTGATGCTATTTTCTAAAGTATAAAAAAATAAGAAAAACCAATAATGCAGTATTTTTACTTAGATATTAAAATATAACATACCAAAATTTCAAGTGTTTCCATTGATTTATGACAAAATTACAAGCTTTAGAACCTATAAACCGCTCTCTTGAATAGTTGTATTTTTGCACTAGTATACGTAGGACCCGTCGAGTTGAAAAACTTGCGTATTTTATGTCTCTGTTTGATTTGTATATGTTTAAAGGAAAAGGTGTCAATAATATTTTTTATTTTATTTTTATTTTATTTATTATGGGACAATAAACAGCTACAATATAAAATGTTTACAATAATACAGGCTCATAATTAATATTAGCAATATTGTAGCCCACTACATTATCCGCATGTTTACTTAATTAAAATAAGGTAAAAAATTGTCACTAGAGTAGCATAACTACGGTATATAAAGTAAAAAAAAAGAATTGACTATTAAAATACAATACAGTTGAATAATGACAAAAAAAATAAATTAAAAAACGTAAAATACAAATATATGAATTAATGATAACATTAAAAATATATGGGATTGGATTCTTATTATCACAAATAAAAATTTAGATTATTACAGAAAAAAGGAAATGATAGTATAAAAAACTACAATTAATTATTAAAAATAAATAAAGCTGTGGTGTGGTGTCACGTACATCATACACGTGCATCACATACATGTACATCAGCACATATGTAGTTTAAGTTAAGATAGATATGTCATCGAATAAGTAGAAGGACATCACGTACATATTATGTATATAAACTGAACCGTTGAACATTAAAGTTAGTTCTTACTAGTTGATACACGGACCTCATAGTGTTTGACTAAACCCCCTCCATCTCCTCACATCGCATGGCGACCCTGCCAGTCGACTGGATGGCGTTCTAGTAGCTTGGTCGAAGGCTCGGAGTAAGTTACTTCAGGCAGTTCGAAGCCAATAGTACCAAGCCATGGGTACGACGTCATCGAAGGAAGAAGTGATAATCGCCCAGACGGCATCGGGTGGTGCAAATGCCGCGACGGTGACGCAGGAACAGCTGACAACGATGAGCGCTATACTGTTGTTCATCGCCGTGTGTTTGGCGGTAGTGATAGCTGGCGTAGCACTCCGGATGTACAAGAGGTGCCACCAAGGTTGGGTAGAAGAGAAGGTCCAGCAGCGAGAGGTGCAGAAGGCGGTACAGATGGCCTAACCAGGAGCGCGTGGAACAGCGGAAGTAAGTGTCTGCGATATTTTAACTCGAGTGTAGTGACGTGTGCCGGCAAGTGATCGTGATGATTTACCGGTTTAGAGACTATATTGTTTTAAATGGAAGTAGAATTAGCAATGTTATTACTTCAACTTAAGTCGTTAAGGGAGTCTATCGTTAAATTAGGTCCTAGTAGACGGAAGGGTGAAAATTTTGATAGGAAGATAAGCGAAGTAAAAACGCTTCACGGTAAGTTTAAGAGTATAATTTCAAGTTGTAGTAAGTTTTCCGAGGAGATAGTGCAATTAGTAGGGAAGATAGAAAAATTGTATTTAGATACCATCAAGTTTGAAATTGAAAACAGAACCGAGCTGAAGATGGGTTCCGAAAGGTTTTCGTTGAAAACGGCGGTCAGCTTGCTCCCTAAGATGACTGGGGTTGAGCAGGTGACCCAGGATTTGATTGATGCTGTTGAGTTATACAGTACTATGTTGGAGAAGGAAGACAGTACGCTTTTGATTAAGTTCGTACTGAGCACGCGACTGACACCGGGGGCTAAAATGCGGTTGTCTTCTAGTTACGCGACGGTGGAAGGTCTGTTAGCGGATATGAAGAAGCATTTGTTGACGGTGAGGTCAGACGTTGCAATGCAAGCCGAGCTTGCTCGCGCTACGCAAAATGGGAAATCGGTCCCAGATTTCGGAGCCGAGATAGAAAGGTTAATGGTGGGCCTTACCATTTCGCAAGCCGGGGAGAATCCAGAAGCATATACGATTTTGCGGCCTTTGAACGAGAAGTATGCCATTAAAAAGTTTGCTGACGGTCTTCGTGATCGGCGTCTTGGAACGATTGTTACGGCACGACATTTGACTTGTTTGAAGGATGCTATTAGAGTAGCGGAAGACGAAAATTATGCTTCGTCGGGGCAAGTCATGGCGTATCAGCGTGGGTTTTCTGCGGGAAATAGGGGCCGTGGAAATGGCTATAGGCGGCACGTGATAGAGAATAGGCACGTGCAGCAAAGGAGTGTTGGGCGTACGTATAAAAATGAGCGTGTCTGGCATAATGGTGGGATGCGCGGACGTAGCAATAATGCGCATCGTGGACGGCAGACTCAGCAAGGTCGGCAGCGCGTAGCATGTTTAGAACATGTGCGGGCTGATGCTGACTCAGGCACAATGTCAATGTCGCGGAAGCATGAAGACGGGGAAGTGAATGAGACGCAGTTTATTCGAGGTTAAACATGTGTTGGCATGTAATAGTGTTAATTGGGTTAATTTCCTAGTGGATAATGTAGATTCGGAATGGTTGGTAGGTACAGGTGCGTCAATATCAGCTATAAAAAGCAGTTACTTGAAGGGGAATGTTTTGTGCAGTAAGGTAGTTAAGGCAGAATTAGTGATTAATAGTGTAGGAGGTACACTGCTTTCACAACAGATAAGGTACAGTATCAGATGTGTAGGTTACCGATGGGGTTGAAGATAAGTCCAAGTTCTTTTAGCAGGTTGATGACTGTAGCCATGTCTGGATTGAATTATGACAAATGTCTAATTTATTTGGATGATTTAATTATTTTTGGGCGGAATTTGGATGAGCATAATCGGAACCTTACGTCACTTTTTTCTCGTCTAAGGAAAATCAATCTTAAACTGAATCCGTCAAAGTGTGAATTTTTGAAGAAGCAAATACTTTATTTGGGGCACGTTATTTCAGCAGAGGGTATTTCACCGGATCCAGAAAAGGTAGAAGTCGTTAAAAAATACCCGCGTCCGGCGACCGTTGATGAGGTAAAACGGTTTGTGGCGTTTGCTAATTATTATAGGAAGTTCATACCGAATTTTGCTAATATAGTAGTGCCTATGAATAAATTGTGTAAAAGGGATGTTGAATTTAGTTGGTCTGATGAGTGTGAGAGATCGTTTTTGTTACTTAAGGAAGCGTTGGTGAATCCACCGGTATTGGATTATCCAGATTTTTCGGATAGTAACACTTTTATATTATAGACCGATAGTTCGGGGTATGCGGTAGGAAGTGTGTTGTGTAATGGGAATGGGAAACCCGTTGCATATGCTAGCAGGTCTCTGGGGAAAAGTGAGTTAAATTATCCTATAATAGAGAAGGAGTTATTGGCTATAGTTTGGTCAGTTAAGTATTTTAGACCGTATTTGTATGGACGGAGGTTCGTGGTAAAGACGGATCACCGGCCACTGTTGTATTTGTTTAATATGACGGATCCATCGAGTAGGATAACTAAATTTCGTTTGTGTTTGGAGGAGTATGACTTTGAGGTCGAATATATTAAAGGGAAAGAAAATGTGCTAGCTGATGCACTTTCCAGGATAGTAATCTCTAGTGATGATTTGAAGGCGATGCGTGAAAAGGCGGTATCGGTAATGACGAGGGCGCAGCGTAAACAATCGGGAGAACTGAGTGATTGTGATAGGAGTTCTGTGGGGTCTAGGACTGATCACCCTAGAATCGTAGAAGTTCTTAGGAAACGAGGGAATGATATTGAAATATGTTTCGGTGAATGGAAGAAAATGTTACGTAACACTACTGGTAGGAAAATATTTTCAAAGTCGCGCAAAATAATGTATATGCCAGGAAACTCGAGTATTTATATAGACTATGAATCTTTATCAGCATCATCGCGAGACGAGTTGCCGAAAGACATAGTAACTTTTTGCATAGGAAATGGCATAAAAGAGGTTGTTGTTTTGAAAAATCGTTATAACGTTGAATTTATTACAGAGATGGCCAAGTGGTTGAAAGAGAATAGTAATTCGATATGTGGAGATTTTAAGATATGCATAGTGAAGAGTGTGCGGAGAATAGAAGACAAAGATGAGAAGAAAGTCATTTTGAATGATTTTCATATTTTACCTACGAGTGGTCATTCGGGGATACGCAGGATGGTAAATAATATAAAGAAATATTATTATTGGCCGTCTATTGAGAAAGACGTAGTGGAATACGTTGGTAAATGTGATAAGTGTAAGAAACAAAAGTTTTCGAAACATGTTAGAGAACCAATGACAATTACAACAACTGCATCTTCATCTTTTGAGAAGATTTATTTAGATATAGTAGGTCCACTTGATAGGGATGAAAGAGGTAATGTTTACATATTGACTCTACAATGTGAGCTAACGAAATTTGTCGAGGCTTATCCGTTACAGAATAAGTCCGCAGATGAAGTAGCAAAAGCTTTAGCAGAGAATTTTGTTTTGAGATATGGAATACCAGGAACAATTGCTTCAGATAGGGGTTCTGAGTTCATTTCAAAAGTGATGGTTAAGCTATGTAATATTTTAAATATCAATAAAATCCTATCAACATCATATCATCATGAGAGTATAGGATCTTTGGAGAATGTTCATAAAACTTTAGGAGCATATTTAAGAATACAAACGGATAACAATCCATCGTCGTGGAGTTCGTGGATACCGTATTGGTGTTTTTCATATAACACAACGGTTAATACTGTGACAAAACATACTCCTTATGAGTTGGTTTATGGTAAAGTTTGTAGGTTGCCAAGTAGTCTTAAAGGTGATAGTGTTGAACCTTTGTATAATTTTGATGATTATCCTTTAGAATTTAAGTACAAGTAAGTACAAAGGGCTCAGAATGATGCGAAAGAAATTTAATAGCAAGTAAATTAGTAAGGAAAGATTGTTATGATAAGAATCTCAATTCTGTAACTTATAAAGAAGGTGATTTGATATTAGTAAAAAACGAGATAGGCAATAAATTGGAACGTATTTATAATGGACCATTTGAGGTTGTTAAGGATGAGTCACCAAATGTTAAGATTAAATATAAGAATAAAATAGACGTAGTTCATAAAAATAGAACGAAGTTGTATTGTAAAAGTTAGAATGTAAGTTTTCGTGTGATGAAAAAAAAAAAACAATGTAACTTAGTTTTTTTTTTCTCTAAGAAGGGTGATGTGGTGTGGTGTCACGTACATCATACACGTGCATCACATACATGTACATCAGCACATATGTAGTTTAAGTTAAGATAGATATGTCATCGAATAAGTAGAAGGACATCACGTACATATTATGTATATAAACTGAACCGTTGAACATTAAAATTAGTTCTTACTAGTTGATACACGGACCTCATAGTGTTTGACTAAACCCCCTCCATCTCCTCACATCGCAAAGCAGTTAAAATTATGGACTCACACTATTTCTTATTATCATTGGATAAGATTTTAAAAACATTGGACTTTTTTTTTATTCTCTTTATTTAATTTAGGGACTTTTATATAAAATACATGACAGTCCCATCGTACCTTATAAAGCTACAATACAACAAAACAAAACTTAATTAACCCCTTACACTAAATGTCAATTCATAAGGTAGACTTAAAACGAAGACTTACAAATCTAAACAGACTTTTAGCAGCATCAGACATTGGAATAGACAAAATCTTGTGAAACAATCCTATGTTATTTTTATTTAATTTTAGATCTATTTTTTTTTCTCTCTCAGTCTGAAAGCGAACACATTCCGTCAATAAATGCACAACGTCTTCTACTTTACCACATATCTCACAGTTTGGAGAGTTGCACTTTTTCATGAAAAATCCAAAATTCTTGAGAGGCATGTGTCCAGATCTCAATCTGAGAGCAGTTACCAATAATCGCCTACTTAACTTACCATTACTAAACCAAGGTATCCGAGGAGGTTCGGCAGCTATCGTCTTATACCAAATACCTTTCGTTTTAGACCTCAAATCAAAGTATTCCACCCAAAGTTGACTGCATTTATCTTTATATTTTGGCACACTGAATAATTCATTTTAATATTCAAACCACTACCTTCAAATATTCCATTCTTTGCCAGCTTATCCGTTTCCTTTCAAACCAACATGTGAGGGAATCCATTGCAGCCTCAGATCCACGCCATTACTGGATAACAAATCGATTTTTGAAATAATATTATAAGCTATCGATGTACCTCTGTGACCAGAGGCGCATCGAGCTATATGCTGAAGAGCACTTTTGCTATCCACGCATATGAGTACTTTTCTGTTACCAATGGTTCCAGCATATGACAAGGCCTCCGAAATCGTAATAAGCTCCAACGACATAATGCACACAGGAGCACTAATTTTAAAACATTTACTATTATCTGGTCAAAGGGGATCATAAAAAGCAGCACCTCTTCCCTCAGCAGTTTTGGACCCATCAGTGTAAATAACATAATAATCAGAATATTTTTCTTGTAGTTCAGACACTGTTGAAAAATACAAATAATTCGGATCATACGTCCTTTTAGGCATTTTAATTTCATCTAGGTTTATAATAATTAAACTATTAATGTTAATTTTGGTAATCCATGTTCTTAAACTAAATATTTCTAAAAAGGGTTTGGCATCCAGATCTTCTTCTTTGCCTTCTGTATACACTATGGTTAAAAGTGGCATTTCTTTATTTGCCCAGTATCTGATATGCCCCAAACTGCCAAGTTCCGCTAACAATTTGTTTGTTACATTACCGATAATCGAGCAAGATTTCAAACAAAACCTATATGCCAACCACCTCCTTCGCAAATACAGTGGAGGAACACAGAGCTCACTTTCCATGACGTGAATTGGCGTACTTTTTATAAATCCGCCCACTATTCTTAATGCCTGATTCTGAACTTTGTCTTATTTATACAGGTGAGTTTTAGCACTATTATTATAAAAGAAAGAACCGTAATCTAACCTACTTCTTGTAATTGCTATATATATTCTTCGTAAGTGGGTCTGATGCACACACCACGAAGAACTTGCGAAGAACTTAAAGCCTTTTCGACGGTTTCATTTATGTGCTTACTCCAGCGTAAAGATTTGTCAAGCCACATCCCCAAATATTAATAAGTAACGACATCGCCAAGGGGACTATTATTTACTATCAGGCTAACCTGTTGTTGTCGTCGACCTTTATTAAAGACACAATACTTTGACTTACTTACTGAAACTTCTAAACCCAACTCTTCCAATATTTTAGTAAATGTATTCAATGAATATTGAATTTTCTCGGCACATTCAAGAATGTTCTTACCAGTTGTGTATAGTACAAAGTCGTCCGCATATTGACATATATATATGTTTTCAGCAATATCCTGACAAATCCTAAAAGTTGTAATGTTAAAAAGAAGCGGTGACAAAGGGTCACCTTAGGCCAAACCGTTTCTTGCAAATCTAACTATCTTATTGTCTCCACCAGAATCACTAGTGATTTCAAGATGACGTTCGCTAAGGAAGTTCCATATATACTGGCAGATAGTTCTTCCTACATTCAAATTATCAAGAATAATCGTCATTTGATTTATTAAAACATTATTATATGCGCTTTCAATGTCCAAAAAACAAGCCAGCGTAGGTTGGTTTTTAGAAAAGCCAATTTGGATTTGTGTCACCAGGCGTGCTAAACAATCAAAGCAAGATTGTCCTCTTCGAAAACCTGTAGCAAATGGTGATAGGATCCCATTTCATTCCACGAACCACTCGAGTCTCTTTGTAATCATCGCATGGAAAATTTTGCAGATACAAGAAATCAAAGATATAGGTCTAAGCTTACCACTGCCACGCGACGAGCTATCCGCCTTAGTAATAGGTATGAATTTAACTTCCCGCCACTGGGTTGGGAGATCACCAGAACTAAGTATGAGATTAGTATTATAACCGGAACAAGTATAGCACCCCAATTTCAGGTAAGTGAGAGATCATCGAGTAAGTAATCATATCTACACCTGGAGCTGTATCTTTTTTCTTAAAACATGCGCGCATCTCATTTATATTGAAATCTGTCTCCAGAGACTCATTAATAGATACGAAAGCTGGCGATGATGACATTACAAAATCAGGAGCGCAATAGTTTTGTTTTTGCTTTCTGAGAGACAAATACTTTAGATCGTTTGTATCCTTTCATCCAACGCATTCTGCTCCACATGTCAGAAACCGACACTGTATGATCAATACCATCACATAAAGTTTGGCAATCATTAAGTCGGCTTTACAAATAGCTAGCTTTGCATTGGACGTCTTCTCCTCGAGTACATTTAAATTGTTAGGAGTAGGATTTTTTCGAAAATTAGCCAAGGCCAGTCGTCGTTCAGCAACTAATATCGAGATCGACTGAGACCAATAACATTTTGGGGTAAAATTACTATTCGGATTATGTATGACACGACTTTTTCATGGGAATGCTCTCATCCGCAGCACTATTAATTCCATGGGTAAATTGATCATATAACTTCTGCACATCCGTTGTTTCTACAGAAACCGATAAATGTTTAGATACTAACGCTCCAAAAGAGCTCCAGTCTGCTAATTTAAAATTCCGAGTTTTTGAAACGTGTAAGATATCTCGATAAAGCATTTTAATCTTAATAAATAAATGGTCACTTCCCAAGTTCTCGCTTATGACTGACCATTTAAAGGTAATTGCTATATCAGCCGATGAAAATGTAACATCTGGAGACGATTCCTGGAGATAACTATTAACGAGTTTTGATCGAGTAGGCTGTCCATTATTAAGTGAAATAATTATACCCTGATTCTAAAGCTGATTCATAAATTTGTTTCCCCCTACAATCATTCTTGTACGACCAGTTAGTGTGGTGGGCATTAAAATCTCCCACTATCAAACATTTTTTGTGAAACTTAGAGAGTATAATGTCCCAATCTCTTTGCGTAGTATGTACAGAACTAGGACAATAAACCAAAATGATATGCTCGATACTGCACACAATTTATTAACCTAACACATAAAGTTTCAATTCCAGAATTACTAAAACTGACCGGTACCTCGTGCGCCTTAATAGACTTGTGTGTAATAATGGCAATACCTCCATATGAGTCATCCCTATCTTGTCTATAAATGTTATATTGACTTATATTAAGCGTTAATTCAGGGTTTAACCAAGCTTCACAAATCAGGGCAACATGAACTCGTTCTTGTGATAATAAAAGTTGAAATTCTTGTAATTTAGGTTTTAAGCTCTGTGCATTCCACTGCATTAAATTCAATACAAAATCTCTACTATTAGCCATTTCTAAATAAGTTAAGTATTTTCCTCAAAATATCTACGTCCTTAATTACTTTAACAATATAAGTTACCAACTCTTCCAAAATCAAGCTACATACCATTTTAAGTTTTTCAATAAAGCTGGATTCAGACACATACACTTTCTCTATTTTTTCTACTAATCGCTTGTAGTTTAAAGGTTTTGATTTTTCTTCAGGCATAGTCTCTTCAATTTGTTCGGAAGTCATCTCATTTAAATCTGTATTTTTATTTTGTGAGTTCTTTTTTGTGGCCTTTTTATTTATTCCTTGTATTCCTTCTGTTGGAACCTCTTTTAGTTATGGCTAGTATTATACTATCTGTGGTGATGCATTGAAGTTTATGCTCTGTGATTGATGTCTATGGTAACGCATAGAAATAAAAAGGCAATTAATTAATTTGCGTATTATTTCTAATAAAATAATATAAAGTGAAATACAACATTGGCGACGAGCGTGATACGACCCATAAAAGTCAGTAAATGTGAAAATACAGACAGAAATGTTAGTTGTGCAGCAAAAAAAAAAAACAAAATGATGGTCATCCATGGTCATGGATACTATTGAAGAACTAATAAAACAAGGAAATAAAACGTGGATTCAAGAAAAGACTAAAATTGAACTTATAGAAATTGCAAATAAATTAGCTCATCAAACAATATTTACAGATTCAAACTCAATTCAAGAACTCCGAACATATTTACGCAATTACATTGACGGACTAAAATCAAAAAGAACAACCAACATGGCAGCTATTGCGTCATTAGAAATATTTAGTGGGGAAAATTGGAATGCTTATGTTCAACAATTTGAGTGTTTCGTGCTGCTGAATGATATTCCTGAAACAAAAAAAGTACCATTACTTATTACCAAGTTGAGTACTAAAGTTTATGAGCTACTGACCGCCTTGTGTACACCAATATCACCTGTAAATGAAAAATATGAAAATATTTGTGAAAAATTACAGAAATACTATCATCCCGTTCAGAACTATGCATTACACCAAGCAGAATTCCGAAAAAGGTGTCAAAAACCTGATGAAACTATAGAACAGTTCATTATGGAACTCAAAAAATTGTCCAAAAACTGCGATTTTAAAAATTTAGACCCAGAAATAAAAGAAAGATTATTAAATGGCACTTATTGTGATGCAGTAAAATTTGAATTGTTAAAGTCAGCAGATAAACCATTGGAAATTTTAACTGTAATTGGGAAGACGGCGGAGACAGCATATAAATTAGCATTCAACCAGGAGAGAGGACAGGAAAAAACACAGATGTTTAAATTGCAAGGAAGAAATTTCACGAAGAACAAAAATAGAGGGTTTCGTCAGAATCCAGGATCCAGTAGTAAACAAGATTCTTCATGTTTTTGTTGCGGGAAGAGCGGACACATAAAAGCACAATGTTCGCTACGTGAAAAATTTTGTAGTGAGTGTGGTGTCCAGGGCCATATCTATAAGCAGTGCAGTAAAAATAGGAATGTGAAAGTGAATAATGTCAATCTAGTTGAAACTCCAAGCACAGAAAATAATGACGTAAATAAAAAAGAAAAACTTTGTAAACCACAGGACACTGAAATTTTTGACATATTTTATTTTCATGGAAAAGGAAAAGTTCCAGCTGCCAAGTTGAACATTGTAGTAAATGGAAAGGTATTAGAATTTGAAGTTGACACAGGTGCGGATGTAAGTACCATCACTTTAGCTGAAAAATCAGAGTATTTTCCTAATGTAGAAATAAAAAAATGTAATGTAATATTTACCAACTTCGACCAATCAACGTCAACACCATTAGGGGTAATTGAAAATTTAAATATCAAATATGAATCTGTAGAAATAAGCAACCAAAGGTTATTTGTTGTAAAAAATGGACTTCCAAAGATAATTGGAAAAGATTGGCTCTCCTTATTGCTATTGTGGCCCCCAACATTTGATCAAAAAGTATGTCTAGAAATAACAAAAGAAAAGTTAATTGAAGAAATTAAAAATGATTTTACTGAAGTTTTTGAACCTGGTATGGGGAATTATAAAGGCGAACCAATACATTTGTCAATTAATCCAAATGTCAAACCCATATTCATGCCAGTGAGAACTGTCCCATTCGCATTAAAGGATAAAGTAAACAATGAAATTAAACGATTGATTGAAGCAAAGCGTATAGAACCAGTGGAGTACTCAGAGTGGGGTACTCCAGTGGTTCCGGTCTTAAAACCGGATGGAACAGTTCGATTGTGTGGTGATTTTCGTATCACAATAAATAGGTACTTACAAATTGATCATTATCCTCTACCAACAATTAATGACATTTTAATGAAGATCCAAGGTAATACTTACTTTTGTGAATTGGATTTGCGGGAGGCGTACTTGCAAGCACCATTAGATAAAGAGTCACAAAAATTAGTTACAATTGTCACTGAACAAGGTATTTACAAATATTTGTATTTACCTTTTGGTGTTAGTACGGGGCCTGGGTCTTTTCAAAGGTTGATTACACAAAGACTTATAGGATTAGATGTAATAGCGTACATTGACAATATTTACATATGTGGTAAAACATTATCAGAAACATATGAAAAGTTAAAATTAATACTACATAGAATTAAGGAAATTGGTCTTAGATTGAAATTAAATAAATGTAAATTTTTAGAAGAAAAATTAAATATTTTTGGTTTTGAGGTAGACAAAACTGGCATAAGAGTTGTAGAAAGTAAAATAGCACCTATATTATCTTTGCCTCCACCGGAAAACATGAAAATGTTGAAGTCTTTCCTTGGAAAAGTTAACTATTACAACAGGTTTTTGCAAAATATGGCAATAATATTGAAACCATTATATGATTGTTTAAAAAAAGATAGATTTGAATGGACAGAAAAATGTGATAAATCTTTTAACCAAATAAAAAAAGCACTCACAAATACAGCCAAATTATCACATTTTGACCCAAACTTAACGCTCATATTAACATGTGACTCTGCAGATGATGGTGTAGCTGCTGTTTTATCAATAAGAGATAGTAGTTATGTCATAAAACCAGTAGCTTTTGCCAGTAAAAAATTAAATGATGCTCAAATTAAATATCCAATATTAGAAAAAGAAGCATATGCTATCATTTTTGGAGTAAGTAAGTTTTATGAATTTTTATTTGGGCAAAAATTTATTTTGCAAACTGATAATGAAGCACTTTCCAAGATTTTAGGCCCAAAATATGGTATACCAAAAATGGCAGCAAGGCGGTTACAATATTGGGCGATATTCTTAAATGCTTTTGATTATGAGATCCAACATATTAAGTCAAAAAATAATCCAGCAGACTACTTGTCACGTGTAGGGTCAGGGTATCTACACAATGATTGGAAATGCCCTGAAATTATTGAAAGGAATTTTGAAATAAACACAGTTAATTACATTAATAAATCAGACTTAGATATATTGAGATGGCAAACTGTACAAAAGGAAACTCAAAAAGATAAAATATTGTGTGATATAATTAGATTCAGTAGAGATGGGTGGCCACTTAAAAATGAGATTGGTGAAGATTATGAACCTTACTTTAAAAGAAAGAACGAAATTACTGTGGAGAAAGAGTGTTTACTATGGGGATATAGGGTAATTATACCCAAGCATATACAAGAAAATATCATGGCAGAGCTTCATGCTAGTCATTTAGGAATAACTAGAATGAAAGAGATAGCAAGGTCATACTTTTGGTGGCCAGACATGGAGGGAGACATTGAAGGTATAACAAAAAACTGTTTAATTTGTTTGCAAAATCATAAAAATCCTGAAAAAACCAAGATATCAGTATGGCCACAGCCACCAACGGTTTGGCATAGATTGCATGCAGATTTCTTAGGACCTCTGTATTCGAAGATGTTCTTAGTAGTAATAGATGCATATTCTAAATGGCCAGAAGCATTTGTCATGACTAATATAACTGCAAAGAAAACAATTGAAGTATTTAAAAGCATTTTTGTACGTTACGGGTACCCATTACATTTGGTGACCGACAATGGTCCAACATGGACCAGTGAAGAATTTAAATTGTTTTGTAAACTAGTAGGAGTCAAACAATCTTTCTCTCCTCCATACTATCCCGCTACTAATGGGCTAGCTGAACGGTTTGTTGAAACATTTAAGTCACATGTTATAAAAATTGTAGAAAGTGGCCAGACTGTGGAATATGCTTGTAATCTGTTTCTGTTTGACTATAGATGTACTGTACATAAAACCACTGGTCAAAGTCCGGCCAAAATTATGTATGGAAGAGAATTGAGATGTCGTTTCTCATTGTTGCGGCCAAATCCAATACATGATAAAATTGATGATGAACAAATAAAAGTAACCAATAGTAGTAAAAACTTGTATAAGACATTTGTGACTGGAGAAAAAGTAATGGTTAAAGATCTAAGAAAACACAAAAAGAATTGGAGTCTAGGGCAAATTATTAAGACTCTAGTACCAGGTGTGACCTATATGGTAGAAGTGGATGGTATGCAATGGAAACGACATGCCAACCAACTGCTGGAATGTGGGCAGAATTTAGAATAAGCTTAGTAATAATGATTGTTATTTTTTTTTTTTTTTTTTTTTCTCTTTCAAGTTATGTGGGGGGAGAGTGTTGGAACCTCTTTTAGTTATGGCTAGTATTATACTATCTGTGGTGATGCATTGAAGTTTATGCTCTGTGATTGATGTCTATGGTAACGCATAGAAATAAAAAGGCAATTAATTAATTTGCGTATTATTTCTAATAAAATAATATAAAGTGAAATACAACACCTTCCTAAAATTGGAGATGGCACTGAAAGTTTCGCAATGTTCTCTTCCATTATTTGTTCATTGGTTTCTTCATAATTTGAATTATTTTTGTGTATTAACACCTCCGTTACTAAATCGCTAAATGTGTTTTTACTAATAAAGTTTTGAGAATTTCTATTTGTTTGTAATTCTACTTTAATCTTTGATTTCTCTGTCTCTATTGTATTATTGTTTCTTGGACTTGTACTTGTACTTGGAATGTTGTAATGTGTCAAATAAACTTCAAGGGCCTTTTTATACGTGTAGTTCAGTTCTGACATTATGTTCCTAATCTGTTTCTCTTTTAAAAATAATGGGCACTTCTTCTTATCGAATGCTATATGATTCCCTTTACAGTTTGTACATGTATAATTTAGCGTTTCGCAATTCTGGTGATTTCCAGCACATTTTGGGCAGATTACTTTCTTTGTTGGACACGATCGACTTAGGTGGCCAAACTTCCAACAGCTGGAACACTGGAAATATATATGATTCAACTTTAAACTGACACCCATATCCGCAAATATACGGGGGTAAAGTTGAACCCTTAAATCCCAGGCGAATAGTCTCGCTGTCTATCCATTCTCCTCCTTCAGTTTGTTTCTTTAACCTTTTTATAGAAATAATATCATAATCACATTTCAAATTGTCGCGAATTTCTTCTTCAGTCATGTCCAAATCCACGTATCTCACAATACCGTAAGAAATCGTAATTTCATCCAATAACCGACAGTTGTAATCTAACTGTTTAATTTTTTTAGAATTAATTAACTTCTCTGAATCCTTTCTGTCTACGAAGTAAACATAACTTTTGTAAGGATTTTTATGTTGAATCCTTGAGATATTTTGAATATTCTCAGATCTCAATAACTTAGCCATACCGAATTGTTTAGGTAATACATCTCTTCCTGTCATGCACACTATATATGTGGTGCTATTAATCATGTCAGCATCATTTTTGTTTACGGTATTATTATTTTCTCTTGTTTTACTTATCGCCACTCTCTTGTTGTTTTTCCTCACAGTAATAAAACCATCATCCTCTTCTATAATTTCCTCACTGTCTTGTCTAAGTCTCTTCTCAGGGGCCAGTATCTGCCCTTTTTGCTCCTGCAATCTGTTTTCCTCTCTCGTTTCAATACATTCCTCAACTTGTTGCTCGCTCATTGTTATCTCATTAACGACCTCTTCAACTATATTATCTTCGCTTGAACTACTAATTCTGCCTCTTATATCATCCATTATTAATATTGAACATGATAAAACAAAATAATAAAATAATTGTAGGGTATAAGAAAAATAAACTCGCCGCGTAAGCAACGCTCGCTTGTCTAACGCGCACACAATACGGCGTCTCGCGCGCGAATGTGAACATTGGACTTAAATTTCAACTTAGAACATACAAAGATATCAATATCAATGTAGTTGCGATTATAAGATTCCACCATACGGCGAACAGGGCAGCGCAATCCTGAATTTGTTCGATAGCTGTTTACAGCGAACAATGTGCCTGCACGGACGCTACGCTTATTTACAGTAAGGGGGACCACATAACATAACTTACTGGTCAGATCAATGGAATCGAATTGATTATGAACAATACCATGTAATATGTTGGCTTTAAGAAACTTATGTCTAGATTCTAATGTTGTTGCTAAGTAATTGTGAATATGACAAACGCTTTTTATAGCACCTATAGTACATGGCACGAAGTTATATAAGTAAAGATAGGTGGAGGGCCGTTTGAACTCAGTTGATGATCTCATGACAAAACCATACATCTTAAACGAATTGTTAACAATTCTTTCTACATGCTGATTAAGAGATAACTTACTGTCTAGCAAAACACCAAGATCTCTTACAATAGATGTGTAATTAAGCAAGACATTATTTAGCTTACTTATACTTAAAATTTGTGACAAATTTGTTTTTCGTGAAGTTTATATTATATAATGACATTTGCAGATACTTAGGTGTGACAGTATGCTGAGAGTCTATCTAAGTCTTCTTGAAACTTTAAGCAGTCTTCTATACTAACCGTAGACAGAGTATTTCTATAGACTGCTGGATATCTTTCTTTGCATTCGCACAAGACAAAGACAAACATATTCTGTCTACGATACTAACACACTATGCACTTTGTCTGAAAATAAATGTTTATAATACATAATAATAATAATCTGTGGCCCGACTGTCAACCTGACGGAACAACATTTGTTTTTCACCGTGTATTTTTCTAGTATGTTTAAAGTCTAATAATGCAAAAATATTTTATAATATGTTTAAACAACAGCAGTGGAGTGCCAAAAATTGGTACTGTAACCAAAAATCTGCATAATGCAAGACTCGACAAAATAACAATACACGAGTAATAGTGAAATGCTGACGCGAAGTCGGGCACGATTGCTGCAAAGCACACACCCAACATCTTCGGGTTCGTTGCTCAGCTCCGCCTTGCAGTTGCCGGACCCTGCTCCAGACGTGAGTCCAGTGACACCGGCTGCTGCAGTTGCGTCGAGCTCGAGCGACGAATACTTCTCGCCGCCGACGACACCACCACCAGTACGTCGGCGCGGACGAGGCCGACCACCGGCCAGCTTGGGACTCCGAGGCCCACCGGCCTCTGATAGGGTCCCCGCTACCGGTGGAAGTGTGCAGCGCATGAAGTGGACACAAGCTGTCAACTAAAATGTCATGCGCGCATACTATGGGGCTACAGAGGGGGGAACTAACTTGACTGCGTACCGTGGTCGGATGCTCTCTCTGTTTCAGGTGCTTGAACCAGCTATCAACGTGTCGTCGCAACGACTGTCGGATCAGGTGCGGGTCATCCAGCGTAATCGTATGCTGGATGCCACCGTACTTGATCGACTTTGCCTGGAATCACGGAATAGCCATGTTACGCCTGCTTCGCCACTGGTCGCGATGCAACTGCAAAATTTACCTAGTGTTTCACCACGACCCAACTGCGTTGGTGAAGAGGATGATGACGGGGCTATATCCGTGAGTACTCAATGCAATGCACGATTAAGGAGTGCTTTGAAGAATGCTTTCAGGGAGTATCGCTCTACTCCGCCTGAACTTAGACCACATTTACCTCGTTTGCCCATGCATAAGAATAACAAGGCACTGGTGTGTGCTCTAGACTCACAGCTGTCAACATATTTTGATGGCAGCAAAGACCTGGTCGATACCCACTTGATCTTGTACTGTGCAGCTGTAGCGGCTTGTCGTGTAGCTCGTGTCAAGTTTCCTAACAATGACAGAGCTACACGACCAAAACCAGCCGTACCAGCTTGGCAGTGCAGGATTGAGCGTCGTATCGGTGAGGCTAGAGCACTCATCGGTAAGCTAATCTGCTTCAGGGAGGGCAATACTCGCCCTCAAGTGATGCGCTTTGTGAAGCGGGCGTTCTCCGGGACGGATGTTAGTCCTCGAGATTATTTGCCCCGCGTCACAGAGCGCATCGACTTCCTGAAGCAGAAGATCTGTGCATGGGCAAACCGTATTCGTCGGTACCGGCGGAGGGTGGAGCGGTACACCCAGACATTCCAAAGCGATGAAAGGTGGGTTTACCGAGCTTGGGAGCGACCGGACCAAGGTGTGGCTGACACGCCCCTTCCGGATGATGACGCCATGTCTTCGTTCTGGCGAAACATCTGGTCGGTGCTTGTCAATCACACCGAAGGTGATTGGACTAGGGAGATCAAGCGAGCGTGAGGTCAAATAACAGAAATGGGGGCAATTACCATCAGCCCCCAAGATGTCGCTTGTGCAGTCCGTCCGTTGCCTAACTGGAAATCTCCAGGGCCGGACGGACTGCACAATTTTTGAATCAAGTGGATCCAAAAGTCGCACGCTCGCTTGGCATCTCAGTTCCAGTCAGCCTTAGAGTCAGGGTCGTTGCCCCAGTTCTTAACAACAGAGATAACCCACCTGCTCCATAAATCAGGTAGTACCGCGGAACCCAAAAATTATAGACCGATCACTTGTCTACCGACGGTCTATAAAGTACTTACATCCATTTTGAGAGCTAAAATTTACAATCTTATTGACACAAACTCGATCTTGTCTGTCTCTCAAAATGGATGTAGGAACGGGTCCCGCGGTACTAAGGAGCTGCTCCTTATCGATATGACCATTAGTCAACAGGTTCGCTGTTCCCGAAGGGATCTGTCGACATGCTGGATAGACTATAAGAAGGCCTATGACTCGGTGCCACATACCTGGCTCAAGAGGGTGCTGGAGTTGTACAAAGTAAATACAACGCTGTGCACCTTCTTGATGTCGTGTATGGGGCAGTGGAGAACAGTCCTTCGCTATCCAGGATGTCGACATATCCAGAGGAACAGCGAACCGATAAGGATCGAGCGAGGTATATTCCAGGGCGACAGTTTGAGTCCACTTTGGTTCTGCCTAGCCATGAATCCTCTTAGCACACTGCTGGAGGATTCAGGTATAGGCTATCGATTGAGGAGAGGTGGTCAGGTTATATCTCACCTCCTCTACATGGATGACCTAAAACTTTTTGCCCCCAACAATTTGCAACTGATGGAGCTACTTAAAGTAACTGAAACCTTCAGTAGCGCCATCAGGATGGAATTTGGTGTGGACAAATGTGTGGCCATGCATGTAAAGCGAGGGGAGATTGTGGAATCCGTGGTAAGCCAACTCTCGGATTCCATATATTATATACCTAAAATCCCTCTCCTCAATCGAAACATACAAGTATTTGGGTATGTCGGAAGCGTTAGGCATCAACACTGCTGAAATGAAACGATCGTTGAGGGAGCGCTTCTTTGGCCGCCTGAATAAAGTATTAAAAAGTCTTTTATCAGGCGGAAACAAGGTGGGCGCCTTCAACGGTTGGGCCATGCCGGTTTTGATGTACTCTTTCGGCATACTCAAATGGACTCAGACGGAACTTGACGCCCTGGATAGACGGGTCCGCACACTACTGACCGCAAATCGATTGCATCACCCAAGGTCATCGGTGATGAGACTGTATATCCCACGAAAGTGCGGAGGTCGAGGTTTCTTGAATGCTAAGACCCTGCACAACCGTGAGGTATGCAGTCTCAGGGAATACTTCCTTCCGAGGTGGGGATGTGGTCTCAGTGGACAAGAGTCTCACCCCGCTCTCCTTGGCTAACGAGAACTGGCACAAACCTAAAGTATTAGATACGGATGACCGCAGGGAGGTATGGCAAAGCAAGGAACTTCACGGACGCTTTTATCGGGTTCTACATGGACCCGATGTAGACTTTTTAGCGTCCGTATCCTGGTTACGATTCGGAAATCTATTTGGAGAAACCGAAGGTTTTGTCTTTGCAATTATGGACGAAGTTATGATGACAAACAACTACCAGAAATATATTGTGAAGGATGGCACGGTTGACATTTGTCGGGTATGCCACCGTCCGGGGGAATCAATCCGACACATTATTTCTGGCTGTTCTCGTCTGGCTAACGGAGACTACTTGCATAGGCACAACCTTGTAGCCAGGATTATCCACCAGCAAATTGCTCTGAAATACAGTCTTGTGGAATCAGAAGTACCGTACTATAAGTATGTGCCCGACCCATTTCTCCAAAATGGCAATATCACATTGTATTGGGATCGATCTATCATCACTGATAGGACTATTGTTGCTAATAAGCCGGACACAGTGGTGATAGATCGATCAGAGCGTCGCACAATGATTATTGATGTAGTAGCCTCGCATGACGAGAACCTCGTGAAAGCTGAACAAGATAAGCAGATTAAATATCTTGGCCTCTTGACATCTTGGCATCTTGACCTGGCTCGCGAGGTTGTCGAGATGTGGGATGTGGATACAGCAGTCATTGTGCCGATAGTCGTGACGGCAAATGGCATAATAGCCAAGAGCCTCGACCAATACCTAAAGAGGCTCTCGTTAGGCAGCTGGATCAAGGGCTTGATCCAGAAGGCGGTATTACTGGACACGGCACGTATAGTGAGGAGGTTCCTCTCTCAGCAGCCCTGACCACCGGTGGCTTGGACCCTATTCCCGATACCGATGGGCTACTATTTTTTATATTTTTAAATGTTTTTTATGATTTTTGTTATTTTAATATTTAAAAATATAATTTAAATGTATGTAAAACGAAATAATAATAAAACCCGCAGGGAAGCTTGTGGCGAGCTGTTGGGCAGTAGCGACCCCATGGACCCTATCTCCCGGGAGAATTCTTGTTCCTCATCTCTAGCTTGCCTTTATTGGCCAGCTGGAGTGAAAACTGACGAGGTTCAGAGCTCCCACCTCATTCTTGCCTTTACTGGCTGGCTTGAGGAGATTCGCAAGAGCAAACGTGCTCGGGGAATGAAAGTATTCTAGTAAGTGCTCCTAGGGATCTTGACCATCTTCCGGGCTCTGGGATTGTTCTGAAAGCCGTGGAATACCTCTCCACTTCTCAAGCACCTCAGGAAGTGTTGCTCCCTTGTCGCTGCGTCACTATGTGCCAGCGACGTTTTCCGGGGCCCATTATTGAGTGTGCAAGTCACCCCCTTTTTATTTATTTTTTTCAGGATGGGAAATCATCAAATCACTTCTCCCGCTCTGGGCGGAGCGGGAGGGCGTGTCAGACTTTTACTGACTCAAACCCACCCGTGTTCCATCAGTTGCCCGTATACCGGGGTCACGGTATCTCGCTTGAACAATCTCGCGACCCCGGCAGGCATCGGTCCTAGTAGACCCCTTCACTGCTGCTGACATCTCTTTGAGGCACGCGTGGAACACTACGCGCCGTCGACCCGAGCCTGGTCCTTACCGAGCGGCGAGCTACCCATTGCTCGCCGCCCGCAAGTTCGTGCCTAAGGTGGCCGGGAGTCCGCTATCGACTCCCGACGCCCGGGGCGTCTCCTCTTGCGGCGGCTAGGGACGTGAGGGCGCAGTGACTGCCACTCCCTCACGCGCCCCGCCTCCTCCTTCGCGAGCATTACTGCTTCGCAGAAGGAGGTGACGGCTTCTCATGCCCTCTCGCTCCGTACCATGGCTCGCACCAGGGCCGGACGCGAGAGGTCACCGCCGCCGATCGCCTCCACGAGGACACGGTGCTCCGCCCAGGCAGGGCACACTTCCACCATATGCTCCACCGTGTCCTCTAGACGATCCTTACAAAGGAAACACCCGGGCGTATCCTCCCGCTTTATCCTGAACAGGAACCCGACGAAGCACCCATGCCCGGTGAGAACCTGCGTCAGGCGGAAGGTGAGGACGCCGTGGCGCCTCTCTATCCACTCCTCAAAGAGGGGACTTACCGCCGCAGTTGTGGCGTGCCCTAAGTCACCCCCTACCATTTAATCCGTGTATACAAAACATTGATACGGCAGGGGCCATAGGCCTTCCATAGTTTTTGGTAACCAATCCATTTTAGCCATCCAAATACATAGTCCAAAATCATTGTTTCCATATCCTGCAATAGTCCAACACCAACCGGAGGTTGTCCTTGGGTGGACTTGCACAGTGTATACAGGGATAATCGTCTGTTGGTGCCTCACTCCATCTAAATTGTCTAAGAAGCCTCTGCGAGTTGGCTTCGGCCCCTCGTACGCCTTCCAAAAGACCGGGATCTCAGAATCCCGAGATTATGTTAACATATATAAAATAATAATAATAGTAGTAATTGTTTTAAAGGCTTTGAAATCATCAGCATACATAAGAAATTTAGTATTTAAGAAGCAAGATATAATATTGTAACAAAAAAAAATGGAAGAGGAGCTACATCTGCCAAGAAACTGCCTTGCAGTTTGGCAAAAGTAATATATTGGGTCTACCGGAAAGTTCTGTCGGTTTTTGTAAATAAAAGTCGTGATTAATATTTAATGCAATTATCTATATTTTAGTTAATTACATATTGTCCTCGATTTTCTATTATCTTCTTCCATCTATCTACTAGCATATAAATCCCATTCCTGTAAAAATTTGTATCTTTTGATGCCAAAAAACTTTCAACTGCTGCTGAAACCTCTCCTTCATTTTTAAATGTCCTTTTAAATTTGCGTTTAGCGACCGAAATAAATAAAAATCTGATGGTGCAATATCTGGGGAGTACGGTGGATGGGTGAGGACTTCCCACCCTAATTCAGATATTTTAAGTTGTGTTGTCTTTGAAATATGCGGCCTCGCATTGTCGTGGTGTAAGATCACACCCTTTCTGTTGGCCAAATAAGGTCGCTGATTTTTAATTGATTCATTTAATTAACTTAACTGATTGCAATATTTTTCAGTAGTAATAGTTTCCTGTGGCCGTAGCAATTCAAAATACAAACGTCCCACCAGAATCATAACAGCTGTTTTATTTAGTGTGAATCTGATTTCGGCGTAAGAGGTGCAGGTTCTCCTGGTTTTAAATAAACTTTCTTTCTTGATACGTTATTGTAGACAATGTACTTCTCATCGCCTGTAACTGATATATCCAAAAATGGTTCAGTTTTGTAACGATATAGATGTGAAGAACATACCGTTATTCTCTCTGCCAAGTTTTTTTTCCGATAGTTCGGTCGGATGGTTCCGAGTCCAAGTGAGTACCGTCGGAACTATCGGAAAAAAACTTACTCACTCAAACAAACAGTTTCTGACCATATAAGACCATATACAGTACAAACTCAAACAGTTTCTGACCATATTCATAGGTTAGGATATCCTAACCTATGAATATGTTCAGAAACTGTTTGCTGTGCTACGTTAGTCTCGATGCAATATCTGATGATTTAAGAAATGTATATTCTCTTAATATCGCTTCCAAAACGCCGTCATCAATTAAGGATGGTCTTCCAGAACGAGGTTCATCATTAAGACTTAAATCCCCTTTTTTGAATCTCTCTAACCATCTTTGACATGTAGTACGTTCAGAGACACTGTCGAGCCCAAAAACACTACACAAATTCCTACAGGCGGCAGCAGCGTTATTGCCTTTCTGGAACTCGTAACGTATACAATGCCTTAGATGAACTTTATTGTTGACACTCATCTTGAGACCGCGGCTACTCTAGAGTAAATGATAAATGATTGCGCAACACGTCTATTTATACTACGTATAGTAGAAATTATGACGCAATATAATTCAATTTTTTTAACTCATTGCATCTAGAAATAAATAGACAAACTTTTATGTACTGCCAGAACCGACAGAACTTTCCGGTAGACCCAATATTTTGTAAAACGATAACATTATGAATAAACACTTTTTCATATATATTTTTTAGCAATAGGGAGTTGACGCTCTTCGGATACGGAAGCCTAAAACATATATAGATTAGGTTAAATTTAAATATACATACATAAACTGACGCCTTCTTCCCATGGGGGCAGGCAGAAACTACGGAAAGCCCTCTGCTACTTTCGTACTCTTTATCTATACATACAAATAAATCATCATCTATACATACAAATAAATAAAACTGAAGTGTCTGTTTGTAATTTCAAATAAACAGCTTTTCACTAAATGCATATGAAAGTAAATACGGTACTTACACCAAAAATTCGTTTTTTTTAACTTTTGTCTGTCTGTCTGTTTGTTCCGGCTAATCTCTAAAATGGCTGGACCGATTTTGATGAGACTTTTATTGGCAGGTAGCTGATGTAATAAGGAGTAACTTAGGTTACTTTTATTTTAGAAAAAACCTTTTAAAAATACCTGTGTTCATTTCTGACATCCACGCGGGCGAAGCCGCAGGTAAAAGCTAGTGCTTCATAAATCTGGTCATACACACACGCTGGTTGCGAGTACTACGCACCCGACCGTTCTGCATAAGGTCTCTATGTGTCCCCTTAGGGCGTCTCCTCCCGGCGTTTCCATTCACACTCATTTCATACGTTTTAATTGCAGGTTAATGGGACCCTTGGCGATAATTATTTTCTACTTGATATCGGTATCACAGTACGTCGGTTCTGGTCCGCTCTTTATCTTTGGCAACCGGCAGGAATCAGAAGTTTGCCTCAAGACTTGGAGAATGAGCTTCCTAATGCTTAGCACTGATCCGAAATATACTGTGAGTAGATAATTATTAAACATATAGGTATTAACAAGTATTTTATGTTATTTTCAACCGACGAAAAAAAACGGAGGAGGTTCTCAATTCGAAGCGTATATTTTTTTATTTTTTTTTTTATGTATGATCACGCATAACTTTTTATACAGGGTGTCCAAGAACCTGGCGTCCAACTGGATTCCCAGATGCCCCAAGTTCTAACAGTACTCAGAAAAATATTTTAAAAAATCCACCCCATGTACTTACAGAATTATACTGATTTCAAAAAAAAAGGGGAAATGAGCACCCTGTGACATACTTTTGAATGCTGTGACTGCTAATGCTGATAATTTCGATATTTCTTGGAGGTTTTGTAATCTAGGGTATTGCTGTGTCTAAATAGAATGTAAAAATAAAGTACTTATTGTACCATTTTAAAATAAAATATTATTTTAACTAAAGGTGATATGGAAAACTATTGAATTTCGCAACTTTGACCGACTGTAGTGTAAAAAAAATGTACCAAAATAGTATGGCAAGTGACGTCAAATTTTGACGCGTTTATTCCTCTTTTTAAAAAGGTATAATACTTACACATTAATTTGAAAAAAAAAATTTTTGATAATATTTTTACTCAACAACCCAATTTTTACGATGTCTTACAGAATTCTTAGAAAGAAAAATTTACGACGAATTGAATCTAACCTCTAAAGAATTACTATTGTATGCTCATAAAAATAACAACAGGCCTCTCAAAAAACAGGTTAGACCGTAAGGGACGGTATGTGCATGCATCTCACCATAGTGATTCGTTATTACAACAGGAGGGAGCAAGACAGAAACTATCTTTGCGATTTGCTGGTTCTTCTTTATGGTACCCCATTATTCAGGTAAGAGTGAGGGAGAAAAAGGTTAGAGGTGCGAGTGAGATAGATAGTGACGCTATCTGGGATCGTGCTATTTAGGATAACAGTACGGTCAGTACGCGTCACTGCCTCCTGCCGTTACTACGCACCTCTCTCTTATTGTTACCATTGATCACGTACTACGATTTAAAGCTTTGTTTATTGGACTCGATTACTCTTTGTGCTCTGGACTTTGAAACGAACTCTTTACGACGACCTTTGCCTGTGTTTGGACAGTTTGTGTTTTGTGTGTGCTACCATGGCGACCTACACTCCGCAAGAATACGCAAATATGCACTACATTTATGGAGAATGTAGAGGTAATGGACGAGCTGCAGCGAGACTTTACAGAGAAAGGTATCCGAGGGCTACGCGATATCCCGACCATCGAGTTTTCATTAATGTGCACAGATCACTATGTGACGGGCGGTTCCCCAATCAAGTAGCTGGTGAAGGACGACCCGTAAATGACTTCATACGCGATGAAGTTTTAGAGGCGGTGTCGGCAAATCCAAGCATCTCTGTGCGAGGAATAGAAGCTGATACGGGGATACCGAAGAGCACAGCACACAGTATTCTCCAAAAAGAAGAATATCATCCGTACCACGTACAGCGAGTGCAAAGTCTTTTACCTCGAGACTATCCGAGCCGAGTCGCGTTTTGTGAAACAATCCTGCAAGAACATCGAGAAGACGAAAACTTTATCGACAAAATTTTGTGGTCAGATGAATCAACATTTAAGAAGGATGGCTACATGAACCTACACAACTTGCACGAGTGGCATGTGGAAAATCCGCACTTGATGCGAGAAGATAGATCCCAGTACCGGTTCAAAGTGAACATGTGGACCGGTATTCTCTGTGGGAATATTATTGGTCCATTTGAGATGCCCGAGAATTTGACTGGCGAATCATATTTAAATTTTCTTCAAAATGATTTGCCAAACTTACTAGAAGAGACCCCACCAGATATGTGGTTCCAACACGACGGCTGTCCAGCACATTTTCGCGTATCCGTTAGAGAGTTTTTGGACGAGCAATACCCGAACAGGTGGATTGGGCGATCAGGAACAATCCCGTGGCCAGCCCGCTCACCTGACTTAAATCCGCTGGATTTTTTTTTCTGGGGAACTATGAAGGAGCTCGTTTATGCGAAGCCCATTAATGACATCGCTGACCTTCGTGAGAAGATAACACAAGCAGTGCAGGTGATACGTCAAAAAAGTTACTCGCGAAACATAAAGCGGTCCTTTTTAAGGAGAGTGAGAGCTTGTATTGCCGCGGGTGGTCAACATTTTGAACATTTATTGTAATAAAATATCTTTAAACTAACATTCTTTGCTTTTATTCTACTGGGAACCCATCTACCTGTGTGTATTTCCTTCTTGCTCACTCTTGGAACCGAAGTAAATAATAGTAGTAACATAACAGTTTCTAAGATAAGAAAGGGTCCGACAGTTACCGTTAGTAGGTAGGCACTTCGTAAAAATTGGGTTGTTGAGTAAAAATATTATCAAAATTTTTTTTTTCAAATTAATGTGTAAGTATTATACCTTTTTAAAAAGAGGAATAAACGCGTCAAAATTTGACGTCACTTGCCATACTATTTTGGTACATTTTTTTTACACTACAGTCGGTCAAAGTTGCGAAATTCAATAGTTTTCCATATCACCTTTAGTTAAAATAATATTTTATTTTAAAATGGTACAATAAGTACTTTATTTTTACATTCTATTTAGACACAGCAATACCCTAGATTACAAAACCTCCAAGAAATATCGAAATTATCAGCATTAGCAGTCACAGCATTCAAAAGTATGTCACAGGGTGCTCATTTCCCCTTTTTTTTTGAAATCAGTATAATTCTGTAAGTACATGGGGTGGATTTTTTAAAATATTTTTCTGAGTACTGTTAGAACTTGGGGCATCGTGGGAATCCAGTTGGACGCCAGGTTCTTGGACACCCTGTATAGTGGTCCGATTATGACAAATCTTCTTTTATTGGAAAGGGTATACACCCAAGGTGGTCCCATATAAATTTGGATATCAAAATCTAACCCTAAGGGTTGGAAAACAGGGGATGATTGATTGTTCACTCACTGATTTTAACGTATAAACACGCATAACTTTGTACAGAGTAGTCCGATTTTGATAATTCTTTTATTGTTGGATAGGGTTATACCTTGCCAAGTATTATTAGTACATTAAAGCCACAAAAAATAATAAAATAAAAACTTTTTAACAAAAAATTAAACCGCCGAAAAACTGAAAAGCATAAAATAATAAACCTTAAAATTTTGAGTCAGCGCTGAAAAATCAATGAACAAGGAACACTCAAAGCGCCGACTCATAATTTTAAGGTTTATTATGATTTTTTGTGGCTTTAATGTACTAATAATACTAGCAAGGTATACCCTATCCAACAATAAAAGAATTATCAAAATCGGACTACTCTGTACAAAGTTATGCGTGTTTATACGTTACAATCAGTGAGTGAACAATCAATCATCCCCTGTTTTCCAACCCTTAGGGTTCGATTTTGTTTTCCAAATTTATATGGGACCACCTTGGGAGTATACCCTTTCCAATAGAAGAAGAATTGTCACAATCGGACCACTATGTAAAAAGTTGTGAGTGTCAGTGAGTGAACAATCAATCATCCCCTGTTTTCCAACCCTTAGGGTTCGATTTTGTTTTCCAAATTTATATGAGACCACCTTGGGAGTAAACCCTTTCCAATAGATGAAGAATTGTCACAATCGGACCACTATGTAACAAGTTATGCGTGTTTATACGTTACAATCAGTGAGTGAACAATCAATCATCCCCTGTTTTCCAACCCTTATGGTTCGATTTTGTTTTCCAAATTTATATGGGACCACCTTGGGAGTATATTATTTCCAATAGAAGAAGAATTGTCACAATCGGACCACTATGTAAAAAGTTATGCGTGATCATACATAAAAAAAAAAAAAAAAAAATTATACGCTTCGAATTGAGAACCTCCTCCGTTTTTTTTCGTCGGTTGAAAATCAATGAACAAGGATCACTTAAAGCGCCGACTCATAATTTTAAGGTTTATTATTTTATGCTTTTCAGTTTTTCGGCGGTTTAATTTTTTGTTAAAAAGTTTTTTAAACTATAGCTGTGCCCGCGTCTAACACGGGAACGTGCTACCGGGATAAAACTAAAAAAAAAGTCCAAAAAACTTTTATTAAAAAAAATCCTCAATCCTTCCTTTTTTTTCTTTCCTCGTCTTTGTACTTCCTTCAATAGCTTAATCCTTATAAAATCTTCTATCTACTAGTGCAAATCCCGTCAAAATTGCTCCAATTTTCTTTTAAGTTACCATTATACTTTCATATGCATTTAGCAAAAGTTTTTAGCTAAGATACTTGATTTTTGGACTACCGAAGGTCAAACGGGGCAAAGGTGTTTAATTAAGCTGTATCAGAACTATGATAATACAATCTATATAATAAAACTGGCTGTCAGACTTTAGAGCTTCTGACTCGTAACGATTGACAAAGATCGTCGAATGCCAGCCGGGGCCAACTACTCAAAATGCTTCTCGACTCACATACCAACTGTGGCAAACTTAGTTTAACCTGGTTGCTTCAAAAGGTAGCTTTTTAATACAGAAAATTATATCTTTTCAGTGCCACGCCATCACCTGGTACGTCCCATGCGACTACCAGCTCGCGATCCTGGGAACCGTTCTGTTCTACTTTTACCAAAAAGACCGGAGGGTTGGGTTTGCTGCCTTCGGCACCGCTGCAGTCTTGTCCCTGATTATACCGGGGGTTCTGACGTATTGGTACCAACTACCGGCTGTTCATTTCATGGATTTAGGGTAAGATATCATAATTATTATTTTGGATATCATGAGCCTTGTTACGTATTTTCCCAAAATCTAGGGTGCGTAAGTTCAGCCGATAACCAACTCTCCACAGGAAGATTTGATCTTTGTGAAGAACTGTTAAAGCCTCCTGATTTTTTTATTGACCATAAGAGAACCTACCATTCGGGCATAAGCAACCGTGGGCCTACATGAAACCTGCCAGGGTTGCGGATTTGTTCGAAAGAGTTACCGTGGTCCTGGCACAGGCAACTGAAGGAACACGGGTGGGTTTTAGTCTATTAAAGTCTGATACGCCTTCCCGCTCCGCCTAGAGCGGGAGAAGTCATTCAATGATTTATCAACGACGACAAAGGGTAGAATATCATAAATATTTTTTTGGTTATAATAATCTGAGTTCCCATCAGCGAAAATGATGATTTTCCATAAAAACTTTTATCCCCTATGTAATCCATTTTGCGGTAATATATTAAAAAATCCGTCGGACGTTATCATTTTTGTAATTCGTCAAGCCGATGGCAATCCCTCCACAGGAAGATGTGATCTTTGTCAAGAACTTTAAGTCTCCTGATTTCTACATTGAAACGGTACAGTCATATAGACTTTGTTTCTATCTCTTAGAGTTAAAACTGTGTGATGACCAAGTCTTCAAACTGTATAATGATCTTAAACTTCTTCTCCTTCTTTTCCAGCAAGTTGCTCCGAGAGATGCGTGACTACTGGGAGATCAGCTACACGTACACACCGAGCTACAGTCGCGCCGGCGCGTACCTCGTCGGGGTCGCTATGGGATATCTCATGACGCTGTACAAACCTTCTGAACATAGGAAGACTGTTTCTAAAGTAAGTTTTTAAGGATCCAATATAGAATAATTGTAATCTTAAAAATATTTCATTTTTAAACATGCCATATGCGCACGGTCAGCAGTCAGCCCAAGTTCTAGAGTCTAAGAGTAAGGTCTTCCATTTAAAGGGTTAAAAAGCCAAATGGCTAAAGAAGAACCCTTACTTTCGTCTTTTCTCTCAGTCCGTCTGTAACTATACATATATGGCACGTCGAGGGGTTTCGAGGATTCTGAAGCCCGTGGATTAAGATGGAGGCTGCGGCCATTTTTTTCTGTTATGAGTGTTGCTTTAATGGTGAAAATCCAAATTAAAATACAAATGGCGGCTGCGAAAATTTACAAATTTTTTCAAAGACCTGGTTTGATATCCCGAAATCTGTTCTCAGAAGACTATCGCCAATTGATAGCTTTTGGCGGGCCAATTCAAATAGGTGTGCAAGTCACACGGTGACTCGCGGGCCTGGGATTGAGAAGCCTTGGCATAGTACATCCTTGCACACCCACATTATGCCAGTTATTATACAGGGTTATTTGTAAAACACCGGCAACCTCTCAGGACTCATCTTATTTTTAGTCCATCAGGTTTTCATACAAAAATAAAAATATTTAAATTGAACGCTTTAAATGTTACGAAGTCTATGCGAAGCAAAAGAAAGCGATAGCAATGATAGCGAGGGGAGCGGGGTTAGGGCAGCAGGGGCGCTTGAATTTAACCTGTTTACGGGTGGCCGATTTTTGTATGAAAATCAGATGAACTAAAAAATGACGAATTTTTAAAAGTCATAGAACAAAAGTTGTTGATTATGATGTTAGTAACATAGTCCTGAGAGGTTGCCGGTGTTTTATAAATAATCCTATTTACCCATTCAATAAGTGACGCGTATTAAAAGACACAAACGCTTCTTAATTCTCTTCTTCTTCATTCCAGAGCTGGTCAGTCGTCGGTACAGCATTATCTCTAGCTACAATGCTGTACGTCTTGTCATTAGGAAAGTACTTTATGTACCGGGAGTACAACCCTATTGAAGCCGCCGTGGTCAGCTCAACCAATAGGGTCGCGTGGGCTATGGCTATTTGCGCCATCATTGGGTTGTGTGAATATGGAAATGTTCGTAAGTATACCGAGGTTTTTTGCTCTATGTCCAGTCAACAGTCTGTGACCTCTAAGTTTGTTTCGGCCTTTCTTCTCAGAGTAATCAAATAGGAAACGACGACATAGTTTCAATAATATTACTGACGTGTAAGCGTGTTTGTATAGATGCACAGCAAAATATCAGCACAACAAAATACCCGAAACGGTCAAATTTTCCCACTCAATCTTGAACCTAATATTATAGCGATAAAGTTGAAAGCCTATTAAAGAATTTTGACAGATTCTAGTAGCTTTTTGTGCTGGCGTCTGCACAAACCTAATTACAAAATTAAATAATTTCTTATTTAATGAAAGTTATTGTTAATCAAGCTGGAACAACGTCAATTTTGCCACGTTATAGCTATTTTATACAACTCTCAAAGAATTACAGTTGTGATTTGACTAACCGGTCAATTTAAGTTGGTGATGGTCATGATTTTGGTTATCTTTACGTTTAGACATGTTAGAAACACACTACGATAATTTCGCTGACTTTATGTTTTGACATTTCAGACACAAATTTCTGTATTTTGCCACGTTACAGCTTTTTCACACAACTTTAAAATAATGACAGTTGTGATTTGAATTTGTCATTTGTGAAGTTGTCAATTCAAATTGTTCATGATTTTGGTTAACTTTCTGTTTTGACATTTAAGACACGCACTACGTTAATTTCTCTGACTTTACGTTTAGTTATTTCAGATACTAATATCTGAAATTTGCCATGTTATAGCTATTTTATACATCTGTAATAGAATGATAGTTGTGATTTGAATATCTATGCGGTCAATTTAAATTGTTAATAATTTTGCTTAACTTTCCGTTTTGACATTTCAGAAACGCAATTTGTTAATTTTGCTGACTTTACGTTTCACTTCAAAATTCTTAGCAGTATGATATTATATTGCATGTTTGATAAGCATTTATTAATATTATGATTATGTTCTACTTACTGTTATCTGGGTGTACACAGGATATGAAGTTGCTCTTCTTTTAACTTCTTCGTAACTTCGTAGTCTCCCTGATGTGGTCATTCTATCTATTCTCAGTCTATTTTCGGTTTCTGTTTCTAAGAAACAGCCCGGAGTTCGGAAATTGGCCGTGTGATACCCCCGTGCCTCGGAAAGCACATTAAGCCGTTGGTCCTGAGCCTGATCTCTCTCCGGTCGTGTCAGATTGCCGTCCCATGAGACTATGAGAGTCAGAGAAGATTGAGTGCCCCTGTGTCGTGCACACACGCCGCCGATGGCTAGTCTCCGTTGTCCAAACAAATGCCACTACGTACTGAGTACCAACGTGTAACTGAATTTACATTCTACAAATTGCAAGAAATTGGGTGTTAACAGCCCTTGGTAGGCCCAAGTTTAATAGAAGCCTGTTTGATAGGGTTTTTACTTATTTCCAGCGATAGTCAGTGACATCCTAAGTTTCTCCTACTTCACGCCCCTGAGCCGCCTCTCGTACGGCATCTACATGGTGCATCCTCTCCTCATACAACGGAACAAGTTCACACTGCGGTCCCCTTTGAAGTTTGATGTGTTTTCTATGGTGAGTATAATTTAGCTTCATCATCATCATCAGACTTTAATGTTCGCTGGGACACAAGCCTCGTCTCGGTGAGAGGGAGTGGGCCATAATCCACCACGCAGGCCCAGTGCAGGTTGGTAGATGTCACATGTCTTCGGATTTTTGGTTCTAAGACATGCCGGTTTCCTCAAGATGTTTTTCTTCACCGTTTTGAAAGCAGTGGCGATGAAATAATTTACACAAAGTAATGCGCCTGCTTGGGTTTGAACTCACGATCTACTACTCGTAAGTCGCGGCCGTTACCACTGGGCCACCACTGCTCACCCTCTGCTAACTTAGCTTAGATTATTTCAATTATAATTGAAAAATCTAAGCTAAGTTAGCAGAGGGTGTGAGGTATCTCAGATAAGCTGTGATTTCTGTATCCACCTATAACTTAGGCCTGAAGGAAAATTTTGTGAAAAGGCTGGATGCGAAAAGCACAAAACTGGTCAAAGTGGCGGAGCTTGGGGAAGCCCTATGTCAGCAGTGGACGTTTTACAGCTGAAATAATGAGGATGAAGGAAAATTCTCGTAATTAAAACGTTCATAATCTAGTCAGAAAACCTATTTTTGACAGATTGAGACTAAGATCAGACTGAACATTCTTCAATTTACGAAAGGCTCGGATATATAGCGAAATTATACCTGACTACCATCGAAAGGCGAAAAACGTAAAGAACATGATTCTCTCAAACTAGAAAACTTTCTTTCACAAACGAAAACATTTCGAATTAAAACTAGGCACTTCCTTCAAAATACTTGAAAAAATCGTCTGCTCGCCTTTAAAGTCACGATTCAGTCAAAATACATGCAACTTGGACAGTAAATATTTTTTTTTTTAAACCAACGGAAATATTAAACCCTGCGTTAATATTTCCGTCAGTTTAGGAGTCATATACTGAAAAGTTCACTCATTCTGTTTACAAAAAGGAGGATCCTCTAACTAAAGGAGTGTTGAACATATGAGTGAACGTCAAGTGAGCAACTGCCCACTGCAGCACGCGTAGCATGCCCACCATAGAAAGAACTTTGTCTATTCTTGGTAGAATAGAGATAGAATTGTCATGCTACACCAGCATAAAACGGTACAAATCTTTCTACAATCTGTAATTCTGTCTTTAATCTTTCTACAATCTGTAATTTTGTCTATTCTTCCGTCGACAAAACCCATTTCTACGGTGGTCATGCTACGCGTGCAGGGCGATTTATAATAGGTATAAGCTAGTTGCGCGGTAATATCTGGTTGCGCGATAAAGGATTTTGCATGACGTCAGCTTGTTGCGTAGTTCGCATATAGCGGTGTAGATGGCCCCACAAATAGATTATAACAGGTTGCGACTCATGCCCTGTATACTTGTCTATAGTTATGTTTTCTTACAATGTCTTATATTTTTATTCCAGATTATGGACACCATAGGAACGTTAACTACAGCCATTGGGATTAGCTTTGCTATGTGGCTCTTAGTTGAAGCTCCGTTAATCAACATTAGCAACCATTTCCTATCTAGAAAGTAAGTACCTTATCCGTTATTTTATTCGAAAAGACACAGAAGTTTTTGATGAACTATCTCATGTTTGACTTGACTTTGACTTTGCTTTTAGTCATCGTACCTTCAAATGTGATTCTTATTTGTATGCCTTTGCGGTTCATATTTTTATAAACGAACGTGACATGCATTTCATCTGCCAGGGTGGCGACATCTGTTCGAAAGAGTTACCGTGACCCTGGCACAGGCAACTGAAGGAACACGGGTGGGTTTTAGTCCGTAAAAGTCTTACACGCCCTCCCGCTCCGCCCAGAGCGGGAGACATCATTTGATGATTTCCGACCCAAAAAAAGAGCATGCATTTCATTGGAATATGTTCATTCGTTTCATACAAAATAAAGTTTATATTCGTATGAGATGCTTTTTTATACATTGTGGTATGGACATCGGCGAGCAAACAGTAACCATGAATTCAACAAATGATTCCAGCATAGATTTTGTTAGTTAGCAGTTGTGCCTCTTATAAAAAAGTCGCCCAAACCGTAATTCGGCCATGGCGACCATTCCCAACAGAGACTAGCCATCGGCGCGGGAGATACTATAGTGCAAGTGTGTGCGCAGAAACAGAATCACTCACTCTTCCCTCACTCTCATAGTACCGTAAGACGGCAATCCAACACGACCGGAGAGAGATCAATGCAGTTGTGCCTCTAACAATAGTTACAATATCATGATTTGTTCGACATATCTGCTCCAATCGGCGTGTCCACGTTTGAGCAGATACAAAAAAAAATCACAATGGGATTTTTTCGAAAATTGGATCTTCAAAGCACTGCTTTTTTGGATGGGAAATCATCAAATGACGTCTCGCGCTCTGAATGGAGCGGAAGGGCGTGTCAGACTTTTACTGACTAAAACCCACCCGTGTTTCTTCAGTTACCTGTGCTAAGGCCACGGTTATCCTTTCGAACACATCCGCGACCATGGCAGGATTTTCGAAGCACTGTGATACACTCTATTGGATTCTAAATGGTCGCTTCAACACGGAGAGTTGAAAATCGAGTGGACGATGAAATACGGCCGCGATATTTTTACGTGTCTGCCGTCTTTGCCGTTGGTCCTGAGCCTGATGTCTCTCCGGTCGTGTCGGATTGCCGTCCCATCGAACTATGAGAGTGAGGGAACAGTGAGTGCCCCTGTGTCTGCGCGCACGCCTGCACTATAATATCGTCACGCGCCGAAGGCTAGTCTCCGTTGAGATTGGCTGCCGTGGCCGAAATACGATCTGGTGGACTATATACGTCTCTGAGAACGTGGTCTAAAAATGTTGTTATGTCACATAATCCATACTGAGTTTTGTGCTATTTTTTAGTACTGATGCCTACATAACCCATAATGAATTTTGTATTTTTTCTCAGGTCAAAGACTACACAGCCCATCAAAGAACCATATAAGAATGGAATCCAGCACGAAAATGGACATGTTAAAACCAAAGCCGCGTAGAACTAGCCTTATATCTATATACAGGGTCAATATTAGCTGGCAATATTTTTCTTGTTTTTTTACTTTGTTGGGTATCGATATAGAAAATTAATGCAATAAAAAAAAACGAATGTTTTAGTCATTCGGTGCGCAAAGCTCAACCGCAATAGATAGTTTTAGTATTTTTTCTCGGAACTTAGAACTGACTTTCTAAAAACGATAGCTTATCAGTCGTTTCGTTAGCTTAATATCCGTACGTAGTGTTTTTAACAGTTTTAACAAAGTTGGATCACGAAAAACAAACTTTTATTTTTATTTCAAAAAATCCTAGCATAGAAGGTTCACTGTAACCCACTAGACTGAGGTGAGAAGCAGAGCTGTAAGACAACAGATACGGCAAGGATAAGAGTGTAGACTCTTTTATCGAGAATTATGTGACGAGGTTCGTTATAGTAAGAAATTTAAAAACGTTTATTCTCATTCGTCCCACTGCTGGGACAAACGGAGATTTAATAAATATTTTTAAATCTATGCCCGCTCGTCGCACTGATATTGTTCGTGGGATTTGTCCCACGAACAATATCAGTGGGACGAACGGGCGGGAACGGGCGGGCGGGACTAATTTTTTAAATTCCTTTTGGTCCCACTACGTAATTTGAGTTTTCCAGACATACCTAATTGTATTATTTTTTAAATAAAATTATATTTTATATACTTTCGTTTCATTATCCACACTTCCTCACCAATATTATAAATGCAAAAGTAACTCTGTCTGTCTGTCTCGCTTTCCTGCTAAAACTACTAAACCGATTTAAATGAAACTTGTACACAGATAGTTTAGAGCCTGAAAAAGGACACATTCCCGCGGGATAATTTCCGACCTCCACGCGAGCTTAGCCGCTGGCTAAAGCTAGTATTATATAAAAATAAATAAATTATAGCAAAGGCAAAAAGAAGCAAATGCATTACTTTTTTAGTTCTTTTTGTATAGAATTTACAACAATACCGTAAATGGCGTAATCGCGTACATAGGGAATGCGCGTTGCAAAATGCTTGGTTGTCGAAGTGATAATTATTATCTGTGGTAGGTGTCATCATCACTCACAGACCGACTTCACGGCCTCTCTTTTCTTGTGCTAATCTCCACCTGTGATAACCTTTTTTTCATCGGGGTGGAGATTGTCATGGATATCCTCCGCCCTGGGGCAGACAGAGGGATCTGTCAGACATCTACAGACTAAAATCACCCCGTGTTCTCTCGCACACTCGCACTGGCGGCTACTGGGACGCTTAAGCACTCTTCAACGCAGCCCTCGGCTGGTACCCATATGGTCAAGCGGGGGGAGTGAAGTGTTTTACTCCGCATAGTCTAAGAGGGGCGCACGTGGAACATTACGCGCCACCACCTTGGGTCTTATATGATAGAGGGCGGGGAACGTTCCCGAGTCTGACGTCCGTGGACCCATTTAGGGGGGCCGGTAGAGGGTATTATCTGACCTCTGCCGACGCCTGACGCGCTGTTGTGGGCCGGGAGAGAACTCGAAATCTCCTTCTCCCTTTCGTGTGCCAACCTCATCCAGGGTGAGCTCTAGTCACCGGACGCCCGACATCTCGTCTTCCAGAACGGCTTCCTTGGACGCCACTCTGTCAAAGCCTAACTCCACCTGCCATCACTGTAGGTGATAGGCGTAAATACGCCAAATTGCCAACACGGTAATTTTGCACGAATGGGAAAGATTAACGCAAAACAAACTCGATCGAAAGTACGTGAACGTTCTTAAAATGTATCCTGTAGCGGCTGTAACACATTTTAAGAATGTTCACCGTCTGATCTCAGTTTCAACCTGCTAAAAATACCTGAAGTTTCCATACATTTGTGACAATTTCTTGCTGTTTAATTGTCCTACGAGGTATCACAGACTGACGCAGGCGCGGTCGCGAGATTGCTCGAAAGAGATACCGTGACCCTGGCATATGGGCAACTGAAGGAACACGGGTGGGTTTTAGTCAGTAAAAGTCTGACACGCCCTCTCTTTTCGCCCAGAGTGGGAGAAGTCATTTAATGAATTCCAATCCAAAAAAAAAACACAGGTGCTCCATATAATTATAATGGTGTAAACGCCTGATGCTTTAGTGAGTTTAATGTCCATATCAAGTTATTGCTATCTGTATTAGATTAGGCGTACAAAAGTGACGGTAGAACACGCACGAAGGAAAAATTTCCACCTGACTTTTAATTAATTCAAATAGAATTCTCTATTAATAGTTAGGGAGCTGGCGAGCATTTTGGTATATGATTTGCACACGTTTCACGTCGAGGTGGATTGCAGTTTAAATCATTACGAATTGATTTGGTCCAACCAATTAAGTTCCTATGTCGCTGCATTTTCGTGTTACAGCTGATTGAAATTGTTTGAAAAAATCGGGGTATTAAATCATTTGCACATGTATGCCTCTGGAGTTCATGGTCACAATCATCTTGGAAACGAAGAAAATCGAAGAGGCAGACATTCAGGACTCTGCATTATCATGGGACGGAGTTGTAAAAATGTTTTAAAAAAATGCTCTACTAAGTCATTTGCACGTGGTTCTCACTGCGCCCATTCGATTCACTATGACTCTGTGGATTCGAGAAAACATGTGGCAGACACTTTGCTCACTGATTTTCAGCTGTATAACTGTTTAAAATTCACAGAATCAAGGGACAGCGGGTATTGCATGGGATTATTGTTAGTCTTTATAGTTTTATTCTTATAATTTTCAACCGACGAAAAAAAAAACGGAGGAGGTTCGACGAGTCTATTTTTTTTTATGTATGACCACGCATCACTTTTTACATAGTGGTTCGATTGTGATAATTCTTCTTCTATTGGAAAGGGTATACTCCAAATGTGGTCCCATATAAATTTGGAAAACAAAATCGAACCCAAAGGATCGGATAACAGGGGATGATTGATTGTTCACTCACTGATTTATAGTCACTGATGTATAACCACGCATAACTTTATACAGAGTAGTGCGATTTTGATAATTATTTTTTTATTGAATAGGGAATACCTTTTCAAGTATTATTAGTACATTAAAGTCACAAAAAATTATAAGATATATATTTTTTTTTAATTATAAACCTTAAAATTTTGAGTCGGCGCTGAAAAATCAATGAACAAAGATCACTCAAAGCGCCGATACATAATTTTAAGGTTTATTATTTTATGCTTTTCAGTTTTTTCGGCGGTTTAATTTTTTTTTTTTTTAAGTTTTTAGTTTAATATTATCCTCTAAACTCACGGTAACGATTAAACTTCTGGAGCTGAAATCTATGCAATCATATTTTTTCTCAATGCCAACCAGAAACGAAATGCACTTGGAACTTTAATTAGAAAGTAATTTTTTTTAATTGCATGCTTAAATGTAATCGGAATAGGATTAGCATCTGGATAGGAGCAGTCTTTAACTTTTTTTAAATCACGTTTTATTTGTGTAAAATACGTAGATTTTGAACCAAGACTCCATTTATCTCTTTTTTTTTGCAATGAAAAATTAAAAAGAGGAAAAGCGTGCAAAATAAAAGGGGAGGCTGTATATAGATATACCCTCTATACATTTAGTTTTATAATACGACCTTCCGACCTTTTCGGTCGGAACTGAGTTATACCGTTCTCACTCATATTCCCAAATAAAAGAGAGACACCACAAAAGGAACTATGGGGATATTTTATACCTGCTTGGTTTGGCGCGAGCGTCGGGTAGAGTAAAAAATAAAATGTTCTGCTTTTAGAATATCAGAGGCCTGAACGTCTGCCTCATCGATTTTCTTGGTTTTCATAAGGAATTCAAACATCAGTCCAAGAGGCAGACGTGTGCGCATAATATAGCACACCTTTATTTTTTTACATTTTTGGAGCACTGTCAATAGACAACGCAGAGGTAACATGTTGGCAGACTATTTTTCCGTGGTTCTTCTCATTGTTTTTAATCGAACAATTCAAATCTGCCAAGTGTGCACTTCATATACAGTTTTGTAAATCATAAAAATAAATTAAATAATTGAGTACTAGAAAAGTCAGAGCCATGTCTGCCTTTTCGATTTTTTGTATTTTCAGGATGACTGTGATCATCAGCCCCACGTAGGCAGACGTGTGCGCATAATATAGCACATCTTTTTTTTTAAACGTTTTTGAAACGCTGTAAATTTACAACGCAGCGCCACCATAGTGGCAGACGAGGTCCTTGATGTTTCTTAGGGTATAATTATCACTATTAATAACGTCTGCCTTGTGTGCTGATCATATCGAAATTTTGCTCGCCACCTCCCTAACTAAGGACGAACATTGGACCGCGCATTTTTTGGTTTTTATCTAAAATTTGTTTTCATATCATAACCATAATAGACCGAAGTGTAAAAAGTTTTCTTCTGTTACCTAAATGAAATCTATAATTAAACTAAAAATTCGTTTTATTGAGCAGTAAGCTCCAATGCCTCGTTGTATGGTTTTTAGCTGCACCCGGTTAGACTGGAAGCCAACCCAACATAGTTGATGATGATGATAAAGTCTATATCACCTGTGTATTTCATCAGCATCTCTTCAAACCAACCCAGCAACGTTGCTTAGTGGCAGACATAAAGTTCTTTTATATCTAAAATACATTATACTTCACGGGTTTCCTAACTGGCCTCCAGCCAATACTAACACTCGTTACCTTTAATAACGTTCCAATTTGATTAGCTCTAACGATACAGATTCCGTTTCTTTTATTTTAGAAACTAGCTACTGCCCGCGACTTTGTCCGCGTTAAATTTTTGCTCCCCTGACTCTTCTCCTCGCATAGCTCGCCAGTTTTCTTCCATTTTTCTTTGCCTCTCTACTCCTTTTGATTTTAACGTGATGTTATACAACCTATGCCTTTCTCAATAAACAGGCTACTCAAAACAAAAATATCTTTTCAGTTCCTGAGATTACCGCGTTCAACCAAACAAACAAACAAACTCTTCAGCTTTATAATATTTTGAATAATCTGCGTTACTACGTCTAAACTACAATGCATGTTTCCTGGAGAATTGCTCATGCATACTGGTCTGCCACACACGGAGAGATAGTGCAGTTATGTGCAGCCCACTAAAACTCCACGGTGTCCTCCTATGCTGTTTATGGCAGGAACACGGGTACGCGTCAGCTCTCTTCCGCGAACCCGCCGCGGCTATCCGTCACCGGACCCTCCTCTGAGAGTACCCCAGAAGACATAGTACATCTACCAATCCACACTGTACCCGCGTGGTAAACTGCAGTTCTCTCCCTCTCACCGACAGCAGGCTTAGGTCCCAGCAGTGGGAAACATATTGGCTAATTATAAAATAAAACTGATTTTCTAAACTCTTACCTCAAGAAACAAACAACCTACGATCATTGATCTCAAAACAAAATATGTTAATTTTTATTTTCATCTTTGGACATCTAAACCCATCACGCATGTTGAATTTTGCTAGTTTTAACATAACACAGAGGATCTAAATTGGTTTTCGATTTAAATAGAAAAATAAATGGCACGAGCAAACCCGCCTGCAAAACCCAGCTCACTAAGAAACAGAGAGATAGGCCCTTGAGATAAGTCCTCAATACTCGAGATATTGGTTGATTGTGATCGGCCCCTCCCCGACACCCCTCTTTCACAAAATAGATAGATACAGAAGGCCGAGTCCGTACAACGGGCGAATAGAGCGCTTGCATACATGGATTACCACACAAAAAAATTGATGGTACTCGCTGTGTCTTCACATAAATTTACTCGCCCGAGTAAGGTAAATCGATACTTTTAAATCATGTATTGTTTTCTATAGGTGTCTCTTAATCAGCCTACAGCAGTCCACTGCTGGACAAAGGCCTCTCCAATTGCACGTCATTGAGCTCGATTCTTGGCAACTCTCATCCTACGAAGATTATTGCTTACTTGCTTATCATCATATTCTTCGCTCGACAACGAGTTCACTTAATGAATGTTGCTGAACTGTTAAAATGACAGTCATTCCTATTTGAAAGCGTGTTACGCAATCACCCCTTGGAGTAGGTACACCAACGGAAAAGTAAAACTGCGGCAGAACAAAACTTAGAAGCATTGCCACTGTGAGGGTTACTCTGTCAATAGCGGACTCCCGGCAACCGTAGGCGCAAGCTTGCGGGCGGCGAGCAATGGGTAGCTCGCCGCCCGGTAAGGACCAGGCTCGGGTCGACGGCGCGTAGTGTTCCACGCGCGCCTCAAAGAGATGTCAGCAGCACTGAACGGGCCTGCCAGGACCGATGCCTGCCAAGGTCGCGAGATTGTTCGAACGAGACACGGGTGGGTTTTAGTCAGTAAAAGTCTGACACACAAGCCCTCCCGCTCCGCTCAAGAGCGGGAGAAGACATTTGATGACTTCCCATCCAAAAAAAAAAAACGGTTACTCTCTGACGCGACGATCGTTTCAATTCGAATACACGAAAGTGACACCTTTTCTGGTTTACCTATATTTCTATGTGTGCGTATGTATGAGGCCTTCGGTACCTATGATGTGCCTTCCTTCTCCTAACCCTATCTGTATACTATAGTGTTCATCCTATACTTACACTTTAATTCATGATTCTTTATCATCCTCTTTGTTTCTATGTTTACACTTCATGCTTTGCTTTACTTATTTTATTTTATTTATATGTCTACACTCAACAAATCGATCTAAATACGATTTATTAACTTAAAAATAGCTGAAATAAAATATTAACTCAAATTTTCATGTTGTGACACGCCAAATTGTCAACTGTCAGTTACTGTTCTGCTTAGTCTATGAATGGCTACTTTTTGGTTTATATAATTTTAAATTATTTTTATCAATATGTCTAGCTATTTGATTTTATTAATTATTACGATTGTTTACTAAATAACTTAACTTAAAATTATATTTATAAAATTCTTTACGCACTCATGTGGCCAGCTACACGCACTCATGGATATGTCCTGGCCGACTACACTTGTCAGATGAGATGATGGCTAAACTAATATTTTGAAAATGTTTGGAAAGGGAAGACGGCTTTGGTATAAAAAGGGGCGTCTGAACCGCTGGAGGACACACTCTAGAGGACGACACTCTAGAGGACCACACTCTGGAGGCCGTACACTCTGGAAGACACACTCTGGAAGACTGTAGACTCTCGGAAACTACTCTGAAGCGCCCACACTCTGGGAAACTACTCTGAAGCGCCCGCACTCTGGGAAACTACTCTCAAGCGCCCACACTCTGAGAAACTACTCTGAAGCACCCGCACTCTGGGGAAACTACTCTGAAGCCCGTCTACTCTGAAGCGTTCACACTCTGAAGCCCGTCTACTCTGAACTCTGAAGCCGGTCTACTCTGAAGCCCTCTTGAAGCGTTCTACTCTGACAGTTAACTCTTTTCCATTTAATAAATTGTATCAGATCTGCCTTATCCAGATTTGTAACAATACTAACATTATTATTTTTAGGTAGTACCGAAGTAGGTGACCCTACGGAAAGGAAAAGCCGCGGCAGTACAAAACTTAGAATCATTTCCACTGTAGGAGTTACTCTGAGAGTTCGTGACCCGACGATCGTGCTAATTCGGAAATACGAAAAACAAAAACTTCCTTAAAAACACTTCAAGTGAAAAATAACTTTAATTTTGGGAGTCGGTGTCTAAGGATCTGTATTTAAATTTTTTGCCACCTTTTATTTTTAACTTTTTAGTTATGGCATGTACCCGCACTAATCGCGTTATTCGTCCATTTGTCGCGCACGTACTTAATGCGGATAAAAAAAATATGTAAATTGCAATTACGTGGTTGAAGTCTCGTATAAATAATAAAATAAATATAATATTCGTGAAATTATGCAAAATAAAATATTAATTAGAGCAGGATGAACATCGAAATGGGTCAAATTTGAGACGCCCGCACTTCTATTGTTAATCATGTCCTATAGGTTAAAATTGTGCAGGTTTGAAAAATGTGAGCCAGAAAGCCAATTCTCGTAATTAGAAACGCTCAGAACCTAGTCTCAGTGTCACCTCAGTCCTCCCAAGGCTGCAGATTTGTTCGAAAGAGTTACCGTGGCAACACGAGTGGGTTTTAGTCAGTAAAAGTCCGACACGCCCTCCCGCTCCGTCCAGTGCGGGAGACGTCATTTTATGATTTCCCACACAAAAATAAAATGTGTCACCTCAGCGACTATGAAATGTCAAAAATTTGTCAAAAATACATGGAAACTTCAGGTATTTTTGACAGATTGAGGCTATTCAGACTTTCACAGTCTGATCTCAGCCTCAATCGTTTCTCTCAATTTTTAAAATGTATGATATAGGATAGTTGTACTTTCGATCGATAATTTTTTGCGTTAACGTTTCCCGTTTGTGCTAAAGCTCTGTCGAAAATTACCATGTCGGCAATTTGGCGTATCACCCGGCAAGGCGCAGTGATGACAGGTGGCGTAGGACTTTGACAGAGTGGCGTCCAAGGAGGACGTCCTGGTAGACGAGATGTCGGGCGTCCGGAGACTAGATCTAACTCTGGATGAGGATGGCACACGCAAGGGAGAGGGAGATTTCGAGTGCTCTCCCGGCTCGAAACAGCGCGGAGAGCAGACAATGCCGTCTACCGGCCCCCCTAAATGCATCCAGGGACGGCGAACTCTACGTCCGCCACCCCCATCATATATAACCCGAAGTGGTGGCGCGTAATGTTCCACGCGCGCCCCTCTTTGACGTGGCGGGGAGAGTCAAACACCTCACTCCCACCACTTGACCAGATGGGGCCCGCAGAAGTGGATTGAAGAATGCTTAAGCGTCCCCGCAGCTTTTAGTCAGTAGATGTCTGACAGACCACTCCGTCCACCCAAGGGCGGAAGACGTCCATGACGACCTCCACACCGATACAAAAAAAGGCTGTCACACGAGCGTGGATATTAGCACAACACAGTTTTGCTTTATTGCTATCGTTCAGCCTAAACTTTTCGTAGTGATTTTGTTTTTATTATGGGTTAAATTCGTTGATTTGAAATTTTCCTTCCTATCTAGAGATCTAAATGGGCGCCAAGTTCAATGGTCAGTCCTGATATTTATTTATAACTACATAAAATATCATTTCCTCTTATAACTTAGGTTAATATATTGTAGCCTAAGGTCTGACTTGGCTAGTTTTCATGTACGAATTATATTATAGCCTTCGCAAGTTCTAAACCTGTTACTTGTCGGTTCTTATTTTATTATTCCGAAAATTTGGCTTGCTGGTAGAAACTAGTAATTCGTATATGAGAACTAGCCAAGTCAGATCTTAGGTTAACCTAAGTTATAAGAAGAAATGATATTCTATGTTAGCGAATAGAATTTTAGAACGGAAGGGCCGTTCTAAGATAAATTTGCTCTTGAAACATATTAAAAAAAAAGTGTAGCTTGTTCAGTATTTCCTGTGACATTTCTGTTTAGAATTCTCATGTATTCTGTATTATTTCCTTATATCACAATACCGTAATGCTTGTGGCGATTAACTGAAAATATACCTACGGAGCGCTGAAAAAATAAGTCTTCGAGATCTTATATATCTACATTAGTAGATTAATTGCCGACGCTAGTACAAGTTTTCAGCTCTAACCGGGAACATGGGTTACATGTGAGCTAATTTATAGCAGTTTGCTGTAATTTAGCATTATATAAGTTCACCCATAGTGATCATGTGGGCTATAAAAGTGCTATTATAAGATTGCGTGTAACAAGCTGAGAAACACTATTAAAGTTCATCTATGTGCAGCAAGATGCATTATATCGTTGTTAATTGCAGTCACAGAATAACTGATTGGATTATAGTAGCTCACATGTTCTTTCTTAAAATGCAAGCAATCTAAGCGTACATTTGTGGCCTTCAATTCAGAATATAGCTTGGTCCATAAAAATGCTTAATTGCAGCTTACAGTACTACTGATTACTAAAAACTGTATAATACTGAACTGTTTACCTATATTAACGCTTGCATCATTACAGTGTTGTCTCTGTGATGCATAATAGCACTTGACAGGCCTGTTGGTCTAGTGGTTAGTGACCCTGACTGCTATGCCGGAGGTCGTGGGTTCGATTCCCACCCAGGACAAATGTTTGTGTGATGAGCACAATCATTTGTTCTGTGCCTGGGTGTAATTTATATACAATATGTATGTATTTAGAAATATATAAGTATGTTTATCACTTGTCTAGTACCCATAACACAAGCTCTGCTTAGCTTGGGACTAGATGGCGTTGTGTGATAGTTGTGGAATATTATTCATATTATTATTATTTTTATTTAGAATTTGTTTTTTCTCGGCCTAGCCGGATAGAAATGATGGCACAGGCCTAAGCCAAGTGTCCAGCATTGGGGTTAAGTGTGGGGGGAGTAATATGATAAGTGGATTGTATGGTAGATTAATTTGCATGGGCGTATTGGTGCAAGGTGTCCGGTTCACACTGAAGAAATTTTTTAACTAGCCTGCATGTGTTAAGGATCACTGCCTTTTGCAGCAAGTGAAAGGAGTTAGAGGTTGAGGGAAGTAAGGGACTGATGAAGTTGTTTAGGAATTACTCCTGTTGTTGAAAGCACTATGGGGACTATTGTGACTTTTTGAAGACGCCATAGTCTAGTTATTTCGTCTTTAAGTTCGGTGTATTTAGATAATTTTTCGGCTATTGTAGTCTGTAAGTTATGCGTATTATTATTATTATTATAGCGTTATTATTCAGGCAACAGCGTAATTTTCAGCTATTGCAGTTCGAGTGTACTGTAATAAGTCTTCCTAAATGCTAAAGTTACCGATGTTACCTTTTGTGACATCCTATAATGCAGTTTTGTGCGTATTGGGCGTGAAGTCGGGCTGTGGGTGATGATGACGCCTACCACAGATAATAATTATCACTTTGACAACCAAGCATTTTGTAACGCGCATTCCCCCTGTACGCTATTAGGGCCGGGTCACACCGCAATGGCAGCGGCCGGCAGCGACGCGGCGAGCACTTTCAGTGTGAAATAATTTTAAACTTTAACTACATACTTAAAAGACCAGTATCGTTTGAAAAACCAACAGGGGTTTCCGCCCGCGGCTGCCAGCGGCGACGCGAGGCCGCTCGCGGCACCGCGCGACCTTTTCAAGTTTTTCAAGCGATACTGGTCTTTTAAGTATGCAGTTAAAGTTTAAAATTATTTCACACTGAATGTGCTCGCCGCGTCGCTGCCGGACGCTGCCATTTTTTTTTTTTTTTTTTTTTTTTCAGGATGGGAAATCATCAAATAACTTCTCCCGCTCTGGGCGGAGCGGGAGGGCGTGTCAGACTTTTACTGACTAAAACCCACCCATGTTCCATCAGATGCCAATGTGCCAGGGTCACAGTATCTCTTTCGAACAATCACGCGACCCCGGCAGGCATCGGTCCTAGTAGACCCCTACACTGCTGCTGACATCTCTTTGAGGCGCGCGTGGAACACTACACGCCGTCGACCCGAGCTTGGTCCTTACCGGGCGGCGAGCTACCCATTGCTCGCCACCCGCAAGCTCGCGCCTACGGTGGCTGTACGCCATTACGCCATTTACGGCATTTTTATAATTTCATCATCTGCCTAGCCTTTTCCCAACTATGGAGCGAGTGCCTATCTGACCTCCTCAACCCCGTTACTAGGGTAATACGATACCCCTTGATAAGACTGGTTGTCAGACTTTCGGGCTTCTGACGACCCGTACCGACTGTCTACGATCTACGAAAGACAGCTGGGACTAGAGGATTAACGTGCTTTCAATGGCTCGGAAGGGTCTTAGTATGTAAAGATGGTCACCCATCCACGTACCAACCGCGGCAAGCGTAGCTTAACCACTGTCATAATTTCTATTTAAAAATATATAACAAAAAAATTCATTCGTTTGCTTCTTTTTGTTTAAATGCTAGAATAATTTATTTTTATACTAAAAAATAAAACGCAAGTAAATATATATATTTTATATTAAAAAAAATAATACAATTATATCTGGAAGACTCAAATTACATAGTGGGACCAATAGGAATAAAAAAAATATATTCCCGTTTGTCCCACGAACAATACCAGTGGGACGATTTAATAATGTTTTTTTCATTCCCGTTCGACGGGATGACAGCAGTGGGACGAACGAGAATACATGTTTTTAATGACCTTTAATTACAACAAACCTCGTCTCGTCATTACCAGCAACTGAGTCTTGACACTTCTTCGTGCCGTAGATATCTGTATTAAGGCTCGTTCAGACAAGCGCGACGCGACGAATCGGCGGTTTTCTTTTTAATTTTTTTTACGTCATATTAACCACAAATAAACGTATTCTTTCTTCTTCTTCCGTAGAACAATTTCTATGAAATCGCGAGCGACCGTTCACACGAGGGCGCCTCTCGCGCCGCGACACGCGCGTTAGTCTGCACGAGCCTTTATACAGCTCTACTCCTCGCCTCATTCCGTTGTGTTCGAGCCATCTATATTGTATTACAGACTGTGGGTCCTAGGATACGGAAGTCTACAAGGTTAAATTATATTAGCCTGCAATATTTTACCCACATGATTGGTAACGATGTCGAAAATAAATGGATCATTTTTTATGATCCAACTTTGTTCAGAACTTTTAAAAACACTACGTCAAGTACATTAAGATAAGGAAACGACTCATAAGCTATCTTTTTTAGACTTTCATAAAGAATATCTAGCTTCCGCAAAAAAATACAAAAATTTCTGATCTACAAACTGATAAAATATTAATCATTTGTGTTTCAGCATTTTATCTGAACTCGTGGGACAGGCACCTGCACCCCTAGCCAAGTTGATAATCTGCAATCGTTAACAGTAGTCGCTCAACGTTAAGTCACGTGGTTAGAACAAACAAACAGAAAATTCGTAGCCAAATTCACATCGTTCAAAATGATAGAATGATTTTTTATCGTTTCTACAATGTTCAACGCTAAATCCTTTGTTATAAGGTGTCGTTTTTCTAAAGACATTGTAGAACGAGCGGCCGACTCAGGCGTTTCAACATGTCTACCAACTTATCGTTTTCTACAATTGCTGACACTGAGGCGTTACCGATTGTAGAACGGTAAACGTTTGTGACTTGGCTAGGGGGGCTAGTAGGACGGCCGTGTTGGCGATTGCCGCGCTCTCGTTACAAAGTTAAGAGTGACATCTGCGGAGCGGCGGCGTGGTGGTTCACAGCAGGCGAGGTGCTTGCGCTGCAGAATCCCAAACCGAATGTAAACACCGAAAGATAGGGTCAATTAATTTTCGATATCGATACCCAACACGTAGGTAAAGTATTACCAACTAATTTAATTAATATATGTTAGGACTGTGTGTGACGGATATGTGTTGGCTACACACCGTTATCTGATCCCAAACTAGGCAGAGCCTGTACTATGGTAACCAGACAACTGATAAATCTAATATATAAAATTCTCGTGTCACAGTTTTCGTTGCCATACTCCTCCGAAACGGCTTGACCGATTTTGATGAAATTTTTTGTGCTTGTCCGGTATCTATGAGAATCGGCCAACATTTTTTTTCATCCCCCTAAATGTTAGGGGTAGTCCACCCCTAAATTTATTTTTTATTTTTTAGACAAAAATTTTAATTTCTATTTTTTTATGATACAACATACAAAAATACATACAATCCTCAATTTTCACCCTTCTACGATCAACCCTTATTTTTAATAGCCATTTTAGTAATTTAATCATTTTTCCTCTCCGGTCGAAAACTGATCAATCGTCATTTAATTAGTTATCCCCGCCTAGGAAATTATTTATATGGCAAAACAACGTTTGCCGGGTCAGCTAGTATACTTATATATTTCTAAATACATACAATTATACATAAATTACAACCAGACACAGCACAAATGATTGTGCTCATTACACAAAGATTTGTCCTGGATGGGAATCGAACCCACAACCTCAGTCTTAGCAGTCAGGGTCACTAACCACTAGAGTAACAGGCCAGTCCATTTGACCGTGTTTAGAGATGTAAGGCTAGTTCTACGCGGCTTTGGTTTTAACATATCCATTCTCGTGTTGAATTCCATTCTTACTCTATTCTTCTTTGATGGGCTGTGTATTCTTTGACCTGAAAAAAAGTACATAACTCAATATGTATTATGTATCAGTAACTATATTTGTAAACTACCTACTTTCGCAGAGACGTATATAGTTCTCCAGACCGTATTTCGGCCATTCCATCGGACTAAGAGGGAGGGAAGACTGAGTGCCTCAGTGTCTGCGCAAACACTTGTGCATTGTTTAATTACGTAATGGCTGCGAAGCGCCGCCATGATGTTTTTTTTATTATTATGTAACCCACAGTCAAACTAAACAAACATTAAGCATGGACTTTGTCAAAAACGGCACAGATAAATAATATCCTGCAGCGCGTGCGTCATATTGCTGTTGCAACGAAATGTTGCCACTTTATAATAATGTGTTTTTTATTGCTTAAGTTTTAAAATAGTATTTCGCTCTTTATTTGCCTCTTAATATTGTGTTATTTATTATTTAAGATTTAGTATTGTTACTTCTTTTTATCATGATTTGCTGCACCACACGTCACACGTCAGCGCCAGCTGTCGCTGAAAACCAGCGCTGGGGCTGTCTCGCATAGAGTCGCAGTATTATGCTGAGCGATGGCCGTTTTGCGTGGATTTGACGCATATTTTCCCCAGCTATTTTTTTAATACTTTTGTTGTGTTCAGTTTGTATTTGCGTCATATTTACCGCAAATAGACGTATTTCTTTCTTTCACTATAATATCTCCCGGTGGCCAAAATATAGTTTGGAGGACTTTATTGTAAAAGACACAATTGTTAAATAATACAATACAATACAATCCTTTTTTTTCCTTTTTTCTTTTTTCCTTTTTTTTCAAATAATAGTACAGCTATGCTATTAGCGGAAGGGACTTCGACGCGAACCTTGTTACCATGAATTTATGGCATGATTCTGAACAACGCAAAGGATTGAAGATTTTGGTCCGTTTAAAAAAATATTGCTGTTCCATACAGTTTAACCAAGCAGGTACAGACGCCATCACATCAAGCTACTACAATCTGTCAGATTTCTTTGATAGATTTTCGACTTTCTTTCTAGAGCATTAGGTTCAAGGTTCATTGGGAAAAATTGACAGTTTCGGGTAGCTTGACCTGGTGGCGTCTGTACCTATTGCAATTGTCTTTCGATAACCGACAAAAAAATATTTGCTAAGTCTACAATCATTCGCTGAATTCATGGTTACAGTTTTAGCGTCGATGTCCATGCCATCCTGTATAAGAAATCATCTCATACGAATGTAAACTTTTTTGTATAGGTTGAATGTATACATATATTGGAATGAAATGCATGCTCATGTTCGTGTATAATAAGGAACACATTTGAATGTTATGATAATTAAGTAAAATATTCTCTTTTCAAGTGGGTGATGGTTTATTTGCAACTTCTGTCACCTTTTCGGATAAAAATGAGTGAAAAAGAATACTTCAGAGCTAGAGCAGTGGTGGCCCAGTGGTATCAGCCCCGATTTAAGAGTTGTAAGTCGTGAGTTCGAATCCAGGCAGGCGCTTTACTTTGCGTATATTATTTCATCACCACTTATCTCAAACATCGTGAGGAAACCGGCATATGTTTGAACCAAAAATTCGAAGACATGTGACATCTACCAACACGCACTGGGCCCGCGTGGTGGATTACAGTCCAGACCCTCTCACCGAGAGAAGGCCTGTGTCCCAGCAGTGGGAACAATATAGGCTGATTATGATTATGATGAAGCTAGGAAACTCCAGGACAGAAATAACGGATAGCGTACTTACTTTCTAGATAGGAAATGGTTACTTATATTGTTTAGCGGAGCTTCAACTAAGAGCCACATCGCAAAGCTAATCCCAGTAGCTATTGTTAGCGTCCCTATGGTGTCCACAAACTGGAAGAAAAATGTGAGACATTGTGAGAAAACATAATGATTGGAAAGTATATAGGGTGGCTATCGAGGCGCAACCTGGATTTATAGCGCAATTTACACTGCCACTTACGAACTGACAGAAGACTCCGATAGAAGTGGGCAGTTGGCCACCAGACACAACACTCATCGGAGGATCCTCAGTTTGGTGCAGAGAATGAAGTGAATAACTTTAAAGATTCAGCACATCATTCCTAACCCCCCCCCCCCCCTTTTTTTTGGATGGGAAATCATCAAATGACCTCTCCCGCTCTGGGCGGAGTGGGAGGGCGTGTCAGACTTTTACTGACTAAAACCCACCCGCGTTCCTTCAGTTGCCCATGTGCCAGGGTCACGGTATCTCTTTCGAACAATCTCACGACCCTGGTAGGGGGGCCTAACCCCCCTGCGTTGATAATTTTCGTGGGGAATAGTAAAATTGCTGTTCTAACATATTGACTGAATCGTAATCTCGAAGTCGAGCGGACGGTTTTTTCAAAAAATTTGAAGTAAATTTTTTGGATTGTAAAAGAAAGTTTGTTACGCCTTCGGCGTGCTGTTCCAGCTTACGGGTTTAAGAGAATTATGGCATGTACATTTTTCACCGGACTACATTCTGCGAATGTCAGGTAGATATAATTTCAGTGTATATCAGAGGAGCAATTCTCATAATTTTAAGAATGTTCGCAGTAAAATCTCAGTCTCTGTAACCATTTCAAAATGAACGAGGTAGGTTTGTTTCTTTTATTACATATTTATTATTAAAACTCTTAACATACCTAATCGATACCTAATAAAACTTTTTACAAAAAAAAAACCGACTTCCTCAAAAACACTACAAAGTGAAAAATAACTGGGAAATCATCAAATGACTTCTCCCGCTCTGGGCGGAGCGGGAGGGCGTGTCAGACTTTTACTGACTAAAACCCACCCGTGTTCCATCAGTTGCCCATGTGCCAGGGTCACGGTATCTCTTTCGAACAATCACGCGACCCCGGCAGGCATCGGTCCTAGTAGACCCCTACACTGCTGCTGACATCTCTTTGAGGCGCGCGTGGAACACTGCGCGCCGTCGACCCGAGCTTGGTCCTTACCGAGCGGCGAGCTACCCATTGCTCGCCACCCGCAAGCTCGCGCCTACGGTGAAGTCGGTGTCTTAGGACCTGTAATTGAGTTTTTTGCCACCGACTTCCGAAATTAAATTTATTTATCACTTTGTACTGTTTTTGAGGAAGTCGGTTTTTTTTTTGTAAAAAAGTTTTTATTTTCAAACTTTTTAGTTTTTATTTACCCTGCACTAATTCCTTTACCACTACTCGCCAGGTGAAATTTAATACTTTACTACTGCTGTAAATCGTTGAGGAATTCCCTCGTCTGTCTGTCTATGGTCTCCATCATCAGACCTGTAATGGTACTTGTAAGCCTTATAGGGGCTTTCTCATCAATAGAAATGAATTAAGTTCAAACACCAGGTAATTGCTGTAAATCGTTGAGGAGTTCCCTCGACTGTCTTTCGGCTCCATCATCAGATCAACTACGGACCTTAATTAAATAGTACTGATAAAATTGGCACTTTGAACCGTATAAAGTAAGCCAAACAATGGGGAACTGCTGTAAATCGTTGAAGAATTCCCTCGACTGTCTATGGTCTCCATAATCAGACCTGTAATGGCACTTATAACCCATATGGGTGCAAAGTTCTCATCGATAGAAATGATTCAAGTCCAAACACCGGGTAATTGCTGTAAGTTGTTGAAGAGTTCCCTCAACTGTATTTCGGCTTCATCATCAGAGCAACTACAGAACTTCGTTAAATAGTAGTGCTTTAAGATAATTAATGAAAAAAAAATAAACGAACTAGTCGCCACTACGATTTTCGAATGCTCCCATCGATTTCTCTGGGATTCCATAAACAGATCCTGGTTTCCTTATCATGGTACCACCCTTGGGATATCTTCTTTCCAACAAAAAAATAATCATCAAAATCGATTCATAAACGACGAAGTTATCCGGGAACACACATAAAAAAATATATTATACTAGCTTTTGCCAGCGGCTTCGCCCGCGTGGAAGTCGGAAATTATCCCGCGGGAACTTACGACGGGATAAAAAGTAGCCTATGTCCTTTCTCAGGCTCTAAACTATCTGTGTACCAAATTTCATTTAAATCGGTTCAGTAGTTTTAGCAAGAAAGCGAGACAGACAAACAGAGTTACTTTTGCATTTATAATATTATATATAATATATATATAATTATATATAATATATATAGTATATAGTATGGAAGTATGGATATATGTATATGTTACGGGCAATTTGATAAGTCCGGGCACTATTAATAATGGCCGGTCTGTATTCATAATGCCCGACTCAATTGGGCAATGTGATTAAAACAGTATAATTAATCACTTTTCCCGGCCATTATGAATAATGCCCACCCTATCTTGGGCAAAGTAATAAAATAGGTGAACTGTAGTATTATATGAATTTCTTGGTTGTCTATTGTTTACCCGATGATCATATACCATAATCATCATATTCCCGAATTTCATTTACCCGATTTTCATTTTCCCGAATGTTTTGTTTGCCCTAAAAGACATATGACATACTTTTAATTGCCCGAATTTTAGATGCCATAAGATATGAGTGCCATACGTATTGTTTTTCATATTTTTAATTGCCATAATAATGATTAGAAATAATATTTAAACGCCATAATAATCATTACACATGATATTTAAGTGCCATAATAAATGGCAGCATGGTCCAGGGTGGACTTGGGCGATGGAACCCCGCTACGCGGGGCTCCTAATTCTGGGTGGTTTATAAAAAAATAACCACGAAGGGGATGACGGGGTCTATTCGCTCGCTTGACTCGCCCAAACGACCCCACCATCCCCTTCTAACCTAACCTATCCGAGCCGGGGTGCCTTAAAGTCCCGATTGCATCCAGCGGCTGCGGTCCAATTTCTCACATTGTCCGGCTACAAGAAGGGAATTATTCATACTGCCCGGTCCAAGTGATAAATTCAAGCCATCTCAAACACTGACTTACTACATGGACCATGGGCCGTCGGATATTATTAATAATGGCCGGTCAAAGTGAGAAATTAATCACTTTGCCCGACGCTCTTGGGCATTATTAATAATGACCGGTCTTTATTAATAATGCCCAGTTAATCACGTTGCCCGTAACATATATACAGTCGAATTGAGAAAACTCCTCCTTTTTTTGCAGTCGGTTAAAAATAACAATCGTCAAAAAATTCCTCCATCTAAAAGATCTTAGGGGTAATTCTTCAATCTGTCAAAAGTACCTCGAGTTTCCCTACATTTTTGGCAAGTTTTTGACTTGATTTGATTATGGCTGACGTGAAACTGCGACTAGATATTGAACATTTTTTAATTACGAGAATTGGACTTTAGGCCTAATTTATAGGCGGATACAGAAATCACAGCTTATTGATACCTCACATAATTTAAGAATCTAAGCTAAGTCATACTCGCCATAGAAAACACCTCAAACTTCAGAGGTGACCGCAGTGTGTACTTGTTCCGTTGTATGAGGAGAGTATGGACCATGTAGATGCCGTACGAGAGGCGGCTCAGGGGCGTGAAGAAGGAGAAACTTAAGATGTCGCTGACTATCGCTGGAAACAAGTAAAATAACTACTATACTAAGGGCTGTTAACACCAAATTTCTTTCAATTTCTAGCTTTTAAATTCAGTTGGACGTTGGTTCTCAGTGCCTAGTGCCATTTGTTTGGACTGGGAGTGAACCTCAAAATAGTTGTATAGAAATATATAGTCGCCCAGATCGTATTTCAGCCATGGCGGCCAATCTCAACGGAGACTAGCCATCAGCGCGGGAGATATTATAGTGCTCAAGTGTATGCGCAGACACAGGGACACCCACTCTTCCCTCAATTTCATAGTCCTTGAAACGGGAATCCGACACGACCGGAGAGAGATCAGGCTCAGGACCAACAGCTTAACGTGCTTTCCGAGGCACGGAGGTATCACACGACCAATTTCCAAACTCCAAGCTGTTACTTAGAAATAGAAACTGAGAGTAGTTGACCACGCCAGGGGGTCTACTTCATAAGCACGAACTCCGCAGTTTCAGCCGAAGTTACGATGAAGTTAAAAGAAGAGCTAATCTATTTCATATATTGTGTAAACCCAAATACATACTCTAAATATTAATCAACGCTTCTCAACTCTACAGTCTTGTGAAATATCAAAACGAAAAGTATGCAAAATTATCGTAGTGCGTTTCTGAAATATAAAAACGATGAAGAAAGAAGAAAGAAAACTGTAATTCTTTGAGAGTCGTATGAAATATGTAGTTATAACGTGGCAAACTGACGCAGAGTGACAGCTTGATTAACAATAATTTCCTTGACTGGACATAGAGGAAGAATCTTACGAATAGTCCCATATTCACACAATCCAATGATGGCGCAGATAGCCAGAGCCCACACGATCCTATTGGTTGAGGTGATCACGGCAGCTTCAATAGGGTTGTACTCTCGGAACATAAAGTACTTTCCTAATGACAAGACGTACAGCATTGTAGCTAGAGATAGTGTTGTACCGACGATGGACCAGGTCTGAAATGAAGAAGAAAAGGATTAAGAATCGTTTGTGTCTTTTAAGGCTGGTCACCTATTGCGTGGGACTTAGGTCTTAAAAAAAACTGTCAAAGTGTGGGTTTGCAAGATATACTATGCCTAGGCTTCTCAACCCCAGGCCTGCGAGCCACTGTATGGCTTGCACACCCATTTGAATTGGCCCGCCAAAAGCTATCAACTGGCGATAGTCTTTTGAGAACAGATTTCAGGACTGCAAACCAGGTCTTTGAAAAAAAAGAAAATTTTCGCCATTTGGATTTTCACCATTAAAACGACACTCATAACAGAAAAAAAAATGGCCGCACCGTCCACCTTGATCCGCAGGCTTCAGCACCTTCGAAACCTCTCGATGTGCCGTGTATATATAGTTACAGACGGACTGACAGAAAAAACGAAATTATAAGAGTACCTCTTTAGCCATTAGGCTACGCAACCCTACAAATGGCAGACCTTACTCTTAGACCTTATGACATGTTTATGACATGTTTAAAAATGAAATATTTTTAAGATTCGCCTAATAAAACATACAACTAAAACAATTTATTCTATATTAGCTTTTTCCAGCGGCTTCGCTCGCGTGGAGGTCGGAAAATATCCCGCGGAGACGTACTACCGAGATAAAAAGTAGCCTATGTCCTTTCTCAGGCTCTAAACTATCTGTGTATCAAATTTCATTTAAATCAGTTCAGTAGTTTTAGCAGAAAAGTGAGACAGACAGGCTGACAGACAGAGTTACTTTTGCATTAGAATATTAGTGTGGATTGGATCCTTAAAAACTTACTTTAGAAACAGTCTTCCTATGTTCAGAAGGTTTGTACAGCGTCATGAGATATCCCATAGCGACACCGACGAGGTACGCGCCGGCGCGACTGTAGCTCGGAGTGTACGTGTAGCTGATCTCCCAGTAGTCACGCATCTCAGGAAATAACTTACTGGAAAAGAAGAAGAAGAAGTTTAAGATCATTACACAGTTTGGAGACTTTGTCATCACACAAATCAAATCAAAAGTCATTTATTCAAACTAGGCTGAGAGTCAGCACTTTTTAAACGTCAAAGTTGTAACTTTGACGTTCAAAAAGTGCTGACTCTCAGCCAAGACAGTCCCCCCAAAACGCCCGCCCTTCGACACTTCCTAGTGTTTTAGCTGGGAAGAAGAAGTGGCGGAACAAACTCCCCAGCAGCACAGCTGTCTGTTAAGTTAGAAGAACTTGATTCTATACAATATCGTGTAAGTAATTAAAATTATAAAACAAAACATACATTATTCGCCATATGTCAGCTAGCACACGCCAATATACGAACACAGTTTTAACTCTAAGAGACAGAAACATAGTCACGCATCTATCTTTTTTAAATCGTCTTTTGGATGCTCTTGGGTAGGTTTCACGGGCTACCCTGGCGGATTCCTTGGTACTTAGTTCCATTGGTTTTATTTCCTACGGGCACAATTACACTTGGAAAATACAAAAAATATTCAAGAATAGCTAAAAGTGGAACAGAATGCATTCAATGTTACTGTCTTTTCTGCATGAACCAAGATTTCTTTGTTAATCCACAACATATTCCGTAGTCATAATTTGAATTCAAGATAACCCTGTATCATCATCATCATCATCATCATCATTTCAGCCGTAAGACGTCCACTGCTGGAATTAGACCTCCCCCAATTTGGGGGGCTTTGCCATAATCGCCACGCTTGGCAGGCGGGATGGCGATCGCTGTATGCTGGTAAAATGCATAGAGAACGCTGCTGCCCATTTTCTAGTAAGTCCCTTAGTTGCCTTTTACGACACCCACGGGAAGAAATGGGGTGGTGTTATTCATTACCGGCACCACACCCTGTATAAATACTTAAAAACAAAAACTGTGACAAGCAATGTACAGCCTAAACGGCAAATAATAATTTGACAGCAAAAATGTTTTCTTAGTATACATGAAAGAAATAAAACAAAGAAAACAAGTGATTTTTGACAATTTGAATAAATTGTTGGTGTTTTGGTAAAAAAAGGTATTTATTAATTTATCCCAAACCCGAGTTCTTACTTCCTAGCTTGTCGATGGCAAAAATAGTGAAGTTATAAATTAGTTTAGCCCAAAATTCAGCAATGCTTTCGATCGCTGGCGCAGGTCCAAAATTCAGCATCGCAAATCGCAGCCTGGTCCTCACGGTGGCAGGGCATGCGGCGTAAGATGGGAGGTGAGACATCGTGTGTGGAGAGGCGCCGCATACACACCGGAGGTCTGAGCCATCCATGAACCCCCACTTGTGGAGGTTGTCCTTACTTCGGAGTACATACTTGGGTACGTAGTTTGTTTAAGGTTTTCCAAGTAGGCCACGGCTGCTTGTGCCCGGATGTTTCAATGTACAAATCAGGAGGCTTAAACACTTCTTGCCAATGATCACATCTTACTGTGGAAAAGTTGGTATCGGCTGGACTCACGTACCTAAGGTCTACTTTTTACGAACATGACTACTGCCAAAGAATTTTTTAGGAGGAGAGTTACATAGAGGATGAAAGTTTATATGGAAACTAGCTTCTGCCCGCGACTTCGTCCGCGTTAAATTTCTTGTTTCCCCGACCCTTCCCGTCGCGCGTCGCGTCGAATCGCCTAACCGTGCGATTTTCCCCGTTTTTGCAACATTTTTCATTACTGCTCCGCTCCTCTTAATTTTAGCGTGATGTTATATAGCCTATAGCCTTTCTCAATAAATAGGCTATCCAACACAAAAATAATTTTTCAATTCGGATCAGTAGTTCCTGAGATTAGCACGTTCAATCAAACAAACAAACAAACAAACTCTTCAGCTTTATTATATTATAAAATAAAATAATAAATAATAATATTATATATATATTAAAAAGTATAGATTATCGGCTTCTGCCCGCGACTTTGTCTGCGTAAAATTTTCGCTCCCGTTCCCGTCGCATCGAATTGCCTGCAAGTTTTTGACCATTTTTCGTTGCTGCTAGGCTCCTTTTGAGCGTTGATATGGAAATATAGAAATTCATCATTTTCACCGATGGGAATCGGATTATTATAACCAAAATAATAATTATGAAATCCTACCCTTTTTTTTCGGTGAGAAATCATCAAATGACTTCTCCCGCTCTGGGCGGAGCAGGAGGGCGTGTCAGACTTTAATTGACTAAAACCCTGCCGTGTTCCTTCAGTTGCCTGTGCCAGGACCTTGATAACTCTTTCGAACAAATCCGCGACTCTGACAGGATGATATCTTACCCTAAATCCAGGAAATGAACAGCCGGTAGTTGGTACCAATACGTCAGAACTCCTGGTATGATCAGGGACAAGACTGCAGCGGTGCTGAAGGCAGCAAACCCAACCCTCCGGTCTTTTTGGTAAAAGTAGAACAGAACGGTTGCCAGGACTGCGAGCTGGTAGTCACATGAGACGTACCAGGTGACGTAGTGGCACTGAAAAGACATGATTTTTTTAAATAAAAAATCTAACCTTTGAATTATGATTTCGGGTCTCGTGGCTAAGTTATAACAGCAGCACGGGTCGATCAACCAGGTAAAGCTACGCTTGCTCGTGGTTGGTCCGTGACTCGGAAAGCATGCTGAGCCTTTGTTCCTGGCTGTCATTCGACGATCTGGGTCAGTCGTTATGGGTCAGAAGCTCAAAAGTCTGACAGCCAGTGTTATCATATGCAATTGGCCTGTTAGTCTAGAGGTTAGTGACGCTTTTTTTTTTTTTTGTTCAGGATGGGAAATCATCAAATGACTTCTCCCGCTCCGGGCGGAGCGGGAGGGCGTGTCAGACTTTTACTGACTAAAACCCACCCGTGTTCCATCAGTTACCCATGTGCCAGGGTCACGGTATCTCTTTCGAACAATCACGCGACCCCGGCAGGCATCGGTCCTAGTAGACCCCTACACTGCTGCTGACATCTCTTTGAGGCGCGCGTGGAACACTACGCGCCGTCGACCCGAGCCTGGTCCTTACCGGGCGGCGAGCTACCCATTGCTCGCCACCCGCAAGCTCGCGCCTACGGTAGCCGGGAGTCCGCTATGGACTCCCGACGCCCGGGGCGTCTCCTCCTGCGGCGGCCAGGGACGTGAGGGCGCACAGACTGCCATTCCCTCACGCGCCCCGCCTCCTCCTTCGCGAGCATTACTGCTTCGCAGAAGGAGGTGACGGCTTCCCATTCCCTCTCGCTGCGTACCATGGCTTGCACCAGGGCCGGACGCGAGAGGTCGCCGCCGCCGATCGCCTCCACGAGGACAAGGCGGTGCTCCGCCCAGGCAGGGCACACCTCCACCGTATGCTCCACCGTGTCCTCCAGACGACCCTCGCAATGGAAACACCCGGACGTATCCTCCCGCTTTATCCTGAACAGGAACCCACCGAAGCACTCATGCCCGGTGAGAACCTGCGTCAGGCGGAAGGTGAGGATGCCGTGACGCCTCTCTATCCACTCCTCAAAGGTGGTTAGTGACCCTGACTGCTAAGACTGAGGTCGTGGGTTCGATTCCCACCTAGGACAAATCCTTGTGTGATGTGCACAATCATTTGTTCTGTGTCTGGGTGTTATTTATTTATAACATGTATGTATTTAGAAATATATAAGTATAATTATCATTTGTCTGGTTGCCATGGTACAGGTTCTGCCTAGTTTGGGATCAGATAACAGTGTGTTAGTTGTCCTAAGATATTATATTATTATATATGAATCGTATTACCATGGTTTTGATACTTAAAGCTTAATTAAACACTTTTGCCCCGATTTTGACTTCGATACTCAAAACATTTTAGTATCTAAACTAAGAACTTTTGCTAAATGCATATGAAAGTATACCGGGTGATATTTTTTTGGTGAACGGAGTAGAAGCCTTTGGCATAGAATTTTTTATTATTTTTATTTTTGAATAAAATGTAATGAAATTGATCTAGCAATATAGACCACACATTTAAAGTAACAATTTCATACTACAACAACAAAAACAGAAATTTAGAAAAAAAAAACCATTAAAATCTATCGAAACTCAAATCATACGCACCCTACCCTACTCAATGCGCGGCATGTATCAATGATTTCGTAGCGTGGTCCTACCCTTTGAAGCCGGCCGATAGGCGGCCTTATTGATCTTTCGCAGGCATACGAGCCGCACACGCATCCCCGTTCACCCGCGTCCTGCGCTCCTTTAGTTATCTACGATGAATCTGAAGGCCTTCCTGCCTTCTATTCTAGTTACACAACACACCATATGAAGGTCGAGACGGTAAAAAATGTCATCCGGTATAAGAACGGTAACTTAAAAAATAAATTAGAGCAATTTTGACGGGACTTGTACTAGTAGATAGAAGATTTTATAAGAATTAAATGATTGAAGGAAGAAGAAAGACGAGGAAAAAAAAAGTTAGGGAGGAAGGATTGAGGTTCTTTTCTTTTAGAGTATTATCCCGGTATCACGTTCCCGTGGAAGACACGGGCACAGTTATAGTTTAAAATAATATAAAATATTTGTTAATACCTATATTGTTAATAAATTTCTACTCACAGTATATTTTGGATCAGTGCTAAGCATTAGGAAGCTCAATCTCCAAGTCTTGAGGCAAACTTCCGATTCCTGCCGGTTGCCGAAGATCCAAAGCGGACCAGAACCAACGTGCTGTGATACCGATATCAAGTAGAAAATAATTATCGCCAAGGGTCCCATTAACCTGCAATTAAAACGTTTAAAATGAGTGTGAGTGGAAACGCCGGGAGGAGACGCCCTAAGAGGACACATAGAGACCTTATACAGAACGGCCGGTTGCGTAGTACTCGCAACCGGCTTGCGTGTATGACCAGATTTATGAAGCACTAGCTTCTGTCTGCGACTTCGTCTGCGTAAATGTCAGTTATCGCGGACGCAGACAAAGTCACGGAATAAAAAGAAGCCTATGTCCTTTCTCAGGCTCTAAACTATCTGTGTACCAAATTTTATTTAAATCGGTTCAGTAGTTTTAGCAGGAAAGCAAGACAGACAGAGTTACTTTTGCATTTATAATATTAGTGTGGATATAGTGTGGATAAAGAGTATGTTACGAAAGTAGCAGGTGGCTTTCTGTAGTTTCTGCCTGCCCCCATGGGAAGAAGGCATGAGTTTATGTATGTATATTTAAATTTAACCTTGTTTTAGGATTTTGTATCCGAAGAGCGTCAACGGGACCCTATTGCTAAAAAAAATATATGAAAAAGTGTTTATGCATAATGTTATCGTTTTACAAAATATATTATTTCTGCCAAACTGCAAGTCAGTTTGTTGGCAGATGTAGCTCCTTTTTCCAATTTTTTTAAGCTATTGCATAGCTTTTATCGCGGGCTTTGAGTGCGGCAACCGAATCAAGAAATTCCGTAACGAAAATAAAACCTAACACAAGTCTCTTCCCGGTCTGTCTGTCCGTATGTATGCTGAGATTTTTAAAACTACGCAACGGATTTTGATGCGGGTTTTTTAATAGATAGAGTGATTCAAGAGGAAGGTTTCTATGTATATAACATACATAATATAGTAAAGAAACGCTGATAATTTTAGGGGTTACTAATGTGATGTCATAAATAAACACATTTTTTTGCGCTTACATTGCGACCGCTGCACGCTGGTTGAACCCTACGAAATAGATCAAAATAATGTACTACAGTATTGTACACCTTAAAAAGGTCTACAAAAAAGTCCGCGATGATATTTATGTCTGTCTCTTAGGGATAACCCACAATAACCATTTTTTATCCGTTACCTTTTACAAGAAATAATGGCTTATTTACGAAACGATTTTAGGCATTAATCCTTATCCAATCAAGTACCTTAAATACATTGTGCATTTAATATAGATCAATATGGCATGTAATTTAAATGAAGATCTTAGAAGATATCAGAGATTTAAAAAGCGGAGGCAGACGGGTCGTACGTCCGTCCCTTCCATCCGTTGGCAGCGGCCGGGTAGTACAGTATAAGTAGGATTGTAATTCATATTACTTTGGCTTCATAGTAATCGATACTGCATAAATAAAAAATAAATAAATAATTATAATTGCATAAGTTGATAAAAAATGCTATGCAATAGCTTTACCGCGGCAGTCCCCAAGTGCAACACGTTTTTTTTTTTTTTGTTGTAATATTATATTGACACCTGTTCCTTTAAACATATAAAAAATAAACAGAGACATGAAATACGCAAGTTTTTCAACTATTCTTTACAGTGAGGTTTTGAAAAAACATATCTAAGGTTACTGTTAAAGTTGACTAATGCACAATCACACAACTTCCTCATCCCAAACTATTCCTTCGTTCTCATTCTATTCTTTCGTCTGTGTTCAAAATCGATCCACAATCGATGGAAATATATATAAACATAATTATTAGGTGAAAAAAAAAAATAAACACAGTCTTAGATAGAGCCCTCCCTCTCCATTTTTAAATAAAAAGAAGCTCTCACCTCACATATCGTTTCCATAAGACACTGAACAAATTCTGCTGTCTATTGGAGTTGCCCAGAAGGCCCTTGATATGGAGAAGGCCAGACATCACGAAGAACGTGTCCACAATTACATCCATGTGGAGGAACCTACCTCCTATTCCTTCTGCAAACTGAAAAACAATAGGTTATTTAAGTTTAAGCAGCAATCTCTAACGAGTAGGCAGTTACGCCTTTATATACAATGTGTTCGTTTTGATATCACATAACTGAAGGGTTATAATGAGACCATGTCAAAGAATCAATTGGCATATGAATAAAAAGTAATTGTTTTTCATTTTTTCATTGAGGAGAGAAGATAAGAGAGAAGAGATCCGTAGGAGAACCAATGTCAAAATCAAAATCAAAATCAAAAGTCATTTATTCAAACTAGGCTGAGAGTCAGCACTTTTTGAACGTCAAAGTTACAAAAGACAGTCCCCCCAAAACGCCCGCCCTTCGACACTTCCTAGTGCTTTAGCTGGGAAGAAGAAGTGGCGGAACAAACTCCCCAGCAGCACAGCTGTCTGTTAAGTTAGAAGAACTTGATTCTATACAATTGTAAGGAGGTAACATTATGAGACACAAAACATTAAATTAAATGATTTGCCATCTGTCAGCTAGCCAACCCAATAATCCAGGAAATAAAATGAAATCTATACTCAAGCAAAAGCAAAAAATATTTTTATCATGTAAATAAAGGTACCAAAATAAAAGCCTCCTGGCATAAGAGCGTGACAGCTTACATATGCAATGCTGAATCACGTTCACATAGCTGTTACGACCCGAGTTACAACTCGAGGCCTCAAAATGATAAACTAGGACCATCGGCGTAAAAACAAATAAACAGGTAGGTAATTAACAACAATACCAACATCAAGGTCAGCAAGACGACCAGTCACCACAAGCAGCACCCGTTCACGAGCATAACGCAAAGATCAGCCATTACCCCCCTCGCCTTATTTGAGGGAAGGGGGTAACCCGACCCCTGACGCTACCGCAAGCATTGACATCTAAGGGAGCATGACGAACTTGTTGCCGGTTGCTCAGGCAAGAATTGAATGACAACTTGTCGAGGTCGCTAGCTAATCATTTTATGCAATACTAATCATTATAATATGTCAAAGCATAGAACATGTCAAAACCAATAAATATACAAAAAAAAATGACTAACACAGTAAAAAAAAATATATAATAAAAATTATATTACAGCTATATAACCTATCACTAGGTACGCTAGTACTGGAGAAAGAACACAAACATTGTCTTGAGTTAATCACAGCGACCAACTAGTTTTGTCATTTAAATAGTCGTTGATGGAATAATATGCCTTTAGACAAAGGTTGGATTTTACTTGAGCTTTAAACGCATTAAAAGGTAATTCTAGTAAATAAGGTGGTAGCTTGTTGTAAAATGTTATACCAAGCCCAACAAATGAGTTATGCACCTTATGAAGCCGGTGAAAGGGAACACGTAGTTTGTCCTTATTTCTAGTGTTAACAGTGTGAAAATCACTGTTTTTAGCGTGTAAGTGTAAATTTTGCCTAATATATAAGATGTTGGCGAAGATGAATTGTGATGCTACCGTAAGAATACCAATATCTTTAAAAAAGTCCCTTAGAGAAACTCTGGCACCTAGCTGGTAAATTGCTCGAACAGCTCGTTTCTGAAGGACAAAAATATTTTGAATATCAGCGGCTTTGCCCCACAGTAGAATACCGTAAGACATAATGCTGTGAAAATAACTAAAATAGACTAACCGAGCTGTATCAACGTCAGTATATTGTCTTACTTTTCTGACGGCGTAGGCGGCTGAACTGAGCCTCCCCGCTAGACTTGAAATATGTGGGCCCCACTGTAGTTTGCCATCCACTGCTATGCCCAGGAAAACTGTCGAGTCTACAGTTTTAAGAACCTCTTTATTTAAGACGATTTCGGGACCTAGATTTCTAACATTCGGTAAGGCGAACTTTACACATTTCGTTTTCTTGGCATTGAGAACCAAGTTATTTGCCGTAAACCAATCCGTAACCATTGAGAGTGCACTGTTTACGTCTTCAAAATCTTGTCTGTTCCTATCTACTTTAAAAATAAGAGAAGTATCATCTGCAAACAGTACAACGTCACAAATACCCTTTAAAAAGAATGGTAAGTCATTGATATACACTAAGAACAAGAATGGGCCGAGTATAGAGCCTTGAGGCACACCTAACTGAACCGGTAGCCCGGTAGATTTTACACCATTAATATCTACACATTGGAACCTATTATGTAAATAAGAATTTATTACGTTTAAAGCTTCGTTATGGACACCGTAATGACGTAGTTTACGCAAAAGCGTGTCATGGTGCACGCAATCAAAGGCTTTGGAGAGATCACAGAATACTCCGATAGCATTTCGCGAGTTCTCCCATGCGTTAAAAATGTGTTTCAAGAGAGTAACACCCGCATCTGTAGTTGAACGACCTTTCGTAAAGCCATATTGCTCATTATGAAGGAGGCTGTTTAAATTAAAATGTCTTAACAACTGCTTGAGTATTAACTTTTCGAATATTTTGCTAAATGCAGGTAAGATAGAAATAGGCCTAAAATTAGAAACGTCTTTTTTATTACCTGATTTAAATAATGGTATGACTTTGCTACTCTTCATGAGGTCAGGAAAAGTTCCGACATCAACGCATTTATTAAAAGTAACAGCTAAAGAGGGGGCTACGATGTCTATTATATTACTTAATAGTTTGATGGAAATGCCCCAGAAATCACCAGTGTTTTTAGACTTAAGTGTGTTAAAAACATTTACTACATCACGAGGCGTTACATGTTCAAAATTGAATAGGCAACTACTTTTAGGCACACTACTATGCAAAAGGTTTTCAGCTTTAGACGGGGAGGAATTTAAGGAGCGAGTCGTAGTTATAGGTATGTTGGCAAAAAACTCATTAAATGCCTGTGCTACGTCAGCTGCCGTATTTACTAATTTGTTGTCGACCATAATTTCAAGTTGTTTTTCTTGTTTAACCGATTTACCCGTTTCATTGTTAATGATTTTCCAAGTGGTTTTTATTTTATTATTTGAATTTTTAATTTGATCGCTTAAAAATTTAGATTTAGCAAAAGCACTAACCTGTTTAAATAATTTTGAATATTTTTTTACATACTCTAGGAAAGGAGTATCAAACCTGTATTTTTTTAAACCATATAACTCGTATAGCCTCGCTCTACTTTTATAAATACCTGGAGTAGCCCATTGGTTAAAGCCGACGGAGGTGCCATTAATGTCAATGGTTTTGGTCTTGAAAGTAGATTTGTACTCTTTTTGCACTACATTAAAGAGGGCTTCATAAATTGCATTAGGATTCTCGTTTTCTACTATGGATGGTGTAATTCTACGAGCTACATTATTTTTAAACTTGGTGCAACGACTAGCTGTATAAGGCCTGCATTCAAGTTTATGTGCCTTTTTAAACAATGACATAGGGAAGCTAGATAGCAAACCACAGTGGTCGGACGTTAAATCAGTTAGCACTAATTTATTTTTGGCATCACCATCACTAAATATATTATCAAGACAAGTTGACGAAGAAGCTGTGATCCTAGTTGGTTCAAAAAACAAGTTAAATAAATTAAAAGACCTGAAAAGATTGAGAAGTCTAATACTCAATGGAGTAACATCTAAAATATTAATATTAAAATCGCCACATACAATTATACTTTTATTACTTGATTTTAACTTATTGAGTAAATCCTCCATTACTGACTCGAAACAAACGAAATCCCCAGAGGGGGGTCGATAAACGCAAATTATAACGTATCGCTCGAGTTCAACACAAGACAACTCAATAGTGCGCTCAATAGAGAGATTTACTAAATCTGAACGTTGCTTACATTTTAGCTTGTTTGAAACAAGAACTAAAGAACCACCACGGATGGCCCTTTTTCTCGCAAATGCACTTTGTACAGTAAAATTATCATCATTGATAAACACTATTTCATGTTCTTTCAACCAGTGTTCAGTTAAACATAATACCTGAACATCATGGTTCTCTATAAATAAACTTAACTCTAACTCTTTGCCGGACAGACCCTGCATATTTTGATGAACAACATTCAACATATGCGGCTCATCCGTTGTCGCACCTAGTAGTTTAAACTACTAGGCGTATCAATAGTAGTGTTAGTATCACTACCAACACTAATTAAATAAGACTGTGACATACTACTTATGTCTCAGTTAATATAAGCTAATAGCCTCGCTATTTGATGTCTAAACCTAAGGGGAAGATACACTGTATTCCTTGTCGATTTTAACTTATCAACAAAAATGTTAGTGTCAAAAAATATAAATGTATCCGACAAATCCCAAAGAATTGCCGACCTAAAGTGACAAAAGGCAGAGCAAGCAAGGACCTACCTTATCGTAATCCCTAGCATTGACTATTCCAGACAAAACCATATAGAACAGCTCATGTGCGAGGATGGCAAGAGCTGACGAGAGGAGCCGCATGCCGTTCATCACTCTGATTTCTTCCTTGTTATCCTTCACCAGGTCTTGGCGGTTCTTGATGATGCAGAATGATTTTGTTATTATTGTCTCTGAAGAAGAAGGGTCTTTATTAATTTATTGGTATCATATACCTAGCAACCAATGGATGTTGTCGAAGGAAAATTTATTTGATTAATGTAACTACTGTGTTTTTTATTAAATGTTATTTTTTTTACGTCATGATCATTCTCCAGCCCTTATCACAATTTATTTGTGGTCGGCGCTACATGTGTTTTCTTCCACACCTCTCTATTAGTCGTCATGTCAGTAGTCACCCCATTTCTATTCATATCATTATTCCTACAGTCCATCCATCGTTTCTTTGGTCTTCCTCTACTCTTATAGCCATCGACATTCATACTCAATACTTTCCTCTACCACTTAATTTTGTACGCCATATCTTGGCCATACCTATGTTTAACAAAATAAATGATTGATTGAATACATTTTATTATATCCGACGTTGTTTACTTAACTCTTTTGGTGAACATATCTACATGTTTTTATTTATCTGACTTCAAACATAAAGAGAAGGCTTATTAGCAAGAGCACATTTTGTGTTGATGAAAAGATCCATTTAGCAAGTTATTAAGTATCAAAAAAGTAGTTATACTGACTAGTAAAAAATGCCTCAGGCATTAATTCCGCCTTTGTAAAGTTTTTTTTACTGGTGCATGAAGTTTTGTTAAATAAATTATATGAAAACATAATCATCATAATCAACTTTTAATGTTCCCACTGCTGGAAGACAAGTCTCTTCTCTGTGAGAGGGGCTGGCCCGTAATCCACCACGCGGGCCCACTGCTTGTTGGTAGATGTCACAATGTCTTTAAATTTTCAGCTCTTTAAGCTCTAGGACATTGCAGTTTCCTCGGTGTTTTCCTTTATATATAATTTACACAAAAATAAGCGCTTATCTGGCTTAAACTCATAAGTCACGGTCGCTACCACAGGGCCACCACCTACCCTTTAAGTAAAAACTATATCTTACCTAAACTATCTGGTGGTTGGTCATTACTGGCTATATGAAGTCGATAGTAAGTTGAAGCCACAGCCATAACCATCAGCGATACTATCAAGGCTCTGAAAATAACAAACAAAATCATTTCATTTCACTATCCATTTCACCTACGAACCTCCTGAGGGCCAACACTATCCGCCACAACGTATTCTTTAGTAAGGGGTGATTATTCAGAATCAAAATCAAAAGTAATTTATTCAAATTAGGCTGAGAGTCAGCACTTTTTGGATGTTAAAGTTACATAAGACAGTCCCCCAAAAAGCACGTCCTTCACCATTTCCCAGTACTATAGCTGGGAAGAAGTAGCGCAACCAACTTCCCAGTAGCACAGCTGTCTGTTGAGTTAGAAGAACTTGATTCTATGCAATAATATGTAAGTAATTAACATTACGAAACACATTCATACATACAAACATAAACTAAACTAAATATAAACAAACTTAATAAACGTCGCAGGAATAGAACTTCACCTACCATGACATCTAAGTCAAATATAATAAAAGGATGCTGTTACTTACGCACGCAAAACACATATACAATTCTTCCATACAAACTTAGTCTCACATAATCTCACACTCAGGGAAAATATTGTTAAGTTTTTATTTTTTGTTTTCCAGTATTGCTTTTGTCCCTACTTTGTAGAGGTGGGCGTTAATGAGTACGACACAGTTAATACTAATGCACTTGTTATTGAACGCAGTGTTGCTGTAAACTGAGCTTTTGTTACAATAATTGAAAAAAAATGTATTTACTGTAGCCGAAAGAGGCTTTAAAAATATAGCTCTATAGCTATCTGAGTAAGCAGGCTGAAGAGGCACTGGCCTGGCTAATGGCCATGTTTGTCGAAGAACCGAGGGCTGGTGAAGCTAACGAGTCCTATACTGGAGACTGCGCATCGGCAAGCGTATTGTGGGAGTCCCCCAGCTAGATAGCCAGATGACCTTAAAATGGTATCTGGGACAGACTGGATGCGGAAGGCGAAGGACAGAGTGTTGTGGTGCAGCCTGAGGGGGGCTTATGTCCAGCAGTGGACTGCGATAGGTTGACTTTCGAATAATCAGACTATAGCAGTTCTCTGTTCCAGGGTGTCCTCGGGCTCCTCTAAAATAAATATACTTATTCAAATGGTGTTGCGATATTTGCTCTATCGGCCACCGGTCCTTCGACAATCATGGCCAGCCCACGGCCACTTCAACCTGCTTACTCTGCAAGTGATGTCGGTAACTCCAGTTCTTTTCCAGATAACTTCGTCTCTGTTTTTAACCTTTAAAGAAACTCCGAGTATAGCCCGCTCCATAGCGCATTGACAGTAATGACTAGCCTGTTAGTCTAGCTGTTAGTGACCTTGACTGCTAAGACGGAGGTCGTGACCACCCAGGACAAATCTTCGTGTGATGAGCACAATTATTTGTTCTGTGTCTGGGTGTAATTTATCTATAATATGTTTGTACATATTTAGAAAAATACAAGTATATTTATCAGTTGTCTGGTTGATATAGTACAGGCTCTGCCTAGTTTGGGATCAGATAATGGTGTGTTGGTTGTCCTAAGATTTTATTAATGAATCAAAAAATTAAATATACTCACATAAATAAATAAAACCCAACGCAATACTGTAGCTGTTCACCAGCGTCCTGACAGTGGACCACAGTGATGTTAGGAGCCTGTGTCCCGAAGGTGGTCAGGTCATAGATGGACCTGGTGATCTTGACGATAGAAGGTGGGTCGCAAGCAGCGGGGATACACATCCCCCAGAGAAATTAATTGACGGGCAACCCTGATGTTGTCGGTGACTGAAAAGACAAACAAAAGTGTAATTGTAAGATTTATAGCGAACATTTTTTTGTTTATGCTGTTCCTAAAATATTCAAGGAAAATGTCAACAAACTAGCTTCTGTTTACGACTCTGTCCGACCGGCCGAGTCGCATCCCATCGTCCGTTAGCGCTTGACTTTGTTCTCACTTAGCAATCTTTCTGACTTTTTTATCTTGTTGCTCGGCTCCCTAGAGTCGCAGCGATATGTTAAACAACCTTTAATCTTTCTCGAGAATTATAAATAAAATAAGTCTATTGACACAAAAAAACTTTTTTTATACAATAACAATTACCGTTCACATAGGTAGGTTAAATTGGTTTTTGGGAAAAGGATGCACAAATAGTGGAAAACCCTGCCTCCTAAACTAGGGAAACCCTGTGACCTAGGAGTCAGTGTTCTACTAGTTACTAAGTATACAAATTTAACCTTTATTTAAGTGTGTGATTCTAACAATAAACCCATGATGAACTGATATGCTATATGAATGTGTGAGTATGTGTGTGGGGGATGGGATGGGATGGAGTGTGGTGTGGTGTGGTGTGGTGTATGAGAGGGGAGAGGGTGTGGTATGGTGTGGCGTATGAGAGGGGAGAGGGTGTTTTGTGGGGGTGCGTGTAGCGTATGGTGTATTCATGTGATGTAGCAAGTGTTTATGTATCCGTGTTTGTAGAATAAATAATGATTAATAGTGCCTACATTAATTTTGAAATAAGGTCTTCTGTACGGGAATAGTCCTGATTAAACTGCCAGTTTTGTAACTTGGTTTTGAGTTTGTGTTTATTTAAATTAATTGTTTGAATGTGTTTGTGGACCCTTCTGTAAATTAGTGAGCTTATTACATAGAGCTAGCGGCTAGCAAAAGCTGTTTTGTGAGAAACAGTTGGGCATGCAGGTTTGGCTTTACGAGTGGTTGGATCTGATGGAGGAACCTGTCTGTATTTTCTGAGGGTGGCATTGAGCACAAAGAGCTGCCGCACAGTAAGTACCCTACATTCCACGTACAATTTACTTAATTTTTGGACATTTACTTCAAAAATTGGACTATCTAATGTAAAAACATTTTTCTTAATCTGACTGGTAGTTCCATATTTGCTTAAACTTACCTGACAAAGAATTCCGAGTCAGATTGTGTAAAAAAAGTGATTTTTGTAAGAAATGCAGTTACATTTTTGCTCTATCGCGCCGTGGCGTTCGATGTGTGAATATAATATTTTTTATTTAGGATATCTAATCTTATTACCCAAATACATTACCTACTCGTATAAGATAAAATAATAAGAAAAGGTGCTTGTAAGTGTGGTCCTTCATTTCCAGGAGACCACGGCTTATTAGTGGACTTGTAAAAATAAATTCGTCTGGGTTGGGTGAATCTTCACTTTTAGATAATAGGTAATAGCGTTATTGAGTTTAGATAACTCGTACGAAGTTAATTTATCTATGGGTGAATCGGCAAATTATAAAAATGTTGATTTAATAAAACGAAAAATTAAGGAAAATGTACATTACGTCTATATCATAAAATACAAAACGTGCAAGTTACCTCCCTAATACACGCTATGGAATTTTTAATTCGACCACAAATAAAATAGCTTATAAAAATACTTTGTTATTTAAAAGTGACGATTCGCCCGATTTAGTTCGTGCGAGTCTATTATCTATATATGTATGTCGCAGGTTTTTCATAAAATTTGGATTTTTGATCAAAAACCTAGGCTTTTGATGAAAAACCGGAAGATGACGCATTTTAAGCTCAATTTCATCATAAACCTGTAACAATCCAGATTTTTTATCAAAAACCTGAAGTAGTTTGGGTTTATGATAAAGTTCTTGTCAAAATCACGGGTTTGTTTGGTTTTCAACCGACGAAAAAAAACGGAAGAGGTTCTCAAGTTGACGCGTATATATTTTTTTTTTAATGTATGTCCACGCATAGCTTTTTACATAGTGGTCCGATTGTGATAATTCTTCTTCTATTGGAAAGGGTAAACTTCGAATGTGGTCCCATATTTTGTAAAACAAAATCGAACCAGGAACGGTTGGAAACAGGGGATGATTGATTGTTCATTCACTGATTATAATGTATAACCACGAATAACTTTATACACAGTAGTCCGATTTTGATAATTCTTTTTTTATTGGCAAGGTATACTTGCCAAGTATTATTAGTACATTGAAGCCACAAAAAAAAACTTTATAACAAAAAATTAAACCGCCTATTTTTTGTTAAAAAGTTTTATATTTCAATATTTTTAATAGCTTATTCTATTCTCTTCTGCGTCCACAATAGTTTATTTTTTCGGCCTTCAAACAAAGTAGTAAACGCTCTTTCAAAATCTTCTTTACTTACAAATTGCTAATCCACTTGGTTTCCTGTAGATGCCATTTGTAGTAAGCACTAGCACAATATTAATGAGATTTATTCACATAATTGTATTTTACGTAATTATTTGTTGCAAAAATGAACGCGGCGGGTTGCCCGTCTGAGTTGTGTTAGAAGCGGGGAAGGGCGAGGCACGCGCGAGCGCAGGCGAAACAAACGCAGGGAAGTCCCTAAGTCCCTGTCAACGGAAATGTATATCAGATTGATCATAAACCCAAACTAGTTCAGGTTTTTTATCAAAAATCTGGATTTTTATAGGTTTATGAAAAAATTGAGTTTAAAATGTGTCATCTTCCGGTTTTTCACCAAAAACCTAGATTTTTTATCAAAAACCTAATTTTATGAAAAACCTGCGACACATATAAGCCCAAAGAATGAACTAAGTGTAAACACAATAAAAATAATTGATGAAATAAGAGTAAAACAAAATATTAATACCGTGTCGTCAAGGTTGAATATCATAATACGAAGATTAACAGTATAAAAACTAAAAGAGAAAATACCAGATTAAATCTGAGTAAAATAAAAAAAAAAAAAAAACATACCAACATTGAGCATTCTTAATCTTTATTTAGTATAAAATAAAGTCGCATTTCGTGTTTGTACGCTTAGATCTTTTAAACTACGCAACGGATTTTAATGCAGCTCTCATCAATATAGGTAGAGTGATGCAAGAGGAAGGTTTATTATGTACTAGCTTTTGCCAGCGGCTTCGCCCGCGTAGAGGTCGAAAAATATCCCGCGGGAACGTACTACCGGAATGAAAAGTAGGCTACTGTGTTAATCCAGGTTATAAACTAACTGCGTTCCAAATTTCATCCAAATCCGTTTAGTAGTTTTTGCGTGAAAGAGTAACAAACATCCATACATCCACACATCCATATATACAAACTTTCGCATTTATAATATTAGTAATGCTGGGGCCACACTAACGAGAAATACCATTAATTATCACGATAATGGACGTTAACCGTAGGTGTAGCCACGACTTAACGCGATAATTTGACAACGGCATTAACATTGCCGTTTGGCGTTAGGCGATAACTCAAGTGGCGGTACATCAAAGAGATTAATGCGAGAATCAATGCGATGAAGCGGCCACACTACGTCAGTGTGCGTCGTGAGCGCGACGGGATCGCACGTTTTGTTTGTCTTTGAAATACATACATACTATGGCTATGGATTGGAGTAACGAGCAAGTAATTGCAAAATCTCAAGATTCTGCAAACAGAACCATGTTTTTGGGTTCCGAAAGTCATAAGTTTCAAGAATCGTGGAATGCTATTCGGTATTGAAATTGGAATTTGGTAATGATTCAGTAAATTCTAATAATAAAAATGTACACTCATGAAATACAGAGCTCTTTCAACGTCCATCTTGCTGAATTCAAGTAAAATTAACGCCGTTTTATCGCCAATAATGGGCATTCACGTTGACCGTTCAAGTGTAGCCACCCACTTTAGCGCGTTAAAAATTATCGCAATAATTATCGCGCTAGTGGGCATTGACGTTAGCCGTTAGTGTGGCCCCAGCATAAGACTACGCCAATTTCCTCACAATAAAATAGTTGTTGTTTAAGATTTTTATAGACTAGGTTAGTAACTTTACATGTTGGTCCTTTTTTTCCTTACAATGAATGTCAGGTTTTTTTTTAAAGATACATTGTTATTTTCAATCGACGAAAAAACGGAGGACGTTCTCAATTCAACGCGTATATTTTTTTTTATGTATGACCACGCATGACTTTTTACATAGTGGTCCGATTGTGTAAATTCTTCTTTTATTGGAAAGGATATACTTCCTAGGTGGTACCATATAAATTTTAAAAACAAAATCGAACCTTAAGGGTCGGAAAACAGGGGATGATTGATTGTTCACTCACTGATTGTAATGTATAACCACGCATAACTTTATACAGAGTAGTCCGATTTTGATAATTCTTTTTTTGTTGGATAGGGTATACCTTGCCAAGTATTAAAGTTTATTAAGGCCACAAAAAATTATAAAATAAAAACTATTTAACAAAAAATTAAAAAATTAAGTCGGCGCTGAAAAATCAATGAACAAGGATCACTCAAAGCGCCAACTTATAATTTTAAGGTTTATTATTTTATGCTTTTCAGTTTTTCGGCAGTTTAATTTTTTGTTAAAAAGTTTTTTTCATACCACATTGGTGCGTACATCACTGCGTTTACATCTAGACGCTCAAGGTAGCGTAGAAGCCAATCGTTTGGCGACTGCGGTAACGGTTTTCGGTGTATTTAAACAATCTCTGTTCATGTATAATAATTTATGGGTCACGTGCAAAAAACGCTACTTTTAGGTGCAATGTAGGGTTATTTTTAACTAAAGAATTGTTGTAATGTTTAGTTTTGTGACGGCTGCAACAACGCCACTATGTGAATTATAACTCACACACATCTGAAGTCACACAAATCCTGCATCGCGCAACTAAAATTATCCATGCATTAATTTTGTATGCTAGTTTTAGCGAATTTTATTAGATACTGGTAAAAAAACTCGACCATCTATAATGTACGCACGGCGACAAATCAAGTTATACATTCCCAGTATAAGCTGACTTCTCACTGTACGGAAACCTATACAATGCGAGGACTGTTCAAACTGAAAATGAATATCTTGATAAGTAGCTGTGTGTACTACAACTCTTGAAAATAAATTTTATTTTATAACATTACATCCGCGCGATTAACACATTAACAGCCCGACAACATCTGTCGGGCAATAGCCAACCAGACGCTCATCCCATCGAAAGACCTTCCTTTTTGAGGAGGATGAACAACATTTCACCATGGTTCTCATACCTTGAAATAATAATGACCACCCTTTTAAAGTAGAGGGTAAAAGAAAACCTTTATCAAGTTTATACTGACGTTAAGATATTCTACCGTAGACCCATAAGGATCATATTCAGCTTTCTTCTTTGGATTATCTGACAGCAAGAGTTTTGCTGTGCAGTACTTGGTTCTGAATTGTGGATGGGTGTCCAGCCAGGGCGGCTTCATGCACTGGTCGAAGTTGCCAAAGGTAACCCTGGAGCCGTAGAGATTGCCCGTAGGAAGAGTGTTGGCATTCCAAACTAGAACAAAATTAAATAATAATGTATTTATTTTCCCGTCAAGTTTGTGTGTGCGCGAGTATGTGTGTGAGAGAGAGAGTGAGTGTGTATGCGGGGTGAGTATGAGTGGTGTTTGTATCATACAACATTTAATTAGAAAAAAAATTTAGATAATTCTTACAATCAACCCTTGTACAATCACGAGTAATAATATGAATACACATAGCTTAATTCAAAAACGATTTTCTCTTTAAATAACGATTGCAACTTTAAGATACGGCAAATTTTGTAATATTGTGGGTTCCAAAATACTATGTTCATAATAAAATAAAATTACAATCAGTACAATAGGAGAAAATCCCTTTTAAATGTTGATAAATGTAAACATATTCGTGCTCGTGACTGTACTTTCTAGGTACAGACGCCAGCATAATCAAGCTACCTGAAACTTACAAATTCTGCCAATCAACCTTGAACCTAATACTTTAGCGATAAAGTTGAAAATCTACTATAGAAATTTGACAGATTGTTGTAGCTTGATGCGCAGGCGTCTGTACGTATAACCAACAAATTATTTGTTTTTAAATGTTATATACATACCAATAATGGGTACCTTGTTAATGTAATATTTATATACTTATGCAGATAACCGTGACCCAAAACTAACCATGTCTGATAGATAAATAGTTGTTTTCCTAGATGAAACAATCAAGTAACTTGGTTCTAATGATTTTTCTTTTGTGTCAACCCGGGGTTCGAAGCCATTGGGCCTTTGAACCTAATATAATAAAGATACACTATATCATTGCTAGTCATTAGTTCATTAACCATGTTTTAATATTGATTCTTGAGTAAATGGCAGGGACATTGACCCGTAACCTGTTAGTAGGGCCTATGTATTCAAAATTGTTAAATGATTTTATTTACGTAACGTGTAAAAGTGTTTATATGCATCGCGATATACCCTATATGTACCCTGTGTGTATAAACCGACTTCTCACTGTACAAAAAGCCTATACAATGCGAGGTCAGCAAAAATTGGAAATATATAGCTTGAAATGTAACCGTGTATACTTACATCAAAAAATCTATTTTTAAAATTGATGTCTGTCTGTCTGTTTGTTCCGGCTCATCTCTGAAACGGCTGGACCGATTTTGACGGAGACTGGCAGATAAGTGATGTTATAAGGAGTAACATAGGCTATTTTTGTCTAAGTAGCACGTCCCTGTGTGATAATTTCCGAACACCACATGGGTGAGGCCGCGAGCACAGCTAGTGGAACATACATTCTTACCATGGATGACAAAACATACTTGACGAGCAATTCAAACTCTTAATAATGAATTAATTTACTATGCAAAACAGCAACACTTAGGGGTCTAATCTATGAGTGAAACTTCGGACATGGGGTCTATGGGTGAAGGATGGCACATAACCCATCACCCTATCCCTCAAGATAAATCGTCGGTCCACGCATCAAACATCCTGTATTATTTTCAGTTGTTTCTTCATGAATACAACTACCTGGTAATAGACAATTTCACTTACCCCAAGTAGCCCATAGCGTGAAGTTCTTCACATTCTCCAGTAGAGTAAGTGTTTTGTCCAAACACGGAGCTTCTTCTTTCTCCCAATTTTCAACCTTAAGCCTTTGTACTAACGCATCTATTACTGTGTGGTGTTGTGTATGGTACACATTGCTTGAGGAAACTGTGGCTGTAACAAAATAAGAAAAAAGAAGCTTTTATTAAAATGTTGTAATGACGACATAGAAAAATAGAAAAAATAGGAGTAGAAATAGAAAAACTAAATAGAAAGGTCAAATGTTTATTTATTTTACTAGATCTTTTACTCTTCAATATATAAGGTGCACGTGGCTTATTGATAACAGCCGCACCGTTCGATATTTAAGGTTAAGCATTTCTCGTCGAAGTCGGTCTGTAGATGGGTGATCGACCATAACGTACCGAAAGCCTTGTAAAGAGGTGTCGTGCTACCCAGTAACTGGGTTTTGGAGGTAAGATCGGCCGGCAGTCGCTCCATGTAAAATACTTATATTCAATACGAAAATGCCTTGCGTATCTTTTTTTTTGTGGGCGGGAAATCATTAAATGACTTCTCCCGCTCAGACTTATACTGACTAAAACCTACCCATGTTCCTTCAGTTGCCTATATGCCTGGGTCACGGTAACTCTTTCGAGCAAATCTCGCGACCCTGGCAGGGAGGTGTGACCCCTGAGGAAGTAGTCTATGTGAAGAATCACATTGTTATTTAAAATACATAGCTCAGCTTTCTTTTTTTTTTGGCACGCTCTTGCACGCCAGTCGTGCGTGCGTGCCAGTCTTTTACTGACTAAAACCCACCCGTGTTCCTTCAGTTGCCTATGCCAGAGCCAGAGCGGGAGACGTCATTCGGTGTATTCACACTCAATTTTTTTTATTGATTTGCTTTGATTCCCACGGTGCTAAAGATAATCCAATTTTACAACAGGTGACAGCCTTTGGCAAGCTTCTATTGAAAAGTGCGAATATTATCAAGTCACGGCAGAATTGCGTAAAACCTTGCAGCTGAGGCCTCAAATCCCTTGAAATACTTTCAAATGCAATTCTATATCTGTTGAGATTTTTGGCGATTACATAATTTGCTGAGTTACTAAGAGTTCATCATCATCAGCCTATAATGTTCCCACTGCTGGGACACAGGCCTCCTCTCGGTGAGAGGGAGTGGGCCATAATCCACCACGCGGGCCCAGTGCGGGTTGGTAGATGTCACATGTCTTCGAATTTTTAGTTCTTAGACATGCCGGTTTCCTCACGATGTTTTCCTTCACCATTTTGAGAGCAGCAGTGATGATAAAAACTTTTTAACAAAAAATTAAACCGCCGAAAAAACTGAAAAGCATAAAATAATAAACCTTAAAATTATGAGTCGGCGCTTTGAGTGATCTTTGTTCATTGATTTTTCAGCGCCGACTCAAAATTTTAAGGTTTATTATTTTTTGCTTTTCAGTTTTTTCGGCGGTTTAATTTTTTGTTAAAAAGTTTTTATTTTAGATATTTTTGTGCCTTTAATGTACTTATAATACTTGGCAAGATATACCCTATCCAATAAAAAAAGAATTATCAAAATCGGACTACTCTGTGTAAAGTTATGCGTGGTTATACATTACAATCAGTGATTGAACAATCAATCATCCCCTGTTTTCTGTTTTCCGACCCTTAGGGTTCGATTTTGCCTTTAAACGAGCAATTCTTGTATATATATATATATATAATCTGAATCTCGGAAACGGCTCCAACGATTTTCATGAAATTTTGTATATAGGGGGTTTCGGGGGCGCTAAATCGATCTAGCTAGGATTCATTTTTATAAAATGTTGTTTTATCCGTATTTTCAATGACCAACTTTATCGATAATCGACTTGAACATAAACTTATTATTTTAAACACAATTTACCAAAAAATACCGAGCAATGCTCGGTCATCCAGATATTTTATATGGAACCACCTTGGGAGTATATCCTTTCCAATAGAAGAAGAATTATCACAATCGGACCACTATAGAAAAAGTAATGCGTGGTCACACATAAAAAAATATATATATATACGCGTCGAATTGATAACCTCCTCCGTTTTTTTCGTCGGTTGATAATTTACTCAAAGTAGAGCGCCTGCTTGGGTTTGAACCTGCGACCTACAACACGTAAGTCGCGTACGTTACCACTGGGCCACCGCTGCTCTCTCTGGTTTTACTAAGAGTATTTACTTTTAATAATATTGACAAAGGTTTCTGCATGACATTGGTACGCACAGCTACAGGTCAAACTATACATTTCCAGTTTTGGCTGACCTCGCATTGTTTAGGCTTTTTCTACCATGAGATGTCAGCTAATACTGGAAATGTATAGCGTGATTTGTAGCCGTGCATACCAGGTGAATGGCATCAATAAGGCGGCTGTATTTTATAATCCACGCACATGTGTCACATTTCAAGATTATAATACCCCTGAACGAATTAAAATCTCGTCTTAACCGGTCGTTCAATACTTCAACCGCAGTCCTTGAAATTATCAGCATTATTAATTTATGCGCTTGCAGTTCAACGCCTCTTTTTTTTTTTCATGATGGGAAATCATCAAATGACTTCTCCCGCTCTGGGTGGAGCGGGAGGGCGTGTCAGACTTTTACTGACTAAAACCCACCCGTGTTCCATCAGTTGCCCATGAGCCAGGGTCACGGTATCTCTTTCGAACAATCACGCGACCCCGGCAGGCATCAGTCCTAGTAGACCCCTACACTGCTGCTGACATCTCTTTAAGGCGCGCGTGGAACACTACGCGCCGTCGACCCGAGCTTGGCCCTTACCGGGCGGCGAGCTACCCATTGTTCGCCGCCCGCAAGCTCGCGCCTACGGTGGCCGGGAGTCCGCAATCGACTCCCGACGCCCGGGGCGTCCTCCTCCTGCGGCTAGGGACGTGAGGGCGCAGAGACTGCCACTCCCTCACGTGCCCTGCCTCCTCCTTCGCGAGCATTACTGCTTCGCAGAAGGAGGTGATGGCTTCCCATTCCCTCTCGCTCCAGGGCCGGACGCGAGAGGTCGCCGCCGCCGATCGCCTCCACGAGGACACGGCGGTGCTCCGCCCAGGCAGGGCACACTTCCACCGTATGCTCCACCGTGTCCTCCAGACGATCCTCACAATGGAAACACCCGGGCGAATCCTCCCGCTTTATCCTGAACAGGAACCCACCGAAGCACCCATGCCCGGTGAGAACCTGCGTCAGGCGGAAGGTGAGGACGCCGTGGCGCCTCTCTATCCACTTCTCAAAGAAGGGACTTACCGCCGCATTTGTGGCGTGCCCAGCGCTGGGTTGCGACAATCGTACCCGCCACGTTGCCATGAGATCCTGCCGGAGCTCTGTCCGCCGTGCCGCGAGTTGTCGCGGCAGCGGAGTTTCGCCCCGGCGTTTCGCCTCCTCGCGCCACTCCCACATGTGCGCGAAGACCGTTCAACGCCTCTTTGCCTGAACTTTGTCATTGCAATAAAATAGTCAAATTATAGCATTCTGACGGCAGTTACTCGACCGGTTTTTGATATAACAGTCGAGTTCTTTAATATACATATAAGCATGTTCATGAACCAAAAATATAATAGGTGTTAGAGTATGAGAAAAGAAGAAGAAGAATAAAATAAGAATTTAAGAAGAATCTATACTATATTTTACTATATATACTATATTATTATAACGCTGAAGAGTTTTTTTTTGTTTGTTTGGTTGTACGCGGTAATCTCAGGAACTACTGGTTCGAACTGAAAAATTATTTTTGTGTTGGGTAGCCTATTTATTAAGGAAGGCTATAAGCTATATAAAATTACGCTACGATTAAAAGGAGCGGAGAAGCAACAATAAATTAATGAAAACTGGTAGGCAATTCGATGCGAAGGGAAGGGTCAGGGGAGAAAAATTTAACGCGGACAAAGTTGCGGGCAGAAGTTAGTAATAAAATAAAATACTTACGTACTTTAGTAAATGTTATTTCTAATTATTAAAACCTACTCAAACATTCTAAATAAATCGGTAAGTGTAGTCTGCGTTGACCCTAGGATTTCCTAAAACATAATTAATCAAACTAAACAGTCATTTCGTAACGTTGTTAGATAGATACAATCCTATTACGAACGGCAACATTACATTATTACTCGTACTTTTGCTCTGCCAAGCAAAAAATAATTTAATGGTAAAAGCCATTTAGTTGAATATTCATAGCTGTTTGGAAATTTACGAATCCTAGATTGCACTTAATACCGGGTTATTTTGCAACCACCATCCAAATTTTCAGAAATGGTTTAGAATCGATAACCTTATCAATTAATGAAATAAAAAATAAATTAAAAAAAAACATAATTTTCACCATTGTCCGCTACTAAAATCATAACGTGTGGAATAAATACAGTTCAACAATAGATTATTGAACTTGACTGCACACGCGCTTACCTCGGGAACGCACACAAACAGCACGCACTACGCCCCCCTCCCTCACACGTCGCACCCCGCACAGCCCCCGGTCGGCCATGCGCCGGCGGTGTTTTGTTTAGTTGACCGTGACCTAGTTACGTGTGAACGTGTGCCATTTTTTTTGTCGCTCTCTGCATTTTCGCTTCCGAATTCCGGTCGATCATCATCGCACGACATGGCGACTTCTTATTCTAATGCAGAGTATTATGAAATGGTCAGGTGCTATCTTTTAAGTGGTGAAAGTTTAAATGGTGCGCAAAGAATGTACCGTACAGAAAGTTTACCGCGTTTACAAAGACGAGGAATTAATTCGCGAGTGCCTAATAGACAAACAATTTTAGCAGCAAATCAAAGGTTGTTAGATTATGGGCAGTTTACCACACCAGCCCATGCAACAAGTCGTGGCGGTCATAACGAAATAACACCAGCAGTTGAAAATTCTGTACTCGAGTTTTTCGAACGTGACCCCTGCGCCAGCACTAACGACGCTGCTCGGCGTTTCGGTGTCAGTCAGTATTACGTGTGGAAGCTGCTGAACTCTTCTGGTTATCACCCATACCATTACCAACCAGTGCAATCTCTTCATGATAACGATGGACCCGCTAGAATCGAGTTTTGTGAATGGCTGTTAAGAAACATTAATTCTAACATTTTGTGGACAGATGAAGCATTATTTACGCGAATCGGAATTTATAACAGCCGAAACGAACATTATTGGGCGTTAAGCAACCCCCACGTTATTAGAAATAACTACCATCAAGTGCGTTTTAGTGTAAATGTTTGGGCGGGTATTATTGGTAATGTTATCGTGGGACCGATTTTTATTGAAGGACGCTTGACGGGTACGAATTATTTAAACATGTTACGTGGTGTTATTGAAGAATTACTAGACGAGGTGCCACTTTCATACTACAACAATCATTATTATCAGCATGACGGTGCACCACCTCATTACGCAAGTGCCGTGCGTGACTTTTTAAATAATAAGTATGGCGACAGATGGATTGGTCGCGGAGGGCCTGTACCATGGCCTCCCAGGTCACCAGACTTGACTCCGCTTGATTTTTTTTTATGGGGTGAAGTCAAAAGACGTGTTTACGTTGAAGAAGCACAAAGTGTTGAGGACCTCCGTAGTAAAATAACAATAGCATTTAATGACATTAAAAATCAAACAGATACTTTAAACTTATTAAAAAATAGTTTAGAAAAACGTGCACGTTTGTGTATTGAGAGAAACGGACTCCATTTTGAACAATTACTGAAGTACATGTGATTTGTAGGTTAATCGAGATTATTTGGTAAGTTTAATTATTGTAAATAGCTAGTTGATTCCAATTTTTTAAATACGCCATAATAAAAACCAGTAATTTCACATTCATAATTTTATTATGTCGGTCCTAAGCCCGTAAAGTATGAAGGGAAAATTGGAATCAACCCTTTTAAGTAAGACCGCGTAGGTACCTACATCAGTCGCAGCGAACGAGGTAAATAACCTTGTTGTGTGGCTCTACATTCTGATTTTTTTCAGATATTTTCTTTTGAATGTATGTTTTTGTTTTTGTTATTATTTGATTATAATGTTTCACATACGAAAATAATTTAATTAAAAGTCCTCGATTTTAAAATTTGGATGGTGGTTGCAAAATAACGCTGTATTGTGTTAAACTGACAAATAATAAGCCACAGAAAATTAAGCCTCATTATAAGGTGACTAGCTTCTGCCCGCGTCTACGCCCGCGTGGATGTAAAAAAAAATCACCAATTTACCCTTTTAGGAATGGAGTTTCAAAAACTCCTTTCTTAGTGGATACCTACTCCTCACAAAGAACACACCTTCCAAATTTCATGTCTCTAAGACCAGCGGTTTAGGCTCTGCGTCTATATGTCTATTTACTGATAGACATATAGACGCGCAGCCTAAACCTAGTCAGCTACTCAGGACTTTGAATTTTATATACAGGATCAGTTTTTATCCAGTGCGCAAACTGTAACCATTAGTTCAGCATATCATTCTAGGGTATTCTAACTACAAAACACACTTCCATATAAAAAAAAAAACTAAAAGAAAGCGCCCCACGCTTTTTTTCATTATTTTCTAGTTAGGGTTCCGTTGCCAAATGGCAAGAAACGGAACCCTTATAGATTCGTCATGTCTGTCTGTCTGTGTGTCTGTCTATCTGTCTGTCTGTCTGTCTGTCTGTCCGTCCGTCCGTATGTCACAGCCACTTTTTTCCGAAACTATAAGAGCTAGGCTGTTGAAACTTGGTAAGTAGATGTATTCTGTAAACCGCATTAAGATTTTCACACTAAAATAGAAAAAAAAAAACAATAAATTTTGGGGTTCCCCATATATGTATGGGGAACCCCAAAATTTATTGTTTTTTTTAACTCAAATTTTTCTTTTTCATCAAACCCATACGTGTGTGGTATCTATGAATAGGTCTTTAAAAATAGTATTGAGATTTCTGACATCATAATTTTCACTTCCAAAGTGGTAAAATGTGTCCCCCCCCCCTCCCGTAACTTCTAAATTAAGAGAATGATAAAACTAAAAAAAATATATGATGTACATTACTATGTAAACTACCACCGAAAATTGGTTTGAACGAGATCGAGTAAGTAGTTTTTTTTTTAAACGTTATGAATCGTAAACCGCAATTTACCTTTCATTCAATTAACTGAAATATAAAAATTAAAAAAAAAACATTTATTTTCATAAACATGAACCTTATGCGTAAACCGAGAATACCTAGGTTTGTTCGGAATCCTCGGTGCGCGAGTCTGACTCGCACTTGGCCGGTTTTTTTTTAAATTTGGTTTTCTAAAGAAGAGTGTTTTTTAAGTTTCTTTTAACTATTATTTTTACATGTCGTTACGGGAGACTATTCATGCTTAAATGATATACAAACTAATATAAGTATTTTAAAATATTCTTCACAGTGAGTCTAATTTAATAGCGATAGATTATATTAATGTAAAATTAATCTTTACATAGTAGGTATAAAACAAAGTCGCATTTCGTGTTTTTACGCTTAGATATTATGCTACGAATTTTAATGAGAATTTGAATTTTAAGTCGGATGTTTTTTATTGTTATTTGGTTTTATATTTCTGGTTTTAGTTGAGGTTCAGTCGATGCCAATAATATATTGGCAGTTGCAATGTTTCAAAATATTGTAAGCGTTAAAATGAACGAAACGTTCTATACAAACTAGACATCAATAAAATGTTATCTTATAAGCTGTTCATACATACATATATTATGGTAGTGCAGTCAAAAATATGTAACTACCCTTCGGAAAATAACTATCTAAATACTCCGTAGATTTCAATATACAGCGTTATTTTGCAACCACCATCCAAATTTTAAAATCGAGGACTTTTAATTAAATTATTTTCGTATGTGAAACATTATAATCAAATAATAACAAAAACAAAAACATACATTCAAAAGAAAATATCTGAAAAAAATCAGAATGTAGAGCCACACAACAAGGTTATTTACCTCGTTCGCTGCGACTGATGTAGGTACCTACGCGGTCTTACTTAAAAGGGTTGATTCCAATTTTCCCTTCATACTTTACGGGCTTAGGACCGACATAATAAAATTATGAATGTGAAATTACTGGTTTTTATTATGGCGTATTTAAAAAATTGGAATCAACTAGCTATTTACAATAATTAAACTTACCAAATAATCTCGATTAACCTACAAATCACATGTACTTCAGTAATTGTTCAAAATGGAGTCCGTTTCTCTCAATACACAAACGTGCACGTTTTTCTAAACTATTTTTTAATAAGTTTAAAGTATCTGTTTGATTTTTAATGTCATTAAATGCTATTGTTATTTTACTACGGAGGTCCTCAACACTTTGTGCTTCTTCAACGTAAACACGTCTTTTGACTTCACCCCATAAAAAAAAATCAAGCGGAGTCAAGTCTGGTGACCTGGGAGGCCATGGTACAGGCCCTCCGCGACCAATCCATCTGTCGCCATACTTATTATTTAAAAAGTCACGCACGGCACTTGCGTAATGAGGTGGTGCACCGTCATGCTGATAATAATGATTGTTGTAGTATGAAAGTGGCACCTCGTCTAGTAATTCTTCAATAACACCACGTAACATGTTTAAATAATTCGTACCCGTCAAGCGTCCTTCAATAAAAATCGGTCCCACGATAACATTACCAATAATACCCGCCCAAACATTTACACTAAAACGCACTTGATGGTAGTTATTTCTAATAACGTGGGGGTTGCTTAACGCCCAATAATGTTCGTTTCGGCTGTTATAAATTCCGATTCGCGTAAATAATGCTTCATCTGTCCACAAAATGTTAGAATTAATGTTTCTTAACAGCCATTCACAAAACTCGATTCTAGCGGGTCCATCGTTATCATGAAGAGATTGCACTGGTTGGTAATGGTATGGGTGATAACCAGAAGAGTTCAGCAGCTTCCACACGTAATACTGACTGACACCGAAACGCCGAGCAGCGTCGTTAGTGCTGGCGCAGGGGTCACGTTCGAAAAACTCGAGTACAGAATTTTCAACTGCTGGTGTTATTTCGTTATGACCGCCACGACTTGTTGCATGGGCTGGTGTGGTAAACTGCCCATAATCTAACAACCTTTGATTTGCTGCTAAAATTGTTTGTCTATTAGGCACTCGCGAATTAATTCCTCGTCTTTGTAAACGCGGTAAACTTTCTGTACGGTACATTCTTTGCGCACCATTTAAACTTTCACCACTTAAAAGATAGCACCTGACCATTTCATAATACTCTGCATTAGAATAAGAAGTCGCCATGTCGTGCGATGATGATCGACCGGAATTCGGAAGCGAAAATGCAGAGAGCGACAAAAAAAATGGCACACGTTCACACGTAACTAGGTCACGGTCAACTAAACAAAACACCGCCGGCGCATGGCCGACCGGGGGCTGTGCGGGGTGCGACGTGTGAGGGAGGGGGGCGTAGTGCGTGCTGTTTGTGTGCGTTCCCGAGGTAAGCGCGTGTGCAGTCAAGTTCAATAATCTATTGTTGAACTGTATTTATTCCACACGTTATGATTTTAGTAGCGGACAATGGTGAAAATTATGTTTTTTTTAAATTTATTTTTTATTTCATTAATTGATAAGGTTATCGATTCTAAACCATTTCTGAAAATTTGGATGGTGGTTGCAAAATAACCCGGTATATGAAGGCTAAAGGAAAGAATCGGCTAAGTCACATTTTTTTCAAATTGTTTTTTTTTTCTGTCTGTGATCATAAAAGTCTACGTTTTATCATACGCGTATCTATAACAAAGCACGAACTCCCTGGATCACTTTAAAAATTGAGCTGCATTTAGGATTTAACAGGGAAGTCCATGACTAAGCCACTTCTTCCCTACCAAAGCGAAAGTAAACCAGGTAATTTTTATGGAGATGACGATCCCAATATCGATAACATACCATATTTCCTTTTAAAATCAATTATTTATGTATGAGAAACATTTTAGTGAATGTGATAAAGCCAGTTCTTCTCATTAGCCCTTCAAATAATTAAAAAAAAAATGCCTTCAATAAAATTCACTGAAGAAAAGAAGTTCAATTCAGTTCAGTTCAATTCTATTACTATGCCTTATCACTATGTATTTTACTGTGTGTACATAAATAATAAAATAAATAAATAAACAAACTTCTTTCAGGATTTGCACTTATTCTGTTACACCTTATATAAATCCCAATTTTAAATAACTTAAATTTCACTCACCAAAAGAAATAAAAACTAAAACTAAATATCGCATTTTGCTACAGGTTTAGTGGCTGGATACGTGCCCTGATTGCATCACGATTGCTACAGTAATGGACACCTAGAAGATCACTGAATAAATTAATATAAGCGTTTAGAACTAGTTTATATTTCTTGTTTATTTTGTATCAAGATCTACGCGACCATTTGTTATGACCTGACGGTGAGTTAAGGCTCGTGCAGACTATAGCGACGCAACGGCGCTTATATCCGTAGAATAATTTCTATGAGAACGCGCGCGACACTTCACATAGGGGTGACCTGTCGAGCCAGGACGCGAATTTACAAAGCCTATACTATTTTAGTCACGAAACAGACTCTAATCGATGAGCTTTTGTATATGCATATTACTCAACAATACCTAATCTATCTCAGTAAAAAAAATGACTCAAATAGATTAGCTTTTTGTTTGGATATTTTCAAAGAAAATGCACGGAAAAAATCTAGTTCTATGTAATAGTTACATATCACTCGAATAGCTAAGCTTTTGGCGAGATATTTTTAAACATTACGTATGAACAAAACTAGTCGAGTAGAGGCTCACTAGCTATATGAGTGAATTTACCTCGCATAAAGTGGGTAGTGTTCTTTACCTAATATAGTACTTCTAATTATTAATTCGTTTTTTTTTTTTTGTTTTCAAATACGGGTGCGTCTCATAACGTATAAACTCATTTGGTCTAATTTCATTTTATTATCGTTCATAAGATATAATCAACGTGAGATATATCAACTGTTGATATAATTTCTTTCCATATAACAACTATTTATTCTTAAACTTAATTATTATAACGTTGTTTGATATAACGTTTATGTAATCGAAAATCATTTGGTCTAACGTTTAATACGTATATTGGTGCCGATTCTGTTGTCACAAAATTCTCTAAACTAAACTAAAAATCACTAAAATTTGGTTTATTCCTGTCAAACGACGATTTCCTATTCTGAAGTAGACTAAAGTGACATAACTTAACTATATTTCAGTTTGACAGCACTAAGATTGCACTGAGTTATTAGTTTAGTGAAAATGTCAATTTTGCTATTCTGAGTTTGCCGGTTTGAAAATATCCAAACAAAAAGCTAATCTATTTGACTCAATTTTTTTACTGACATAGATTAGGTATTGTTGAGTAATATGCATAAACAAAAGCTCATCGATTAGAGTCTGACTCGTGACTAAATTAGTATAGCCTTTGTAAAGTAGCAGCCAGGACAGAGTCGCTCCACGTCGAGCACCGCGACAGCATAAGGTACATTTTGTGGCGTGGTTTTGCAACCGTCTCCCCGAATTCGACGCGACGCCATACTAATGTACCACAAGCTGTCGCGCAGCTCGTCGTGGCGCGACGAGTAAGTCGCGCGCGACGCATGCTCGCGCCAGTATGAAAGGTGTTGTGTCGAAGTCGAGGTATTTTTGGCAGATTAACACTAAGATTAGACTTTGAACGTTCTTAAATTTACGAGAATTGGCGTTCAGATGTCGTTTCTGCCATTTGTACTAAGAATTCGAAAGCAAACAAACTCTAAATATCATAACTAATATTATAAATGCGAACGTAACTGTGTTTGTTTGTTTGTTACCATTTCCCGCCTAAACCACGTAACAAATCATCCTGAAATTTTGCATATAGGTTGTCAGGTGTTCAGAATCAGTACCTTGCATATCGAAAAGAGGAAAACAACAATAAAAGCTCTTATGATAATAAATGGCGTCATGTGTCTTTTGAATTGTATTAATTAATAGATGTATTATTACCATTAGACAAAATGTTCGACGCCAGGCCAGGGCCTCACCATAGGATTTAATTATTATGTGGAAGCGCAATGGTGGGCCCTGGGTCAAGAGTGGCGTAGCGAAACTGTCCGCCGTGCGCGGAGCTGATTAATACAATATTCAAAAGACTCACCTGGTTGAAGAAAACTGCTTCTGGAGCCTACCCAGATTTATGTATGTAAATGAGTGTATATTGTATTGTGTAGTGACGCTGTCAGTAATCCAGGATACAATCCACCGCCCCAATACGCCCTGCTACCAAAGCATGCATTCAATGGGTCACTATAACCTCAAATTATTTCAATCAAACAAACTGAACCCGTTTTAATTCTTCGAAAGGGGTTGGTTACACAAACAAACAATTGGATCACGACAAATTGTCCACAAAACGATCGGTTCAAACGGATTACTTTACAAAAGGGATTAATTCAACAACACGGGTTGCACAAGCCAATAGGACCGCCATTCTTCTCCAAGACCAAACCAAAGAGTGTCAAAGTCAAACTGACAAGTGATAGTTGTCACTTCGTTACACGCGCGTTCCGTTAGGCGCACAGATTAATCAAATCAAACGGGACGGAACATCTAGCCCCCCCGGACGGGCCTTCCCGTCTGCTAATCAATTGGCAATCTTAACAAGGTTGCGTTTTATCAGTCCACTTGACGCGCTGCCGGAGGATGTGCAAATACTCCAAGCTCTAACGCTTCAAAAACTCTGAGCGAGCTGCTGCACCAACTGAAACCGCGATAGCCGATTTTAGCTCACATCGACAAAAGGGTACTCGGGGCAGGGCGACAAGTGGCTGTCCAATCAAAAAATGGCCCGGGGTTCGGGCCTCCAAGTCGTTCGGGTCCGAAGACAGCGGGCACAATGGACGCGAGTTCAATACAGCTTCAATGCGGCAAAATACCGTAGCTAACTCCTCAAAGGTGAGAACGGTGTCTCCCAACAATCTGCGCCAGAGTCCCTTTGCCACTTTCACAGCGGCCTCAAAACACCCCCCCAATGGGGGCAGGCTGGCGGGTCAAAACAATAACAAACAACAACAACAACCAAACAACAACAACAACACAACAATTTAACCAAATAGCCGTCCTTAGGCAACAAAAGGGGGTGACGGGCCCCATAAGGAAGGCTAGAGTGCCACAACCGTCCCCCAACACGCAAAAGACCCGTATCGTCCAAAAAGGGGTTCAACTTACTAACGGCTCCCGACAATATCCAGAACTCTCGCTGCAGAATGGCCAACAGCGCATTGCAACCGGCATGCGAGTTCTTAATGTGACGATCAGTCACCAACAATTCAACAACAACAAACAACAATTCAACAACAACAAACAACAATTCAACAACAACAATCAACAATTCAACAATTTGTCGAGGGAGCTGTGTCGACTCAACAAAAATATTGCCACCTGGGCCACCTTGCTCTTGGCCAAGACCAGTGACAACTTCACCTGGCCTGTCGCGCTGACGGTGCGCAGATAAACAACAGCTGCATAACCGTGCGAAAACGCATTACATAACCCATGAAGGGTAACAGTGTAGCTCCCAGGGGGGAGGATAGCGCGGGGTAACACGACCTCGTTGATTGCGGGGAGTGCGGATACAAATTGGAGCCAATCTTCCAACAGGGTTTCCCGAAGTGGCTCGTCCCAACCAAATTCCGCAGTCCAAAGGCGCTCAAGAAAACAATTTCGCCCAAAACAATACACAAACAAAACAACAAAACAATAGACAAAAGGCAACCCTGAGCTCCCGTGTCCAAAATGGCACGGACCACAACAGAGTCCCCCGTGGGCCCCCAGACCCTGACCGATGCCGTAAGCAACAAAACCGTGTCGATCTGAGGGGGTACCTTAGCGGGGCAGGCGCCAAGTTCCTAACAATGCCTGGGCGGCGACCGATCGCCGCACCCAGGCTCAAGTCTTTCCCGACGAGGATGGAGGTCAAATTCCTCGTCCGCACGGTATCCCGAGCCACGCGCCATCGCTGGAAGGGCATATCCCATCGGATGCCTGAATGGCGGGGGGCGTGACTCCAACCGGGGACGTTCCGCCAATGGAGGGGAGGGAAGGCGGTGCTGGTCTGGCCAGCGCTGCCTAGCAACAACTGCGTAATCGCCTTTACGCGGGGAAACCAAATGGCGGTCGCGCGGCTCCCGATCAACTTGCGCGGGGGGTGGAGTGCGGCGCTCAAAATTGCGGGCCTCTCCCCGGTTCTGAACCGGCGAGCCAGAAGCCCGGTGACCAACTCCATGGTAACCCCCCGTGCGCGAACTTTCATCAGAGGCTGGTCTGCCAGCGTGGTTCGCGTTAGTGCACAAAATGTCCAAATGGGACCCCCTACAAATTCTACAAGGGCGGGGGATGGGGCAGTCCCGATGGAAGTGATCCCCAAACAAGAGAAGCACAGACGGCGTGCATTGGCAATTCTGCATCGGGCACTCACGTGCAATTTCAAAAAGGCCGCGCAAGTTGCCATGCCATGCCCGGTGTCCCTACAAAACTCACAAGCAGGACGACTCTGGGTGCCAGCAAAACGGGTGGCGGGGCGACTACCAACAGGCCCGCGAGCCCCAGTCCGTCCCTGGTCTCGTGGCCGGGAAGACGGCTGGCATGACTCGGTGGCAACGCCAGAGTTATCCACAAACCGACGCTCATCCTCCAAAAATTTGACGAGGTCACCAAATGGGGGGAGATGTGTGACACCATCCCCACCATACTTTTGCTTGAAACGAGCCCTCAAATCGGCAGGAAGCCGTTGCAGCACAACATGCACCAAAAGGTAAGACCAATGGTCCACCGGCAACTCCAATCGCTTTAAAGCGTTGGTCGCTGCCACCAACAGGTTCAACAGGTCAGTACGCAATGCTGACAATCCCGTAATGACCGGTAACCCCAAAATCAATTCAATATGAATTCAGACAAACAACGTTTATTTTGATACCGCCGGGTGAGTAGTTCCAAAGCGGTAGGGTAGGCTGGGTCAGTCAACGACAAATGCTGTACCAAGGCTCGGGCCTCACCTTCCAGGACAGACAACAAATAGGCCAACTTTTGGGCGGGTCTGAGGTCCGAGCGTGCATCAACCAAACTTTCAAAAAGGTTTTGGAAACCCAACCAATGGTCCAAGCGACCGTCAAAGTGTGGCAGTTCCAAAGTAGGCAGTCTACTCAATAGTCCGGGATGTCCCGTTTAAATTGGTTACTCTATGCGCCTTCGGAACGCGCCCGAACGGAGTGACATCTTTTTTTTTTTTTTTTTTTTCAGGATGGGATATCATCAAATGACTTCTCCCGCTCTGGGCAGAGCGGGAGGGCGTGTCAGACTTTTACTGACTAAAACCCACCCGTGTTCCATCAGTTACCCATGTGCCAGGGTCACGGTATCTCTTTCGAACAATCACGTGACCCCGGCAGGCATCGGTCCTAGTAGACCCCTACACTGCTGCTGACATCTCTTTGAGGCGCGCGTGGAACACTGCGCGCCGTCGACCCGAGCTTGGTCCTTACCGGGCGGCGAGCTACCCATTGCTCGCCACCCGCAAGCTCGCGCCTACGGTGGCCGGGATCGCAATCGACTCCCGACGCCCGGGGCGTCTCCTCCTGCGGCGGCTAGGGACGTGAGGGTGCAGAGACTGCCACTCCCTCACGCGCCCCGCCTCCTCCTTCGCGAGCATTACTGCTTCGCAGAAGGAGGTGACGGCTTCCCATTCCCTCTCGCTCCGTACCATGGCTCGCACCAGGGCCGGACGCGAGAGGTCGCCGCCGCCGATCGCCTCCACGAGGACACGGCGGTGCCTCGCCCAGGCTGGGCACACCTCCACCGTATGCTCCACCGAGTCCTCCAGACGATCCTCGCAATGGAAACACCCGGACGTATCCTCCCGCTTTATCCTGAACAGGAACCCACCGAAGCACCCATGCCCGGTGAGAACCTGCGTCAGGCGGAAGGTGAGGACGCCGTGGCGCCTCTCTATCCACTCCTCAAAGAGGGGACTTACCGCCGCAATTGTGGCGTGCCCAGCACTGGGTTGCGACAATCGTACCCGCCATGTCGCCATGAGATCACACCGGAGCTCTGTCCGCCGTGCCGCGATTTGTTGTGGCAGCGGAGTTTCGCCCCGGCGTTTCGCCTCCTCGCGCCACTCCCACATGTGCGCGAGGACCTTTGCTTCCAGATCCCATGGCGGCACTCCGGCAAGGAGGCTCGCCGCCTCGCACGAGATCGTGCGGTATCCTTGGATTAGCCGGATGGCCATGACCCTCTGGGCTGCACTCAATCAGCGCGCTGGGTGCAGCCTCAATGAGGGCGCCCACACCGGTGCCCCGTAGAGGGCCATGGACCGCACGACCCCCGTGTAGAGCCTCCGGCAGGAGGCGTTTGGACCCCCCAGATTGGGCAGGAGCCACTTTAATGCAGCCCCAGCCCGCTCCAGTCTGGGAGCCAAACGTTGGAAATGCTCAACGAAGTTCCACCGGCTGTCGAGGACAAGTCCCAGGTACTTCATCGTCGACTCGACGCCGATATGAAGTTGGGAACCTCCTACCGTAAGTTGGGAACCCGCAGGTGGCGCGTTCCGAGGACCATGAAAACCCATGGCCTCGGACTTGTGCAATGCCACCTCGAGTCCCAATTGCCGGATCCTATCGACGATTGTCGCAACCCCGCGTGTCATTAATTCGGCCGCCGCCTCGTACGACCTCCCCTGCGCAAGGACCAGCGTGTCGTCAGCGTAGCAAACCACGCTGACGCAAGTTTGACTTTGACACTTCTCTTTGGTTTTTTGGTTGAACAAGGGAAATCATCGCCGTGTTGAGTTTCGCGACCAGTTGTAAATTAATCCCTTTAAATCGATCCGTTTGTGACAATTAGTCGTGATCCAATTGCTTTGATTGTAAACAAAGTTGATGTAATAATACGGGTTGAGTTTGGATATATCTTTGTTGAAAACTTTGAGGTTAATGTGATAGTGTTTGGAACCGCATGTTGGAGAAAATCTCTGGCCTATTGCAGCGGATTGTAACCTGGAGATACTCATAACGTCACAACACAATACAATACACACTCACTTACATACATATCCGGGATATGTATGTAATCCGGGATATGATCCGGGTGGGCCCCAGAAGCAGGTGTTCTTCAACCAGGTGAGTCCTTTGTTTGTTGTATTGTAATTGTACTTATTTGAATTATATCATTGTTCGGCTCCGCGCACGGCGGACAGGTTCGTACGCCACTCTTGTTTCCAGAGCCCCAGCATCATACCTTCCACTGCGCTATTGAAATTCTATGGTGAGGCCTGGCCTGGCAGCGAACATTCTTGGCAGCAGAGCGTGGTTCTAACCTACACAACCAAATTGGTAATTTACAGAAGGCTAATTACTTGGCAGTCTCTATAAGGGAAGTAGACCGATGACCTTGTGAAGGCCGCAGGAATCCGCTGGATGCGGGAAGCACAAAACCGGTCGAAGTGGCGGAGCTTGGGGGAGGCCTATGTCCAGCAGTGGACGTCTTTCGGCTGAAATGATAATGATGATGATGATGATGATTGTTTGTTTATTTGAAATAATTTGTTTAAATAGTAACTGATGTTGCCGGGGTCAGCCGAGTTGCATATGCTAGTAAAGTTAATTGGGTTGGGCTATGTTATACCTCCTTGTAGGTTCTGACCTTTGTTGTATTGAATGTCAGGAAGACATTAAAATATTGAGTTTGTACCATCGATATGGTTGTTTGTGAAAATTGGCATTTTGAACATTAACATTGTTTAAATTGGAATAAAGGTTTATTATTGTTGTACCATTGATATAATGGTTTGTGAAATTAACATTTGAATATTTGAATTGAATTTGAAGTAGAATTTTTTGAACGTTGACATTGGTTTTGAATTAAAATAAAAGTTTGTTGTTGAATTGAATTGAAACCAATATTTTGTTATTTCTTGAGTTGCTGACTAACAGTGAAGTCACTACCATTAGCTACACGCCAAGCTACCAAACCCCATGCCCTCTTGCCGGTGCCTGCTGCTGTACCGGACGTTACTATGGGCGACACAGACCAGGATGTGCAACCGAAGGATGGCTGGACAGAAGTTCGACACAGGCGCTCCCGGCGTTCACTCGGCAATGTATTGCGTGGGACTGCGGCACCTGGTACAACTAATTTAGAGGCCTCGGAAAGGTGGAGATACCTGCACCTCTTCTATGTGAAACAGGGTACGTCTGACAACCAGGTACGTGATCATCTAGCTACCATCTGTGGAACTGATGTTTGCACGGTAGAAGCGCTCAAATCCCGCGGCAAATACGCCTCCTTTAAATTGGGTGTCCCGTCGAAACTGGCTGAACACGCAATGGCACCTCAAAACTGGGCAGAGGATATCTGCGTCAAACCATGGCGCCGTAATTTTCGTGTCCAAAGTACTGAGCCTCAGTGAGCACCTCAACGTTCCTGCCTTACCCACTTCTACTAGTCGCAATGTTTTTGTGCATTTACTGTACCAGAATGTGCGAGGGCTCAAAACTAAGCTACCTACATGGAGATCAAGCCTTTTACTCTCAGATCATGACATAATTGCCGTAACAGAGACAAATCTGGACAACTCCATACAGGATTCAGAATTGTCAAGCGGGAATTGGAGCATTCTGCGCAGAGACAGAGCGACTCTGGGTGGCGGTGTATTGCTTGCTGCGCGCCCCGGCGTTACCATGAAGAGGAGGCATGATCTCGAAACTGCCCGTGGCGAAGATTTATGGGCTACGATCACGGTTTACGGTCACAAGTTATCTGTTTGTGCTGTCTACATAAAGCCTACTGCAACTGACGATGAATACATGACGTGGTTTTGTAAGGTTGAGAGCGTCATCTCCAACTTGAATGGAATGATAATGATTTTAGGCGACCTTAATTTAAAAAGTGCGTCGGTTAATGTTAATAATTATTATTGTTATTTTTTAAGCTTTTGTAGTTTGACTGAGACGAATGAAGTGGTGAATATGCGTGGGAGTAAGTTAGACATAGCGTTGGCTCGGGAGGGTACAGAAGTAAACTGCGAGCATATAAAAGGTACAGAGCTGGTTCCCATTGACTTGTATCACCCACCGTTAGATATTGCTATTACCGTCACTTCACATAGGGTTAGTGAAAAATTGGACCCGAGCAACATTGACCGTAGTAGGGATTGGAACTTCGCAAAAGGGGACTACAAACTCCTCAGCAAACTAATTCGTTCTGCCCCATGGCATGACATTTTTCGTTGCAATGATGCACCTTCCGCTGCAGGTGAGTTTTACAAAATAATGTACGACTTATTTGATTCTTCCATTCCAAAGAAAAAGAGGATAGTTCTCGGAAATAGACGGTATCCAGTTTGGTTTACGAAAAATATTATATACGATACCCAGCGTAAAACCAAACTCCATAATAAATGGAAAATGTCACGCAGTGATCTTGTTTATGCGGAGTTTAGTGCTTTGCGGTCTGATCTTAAAGTACGAACACAGGACGCCTACAGATCGTATTGCATCACTTTAGAAAATAACATAGGCAAAAATCCGCGACAGTTTTGGCAGCATGTCTCTAGCCTTCGTTCAAGGGGCGGCTTCGAGCCAAACGTGGTGTATAATGGTGAGACTTATTCAGGTATAAAGGCGGCTGAGGCATTTGCTCAATATTTTGCTAGCGTGTTTCTGCGCGATTCACCTGAATTGAACCCTAGGAAATGTAATGTAAGTAGTGAGGGAGATACCATCCCTCTACCATTTTTAACCCCACCGGATGTAGTTAAGGCGATAACCAAACTCAAACCCTGTAGCTCGGTTGGCCCTGACAACATTCCAGCCGGTACTCTTAAGGGATTTCATGATATTTTGGCAGCCCCACTATGCCATATCTTTAACTTAGCGCTTCAATCTGGAGTATATCCTTATCAATTAAAAACTTCACGAGTCACTCCAATCCCTAAAACCAGTGACAAAACATCAGTAGAGGAACACAGACCTATTGCTATCTTGCCAACAATTGCCAAGGTTTTTGAGCATATACTCCACGCTTTCATTTACAAACGTGTAAATATGTCCTTGTCCGAAGCCCAACACGGTTTTCGGCCGGGCCGCTCCGTAAATTCGAATTTACTGATTCACGTGGACTACATATCTCGTGGTTTAGACATCGGTGGGCAGGTAGACGCTCTGTATTTCGATTTCCGGAAAGCATTCGACAGAGTTGACAACGATATCCTTTTGGCAAAGCTGGGGGCCATAGGTTTCTCGTCCGGGCTTCTTAACTTCTTTTCAGACTACCTGCGTGATCGCAAGCAGTATGTAAGACATGGCTGCTTCGAGTCAAGGCCATATAATACGCGTTCCGGCGTAAGTCAGGGGTCAGTGTTGGGGCCGCCTCTATTTCTGATCATGATAAATGACCTGGTAACTAATGTCAAGTTTGCCAAATGCCTGTTATATGCCGACGATCTTAAGCTAGTCGCACAAATCCGAACGGATGAAGATTGCAAACTTCTACAAAAAGATATTGACGCTATCAATGAGTGGAGCATTGCCAACAAGTTGTTTTTTAATGCAAGCAAATGCCACGTCATGACATACGGTAGAGGATTGCGAATTCATTACGACTACAAGTTAGGTGGTGATGTTATTACTCGGGTCACCGTCGTAAAGGATATGGGAGTGACCTTCGACCGAGGTCTGACTTTTAAAGATCATGTCTCCACTCTTGCGAAGGAATGTTTCAGGCGCTTAGGATTTGTTTTGCGAAATTCCCGTGACTTTCGCAATCCCAATGTTATTAGGCTATTGTACACCGCTCTGGTTCGCAGCAAACTGGAGTCCAGCGCTTGTGTTTGGCACCCCTACACCGCGACCCAAACTTTAATGGTTGAAAAAGTACAGAAAACCTTCCTCAGATGTCTCTTCCAAAGGTTATACCATTTCTTTCCATATATGTACCCCACCAACTATCTTTTAGGGACGTTGGGCTTTAACTCGTTGGAGGTGAGAAGAGGCCTTGATCAGCTCTCGGTAGCCTGTAAGACCTTACGGGGACGTATCGACTGCCTAGAGCTCCATGGCCTTTTCTGTCGGTTGTTTGTGCCCGATAAATACATTGGACACCGTCAGAGCCGCCGGCACAACCTTTTTGCGCAACTACCATCTAAGACTGTAGCCAGAGCCGAATCCCCAGTCTGTCGCACCTTGAAAATGCTAAATGCCCTCCTGAATGCCAACCCTGAATGTGATGTGTTTGTTGATGAATGGAATAAAATTATGCGTGTATGTCTGGCGTTCTGTGAGAGAAAGTATGCAAGGGAGTCCACTGTTCCATATTAGTTGTTAATATAGGTAATTGTATAACTTTTTGTAATTAGTGTCAACGTTTTATGTGTTTCTATGTTAATTAATTTAATTGGTGTTGTACCGTTTTAATTAACTATAAATAAATAAATAAATAAAATAATAAAGAACAGTTTGGTAGTTTGATTGTTTGCTTGTAGTTATTTTGTAATTGATTGATTGAACTTTGTTATTTGATTATCTTGTTTGGTTTACTTGAATTGTTTGATTGTGCAATGGCATACAAAGCGGTGAGAGAGGCAATCAGTGGATTGACCACACAGCTACGGTGGTTTACTTCAGCTGCAGCGACTGCTGAGCGCCAGGATCTAGAAGGGATCACTCTTGCTCGGTTCGAGCAGTTGAACGTGAGACTCGGCAACGTTGATGCTCTGCTCACCCGCTACAACGAGTACATTTGTGAAGTGGATCTGGAAGTGCTGGACCAGGCAGCACGTGATAAGGTCCTTGCTGACTACGACTACATCTTGGACCTGGGGGATGTTATTGGTCAACGTGCTCGGGAAATATTGCAGAGCCCGACACCAGTCCAGGTCAAGCCGAAGACCTCGGTTGTTTCAGGTCCCGGACTATTGAGTAGACTGCCTACTTTGGAACTGCCACACTTTGACCGTCGCTTGGACCATTGGTTAGCTTTCCAAAACCTGTTTGAAAGTTTGGTTGATGCACGCTCGGACCTCAGACCCGCCCAAAAGTTGGCCTATTTGTTGTCTGTCCTAGAAGGTGAGGCCCGAGCCATGGTACAGCATCTGTCGTTGACTGACTCAGCCTACCCTACCGCTTTGGAACTACTCACCCGGCGGTACCAAAATAAACGTTGTTTGGCTAACGTTCATATTAAATTGATTTTGGGGTTACCGGTCATTACTAGTTTGTCAGCATTGCGTACTGACCTGTTGAACCCGTTGGTGGCAGCGACCAACAACGCTTTAAAGCAATTGGAGTTGCCGGTGGACCATTGGTCTTACCTTTTGGTGCATGTTGTGCTGCAACGGCTTCCTGCCGATTTGAGGGCTCGTTTCGAGCAAAAGTATGGTGGGGATAGTGTCACACATCTCCCCCCATTTGGTGACCTCGTTCAATTTTTGGAGGATGAGTGTCGGTTTGTGGACAACTCTGGCGTTGCCACTGAGTCATGCCAGCAGTCTTCCCAGCCACGAGACCAGGGACGGACTGGGGCTCGCGGGCCTGTTGATGGTCACCCCGCCGCTCGTTTTGCTGGCACCCAGAGTCGTCCTGGTTGTGAGTTTTGTAGGGACACGGGGCATGGCATGGCAACTTGCGCGGCCTTTTTGAAATTGCACGCGAGTGCCCGCCGCTGAATTGCCAATGCACGCCGCATGTGCTTCTCTTGTTTGGGGGCTCACTTCCATCGGGACTGCCCCAACCCCCGCCCTTGTAGAATTTGTAGGGGGTCCCATTTGGACATTTTGTGCGCTAACGCGAACCACGCTGGCAGACCAGCCTCTGATGCAGGTTCGCGCACGGAGGGGTACCATGGAGTTGGTCACCGGGCTTCTGGCTCGCCGGTTCAGAACCGGGGCGAGGCCCGCAATTTTGAGCGCCGCACTCCACCCCCCGCGCAAGTTAATCGGGAGCCGCGCGACCGCCATTTGGTCTCCCCGCGTAAAGGCAATTACGCACTTGTTGCTAGGCAGCGCTGGCCAGACCAGCACCGCCTTCCCTCCCCTCCATTGGCGGAACGTCCCCGGTCGGAGTCACGCCCCCCGCCATTCAGGCATCCGGATGCCCTTCCAGCGATGGCGCGTGGCTCGGGACACCGCGCGGACGAGGAATTTGTCCTCCATCCTCGTCGGGAAAGACTTGAGCCTGGGTGCGGCGATCGGTCGCCGCCCAAGCATTGTTAGGAAATTGGCGCCTGCCCCGCTAAGGTACCCCTCAGATCGACACGGTTTTGTTGCCAACGGCATCGGTCAGGTCTGAGGGCCCACGGGGGACTCTGTTGTGGTCCGTGCCATTTTGGACATGGGAGCCCAGGGTTGCCTTTTGTCTATTGTCTTGTTGTTTTGTTTGTATTGTTTTGGGCGAAATTGTTTTCTTCAGCGCCTTTGGACTACGGGACTTGGCTGGGACGAGCCAATTCGGGAAACCCTGCTGGAAGATTGGCTCCAATTTGTATCCGCACTCCCTGCAGTCAACGAGGTCGTGTTACCCCGCGCTATCCTCCCCCCTGGGAGCTACACTGCTACCCTTGTTTGTGATGCGTCTTCGCACGGTTATGCAGCTGTTGTTTGTCTGCGCACCGTCTGCGCGACAGGCCAGGTGAATTTGTCACTGGTCTTGGCCAAGAGCAAGGTGGCCCCCCTCCGGACGGCACTGACCATCCCTAAGTTGAATTGTCAGGGGCGGCGCGTCTTGTGCGTCTATTGAACCACGTTGTTCACACTTTGGGTGGAACTGTGGACATTCGGGCTTCTTACGCCTGGACGGACAGTCAAATTGTTTTGTGTTGGTTGAAGACGTCCGTCCACTCTTTGGAGGTCTTTGTTGCGAACCGAGTGTCCCAGATTCAAAATTCTGAAACGTCTTTGATTTGGAGGCACGTGCCTGGAGATTTGAACCCAGGCGCCGTGGCCTCACGTGGGTGCATGGCACCCCACTTGTTTGCTTACCCCCTATGGTGGGGACCAGACTGGCTGACTCATCCCGAGGATGATTGGCCTCGATCGCCAGTCTTGATGTCGGGTCCTTTGCCCGGGCCCAAGGTGCTCGCTGTTGGAACGAAGGACCCTGATTTTTTGTTGAGTCGATACAGCTCCTCGACAAGTTATTGAATTGTTGGTGACTGATCGTCGCATTAAGAACTCGCATGCCGGTTGTAATGCGCTGTTGGCCATTCTGCAGCGAAAGTTTTGGATATTGTCGGGAGCCGTTAGTAAGTTGAACCCCTTTTTGGACGATACGGGTCTTTTGTTGTTTGGTTGTTGACGGTTGAGGCACTCTAGCCTTCCTAATTGGGCCCGTCACCCCCTTTTGTTGCTTAAGGAGGGCCATTTGGTTAAATTGTTGTTGTTGTATGTTGTTGTTGTTGTTGTTGTTTGGTTGTTGTTGTTGTTGTTTGTTATTGTTTTGATCCGCCAGCCTGCCCCCATTGGGGGGTATTTTTGAGGCCGCGGTGAAAGCGGCACAGGGACTCTGGCGCAGATTGTTGGTAGACACCGTTCTCACCTTTAAGGAGGTAGCTACGGTATTTTGCCGTTTTGAAGCTGTATTGAACTCGCGTCCACTGTGCCCGCTGTCTTCGGACCCGAACGCCTTGGAGGCCCTGACCCCGGGCCATTTTTTGATTTGACAGCCACTTGCCGCCCTGCCGGAGCACCCTTTTGTCGATGTGAGCCAAAATTGGTTATTGCGGTTTCAGTTGGTGCAGCAGCTCGCTCAGAGTTTTTGGAAGCGTTGGAGCTTGGAGTATTTGCACAGCCACCAGCAGCGCGTCAAGTGGACTGATAAAACGCAACCTTGTCAAGATTGCCAAGTGATTAGCGGACGGGAAGGCCCGTCCGGGAGGGGTAGATGTTCAGTCCCGTTTAAATTGGTTACTCTATGCGCCTTCGGAACGCGCCCGAACGGAGTGACATCTGGCTTGTCAAGTTTGACTTTGACACTTCTCTTTGGTGTTTTGGTTGAACAAGGGAAATCGTCGCCGTGTTGAGTTTCGCGACCAGTTGTTAATTAATCCCTTTAAATCGATCCGTTTGTGACAATTAGTCGTGATCCAATTTCTTTCATTATAAACAACCCCAAGTTGATGTAATAATACGGGTTGAGTTTGGATATATCTTTGTTGAAAACTTTGAGGTTAATGTGATAGTGTTTGGAACCGCATGTCGGAGAAAATCTCTGGCCTATTGCAGCGGATTGTAACCTGGAAATACTCATAACGTCACAACACAATACAATACACACTCACTTACATACATAGATCCGGGTGGGCCCCAGAAGCAGGTGTTCTTCAACCAGGTGAGTCCTTTGTTTGTTGTATTGTAATTGTACTAATTTGAATTATATCATTGTTCGGCTCCGCGCACGGTGGACAGGTGCGTACGCCACTCTTGTCTCCAGAGCCCCACCATCATACCTTCCACTGCGCTATTGAAATTCTATGGTGAGGCCTGGCCTGGCAGCGAACACGGGACCCGAAACAACCGAGGTCTCCGGCTTGACCTGGACAGGTGTCCGGCTCTCCAATATTTCCCGAGCACGTTGACCAATGACATCCCCCAGGTCCAAGAACTGGTGGTAGTCAGCAAGGACCTTATCACGTGCTGCCTGGTCCAGCACTTCCAGATCCACTTCACACATGAACTCGTTGTAGCGGGTGAGCAGAGCATCAACGTTGCCAAGTCTCACGTTCAACTGCTCGAACCGAGCAAGCGTGACCCCTTCAAGATCCGGGCGCTCAGCGGTCGCTGCAGCTGAAGTGAACCACCGTAGCTGTGTGGTCAATCCACTGATTGCCTCTCTCACCGCTTTGTATGCCATTGCACAAACAATTCAAATAAACAAAGCAAAAAAAAATTATTAAATAACAAAGTTCAAACAATAAACTGCTAAACTGCCAGTTAACAACTCAAGAAATAACAAAATATTGGTTTCAATTCAATAGACAAAAACAAACTTTTATTTCAATTTAAAACCAATGCCAACGTTCAAAAATTCAATTTCAAATTCAATTCAAAAAATGCCAATTTCAAATGTTAATTTCACAAACCACTATGTCAATGGTACATTCAATAGCAACAAAGGTCAGAACCTACAAGGGGTTATAACATAGCCCAATCCAATTAACTCTATTAGCATATGTAACCCGGCTGACTTTGGTAACATTAGTTTACCCGTCTCAACAATTTAAAACAAATTATTTCAAATAAACAAACAATCATAGTTAACAAATATTTACAGCGAATTACTACTTCCCTTTAGAGACTGCCAAGCAATTAGCTTACAGTAAATTACCAATTTTGTATTTGTATATCTTACAACCACGCTCTGCTACCAAGAATGTTCGATGCCAGGCCAAGGCCTCACCATAGGATTTAATGAAGTACATGGAAGCGTGATGATGGGCCCTGGGTCAAGAGTGGCGAGCGAAACTGTCCGCCGTGCGCGGAGCTGATCAATACAATATTCAAAAGACTCACCTGATAGTAGCAACCTGGTTCTGGAGCCTACCTGGATTTATGTATGTAAATGAGTGTATATTGTATTGTGTAGTGACGCAGTAAGTAGGTATTCTCAGGATACAAGGCCGCCCCATAAAGCTGGAGGTTTTCACAGCACGCGGTCTCCAAAATGGGTCTCTATAACCTCACACTATTTCAATCAAACAAACTGAACCTGTATTATTTCGTCAAAAGGGGTTGGTTAAACAAACAAACAATTGGATCACGACAAATTGTCCTCAAAACGATTGGTTCACAAGGATTTATCAATAAAAGGTCGCTAGCAAAATACGACGATCCTCCATTTTTCAAAGACCAAACCAAAGAGTAAAATCAAACTGACAAGTGACAGTTGCAACTTCGTTACACGCGAGTTCCGTTAGGCGCACAGATTAATCAAGTCAAACGGGACGGAACACAAAATAAAATCTAAACTTATAATAATACTGTAGAGAATTCAATTTTGTACATTGAATATACATTCAAAATTAATATTGGAAGATGAATGGTGATCGATACTGATGCCAAAAATGCAATCAGTAATTTTTTTGTCTGTCTGTCTGTCTGTCTGTATGTGCACGCATGAGTCAAAAACTACGGATGGGATTTTAACCAAACTTGATACGATTGTAGTCCATACTTTTGGGCAGGTTATAAGCTATACAACATAACGCTAAAACACATAGGGCTGAGCAGTGACGATAAATTTGAAGCAAGTCGGATGAAAATGCGCTTTTGAGCTCTTATCCTTGCATACGTTGATCATACACCAAAAGTATTATAAAGAGGATGGTCTTCAAAAGATTTACAAAAAAGTCCTCAATAGTATATATCTATCCTACTTAATTCGGAACACAGTTAGTTTATAACCTGGATTAACACATAGGGTACTTTTATCCCAGTAGTATGTTCCCGCGGGATATTTTCCGACCTCCACGCGGGCGAAGCCGCTGGCAAAATCTAATAATATAATAAAATTAGAATAAGGAGGTACACCATTTTTGTAGCATAATTTAAACAGTTTCACAATTGGTTCGATAGATGGTGTTGTGCTGAAAAATGCCAGTTTTGTGATGCTTTTAGATATTAAGACGAGACCGCTCGTAGATCCGAGTAAAACTACCCAAGAATAAGCAGCTTAGTTTAACGTTACCTTACCTACAATATTTACTCATTTGCATCTTAAAAATAAGATAAAAAATATGAAAAATGGGTGCCTCATGATTCGACTGATCTGCAGAAAAACAACTGACTTTCAAAAAAAAAAACACTATTAAGTAAAAATAACTTTAACTTCAGAGTCTGTGGTTATTTTTAGAAGTCAGGCAGTAATATTAGAATTAGCTGACATTTTATCTTTGGCCTCGCGATAGCAGTTCAATGTCATAATAACATAACTTAACTTAAAATAACTTCAATATTACTTAAACTAGTTTCAACCAATCAAATGGTTTTAAACTAATGTCAAGGTTAGAAGCACCAGGGTAGTCCAAGTTTTTTTTACGTTTTTCGTAATTTGTAGGTCAGTGTTCAGCTGTATTTTTAACCCCCGACGCAAAAAGAGGGGTGTTATAAGTTTGACGTGTCTGTCTGTCTATCTGTGTGTCTGTCTGTCTGTGGCATCATAGCTCCCGAACGGATGAAGTGATTTCAATTTTTTTTAAATGAATTAAAGGTGATTTACGTGCGAGTGTTCTTAGACATGTTTGATGAAAATCTGTTGAGCCGTTTAAAAGTTGTGGGGGAGAAAGTCGGGAAGAGTAACCGAATGTACACAAATATAGTTGACTGGGGTCTCAAATGAAAGCGCACTGAAAGAGAATATTGATGAATTAATCGAGAGTGTTCTTAGCTTCGTTTGATTCTATATTATGATAAGTATGTACCTATAAAAAGTATAGAATAAAAAATTAAATATAAAATTTAAAAAACCCCCGACACAAAAACCTAATTTCCCTTTAAAAAGTAAAAAATAATATAAAAAACTCAATCTTAAAATACAGACAAATACAAAAAAAACACAAATACACACAAACACATAAACACACAAATACATTCATATATCTTCTTCATATATATCAGGTATTAATAATTCAAAAAAAAATACGTCGCGTTGGGGGACCGCTCCGCGAGGGCAGACGTTGACGGTCGTATCCTAAATGCAATATTATGAAGTAATTTTATAAAAGCTTTCTTTTCTTAATTAGTTAGGTAATAGACTATTTGTAAATAAATTGTTAGATTTGGAGCGGTCCCCCAACGCGACGTATTTTTTTAAAATTATTTATACCTACTTAGGTACTTTAAGATTGAGTTTTTTATATTATTTTTTACTTTTTAACGGGGAAATTAGGTTTTTGTGTCGGGGGTTTTTTAAATTTTAAATTTAATTTAATTTAACAAAATTTGATTCGCGGCCGTCAACATCATCATTTCAGCCGCGAAACGCCATTGCTGGGCTTGGGTCTGGACCCTGGCCTGGATCCTTTAAACGTTCTTTGTAAAAATTTCTTACAGATAGATGTTACTACCCTATCACTGAGTTTACTACTGATAAACAGAGGTATGACGGTTCCGACTTACAAATTAAACACTTATGATTTTATTTATTGATTATTTATAAATGTGTTTATTTATCTTACATTGTAATGTCATGTTTATCTATTTTATTTTAAATTCATTTTGAAATGTAATCTACTGGCATGCCACCCTAATTGTAATGCTTGTTTTGTGTTAATTTTGTACGCCATTCATTGGCAAAACATAGTTCTCATCATTTAGATAATTTACTATCTGTAACCATACCTATGTTTAACAAAATAAATGATTGTTTTTTACCAAAAGTTTTTATTTATTTTGTATTTTTAGAATAACATCTCGTAGTTGATCTTAAGAGGTCGTGGTTACTTAAGAGCGTTAACGTCGATTTTGGTTGTTTGACCCAAAAAGCGTACTTTTCAAACCATTTAATCACCTCATAAAACGTATCTAACGAAAGTGTGAATAACTAAATATTGTTGGACATATTTCGGTCTGAAAAGTTGACTGAAAACCTTTTTACATTAATAAAGTATTCGTGAATTCTAACCAGATAAACAAACAGTGTTTTCTAAAATCCTTTTACAGTAGTCATTTCGAAGCTTAAAATATCCGAAACCACTAATAAAATTGACAAACTAATAAACATATTTAATTGTTCACATCCTTGAGCAAAAAACTGAGAGAGACTTTTTTGATTTTCAGCGCCTAACATAATAAATAAAACAATAAACAAAGTGAAATTAACAAGAAAAAGCAGTTGTTAAATTCATTATTTCTTTCAATAAATCTTATTTAATTTTACAAAATAAAGGTGTATTCTAATAGAAGAACATCTTCTTTAAAACATGTGCATCTGGATTGAGGGCCCATTTTTTGAACCCTTGCGTACCGAAATAAGATTTATAGGGAAATTAGTTAAAAATAGTAAAAACTTAAAGCAAAGGGTCATAAATTTCTTAAACGTGAATTAAAACTGTTATGATGAAATAACTTGGGCCCTCAATCCAGACGCGTGCATAAAGTGGCATAGCCTTAATCTCAGTAAGTACTATCTCTGGGTTAATAATTTTTGTTTAAGAATTTAGTTAAGAATTTCTTAAATATTTTAAGAAATTCCCAAATCTGTAAAATAAAACATTACTGATTTATGGCGGCATATCTAGGGCCCTCACTTCATTATTGTTTGTACTGAGGAATCTGCAAAACATGAATATATCTGAAGAAATACATAAATACGACTTTAACATGTTTTACTTACATACCTATGTGAATTAGTTAAAAAGAAATTAGGACACAAAACTTAATTGTTAAGAAGTAAATGAAAGTCGAATTTTACTAAAAAGTCTGAACTGAGAGCCCAATATTTTCGGCTTCATTGACTAGGCTCAACCTCATAGATTAACGTAAATTAGAACAAAAGTTTTAACTATTTCTTAATTAAATTGTAACATATCGTTGGTTCTTCTAAATGTTATGACATTTAGAAGAGAAAGAGAAAATTGATTTTCAATTTTTTGTAAGAGAATTATTTGTAGGGTGACCATAATGTTCAAAGTAAGTACCTGTCCATTTTGTAAAGTGCATTCGGAAAGTCAGGAATATTTGCAGCTAAAATTACTATATACCTACTAATTAAAATTTGGCTTTCCTTATTTTCAACCGACGAAAAAAAACGGAGGATATTTTTTTTTTATGTATGACCACGCATAACTTTTTACATAGTGGTCCGATTGTGACAATTCTTCCGACGAAAAAAAACGGAGGATATTTTTTTTTTCTTTTTTTTATGTATGACCTCGCATAACTTTTTACATAGTGGTCCGATTGTGACAATTCTTCTTTTATTGGAAAAGGTATACTTCCAAGGTGGTCCCATATAAATTTGGAAAACAAAATCGAACCCTAAGGGTTGGAAAACAGGGGATGATTGATTGTTCACTCACTGATTGTAACGTATAAACACGCATAACTTTGTACAGAGTAGTCCGATTTTGATAATTCCTTTATCGTTGGATAGCGTATACCTTGCCAAGTATTATTAGTACATTAAAGCCACAAAAAATCATAAAATAAAAACTTTTTAACAATAAATTAAACCGCCGAAAAACTGAAAAGCATAAAATAATAAACCTTAAAATTTTGAGTCGGCGCTGTAAAATCAATGAACAAGGATCACTCAAACCGCCGAAAAACTGAAAAGCATAAAATAATAAACCTTAAAATTATGAGTAATTTTAAGGTTTATTATTTTATGCTTTTCAGTTTTTCGGCGGTTTAATTTTTTGTTAAAAAGTTTTTTTAATGTAATTTCTATAAAAATAAATAAAACTAGAACATTTATGTAGCTTCAACAGTAGGGTGGGTCGAAAATATTTTTTTCCGAATTTCGATTTGTAATAGTGCGGAAAACATGACCTGGGTAGAGACTTAAAAACGTACATATTTATTTTTTATTAAAATTAACATTAATTACCCGCGCATGACGTTTGAAAATTCGGAAAAATTGTTAAAATTGGATTTATTTTATGAGAGTTTATCGTATAAACTACATGGCGTAAAATGATATTAAATTCTTATATTCAGAGATACACGTAATACAAATAATAATCAAACCAAAATATTAGAACAATCGTGCGTATAGTGCGGGGGAGGAGTGGGGAAAGAGGGCGTAAACTGTCGATCACGCATCATTGTCTCAATGCGCCTAGTTTGTTCCGTGTGAAAGTTCGCACGCATTTATCTAATTTTTTCGCTATTTTAAGTAGTTTTTGTTAGTTTTGTGACGTTCTGCATCATGGAGATTTCAAATAATACCCGAAAATCAATCAAAAATTAACGAAAATCAACTACCCACTTACAAACGGTGGTAGAACATATTTCAATAACTAAAGAACCAGGATCAGTTTATGTCGGATATGCCATTCCAAGCCATGGAACTGCAAAAGGGTTGGAGTCTGCTATCTTTCAAACAGTAACAGGTCGACTGAATATCTCTCTAGAGGATACTCTTGCCATAGGTTGTGATGGGACGGTAACCAATACGGGCAAATACGGTGGAGTCATACGGCTCTTAGAAAAGCGTTTACACCGACCACTTCAATGGATCATATGTCTTTTACACTTAAATGAACTGCCCTTATGACATTTATTTGCAAAACTTGATGGCACCACAACAGGACCTAATACTTATTCAGGTGCTATCGGAAAGTTATTAGATGATTGTGAGAAGCGCTTTGTTGTCGTGTTTGAAAAGATAGAAGGTATGTTACCAAACATTTCAAATGTAAAAGACCTCAGTTCTGATCAACGTTACCTTTATGATATCACATCTGCCGTCATAAGTGGTAAGTGCTCTCCTGATTTGTCTAATCGCTCTCCGGGAAAAATGTCGCATGCCAGGTGGCTAACAAAGGCCAACAGGATTTTGCGCTTATATGTGTCTATTGAGATACCTACAAAAGAACTGAAACAACTCGCTACTTTTGTAGTTAAAGTATATGCGTAAGTGGTTAATTAAGTGGTTCGAAATCAAATTAAATCCGACATGTAAAGATGGAGCAAGGCACTTTTAGAAGTTGGTATTTTATTCTCGATATCTTCCGCAAGAATTGAAGAGTGTTGTTGATCCTGTAATAAAGCGAAATGTTTTTTTTGCGCACCCAGAGAACTTGCTCTTGTCTATGTTATCTGACGAACAAAAACATGTGAGAGAACTTGCCGCTAGAAGCATTTTAAAGGCAAGGAAACCATCTGAATCCTTTCAGCTTCGAGTCTTTAAAGTGCCTAAAATAAATTTTTCGCGCTTCGTCTTACATCGATTTGATAGACTGGCAGCAATTTTACTCGGAACCACCTATATTGACCAATGTTCCGGATGAGACTCTTCATTCCCTAGTTGAGTCAGGTGGTGATGATGAAGTCCTTTTTCTGCGGCTACCATGTCATACTCAAGCTGTGGAGCGGGCTGTAAAAACTACTAACTAGCTAACTAATTTAAGCTTTGCCACAAAACAGCGAGAGAAGCGTTAATTAAGAATAAAATTATTTCACGAAAGCTTATGCCTAAGTTCGAAAGTCAGAAAGATTTTAACGTGATTTGAAGATATTTTATTTTTATTTTGTCTTATTATTTGTTTATTTTTCTTTCTTAAGTAATAGTAAAATTTAGTCTAAAAGCACTTTATTTTATTACTTTACGTAGTTGTTTTTCCTATGAGCCACGAGAAATAGATTTTCAAATAATTCAGAAAAAAATATAAAATTCCAGTTTTTCAAACTCAATGCGCGGGTAGAAGGGGTTATTCTAGAAAATTGTTTTTTCGTTATTTTTTCATAAATGGATGTGGGTCACGTTTTTTTAACTATTACAAAACGTATTGCACAATTTTATTTTTTTCCATACAAAAGCGACCCACCCTATTCAACAGTGTTTGCATAAAATGAAAGGCAAACTAACCGACTAGTAGTATGTTATACATGTAAGTAGTCATCGTATCTATGGATCACTGTAGCACCAGATCAAACAAATTCATTGTGATAAATAAAACACGATCGATATAATTATAAAAAACTATTTACAATCAAATCAAATCAAAATATTTTTATTTCACATAAGCCTGCAAGGGCACTTATGAAACGTTAGAAGCTAGGTGCACGGTTCCAAATTGTTGATTCCTATGGAGAAGAGCCGGCAAGAAATTCCACGGTTACTCTTTTAAAAATAATTGGGTTGTACAATATTTTCAAACAACAGTTTTAATAGGTATGCGAGAACAGTGTAGGACTGTCAACAAGTACTACTAAAACCACCAACCAACCAGGTACTTAATAAAATAGAAAATTGTCTACAGTCTACAAGACCTACAACATTCTCACATTCACAAAATATAAAAGAATTTACTTAAATGATAGTATTACATAAATAAAACATAATAACCTATTTAAACCAAATGTCATTGTTGTTATGACAACCAATAATAAAGAGGTAAAATTAGAATTGTAAGTATATAATGTCAAATTATGAATAGAGTATGTCAAAGAAGAATGTAAAAAAAAAAAAAACTTAAATAATGTACATCATCATTTGAGAGCAGTTAATAGACATTTACATGGTCATCCTGTAATGAGCTACCAGGGAAGCCACATGTGCAGACGGAGTTATTGCCAAACTTCCTTGTCTTGAACGTAGTCTTTTATCTTATAATATGCATTTTTGATAAGGACACGCTTAATGTGTGATTTGAACTTTCCGTAGCTAAGTTCAGTAACCGACTTTGGCAACTTGTTATAGAAGCGGATACTGTTTATAAGAAATAATTTACTAGTTTTAGTTAATCTAAATTTAGGTATCACAATTTCATTTTTACAATGAGTATTTATATTATGGAAATCGCTTCTTAGTTTGAAGAGGCCTAAGTTTTCGCGAACATACAAGATACATTCTAAAATATAAAGAGAAGGTAGAGTCAGTATATCAATTTCTGTAAATTTGATTCTAAGAGACTCGCGAGGCTTCATTTTATAGATTGCGCGGATTGGCCTCTTTTGTAAAATAAAAAGTGAATCTACGTCAGCTGCCGAACCCCACAGCAGAACGCCATAAGACATAATACTGTGGAAATAAGCAAAGTACACTAATCTAGCTGTACCTATATCGGTCAACTGCCTTATTTTTCTTACTGCATATGCAGCTGAACTTAATCTACCTGAAATTGCTGTAATGTGGGCACCCCATTGCAACTCTGAATCTAAAGTAATTCCTAGAAATTTAGTTTCCGACATAACATCTAGTTTATTGCCGTCAAGTTTTAAATTTAGATCTACTTGGGGTACATTTGGTAATGAGAATTTAATACATTTAGTTTTGCTTGCATTAAGTAAGAGATTATTAGCTGCAAACCATTTTGAAAGAACAGCTAGACCCTCGTTCACATCTAAGACATCCGTATCTTTTCTATCTATTTTAAAAATAAGAGAAGTATCATCAGCGAATAAAATTATATCCGAAAAGTTAGCCATCATGTAAGGAATGTCATTAACGTAAACTAGAAATAAGAAAGGGCCAAGAATTGAACCTTGGGGCACGCCCATCTTAACAAAAGACCCCGAGGACGTCACCCCGTTAACATTTACTTTTTGCTGCCTGTTTGATAAATAGGAAAGAACAAGATCAGCAGCTTGTCCACGAATTCCGTAATGGTGTAATTTACAGATCAGAGTATTGTGGTCAACGCAGTCGAACGCTTTTGAGAGGTCACAGAAGATGCCAATTGCATCCTGGGACTTTTCCCAGGATTCCAAAATGTGACTGATGAGTTGTACTCCCGCGTCAGTCGTCGATTTTACATAGTCGGCAGTTTGGTTTCACGAAAGGTAGGTCTTTCGTGAAACCAAACTGCCGACTATGTAAAATCCCATTAGAGTTGAAATGAGCTAACATCTGGTCCAACATGATTTTTTCATAAATTTTGCTCAATGCTGGTAGCACAGATATGGGTCTATAATTAGAAGGATCAGTCTTACTACCCGATTTGAAAATTGGTACTACTTTACTATGTTTCATTAAATCAGGAAACGTACCGCTGTCTAAACATTGATTAAATGTGCCTGTCAGGACAGGAGCAAATGTGTCAATGATATCTTCAAGAACCTTAACCGAAATCCCCCATAAGTCTTCTGTGTTTTTTCTGTTAAGATTAAAAAATCATTTAAAAAATGATTTTGTAATCGTGGCAATAGAAATGGGTTTGAATTCAAAATTAGGAATGTCCTTACTGAAGTTTTCTCATAAATGTTACCTTAAAATAGTCTTATATCCTAAAAATACGAAATTGCGAGACAGCGAAGTAATTTTTAGTGATGAGTGCAACTATATCTCTGATTTAAAAAAAAACATTTTCGTTTTTAGTTTTTTTTAAACTATATTTTTTTTATTTGGTTTAGGCAACTTGGCTCATAGTATTACCTTAAAGAGTAACATCACATAAATAGAAATTACATTAAAAATAAGGAAAGCCAAATTTTAATTAGTAGGTATATAGTAATTTTAGCTGCAAATATTCCTGACTTTCCGAATGCACTTTACAAAATGGACAGGTACTTACTTTGAACATTATGGTCACCCTACAAATAATTCTCTTACAAAAAATTGAAAATCAATTTTCTCTTAAAGTAGACATTTAGAAGAACCAGTGATATGTTACAATTTAATTAAGAAATAGTAAAAACTTTTGTTCTAATTTGCGTTAATCTATGAGGTTGAGCCTAGTCAATAAAGCCGAAAATATTAGGCTCTCAGTTTAGACTTTTTAGTAAAATTCGACTTTCATTTACTTCTTAACAATTAAGTTTTGTGTCCTTATTTCTTTTTAACTAATTTTCATAGGTATGTAAGTAAAACATGTTAAAGTCGTATTTATGTATTTCTTCAGATATATTCATGTTTTGCAGATTCCTCAGTACAAACAATAATGAAGTGAGGGCCCTAGATATGCCGCCATAAATCGGTAATGTTTTATTTTACAGATTTGGGATTTCTTAAAATATTTAAGAAATTCTTAACTAAATTCTTAAACAAAAATTATTAACCCAGAGATAGTACTTACTGAGATTTAGGCTATGCCACTTTATGCACGCGTCTAGATTGAGGGCCCAAGTTATTTCATCATAACAGTTTTAATTCACGTTTAAGAAAGGAAGTTTGATTACAAGCATGCAAAATGTAGCATTGTATTCCTGCTTTATTAGAGATATCTAAATTATGTTTACATGCCTTTAGAACTTGCTTTGTCTGTTTAAATCTACAATTATTATTATTTAGGATTTTTCGCTACGGTCAAATACGATCAATAAATACCGTAGTATTATACCTGTTACAACAATTTCCATGTTGCGAGAAGAGTTTGCTGTACAGATCGTAAGGAAGACAAACATATCTTAGCATCCTGACGACGCACAAATGACAATTTATGCACCTCAACATCGTTACCCAAGTCAAGCATTGTTCAAAATGGAAGCAATAATCAGAACCCAAAAATAAATCCAAATACAAAAGCAAAAGTCGTCGGGATAATATAACAGTAATAATATTGATCACGTTGAGATTAGGGAGCGTACAATACAAACAGCAATGCAACGGCAAACAGAATAAAGTGAATGTTAAAAGTAGTCATGGGCAAAAAATATCGATATATCAAAATATCGATATTTTTCCATACAATAATCGATATATATCGGCGATATTTTTAATCGCGATATATTTGATATTCGATATTTATTTTAGAGTATCAAATTGGTATCAATTTCGATTTATTTTTTAACGCAACTTTGGTTTCGTGTTTAATGTTATTAGATACTCCTTCAGCCGTGAATCTGACAGTACCGGACAATAGAAGCTGTTTGACAGGCGAGCACATCAAATAGAGGGTGCTCCTAATGTCCATATCTAATGACTCTATTTTACGAAGTCTGAATGCTTTGGGAATATGTAGGAATAATCATGCGAAAACTGACGATATATCGATATTTTTCATTCGATAATTATCGATACTGTTTATAAATATCGATTTTTTTTTCACTTGCCCATCCCTAATCAAAAGTCAATGATTTACTTTTGACATAGCTTGTCAATGACGTTTCATTACACCTAATAACCTACTAGTGATCAAATGCGAAATATTTATTAAAATATATATTCATAATAATATTATATAGGTTTTAACAAACATTATTTTCATTATTTGTGTGTAATTAAACCAATTAAATACATATTAAAATCCATACATAATAAATGAACAATTTTTTTAAATAAATAACTGTTTTTGTTCCGCATGTGTGCGTACTAAGTAACGCAGATCTGGTCGCGATAAAAACAGGAACAGGAAACATGTGCCTTGGGTTTTTAAATTCCTTTTTATCACTAACTTATTATCCGCAAGTGTAACAGAATAATAGTTAAGCAATAAAGGGTCATAATTTCATGCGATATTTATGATTAAGTTAAATTTCCTGTATGGTGGTAAAAGGTGGGGCAGGATCTGGCATTGTCATTTATGACCCATTGCTTTAAGTTTTTACTATTTTTAACTAATTTTTCTATAAATCTTATTTCGGTACGCAAGGGTTCAGAAAATGGGCCCTCAATCCAGATGCACATCTTTAAAACTTGCAATAAAAAATTTCAACTAAATTAGTTTTATTATTTTTCTACAATTATTTTAAAACTACTATAAAACCGTGCGCGGTAATAATTTTAAATCAGTCCGCCGCGAGGCTGTTCAAAGAGTGGACGTATCGCTCAGTGCTCTACGCGTGACCTCTCCCGACCCTTGGCATCGAGTGAGTTTATAGTGCGATATAACGATCTTGGGTTGGTAAGTAAAATAATTATTTTTTATTTAGATAATTGAAAACAATGTTTTTCGAAACAACAAAAATTGTTTCAGGTGCCATGGGGAATAAGAGTAAAAAAACGAAACTAGTTTTATCAAGGAAAAGGAAGATACTCAATCAAGAGATTTTAGCTAAAGCTAGGGCTAATAGGTTGGGTAAAATAATATTTTGAATAGAACTTGATTTGTTATCTTTGATCGAAGTTTGCTATATAAGGTCCTCGTTTATTAATTTATTTCCTTCTAGGGGGTGATTGTACTACTCAAATACATTTTTTTTTTTCTAAACGATCAATTTCGAAATTGCAAAAAACAATACTTCCTTAAACTAAACCGTCGATCATCTGATTTTTTTTAACTTGCATTGTAATAATATTAATTTAATTGATTTGATTTAATTTAAACTTTATTTCTTCTGGTTAGGATAGGATAGATGGCGCTAGTGCCACGCATTACATCAGCTCCGCGAATTCTATTTGTTTAAAAATACTAATAACAACTAATCGCCGATCATAAATAGATAAATACGAAAATAGTCGACTAATGAACAAGTGCAAGTGTTATCTAAACGTTACACTCAAGAAAAGTGCCCTAAAACCTCACCAAAATAGTGCTTATCAGTCATATCTCAAACTGTCAATTAAACCAATAATAACTGTAATTACCTATTCATAAAACTATTGAAGTGCGACGAACATACAAATAAATGTGAAACTATTGTTATTTATTGTGTTAAAACTTGTTAAGTGCAAAAACTTTTTGTTATAAAATAATTGTGACGGTGGTGGTATAAACATTTAAAGAACACCCACGACCTCTAACATTCAAAAATAAATAAATCTTAGAAACTGTTCCCTAAATTCAACACCTCACTCCAACAACTAAGTGGCCAAAAGGTATTAGTAGAGACTGCGGCGCTAAGTGTCGTGAGTTCCGTCCTCACCTGCACACTTGTCTTTTTGTAATTTCAAAATTCTTAAACTTTCACACAAATAAAGGTCCTGGCTCGTCATAGTAGCACAAGTAGGAAAGCTAAAATCATAATGTCTTCCAAAAATATTCCAACATCTTCAAACAGTAGCTGTAAGATGGCAGCACTAGTTACTTGCTACAAATGCAAAAAAAACGTAAACATAAAAGATACGGCATTGTGTTCAGCATGTAATAACAGATATGAGTTGAATTGCGACGGATATCCGGAGCAAACTTATCGTTTAATGGATAAAGAAGCGAAAAAAAGATGGAGGTGTAAGATGTGCACTAAAAATAAAAAAATAGTAAGTAGTGAAACATCTAATGTCACGATGAGGAAAAAGCAAAACATCTCTTTAAACCCGCCATCAGCAGATCAAATACGTTTTACAAATAATAATAAATGTATTGAAGATATACAGCTTACTCCACATCGCACACATCAAGCCCTGGATTCCCATATACTCACAGATTTTGATACGTCAGATGAATCTTACTTAACACCAAATAAATTGTCAAAGAGTGTAGACGGTACAGTATCTGACATAATAACAATGTCCGAAATGAAAGAGACGATTTACCAGCTAACAGGTGAACTTAATAGTACGCAAAAGGAACTAGAAAACACTATACTGGAAAATAACGACCTTCAAACACAAATCAATAAATTAACTGCAGAAATAAAATTATTAAAATCTCTATGCTACTCATCACCAACAGCGAGTAATACTAACAGTACTGTGAAAAAGAAGAGACACTCTCTACTACAGCACAGCTTGACTACCACACCTTCAGCTGCTATGTTACGAACCTCACTAAAAACCGATTGTATCACCGACCATCAAATACTACTCTTACAACAAGAAATCACAGTGCTGCAACAAAAATTAAAGGATGCAAACCAAGATATTGCAGGGCTTAACCAGCAAATAGAAAGTCTCAAACAGTATCGATGCAGTAATAGCACGGCATCTAGAATACCGGCGGAACAGACACATCACACACACACAGCCTCGGAACAGCCAAATCATAATACTGATAAGAGAAAAATACACATCTTCGGCGCTCAGCAATGTATTGGACTAGCCTCAGGTATCTGGCGGTTAAGAGTGGGAACCCAACACGAAAAATATGAAGTGATTGATTAAAGAGAGAAGATAAACTTGTGATCTGCGTAGGTGAAAACGATTACGACACTAAAGTAATCATCTCACAACTCAAAACTATATTAGAAAAGTTTCAAAATAACATGATTTTAGTATTGAATGTTCTTAAAAATGATTACATTCAGGTCAAAAAGTTAAATAACGATATTAAAACCTTATGTAAAAAGTATAAAACTTGTAAATTTGTTGACACTACTTATAAATTTTCTGACATTTGTAAAACAATTAATTACCATATAGACTGTAACGATTACGACAACAATTATTTAAATTTAAGCGTACTCAAAAGACGGATAGCAGGTAATAAACCAAGTCATAAGTCATGTACGAACATTGACATAAACAAACCAAATAAAGGGACAATCCCTTACTATTTTAGACGCCAAAGCAGTGTTGATACTCACCAAGCAGAAAACCCTATAAAAGCCGCGGGGCCAATAAAGAAAGGCACTATCCCTTATTATTTTTCTATTATAAATAAGAACAGTACTTTTTTTCGAGCCTAACTTAACAACTTCCAAGCCACATCAATTTAGAATTCTACATCAAAATATTGCGAGTGTATTGTCTAAGCGAGAGATACTAGAAATAACTTTACTAGAGTTACGTGAAGCACAAAATGAACCGGACGTAATATGTCTCTCCGAAACCTTCATTAAAAAAGGCTATGAGAGTTATATTAAAATTAACGATTACGAAATGGCTGCTAACTACTGCAGAGAGAAACAAAGAGGTGGTACCTGCATCTTAGTTAAAAGAGGAATAATATATAAAGAATTATTATTTATTAAAACATATGCCACACAGCACTCGTTTGAAGCCTGCGGCATAGAACTAGTATATAATAAATGTATTATTATTTGTCTCTATAGAACACCTTCATCAGATCCTACCCAATTTTTGACTAAACTTAGTAATCTCCTACATGATATAAACAAAAAATATAAGTCTAAAGTAAATATAATTATAGCAGGTGATTTTAACATAAATACTTTAAAAAAAGGCCATATTGCGAACGAGTTACAGGACTTATCGGATAACTATAACATGAAAATCCATATCAATGTTCCCACACGTAAGTCGTCTTGTATAGACCATATTTTAAGCAACATCCCAGATGCGATTGCAACAGTATTGCCACTTCATCTATCTGACCACGACACTGCTCAAATGCTAAGTATTCCTTTAAAACATAAAACTCACAAACAAGCCACTTATTATATATATAAGAGAGATTTTAATATGGAGTACATTCAAAAATTTCGGGAATGCTTGAAAAATTTATCATGGTCTGAAATACTCATGGAAAATGATTTAAACGCAGCATTCAATAAGTTTCATGAAATAATATGTCTATTCTATAATCTCTGCTTCCCAAAAATAAAAGTAAAAGTAAATATGAATAACATAAATAAACAGAAATGGATTAGTAAAGGGCTAAAACGAAGTTGCAAAAACAAAAGGACACTGCGCTACCAATACTATAAGAATAAAAACTCAGCTAACAAAACAAAATATTCAACATATTCAAATTTACTGAAGAAATGTATTTATTATTCTAAAAGAAACGCCAACATTAAGTTTATACATAGGAGTGAAAACAAATGCAAAGCCACTTGGAAAGTTGTAAAAAATGAAATATTTAATACTAACTATAAAAACAACATAGAGAACATTAAAGTTGATAACACAATACTTACAGACCCCGTAGAAATAGCATCTGCCTTTAATGAGCACTACATCAATTTGGCACACAAATCAACAATAACAAAAACAAAAATTGGCTCTAGTAGAAAATCAATTCATGATTCGATGTTCCTTAGACCGGTATCGGAAAATGAGGTCGGAACACAAATAATGTCGCTATCTAATACTAATTCAGAAGGCTACGATGAAATGAATACTAAAATTATTAAGTTTTGCGTTAATGAAATAACTGGAATCCTTACATATTTAATTAATTTATCATTTTCTTCTGGAACTTTCCCAGATATTTTAAAATTATCCATTATTAAACCACTCTTTAAGAAAGGAGAAAAAAATTGTATAAGTAATTATCGACCAATTACTTTAATACCGATTATATCAAAAATATTAGAAAAATGCATGAATAAAAGATTAATTAATTTCTGTAACAAATTTGACATTATTAATAAAGATCAATACGGCTTTCAAAAAAGCAAATCAACTACATTAGCCACCTTCTCTCTGATAAAAGAAATACTATCCAACATTAACAAAAACTATCTGACAACAGGACTATTTTTTGATTTGTCTAAAGCTTTTGACCTAGTGTCACATGATTTGTTGTTAAAAAAGCTGGAGTTAAGTGGGATAAGGGGACATGCACTTCAGTGGATATCGTCATACCTCAATAACCGGCAACAACGTGTTATTATTTCAAGATTAGATAATAACAACGTTATGATACCATACTCATCCGAGTATAAATGCAACCATTATGGCGTCCCACAAGGAAGTGTTTTGGGCCCAATATTGTTCCTACTCTATATAAACTCAATCACAGACATAACAAATCATAAATGCATTCTATTCGCTGACGATATTTCCATTATAGTGACTTCCGATAAAAAGACTAATACAATTGACGACCATGAAAGAGAAATCAACAACACAATTGACAAATTAATTGAATGGCTTGACATGAATAATTTAAAAATTAATTTAGATAAATCTGTTTACATACAATTTAATAAATCAAATAATAATAAATACAATTTTAAACTTGATATACCAAAACTTAACGCAGTTACACAAACGAAATTTCTTGGAGTAATAATAGATCAGGACATCAATTGGAAAGCGCAAGTCGATGATATATCTACAAGAATAAATAAATTCGTATATGCATTGCGAAAGGTTAAAAATATAACAAACGTTAAAACTGCTATCACTACCTATCATGCTTACGTAGAATCATTGATACGCTATGGTTTCATAATGTGGGGTAACAGTACCGATAGGAACAGAGTTTTTGTTGCCCAAAAAAAGTGTATTCGTGCAATATATGGGCTTCAACCTGATGAATCTTGCAGGCCAATATTTAAAGAACTTGGTTTATTACCGCTACCTTCTCTCTATATTTATGAAGTATGTATGTTTGTTAAGAAGCATAAAGACCTATTTAAAAAGGCAGAGGATGTATGTTCTCGAAACCGGCGAGATCCTCACAGGCTTGTATTAAGTGAGTTTCCCAGACTGGCTAAATATAGCAAAAGCTGTTTAGCCATGTGTGTTCGAATTTATAATAAAATTCCAAGTGATTATAAAACTTTAGATTTGAGATTGTTTAAAAAAAAACTACTGGAATGGTTAAAAACTAAAAAATTTTATAGTATCAAAGAATTTACGGACGGGAAACATTTTTAAATGTAACCAATAATATTTGCATGCTATAATATAAGCTAAACATGTATGCTCTATACTTTATCTTTAACACCTTCATATACCATGTTTTATGCAAATAAATATTATTTCTATTTCTTTTTAGAGAATTTAACTAAAAGCTTGTTTTTAAAAATGTTTTTAGGGTTCTGTAGTGAAAGAGGAACCATTTATAGTTTCGCTAAGTTTGTCTGTCTGTCCGACCGCGGCTTAGCTCAGAGACCCTTAATACTAGAAAGCTGGAATTCGGGTTCCCTCTATCTGGCAGAAACTTGATGCTCCGAATTTTATTTGGCATAACACACTTGGCATAATTTTACTTAAACGAATATTTGTAAGGCATAAAAAATGTTTAGCATAATCATTGTTTGGCCGAATGTTTATATGCTCGACTTTACGCTGGCATACTTTTAAGATGGCAGAATTTTATTTCGCATAATTACCTTTGGCAGACTTAAAATTCCGCATAATTTAGTTTAGCATAACATTTGTTTACAGCAATGATTATTTGGCATAATTTCACTTGGCATACTATGAAGATGGCAGAAATTCATTTAGAATAATTTTGTTAGGCATATTTTCATTTCTATTAAATTGCATTTTAACCTTAAATAAAATGAAATAGTGTCTCAAAAAGTCAGTATATGTTGTGCTACAAAAATTATTGACAGAAACGAATCGCTGCAGAACCGACTCCACGTAGTCTTGTCTGCCCTACCCCTAGAGTGTAATTTAAGCCTGCGTAGGCGCGGAGTGGCGAGGCGGCCCGCGAGCTGAGGAGCAGGTGGTTTTGAGGGTCGCCGCCACAGGCTGAGGCTGGCCGGCGAAGCCGGCCAGCAAGCCGAAGCCACGGTGGTGAGCGTAAAACCATCTGCGACGATGAGCTCGCTTGAGCCGCCGGAGCCCCGCAGCGCCGAAGCCGTGACAGAAACCATGCATGCTGCATGTTGCATGCTCGCCTGCATGCTGTAAGCTTGCTTGCATGCTGCATGCTTACTTGCATGCTTGCTTGCTGCATGCTTGCTTGCATGCTTGCTTGCCGCATGCTTGGTTGCTTGCATGCTGTATGCTTGGTTACTTGCATGCTGTATGCTTGCTTGCATGCTGCATGCTTGTTTGCATGCTGCATGCTTCTTCGATATGAAATGTATGCCAAAAGATGATTCTAAGTTTAAAGTTTCTGAGATATGATAGTTCTGCCTTTTAATAACTATCGATATGAAATTATGCCAAGAGACGATTGCGAACTACCTGCGATATGATGGTTCTACTTTTTAATTATTATGGAATAAAAGGATACCGGCGACAGAATTGTTGATGAAATTATTAAGCGTCTACGTATGTCACCCTACTAGATACCGACGAAATAATTTACTAAGTTTTATCAAATCAAACGTAAGTACTATCAAAGTCTGAAAAAAAAATCATCATAATAAAGAGCTTATTTGACTAGATTATTGATGCTAAGAAATAATCATGGCTTAGTTTTTTTTCTTTCTTGCTTAACTTCATGACTTTTGGCTAAGCGATACTTTTAATGTTGCCATGTAATATAAATCTTAGTCAAGTTACATACGCTGTGGCTTTACGTATTGCATTAATATAGGTACTTAGAAAATATATTTCTGCATCAGAATACAAATGTTAAAATAAAAATGATTGCTTATGCTAAAGATTATAGCGGTCATAATTTTTCAATACGTTCATATGTTGTTCATATGACATTGAAGTACAATTCTAGTATGGCAACATCGCAAAAAAAAACATGATGATGAGGAATAAATATTTAAAAAAAAGTTGTTTTTTTTTTCTATACCTACCAATGACCTACCCTTACCATGTAATGAATCATACTACAATATACGTACACAGTACGTCTAAATAAAAAATAATTATTTTACTTACCAACCCAAGATCGTTATATCGCACTATAAACTCACTACGTATACGTACGTATATTTACGTACGCAATCAATTTGTAAAATCCGTTTTGTTCCAATAAAGAAAGATTATATATATATATTAATATATCTATAACTGCTCTAAAGATAGTTCACTAAGATTATTAAATAAATATTCTTCTAAATTATTATATAATTAAGTAGGTAAGTACCTGCCTACTTACTCACGTGGACCATGTGGCAGACAGACCTACGCACGTCGGTTGGACTTAATATTCTGAATATGTAGTCCGTAGTTTATTTTATATTTAAAATGCATTTCTATCAATGATATTTTGAGCAATAAGTAGGTATTTCTATATATCTTTTTCGATAAGTCTGTTGTTGACGAGACATAACCTCTAAAACTTCAACCTGAAATATCTTAAATTCCTGACTTCCTATAAAAGTATAACTTAAGACAAAACTGTTCAGCAATTCAATCTCTATACTTCTACATAGTTTTCATAGGCAGAAGCTAAAAAAAAATGTCTACAAAAATTTGTTTGGGAGTTCGCCACTGTTCTTTATGCCTAAAGATGATTCTGACTTATAAAATTATGCGTTGTGAATGTATGATAAATGAGTGTATGCCAAACGATTTTCTGCGAAATGAAGTTTATGCCATCCGCTGTTATGCAAAATAATATTATGACGAAAAAAATTCTGCCATAAAGGGTGGACCCCTGGAATTCAACATGAGTAAACATATTAATCACGCAGACAAAGGGGTAAAATAAAATCCTGTTTTTTTATCTTCAGGCATTGTAAAGAAAATAATGTTGTTGTGAGTACGGAAGATGTTAAAATCCAAAATGAAGTAAAGGTAAAGCACAACTAACGTATTTTTTATTTACAATTTCATATTTACGTATGGGATTACATCTATCTACATTTCTTTCAGGACTTAGCCTCGTCTTCCAAAACCAGCTTGTCGATGTGTGGAACACACGTGTCGGTTATCTTTCAAAGTCGGTAAAGGAAAACATTTATTTAAAACTACATACAAGTGCTATATATAATAAACTAGCGACCCGCCCCGGCTTCGCACGGGTGGACATTTATTTTTTAAGCTCTCTGAAAAAAACAATTTGTTTTGTATGTATGTTTTTATAGGTTTTTTATTCGTGTTACATTTCTTTGTTTCGTACCTGCTTAACTCTTTTATTTTTGTTTTTAATTTTTTTTTTTTTGTCAGGAGATCCTACTCGAAAAAGTGCAACATATAATTGGCCATGAGAAAAGCACTCTTTTCTGAGATCGATGCCTACCATTGAAAAAGTTTGACCCTGGGATTTATTTATTGTAAGGGCAAACGATACCTTGACGGGAAACTGTAATCTTTTAAAGGAAATAGGCAAATCTGTCGGTATCATCGGGATCCGCGGAATGTGAGCGAGCTGTCCAGCCGCCGCGCCGGGCCGGTGATGATGGTCGCTACAATCACATTGGCTCGCAATTCTTTTATCAAAAGTCTTGTCCCATTGCACATATTAAATTCGTAATATCTTTTGAATGGATTGTCCGATTGGAATAAAATAAAAAGTAATTTATAGCTATTGAAACAATCTTGCTCAATAAATAGTTTATTTGGATAAGGATTAGTATTTGACGATAATATATGGAAAAGTGGTTATAATGGCTAAAATATAAATGTTTGGTTTATACTATCGCGGACTTTTTTGTAGGCATTATTGAGTTCTACAACTTTTCTATAGAAGTCAACCATACATCTCTAACCATTTAGGCAGCGTTCGCGAGAATCGTTAACGTACGGCAGTTTGTTCGACGCCTTACTCCACAATTTTCACTACCACGAAAAATCCTATCTATTTTCCGGGATAAAATATAGCCTATACGGATTCGGAAGAATCCCTCTAAGTAATGGTAAAAGAAATTTTGAAATCGGTCCAGTAGTTTTTGAGCCTATTCAATACAAACATACAAAAATACAAAGGTTTCCTCTTTATAATATTAGTATAGATATAATATTATAAATAAAGAATTCTTCGATATTGAAATATTTTATTTTAAAACTAGAATACTTAATAAAATGCCTAGAGGACCATCGCGACTTACTACGACTTCAAAATGATGAACCCCCTTCATTATGACTTTTTCATGTACTTTTTTATCAAATGAGCAATTTTTAATCAAAATTCATTTAGTAGTTTTTGTGAAAGAGTAACAAATATACATCTACTCATCCATAAATAAACTCTCAAACTTGCGCGTTTATAATTATTATTTGAAAATATGATTTGTATGGTATTCTGATGTGTAATCGATATGAATTGAAGTTTCATCAAAATTCGTTCAGTAGTTCTTACGGTAAATTGTTAAAATCATTCATCCATACATCCTCACAAACCTTTGTGTTTATAATATTATTCGTAGTAGGATTTTACATTTGTACAATATTTCTAACTTTTCTCCCCTAAATAGTACCTACTTACTATACTACGTATCCAAAATTGCCTTTTTATTTCACAAGCATGTAATAAAAATAAGAACACATTACATAACATAACATCACGCCTTGTTTCCCCGAAGGGTTAGGCAGAGGTGTACCTATAGTACACCCACATTTCGCCTGTTATGTTTAAGTCCCATGTAATAGGGGGCGAGCCTATTGCCATCAACCGGCCACAAATCCAGACTCCAGGCTGCTACGGAGAAATTCCAGATGGAAAAACCCAATAACACTTTGCCCGACCTGGGAATCGAACCCAGGACCTCATGATCAGCAGTAGCGCTTGTTACCACTAGACCAACGAGGCAGTCAAAAAATTACATGCTACATATGCATGTTGGTCAGGTCTCTATTTGTGACACTACACATACAATTTTTAAATGATTTGTTTAATATTATCTTATACCTTTAAACGAGCAATTCTTGTATATATATATATAATCTGAATCTCGGAAACGGCTCCAACGATTTTCATGAAATTTAGTATACAGGGGGTTTCGGGGGCGATAAATCGATCTAGCTAGGATTCATTTTTATAAAATGTCGTTTTAATCGTGTTTTCAATGATCAACTTTATCGATAATCAACTTGAACATAAACTTATTATTTTAAACACAATTTACCAAAAAATACCGAGCAAAGCTCGGTCATCCAGATATTTAATACATAATAAGAAAAAGATATTCTCCATTCACTCTGCTAACCCTGTAAGGGTTTGGCGTGCAGTTAAGTACGCAATTCGAATTCAAAGTATGGGTAGTGGTATGAGCTGTGATATACCAAGATTTCGTAAGATATTTGGCGGATCTTTATTGTGCAAGTCGCATAAATTTAAACGAGTATGCTACAGAATATTTTGTACTTTCGATGCAAAAATCGTTACAAAGTTTTATGTTAACGTTGCCCGAAAAATTATCGTGTCTGAAATTCGGCGTACTCAAACCTACTACCTGGTAAGGCGCAGTGATGACAGGTGGCGTTGTGCGTGGGAGCCATGGAACTGACCTTCGGTGCCTATCTGTCATGCGCCTTCTTCCTCCCGGCCTCTTCTCTGTATTAACTAACAATTTGTTTCCAATTATGTGGATGCGAAGACTTTAAACAAGCAAGCGTTTTGTTTGTTGTAACGCTGTTCAAGGTTTTTACTGAGTGTTGTTGTGGCTAAGGTAAATATTTTGTTAGTGTTCTTGTCAAAGATTATAAGAAATAAAGTTAGTCTAGAAACGGTGGCAGCGATAATGATGACTGAAAAGTAAAAAAATAACTAAAAAATAAACACAATCCACTTCCAAAAAAAAAACAATTCAAAGAGAAAAAAATAGTTTAATTTTGGAAGTCGATTTCTATAGATATGGTACCGACTTCTGTAGTTTGTAGTGGTTATTTTTTTTAACCCTGATTTTGTTTTTGTGATCCTTCAGAAGTAAGCATTATTGATGGTTGTTCTTTTGATTATGTAAATCAGTGATGTTACGAGTTTTACTAATAGGTAAATAAAACAGGAAACAATCGTAAATCTGTCATTATGAAATGGTTACAATTTTACAAACGGCGGGTCAAGCACTGACAATTTCTTAGAAAGTAAACATATTCAATAGATTATATAGTAGGTATAATAATACTATCTGACATTCAGGTCAAATTATTCATACAAAGTCAAATTGTATTAGCTAGCGGAAATCCGCAGAGGTGATGGCTATAGATATTTAGAAACGTCAAATTAAAAAATCTGGGGGTCAGTAACCACTAGATAATAATCTCGTTACTTGATATACGGGTTGAGAAATTTCTGAGTTTTTTTTTTTATTTTATGACGTCGTCTGCTGAATTTCGCTAACTATAATAATTCAATTAGGTCCTGCATAGACTTCATTATACACCAGAAAAAAACGAAATAATCAAACAAATTAAATATTACAGAAAGAAAGATAACATACAACACAAATACACATAAAGTGGCATCGACGCACAATCTTATCAAGGACTAGCTTCTGCCCGTGACTTCGTCCGCGTAAAATTTCTTGTTCCCCCGACCCTTCCCGTCGCGTCGAATCGCCTACTCATGTGATTTTCCCCGTTTTTGCAACATTTTTCATTACTGCTCCGCTCCCCTTAGTTGTAGCATAATGTTATATAGTTTATAGCCTTTCTCAATAAATAGGCTACTCAACACAAAAAGAATTTTTCAATTCGGACCAGTAGTTCCTGAGATTAGCGCGTTCAATCAAACAAACTCTTCAGCTTTATAATATTAGTATAGATTCGGTAAATTATTCTAGAGCCCCCTGCATTGAAATTATTCGTCAGTTGCAAATAGTAAAAGTTAAATAAACTAGCTCACTTAATTTTATTATTAGCTAAGCTTAAGTACAATAGTTCTGAAATGATTAATTAATTAATCGTTGGCATTCTGTAATACAATAACTTAATCTCAAACAAAGATACAAACTTTGGAAACAAATCTGCAGAAAATTAAGCCTCTCTCTCAAATCTAAAATACGTATTAATTAGCAATATGAAACACTATAGTTAAAATCAGACCATTTAATTTATTTAAATACACACCGTAACTACACAATGTAAGAAGATACGTACAAAAATAATATCAGGGTGTCCGGTAATTAATGGATAACCTTAAAATGGGTCATGGTAAAACTAATGGCCATTCAGAACAAAAATACAAATAAAAAAAAAATACAGTTGGTACCAAAGATATTATTTTTTTAATAATAATCGGTGTTTTTTGTTACCATATTTCACATTTTTATACACCACGGCCACAAATTAAGGAATTCTATCGGTTTTTTTTTGTTATAGTCATTTACGTTAACTAAGCTGATAGATAGGCAATAAATAGTATGACTATTATTACACGGTTTTTTTTTTAAACAATTTGAATGTAACAAACATTCAAATTGTTTAAAAAAAAAACCGGGGAAAATTTGTGAAAAATATTCAATTTGACAAAGTTTGAGCAACCGTAACTTTAAAAAAAAGTATCCAGACCCAAGTGACCAATTATTTTAAAATATTATGTGCTTCAAGCCAATTTCAAAATGGTATCATTCATTATTGTATCTAATGTAAATTCTGAATTATTGCTATTAGTGTAGAAAATGTGTGAATTTTGGATAAACAACAAAATTTGCAATATTGGAATATTTATTTACATTGAATGTACCTGACCATTCGGGGTTTAATAAAAAACAACATTTGACATTAGTAAAACTGTATTCGTTATTAATTACAATAAATGTTCAAATTGTCTGCCACCCACTCTGATACAGGCTCTACATCTACGAATGAATGCTCTCCTGAGCAGTCGCGTATAGCGTCGATCGCTTATTTTCGATGCGGCTGCCCGGACACGGCTACGTAAATCTTCCAAGGAACGGATCGGCTTTGCGTAAACTTCTTCCTTAAGACAGCCCAGTAAAAAAAATCAAGTGGATTTAGATCTGGTGAACGTGGGGGCCACAAAATTGGCCCCAGGCGGCCAATCCATCTGTTTGGGTATGTTCTATTTAAGTATGCACGAACAGATACAGCATAATGCGCAGGACAGCCGTCATTTTGCAACCAATATGATTCTCTCTCCACCTCGGGCACCTCTTGCAATAAGTTTGGAAGATCATTTTCAAGGAATTCTAAATAACTTTGGCCAGTTAGGTTCCCCGGTAATTCAAATGGGCCTATTATTTTTCCGTTTTTTTATTTGTATTTTTTTTCTGAATGGTCATTAGTTTTACCATTACCCATTTTAAGGTTATCCATTAATTACCGGACACCCTGTATAAAACATTTTCGATCCCTTTTTGGGACGTGGGTTTTATTTATTATTTTTTTATTTCTTGAAAAAAAAAATATTTTTAGTTATGGTACACACGGCTACAGGTCCAGCTTTACGTTTCCAGTTTTAGCTGAGCTCGCATTGTATAGGCTTCTCGTAAAATGAGATGTCGGCTATTATATTGGAAATGTATAGTTTGATGTGTTTACCCCATACCTATGCGTATAACACTACTAGCCAGGTAAACAACAGTATTAGGTAGTATTAGAACATCATCAAGATACACAAAGTGGATTAAATACGGAACAGTTATCGAAGTTAACGCAAAAACTACCCAACCAAAGTTAAAAAAAAATATATGGGACCACCCTCAAGGCCAGCGCTACCCATTTTTTTTTTTTTGGTAATCATCATTTGTCGTCTCTCGTTCTGGGTAGAGCGGAAGTGCGTGTCAGACTTTTACGGGTGTACTACGTGAGCTCGACAAATGGATGTGCGAATAACACTTGTGCGACAAAACTGTACTGCGACTCACCATAGTTCGAATGCACGCTTGTGCGACACGACTTGAAGATATTCTAATAGTCCTGTCACTACTATTCACCTAGCCAGCAGTGGTATAGGAATTGGTGCGGGGTATATACCATAACTAAAAATTTAAAAAGAAAAACTTTTTTCAAAAAAATAACAACCGACTTCCTGAAAAACACTACAAATTAAAAAATAACTTTATGTGTGGGAAATCATCAAATGACTTCTCCCGTTCTGGGAGGAGCGGAAGGGCGTGTCAGATTTTTACTGCCTAAAACCCACCCATGTTCCTTCAGTTGTCCATATGCCAGGGCCACGGTAACTCTTTCGAACAGAAGTCGCGACCCTAGCAGGTATGTAACTCTCGCAGGTTACATAAATGTTAGCAACACTACGTAGAAAGCAAAACTACACACAAAAATTAAAATTTGGCATACAATAGACATCAGACCATTGGATTGTAACTCAGTTCACAAGTCATCACATAGGTACTTTCAACAATATCAAATACAATACAATACAATCATTAATCATCATGTAAAAGGTAAAGAAACACTCATTGAATAATTAACACTTGATTCAGGATCACAATAAGTCGCATACAACCTTAATAGTTATGGAAGCTTTGAATACAATAAAAGATTTTCATTGATTAATTTATACATTCACAAATCAACTATCAAGAAAATTCATCTTTTTGTAATCCATTACATGGCTTGAGCCTCTGGCCGGTACGTCCAGCATATCCTAATCTGTCAGCCCTGCTGACATATAGTCATAGTTATTATATTGGTAAGGGATTCGTACAAAACATCAAAGTAAACATAATTATTTATGTGGAATTACAAAACACATAATATCAGAACTAAACTGTTATACAAATAAACAAAAGTTTGAACGTAATTCAAATAATATAACGCAATCAATTAGAAATCAATACATGGAACAAACACTTTTTACCGCTTTTACGAAAATTACGCTGACGACAGAGTATGAAGTTTGGCACAATTAAAGTTTATATGGAGAAGGAGTGTAAAAAGCCAACATTTATATATTAATGTATTTAAATTTAAATAAATTATGGTCTTATCTAATATCCTCATAAATGAATATGATAGTCTCCTATCAGTAACGGAATAATAAATAGTAATCGGTATTCTTCTGCTTCGGATAAAATAACTAAAATATAGGTGACTTTTTGTTTGCAACTTCATGATAGTCGTCTTCTTCAAAAAACACAGAAACTTGAAACTCAGCTGCATCGTTAGGAAAAGGCTCGGCAGATGATCAACTTCATGTTCTATATTGTAACTCTGATTCAGTCACATTTTTGATTAACCTTCTTTAGTTAAGGCTCTCCTATCCAATATTCAAGACATCAGTATGAAAATATAATCTCGAGGCTCTTCAAACCAATGCTGCTTCGTCTGTCGAACGGCTATGGCATCTTCCTTAATAAACTCCATAAAAATAATATGTTTGTCCTCATAAGATGTGAGACAAATAGTTTATCTTCTAAAGCCTCATCCATTGCAAATGTTTACTGTATATAAGTTACATCGTTCTAGTATTTTACCTGTTACGGGATTAAATTATTATATATCCTTTGTTCGATAATTATGTTAAACAATCACAGTTTCTTGTTTTTCACGTTAACACTTCACATTGTCTTCTTAACCTTCACTTAAGGTCACATTTTTCTCACTGTTAGTCACATTATTGTTACCATCAACAGTCACATTAGTTCTATCACTAATAAAATCAATATTTTCTTCACTGTCAGTAGAATTTACTTCTCTGATCTCAACATAGTCATCATCACTAAATATACCATCACTTACAAGTCTTTCTCTAAGAAAATTATCGTCTAAATTGGCGAAAATCGTCTGATCATTTTCTATGTCTTCATTGCAGCATCTTCGGAAAAATACATTAATGACTGGTTTGCCATAAATGGTACTTAATACTGCCACTAAGACAAGTGACACTAGTACGCAGAATGTAAGGAATCTAAGCCACATGGTACCGTTTGGTGACACAGACGTTAGTACACTGAATGTCATTCTTATTTAAAATCTTAATACGCTGATTGTTCTGTTATTGAGTATCGGTTTTGTAGACTTGCGACTTTTTTGTCGGTTTTCCTTGATCTTACTTACAACATAGATATCTTCATACTTACTTTTGTAATAAAAATAAACAACAAAGAAATCTATAACACATAACAAATATTTTATTTGAATCCTGCAAACCTTGTATAACTTTCCATTTTTTTTTTTAAACAAACACGATTCCTCTTCAGGTATCCATTTGAGCACTGTTATAATTTTACTAGACAACTTACCATAATCGTATATAACAAACTAACAAGCAAATATATATTTGCGTCTAACGGTGCAGGATACCATTTACTGTATGAGTGGATCAGCAACTTTATCAGTCAGTTAGTCAGATAGAAAATGTCGTCTTAATCTAGATTTTTTTTAAATAATATTACGTGTAAAAGTATTCCAATGTCGTATTTACACAAAAAAAAAACATATAGTTTCAGAAGAAAACGCGGAGATATTACGACAGTGGTTCCCCAAAATCCCCAAATCTATTTTCTACAGAGCCCTCAACTAATCCTCTACGAGGAAAATCTACAACAAAAACATTAATAACAAGAAAATCTCTTTGAGAGATATAATTGAACGATTCAGTCATTTTCCTCATCAACTGGGCTGACCTTTAACTAGTAATAGTCATGTTAACCTGGATATTAATACCCTGAATGAGAGATCAAAACGAACAACCTTTTCTGAACTTCCCAGAATTACAAGCAGATATAGAAATCCTTTTTACGGGTAAAATATCTATTATCTTGTAGCTATTTTTGTACAATGGAAATCTTTATTGCACGCACGTCGCAGTCACGGGCACAGCTAGTGTGCCCGTGACTTCGCCCGCGTGGTTGTGAAAATGGATGTGGTACCGGGATAAAAGGTAGCCAATGTTACTCCTTATAACATTAGCTATCTGCGAGGGAAAGTCCCGTCAAAATCGGTCCAGCCGTTTCTGATATTAGCCGGAACAGACAGACTGACAGACAAAAATGTTACAATTGATTTTTTGATGTAAGTATCTTATATACTTTCACATGTATTTAGTGAAAAGCTGTTTATTTGAAATTACAAACAAACACTTCAATTTTATTTATTTGTAGAGGTCTATAGATACGAAATATTGTACCAACTTTATTCCATTCTATTCTATAGAAGGACGCTCTCAGACTAAATGGAGCGACGACCTTCACCAGGTAGCTAGTACCTAGCAGTTCTGCTGTATGAGAGTGGCTGATAATCAAGTTATATGGCTTGCGATTAGAAAAGCCGATGCTGCAGTCCAGTGCAGCACAGCAGTCGACTAATACGGAGCATGTGATATTGTAGCTCTACGAAATTGCGACTATTTTATGAACAAGTCATTCAATGGGATTATACGTGTATGATCTTAGGACTGTGTGGGTGATTTTAATGTATATGATTCTCTAAAGACATACTTACCGATACGTGTATTTTAATCAACATAAACAATGCAATAAATGTTGAATTCTTAAGGCTTCTCTGGCGGTTCGTCCTTAAGCTGATCGTGGAGAATGATTTTATGACCATACATCAAAAATTGCATTACTTGTAGCACTTGTCGATTAAGCAATGTCATCCTACTCTACGTTTGATATTTCATCAATTGTTTTTTCTACATTTGGTTCATGTTCTATGTATGATTTTGCTTTAGCTGTTGCTTAACGTGTGTTCCTGGTTTCGATTCCCAGGTCGGGCAAAGTGTTATTGGGATTTTTAATTAAGATTTTTTTAGTAACTGCCCGTAGTTTGGAATTGGCGGTGTAATACCCCCGTGCCTCGGAAAGCACGTTAAGCCGTTGGTGCTGCGTCTGATCTCTCTCCGGTCGTGTCGGATTGCCGTCCCATCGGATTATGAGAGCGAGGGCAGAGTAAATGCCCCTGGGTCTGCGCACGTACTTGTGCACTACAATGTGTCCCGCGGTGATGGCTAGTCTCCGTTGTGATTATGACGGAATTACGGTCTGGAGACTATATTAGGATCTTCTCAATCGTCTTGCCTTTATGTCTGGCTCTTTAGCTCGTGCACTATTGTGGATACATTCTTATAGCAGCTAAATTAAAACCATGTTCGTATTTAAGTAACGATATAAATGGCTATTTTATTTGATGCCCTGCTTCTCAACTGAATTGAAATTGTTTATTCTGTAAATATCTAGTATATCGGAATTATTTTTACACGTGACATTATAGAAAATATAAGGTAAATGGAGTCGACATTTAGTATTTCAATATCCCTAAAGAAATGGCGAATCAAACTCAAGGGTCACAGTCCTTTTTAAGGTTCAAACGTATTCTTGGTCAGATCATGTGAAGACAATGTAGATTAGTGCCTGAAATGATCTTTTAAGGAATGTGATACTTTCCTTAAAAGATCATTTCAGGCACTTCACACAGACACATCAGACAGATTTAAATGGACAAGCCCAGTCAGCAAGACAACTGCTTGCAGATTTATCTGAAATGGTGTAACTCAACTCAAGTTCGAGTCCATTTTTCTGACGGTATAAATAATCTCAGCGACTAATCGCATTCTGTCGCACGTCTACCAAAACTATTGACGTCTTCAATATCGGGTTCGGAATAAATGAAGCATGGTTGTACCATTTGTATTCACTATACGCCCGTCCGCCATATTTCAAACGTGTCTTCCTACACCCAATGCATATTAATGGCGTGATGATAAAAGTGTGAGCCGTTGTTTGTACGGAAGGGGAAAGGGTATGAGGAAGATATTTTGTTGGCTTCACAATTCCGGGTTTTTAGATAAGACTTCGATTTGTTCCTGTGGCGTAATATTATTCGTTCCAAGAATATAGATTTGTTACCATTTTTGAGCACTGTGTTTACTTATTTCATTTCATCATCATCATTTCAGCGAAAGGCGACTGCTGTACATAAACCTCCCCCAAGGGGGAATACAAATATGCCTCTCCCGAACACCACCACTTCGACCGGTTCTGTGCATTTGCGGGGGGAGGGAGTTTGCCATAATCGCCACGCTTGTCAGGCAGGTCGGCGATCGCAGTATGGTGGTAAAATGCATAGAGAACGCTTCTAGTACCTATGTCCTATAGGAAGATGGGATGTTACTATTCTTTACGAATTTGATATTTGTACTAAATTAAAATTAAATTAAATTAAATTAAATTAAAATTTATTGAAACAAAAACTCAATTTACAAAAACACTGTGTTCGATAACAACTGCATTAGTATAAACTGTGTCGCAGTCATTAACGCCCACCTCCACATAGTAGGGGCAAATACAAAATAGACAAGTAAAAATGAAAAACTTAAAATAATGGAAATTAAAACGTAAAATTAAAATTCAAATAAATTAGAACTTAAAATTAAAACATAACAATATTTTCCCTGAGTAATTCGCTGTGAGTTTGAATGGATGTGTGTGTGTGTGTGTGTGTGAGCGTGTGTGTGAGCGTGTGTGATGTGTGTGTGTGTGTTTGCGCATACCAGACATTGGGGTAATTGGAAAGTGAGCTTAAATTTTTACATATTTTTCTAGTTCTTCATAAGAAAGTGTATGAAGCCATTCATCCGTCACCACCCGACATTCCCGCAAGGTCAGCGGATATATGTTGAGGTGTTTATTTATTCTATTATACAAAGTGGAACTAATAAAGTGATATTGCCGCCGAGCAACCTGAACTCTGGCAGATTCAACCTGGCAGACTCTGTCAGTTCTGCGTTTTTGGGTAGCGACAACGGGATCGAACGGGAGGTCTGAGTGTTTACGTAGCACTACGGCCAGAAGAAATGTGTGTCTAACTGTTGGTAAGTCGCAAAGAGTGTACAGTTCAGTAGTTGGGAATCGAACTGGTTTATGAGTCATGACTTTTAACACTGCCCTTTGAGCTCTTTCCAGACGGAGCATTAGACACTTTCCAGCCCCACCCCAGGCGGCAATACAGTATTTTAGGATGGAGTGTGCCAGAGCGAAGTATACTGTTCGTAGCGTGGCAAAATCAGCAGATGATCGCAGATTTTTAAAAACAACTATTAATTTTCTGACCCTGGGAACCAGAGCCTCAATTTGCTCCCTCCATGTCAGCGTACTATCTATTATAACACCCAAGTATTTAATACTATGGGTACGTGCAATCTGAACACAACCACTGCAATGAGTCGATATTATTCCGCATTTATGTGCCGTCAGAGAATAGGGAGAAGAAGGTTGAGAGGCTTTACTTGCAGCAAATGTAATAAACTTGGTTTTTTCTAAATTGAGGGTTAGCAGGTTTTCATTGAGCCATTTCATTACAATAAGCAGAGTCGACTCTGCATATGAGCGGGTTTCCAACCAATCCTTACCATGAATGAGCATGACGGTATCATCCGCATAGGTTACAATTTTTGAGTTATTTAAATGCAGATTACATAGGTCGTTTATGTAAATAAGGAACAGGGTAGGTCCAAGGACACTACCCTGTGGGACTCCGTAGGTTAAAAACGTTTGTCTGCTAACGTGATTCCCTATCTTGACAGTTTGGGACCGCTCACTCAGGTAACTCTTGAAAATGTCCAGACACACTCCTCTAACACCAATTCGTTCCAACTTTTCTAGCAAGAGGGGAACAGAGACAGTGTCAAAAGCTTTTGAGAGGTCTAAAAAATTGCTATGGTTTTGAGTTTATTCTTTATATTTTTTGCTATAGTTCCAGTTACTTCTAAAACTGCATCTTCTGTGCTTCTACCTGATCGAAAACCGTATTGGTTCGCTGAAATTATATTCTGTGAGTTTAGGTAATTGAGTAGTCGACTGTTTATAATTTTTTCTAAAATTTTGGACAAAATTGTAAGAACCGAGATAGGTCTATAGTTATTGACACTGCCCCTGTCCCCACTCTTGTATATGGGATGTACCAGTGCTCTTTTAAAGACAGCCGGGAACACACCTGATGTGAGTACAAGGTTAAATATGTGCGCAATAATAGGTATTAAAGTGTCGCGGGCAGCCCTAATCAAGGCAGCAGAAATGCCATCCCAACCCACGGCGCAATTGACCTTGAGTCCTAGGATGATGCGTTCAATCTCTTCACAATCTGTTGAAAGAATGGCCATGGAGTTAGGAGAGGCGTTGTTGTCAGAGGCGTGCGTATGGTGGTCATTCTTTATTTTTGAGGCTAGGGCCTTCCCCACATTCGCAAAGAAGCCATTTACAGTATCCACTGAATCAGAAGGATCTGGAGTGACGGATAAAAGTTCAGTAGCAGAAGATTTATTATTTTGAAGATTAGATAACGATTTAATGAGATTCCAAGTAGCCCTAGGATTCCTACGATGTCTCTCGAACTCGTCCCGTTCATATTCCCGTTTAATTTTTTTCAGTAAATTATTACAGAAGTTTCTGTACCGCTTAAATGTCAGTTGTAGTATAGCATTGTTTGGATCACGTTTTGATTTAAGGCAAAGATTATCCCTGTTTCGTATGCACCTCAAAAGCCCAGGTGTGATCCAGGGTTTTGTAATCCTTTTTTACTCGGGATAGTGCGAGTGATAGAGTTGTTATTGACCACTGTAGAAACAATATCAACAAGTTTAGTAGCAGCCGTATTTGCATCATAACAATTCATTACTGTAGAAAAGTCTAGATTTTTTATAACTGCAACGCATGCATCCACGTCTACTCGCCGCGATAATGATGGGGTTTTAATTATATCAAATGTTAATTTGCAAAATACAATCACAGGAGCATGGTCAGTTATAGTAGCGTCAAGGACTAAGGTTATAGCAGGTTTGTTTGATTTGATAACTGCGTGGTCTAGACAGGCGCTGTTACGAGTGGGAAACAAATGTGCAGGAAGCATTGCATGTGACGCTATTGTGTTTAGATACGTGTCAGAATTTATATCATTAGAATTTTGGGAGATATTTATATTGATATCACCAATTAGAACAATAGTTTTAAATGACATTAACGAGCATAAAGTTGCATCCAGACATTCTATAAAGTTCTCAGTATTACGGAACGATGGAGATCGGTATATTGCCATAAGGGCTATTTCTGTACCGAATTTTAAAAGCAAGCAATTCGCATCCATAAATATCGGTTTTTCGACAGTAACTCGTAGGTTTTGCCTAACATACACAACAATACCGTCGTTTTGGTTCGCGTTATCAGACTGGAATGCTTCGAATCCCGGTATAGAAGGAATGTAAGGGCATTTCCGCAACCAACACTCTGACAGAACAATAGCATCGAAATTAACCTTAATTCTGTTTAGTAGGATTAAGAGATTATTAAAATTAGTACTATTGCCTATACTTCTGACATTAAAGTGAAATATATTAAGACTGTTTACAACATTATTTAAGTAAGCATCACATTGTTCTGGAGAACACTGATAGGATGCCGAGATCGCTAGTTGTTCCAGTTCGTGCGTAATTTGGGTATTTTCAATCATTTTGTAATTTCAAGGGGGTAACAAATTTGTCGCATTAACACTCCAGTGAGGGCTTGGAGCAGCCAACATATTCGGTACGAGTTGTAACACGTTACTTTTGAGTTTAGGCTATAGTGGGAGATTGTGAGAGAGACGAGATGAGAGACTTTAAATATGATAATAATGCGCGTTGATCTGTATCTGTGATAGTAGGTGTGAGAGTAAGTGTGGAATGGTGTGTCAACATACGTTGTGTAGGACTTTTGTGTTGTTTGCATGGGAAGGGCAATCCGTATGCAGAGCAGTAATAGTGTTAATTGTTGCATGCGGCTTACATTGTTATAGCAAAGTTTACAAGTGGAACGTAAGTACAATATTTTTTTTTACAGGATTTAGTATGATTAGCTGGTTGGTATGATTACAACATATTATTTCTCTTGCAGATATAACAAAGATATGATTATAGCTCACTAGTCAGCTCGTGTCAGTTTTCCTTGGGAAGTCTGTTTCAGTTTTAATCAGAATATGTGGTGCACCATCAGTCTCACGAAGATAAATTTTTCCATTTTTTACCCAGCAGTACCTGAAATTATTGGTGTTCGCAAAATCTCTGGCAAGGAAAAAGAGCCTTTTCATTCTCGTACTAAGGTTTTCCGAAATAAATATAGGCTTCACTGGCCCGCCCAATTTTAGATGTTCAGTTGACAGTCTATTATTTCCTTTGTGGTGTACTTATTTAACTCATTGTTTGCCGCACCGGTCGACGTCACACGCCAGCGCCGGCTGTCGCTGAAAACCAGCGCTGGGGCTCTGTTTTGCATAGAGTCGCAGTATTATGAGCGGTGACCATTTTGCGCGGATGTGACGCATGTTTATTGCCAGTTTTGCTTTTATTTTAGTTATGTTTGGTCTTGGTTTCCGTGTGGTGCCGAGTGTAAAGAATAGCACCATCCCTTTTCTTCCCGTGGGTGTCGTAGAAGGGGATTAAGGGACTTACTAGAGAAAGGGCAGCAGCGTTCTCTATGCATTTTTCACCGTACCGCGATCACCAACCCGCCTGCCAAGCGTGGCGATTATGGCAAACTGTTCGGAACATTCTCGAACCATGACGTCGGTGGAGGCGGCAGCGGTGAGGGCGACGGCGGGAGCACGGCGGGACGCGGGCGGAGAGGCGCCCGCGCCGGCCATCTCCGAATAAAACTGCGGACCAGCGGCGGGGAGCGGACACACAACCATTTCTCTCGTGCACTGCACACACGTCCGCGTCTTGTACATAATTATTGTTAATTTCGGCAATATATATTATAACCAGCAACTAGTCGTCGTTATTGAAACAGTCCTCATAATATCCTCAACACAAACCTTCCCCTAATTGTGGGAAGCCTCTGTCCAGCAGTGGCGTGATGATGATGATGATGATGTACTCAAATGCACAAGCGGCATTTCGTCAATGGCTACAGTTGCTTCTGCAGATGACGCGTAGTTTTGTGGTCACATTATAATAATCACAAATTTACATTTCAATTGTTATTATTTCTCACAATCATTACGAATGATTGATAAAGGAAACTAAAGCGATTTATTGTTTTATTAGTAGTTTATGTATGCTTTCAATCTAATCTATACTAATATTATAAGGGTCGGTTCACATCTGACTGAAGATGCGTCGAGAGTATCATCGGTCGCGTCTATTCGGTCAAATAGTGTGTTTTCATATCTGACGGAAGATGCGTCAGCGTAAGTTTGCATTTCCGTGATAAATCGGTCTGTATCAAACATTTTCAATGCAAGAAAACTTCGAACGGTCAGTACACAAAGGATCTCCGCTGATGTTACGCCTAGTCTGAATGCATCAGTCAATATACGCGTGGCGCGACGGTGCCGCTCTTTACGTCGGCCGACAGTGCGTTGGCGGAAACGGAACAGACGCTGTACGCTCGACGCACTAACGCATCATCGGTTAAGTGTGAAAGGTTGAATGTTTTCTCATATAATTGTCTGTTCTGGCGTTACGCGACCGATGATACGCGACAATATGTTATAGGGTATATAACATCACGCTATTATTTATTTATTCATATTATTATTTATAGATAATTAACACGGTACAATGCTATGATCAAAAGGAGCGGAACAGCAACTAAAATGGCCGAAAATTGGCAGGCAATTCGATGCGATGGGAAGGGTCGGGGGAGCAAAAATTTGACGCGTACGAAGTCGCGGGCAGAAGCTAGTTTGTACTATATCTATATGAGCTTCATTCTATACTTATCAATTTTAATATTATAAATGCGAAAGTAGCACTGTCTGTCTGTTACGTTTTCACGACTAAACCACTGAACCGATTTTGATTAAAGGTACGGGGTAAGTTTGAACCCCAAGAAAAGACAAGCCAATTTTTTTTCCGCGACTTTGTCTGCGTCCGTGATAGCCGACATTTACAAGGATGAAGTCGCGGGCAAAAGCTAGTAAAGAATAAACTGAGGATTGTATAGAATTTGGGTTAAGTCTGGGTTTGATCCTATGAACTACAACTCGTAAGTTGCGGCCGTAACTAGAAATTCATTTCGCACTAAAGTTATTGATATACTGAACAAATTAGATAAATCTTGTGGTAACTAACTGGTAAGTTTGTAAGGAAAAACAACTACGTTACCGATGAGTCCTCAGCTCTCCATAGCATACCTTTTTGTAAATACGTGGAAAATTTGTTAACATTGATTTTGTTTTATATAACTTTTTTCATATCTAAGATGTAATGTAATATCTTTTTTCTTTTACAAATAAAATAAATAAAAACCGGCCAAGTGCGAGTCGGACTCGCGCACCGAGGGTTCCGTACAAACCTGTAGGTATTTTCGGTTTAAAAATATATATATTTTTTAATTTTTATATTTCAGTTGATTGAATGTAAGGTAAATTGCGGTTTACGATTTATGACGTTTTAAAAAAAAACTACTCACTCGATCTCGTTCAAACCAATTTTCGTTGGTAGTTTACATGGTAATGTACATCATGTATTTTTTTTAGTTATGTTATTCTCTTATTTTAGAAGTTACGGGGGGGGGACACACATTTTACCACTTTGGAAGTGTCTCTCGCGCAAACTATTCAGTTTAGAAAAAAATGATATTAGAAACCTCATTACCATTTTTGAAGACCTATTCAGTATGGGTTTGATGAAAAACACCTTTTTGAGTGTCAGTTCTATGTATGGGGAACCCCAAAATTTATTGTTTTTTTTCTATTTTAGTGTGAAAATCTTAATGCGGTTCACAGAATACACCTACTTACCAAGTTTCAACAGCATAGCTCTTATAGTTTCGGAATAAAATGGCTGTGACATACGGACGGACAGACAGACAGACAGACAGACAGACAGACAGACAGACAGACAGACATGACGAATCTATAAGGGTTCCGTTTTTTGCCATTTGGCAACGGAACCCTAAAAACTACTGGGCGACCACTGCTCTCTATAGGATACCCCTTGGTAAGACTGTTCGTTAGACTTTCAACCTTCTGGCAATACGTAACAACTATCAAAGATTCATGTATGACAAGCTATAGTTCCATGTATTGGGCCAATATTGTCCGAAAATGAAAAGGCAATGACAAGATCTAGACACGCGGCAGCGTGTCAAGCCAAGTTCAAGTAACAGAACTGGCGAGCAGCACCGTGTGTAATATTACACGAACCATTTGGAGCCACTTTTGACTCCCTCATAACTCAAAAACTATTTCACATAAACGTGTCAAATTTGGCTCATATAGTGAAACATGCAAGATACATATGTGCTCTAAATTTTTCATAAACATATCTCAAACGGTTATTTAGATATTAACGTCCAAAAATCGTCATTTTTATCACTGACTGACCTATAGATCAAAACTCTAACCCAGTTCCAGATGACCTAGAAAGTTCAAATTTGGCATGCAGATAGGTAATTAGGTGAATACAAAGAAATAAATCAGAAACTGATAAATTTTTATCATTTTATTATAATTTTTCACTTAATTGATTCTATTAGGAACACATATAACAAAAACCATTTGTATTAATTTTGTTATAAATATGTACCTACTAATAATTTATGTACAGACGCCAACACATCAAGCTACTACAATCTGTCAGATTTCTTTGATAGATTTTCGACTTTATTTCTAGAGCATTAGGTTCAAGGTTCATTGGGAAAAATTGACAGTTTCGGGTAGCTTGACCTGGTGGCGTCTGTACAAAAAGTAATGATATCCCATCAAAAACATAAATGTGAAATGAGAGCCAAGTTCAATATTATGATATATGCTTTGGTTGTTGACTTCAACGACAAAAGAAGTGAGATCTAAATGGGTGCCAAGTTCAATGGTTAGTCCTGACTTGGCTAGTTTTCATATACGAATTATATTATAGCCTTCGCAAGTTTTGAACCTGTTACTTGTCGGTTCTTATTTTATTTTTCCGAAAATTTGGCGTGCTGATAGAAACTACCCATCGAACATAATAATTCGTATATGAGAACTAGCCAAGTCAGGACTAACCATTGAACTTGGCACCCATTTAGATCTCACTTCTTTTGTCGTTGAAGTCAACAACCAAAGCATATATCATAATATTGAACTTGGCTCTCATTTCACATTTATGTTTTTGATGGGATATAAAATTACACTATAGCGTTAATAATTAATTATTCGTAAATGTATTATTATATCTATGGGTTAACTAATCGCAGAAGATTGAAAAAACCGGACAAGTGCGATTCAGACTCGCACTCGAAGGGTTCCGTACCATTATCGGCAAAAAAAATCACGTTTGCTGTATGGGAGCACCCCTTAAATATGTGTTTAATTTTAATTAAAGTATTTATTTTTAAAGTGAATATATTATTAAATATTCCGCAAATATTTCAAGCGTCTACGTGATGCCGTTATTAATATCGAGCAAATACGAGCAAAAAAATCACGTTTGTTTTTTGCGAGCCCTCGTAAATATTTATTTTATTATGTTTTTTAGTATTTGTTGTTATAGCGGCAAAAGAAATACATCATCTGTGAAAATGTTAACTCTCTAACTATCATGGTACCTGAGATACAGCCTGGTGACAGACGGACGGACAGATGGATGGACAGCGGAGTCTTAGTAATAGGGTCCTGTTTTACGCTTTGGGTACGAAACCCTAAAATAAAAACATGAACCAAAATTCCTAACGTAAAAACACGCTTATTTACACTGGAGTCAAAGTTAGTGACATGCGGGTTCCGCAAATAGACAAAACATACAACAAACGTACATACATCCCACTATGTACTTTTTGTCGTTATAACTTCGTTTATTCGATATTTTTAACACGCTTTTGTTAGCTTCAAACGTATGTTATAAGCGGAAAATTTGAACATGATTTCGACACCCTCCAAAACGTTGGATTAACTCGAGGACCGATGACAATACAAAAATTTTATACATTTGTGTCATTATCTTTGCCGGGGTTACCAGGATAGCGAAAAACTGTCTTGGAAAACTACGCTGACATACGTCTCAAAATTCAAAACACCCTAAAAAATAGACAATAAATAATAGTTAAAACAAACTAAAAAGCACACTTCCTTCTCATTATTTTCTACTTTTATGTTTGGTTTTCTATGGAAGCGTGTTTTTTAGTTTCTTTAAACTATTATTTTTATGAGTTCTTCTTCTAAGCGTGTCGATAGCAATCTAAAGTATGTACAGTATGTACACTCACTAAAAGAGATAAATTAACCTGTACTATTGCGTAACACATTTTATTAATCAGAATCTGAGTCGTTTTGAAAATTATTTATAATCCATTGCGTCAATTGTATGAATAAATTATCGGCTCCACAACGTCAATAATGCAATGAATGTTGTTAAACTATCAAAATGAAACCGATTCCTACTGATAGTAAGTTATGCTATTACCCCTCTTTTTTGTGTGGGAAGTCATCAAATGACGTCTCCTGCTCTGGGTGGAGTGGAAGGGCATGTCAGACTTTTACTGACTAAAACCCACCCGTGTTCCTTCAGTTGCTACGTCGGGGCCACGGTAACTCTTTCAAACAAATCCGCGACTTTGGCAGAATAACGCAACGCAATTACCCCTTTTTTTTAACACGCTTTTATTAGGTCGACCTGTATGTAACTAACTATGTAATGGAATCTAAGGTGACTAATTTAACCATCTTCCAAGAATCGTAGCGTCATGAAAATTGGCAGCTGTATGTAGTTCTCATGACAATACAATAATATGGTACTGTCAAACTGATCTGATGATGGAGTCGGAAGATATGAACGGGAACTTCATGATGGAACATCGTATCATAGCTGTGTTTGGACTTGTTACAAAAGTCTTGTAATGAACTATAACCACGATTAAGTTTTTGGTTTTTAGGTGCATTTATAAAAGCGTGTGTTTCTAGTATTTTTAAACTATAAATTTATTTGTGGGTGGGAAATCTTCAAATGACTAAATTTACCAAATACCTTTTAACTCATCCCTGGAAAGTATTAGTCCCAGTACATGGAACAAAAGGTGTCATTCTTGGATCTTGGACAGTCGTTACGGGTCGTTAGAAGCCCATAAGTCTGACAACCAGTCTTACCAAGGGGTATCGAGTTACCCAATAGGTTGTGGACTGTGAAGGTCAAATAAGTAGACACTCCATGTAAAATAAAAGCCGTCCACAAGATGTTGGGAAAATTTTAGGCAAATGGAATGAAAGAATACATAAAAGGACCGTTTTGCAGTGTTATATATATTTTCAACCGACGAAAAAAACGGAGGAGGTTCTCAATTCAACGCATTTTTTTTTTTAATGTATGACCACGCATAACTTTTTACATAGTGGTCCGATTGTGACAACTCTTCTTCTATTAGAAAGGGTATACTCCCAAGGTGGTCCCATATAAATTTGAAAAACAAAATCGAACCCGGGTCGAAAAACAGGGGATGATTGATTGTTCACTCACTGATTGTAATGTATAACCACGCATAACTTTATACAGAGTAGTCCGATTTTGATAATTCTTTTTTTGTTGGATAGGGTATACCTTGCCAAGTATTATTAGTACATTAAAGTCACAAAAATTATAAAATAAAAACTTTTTAACGAAAAATAAAACCGCCGAAAAAACTGAAAAGCATAAAATAATAAACCTTAAAATTTTGATTCGGCGCTGAAAAATCAATGAAAAAAGATCACTCAAAGCGCCGACTCATAATTTTAAGGTTTATTATTTTATGCTTTTCAGTTTTTTCGGCGGTTTAATTTTTTTTGTTATACTATTTTCTGTTGTAAAATACAAAGGAGTAGTAAATATTAACAATGTAATTTGAAAACATCGTCAAAGCTTCTGTGGAGTTTCCTGCCAGTTCTTATGCATAGAAACGACCAATTAGAACCATGCACCTAGCATATGATGCTTAAGTGACCATATAGTTTTGAAATTGATTTTTAATTGAATCCTTTTACCAAGAGCGTAAAGCTCCGTATGATGCCAGACGTAATAGCAAGATACCATTTCTTCACGTGGGTGTGATAAAAGGCGGCTAAGAGATTTACTAGACAATGGGCAGCAGCGTTTTCTATGCATTTCACCATACTGCGATCGCCAAGCCAACCGTCACCAAATTGACAAACCGCCCTCAAAATTGGGGGAGGCCTATGTCCAGCAGTGGACGTCTTTCGGCTGAAGTGATGATGACTAAGAGCGGTGATATCATAAAACCAACAAGTTTATAGAGGCACATACCTACAAAACTATTATAGGAATCAATTCAAGATACAAAATGTAGAAGGAAAACCCATAGCCTGTTCAATGTCAGCACTCAGACAACAAAACGATTATCAAGAAAAACAATTGATGAGCGATTCAAATTATCATAGTAATGGATTTTACATACATAAACACGCATACCCTCTCACATTCAAGTAGGTACCACATTCCTACGTTGTATGCCACGTTGTTATGTATTTATTCTATAGGGATTTGTTGCTGATCAATCGTTAGGAGATGTCATTGTGTTCTAAAAGTACAAGGCCTTCGAAAAGGTAGTGTAATAAGAAAATATTACTTTTACTATTTTTTTTTTATTTTACTCTTCCCTGCTGTTATGTGCCTTTTAAAATGTGCTAAATAAATGTATTTTGATGTGAAACTTTTATAGGCGAGGGTATACCTAAATTTTGGCGTGGCGAGCGTGGCGACGCGCAGTGGGACCATACTGAAAATTAGTGGACTTAGAAAACAAAGTTCCAATATCGATGCGATTTTTTTTAATGTGATAATTAACATATAATCAATATGTTATTTTTGATTATACCATATTTATTTTCTTTCGTAAAGTATGCTTTATAAATATTATATTTACAAAATAATTTCGATATTTCACATCTGCCAGGCGTGAGGCGTCCCGCGACGGCTCACTTTTCAACCGACGAAAAAAAAACGGAGGAGGTTCTCAATTCGTATATTTTTTTTTATTTTTTTTATTTTTTATGTATGACCACGCCTAACTTTTTACATAGTGGTCCGATTGTGATAATTCTTCTTCTATTGGAAAGGGTATCCCCCCAAAGTGGTCCCATATAAATTTGAAAAACAAAGTCGAACCCCTAAGGGTCGGAAAATAGGGGATGATTGATTGTTCACTCACTGATTGTAATGTATAAACATGCATAACTTTATACAGAGTAGTCCGATTTTGATAATTCTTTTTTTGTTGGGTAGGGTATACCTTGCCAAGTATTATTAGTACATTAAAGCCACAAAAAATTATAAAATAAAAACTTTTTAACAAAAAATTAAACCGCCGAAAAACTGAAAAGCATAAAATAATAAACCTTAAAATTTTGAGTCGGCGCTGAAAAATCAATGAACAAGGATCACTCAAAGCGCCGACTCATAATTTTAAGGTTTATTATTTTATGTTTTTCGGCGGTTTAATTTTTTGTTAAAAAGTTTTTTATAATATCTATACAAAAAGAACTAAAAATAAAGCAATGCAGTTGCTCTTTTTTTGTTTATGTTAGAATAATACATATTATAAAATAAAGTCACTTCCCGCTGTCTGTCTGTCCCTATGTATGCTTAGACCTTTAAAACTCGCAACGCAACGGATTTTGATGCGGGTTTTTAGGGTTCCGTTGCCAAATGGCAAAAAACGGAACTCTTATAGATTCGTCATGTCTGTCTGTCTGTCCGTCCGTATGTCACAGCCACTTTTCTCCGAAACTATAAGAGCTATGCTGTTGAAACTTGTTAGGTAGATGTATTCTGTGAACCGCATTTAGGTTTTCTCACTAAAATAGAAAAAAACAATAAATTTTGGGGTACAAACTTAGAACTGAAACTCAAAAAAAAAAATCATCAAACCCATACGTGTGGGGTATCTATGAATAGGTCTTTAAAAATGGTATTGAGGTTTCTAGTATAATTTTTTTTCTAAACTGAATAGCTTGCGCGAGAGACACTTTCAAAGTGGTAAAATGTGTGTCCCCCCCCCCCCTGTAACTTCTAAAATAAGAGAATGATAAAACGAAAAAAAAATATGATATACATAACTATGTAAACTTCCACCGAAAAGGAGACGGGCATTTCTGGGCCAAATTGTAATAAGTGGGAAAATGGTTTAAAAAAAGGCTTGTTTTTTCCTATATCATAATCTGAAGAATCAGCTCAATTTACATTCTGGAAAATGAGAAATCAAAAAATTAAGTTAGGGTTCCCAAGTAAATGGAATATCGATTTAATTATAATCGATTAACGTGACAGACTTCATACTATTTAAGAAAAAGCTTTCGCCAGATGTTTAATGCAATTAAAATAATTAAATCTATTAGAATTAACGTATTGAATAGCTTCAATCAATTAAATATCTAAATAATCAAAATAAATTGATCCACGTTTACTAATCGATTATTTTCTATGTTTAGTCTGTGCTTATTCTGACATAACATGCATGACATGACACTGACATTCTCTCGTTTCGTATTGTACAATGCGTGTGTATATCGTTTCCTCTCATAGTTTTATTGATATTTTCCTCGTCCCCTACTTTCATTCAACGGACTTCTGATCTTCTGATCTTCTGATCTACCTAGTACGACCCTTGCTTTGCTACCATGCCGGACACGGAGAACCCCGCTCAAACGTTGGACTTGGACTTGTTATTTTGGATTCTACGAACGGCCTACCGTTTGGAAATTGACACCATGGATCGTTGTGTGAATTGTGGCATAGTATTACAGCGATTAGTATCGCTGTAATACAACAGATCGTCGAGCTTTGGATGACGAAATGATATTAGCAGAGATTCGTCAACGGCGTGCACCACAATCTGCAAGTACTTATCTACTCACTTTCTGTTTAGCTCACCAACGTCTACCACGCTGGCTATCATTACAATGGTTTCCTTCACCATTATACTAACATAATAATAAAGTATAGATAGGTAAACATTTAAAAGACCCATGAAGATACATTATATTGAACTAAGTAACCATCGGGCTGAGATTTTTTTAATCAGGTTATCTATTATTAAACACTTTTTACATCTTTCAGGTAAAATGCAGTGACCATGTTGCCTAAGCTTACTGGGAGTTGGATCAAATACCACCTCTTGTTATATCAATAATATGGTACCTTAGTTGCGCTACATACCAAGATAATTATGTAATATAGTACCACCTGCACAGTTACTAGATAACAATTAAATTGTAATTAAAGGTGAATAAAAACTATTACTAAAAAAACCGGCCAAGTGCGAGTCGGACTCGCGCACCGAGGGTTCCGTACAAACCTGTAGGTATTCTCGGTTTAAAAATAAATGTTTTTTTTTTTTAATTTTATATTTCCGTTGATTGAATGTAAGGTAAATTGCGGTTTACGATTTATGACGTTTAAAAAAAAAAACTACTCACTCGATCTCGTTCAAACCAATTTTCGGTGGTAGTTTACATGGTAATGTACATCATATATTTTTTTTAGCTTTATCATTCTCTATTTCAAAAGTTACGGGGGGGGACACACATTTTACCACTTTGGAAGTGTCTCTCGCGCAAACTATTCAGTTTAGAAAAAAATGATATTAGAAACCTCATTACCATTTTTGTACCCCACACGTATGGGTTTGATGAAAAAAAAATTTTTGAGTTTCAGTTCTATGTATGGGGAACCCCAAAATTTATTGTTTTTTTTTTCTATTTTAGTGTGAAAATCTTAATGCGGTTCACAGAATACATCTACTTACCAAGTTTCAACAGCATAGCTCTTATAGTTTCGGGAAAAAGTGGCTGTGACATACGGACGGACAGACAGACAGACATGACGAATCTATAAGGGTTCCGTTTTTTGCCATTTGGCAACGGAACCCTAAAAACATATTTATTTGTAAACATTCTCTCCCTTCTCACTCTACAAATATTTCAATATAAATTATCATCTGCCTAGCCTTTCGCCAGCTATGTTGAGGTCGGCTTCCAGTCTCAGTCATCCGGATACAGCTGGGTACCAGAATTTTATATGGAGCGACTGCCTATGTGACCTCCATAACCCAGTAACTGGGTGATACGGTACCCTTTGGTAAGACTGGTTGTCAAACTTTCGGGCTTCTGACGACCTGTAACGACTATCTAAGATCTACGAAAGACAACCGGGACCAAAAGCTTAATGTGCTTTCCGAGGCATGGAAGGGTCTTGATATGTAAAGATGGTCACCCATCCACGCAGCAACCGCGGCAAGCGTAGCTTAACATGAATGATCAACTCCGTGCGGTTGTTATTACTTAATCACCAGCCCTTCTACAAATACATAAATATAATTATAAAGAATAGAGAAAATAGTAAAGAATAGCACCACCCTGTTTCTTCTCGTCGTGGGTGTAGTAAGAAGCGACTAAGGGACTTGCTAGAGAATAGGCAGCAGCGTTTTCTATGCATTTTACCACCATACTGCGATCGCCAACCAGCCTGCCAAGCGTGGCGATTATGGCAAACTCCCCCGAATTGGGGTAGGTTTATGTCCAGCAGTGTCCAGCAGATGAAATGATGATGAATTATAATTATATTTTTATAATAAACACCATATCTACATTACAAAAATCGCACTTAAAAAATTAGCTAACATATTGTCACGTAACCTCACTTTTCGTAAATCTCTTTTAACTCGTTTCTCAGATTGCCAAAATATGCAAAATTTTCAGTGATTGTTTAATAATATAGTACCTATCAATTGACACCAATTTCATCTTCTTACATCCAGGCCCATAAATGTATGAAAGCGTACCCGTCTCCTTTGGTTTGAACGAGATCTAGTTAGTAGTTTTTTTAATACGTCATAAATCGTAAACCACAATTTACCTTTCATTCATTCAACTAAAATATAAAAACTTGGCCGGTTTTTTTATTGTGATAATGACACAAATCTGTCACTGGATATAATTGATTGACAGTTGGTGTAATTCTGACATTCGTTTGCTCGGCGACGTGACGTGACATCGGGCGTTTAGTGCATTTGCAAAATTGCATTTGAATATAAAATAAAAATAAATGATATTGTTACGTAAATTCTATTGATCGTAAAGTCTAGAAACATCACGCTAACTCCGTCTCGGAAAGGGGCAGTGTGACGTAAATCGAAAATTCTAGAAACATCACGCTAATTCCATCTAAGGTCGGAGCAGTGTTAGAAACTACTGGAAATGACACGCTAACGCCATCTGTTATTGAGTAGCAAGTACTACACGAAATTGTACGTAGACGCTACTGCCATCTATTGTCGAATAGTGGGATTAAATAGTTCAATGGAAGTTACTAGAAGCTTCTACGCTGTGGCGGTGTCGAATGTTCGAGAATGTTCTGCTCGGGATATAAATAGCGGATTGTCGGGCCGACAAGCAGTTCGATTTCGGAAGCGAGCGAATACGATTCGAGTGATACAGTACAAGCGATTCCAAGTGACGTTTCTTGTAGTTACGATATTTGTGTTTATTTAATTAAACTGTGTTGTGTGTTTTGGTAAATTGGTTTCTATTAATTTATCCCGAACCCCAGCTTGTAACATTTGGTGTCAGAAGTAAGGGATAAATTATGCCAGTTTTACCGAAGGAGGATACGGAAGGTATCCGTACCAGGAGTCAGCGCCAGCAGGAGGTGGATCAGAGGCGGTTTGAAGGAACTTCTAGACAGACACCTGGGGGTAATCTGCCGACGACGGAGCCAGTCTCCCAAGCGTCTGGTGTTCCTACAGCATCACCAGCCGTGGATCTTTCTGCGCTAATGGCGTTGCTGCAGGAGCAAGCCCGCCGACAGGAAGAACAGGCCCGCCGACAGGAAGAACAGGCCCGCCGACAGGAAGAACAGGCCCGCCGACAGGAAGAACAGGCCCGCCGCCTACAGGAACAGCAGCAGCGTGATAAAGAGGAGCAGGTTCTCCTTTTGAAAGATCTACACGCGACATTTGGCAAGGACATCAAAGCCATGAAGGAGACTGTTCAGGTACATGAAAATCGTATCTCCGAGGCCGAAGTCCAGATCGCCGATATACGAAAAGCAGTTGGAGTTCTGAAAGCTGGAGACCGGACTACGGCTTCGATAGTTGCTGCACCTTCCGTGCGCGGGTTTAAAGTGCCACCCTTCGACGGAACATCTTCCTGGTCAGCATATAAAATTCAATTTGAAGCTGTCATGGAAGCAAATGGGTGGACAACGGGCCAGGCCATGACCGCGCTTACTTTGGCCCTTCGTGACCAGGCTTTAACTGTGTTAGAGGCTCTCGGCAAAAATGTTACCTACGAGCAGCTCGTGGAGGCGTTAGAGGCCAGATACGGTGACGCGCACCTGGAACACGTTTTTCGTGCCCAGTTGAAGGATCGTGTGCAGCGCAGTGGTGAAAACCTGCAGCAGTGGGCCCTGGAAATCGAAAAGCTGGTTCGAAAGGCGTACCAGACTGCGCCCGCGCTCATCGAGGGTATACTAATTCAAACCTTCATAGATGGCATACGGGACCTGGAAGTAAGGGCTGCTGTGAGACTTGGGCACCATGAAACCCTCAAGGATGCCTTGGCCCATGCGTTGGAGGTGGAGGCAGTGAGGCATGATCATCGAGCCCATCGCATCAGGGAGGTTGCGGCGTCACCTGTTCGTGACCGTGTTAGGTACAGCCCTAGATGCTACACTTGCGGAGAAAAAGGCCACCTTCGCTCAAGTTGCCCGAAGCGAAGCACAGCTAACGAAGACCAGACTCAGGAAAGAAGGGCGGCTGATGTGACAGCCCACCAGCAGGGAAACTAATAAACGCCAGGACTGCGGGGCGGGTGCTGGCTGGTGTTAAAATAGCCCCAAGAATTTCGGTCTCACAAGCCCATGATGGGAACACCCTAGTCATAAAAGGTGAAGTGAACGGAAGACCATGTAAGCTGACATTGGATACTGGAGCTTCTCGCACGGTTGTCAGTTCCCAACTAGCGAATCGTTTTCTTGGGGACTTCTTCGGTAAGCATGACGGCGTAAAATTTGTAACAGCCACCGGTCAGCACATAACCGTCCGTGGTGAGAAGGAGGTGGAGTTAAAACTAGGTAACACAATCTACCGGCATAAGGTCATCATGGCTGACATAGTAGATGACTGCATCCTAGGTTTGGACTTCATGCGACAGCACTGTTGCGAGATCGACGTTAATCAAGGAGTCCTAAAATGTGGATCAGAAGAAGTCTTCATGGAAGGTGCACCATCAGGGAAAGTGTACTGCTTGAAGAAGATTGTTCTTCCTCCCCGATCGGAAACAATAGTTCCAGTAAGTCTCCCACATAATTCTGGGCAGAAGAACCGATGTATTCTCATTGAAGGATTGGATGATAACCTTCCATGGAAGATTACGCGGACCTTGGTAAAGGCAATCGACGTTGCAGCCGTACGCATACTGAACCCAAGTGAAAAGGAGCAAGTAATCAAGAAGGGTACATTGATGGGTTCCTGTGAGGAAGTAGCTTGGATGCGTGAATGTCAATATCAGCCTCCTCAAAATAACACCCAAAGTGCAAGACTTAACGTGTTAAATCTTTTGGAAGACTGTCGTAAAGATCTATCGGAAGAAGAAAGAGAAAAGGCTAGGAAGATGCTACTTCAATATGCAGACATATTCTCTACAAATGATGCTGACATAGGGAAGACTGGATTGGTTCAACACAGAATTAATACCGGAAATGAGTTACCGATACGACAGCGACCAAGAAGACTACCAATGGCAAGAGAAAAGGAGATCGATACCATGATTAAAGGAATGGTAAAGGATGGAGTTATAGAGCCTTCATCTAGTCCTTGGTGTTCTCCTGTGGTCCTGGTGAAAAAGAAAGATGGCAGTATGCGCTTTTGTGTAGACTATCGTCGATTGAATGACATTACTAAGAAAGACAGCTATCCACTACCCCGGATCGACGACACACTGGACACGCTGTCAGGAATGAAGTGGTTTACAACGTTAGATCTAAAAAGTGGCTACTGGCAAGTGGAAATAGACCCTAAAGACAAGGAGAAAACTGCATTTTCTACAGGAAAGGGACTATGGCAGTTTAACGTCATGCCATTCGGATTGTGCAATGCTCCTGCAACTTTCGAAAGGCTAATGGAGCTCGTTCTCACGGGACTAATTGGAGACGCCTGCCTTGTCTATTTAGATGACATCATCATCGTGGGCCGCACATTCGAAGACCACCTTCAGAATTTGGAACGTGTTCTATCAAAAATCCAAGGAGCCAATCTCAAGCTAAGTCCAAAGAAGTGCTCATTCTTCAGACAGCAAGTAAGCTTTTTGGGGCACGTGGTTTCGAAGGAAGGAGTACAAACAGATCCTGAGAAAATCGTCGCTGTCAAGGAATGGCCAGTCCCGAAAGACAAGACGCAGGTCAGGGCATTTTTGGGTTTGTGCTCGTACTAACGACGGTTTGTCAAGAACTTTGCTGACATTGCCAAACCTCTTCACAAGCTTACTGAGGAGAAAAGACCGTTCTGTTGGGATGAGAACTGTGACATCGCATTTCGAGATTTAAAGGAACGTTTGTGCAATACCCCAATTTTAGGCTACCCTGACACAGAAAATGAATTCATAGTTGACACGGACGCAAGTAATACTGGAATTGGCGGTGTGTTATCTCAACGGAAAGGAGATTATGAAGTTGTGATAGCTTACTTCAGCAAATCTTTATCAAAGCCAGAAAGAAATTATTGTGTCACGAGACGCGAACTTCTTGCCGTAGTAAAGACATTGCAGCATTTCAGCAAATACTTGCTTGGACGCAAATTCCACCTGCGAACTGACCATGCTGCATTAAAGTGGTTGTTGCAGTTTAAGAATCCAGAAGGACAAGTGGCGAGATGGATTGAACTGCTACAAGAGTACGACTTCGCAATTGAACATCGTAGTGGGAAGTCTCATGGTAACGCGGACGCTTTATCAAGAAGATCTTGTCCTGAAGACTGTAAGCATTGTGTCAGGCAAGAAGCTAAGGAAACAGTACCTGTCAGGATGTTAAGAACGGACCTTAGTGACGCGTGGAAGGAAACCTTACGGCATGCCCAGCAGAGTGACACAGATATCAGGCCAATTCTCGAGTGGATTAAAGCTAATGCTCACAAACCGAAATGGTGTGATGTTGCAGCGATGAGTACCACCACCAAAAGTTATTGGGCACAATGGGAGAGCTTGGTGATCCAGGATGGTGTCTTGTGCCGAAAATGGGAAAATGCTCGAGGGAATAGCTGCCACCTGCAAATGGTAGTCCCAAAAACGAAGGTACCAGAAGTTCTACAGCTCTACCACAATGGTTCTTCAGGAGGTCATATGGGAGTAAGAAGGACTTTGTTAAAGATCCGAGAAAGGTTTTACTGGATCCATTGTCGAGAGGATGTGGAGGACTGGTGTCGCAGATGTACCAGTTGTGCAGCGGTAAAAGGACCACACACACGCAGCAGGGGTGCATTGAAAGCGTACAACGTGGGAGCCCCCTGGGAACGGATAGCACTAGATGTCGCTGGGCCATTCCCTGAAAGTGAAAGTGGAAATAAATATTTCATGGTTGTTATGGATTACTTCACCAAGTGGCCGGAAGTCTTTGCCATCCCTAATCAAGAAGCTTCAACAGTCGCTGATAAATTAGTCCACGAAGTCTTCTGTCGGTTTGGGGTACCCTTGGAAATCCACAGCGATCAAGGAAGGAATTTCGAGTCTCAAGTGTTTCAGGAAACATGTCGGGTTATGGGTACTCACAAAACCAGAACCACTTCATACCACCCACAATCTGACGGAATGGTGGAGAGATTTAATCAGACGTTGGAAAGATATCTGGCAAAAGTTGTAGCAAGCAGACAAAAGGATTGGGACAAGCACATACAACCGTTTCTTCTGTCATACCGAAGTGCAGTTCACGAGAGTACAACTGTGACGCCAGCCTTCGCAAACTTTGGAAGGGAGCTAAGGTTACCAGCTGATCTAATAACCGGTATTCCCCCTGATTCACCACGGAGTATAACAGATTATGCAAATGATCTGCGCAACAAGATGAATGACGTATATGAGCATGTCAGAGAATCAGGCCAACAGATGTCCGAGAGAATGAAAACTCGTTATGATCGGAAGATGAACAATACTGGCTTCGACGAAGGTTCGCTAGTGTGGTTGCATAACCCAGTGCGCAGCAAAGGAAAGTCCCCTAAACTGCAGGCAAAATGGGACGGGCCGTACCGAATTGTGACCAAGATCAACGACGTCACTTACCGAATACAAAAGGGTATGCGAACTGCACCTAAAATTGTCCATGTAGATCGATTGGCACGATACTACGGGAATAATGATGCTCGGGACGAGCATGTCTAAGGAGGGGGCAGTGTTACGTAGATCGTAAAGTCTAGAAACATCACGCTAACTCCGTCTCGGAAAGGGGCAGTGTGACGTAAATCGAAAAGTCTAGAAACATCACGCTAATTCCATCTAAGGTCGGAGCAGTGTTAGAAACTACTGGAAATGACACGCTAACGCCATCTGTTATTGAGTAGCAAGTACTACACGAAATTGTACGTAGACGCTACTGCCATCTATTGTCGAATAGTGGGATTAAATAGTTCAATGGAAGTTACTAGAAGCTTCTACGCTGTGGCGGTGTCGAATGTTCGAGAATGTTCTGCTCGGGATATAAATAGCGGATTGTCGGGCCGACAAGCAGTTCGATTTCGGAAGCGAGCGAATACGATTCGAGTGATACAGTACAAGCGATTCCAAGTGACGTTTCTTGTGGTTACGATATTTGTGTTTATTTAATTAAACTGTGTTGTGTGTTTTGGTAAATTGGTTTCTATTAATTTATCCCGAACCCCAGCTCGTAACAATATTTACAACAAACCATTGTTATTCACACTGATCATATACAAAATGACTCATTGTGGAGACTTTTTTTAATAGATAGAGTGATTCAAGAGGAATGTTTATATGTATATTACATGCATAATATAGAAAAGAAACGCTGATAATTTTAGAGGTTTCTGATGTGATGTCATAAATAAAATCATTTTTTGCGATTACATTGCGAACGCTGGCTGAACCCTACGAAATAGTTCAAAATAATGTGCTATAGTTGAAGGACACTGACATTTTTTTGACTTTAGTAAAAGTCGGCGCCATAATGTTAAACGTGCAAGTTTTCCACGTTCGACTTACGACTGAGGCAGGAAGCGATTTTTAGAGCAGTGTGATAAGCACCGCCCTAACTGGTAGGCAATCGTGTAATGTGCCTTTTACTTGTCACAAATGGGTGACCGGTCTTCACAGTTAGTGTACTTTCTTCTTTTTGCATTGACTGTACCTGTGTAGTAATTTAAGGACTCGTGGCTAAATAATATCAGCCGCACGGCTCGATCGCTATAATCTATGCTTGTCACGGTCTCTTCGTGAATAGAGGAGCATTTTTATTTATTTTTTGAATGGGAAATCATCAAATGTCTTCTCCCGCTTTGGGCGAAGCGGGAGAGCGTATCACGTATCAGACTTTTACTGACTAAAACCCACCCGTGTTCCTTCAGTTACCCATATGCCAGGGCCACGGTATCTCGTTTGAATAATCTCGCGACCCTGGCAGGATAGAGGACCATTCCTTTCATATCGAGACCCAACCGTGCCTTGGAAACCACGTTAAGCAGTTAATGCCTGGCATTCGTAGACCTTTGGCGGTCGTTACGGGAGTTAGAAGCCCAAAAGTCTGGCAACCAATCATAACAAAAGGTCCGGTGTTACTTAGTAACTAGTTTATAGAGGTCAGATAGGCAGTCATCATCATCATAAGCAGCCTATATTGTTCCAACCTTGGTGAGTGGGAGTGGGTCTGTCACACACAAAAACAAAACACACCACACCACATCTCCAAAACAAACACCACACACAAACACACACACCAAACACATCCCCAAACACACACACACCACATACACCACAAACACACACACCCACAAACACACACACACAAACAAAACCCACACCACACACACACACACACATCTCAAACACACAAACACACACACCACACACACACCCACACACACACACACACACACACATCACACACAAAACACACACACACACACACACAAACAAACACACCACCACACACATCACCCAACGCCATCGCCATCTCACATCTTCAAATTTTTAGTTCTACGACATGCCGGTTTTCTCACGATGTTCTCCTTTAACGTTTTGAGAGCAGCGCGGGTGATTAGATAAATTACACAATGTAAAGCACCTGCCTTCTTTTTTCTAGGAGGGAAATCATCAAATGACGTCTCCCGCTCTGGGTGGAGCGTGAGGGCGTGTCAGACTTTTACTGATTAAAACCCACCCATTTTCCTTCAGTTGCCTGTGAGTGTGACCCAGGACCACGGTAATGCTTTCAAACAAATATGCGACTCTACCTGCCCGAGTTTGAACCTACGACCTACAACTCGTAAGTCGAAGCCGTTACCATTGGGCCACCACTGCTCTTAAAAGCATTCGAAGATATTCAAGAAAAGATTTCAATTCAACCATTCATTACCAATTAAAACTGGTTTATAAGCATTCATAATCAGTTTTTACTGGTTAGTTTTCATCTGCATTTAACACCGAAAGCATTAATTGAATATCTTCAAATGCACAATCACGCAACCGATTAACTCGATCGCTGCACTCCAACGCCCCCGAGTGATAATCGTACACAACACGTAAGCATGTTTATTTCTCCCATTGCCTTTAATTCCGTATCATTTGGACCGAAATCCGGCCATATCTGGACATCAGCCAACTGTGATGACTGACAACCGTACCACATTGGCAGTTGGCAACTATTTACTGTCATTACTACAATATGTGTCGAACAGAGATCGCTTACGTCACACAGATGACTCCGGTCAACATGATACACCGTGGGACAGAATGAATTGAAGTCCTAATTGTTCATAATTGACTACTGCATCGCTTTTAGTAACTGTAGTTCACTTCACTGGCTTTTTTTTTTTCAGGATGGGAAATCATAAAATGACTTCTCCCGCTCTGGGCGGAGCGGGAGGGCGTGTCAGACTTTTACTGACTAAAACCCACCCGTGTTCCATCAGTTGCCCATGTGCCAGGGTCACGGTATCTCTTTCGAACAATCACGCGACCCCGGCAGGCATCGGTCCTAGTAGACCCCTACACTGCTGCTGACATCTCTTTGAGGCGCGCGTGGAACACTGCGCGCCGTCGACCCGAGCTTGGTCCTTACCGGGCGGCGAGCTACCGCCATTGCTCGCCACCCGCAAGCTCGCGTCTACGGTGGCCGGGAGTCCGCTATGGACTCCCGAAGCTCCGGGCGTCTCCTCCTGCGGCGGCTAGGGACGTGAGGGCGCAGAGACTGCCACTCCCTCACGCGCCCCGCCTCCTCCTTCGCGAGCATTACTGCTTCGCAGAAGGAGGTGACGGCTTCCCATTCCCTCTCGCTCCGTACCATGGCTCGCACCAGGGCCGGACGCGAGAGGTCGCCGCCGCCGATCGCCTCCACGAGGACACGGCGGTGCTCCGCCCAGGCAGAGCACACCTCCACCGTATGCTCCACCGTGTCCTCCAGACGATCCTCGCAATGGAAACACCCGGACGTATCCTCCCGCTTTATCCTGAACAGGAACCCACCGAAGCACCCATGCCCGGTGAGAACCTGTCACTTCACTGGCTTACCACCAGATCAAGCGCTGCCATGCAGACCTGTTTCGCCGTCTCTGTTTCCCGCCATTCTTCTGACTGACAGATGACATTAGTGACAGCAGCTGCCTCCGCTTGTGTGCGTGAGACAGTGTTTACATATCAATTAAATAGATATATAGTAACTTTTAATATGGGTATTTGTTTAACAAATTATGTGTTTAGCCATACCTACCGCCGATTGAGTCAATGAAAATTCAATGTTATCACAACGTTATAAGACTCAATTTTACATGCATAACATCGCCGTGGTCGTAAATGCGCACCGCGAAGGCTGTTTCGACGGTGGCGCGGGACAGGAGGTCCTGGTAGTACTTGGGAGAAGCATTTGCTTACCAGAGAGACAGTATAGACTAAATAAAAAAAAGGTAATGCTAAGGCGAACACGATTTCCTTAATAATAACAGTTCGCTTTAAAAAGTATAGTTTTGGTCATTGTAAGGCAGTTTGGTCACCGCCCGGTCAACGGGACGTCAACAGGAACGACATGACAGCGCTTTAGTATCGATGCATATATTAATGTGGCTGCGTTTCCACCGCACGCCGTCACTGTGACGTTCATAGAATAATCAGCCTATAATGTTCCCACTGTTGGAACACAGGCTTCCTCTCTGTAAGAGGAAGTGAGCCGTAATTTACCACGAGGACCTTATGCGGGTTGGTAAATGTCAAATCTCACGATGTTTTCCTTCTCCGTTTTGAGAGCAGTGATAACGAAATAATTTACACAAAGTAAAGTTTATTTCAGCGTTCAAATCTTCGACCTGCCACTCCTGCAAGTCATCAGTCACGGCCGTTACCTCTATGCCACCACAGGCACTTGGTACCCCTTCATAAGAACGGCGGACAGACTGTGCTTCTAACCAACTGTAAAGACTGACAAAGATCTACAAGAGCCAGGACCGAAGGCTTAGCGAGCTTTCCGAGGCTCGCAATTGTCTCGATGTACAATGGATGGTCACCCATCAACGAACTGTCCGCGGCAAGCGTAGCTTAACTTTCGATCGATGCGCCACGAGCCCCTCTGGAGAATGTAGATAGCAAATTATCTACCCAAACACAGCTGTGCTGCTGCGGAGTTTGAGGCGCCACTTCTCTTCCCTGACAAACCAATAGGAAGTGGTGAAGGGCGGGCGTTTAGGACACTGTCTTATGTAATCATGACGTTCGACAAGTGCTGACCCTTAATTTGAATAAATGATTTTGGATTTTGAAATAAAACACACATCTACAGAATACCATTTTTAAACATTCCAACAGTATCATCGATCCATTTTAAGTAGTTCGTGAGCGCGGTGTAGCGGACATCTTTGCTGAAACAAATGCCTCGGTTAGCTGGGTCGCCGTAGAAGATGCCGCTGAGGCACCAGCGGTCCATCTGACGGGACGCGAAGATTCCGCCGTAACTGGGACAGAAGGCTACGTCTGGAAAATAAAAAATTTTCATGTAAATATAATAATATTAGGCTGACTTATTGGTTGATGAGTGCCATTTCTGGGTTCAATCCTTCGATAGGGCAAAGTAGAGTGGGATTTAATCCATAAGAAAATTTGCAGTAGCACCCCAGATACTGTTAATTTCTTTTAATTTTGTTACTGTTCATTTTCAGATATTCTTAAAATTTCTACGTAAGTGGGTCTAGAATCTGCCAGGGTCGCGTATTTGTTCGAAAGAGATACCGTGGTCCTGGCACAGGCAACTGACGGAACACGGTGTTTTTTTTTTTACAATATGGATGAAAAAGTTTGATGTACTACTATATCTACGTTTATCCTTTCGGGGTTTATACAAACATGATTTTGTAGTGTATTATATCTAATTTTGCTTGTTTTTAGCAATGATCTAAGATAAATGAACAATGCTTGTTCCTTTTGTATATCTGCTAGCTACTACCTACGACTTGTCCGCCAGACCGACCCGTCGCACCACATTGCCCACCCTCTCTATTACCTCCTTTCCGCTTAGCGTTCTTTCTTTTAGCTCGGCTCCTAAGGGTTCTAGCGTGATGTTAAATAGCTTATAGCCTTCCTCAAAAAAAGTGCTGTCAAATGCAAAATAAAATTGCAAATCTTCTAGAAACTAGTGCGTTCAAACAAACCAACTCATTAGCTTTACTATGAATAAGTTAAGATAAGACAAGACCTAGATATACGGTAGACCAGTCCTGGGTTGATATTTACGTTCAAAGAAAAGACAAGCTTACCATTTCCGTATGTAGCGCAGAACACATTTTCATCCTTGTCGTAACAGTGTTCACCTTTATCCCTGTTGAAGAATATTGGAACCAGACTTCCATCTAATCCCCATGCCGTGGTCTGTAAGGATAAAATTAAAATCAGTATTCAACATTCCGTGCGATGCTAGATGTAAAAAATACCACCATTCCGTTTCTTCCCGTGGGTGACGTAAAAGGCGACTAAGGGACTTTCTTGAGAATGGGCAGCAGCGTTCTCTATGCACTTTACCATCATACTGCGATCGTTAACCCACCTGACAAGCGTGGCGATTATGGTAAATCATCTCCAAAAACGGGGGAGCCATATGTCCAGCAATGGACTTCTTTCGGCTGAAATGGTGATGATGATTCAAGATTAGTAGCTTCAGATAGCAGTCGCTCCATGTAAAATAGTGGTTGATACCAATTTGGTGTTGGTTTTTAGTCCTACCGGATGCAAGTATGTCCTACCCCAAATTGTTAGGTAAACGCTTAAATCTGTAACCCACACCCGACTAAAACCCGGGAAAGTATCGGTGACACACACCTCACAATCGACAAAAATGTACATACAACATAATTACTATGAAAAATTCGACGAAACAAAGACTTCATATTTGACTTCATACAATTACATTTTCACAAACTAATTACACTCAGAGTTACAATCACATAAACTAGATAAAAACTACTTTATTATATTTCCGACGCCACGAAATTTAAGCTATGGCATTTAAACTCTAAAGCGGTGGTCAAAATAATTAATTTTATCGCACGCGGCAAGAATCTCAAATGAGTATCAAATACGATTCGTTCCGGGATATCAAAATGGCGGCCGGCCATGTTTGATTGCATTTTAATGGTTTAACGTAAATGTAGAATGAAATGATAACGTTAATGTATTATCCAAAATATATTACACTAGCTTTAGCCAGCGGCTTCGCCCGCGCGAAGGTCGGAAAATATCCCGCGGGAATGAACTACCGGGATAAAAAGTAAATCTCTATGTGTTAATGCAGGTAATAAACTGTGTGCCAAGTTTCATCCAAATCTGTTTAGTCGTTTTTGCGTGAAAGAGTAACAAACACCCAAACATCCTCACAAACTTTCACATTTATAATATTAGTAGGAAGTAGGATTATATATATGTAAGGATCGTTGCAGATGGTATTCTGTACTTAGTTTCTACCCCTCATAGGAAAAAACTGAAGTTCATGTGTGTATATATGACATTATATACCTCTGTTTATATTTAGAACAACATTAATTGCGTTGTTTACGTTATTGAGTAGACTTTTTTTTTTTGAACATGTGAAACAATGGTTTAGCGATAACCTCCAAAATGATTCAGACTGTGGCTGATAGTATGTCATGTCAGATTGCGGAGACGGGAACTTAAATCAATAATATTGGTATGTAATAATTAGTGAATGTTCAAATTTTAATTAATTAACACTTTATAATAATAAAATAGTTATGACACATTGAAAATGGTGCTGTTTAGCGTACATTAAAGTGAATAAAAACCAAAGGATTTGACTGACTCTCAACAAACACTGGAGTGGTACTAACAATTTCAACTGCTGTTGGTCCTATGAATCGTACCATGTGATGTATGTTCAACCAAAAAGTTATTAGCAGCAGCCCGGAGTCTGGATTTGTGCCTGGTTGATGGCAATAACCTCGCTCCCTATTACATGGGACTTAAACATAACTGGCGTAATGTGCCTGTATTATAGGTAGGTACACTTCTGACAACCCTTCAGGAAAATAAACGTGATGTTGTGTGTTTGTTTGTTTATTTTCACTTTAAAACACAAAATATGAACTCTAACTAAACGTTAGTATTTGTGGCTATTTGATTAAATTGTTAGTGTTTTTGGTAACGTTATTTTTAATTTATTCATCCCGAACCCCAACTCGTAACAGTATAACATTAACTCACCGCAGCTACTGCCAAGCTGTTCTCCTGGTGAATGCAAGCGGACTGTATGTTCTCCTTGAACTCCACTGGCTCCTCCAACACAAGGAGAGCCAGGTCGTTGGTCACTGTCCGTAACTCTGACACCGTAAAGTTCGGATGGATGACTACTGAGTATACCTGCAATGAGAACATTATTATGTGGTAGATGTTCCAGACCCTAGTATCCTCCCCAACCATCCCAAACCCTCGCCCAGACCCTAGGCTTGGGAGGACACACCTGCAGGGTAATATAGTCCTCCTTATAGATTTCGATAACGGCCACCCTTTGCAATTATTATTTCCTAGTATGTGCCCTAATATGACTCGCTAGGCCCAGTTAAGTTTTAAATACCCGGTCACACACACACACACACACAGTTGGCCGGCAGAGTTAAAGGAATAGGTATTATCTTTATATCTTTAAGTATTTAGCGTTTTTCAGTTAGGTTAATTTTCAAAGCGCTTTTTTTTTTTTGAAAAATTCCATTGTTTTTAATATAATACAGCGCCCAGACGACCTATTTGAAATGACCCTCTCCCAACTTGTTGGATCAATAGCGCAAGCACTTAGATGCCTCTTGAGCACATCCTTGTAGCGGAGATGTTGACCGCCATGCTTCTGTTAATCTTCTGTCATCTCATAAGCAAAGCCTCAGAGAAAGCCTTAGAGAGCCTCAGAAAGCCTGGAGAGTAGTGGTGGCCCAGTTGTATAAGCCGCGACTTACGACTTGTAGGTCGCAGGTTTGAACCTAGGCAGGCTTTGTGTAAATAATTTCATCACTTGTCCTCTCAAACCGGCGAAGGAAAACATCGTGAGGAAGCTGGCATGTCCTAGAACAAAAAACTCGAAGACATGTAACAGCTTCCAACCCACACTGAGCGTGGTAGATTACGGCCCACTCTCCCTGTCACCGAGAGGAGGCCTGTGTCCTAGCAGTGGGAACATTATAGGCTGATGATGGTGAAGCAAAGCCTCCATGCCATTCATGTCTGTATGGCGCTGAACCTCCGTATTAGAAACGAAGTCCTGTCATTTAATATATCGCGTATTAGACTAGCAGTTGGAATTCCTACTGTAAGGAACGGCCTTCATTTGGATAGTAAATATACATTGAGTTTTTTTGTAGTTTTTTTTATTCGTGTATTCGTGGATATTATACATACAAAGTAACACAATTCTTCTGCCAAACTGCAGTACAGTTTGTCGGCAGGCATTTACATCAGCACGCGCAGCATCACCACCAACTTTGTCTATTCTTGGTAAAATAGAGATAGAATTGTCATGCTACGCCAGCATAAAACGGCACAAATCTTTCTATAATCTTTAATCTTTCTACAATCTCTAATTTTGTCTATTCTTCCGTCGACAAAACCCATTTCTACGGAGGTCATGCTATGCATGCTGCTAGTGTTTTGGGCAGCGTTGACAGTGATGCATGGGAACAGTTTTTGCATCCATAACCTACCATCGTCTAGATTAAAGATAGTCTTACCTTATGTACTTTCTCTTCGCCTCCAAAAGTTTGCAGGTTCACCTTCCCGAGGAAAACCAACATGTTGTCGGGGTCCGAGGTCTTGTTGCCGTTGACCATGCATCTGGCATCTGGAAAGAAACAGTCATCATTATCTTGTCAGCCGAAAAACGTCCACTGTTGGGCATAGACCTTCCCCGAAGGGAGTGTCTGCCATAATCGCCACGCTTAGCATGCGGGATGTCGATCGCAGTATGGAGGTATAGTGCATAGAGAACGCTGCTGCCCATTCTCTAGTAAGTCCCTTAGTAGTCGTCTTCTATGACACACACGGTAAGAAATGGGATGGTGCTATTTTTTACGTCCGGCAACATGAAAGTAACAATACTTGATTTAATTAACCTTGCACTCTAAATTGCCTAATGCCCCGAACTTACTTAATGCATCAAACTCGAAAAGAAGAGTATATAGCATTGCAAAATTCGATCAGACTTTAATAACGTTAAATACAACATGTATCAAATCAAGTCTTTATTTAAAAATCAGCATTTACCTTCCCTACCATCTTTGGTTTTTGCTTCCAGTGTAACATAGTACATACATACATACAATCACGCCTTTTTCCCACGAGAGTAGGCAGAAACCATGGAACGCCACCTGCTACGATCTCTACACGCTCCTTTTGCCTCGTTTAGGTTGGCCATACACACACGCTGGCCAACATAGTATGTAGCTGAATACCAGTATTTTAGTGGTATTATCACAAATTAACTAACGCAGCCAATTTAAAACCGAGCCATATTCACAAGGACAAAAAAACATCCTTTCTAAACCTTTAAACCTGAAGAAGACGGAAATGTCATTAGAACGCAAACGCTGCAAACGGAAGGAGATCTGTAATCAAATTAGTGCCTCGCCTCCCGGTCCCCGTTGTTTGGGAATGGGGGGCAGTTGGAAAAAATATTAAAAAGCAAGACAGGAGGGAGCGAAGGTTTAAATTTTGAATTTTGATGATTAAGACAAGTCTCTCTTTATGGATTATGTTTGGGCATTTATAGTCTGTGCCAGATGTGAAAAAAATAAAAGTCCTTGACACTTGCCTACAAATGTATTCAAATTACCGTTTTGACCGTGCTAGCGACATTTTCTTTACATTTTTTTCTTATCGTTTTGAAATATTTGAATACATTGGAAGGCGGGTGTCAACGAACTTTTATTTTTTTCTTATCTGGCATAGACTATAGTACTTAGTCAGTGACGCTAGAATGTCATCATCTGGCTAGCCTTTGCCCAACTATCTTACCGGATAGCAGTATTTTACATGAAGCAACTGAACTGAAATTACGATGTCCTTTAGTAAGACTGATTATCAGACTTTCGGAGTTCTGACTGACCATAACTACTGTTAAATTCCACGACTGACAGCCGAAACCAGCGGCTTAACGTGCTTTCCGAGGCACGGAGGAGTCTTGGTATGTTAAGATGCTTACCCATCTACAGACCAAGTGTAACCTGATCTATGACCCGTACGGCGGTTATTACTTTGCCGCTTTGCTTTTCCACATATGACATTTTAAATGGTAGTGAATTTTGAACAATTATAACATCAAAACAATGCCAGCATCATTCATCATCATTTCAGCCAAAAGACATCCACTGCTGGACATAAGACTACCCCAATTTGGGCGGGTTTGCACTAATCGCCACGCTTGTGCAGGTAAAATGCATAGAGAACGCTGCTGCCCATTCTCTAGTAAGGCCCTTAGTCGCCTTTTACGACACTCACAAGAAGAAATGGGGTGGTGCTATGGTTTACGTCCGGCACCATAGGGAAGCAGTTTGAACAACAGCATTAAAACAATTAATAGCACTATACACCGTGATATTTCAGTCGTCTTACAAACATTGTCCACTCAATTTATCCGACATAATATACGTCTAGGCGTGATTAAAAAATTGTTGTTGTTTATTGTTGTTGTTTGTTGTTGTTGTTTGTTGTTGTTGTTTTTTGTTTTTTGTTGTTGTTCCATTAGTTAAATTAAGACAATAGGTCTAAGAAAAATAAATAATGGTGCCGATTCCCTTATTCACAAACTAAACTAAATTTAAGTTCAGTGCATCTTTTTCTTTCTATTTCATTAAGGAAAGGACAGAAGATCAATGTTAGTTTAGTCCTGTCAAATTAATCAGCGCTTGACGTAAATTGACGTAATTTTAGTAGGCAAGTTTTTAATCACGTCTAAACTTGTATGGAGTAGTGACAGGCGCTGATTAATTTGACAGGAGTAAACATTTTTTTTTCTTTTGTCCTCTTCTTAATGAAATACAAAGAAAAAGATGCACTGAACTTAAATTTAGTTCAGTTTGTGAACAAGGGAATCGGTACCAATGTATTAGAATTATGAGACATCCTCTTAATAATGTTTACGTATCAGATGGTAGAGAACATAACTACCCAGTGCACGAGTCGACAATATCCTTCCATTTTCCATGAGACAAAATATCAATTACAAACTACGTCATGCGTCATCATAATGAATAATATTTTTATTTTTAGCAATTCAAATGTTCAGTTTTTTTTTCTTATGGATGTGTAGTAGTCATTGGATACACGAAGTGGCCTGACGTTATAAGACGATTAAAATGTCACGGTTTATAAGCTAAATCCGCACTTAAGTCACGCTTTTACTGTAACTTAAGTAGTTTATCTTTAACACGATTTTTTTATTAGCTTCATACATATGTTTGTATGTGCCTATGTAACGGAAACTTTCAACATGATTTTGACCCCCTTTAAAACATCGAATTAACTCGAAAGGCGTACTTATAAGAGCACCGATGACAATACAATAATTTTATAAATGTGTGCCATTATCCTTTCCGGGGATACCAGGATACCAAAAAAAAAACTCTCTTCAAAAACTACGCTGACATACGCCACTAAATACTAAAACTACGCTGACATACGCCACTAAATACGAAAACTACGCAGACATACGTCACAATTCCAAACACTCTAAAAATTTTAAAATAAATAATAGTTAAAAAAAAAAACGCTTCCTCCTTTTAAGTACTACGACTAAAGTCACAGCCGAGATTGTATAGAAAAACAAGATGGTGCGTAACCGCCGCTTTTGTCCAGGCTCCAAAAGGCTACCATGTACTGTTGTAGTTTAAAATTTCTCTTACCAGTAACAATAACCTTCTCAGTGAGCAGCACGCCATCGCAGTAATAACTGAACTGGTTCTCCTGTTTGCTGTCCGTGACGAAGATGGTCGCGACCCACGGGAACACTGTCTTCGTGAAGTCTTGGCAGAACGCGTCGCCATGGCAGATGGGGTCCGGCTGTGGAAGATGAGCATAGGTCTTTTAGAAGGCGAGAAGTACATAGGGAATGTTTAAGGTAAGTTCGCCTTTGTCGGGGAAATTATTTGTGTATTTGTATTTGTTTGGAAGAGTTACCGTGGCACTGGCACAGGCAACTGAAGGAACACGGGTGGGTTTTATATATAATAATTAGTCAAATGCCTAACTTATTCACCCACAAAAATACAAACATATCATAAAAAAGATTCACAAGAATAAGTACCATATTTTTTTGCGAATCCCATCCATAATTCAAATCGCGGTGAGCACTCAAATTAAAAATTAAAAATTCAAATATCCACAGCGGCCATTTTGGAATGGTGTTTATAGCGATAAATTACGTATAATGGTTGATTATGACCATCTAACGGGCGATAAAAAACAGACACAGGAATGTCGGATTTTAAACTATGATTTAATTGGTCAGACTATTTTTTAAATCGACAATGTAATTTTGAATTTCAAGTTACCTTTTTTATGGTTCAAATATTTTTTTTAATAGACGGAAGGGTTTTATTTATTTAAATATTTTTTTAAATCTATACTAATATTATGTAGCTGAAGAGTTTGTTTGTTTGGTTGAACGCGATGATCTCAGGAACAAAGATCAACTGGATTGAAGTGAAAAAATATCATAGGCAGGTGATTCGATGTGACGAGGAGGGTCTGGGGAGATATTTAACGCGGACAAGGTCGCGGGCAGAAGCTAGTACAAGAATATTTTGATTGTGCGTTATAATTGCGTTTGTTTGTTCTCATTTAGTTTTAATCAATCAAATCAAAATCCTTCCGTCCTTTCTTTGGTGTTCTTCGTCAAATCTTTGAGCTCCTTATGTTCTGAGTTGAGCTGCATGATTACTGCTGCTATAAATGCGTGCACTGACTAGCAGGTCTACTCAATCTGTATGGTTCTGTCCCCAAAAGACCATTTCAGCCAGTCACATATCATTTCAGCCAGTACAGTATTCTCACGTAGACAACTTGGTAGCAAGAGCGCGAAAACTAATTTACGTTTTTAAGAAACTTCGCTATTCTGCTGACACAATGACTCTTAGGTTGGTCCACATGTCACTGTGTCAGTCTCTTCTTGCGTACTGCTTGCCAGTATGGGGCGGAACTTGTAAGACCTACTTCCTTAAATTAGAAAGAGCACAAAGGGCAGTTCTCAAGGTAATGTATTGCAAGCCCTATAGATACCCCACAGAGGAGCTTTACAAGGACTGCGAAGTGGTTTCAGTCAGAAAACTGTTTGTGCTTCAGTGTATACTGAGAAAACATCGCGTGCCAATAAAAAATACCAAAAAACGCCGAGCTGATATTGTTTTTCCACCTGTAAGACATAATACCACCTTTGCGGAACACCAGTTCTCTTACCTTAGCCAAAACATCTATAATCGGATCAAAAGACTTCTCGCAATATATAAACTTAATTTACACAAATGCAAAAAAAACAGTTCAAGCATGTTTGATGGGAAAAAACTATGACCAAATAGAAAACCTCTTATTCTCTCCTACTCAGTAGTCCACCACAAACATACCATCTTTATACATACACTCAACTCTCTAAAAAGTCACAAACACACACACACACACACACAGACACATACACACGCACACACACAAACAGACACATGCACATACACACGCACACACACACACCATCTCTCTCACAACACATATTGTTTTGATTTTGATTTTTGTTATTTAAAATTTGCACTTTGCTTTCTTTTCCACAATTTAGTTTTTCAATAACGAACGACATACGTAAAGCCTTGTATAATGGAGGAACACTGACGCCCAAGTCACAGGTGTAAACCTAGTTTGGGAGCCAGGGGACCTATGCTTGTGATACAATGTCAGTATGTTTTAAAGTAATGTGTGTAACTATGTTGTCACTTTTTCGAAATAAAGATTATAAAGATTACATAACACAACATCACGTCTGTATTCCCAAAAGGGAAAGCAGAGGTGTACCCATAAAAAACAGGTAAACCACCAGAGGTTCACCAGTTACGTTTAAGTCCCATGTAATAAGACTAAGTAAGGGGCGATCGTGGGGCGTACCGTGTGGTGCAGGACGTAAAGAATAACACCACCCCATTTCTTCCCGTGGGTGTCGTAAAAGGCGACTAAGGGACTTACTAGAGAATGGGCAGCAGCGTTCTCTATGCATTTTACCACCATACTGCGATCGCCAACCCGCCTGCCAAGCGTGGCGATTATGGCAAAGCCCCCCAAATTGGGGGAGGCCTAAGTCCAGCAGTGTGTCTTACGGCTGAAATGATGATGAAGGGGCGATCTAACTATCGCCATCAACCGAACACAAATCCAGAGACCGACTGCTATTGAGAAATTCCTGATGGAAATTACAATTACTCTTTACCCGACTTGGGAATCGAACCAAAGACCTCATGCTCCGGTAGTAGTGATTATGTCCACTTACTACCAATGAGGTATCACATAAAATGTCAGATTATTTCACAGGCGAAATTTCATTCCGATCCAGCTCGTCCCTGGCTGCCCTCTAGCAGCGATACCCTAAGACTAAGTCCGTACCCCATAGTGGGTCCCTTAGCGAATAGTCGCTCTAGTTTTAAGTTTTTCAAGCCCGGTTGGAGGCCTTAATTAATTAAGGTAGTCACAGGAAAATCCGGCTAAGCAGCCGACAACCCCATAGGTTGACCTGCGAGAAGACATTTAATAAAAAAAACAGAGCAACATTTCTTCTTAAAGCTTAATAAACGAAAATAAGTAAGTGAAAGATACTAATTATACCGTCTTTTCACGTCCCCAATTAGTAAATGTTATTAACTTTGCGCGAAGCCATGAATTACGCCAAGTTTTTCGTGAAGATTGCACAAAAGATGACAAGTACTAGGATTGGCACTTACAACTTTATTCAAAGTTTTCCAAAGGGTTCCACTTCCTACTGCGAAGTTGTGAAGTTTATATACTTGTACGGGAAGTAACTTAGGAAGACGTTGGTTAAATTCTTAATTACTGACAACTGTGCCCGTGACGCCGTAGGATATTTCAAAATACGAGGAGGTTCTAAGTTCACCATCGCATCGTTCAGCAAGTTCGTCATGCTCCCTTAGATGTCACTGCTTGCGGTAGCGTCGGGGGTCGGGTTACCACCTTCCCTCAAATATGGCGAGGGGGGTAATGGCTGACCTTTGCGTTATGCTCGTGAACGGGTGCTGCTTGTGGTGACTGGTCGACTTGCTGACCATGGTTTTTGTTATTGTTATTTGTATTAACTGTTATTTTATTTTTACTCCGGAGGTCCTAGTTTAACTATTGTAACTTCAACTTAGCAATATGCATCAATGTATGTATATGTATCATTTTGCGTCGTTGAATATGTAAGCGGGCACGCCCTTTATGCCTGGAGGCTTTATTTAAGTTTTACGTTCTGTTTACGATTTTATTTTATTATTTATTTCAGCTTGAGTTTACTTTTCAATGTTTTGTTCGTATATTGGCGTGTGCTAGCTGACATATGGCGAATAATGTATGTTTTGTTTTGTTTTATAATATTAATTACTTACACGATATTGTATAGAATCAAGTTCTTCTAACTTAACAGACAGCTGTGCTGCTGGGGAGTTTGTTCCGCCACTTCTTCTTCCCAGCTAAAGCACTAGGAAGTGTCGAAGGGCGGGCGTTTTGGGGGGACTGTCTTTTGTAACTTTGACGTTCAAAAAGTGCTGACTCTCAGCCTAGTTTGAATAAATGACTTTTGATTTTGATTTTGATTTTGATCGCGTCGCGTCGACTTTTTGTAGTCAGGCATGTTCATTGATATTTTCATCAAATGTGCACCGATTTTGAAAATTCTTTTTTTTTTTGTTTTTCGTAGAGAAATCACAGGCCCATATAAGTTGTATTTACTTTGCTTGAAGAGTTATTGAGTTTTCTCACAAAAAAAAACGTATTTAATCCACCTACCGTATCTTGATGATGTTATATATATTAGAAATCGATGAAAAATTCCTGTTATTATTGTTTACAAAAAAAAAAGTTAACGTACTGTAAAAAATTAAAATAAAAAAATGACTTCCAAAAAATATAACTTTAATATAAATAACCTACTAACCTACCTACCTACCTAACCTACCTAAGTGGCAAAAAACTAAAACATAGAACACGCTTTTTAGGGTTCCGTTGCCAAATGGCAAAAAACGGAACCCTTATAGATTCGTCATGTCTGTCTGTCTGTCTGTCTGTCTGTCCGTCCGTATGTCACAGCCACTTTTTTCCGAAACTATAAGAGCTATACTCTTGAAACTTGGTAAGTAGATGTATTCTGTGAACCGCATTAAGATTTTCACACTAAAATAGAAAAAAAAACAATAAATTTTGGGGTTCCCCATACATAGAACTGAAACTCAAAAATGTTTTTTTTTCATCAAACCCATACGTGTGGGATATTTTTTTTCTAAACTGAATAGTTTGCGCGAGAGACACTTCCAAAGTGGTAAAATGTCCCCCCCCCCGTAACTTCTAAAATAAGAGAATGATAAAACTAAAAAAAATATATGATGTACAGACGCCAGCAGGTCAAGCTACCCGAAACTGTAAATTTTTCCCAATGAACCTTGAACCTAATGCTCTAGAAATAAAGTCGAAAATCTATCAAAGAAATCTGACAGATTGTAGTAGCTTGATGTGCTGGCGTCTGTACATTACCATGTAAACTACCAACGAAAATTGGTTTGAACGAGATCGAGTGAGTAGTTTTTTTTTAAAACGTCATAAATCGTAAACCGCAATTTACCTTACATTCAATCAACTGAAATATAAAAATTAAAAAAAAAAAAAAATTAAACAGAGAATACCTACAGATTTGTACGGAACCCTCGGTGCGCGAGTCCGACTCGCACTTGGCCGGTTTTTCTATACACCTCTGAATGCAACTTATTTACGCTGCTAACATCTCTTCATCAGCCTAAACTATTGCGTGAGGGAGTGGCAGTCTCGGCGCCCTCACGTCCCTAGCCGCCGCAGGAGGAGACGCCCCGGGCGTCGGGAGTCGATTGCGGACTCCCGGCCACCGTAGGCGCGAGCTTGCGGGTGGCGAGCAATGGGTAGCTTGCCGCCCGGTAAGGACCAGGCTCGGGTCGACGGCGCGTAGTGTTCCACGCGCGCCTCAAAGAGATGTCAGCAGCAGTGAAGGGGTCTACTAGGACCGATGCCTGCCGGGTTCGCGTGATTGTTCGAAGGAGATACCGTGGCCCTGGCACATGGGCAACTGATGGAACACGGGTGGGTTTTAGTCAGTAAAAGTCTGACACGCCCTCCCGCTCCGCCCTGAGCGGGAGAAGTCATTTGATGATTTCCAATCCTGAAAAAAAAACAAAAAAAAAAAAGCCTAAACTATTCCCAATTATGATAGGGTCGTCTTCTAGCCAAACCGTATGCAGCCGAATACCAGTTATTTAAAAACAGAGACTTCCTTTCTGACTCTACAACCCAGTTACTAAGTACCACGAAAGTCCTTAGTAAAACTGGTTGTCAGACTTTCAGGCTTGTGACCACCCGTGACGACTCTCAGTGATCTGCGAGTGACAGCCAGGAATCCTGCTAAACGTGCATTATGGGGCAAGGAGGGATCTTGATGTGTAAAGTGAGCCAGCCACCAGACTGTAAGCCTTTATTGCGTGTAAATATGCTCATGCATACTAGGCTATTATGGGGAGATAGTGCAGTTATGTGGGACTCCAACCCGCTAAAACTCCACGGTGTCCTCTTATGCCGCTTATGGCGGGAACACGGGCACGCGTAAGCCCTCATCCACGAATGCGCCGAGGCTGTCCGTCACCAGACTCTCCTCTAGGGAATGTTCCCCATTACCGGCGCATCAGAACACAGAGCACGCTGTGACCTCACTGGGCACCAAATAGTACTTCGGCGCCAGACGACCCCAGTGTATGGCAACCTTGGTCCCACTGCAAACCGGCTTGGAAGCTTACCCCAACACAGTTGGAAAAGACTTGCCATAATTGCCACGCTTGGCAAGCGGGTTGGCGATCTCAGCATGGTGGTAAAATGCATAGAGAACGCTGCTGCCCATTCTCTAGTAACTCCCTTAGTCGTCGCTTACGATACCCACAGGAAGAAATGGGATGGTGCTATTCTTTACGTCCGGCACCAAACGAATGAACACTTGATGCATAAAATTAAATTAGATGAACCGAACAAATGTCGCGCCATACTCATCAACCGTCTCAAATCTTCCTAAAAGACTGACTTTAATAACAAAACAGGACTCCTTAAATCTTCTCCCTTTATTAATAGTCACACATTTACACCCAGAAAGAGGTCATAAGTTAACGTCACAGCATCCGCGACAATGATGTGTTTTAAGAGTAAACATTCAGTTAATGATGGTGATTTAATTCTGACGCGAAGATTTGAGATCTGGGAGATTACGTGTCAAGGCTAACGCTAAGAGAAAAGTAGGGTGTTGGTAATGTAAATATTGTCTGCAAATGACGAGGTTATGTTGTATGCTGGCTGGCGATACAATAACTTTTCAACACACTTGCAGTGCTTTTAAGTTAAAAAAAATTTAGGGTGTTTTTAGTGGTTTTTCCAGTGCCTTTATTTAAACCTGCGCACGCATAGCTCTTGCGGCGCGCGGAAAAAACTAAACTAGCGCATCGTTTTCCATTAGTAATATCTGGATGACCGAGCTTTGCTCAGTATTTTTTAGTAAATTGTGTTTAAAATAATAAGTTTATGTTCAAGTTGATAATCGATAAAGTTGGTAATTGAAAACACGAATAAAACGAGATTTTATAAAAATGAATCCTAGCTAGATCGATTTATCGCCCCCGAAACCCTCTGTCAAATCAAAAATCAAAACATCACACAATAAATGTAAAACCGCCTGGCAAATAATAAATGAAGGTAAATATAATGTACCTAAAAATTATATTTCGAAAATTAAAATCAATAATAACATGATTACGGATGCGAAACAAATTGCTAATCAATTTAATGATTATTTTATTAATAAAATACAACCCATCCATTCCAAGTATAAAACTATGCGGTCCATCTTAAACAACAAAAACTCGATGTTTATGGCACCCTGTACACCACAACAGGCATACAGAATTATTATGGCCTTAAAAAACACAAATAGCGTCGGGTACGATGGCATATCAACTAAAGTAATAAAAGCTGTAGCATCTGAAATATGTGACCATTTATCTCATATTATAAATCTGTGTACTGTAGCTGGCACGTTTCCTGACGCACTAAAAATAGCGATCGTTAAGCCCTTATATAAGAAAGAAGATAGAGAACTCATGGAATTCTACAGGCCTATTTCTCTGATTCCTATCTTCTCAAAAATATTTGAGAAATTCATTCAAAAGGAATTAAACGGCTACATAGAAAAAAATAATATATTATGTAAAGAGCAAAAGGGATTCCGCGAAAATAAAACTATAAATATGGCGATATACGACTTCTTATACACAGTTTTGATAAAAGTGGACAAAAGAACACCTGTATGTGCAATCTTCTGCGATATGACTCAAGCATTTGACTATGTAAACCATGACATTTTAATTAAAAAACTTGACACATATGGGATAAGAGGCAATGTTCTTAATTTAATTAAATCATACTTAGACAATAGAAAGCAAAAGACCGAAATCACGAGAATTAATATAACCACAAAAAAGGAAGAGATATACTTATCAGATGAACGTGAAACTACTTTTGGTGTGCCACAAGGTAGTGTATTAGGACCTCCACTTTTTACACTATACATAAATGACTTGCCAAAATCAATTCCACACCCTATGACTCTATTTGCAGATGATAGCACGGTGACAATTTCAAATAATAGCAATGACATGAACCAATATAAACTTGACATATACAATACCTTGACATCTATAATAGAATGGTTAAACAATAATAATTTAAAGATTAATTTAGATAAAACTAAAATCATACATTTTAAACAACGATTGAATATAGAAAATTTGGACATAAATATAGATAATAAAATTGTTGAAACCGTAAATACTACCAAATTCCTTGGACTAATCGTTGACGAAAGACTTGACTGGAAACCACAAATCGAGAACCTCGGCAAAAAAATTTGTAGTTCTGCATTTGCATTGCACTCTCTAGCTGCAGTTGTGAATGTAGATACATTGATTGCGGCCTATCACGGCTTAGTTGCGACTCACCTTAGATACGGCATCATATTTTGGGGAAATTCAACTGACGCTAACACGGCATTTAAGGCTCAAAAGAGATGCATCAGATCTATGTTTGGCTTAAAAACGATCGATACATGTAAACCATATTTTAAAAGGTACAATATTTTAACTCTTGCTTGTATGTATATCTTGGAAACCGCAATGTTTGTTAAAACAAACCCCAATTTATTTCCGCGTTTACAGGAAACTGTACCGCGTAATAGACGGGATATGACCATTGTTAGAGTATATCCTGCAAAAACGGCACTCATGCGCAAAAGTATCGTCTGTATGGCGCCTACTATTTTTAACAGACTACCTAAACGTTGGAAAGAGCTGAACAATAAGGCATTCAAGCGCCATTTAAAATGTTTTCTTTTGCAAAAATCTTATTATAGTGTCTCCGAATTTCTAGCCGAAAAAGTGTTTTTTGACTGAATAATTTTACCTATTTCCTGACAATTTAAATATGTAATTTTTGACATTTTAAAATAAAAATAATTTCTAATTTATAAATTTTGTAAATTTTGTATGTAATTATTATGATTTCTTTTATTGTTAATTCTTTTATGTCTTAAATTCTTTTTATGCATGAAAATATTTGTACGCCGATTCTTACGGCTAAACATGACTGGACTGAAATAATATAATATCTTGCATGCTTCTGTATGTATACAATGTTTAAACAAATAAAGAAATCTTATCTTATCTTATCTTATCTGTATACTAAATTTCATGAAAATCGTTGGAGCCGTTTCCGAGATTCAGAAAAAAAGGCAAAGCAAGGCAAGACACGGCAAGGCAAGGCAAGGCAAGGCAAGGCAAGGCAAGGCTCGTTTAAAGGTTAATTTAAATAAAAACAATCGCCTTCCTGTAGGGAAGAAGAACCATTAACATTACAATACGCTCATCGCTGTCGGTAGAAGTGGACGTGTCGCATCTTATCCTTTGAAACTTTAAGCGATTATAGTGCTTAATTTTTAGTCAGTAACAGTTATTATTGTGTGAAGTCTGTGGCAATTATAATTATCAAATAATTCCCTAAACAAAAGTGAACTGGTGTGTGACTGCAGCGTGCGGGGTGCCCGCGCACCTCACCGCTACGATAAGAGATAATTGTCATAATTGCTGTCTTGGTTTAACTTAGCAACGATTGATTCTCGCTCGAGTGCACCTGTACCTAATAATAATCGTCAACATGTTATCCTGTGTGTCTTGTAACTCGGATATTACAAACAATAACTTTATAAAATGTGTTCGCTGCAATAACAGCTACCATATGCTTTGTGTTAACTTCTCGCAAGCAGAAACGCAGGATCAAGAACCACCAATTAACTGGGTATACCCGCAATGTCTGATTAAACAGCCAAAGAGTGATAATTCAAATATACCGGTGCGTCCATCTACGCCTACATCTATGGCAGATATGACCTTCAACGTCACCCGTCGTAAGGTTACCCAAATCAGGCCAGAGACCCTGCAATCGAGTACAAGTCAATCTACGGAATCCCTACGCTCAGAGATAAGAGATATCATTCGTGAAGAAATGCGTAATGCGCTGCAGGACACCATAGGCACGTTTAAAGTGTCAATATCTGCTAACCTAAAGGAAATCAATGATCAAGTAACAGCTTTTAAGGATTCTATGAATTTTCTAAGTGATGAATTTGACATATTAAAGCGTGATAACGTTACATATCGAAATGAAATTAACCAAATGAGGAAGGAGAATGAGTTATTACACCATGAATTGACCGAGATTAAGGGTAAATTCACTCAAATTGACCAACTGTCACGGGCCGCTAACATTGAAATACAGTGTGTACCTGAACATAAATCGGAAAATGTAGTAAATATCGTCAAGCAAATTGGCCGAACAGTAAGCGTGTCGATTAACGACAATGATATACATTATTGTGCAAGAATTGCGAAATTGAATCCAGAGAGTACCCGTCCACGGTCCATACTAACCAAATTTAATTCGCCCCGTACCCGTGATATATATTTATCTGCTGTACTGATATACAATAAAAATAATGTTCAAGACAAGTTAAACACACATGACTTGGGATTCGGCACGAGTCAAAAATTTCCCGTGTTTGTCGTTGAGAACCTATCACCGGAGAATAAAAACTTGCATGCTGCAGCTCGTAAACGTGCAAAGGAGCTAAAATACAAATTTGTGTGGGTGCGTGGAGGACGCATCTACGTGAGAAAGTCTGAAACTACTGATACAATATTCATCCGCAACCTGGATATGTTACATAAACTCACTTAAGCCCCAATAACCCACCGCACTTTTGTTTATACATGTATTTATGCATATTCATAACGTTACGTTCATGTGGTTTCATAGTTTATACAATAGCTACGTTAAAATGTGTCAATTTTGGTCAACAGTAGACACGGGCTTACTTTATGTTTACATACGTAATAGTGCCGCGAAGGTGATTGTAATCATTAACATTATTTTTCTCCTAATTCATTTATTTTATCTTTCCTTTAGTTATACATTTTATACTCTTACACTAATGAGTTATGGCACACTGGTCGTAGGTTTATGCTTGGTATTTGACATAGTTTTCGCAACCTACCCACAATGCGTTTGCAGTCGGCAAAATTGTTACCGTTTGGACCGATCTAAACCTTTTTTTTATTATCGCTCAGATGTCATACTGCTACATGATTTTATTTTAGTGATTATTGATATTTGTGCAAGCTATTGCCCCTCAAACCGATACCTTTCCCACCGTCAAATTATCCACTTTTATTTTTATTTTTTATTTTGAATGTTCTTTCCTATAATTAATGACGGCTAACACACAGTTAAGTTTTTACTACCAAAACGCTCGCTCGAGGGATGAGAACTAAGGTATTAGATTTGTATAACAGTATTTTGCGCTTTAAGTATGACATTTTAATCTTTACGGAAACATGGTTGCAGGATGACATTTTTGACACAGAATTATGTGATAATAGATATCAAATATTCCGACAGGACCGTGATCTTAATTCGACTGGTAAAAAAACTGGTGGTGGTGTTATGATGTGCGTCAATCGCAAATTCGACACTAGACGATGTCAGGACTTTCAGTGTGCAGGTGTAGAGATGTTGCACGTTACACTTTTATCTCGAAGCGTTGGTACCCGGGAAGACTTGCATATTATTCTTGTCTACATGCCCCCTGATCTATCTAGTATACCATCGCGTCTGAATAACATTGTGCAAGCTGTAACGGACACAATGGCTATGTATGGTAATCATAATTTTGTTCTTATAGGTGATTTCAATTTACCATGTTTAGCATGGAACGATGAAGGTTATTCTATATTAAATAACTGTTCGCTGCAAATAAGAACTGCCGCTGCCTCCTTTGCAGATGAAATTAGCATTCTCGGGTTATCTCAATACAACCTTAACACAAATACTAATAACAGGATTTTAGATCTATGCTTTTCATCTATATCCCTCATTGTTAGTAGAAGCGATGATCCTTTGCTCCAAGAAGACTCTCATCATCCTGCTCTTGTCATCAAGGCTACTGAATTATTCTTAACTCCTCTAAAGGAAGTTCACATACCACGTCGTAATTACTATAAGGGAGATTATAAGGAACTGAATAAACACTTTAATAGGATAAATTGGGATGATAAATTGTCGGTTGAATCGATTGACGTTGCTGTTTGCTCATTTTACACAGAGGTTAAACTTGGTGTGGAGCGTTTCATTCCTTTAGTTAACAAGCCGAAAAGTCATAAATACCCTGTTTGGTACAGTCGTGCTCTTATAAAACTCATTCGTGAGAAAATTAAAGTACATAAAAGATGGAAAAAATATGGTAACCCCAGGGACTATTACGAATTTGCATTGTTACGCTCTAGACAACACGATGTTGAAGCATCCTCTTACCAAAGCTATATAACTCAGACAGAGAAAGCAATTAATCATTCTCCGAAAACTTTCTGGACCTATGTTAAAAGTAAGAGAGGCGGTAGTCAATACCCAAAAACAATGATTTTAGATGAGGAAGCATTTGAGTCAGGTCATGAAATTTGTACAGCGTTTAATAAATACTTTCACAGTGTTTTCATCAACCCGTCCGTGTCCTCTGTTGCAGCTACGAGCACTCTTAATGAAGTGACCAGCTCACCTAATGTCCTATCTAACCTCTCTGTTACCAAAGACACCGTTCTTAAAGCTTTGCGCGCGTTGGATACAACAAAAGGTCCAGGTAGCGATGGACTGCCTCCTCTCTTCTTGCACAATTGCGCTGATAGTTTGGCATATCCTGTAGCATTATTGTTTCAAAAGTCTTTAGCCGAGTGCATCTGCCCTTCTCTGTGGAAAACAGCTCATATAGTGCCAGTGCATAAGAAGGGGCTCAAGATGGATATAAAAAACTATCGTCCAATATCTATTCTCAACACACTAAGCAAAGTTTTTGAGAAAATTATCTATAATAGTATATATCCACTAATCTCAAGCGGTATAGGCCAGAACCAACACGGATTCGTAAGGAGACGGTCCACAGTATCTAACTTGGTCACATTCTGTAACTATGTGTTGCATAATATGGAAGCCGGTGGCCAGGTTGACGTGATCTACACGGATTTCGAAAAAGCATTCGATCGCGTGGATCACGTGATCTTGCTGCCAAAGCTACAAAAGCTTGGAATCCATGGAGATTTGCTGAGATGGGTTAAGTCATACTTATCAAACCGATCGCAAGCTGTGGTTATGGGAGGTTTTAAATCAGACTTCGTAAACATCCCCTCCGGTGTTCCCCAGGGATCTTTATTGGGTCCTCTTTTTTACTGCGCATACTTGTTTGATATTCAGTCATGTTTCAAATCGGCAAAACACCTCATGTACGCTGATGACATGAAAATATACATGTGTGTAAAATCCAGACTTGATTATGAACTGATACAGCGTGATCTTGACGCATTATTCAGGTATTATCAGCAAAATAACATCACTGTCAATGTCTCGAAATGTCAATGCATTACTTTTAGTCGTTCCAAACACCCAACTAAGTATCCTTATGGATTTAATAATAATGCGATCGGAAGGGTTGATGTAGTCAGATATCTTGGTATAATGTTAGATTCCAAATTGCTTTTTGACCAACATATTGATACCATCACCAATAGAGCCTCTCGTAACCTTGGTTTTGTAATGCGTACTTGTAAGCCTTTCAGGAATTGTCATAGTCTAAAGATTATATACTTTGCATATGTGCGTAGTATTTTGGAGTACTGTAGCCCAATCTGGTCACCCCAATACGAGGTGTATTCTAAAAGAATAGAAAATTTATAGAAAAAGTTCGTAAAATTTTTAAACGTCAAATCCCGGAAACGTCATGATTCCTATGCCCAAGACTGCAAACACTATAATATGCTTCCCCTTCTGGATAGGCGTAAGATGTTGGATATGCTTTTGCTCTTTGATATCCTGCGAGGTCGTTTGGACAGCAGTGATTTGCTATCATGTATGGATTTCTGTACCCCAAAAACACGTACCAGACATACGAAATTGTTCAGTATACCAGGCTGCCGCACAAACTACGGTAGAAATGCTGTTCTGACCCGACTGCCTCGCATCTATTCTGAGGGTTTTGAAAATGTCGATATATTTCATTTATCCAAACAATCATATCGGAAACAAGTCAAGCAGACATTGTTTAGTAAACAAATTGTGCCATAACTCATCCTTATATTAAAAAAAAAAACTAATAAGGATTATCACTTAGTGGAAAATATTCACATTGATATTATTTTTCTTTTATTCTGATTGTTTTTTATTAATATTTAGAAACACATTTTTAACTTTGATTTATTTGTCCACAGTCACATATGATTGCTCAACATAATGTACGTGTTGAACTTTCTTTCTTCTTTTTTTTTCTTCTCTTTATTTGCCACTTTCTACTTAACCTAGATCAATGCCGTGAAACTCTGTAATTGGTTTAAGAGGTAATTGTAATCATCTCACTATCAATGTGCAGTGGATGCTAGTAACTTTGACGCAACTGCACTGGGCTGTTCATTGATAGTGAGCTGAACTTTCATCATAATTGCATGTAATTTTAAAATAAGCTGTTGAGTTTCCTAATAAATAAATAAATAAATTACAAATCTATTGCTTTCCTCCGAAATGTGTTGAAAAACATCGTATAAAACACGTGTGCAATGACCAAGATGGCACAATTGTTATCATCATCATCATCATTTCAGCCAAAAGACGTCCACTGCTGGACATAGGCCTCCCCCAAGCTCCGCCACTTCGACCGGGTTTTTGCTTCCCGCATCCAGCGGATTCCTGCAGCCTCCACAAGGTCATCAGTCCACCTTGCCCTTCCTTGAAGGCCTTCCAACTCTACGTCTTCCAGTACGCGGTCGCTAATCCAGAATCTGTCAGCCCCATCGGCCGTCTGTTCTGCGAGTAATTTGCCTTGTCCACTGCCACTTAATTTTGGCAATTCTTCGAGCTATGTTGGTTACCTTGGGTCGCCTGCGAATCTCTTCATTCCTGATTCGATCGCGTAGGAAAACTCCAAGCATAGCTCTCTCCATTGCCCTTTGAGTGACTCTCAGCCTTTTAATAAGGCCCATTGTGAATAAAATATCTTTATTTAAATTATTTCAGGATTAGCTTACAATATTTATGTTACCGGCCAAACGCGATTTTAGGATGAACTAGTTTCGCTTAGGCCAAACCAGTTCTCCCTTCTCATCAACATAATGATTCTACATGTTTATGTGTTTACAACGGTTACAACGGTTTACGTTTCACATTAGAATGATACCGTGACACTAGTTACTTTTTGTACTATAGTAATGAAATGAAATGTTTATTTCTGTAAGTAGATCTTATAAGACACTTTTACACTTCAAAATTTTTTGGTCAATTTTGTTTTTTAAACTAGATGGCGCCGGCATTTCCTAGCTGAGTGTTCCCTGAGAAGAAACGCCGAAACAAACTCAGAGGTCATAGTCTCTTTTAAACTCCAAACATTATATTATTAGAATTTTATGTGAGTCTAACAATGCAGGGCAATATCTGGAAGAGCCTTTTGAAGAAAGAGCTATTGCAGCTTTGAGCTGACCTGTCCCAACAGACGGCATGTATGTATCAGTCATCGTGTAGCTCAACCCTATTTTAGGGAGCTCAACGACCCGTCACAAGACGCTACCAGATCTGCAGGACATTTGCGTAGGCCATATAAAAAATACTCAAAACCGCCAGACAGTTATGTCATAGAGTCATGTAGTCAGTCTAGCCTGCATGGTACTCACAGTACATGCTGTTTCTTTTGTCTTTTCTGCATAGGTCTATACTGGTTTGTCTTATTGCGTATAAGGTATTAGGTCAGTTGTTATTTTTTTGCAACATTGTTTTTATTTTTCACTTTTTAGCTGTGGTTTTAATCAACATAGGAATAACCTGAAACGGGCATGTAAATTGCAAAAATCGTAAGAAAAATTTAAAAAATGTAAGAAAATTTTCATTTAGCTAAGTTGCCGCATCCACTTAACCTCAATATAAAAATGCGACAGGAAAAATTACGTACTGTTATCTTTCGATTCTTTAGCCAAACATTCTGCCATAAACTTTCCCTCTCCCAATGAACAAGAAAACACATTTAAGAGCCTCTTCATTCGTTCTATCATTCACTCACTCGTTCACTCTCTCGTTAATCTGGATCTAATTACGGTAGATCCACCATGAGAGGAAAAACTTGCTATTTTTTCAAACATAATTATTAGGTAGATACAACCTTGAAGAACACTGAGCTACCATTTTGTTATCAAGGAAGTTGGATGCGGTATTTTAATTTTTTAACTATCATCATCATCAGGCTATAATGTTCCCAGTGCGAGCGGGCTGTAATCCACCACGCGGGCCCAGTGCGTGTTCGTAGATGTCACATGTCTTCGACTTTTTGGTTCTAAGACATGCCGGTCTCCTCACGATGTTTTCCTTCACCGTTTTGAGAGCAGTGGTGATGAAATAATTTACACAACGTAAAGTGCCTGCTTGGGTTCGAACTCACCATTTTTTTTTGTTTTCATTGTAGTTACATTGAATGTCTTTGTTATGCTTATTTACGGACGGTTGAAAAAAATGCTGTAGAGTGTGCAAAACAATTTGTTGTTTATGTTTTTGCGAGTAAATTACTACATGTTTAAAGGTTTGTATTACAGATAAACAAACTTGTACAGTCAGGAGCATAAATGCCTTACAGTTATCCAAAATTTAAAGGCGTTTTGCAAGAGAAAATGAAAATTGAGACTTTAAGACAAGATTTATATCACAATATAGGTATTGTGATATAAATCTTGTCTTAAAGTCTCAATTTTCATTTCAGTCAAATTTTGACATCTATTGTGTTTGTGGCATGACAAATGGCAGCTGCAGTAAAAGGGTGGTTTCGTAATCATTTTTTTGCTTTCAATGTCATCCTTATACCTACGGTGTAAAAGTCAAAATCGGTTCAACGGACTGAAAAAGAAGATTGTTTGAATGTCTTATCTTATTTTAAATGGAATGTAGTATTTTTCCATTATACTGTGTTCATAACACCATGATCATCTGCGTTGCCTCTTCCAAACTATGTTAGGGTCAGCTTACAGTCTAACCGAATGCAGCTGAATACCAGTATTTTACATGGAGCGACTGGTTATCTGACCTCCACAATCAGTGACTGGGTAATACGATACCCCTTAGACTAGTTGTTAGACTTTTGGGCTTCTGACGACCCATAACAACTGTCAAAGATAACAGCCATTGGTAAGATCTTGGTAAGATGATCACGAGCGCAACGCGACAAGAGTAGTGTTCCGTCCCGTTTGAATTGTTTACTCTATGCGCCTACGTTTCTAGACGTGAACAGAGTGACAACTGTCACTTGCCAGTTTGACTTTGACACACTTTGGTTTGATCTTGAAAAAGATGGTGGGTCCTATTTGGCGTTCTGACCCTTTTGTTAATTAATCCTTTTGAATGGATCGATTTGTGGACAATTTGTCGTGATCCAATTGTTTGTTTATAAAATAACCCCTTTTGACGAAATAGAACGGGTTTTATTTTGGTATATGAGTGAAATAGTTTGATGTGATAGTGATTTACTTGGGAGCCGCGTGCTGGAACCAATCTCTGGCGTATTGCAGCGGTCTGGTATCCTGGAGAATGCCCACTTACAGCGTCACTACACATAACAATATACACTCATTTGCATACATAAATCCAACCAGGTTCCTACCATCAGGTGAGTCTTTTGAATATTGTATTAATCAGCTCCGCGCACGGCGGACAGTTCGCTTCGCCACTCTAGTCCCAAGGCCCCACCATCACGTTTCCACTGCGCTATTTAAATCCTATGGTGAGGCCCTGGCCTGGCGTCGAACAAGTAGCTTAACCTGATTGATCGATCCGTGCGGCTGTTATTACTTAGCCACAAACCCCTCTGTGTCCGTTACACTTGAGTATATATAATTATATCTAGGCGGGAAATAAAGTAAATGGTGCTTTACATGCAATTGTGACCAACCAATTGATGTCCGATAAGAATCGACTGGCTGTTCACAATGGTGTACTGGTGCCTACGCTTATGTATGGGAGTGAATGTTGGGTGTAGCAAAAGAAGCATGAAAGTAGAATAAATGCTGTGGAAATGCGTTCCTTGCGAAGCATGTGTGGTGTGACTATGAATGATAGGCTGAGGAATGATGTGATAAAACAACAGTGTATTTTAAAAGAATATGTAGCGACAAAAATTTAAAAAGTATGCTTAGATGGTTTGGTCATGTTGAGAGGATGAATGAAGGACGACTCCCAAAAGATATTTACAAGTCAGATGTAATTGGAAACACCGGGACGCCCCAGGAGGACATACAGTGACCTTATTGGTGATGTTCTTCAGCAAAGTCAGGTGCGTAGTACTCGCAACCGGCGTGTGTGTATGACCAATTGTATGAACCTAAAAGAGGCAAAAGGAGTGTGTAGAGATCGTAGCAGGTGGCGTTCCGTGGTTTCTGCCTACCCCCGTGGAAAAAAGGCGTGATTGTATGTAGGTATGCTATCAATACTTAAGGAGAAAATCACTTGTAATTTTCTAACTCTAACTTGGATGCTGATCTACTTTAAGTAGTACTTAATGATTTCAACATTAGCCTTATGGCATCAGTGCAGAACATTATGAGATCAGGTATTATGTATTATGGTGTAGGTATTATGTTGGCCCAGTGGAAACACCTAACGACTTACGAGAAACGAACTAAAACAGGCTCTACGTTTTGTGTAAATTATTTCATCACCACTGCAGTCAAAACGGTGAAGGAAAACATTATGAGAAAACAAGCATGTCCTAGAACCAAAAATTCTAAGTTATGTGGCATCTACCATCCCGCACTGGGCCAGCGTAGTGGATTACGGCCCTCTCCCTCTAACAGTTAAGAGGCCTGTGTCCCAGCAGTGGGAACATTACAGGGTGATTATTTTTATGATGATTATGCCATTATCAGCATCATTCGGCGTGTGTGTTGGATCATTAAGTTCCATCAAGAGGTGGTTGAGCTAAATGGTGCTGATCCTTACGTCAAGTTCCGAAACGGGCGCCATCAGTAGGGACTGGTCATCATTTAGCTGCCACGGGCGATTTTAATTTATGAATTGTTATTTAATTTTTGCGTTAATCACCGCCGACCGCCCCTCACCGCCCCGTGACAATTAACATGCCTTTAAGCGATTTATTTGAAATTAATGCTTTGAATTTGAGTTTGATTATTTCGCCCTTGTCCGATAAAATCAATTCAATCTTTTTTCTCTGGTTAACAAACAGACATAGGCAGTCCTCATTCATAAACACAAAATATCAAAAAGAGATAAATCTTGAACACACCACATCAGAATCTTCTCGCTCTACGCAACGCAAGAACGCGCGTAGTCCTTTGTGCGGGTGATTGATGACGTACATCGCGTGATACCCACTATCAGTCTATCAGCTATGAGTACAGTCGAACAAGCCATTTGGTATGCAGGCCAAAATATTCGTCTTTCTTTTGCTTTACTAGTATTCGATTTGAATAAATAAAAAATAAATAAAATCATTTTAATTCGGACAACTAAGATCCATAAATGTGTGCGTTATTCGAGTTTCGTTCTTCGTTCTTCATTAGTTTTGTTCTTCTTCTTCTTTTTAGAAAAAATAATGAGTTAACTGATCTTTTGGACGTACTTGTTTCTGTGATAAGCATTTGTTTCTTTATTTTCAAAGTCCTAACAAACTAACGAGCTAAATCTTTTTGACTGGCTTTATATTTTACTGACAGTTTAAAAGTCCCTGAAATGCTTTGAATTTCAGTTTGTCGCTTCTGGCATATGTAGGTAATACAAACAGGGTGGCAGGAATTTTGACGCGCAACCTGATATTACGGATTCAGTTCATGATTCCGGTTGGTTATTAAAAAATAAAGTCGTGGTGTTATGTTAACACGTTAACTGCCATGTCGGACTATGTTTCCGACACTTTTTCTTCCATTCAAGCCTTGTCGGACTATATGGCCGACAACACATACCAAATCTGAACGCGTCGTTGCTGCCTGACAGCCATGTTTATTACTCCTTCAGCTATATTAAGTGTCCCGTAGAGCAAAAAAACCACTGTGTCAGTATGTTGTTTACATTTACTCTTAAACACTTTTTGGAAAGTATGAAGTCATAATAAAAGTAAGGAATTAAATTATAAAAATAGGCTGTATATAAGGTGTATCTATTCATACATGAAATATTTTAAGAGATACACCTGTAGGTGGTAAAGAAGCTACAGCAACGAAAAAAAAAATTTCTAAATATTTTTTCAAAATTTAAAATTTATATATTATTTGACGCACATAAGAAATTCTGGCTCCTTCTTATTTTTACGGCCCGACTCACCGCGGCCATGCTCGTGCTGTCCGGTCGCCGCCCTCGCAGCGTCAGGCGGGCCATTCATAGAATTTGGAGAAAAGGTTTTATGCAAAACGTCTCAAGCAGTTTTAAGATTATAATATTTACGAAAATTCAAAAATGCTTAAATAAAAAAAATCTTTTTGCTTCTATAGCTTCTTTAACACCTACAGGTGTACCTCTTAAAATGTTTCGTGTATGAATAGATACACCTTATTTATGTAGTTTTGGAATAAATAATCTATTTAAAGTGAAATAACACTAAGTACATTTTTTGACTTTTTCTGATTTTCACCATGGCAGTTAACGTGTTAAGTACCGCGTACCGGAATACGTAGCGCTTGAAGGCCTCTCATAAGTTGGACTAATGACCTGGTGAAAGCAAGAAGCACAGAACCGGTCTTAATGACGTTGCTTGGGTAAGGCCCATGTCCAACAGTGAATGTCTTTCGTCTGAATTTATGATTTCGTTAAGTTACAACATTTTCAAAGTAGTACGTAACAAGATATCTGCCCATATACCAGATACCATGTTCGACTGTACTACGTAAAACTATGCTCAACAAGAATTACTCAATGGGAAAAAAGGGGCTTGAACATAAAGTTTAAATGACGCTCATCTCGTGAAACCGATCAGCTCCGTCTACACGGAATGTATCATATTCACGCACTCAGAAGAAGAGCACAATCAGCCTCTAATGTTCCCACTGTTGGGACACATGTCTCCTTTGTGTGAGAGGAGTTGGGCTTACTGAGAGCAGGTTTGTATCCCAGCAGTGGGAACATTATAGGCAGATTATGTGATGCACTTCACCTCCAAGACGTCATTCTTTAACTCCTCGGACATCACTACGGCAACCCCGTTCTCCCCATTCGGCAGACCCGTATAGATCAGCATAAATCCATTCCCAATGGACCGGGATCTGGTGCCTTTCCACCGAGTGTCCTACAGGAACGCCAGAGCCACCCTTCGCCTGGAGAGTACCCTATATATTTTACAAATCTTTCGTCATATACGGAAAGGAAGGAATAATTACTTTATAGGCAATTAATTCTCTTAATAATTGACCGTTAAATACTCTATTTTATAGCTCAAAATTATACGCTTTAATACCCAGTAATTAATGTTTTTATTACTTTTATCATTTTAACGGCTTTTTTTATATTATGTTCTTCCTAAAAATAGGCACTTCATCAATTTGCTGAGCCTTTTCCCAACTATGTTTTAGTCAGCTGCAAGTCTAAACTGATGTAGCTGAACACCAGTATATTACTTAGAGCGAAGACCTCCAAACTTGCATGTCCTAGAACTAATAAATCGAAGACATATGGCATCTACCAACTCGCAATGGGCCCACATGGGAAATCGCCTCCACGCGACACGGCGGTGCCCCACCCAGGCAGGGCACACCTCCACCGTATGCTCCACCGTGTCCTCCAGACGATCCTCACAATGGAAACACCCGGGCGTATCCTCCCGCTTTATTTTTCCTCCCGCCTTATTAGAGTGGAAGCATGTGTTCCAGCTGTTAGGAACAGTCACTTTTTTATTTATAAGACGTATTTTTTTGTTAAACATAATACTCCTATTGTCCCCTCTTTAAACACTACCGGGGCGTATGCTACTCAATATGTGCTGCCCGCTTCGTTAAAAACACACCGGGGTAGATCAGACTAGGTCTGTGCCATCCACGCCGTTAAGCGATGTGGTCGGCACTACCGGGGTCGATGTAATATTTTTCTCAACTGCCCCGTTAACGGGGCGGAACGACTGAGGTGGATGGTTGTGCACTCACACAAACATCAAAAAACGGCAGTACCTACCTTCTAATAATATTTGTAGCGCCAGAATTGTGATGAACGCCGAAGTCTGTCAACGACCGCCTTTCAGAGCCATCAAGAGGTCTATACCAACCCGCACTGGGCCCGCGTGGTAGATTATGGCACATTCCCTCTCACCGAGAGGAGACGTCTGACCCAGCAGTGGGAACTATATAAGCTGATTATGAAGTGTCTATACAACATAACTGTTGTAGTGCGAGTAAACGCTGTCAAGCTTATGCATTGTCTGCACAGAAAGTACTGACAAAGCTACTAACAACTACCGTTGAGGCATCTCCCTGCTCTGTGAAATATTCCTTTGACTTCAAAAATCATATACCGAACACCCATTTGACATCCACAAAACCCTAAATACATAACTACCCTTGACATAAAAGACAACCAGAAAGCATCAATCCATATCAAATGGCCGGCGAACACACAAAGAGACAATACCACCGAAAATGCGCCAAAAAGCCTACCAGCCAACTCCTACAAAGGCCAATGGAAAATTGTTTTTCGCGCGTTCATAAAAACGCGTTTGTTTTCACCGCGAGCTCGTATTTTTGCTTCAGAATGATTGATTTGAACTGTTGTTGAACTGAACGATTCATACACATGGATGTTTTGTATGGACGGCTTCATGTTTTGTTGGTAATCTTTGTTTCCGTTCCGGTCGTAGAAAGTAGCACCATCCCATTTCTTTCCGTGGGTGTAGAAAAGCGACTAAGGGACTTACTAGAGAATAGGTAGCAGCATCTCCTGCATCGCGCAAGCATAACATTTACCACGCAACTAGCAAATCCCAATTTCAATCGGCGCGTCGGTTGCCCACCATAAAATACCGGTCTGGATCGGACGATCCTCCTTTTTAATCAACTTCAAATGGGACGATATTCTCAATTCCTCTGTATCTTTTTTATTTATGCTTCGCGATATCTCCGGCAACTGTGTGTTTTTCAATATTTTATATAAATAAATTATACTATATATACAAAATTCAAGCCCAAGTAACACAGAAAGCATTTTAGCAAACGAATATTAAACTTATGTAAAACTTAAGGTCCGTATAAACTCTTATATAAGTTCACCGAGCACCTCAAAACCATTTAGATGCTTTACACTGTATAGCGGTTAGATAATGGTATATCAAAATGCTTTTGTGAAACCTTTAGTTTCACTGCAGCAAACCACAATGCTATTGCACAGCTTTCAGCTGTTTTTAGTGCATTTAGATCTACAATAGCATTTTTAAGTAGTAAATATGTTCACTGCCAGACTAGACCCCTACAATACGTTTTCAATAGCGCAGTGGAAGTGTGATAACCGTGGGGCTCTAGAGACAAGAGTGGCTAGCGAAACTAGTCCGCCGTACGCGGAGCAGACAATACAAGTACAATTCAAGTAACTCACCTACAATACAACAAAAGAACTTACCTGTGGGTAGACGAACACCAGCTCCTTGGGGTTACCTGGAGTTATGTATGTAAGTGAGTGTATATGTATCGTGTTGTGACGTTATGAGTATTCTCCAGGTTACAATCCGCTGCAATAAGGCTGGAGGCAATCACAGCATGCGGTCTTCAAATCACTCGATCCCAATAGCGTCACTTCCAATTAACCTTCAAAGTTCTTCAATGTCAAGAAACTAAACTAAACCCGTGATAAGTCTTCAAATTGGGGTTAGTTACAATCAATACAATTGGGCCATGACAGATTGTCCACAAAACGACCGATTCTCAGGGATTACTTTACAAAGGGGTCACACGCGCAATTGGACCGACCATCCCTTTCAAGAACTTCAGTTTTTAACAAATGTAACCCGTATTATTACGTCAAATGGGGTTGTTTAACAATCAAAGCAATTGGATCACGACTAATTGTCACAAACGGATCGATTTAAAAGGATTAATTTCAACAAACGCGTCGCGGGGGTCCCAATACGGCGACGGACCTTTTTAAGCCCCAAATTCAAGAGGAAGTGTCAAAGTCAAACTGTCAAGTCAGATGTCATTCCGTTCGGGCGCGTTCCGAAGGTGCATAGAGTAACTAATCGAACGGTCCGAAACAAAATAAATGCTTATTGTTGTAAAAAAATTATCCTTCGAACCTATTTATAAAAGTAATATACCTATATAATAATGATATAACTTAATTGAATACTGCCCAACCAATACTATTATGTTAACTATACAAAATTCGTTGTATACTAGTAAACTACATTGCGCAGTAATTTTTGAAGGTATGAAATAAAAAAAGAGTAAAAACCCAGTATTGTATGTTTTGTTTTGATGCAAACAAATATGGTGTCACTCACTTAGTTTTGACCGCCTTCGTTCATATTATATTGCGAGACAAAGTAGTTAAATTGCAACGACGTTCAGTGTATTATAACATTAGTACCGTGGCATTAGATATGTTTTTACAATGATGTAGGGTTTATTTAAGTTCTAACTGTGAACACTTAAATAGGTCCAATCATTATTTTACTACATTCTAATGCTAGTCTAATGCTTTTGTAATGCAATTAACATCTTCATTAACTATGTTTTTGCTAGTTTAATGCTTCTGTAATGCAGTCGGCAACTTCATTGACCGAAATAATGCTTCTTTAATGCGACTGATACTTTCTTTGACCACAATAATGCTAAAATAATGCGCCTGTAATGCAATTAAATAACTATTGTGAGCCTATTGAGGATCTAAAGCCGTATAATTTGTGCCCAAATAAGCATTACAGTAGCCGTATAAACGTTTGTAATGCTACTATGGAACTAACTCAAAATGCGAAAACGATACAGAAATGCTGTAAGTCGGCCGTTATAATGCTTTGATGTGTACTTGGGAAGTCCTAAGTGAGTGACTGACTGATATATCAACGCACAGCCTAAACCACTGGTCCTAGAGACATGAAATTTGGAGTTTTTTCTTCGTGTAGAGTAGGTATCCTCTAAGAAAGGGTTTTTAAATTCGAAATTCCACCCTTAGGAGGGTGAAATGGGGGGTTGAATTTTCTGTGAAACTTTTTATTCTCTGGGTTGATTGGCACGCGGACGAAGTCGCGGGTAGAAGCTAGTATCATTATAAATGAAGACGGAACGGACGGCAGACGTTACTCAAAAAGCAGCTCAGCTTAATTGGGACTGGGCTGGACATGTCTACCGCATGACAAATGGGCTAAGAAAACCACCGATTTGGTCCCACTAAACGCTATCGCGGTAAGCCGACACGAAGATGGTGGGACGAGCTTGACTCCTATGGAAAGGACTGGCCAGCACTAGCAAAAGACTGAATTGTCTGGAAAAGGGAGAAGCAGACCTGCCTTGCAGTGGGACAGTACAAGCTAATTAGTTTTTTAGCACAGGCAACTGAAAGAACACCTGCGGGTTTTAGTCAGTAAAAGTCTGCCATCCCCTACCGCTCCACCCATAGCGGGAGACGTCATTTGATAATGTCCCACCCAAGAAAAAAAAATTAGTTTACTATGGTTTTTTATGGAAGCGTGTGTTTTAGTTTTTTTTTTTTTTATACGGTGTTTCGAATTTTGCGACGTATATCAGCGTAGTTTTCGTCAAAGAATAAATTAACAAGACAGTTCTTTTTTGCTATCCTGGTAACCCATGCAAGGATAATGGCACAAATGTATAAAATTATTGTATTGCCATCGGTCCTCGATAAGTCTACAAAGTTTAAATGAAATCTGACCGTTTGGAGTGGGTCAAAATCAAGTCGAAAGGTCAAACATACTTACAAAACAACCAAAAATTTACAAACATTAAAACATATATACAAACTACCATACAGGTGTAACTAATAAAAATGTGTTAAAAAAGGCTAGTTGGTTTAGATAGAAGTGGCGACAATGCAAACAAGTTCGCCAACCATATACCCCGTGTGTCAGCCGGCCGTGAAGCCATTGTTAGCCTTTCCCTCATGAAACATTACGCGCTGCATTCATAACTGAAGGGAAGCACTTTTTAATAAATATAGATGGTTTCTACTTTAATCTTATGCTGCTTGGCGCTCGACTTTTGAAAGAATGTTCTTTCAATAAAATATAGGTTAGATACAAAAATAATAGAGCAGTGGTGATACGACTCCGACTTTTGAGTTACTGGTCGTAGGTTCGAACTCAGAAATGCGCCTTACTCACCACTGCTCTCAGAACGGTGAACGAAAACATCGTGAGGAAACAGGCTTAGTTTCTTCACGATATTTTCGTGTCTTCGATTTTTTGTTTCTAGGACATTCCTTTGCAACATGTTTTCTTTCACAGGTTTGAGAGCAGTGATGACAAAATAAATTACACTAAGTATCTTAACCTAAATGGATTCGAAGTCACGAGCTACGACACGTAACTCTATCAGATAGTGTCACCATTTCGTCTCGACGCGTAAGTCGAGGCGGTTAATACTAGTCTACCACTTCTCACTGGTGTATTCGAATCTACTTAAAGAATATTGATACGGTTTTCACCAATATTTACAGAATTTATTCCGGAAGATACAAGTTCCCCTCTTCACGACAATTACGCGGATGGAGTTGTATGAAAGATACAGTTAAACTTTATATGGACAAGGAGTGCAGAAAATCTACTATTTTTATATTATTGCGTTAGAAATGCATTAAGTTTTATATGAATTATGGCCGAATTTGAGACCACCAGTTATAATTAAATTACATAATTATAACGAAATCTCGATATATGTTAGGTCTTAAAATATATGCAGTTCAGGTTCAGAAAAAAAAAGGCTTTACTAACTTTAATCGTCAGGATAATAGTAAACAAGTTATCAACCGTAACAAACCGTCGACTTTAGCTCCTCATAAAATCCCATATTCCAGACTAACTTCTGCCCGCGACTTCGTCCGCGTTAAATTTCGTGTTTCCCGACCCTTCCCGTCGCGTCGAATCGCCTACCCGTGCGATTTTCCCCGTTTTTGGAATATTTTTCATTACTGCTCCGGTTCTCTTGATTACAACGTAATGTTATAACCAAGAGGTCCTTCCTCGATAAATAGGCTACCCAACACAAAAAGAATTTTTCAATTCGGACCAGTAGTTCCTGAGATTAGCGCGTTCAATCAAACAAACAAACTCTTCAGCTTTATAATATTATATAGTACTAGCTTCTGCCCGCGACTTCGTCCGCGTCAAATTTTTGCTCCCCTGACCCTTCCCGTCGCATCGATTTGCCTGCTAGTGTTGCTGCTCGCACCTTTTGAGTTATAGTGAGTCAACCTTAAAAGATAGACATATGCTCTCGCGGACTTTTTTTTAGAACTTTTTCAAAGGAACAATTCCGTCATACATGATTTTTGCGTTACTTTAACCGTTTACGCAGCGCACGCAACGGAAACTCTCAAAAGGAATAAAATTTCCCCGTTTTTGCAACATTTTTCATTACTGCTCCGCTCCTCTTAGTTGTAGCGTGATGTTATATAGCCTATAGCCTCCCTCGATAAATAGGCTACTCAACACAAAAAGAATTTTTCAATTCGGACCAGTAGTTCCTGAGATCAGCGCGTTCAATCAAACAAACAAACAAACAAACAAACTCTTCAGCTTTATAATATTATATATAATATATATAGTATAGATAATATAGTATAGATAGTAATATGAGCACACATGAGATCTATCGGCTATACCAACACTTTCAAATAGGCAGTTACCCTGTGTCAATATAGGAGCTATTACGAGTCCGATTTTGATCCCGGATAATAGCTTGTTTAGGGTTCCGTACCTGTGCCAACGGGACCCTATTACTAAGACTCCGCTGTCCGGGCGCGACCGTCTATATGTTACAAAGCTGAATCTTTTGAAACGTTATAGGCAGACATTTTTGAAATTTACACATGTGTACTAACTAATATGACGGCTATAACAACAGGTATTAATATAGTTTGTTCAGAATCAGTAACTGAATCGATTCCAATAATTTTTACACCATGTTATATTTTGTACCAAAAATATTTAATTACGTTTCCAAGTAGGACACCGAACGACAATACGTATATTTTAAAATTATCATGTCTTTCTCGTACTCAAACGTCCATTACACGGAGATGGTACGTACACTAGCTGTTTGTGGTGATCTGCATATGTTTTTGCGTGGACAACCAGGTAACTTATCAAGCTTATAACTTTGTGATTATTAATGATACAGTTTTGAAATTTTTTTCATAGAATCTTTACATAAAAATACTAGACCCGTGTTTCGGGTTTCGCATAAACAAAAATTAATGTTGTATATTATATATCTAAATACATACATATTAAAGACAAATTACACCCAGACACAGAACAGATGATTGTGCTCATCACACAAAGATTTGTCCTGAGTGGGAATCGAACTGACGACCTCAGTCTTTGCAGTCAGGGTCACTAACCACTAGACTAACAAGCCAGTACCCAGTATTATATTAGCAACATGTAGTGTCATGCACACTTAAACGAGACAAAAGGAGTAAAAATATAAGGATTGTAGCAGGTGGCGCTTTGTAGTTTCTGCTTACCCCTATAAGAAAAGGCGTGAGTTTATGTAAGTATGTATGTACGGAGTGTTTTTTTTTCTCGATGGGAAATCATCAAATGAGTAGTTCGATAGCCTACGTCGGTGCTCTCCCTGTAATTTTGAGGAAAAGTTGGTTTTTCACCGTGATGGACAGCTAAAGTTTGAAGAGACTCGTTATAAATACCCAGCAGTGATCTGACAATCTGTTTCGTGAAAGTTCACGGTGTGAGCTGCTGACAGTTGCTGGTGAGGCGCCCTGAGCTGGTCTGCAAGTGCTTCGTGTCAGACTTTTACTGACTAAAACCCACCCATGTTCATTCAGTTGCCCATGTGCCAGGGTCACGGTATCTCTTTCGAACAATCTCGCGACCCTGGCAGGCATCGGTCCTAGCAGACCCCTCCAGTGTACGGAGTGTTAAATTGCTTATTATCAATCTCGACGTTGACTAGCCATCGGCGTGGGAGCATTTATAGTGTACAAGGGCATAAACACAGTGGCAGTCACTCTTCCCTCACTCACATAATCCTATGGGACGGCAATCTGATACGATCAGGTGAAACTCCGGGCTGTAACTAAGAAATTCCTAATGGATAAACTCAATATCACTTTGCCCGACCTAGGATTCGCACTCGGGATCCCATGCTCAACACTCGTACTTGCGACCACGAGACCAATAGGCAGACAAATTGTACGGTGATAGGGAACCTATCGTATGGGAGTCCGACTCGCACTTGGTCTCGTTTTATATTTTTCATTCTTTGTTTCGATCACTGCACATACTCGTTTTTCTAGAGATACGTAAGGATGTATCGATATCTTAATCAGATAAAGTTTATTTTTGATAATTAACCGACTTCAAAAAAAGGAGATAGGATTCTCAATTATACCTTAGCAGCTCTCTTAAAGTCATATAACGTACGTTATAGAAAATAAAAAGATGTCCAGGTAATACAATAAGCAGGTTAACAGGTACAAGCCAAGATCAGACAGCTCTCTGATCTTGGTTTTTACATGTGAACCTACTGCAATATAAAAGGTATAAAAAAATATGCGTCCTAAAAAAAGTTTGTTCATAATTGGTGTATGTTTTGTTTTACCGTAATATTATTTACTTACATATTATTGTACAGAATCCAGTTCTTCTAACTTAACAGACAGCTGTGCTGCTGGGGAGTTTGTTGCGCCGCTTCTTCTCCCCAGCTAAAGCACTAGGAAGTGGTAAAGGTTGGGCGTTTTGGGGGACTGTCTTATGTAACTTTGACGTTCAAAAAGTACTGACTCTCAGCCTAGTTTGAACAAATGACTCTTGATTTTTGTCTACTGAATCGATTTCAGTCACTTTTAATATGATTTCATCATTTCGTTCACGTAAGCCACCTCCAAAGGGGTTTGTCATATTTGCTATGGCTAACAGGCAGGTTGGCGATCGCAGCATGGTGGTAAAATGCATAGAGAACGCTGCTGCCCATTCTCTAGTGAGATCTTGAGTCGCCTTTTACGACACCCACGGGGAGAAATGAAATGGTACTATCCTTTACGTCCTCCACCACACAGTGATATGGTTTATTTAATTTTTTTATATATTACGTAAATAATTTATGTAATATTAATTATACATTATCAACTGCTGATTGACCTTAAGAAATTTTTTTTATGGCCATTTTTGGCGTGAAAAATCCCTCTGTGATGTTATTATGTCCGTATAAAGTTCAACTAAACGTTAATTCATGCAAGTACCTACTTTATGTATTCAAGTTTATAATTAGTATCGTTTGTACAGACATCACGTTTTTAAGCACTTATCATCGCATTGTATCCTAATTAAAGTGTGCATTGTGTTTATATAAAACAGATATCCGCTACCAGGAAAATTGGTTTTCCTCGTTCAAATAGAAGATTTTTTCTCAGTTCGTCAATTCGAAATTTTGAAGCCCTGATCCTTATAATAAAGTGCCTAAAGATGGTTTTGGACAAATGGCATATTTTTCGAAGATATATAAAAAATTAAGAGAGAGAGAGAGCATCTCCCATTGAGGCACTCCTTTAGTAAACAATTAACTCAGACTTGATGAGAGACTGAGACAGCAGTGGTGGCCTAGTGGTAACGGCTGCGACTTATGGCATGTAGGTCGTAGATTCGAAAGACGCTTTATTTTTAACCGACTTCAAAAAAGGAGGAGGTTCTCAATTCGACTGTATTTTTTTTGGTTTTTTGTTTGTTACCTCATAACTTTTGACTGGGTGTACCAATTTGATAAAAAAATAACAACCGACTTCCTTAAAAACACTACAATTATTTTCGGAAGTCGGTGGCAAAAACTTATATACAGATCCTAAGACACCGACTTCCGAAATTAAAGTTATTTTTCACTTCGTAGTGTTTTAAGGAAGTCGTTTGTTATTTTTTTTTTTTTTGAAAAAAGTTTTTTGTGTGATTTATTTCATCACCACTACTTTCAAAACGGTGAAGGAAAACATCGTGAGGAAACCGGCATGTCCTAGAACTAAAAATTCAAAGACATTTGACAACTATCAACCCACACTGGGCCCGCGTGGTGGAATACATCCCACTGCCTCTCGCAGACAGGAGGCTTAAAATATTGTCCCAGCAGGGGGAATATTTTGGGCTCATTATGCAGACTTGGTAACACCTAAATATTTTGAAAGGCTCTGCAAGGACAGCAGTGGAGCATTATTAAACTGGTACTTTCAAGAAGCTCAAGTAGTAACCTATTAACTTAAGTAGTAGTTTCTAAAAATAAAGGTATTAATATATAATATAAAGGTTTTTTTAAAGGTATTTATAATAAAGGTATTTATATATATAAATAATAAATAAATAAATAAAGGTTTTAGTCAGTTGTACGTAGAACTTACAAATGTTGAAAAAAACAGTCGTTCTTCCAGAATTCTATGGTCTTTAAATATAAGGTACCAAATATTGATCGTACAGCATCCTCATCGCGCGAATTCCACTCGAACTTGTTCGTTTTTTTTTTAAAGACCATTAATGATGCTTCTATTGTGGCTATGTTTTAATATTAATAATACACATCATACATATCGTTAATCCTTCGAGCTGTTTCTGCAGTGCTGGTGCCACAGTGAAAGTGGTATTCGTAAATAACGCGATTTTTTAAAGTCTTCCCATTTGTGAACAGCATGATGTCAAAAACAAATCAAATGGCGCCAAAATATTTAAATGACTAAATTCAAAATACAAGTACACAAGCCTTATTTTGAATTTTGAATCCCTAACCAAACGTCAGATATTTGAGATCATAGTGACCAGTTCGACAAAATACCAATTTCATACGTAAGGGCCTAATTTAATAAAGATTAAATAAATATTGTATCACTTACATCACTTGTAGGCCGAGGAATGCTGATCTCCGTCAAGTTTTGTTCATTTTCTGGAACACCAGTATTATCGTCAACTGTAGGTGATATCGTAGTAGGAATGTACAAATTTTCTTCATTGGTTGTATCTTTATATATATCTACATAATCTAAGATCGGGTAGTCAGTAGAATTGTCCTCATTTAAATCGTAATACGAAGTATCGAATTCTTCAAGTCTAAAAAGTTCATTATCTTTTTCACTTCCAAGTTTAGCTATGAGTCTATCAATTTGTTCAGTTTTATTTTTAGTCTTTTCTATTTGTTTCTGTCTCGCACTTTTTGTTGTTTTAATTATTGTAGGTGTTGTAGGTTTCGGAGTTTCTATATTAACGGAAGCTGGTCCAGTTTTACTATCTTCATTTTTTATATCGTTATCTTGTTTTTTATCGTTAGATTCTTCGGTCAAATCAACGTCTATTTTAGCGTTCCCTTTCTCAAAATCCACGTTAAAATCAAAGCTTTTAACAAATATTTTAGTTTTATTACTGACATGTTGCAAAACAAAATCGGTTTCATTTAATCGGCTTTCAAACCAACTTGTTAAATACAATAGAATTTGATTTAAATCTTCGATTGCTACATTTTTTATATGTTTGAACTTGGGCACTTCTAATTTAATGTCTATATTTTCGACAAGCGCTGTGTCATTAAGAAAATCGCCTACAATTTCAGTAGCACATTTTGAATTATCACATTCACTATTAACACTATGAAAAAACACCGCACATACAAATATTGGTATTATATTTTTCATATTTACCAAATATACGTGAACACACTACATGAGTTGTTATACAAATGCATACTATGAATTGTTTTGCCGTTCGTAACAATATTATTTATACATTCTTTATGAACTTTATTTTGTTGAGTTTAAGGTATATATTTGAGCGTTTGTTTTGTTTTGGGAAAGATGTCTTCACCTTGAAGTTTCGTGCCTTCGTTGACTTTGATGGACGATCACAATAATTAGTGAGGATTGTGTGGTCTTATTAATAGGAGGAGCGGAAAGCGGGTCATTTATTGACACGCTACACTGACCTCCCTTGTTTGAGCAATCAATTTCGACAATACAGTCTTGTTTGCTTATCATTAATCGACTGATTCATTAAACACTCGGTTTTGCCATTGACTTCGCCCACTTGGTGGTCGTTCAGTAGTTTTTGCGTGAATGACTAACAAACATCCATACATCCTCACAAACATTCACATGTATAATACCTATTAGTAGGATAGGAATGACTGGGGAGTTTGTTGCGCCAATTCTTCTTCCCAGCTCTTTAGCTGGGAAGAAGAATTGGCGCAACAACACTAGGAAGTGAAGGGCGGGCGTTTTTTGGGGACTGTCTTATGTAATTTTGACGTTCGAAAAGTGCTGACCCACAGCCTTATTTGAATATTGACTTTGGTTTTAATTTTGACGCGCAAGCTATCACCATGAATTCAGCACAAGATTTTAGACCCCCTAGCGACAACAAAATAAACCAAAAAAATGTAAATGTAATGTTTGTGTTTTGAAATAAACATTATTCTATTCTTCTAGCGTAGACATTTTTGTCGGTTTTCAAAAATAAAATCTGCTGTTGGATGGAAATGTGACACTTGTCTCACGGCATAGTAATTATAAATTTTCCTTTCACATAATAAGATCACAGTGTGTTCGCTAATTTAAATCCTGGTTAATTCAAGACACTCTTCTTATTACTATTAGTACTGCATTGAGTTTACACTTAAAAGATTTTCAATTCAGTTTTTTTTTAATACTAAACCGCACTTCCACAAAAACCTCCTACACTAACCAAAAAAATTACCAACACACATCTAATTTACTAACAAAATAATTATCTTATAAACACGAGGCTTCACTGAGGCTGTGGCCTTAAAGATCAAAGCTTTGACAGATTGGTCACGATTACGACCCATAAGATGTTAATTGTCCAGGCCAATTATTTGGTCATAGTGATTAGAGGCTCACTGTGTCCAATGATGGGTATTTGATCGAAAAAAAATTGTATGTTAATGAGAGGGGCTTGTAGTTAAATAATAATAGCCATACTGATTGATCGATCAGGTTAAGCAACGCTTGCCGCGGTTGATTCTTGGATGAGTGACCATTTTTACATACCAAGACCCTTCCGTGCCTCGGAAAGCGCGTTAAACCGTTGGTCCCGGCTGTCATATATGGATCTTTGACAGTTGTTGTTGTCAGTTGTCAGAAGGCCGAAACTCTGACAACCAGTCTTACCAAGGGGTATCGTATTACCCAGTAACTGCGTTGTGGAGGTCAGATAAGGAGTTGCTCCATGTAAAATGCTGGTATCAGGTTAAATAGAAATAATATTTATTTGCATAAATTCATAAAACATGGTATATAAAGGTGTTAAAGATAAAATATAGAGCATACATGTTTAGCTTATATTATAGCATGCAAATATTATTGGTTGTATTTAAAAATGTTTCCCGTCAGTCAATTCTTTGATACTATAAGGTTAGACTGGAAGACGACTCGACGAATGACCTATCGTTAATAGCCTCTTTTAAAGGCTTGGTAAATACAACCTATTTTAATTATCTGTGGTGGAAAAACCATCCTTAGATGGCAGGCTAACCAGATGATTATTACGCCTGGACAGTAGCGGCTTGCGCTTAGCATCGCACCATTACGGGGCGCACACAATAGTCCACCTGAAGGACTTAGTCTGATAACGAAACCTTCCAACATAACATAACCACACTTGTGGTTGATGTCACCTGCCTAAGAAAGCTGTTCATTTATCATTCTTCATCCAGATAAAAGCTTACTATTTAGGGTAACTGGCTTACTCAGTAACGAATCACCTTCTGGTAAAAGTGGATTAAAATATATCTTACCTTGTATATTCTTAGTTGAAATAATAGACTGCCCTTTGTGTGTAAAGATATATACCCCGGAAGGAGGTGATCCGGCAGAGGACCAAAGTAGTCGATACAGCTAGGATTAGCAAGCTGAAGTAGCAATGGGCCGGCCACATTAGCCGTAGAACCGATGACGGTTGGTGTTGTTCTAGAGTGGAGACCGCGAATCAGCAAACGTAAGGTAGGACGCCCTCAGGCTAGGTGGAGTGACGATCTTCTGCGAAAGGTCGCCGAGTTGCCGAAAACTGAGCTGAACGGCGCGCAATTGGAGATGCCTATGTCCAGTAGTGAACTGCTTTAAGCTGATGATGGAGCGACATAGTCAGTATTATAAGGGTTCTGATAATGGAATTTGCAACTACAATTATTCGTCTTCAAGGTACCTCACAGTCAGCGGTAGTTGTAAACATAATAGGGATGACACTCAACATTTAAGAATGTGGAGTAACAGAGCCAGCCTGTGATGCATAACAAACAGTTGACACATTATGTTTGTGTTGTAATATTGTGTCAACATTATAAATAATAACTCAAACACCGACGTAGTTTGATTTTTCATAAGTGCCCATGTAGGTTTATGTGAAATAAAATATATTGATTTTGATTTCTCTAGTTGTTCACGTGAACTAAATTGTTAGCATCATTGGCTCCTACAGTACACCCACATTTTCCATCTGAGATTCAGATTCATATCTATTTGCCAACAATATAGGTACTGGTACCTATAAAATGGTACGTCAAGTGTTTAAGTATTTTAGATAAATTAGATTAATTACCACATAACACTTTGCAAATGACAATGGAAATCCCAAATACGAAACCATAATTACAAAAGAATGTTCTGATGAAACAATCATAATAAAATTGTACCAAGTCATGAGAATTTTGCCAGTTTCATAACAATGCAGTCAATGTTCATAGTTGAATCATTCTTGATGATAGATAAGACGTAATGGATGACGGAACATGCAGTAATTACTAATTAAGACCTGTTATTCTCAATTTTTATTGGTGTTATAACCATTAATTTGCTTACTAGTGCATAAAAAGTTACACGAATTAATAGAATAAGAAATGAGTACATAAGAGGAAGTATGAAAGTGGCATAGGTTACTGAAATGTTGCGCGGAAATCGGTTGTCGTTGTATGGGCATGTGATGCGGAGGAATGAGGAAAATGTTGTGAGGAAAGTTTTGAGTACGAATGTCGTTGGCTATAAGAGTAGAGGGGGACCAAACAAACCCTGGATGGACTGTGTGAATGGTAAGAACGGGGGTGACTACCGATATGACGACTAATAGTGTGGGAGAAAAAGACATGTTGCGCCTACCTCAAATAATTTGGAATAAGGGTAGGAGAATAATAATTGAATATCTGGTTGACCGAGCTTTGCTCGGTATTTTTTGGTAAATTGTGTTTAAAATAATAAGTTTATGTTCAAATTGATTATCGATAAAGTTGGTAATTGAAAACACGAATAAAACGACATTTGATAAAAATGAATCCTAGCTAGATCGATTTATCGCCCTCGAAACCCCCTGTATACAAAATTTCATGAAAATCGTTGGACCCGTTTCCGAGATTCAGATTATATATATATATACAAGAATTGCTCGTTTAAAGATATAAGATTAGTGCGCAAAAAATATATAAAGCATATCTTAGAATAGTGTATCTCATACTTAAGGGTGTACCTAAAGACCATCAATTTGAACTAGTTTCTCCAAGAAACTAAGATCTTACGATCTTCGTGAAAAAAATAAACAATTGTCCCATACATTTGAGTCGTAGAGCGAAAGCTCGTATCTCAGTAGTAAAAAACATTATAGCCTGATTATGCGTATTAGTAATGGCTGATACGGTATCACTAATTTTCTACCAAGATTCAAAGAAAAAGATTTTTGCTGTGATTTCAACACTATTTTATTAATTCAAAACCTATATTTACAATAACATACACAAAGTTGTGAGTTCTTCACATATTACAATGAATTACAAAAAAAAATGAAATTGTACAACAGAAGTGCTAGGTAGTTTAAACTATAATAAATATACCTCGATATATACTCGATAAAAAATTCTCACTTTTTTACATTTTGGAAAATATGAAGTTTGTTAGAAGTGCGTTTCACGAAAGAGTTGATTTAGCCTTAATGTTGGTAGCACGGTTTTTTTAAGTTTTTTTTTGCTAAGGTAGCCCACGACATTTAAATTTCCTTACGTTTTTAGCAAATTGGAGGTCAGTGCTGTATGTTGATTCAAATATTTTTGCGTAAAAAGAATTACATCTATATAGTCATCAATACATCAGATTAAGTTCATTTAATCAATCATCAACAGAACTTAGAGGATTTTATAGTTAATTGTAATAATGATTATAATTCTATAAAGTCATATTTGTTGTTCAACCCTCTCTAAGTTCATTTAATCGTATTGAATTACAATAGAATTGAATTAAATGAAATTGGAAGGATCATATTTTGTTCAACATACAGCCTGATACTGACCTGACAGAAAGAAAATTTAAATTTCGTGAGTTTTGATGGTGCTTGCCCCTTCACTCTGGCCATCAAGGGAATCCCTTCGTGAAACGTACTGTATAAACATGGCTACGGACAAAATGTAATGACAGGTAATGTTGAATTCTATTCTATTACATATTATGGCTACTAAAGTTTGATGTGGACCTTTCTACTAATGTCTATAGTGAATTGGAAAAGCAAGTGATCAAGATAAAAATTAATAGAAAAAACAGAAAGCCTTTGATGTAACCTTTCGATGATCCAGTTGAACTTAATGTGCTTGTGGGGTTAGTATAGAACTGAAACAAAGAAAACATTGAATTATTCGTAGATTATAGTGATTTTTGCAGTTCGGTTTATTCAGAAAAATGAATATACATATGTACTCGTAACCATGTTTAACTAATTAATTAGTGGGGCTTGTCACGGCTATGCCGCACGTGTCGACCAAGGTTAAGCTACGCCCACCACAGTTGGTCCGTGGATGGGTCTCCGTGGGTGGTCTTCGGAAAGCACGGGAAACCGTTGATTTCAGTTGTCTTTCGTGGATCTATGACAGTCGTTACGGGTCGTCACAAGTCCGAAAGTCTGCCCACTGGAGGTGAGATAGGCAGTCGTTTCATATGAAATACTGGTTTTCAGCTGTATCTGGTTAGACTACAACATAGTTGGGAAAAGGTTTGGCAGATAATCACCGAATTAAATAAAAATATAAAAGCCTCCTAACCTAACTGAAACTACTAACAGACTAAAATATGGCGTCGAAAAAATTCCTCTACATCGGTGTCGATGGATAATGTACCCAAAAGACTGGCAGCCTTTTCAGGTTATATGGAAAATACGCTCGGGTCGTAGGGTCCGAGTGCTCATGATCTGTTCAACGAAATCTCCAACCAGCTGGGGCTGACTACAACTTTCCGTGATCCAGCCTTTACCTTGGCCAGAAGGTAAGCTGCAGTATGCAACCTTATTGAGATGGTCCATAGATTTTACATACGATGTCAATGTTGGTGCTAATAACATTGGTATTATGTTATTCTTATGTGCTTACCAAAGTAATTTGTTAAAGGAACATCAAGTGTCTTCGTCATTTAACAAGTTGGGAACATGGGCTTACGTCCCACTTTGTGGTATGGATAGTTAAATACATAGTTTAGTTAAGACATTTAACTTAGTTTTATCATGGATCGGGAATAGTTTAATGATAAATGATTTTATTTCTGTAAGTAGATTTGTACAAACACTTTTCACGTCAATCATATTTTTAAAACTTGATAAGGTAGGCGTTTCCTATCTGACTTCTCTGAGAAGAAAGGCCGAAATAAATTCAGAGACTGCAGTCTCTTTTAAAGTACAGATAGAATCTTGATCAGATTATGTGAGTCATGTAGATTGGTATCTGAAAAGGACTTTTAAGGAAAGAATCACACAGATTGAGTGGACCTGTCCAGTCACTGCTCGCATTTCTCAGTTATCGTGCAGCTCAACACAGAACTTAAGGTGGTCAAAAACAAATTTTGAATAGGTTGTTTTAGTAACCTTATTTGCCATATGCAAATTTAATTGTACACGAAATGTTAAACTATATCTAACCAAGCCATAATCATTAAATGAGTCAGTTAATGCGTAATATAAGGTACCACTAATAGTAGCTATCCTGACTTAGTTTAGCTGTCGTGCAACGTGTTGTAGTCGGTGGGCCCATGGAAACAGTCCTGACTTACAAATTATAGATCGCAGGTAACCCAGGCAGGCACTTGGTGTAAAACTAGTTCATCACTACTGCTCTCAAAACGGTGAAGGAAAACATTGTGAGGAAACCGGCATGTGCTAGAAGTAAAAAATCGAAGACATGTGACATCTACCAACCCGCACTGGGCCCAATACAACCCACTCACTCTCGAATAGATGAGGCCTGTGTCTCAGCAGTGGGAACATCATAGGCTGATTATGCAACGTGTCACAAGTTCGATTCTTGCACGAAACCAATTTGTGTGGCTTATAATACTGATTTTATTCGAAAGAGTTACCGGGGCCTTGGCACAGGCAACTGAAGGAACACGAGTGGCTTTTAGTAAGTAAAAGTCAGACTTCATTTGATTTCCCATCCACATAAAAAAAAATTACTGATATAAGTCCTAGCTCTGGCTGTTTGTGTTTGCATACGAGTGTTATATTATAAAACTCCTATGATAGATGAAAAAAAGCTATATGATTTCTGCCTGTTCGCCATAGCAAAACGGGTCGAAGTTATTATGTAAAAGTAGACAGACAGACTGTGGAACGTGTGTGTTGTATTGTGTAGTAGTGTTGATTAGAGTGTATTGTTGTATATGTTCCTGTTAAATATTTTTTCCTATGTTCACCGCATTTTTATTTAATACTAGCTTTTGCCAGCGGCTTCGCCCGCGTGGAGGTCGGAAATTATCCCGCGGGAACATACTACCGGGATAAAAAGTAGCCTATGTCCTTTCTCAGGCACTAAACTATCTGTGTACCAAATTTCATTTAAATCGGTTCAGTAGTTTTAGCAGGAAAGCGAGACAGACAGACAGGAAGACAGACAGACAGACAGACAGAGTTACTTTTGCATTTATAATATTAGTGTGGAAGTGTGGATAAGTAAAATAAGTATATAAGTAAATAAGTAATAAGTATGGAAGTATGGATTAGTATGGATAGTATGGATGGATTAGATTTATTACAAACGTAGTCCTGTACAAAATTCAAAAATTCTTACAAGAATCCCAAAGAAAAAGGACGGATAGAAAACGTATTCTATTATTCGGGATTTTTTACGAAGTTGTTTTTCCTCAAAAACCTTATTTGGACTAATTTGAACATTTTGGCACCCAAAATTGCCAAATTAAAGAAAGGGACCCCTTTCTCTAGCAATGTATTATTGACGAAAACACGATTATTAAGATTTTTATTTATACAAGAAAAACTTATATAAAAACTTACCATCATCTGTAGTTTCCATGGTTTCCTCGTCACAATTTCGACGTCTTCCGATCCTCTAGTACTAAGTTTGCTCACATCAACTGAATCTTTCATAAAATTTGCATCTTGTTCATCGTCAAACAGCTCGTTTTCGTTCACTTTTGTCGTTATTTCCACTGGTTCTTCAGTAACTTCGTCAACCTTCGAATTAGGATCGTCACCAACCAAATAACCTTCTTTAGTTGTAATATGTTCAGGTATGTACTCTTCTGTGACCATTTCTGTAGTTTTGTTTACGCCTAGTTCAGTTTTATTAGGTTCTTCGGCAACGCTTCTTTTTGTTTTACTTTTTGAAGGTTGCACCGTGTAATATTTTTTTGTTACAGCAGGTTCTTCACTGACTGTTGTTTTTGGTAGGTCGTCTTCTATCACTATTCCAGTAACTGAAGTCTTAGGTATATCACCATCTTCTTCTATTTCTTTGGGTGGAGTATTATCTCCGGCTACATTTTTTTGTTCACTTGTTTCTTGTTTTATCGGTTCGTCAAGAAAAACGTAGTCAACAAAAATGGGTCTAGAAGGTAATTCGATATAGTCTTTTAATTGTTCAATAATAATATTTCTTTTCATTTTCTTCTTAAATTCAGTCTCGGCCTTCATAAATTCGTCGATATCAAGACCCTCAACAGTTGATTCATCTAGGTAATCTAAATCAGTAGTGCTATATGATTCTGTAGTAAAATCTACGTCTACGACAGTTAGTTCTAATTCTGATATAGTGGGTATCCTTTTGATAGTTATGTTCGCGTTTATATAATTGTACACATCAGGCCAGTATCTTGCACTATAGAGAAAGGATGATATCATGAACATTATTACAAATAACATCATTAGAATTAGCGTTTTTATGATTAACTTCATCGTTGCCTGTGATATCTTCATCTTGAAGAGTTAAGTCTTCTAGTGCGTTAAAATAACAACACAATTTCACAAGATAACCACTCAGTTTAAAGAATATAACCACTTAGTCGATTTTGTCACTCACTTCAAAGAAAAACCGGTCAAATTAAAAAGCAGTCACTTAAAACATTTAATCATTCGCGCACAAGTGATTCTGAACCGAATTTCAAATCTATACTAGCTCTAAACATGTCAATGTATAATAAAAACACGGGATTTGTATAGGAACATTATAGGTCACTTATATGGCAAGTAATACGCAGAATGAAACAATAGCCCATATAGTTGCCTTGTAGGTCGGGAAAACACTGATGATGCCACGACCTTAATGCTAAGATCATCAATATGATTATCTTGTACGTCTGAGTCATTTTAAATATGTCAGCTGTCATTTGTATTATTTACATTCTAGGATGGTACCTCATCAGATAAATATATAACATCTAAAATGACATTCGAAGTAGCAAAAGATCATATGTACTCGTACTTTTCATGTAATCCTTGAATACTTCAATCATCTGAGTTTTTGTTAATATAAAGACTATAATATTCTACATCTACAGTCAGCATTAACAAGATTTATACAACTACTCGTATAAGATTTCATTTGAATCCATGTCTACAATTTTTGTTTTTGTTTTGTTTTTGTTTTTGTGTTTGTTTTTTTTTTTGTCTTCAATTTTTTTTTTTTTTTTTTTTGTCAATATGTAAAATGAGGAAGATGTCGAGAGGAAATTTACGAGTATGATTGTGGATGGCTATCAGAGTTCAGGAAGGCCAAAGAAACGTTGTATGGACTGTGTGAAAATAATAATAAAGATAAGAGATCGATGATGGTGTAGTTACAATAAATATTGGGTTGTTAATTGTAGATTCATAATATTAATCATCATTTCAGCCGAAAGACGTCCACTGCTGGCCATAGGCCTCCCCCAAGCTACGCTACTTCGACTAGTTTTGTGCTTCCCGCGTTCAGCGGATTTCTGCGGCCTTCACAAGGTCATTATATTAATAGTGATACATTATGGCAATGAATGTCAACGTGGATGGTGAGATGTTATTAACGCCTGTAGAAGTTGACAGAGCAATACTTGATAATGTGATATTGTCTTAAAAACTTTTACAGGCGCTAAAATTAAATACAACGTGTCATGAACCGGTTGGAGTGGCGGTGCGTCCAGCAGGACATAGCCCCCCCCGGGCTATGTCCAGCAGTGAACGTCTTTCGGCTGAAATGATGATGATGATGATGATCATGACACCATCATGCCTATATTCCCTAACCCAGGCAGAGGTGCACCTATAGTACACCCTCATTTAGCCATTTATGCTTAAGTCCCAATAACTCAGGGCAAGTCTAATGCCATCAGCCAGGCACGAATCAAGACTAGAGCTTCTACTGATAAATTTTAATTAGAAAAATTTTACCATTAAAACTCACTTATAAGTTAGGATAATATATTGTAGCCTAAGGTCCGAATTGGCTTGTTCTCATACATGAATTATTATGTACGATGGCTAGTTTCAACCAGCAAGCCAAATTTTCGGAAAAATAAAAAGAGAACTGACAAGTAACTGGTTTAGAACTTGCGAAGGCTATAATATAATTCGTATATGAAAACTAGCCATGTCAGACCTTAGACTACAATATATTATCCTAAGTTATAAGAAGAAATTATAATTTATGTTGTTATAAATAAATTTCAGGACTGACCATTGAACTTGGCACCCATTTAGATCTCACTTCTTTTGTCGCTGAAGTCAACAACCAAGGCATATATCATAATATTGAACTTGGTTCTCATTTCACATTTATGTTTTTGATTGGATATCATAATTTTTTGTACATAATGATCTTACACTATTGATGTGCGCTAAATATTGAAACAATAATTATTACTAAATCCCAGTTAATAACGTAATAATTACGAAAGTCGACTATACTCTTAGTTATGAGTACTAAAACGGAAAGATTTGGATAAAAAAAATTAAGGATGGTATTCAACTCGTTATATATTCACGTGAAGACCTTAAAATCCACTTATAGCCCGGCTGTCATAAGTTTTGATTGCTCATTCTTACATTATTTTTTTAACATACAGTTATTACAGCACTAAGTATACATACATATAAGTGTTTCTAATAGAATCAATTAAGTGAAAGATTAAAATAAAATGATAGAAATTTACTAGTTTCTGATTTATTCCTTTTTATTCACTTAATTACCTATCTGCATGCCAAATTTGAACTTTCTAGGTCATCTGGAACTTGGTTAGAGTTTTGATCTATAGGTCAGTCAGTGATAAAAATTACGATTTTTGGACGTTAATATCTAAATAACCGTTTGAGATGTGTGTATGAAATTTGAAGCTGTGATACATCTCACAAACTTCAATATATGTGCCAAATTTGACACGTTTATGTGAAATGGTTTTTGAGTTATGAGGGGGTCAAAAGTGGCTGTAAATGGTTCGTGTAATATTACACACGGTGCTGCTCGCCAGTTCTGTTACTTGAACTTGGTTTGACACGATACCGCGTGTCTAGATTTCTTAAAGCATTTTATTTGTCCATTTTGAAAAAAAAACTGTTGTTTCGTTAACCAATATTGTTTGAAATATTTTGGCAGGCTTTTCAAATGAAATTCCCTAAAATTGGCGGTTGTAATTGAAACTTTTATTTTACCAGAAAAAAAAGTATTATGCCATGAATTTACGGCCAATGTGTAACCTATATTTCTTTGTTATTTAACGTAAGTAATTGGTATTGTACCGTGTTAATTAAATGTAAAAAAATAAATAATTCGACGTAATTTGCATTTTGGGCCTAAAACCAAATAGGTACGAGCGACATGATTCTTTCAATCTTCGAATTACCTAATCGGTTTTAACTGAAAACCTCACATGTGAATGGTACCTAAATGATTTTATTTCTGTATGTAAGTTAATGTATGGTAATGTTTTGTTATGCTAATTTAATTTAACGAAGTTTTTTGTAGTAGGAAATGTGACATAACTGGAATATTTTAAAGTAGTTTTAAAACAGAAATCGAATAAAACATCACAAAAACAGTATAAAAATCTTTAATTCACCTTAGAACTAAATAACAACAATATTTACAACACACACACTCACACATAACAACCAACAACAATAACAACAGTTCAGCAACAACAACAATTATAATAAGGCGGTAGGGTTAAAACATAACAGTCGTACATTTCATAGGTCACTTTAGTAAAAAGTATTGCTTGGAAAAACTTGGACAATATGTATGAGCCAATACGAATACGAGCCTTTATATTGGTCAACAGGAGTTGCTAGTTGAGCTAAGTAAAAGAAAAAGATGTAATCCACGTTTTAAAAAGGTGGGAAAAAGTAAGTAGGCAATCAAAAGATTGTAATAAGTCAAAGAGATTTTTTTAAATATATTCTGTCTCAATGGTTTAACAGTGTTTCGAAAATCAAAACTAAACGAACGATATTAACGTTTGGCCGTTTCCAAATTCAAAAACTTGGACACAAAAGACCAACCGTGCAAGGCTTGAAGTTATCCATAGAATTTTAATTGGAAAAGAAATCCGAAATGTAACCAATGAAATAGTTTGCTTTGGACAACGTCTAAATAAGGCCTAATCTTTTTAAAGCAACTCCAAGTCAAATCAAATTCTAAATTTAAATTTAGTGATGACCTCCCTTCTTAGTATGAATAATAGTTTCGTAAACTGGTACCTTAAAAGGCACAGGTTTCTCTACTGGTACCAAAACATGCTTGATAACTTCAAAAGGTACTTCCTTGATTTTGGGTATATGCACAATCCTCTCTACAGGGTAAGGTACCGACTTTTCCACAGGAATCGTAATTTCCTTAAAAACCGGGACGAGGACAGCTTTTTGTACTGGCACCTGAATCGGGACTGGGTGTGGTACCGTGATGATGACGGGTTGATTGACTTTGAACTCTACGTTCTTGGGAAGAGGGACGATTACTTCCTTGTAGTGTTTGATAGGTTCTGGGTTCTCTTCTTCGACGTGTTGATGGACCGGGTAGACGTGAGATTTCAGGTCATGACCGCCGTAGTCTCCGCCGCCATAGCCGGAGCTTCCTCCGCCGAAGTCGTGAGAACCTCCGCCATTCCCGCCGAAGTCGTGGGAACCTCCGCCATTGCCGCCGAAGTCGTAAGAGCCACCGGAAAAGTCACTGGCTTGGAACTGTAAAAAAAAGAAAGAAGATTTAGTATATGTGGTAGTTGTATAACATCTATGATCTATAGCGCGATGTAACCGGATACAGAATGATGTAAGTATATTGTTAACTTATTAAAAGAAAGCTTAAAGTCTCTAGAATTTATACTAATATTATGAAGCGGAAGACTCTGTTTGGTTGAACGCGGTAATCTGAGGAACTACTGGTCCGAATTGAAAAATTCGTGTTGCTTTGGGTAGCCTATTTATTGAGGAAAGCTATAACATCAAGATAAAATCAAAAGGAGCGGAGCAGCAACGAAAAATAGACGAAAACTGGCAGGCAATTCGATGCGACCGCGACGGGAAGGGTCAGGGGAACAAAATTTTGACGTGGACGAAGTTGCGGGCAGAAGGTAGTCACGAGATAACTTTGTCAAGTTAATAGACCCAATTCGACGTCAGTGCCGTCTGCTTCCATTGAGAGAAAAAAGATGAACAACGCGCCTGCCTAACTGCAATATTATTACGTTACTACAGTTTCAATCGCAATTTTAGAGTTCAAAAGGATATGTCTATTGTCTAATCCATCGCTTCACAGTTTAATAAATTGGTCTTCTCAACAACGTAACGCAAAGAAGGTACCTAACTGAACTGTCAAAGTGACAGAAAATGCCATCAATTGTAATTTTATGTGAGCAATACAACTAACCAGTACGCAATTACCCTACTGGTTAGTTGTATTCCAAAAATAAATCGAAATTAAATGAATGGGCAGAATTTAACAGGCAGCCGTTTTAAAGCAAAAGGCTCTAATTGCTGTGATTGCATGAACCTCACGCAGCGCGGCCATTTTGTAAATTTTCGCGGACTTTTCATCTCAACCGAAACAGTTCTGATTCAGATAGCTGAGTAGGCTTATAAAATAAATCGAAATTAAATGAATGGGCAGAATTTAATAGGCAGCCGTTTTAAAGCAAAAGGCTCTAATTGCTGTGATTGCATGAACCTCACGCAGCGCGGCCATTTTGTAAATTTTCGCGGACTTTTCATCTCAACCGAAACAGTTCTGATTCAGATAGCTGAGTAGGCTTATTTACTCGCTACCTTTGTTAGTAGAATAAGTATAGTGTTTTTATTTAAGTGCCTGCACCATCGTCCATTTTCACTGTGACTGGTGTCCAGTCAAAATTCCACCAATCGAGTACATTGTTGGATCCATCGGAGAGCAATATTGTTTTTAAATAGCCCCTATCATCATCATCACCAAGCATCGCCCTTTCCAATAGTTCCCTACTTCTAGCATCCAGCGCATTCCTGATAGACTCTTTAATTGATTCGAAATCCCTAGATTTTTCTCGCAGCTCAATCCTTAAAAACTAAATTTTCTGTCAAACGGCACACGTAAATATAGACTTCAGCTAAACCTGCTCACTTTTACATACCAGCAAAATTCACGGAATCGGTTACTCGACAATTTAATAACAGGACAACGTTGAAAAAAAATGCGAATAAAAAAGCAACCGTTTGTGGCGCAACGACGTGCCCGCTATTTAGTCTGTGGTTACTTTTTCTTTTATTTCATAGTCTGTGGTCGTATTACTTTTTACGTTGACGTTTTTATTTTCATTCGGTAACGGTTATCCAATCGGTTCGTTACGTCCGGAAATCAAGTTATTAGAGCGGAACTTTTATGTATAGTTAAGTGTTGGGTAATGGCTGTTACAATTGATTGTCAATTTCTTTTTAGAATTTCGAGAGGTGCAAATGTTAATTAGGCGTATACTGGCCTACTTAGGTAAGTGTCTTTTTTTGGATGCTCTTTTAGTGAAAGTGTAGTTAATTTTATTATAAAGTGTGCGTCAACAATCAAATTTTTGCCTACAGCAAATATGAATGTAAAATACAAATTAGAAATTATCCAGTGGTATGTAGATATGGAGGAACTTGTGGTCAAGCAATAACGGCCGTAGGGGTCGATCAAGTTAAGCTGCTGCTAGTACGTGGATGGATGACCATCTTTATATACCAAGAACCCCAGTGCCGTGGAAAGCACACATTACCCGTAAGTCCAGGCTGTCTTTCGGAATCTTTACCAGTCCTTACGGGTCGTCAGAGTTTTCTGAGCCTGGCCTGCGTTTTCTGCTCAAATTATGGGCGAAGTAATGATGAGAAATTTTATTTACTTAGTAAAGAAAAAAGCTCTTCACACATAATGTGAAACCGCGGTTCTACTATAAAATTCTCCTATTAAAATTCCTTTTGTTCCTGCTCATCTAAAATGGGATAGTCTAGTAAGCATGTCGACACAGCTTATCCTTGATTTTAACACCTGAAAGAAATCCTCTTTGAGCTTGAAAATTGGTACCAAATAATATCTTAATACACCAAAACCTCAGTTTTATCATTCTCTTGGAAATGAGGGCGATATTAATCCCGTACTTCAGTCTTTGATGTTACCACATAAAAAACATCCCCTTTGTACGTACCGTACTTATATTAAAAAATTCAACCGTAATACATTTGGGGCGGCCTATTTATTTCCTAGCTACGTTGTGTGTTAGAACCGAAACGTTGTTTGAGGTTCCGTACAATGAATTTTATGTTTTGTTCCCCTTTGTTGACCTTGGTCCTAAATTAAGTTGTAAAAATTATGGTCTTAAAGCTCATTTTCTTGCTGAATGCATAAGGAACTCTCATTTGAACGCTCCGTATCAAGTGTTTAGACGTTAAAGGCATGAGCAACAGAGTGTAAATTTCACTCAACCTCCTTAGAACAAGCAGGATCCTCCAACTAGACGGGTATTGTGTTTTCTGAATTTAATTGTCTGATTTTTTTTTCCTTAATCACGTCTCGCAGGTCAATCTATGAGATTGTTGGCTATTTAACTGGACTTGCCTGTGGCTGCCTCAATAAATTAAGGCCTTCAGCCATGGCTTAAAACTAAGCGACTAAGTTAAGGACAGTCCATGTAGGGTACGGATGTCGCTGGAAAAGGCAAGGGCTGGAACGGAGTGATAATTATTTGGGGACAAATTTAAAGCTACAGGCTCAGCGATGCGGGTTGGCTCGAGCAAGGGTCTTAGTGAACAGGACGTGGCGGACGTCGTGACTAGCCCCTAGGTGGCGAGGACAGAAAGAGGGTTGAAGCGTCGTCAGGCGTCGATAAAAGCTGGTTGTTGAGCTTTAGTAATACATATTTAGTATACCACCTTCTCATGTTATATGAGGAACCCCAAATACTAAAAGTGTAATGTATATTTTCTTTAACAGAAATATATAAAATGTCATAAAAGCATATTATATGTTTTTCCTGGCCTTATTTCTTTTTTTATTATGTTCTCAATGCGCTGCCGCTTGGTCGCTGTATCTTGACAGACCTTTATTGGAGAAAGAGTCCCGAAGATTTTACATTTTATGATTCTTTGCTCCTTATGGTATACTAGCTTATGCCAGCGGCTTCGCCCGCGTGGAGGTCAGAAATTATCCCGCGGGAACATACTACCGGGATAAAAATTAGCCTATGTCCTTTCTCAGGCTCTAAACTATCTGTGTACCAAATTTCATTTAAATCGGTTTAGTAGTTTTAGCAGGAAAGCGAGACAGACAGAGAGAGTTACTTTTGCATTTATAATATTAGTGTGGATTAGATCCGGATAGAAACAACATAACTACAATAGAGAGTGGTGGTGGGCCAGTGGTAACGGCTGCAACATACGAGTTCCAAACATCGCCATTTTGACCGATTCTGTGCTTCTTACATCCAGCGAATTCCTGCGGCCTTCACCACGTCTAGCAGAAACTTTACTTTGTGAAAATAATTTCATCACTACTACTCTCAAAACGATAAAAGAAAACATCGTGTGGAAACCGGGATGTTAGAACCAAAAATTAGTAGAGCTGTGACATCTACCAACCCGCACTGGGCCCGCGTGATGGATTATGGCCCACTCCCTCTCACCAAGAGGAGACCTGTGTCCAAGCAATGGGAACATTATAGGTTGCTGATGAACCACAATCATATTTTTAAATGCAGTTTCTAATGATCAACTTCATACTCTAACTCCGGTGTGATAAGCATATAGTTTTAGAATGTTCACCTGTTGATCTTGTTGTGAAGCCGCCTGCTGGTAAGGCGCTGAAGCCTGTTGGTACTGTTGCATGAGGTTGTTGTATTGTGCCCACTGCATCTCCTGAGCCGCCGCCATGCTGGAGACCAGCAGCGCGCTCACACACTGGAAACAAAATGTTCGTTATAAATAATGTGATATGATAGCCAAGGGCACATTACAAAATCAAAGGAAAATTATTCAAAGAAGACTGAGAATCAGCAGTTCTAGAATGATTTTTTTTTGAGTTTGAATTTGCCAAAAGTCTTTCTGGACAATGGTCTTTCCTTAACATGGTCTTATCGCCAAGAACCACCACCAATACCTGGACAGTCGAGGCCTTTGTGTCTCGTGGTCTATATCTATACAAATAAATACAATTGAATCGTTTTTAACATTAAAATACCAGCATTTTACTGAATGCATACGAAAGACAGACATTTCCACGGACGGGCATCTAATGTTGTAAGGTGTAACAGGTCATATAAATATTTTGGCACAGCTAATATTTAAATAAAGGTGCGAAACGCTTTTCAAAGCGCCAATCAATGTGTCCGAGAAATAAATTCACCAATCTCTCTTGTAAGCAAGCCCAGTTGAAAATCAGCGTCAGGCACAAGTTGTCTTGCATTTTTTGCTGAACTGAGCCTTTTTGGCGCAGCCGCGAGGCACGTTCTCATGCTAGTTTCTGACATTGCACTTTACATTTTATATTTGATTTTTATGTTGCTTTTTTTCTGCTGTATATTGTGTCATTTAGACTGCGATAAATATGTAAATGTATTTTATTCCCTTAAGTACAAAGGCTCCCAATGAACAGTTGCCTATCACCCTTTGAAAAGCAAAAATCATTTATTCAAGTGATGAATGCTTAATTGTTGTAGCATGTTGCGATAATTTCGTTGCACTTAATGATGAACCTCATGGTCAATTGAAATGAGTTACGTATGTTTGTGACTACCATTGATAATATGTTTGATTGAATGTTAAAACGAGCGCTAATCCTGCCGACAAACTGTTACACAGTTTGGCAGGTTTATGAAATGTAACACTAGTTTGGTCAAAATATATTTTCATTTTTTTTATTGGGCTGGCAGTCAGCACTTTTCTAACGTCAAAGTTATATCAAGACAGTCCCCCAAAACGCCCGCCGTTCACCACATCCTAGTGTTTTAGCTGGGAAGAAGAAGTGGCGCAACAAACTCCCCAGTAGCACAGCCGTCTGTCCAGTTAGAAGAACTTGGTTCTATGCAATAGTCATTAGTAAACAATAAGACATTACTAAGGTGTTTGTATGCACGAGGGGAATACAAACGTAAATCCTATATCAATACCTACTTAAATATTATAATTTTAATTACTTTAAAATAACGAGCTACAACTTGCGACCATCAACTACAGAACACATTATGAACTCATATCATAATCATACAATTTGGTGAGTGCAACTCGTTTGGCATTAATCAAGTATGCAAATTTACTGTGTTATTTTTTGTGACTTGTTCTTTTTACTAGCTTTTGACAGCGGCTTCGCCCGCGTGGAGATTGGTAACCAAAATTCAGCTGCGTGTACTCCGCTCACTGACGCAGTTATAAGATCATCAAATGCACAGGTGACAGGGAATGCGGCGCAGGATGGAAGGAGTGCTATGTCTGTGGGGAGGTGTCGCATACGCACTTGAGATCTCAGCCATCCGTGAACCATCATCTGTGGAGATTGTCTTTGCTCCGGCCGACTTGGGTTCGAAGTATATTTTGAGAATTCCAAGTTAGCCACGGTAACGCGTGGCTCTCAGGTGGTTCGATAAAATTGTCAGGGGGTTGATACAAATATTGAAGAGCTCCGCTAGGACTGATGCCTGCCAGGGTCACGGACTTTTTAGAAAGATTTACCATGGCCATAGGCAACGAGAAGAACACGGATGGGTTTTAGTTAGTTAAAGTCTGATACGCCCTCCCGCTCCGTCCAGAGCGAAAGAAGTCATTCGATGCCACTAAAAATAGAAGGGTTTATACAGCTCTTGCCACAGATATTGCAGAAGATATTAAAGTACATTTAAGTTACATCAGCACAAAGTCAAATCATATAAGTAGAGTAGTTTCGGGTATTATGGCACACCATAAGCCTTTTTGGAAATAAAACTCGAAGTGTATGAGATCAATCAGTATTTATTGGTTAACTATGTCGTTAAATTAATCAGTCATCGATAACTAGAAGCTTAGGGCAATATAATTTCAAAGAATAACTAAAAATATTTTTTTTCGTAAACTTGAACAATCATCAAAATCTGAAGATGGTGGGATAATATAGCCTAGGGCCATATTAGCCGTAAATACCATGATCCATATTGGCCACCAGACAAAAAAATACAAACAATAAAGCACAAGTTATTTAGTGGAAAAAAATCACAAAAAAAAGTATCAGTTTCCACTCCTGAGCATTCTTCATGGGCCCATAGCTTGCAACATAGGCATTGAATCCATGAATCACCTCTGTTATCCATAGAATAAAGAGACTCGCAATACAAGCACTTCGCATCAGATCAGTACCTTATATAGTTTAGAAGCTTTAAGTATACCCATTTTTTTTTTATTTCGCACTTCTTCGATTGCTCTTCTCATTGAATTTTTGCACCAAGTTTGTCGTTTTCTTTCGGAAATTGGTTTTCGTGGAGCCATTGCCTAAAAAAGAAAAAATTAGAGAAGAATACTAATTATTCAATCGCAATGCCGCCAATATGGCCTAGGGGCCATTTTGGCCCTCTACCTGGTGAGCCATATTAGCCTCATGAATGTTTTTGACAAGTAAAATCTAAACTAAAAACCAGTGAACAATATGCACACAAAACTGTTACCACACTACAGATAAAGAGTTTGCCTACAAAACCATGCACTAACAACATAAAAATATTAATAATTCGAATAACTGAAATGATTAAAACTTACCCAAAAATAACATCCAAATACGTAATTCTGAATAGAAGCGCATGGAGGACGCGCGCGCACTCGCCGCTCTGCGTCGATTGACTGAGGGTGGCGGGGTTAGGGTAGCAACAACATGGCAGATAAGTAAAACGCTGGTGTTGGTTTATTTCAGAGAAATAATATTGGCCATATTGGCCGACCAGACCATAATACCCGAAACTACTCTACCTACGTGTTGCACAAACGATGTATAATACCTAGATATACGCATTGCTCAACTGTCTAGTTCTGGCAAGCCGAACAATAGACATGTCTTCATGATTAATGCATTTGTCTTGGCACTAGCGGCTTCCTGAACGAACCTGTCATGTATAGATCCTGGACAACATAACGTTTGAAACTATGTTAATAGATTAGTCAACTGTTTAATGACGTTTAATGACGTAATTACGTTTTAATGACGTTTAATGACTGTTTAATGACGTAATTTACGATTTTATTATTTCAGCTTGAGTTTAGTTTTCAATGTTTTGTTGGTATATTGGCGTGTGCTAGCTGACATATGGCGAAAATTTAATTTATGTTTTGTTTTATAATAATAATTACTTACATAATATTGTAAGAATCAAGTTCTTCTAAATTAACAGACAGCTGTGCTGCTGGGGAGTTTGTTCCGCCACTTCTTCTTCCCAGCTAAAGCACTAGGAAGTGGAAGGGCGGGCGTTTTGGGGGGACTGTCTAATGTAACTTTGACGTTCAAAAGTGCTGACTCTCAGCCTAGTTTGAATAAATGACTTTTAATTTTGATTTTGATTTTGAATGCTATATGAAGACTAACAATGAAATCTTTGATCTGAGTTCCAATAGCAAAAGCCGTAATCAATCTATCATTATTCTTTCATCTTCATTTCAGCCGAAAACTAATTGCCACACTTGAAAGACGAGTTGGCGATCGTAGTATGGAGATAAAATGTATAGAGAACGCTGCTGCCCATTCTCCAGCAAGCCCCTTAACCGCCTTTTACGACACCCACGGGAAGAAATAGGATGATGCTATTCGTTACTTCCGGCAACACACCTAACGTGATCACTCTACAATCAGGCGATAATGTTCCCGCTGTTGAGAAGCCGCTTTTGTCTGATTAGTAAGTACATCAACTTGAAAAACTCTGCGGTTGGGTAATCAAAATGTACACCAATCAAATTTCGATTCTATGGTACTTAGAATAGTGTTTTTCCAACAGTGAAATATTTTTTGTAATCGAATCAGAATTTCCAGAGATCAAGTAATAATTTGACATAACATGACGCGTGTATTCCGCGAAGGGTTAAGCAGAGGTACGAAAGTCACACCAACATTTCACGAGTCATGTTTAAGTCCCATGTAATAGGGGGTGATCCTATTGCCATCAACCACATTAATGGGCACAAATCCAGACTCTGGGCTGCTACTGAGAAGTCTCAACCATATTTATTTCTTTATAATATTAGTTCAGAAAATACAACGGATAAACTGAATATTCCATTAGAAACTGGGAGCTTAGTATTACAAAGATCAAGATCCTTAATAATTAATGAAGAAATACTATTTCTGGAAGCAACAACGGATCTACCCACGCTCACGTTACCAGTCAACTTAAGCCTCGAGTTACAATTACAGTGAAGCTACTGAAAGATATCTGTGACAATCTCTGAAACTTTAAAGGTTAAAAGAACACTAAGTATAATATTATCCTTGAGAGACAAAAAGAACGCGCTAAATTATTTTGGTCCTTGAGGAAAAACTGGTCTTTCGTTTCTTGGAGTAAGGACCAGTTTTTTTGCAGCCCGGGAGTAGAGAAAGTGAATTCGAACTACTATGAAAGATAGCCTTTCATTATTATATTATAAAGCTGGAAAGTTTGTTTGGTTGAACGCGCTAATCTCAGGAACTACTGGTTCAAATTTGAAAATTCTTTATGTCTTTGATAGCCCTATCCTTGAGAAAAATAAGCTATTTAACATCACGCTACGACCCTAAGGAGCCAAGGAAAAGAAAAAAGTCAGAAAGACTACTGACCGGAAACGAAATAACAGTTCAAATAATAAATCATAAATTTTCATCTTACGATATAAGGGTGGAAGAGATGTTGTAATTTGTAGAAGAAAATACGAAATTTAAGTGCTAGTCCTTACATAATTGTTTCCCACGATCAACGTACGGAACCTCATTCGCTCATCCATTTATGTCAAGACGGGAACATTTTAAACTACATTGAATTAATCTTTTTTTTTTTGGTAACAATTTAATGAGACTTAATTTTAACGTCTATTCAGTGTTATGGTTTTTATTTTTATGACTGTATTGAATGTGTATGTGCATTTGCGTTTACGTTTTGTATATTGGGACTTATAGAGTAAGTTATTTGTATGTTTAGATGATTGGACGTTTATTACTTAAGCGGCCGAACGGATTTGGATGAAATTTGGCACACAGATATTTTATAACCCGAATTAACATATAGGGTACTTTTATCGTCAAAGCGTATCGTGAAATAAATTCAAATATACTTTTTAATTCTCGGTAGTAAGTAGGTTCCGGTGGGATAATTTCCGAACTCCACACGCTGCGAAAAGCTAGTTAATAAATAAAAAATGCGATCTTATACGTAAAAACTTAAATCTTTCTTGTGATTTTATATAAAAGTCACCACGAAGGACCATTCAATAGTTTAAGAGGAGGAATAAAGTTCATCCGTGGACGTAGAGAGCCAATAAATAGTGAAATATGTAGCGTTTTAAATATCATCTGAAGTTATAAATCTGAACAGTGGAGTTTGTTGGAAACGGCTAAGAATTATGATCCAACATGACCTTGGAAGAGCGATTTGTGATAAATTATCACTGATAATAGATAGTTGGGTATAGCAGACCCTAACTGCATAACGCACATGATCATCATCATCATTTCAGCCGTAAGATGTCCACTGCTGGGCATAGACCTCCTTCAATTTGGGGAGCTTTGCCATAATCGCCACGCTTGGCATGCGGGTTGGCGATCGCAGTATGGTGGTAAAATGCATAGAGAACGCTGCTGCCCATTCTTTAGTTGTCCCTTAGTCGTCTCTTACGACAGTTAAGGAGAAGAAATGGAGTGATGCTATTCTTTAAATACGACAATCATACGGCGTAACGCACATTTAGGCTGAGGCTACATTAGATCGCGACGCGACTTGAGGCACATGAGCGATAAAAACAAATAAATGAATGATCGTATATGGCTGCACCGTACATCAAATATTACTAGCGATCTTTGATTTCTTTAACCGATTTGAGCAACATTACTGTAATCACGGCATTGGCTACATCAACATATCAGCGAAACTGAAGCGAATTTATTGGGAAATTTCTCACTTGCACGACTGGATCAATGGTGCTACTAAATATGCGTGTGGCTACATTATGCGTATAGTAAACCGCGATGGATGATTGCAAATTCGCTGTGTAGCATGTGTACTGTAGCCACGTCATCGCCGAATATACGCCGGATGTTCGCTTATAATGTAGCCAAACCATGTTTATCTTGTTTCGCTCTTACAGTTGCATCGCAAATCACAACCTAATCGCTGCCTCAGCCTTAGTTACAATTTGAGGATTTTGTAGGAAATGGATTAAGAACTTTATTTCTTCTCATTAAGGTAGAAGCTCCAGGGCAGCCCGCGAAATTCAAAAGATCTTACTTTTTTTGCAATTTACGGGTCAGTGTTATGTTGTATATTGATTAAAATATGATTCGCAATCGTAACGCCCCATTTTTAAACCGATGTTTGAAAGGTTAGCTAGTTACAACGTCAATTTTAGTAATAAAAAAGCATTGTAAAATCTAAAACTAACTCTGAATAGATTGATTATACGGCACCTGTACATATAATATTTAATTTATTTCAATCAATAAAACTTTCACAATAATGAATGAAGAGTATTTTGATGGAAACGCAGCGCATATCAAATTCAAAAGTCTAAAAAAAAACCAAACGCCATAATTTTTATGGTGTTCTAAATTGAAATACCAGTGAGTGCAATCAACAATCCGTTCACAGTTACGTATTATTTTTCACGAGAACAAGGATTTCAAATGTAAAATATGTGTAAACGAACTGTATATAACAATCAGTCTATTTTTGTTACTTTTTAAAGTCAAAAACATTTTACAGTCGTTCGAGTATATTGGTCTAGGCTTTGAACATATTGTTCAGAAAATTCAATTTGAATAATCACAATTCAGTTTTAATTAAGTGTTCTGAAATATTTTCCAAGTTAATCACACAGAAATCATCATCATTTCAGCAGAAAGACTTCCACTGTTGGACATATACCTTCCCCAAGCATCGCCACTTCGACCGGTTCTATGTTTCTCGCATCCAGCGCGAGCAGATTACTGCAGCCTTCCACACTGCAGCGATCCGCCTTGTGGGAGGACTTCCAACACTAACTCTTCTATAATAGACTCAAAACTCAAATACCTACAGTCAAAATTTCGTAGAACTCGACACTCTAAATTCCAATAGTTTTCAAAAAGGGAATTCCGGAATCAACAGAATCGTGAAATGACTTTCGGAAACGATCGGGACTGTGTTTCATTGGCTCAGAATACGACGTTCTAAAATCAAACGGATAACGTTTATGTGTGGGAGTAAAATATACGTTATGAACAGTGTGGCGATAGATCAGGTGTATCTAGCGCTGTTCGAAGCATGCACCTGATATACTGGGGGGAGAATATACGGGAGATTAAGTGGGACCCGCCCGCTAGACTGATATAACCCCTATTTCTGCATATAGAAAGTTTTTTCCCAACAAATACACGACAGTTACAAGCCACATAGATCTTATGAAGAACAGAGGTTTTTAAGGGAAAAGACAACCGCATAAGTGAGTCTGATTGCCAGAGTTTCGGGCTTTTGACGACCCGTACAGACTATCAAAGATCCAGGAAGGACTTTCCAGGGCACGAAGGGTTCTCGGTATGTAAAGATGGTCACCATTTTTTTTTTTCAGGATGGCAAATCATCAAATGACTTCTCCCGCTCGCTCTGGGCGGAGCGGGAGGGCGTGTCAGACTTTTACTGACTAAAACCCACTCGTGTTCCATCAGTTGCCCATGTGCCAGAGTCACGGTATCTCTTTCGAACAATCACGCGACCCCGGCAGAAAGATGGTCACCTGCAGCGAGCAATGGGTAGCTCGCCGCCCGGCAAGGACCAGGCTCGGGTCAACGGCGCGTAGTGTTCCACGCGCGCCTCAAAGCAATGTCAGCACCACTAAAGCGGCTGCTAGGATCTATGCCTACCAGGGTCGCGAGATTCGTTCGAAAGAGTTACCGTGGCCCTGGCATATGGGCAACTGAAGGAACACGGGCTTTAGTCAGTAAAAGTCTGACCTCCCGCTCCGCCTAGAGCGGGAAAAGTCATTTGATGATTTCCCATTAAAAAAAAAAAGATGTTCACCTATCCACGGCCCAACTGGCGAAATTTCTGAAATGATGAAGTAGAAATGCCAGCTTTCTATTTTTTGAATTCCGTGGTTGGATAAAATATATTCCAAAGTGTCCCTGATCTTGATTATAATTTTGTAAAATGGCAGACAAATAACAAACACCCAATTATTCACATGCCTCGACTTGGCACGCAATAACATACCTAATTATTATATAACTAAGAAAAGTCTAGACAGAGAGTTATCTTTTTCGCAACCGAACTTAATTTTGTTCGCAATACGCAACTTCACAGCTTGTTAGTGAGTAGTACTGTGTCCATTCTAGACATAATACAGAAAAAATAGACCTCATTGGTCGTAGTTATGTCAAAGAAATTACAGTGCTATTTTTTGTTAACAATAATAAATATTGTTTGTTATGCAATAATACAAACTACAACTATCTTGCTGAAGCGCCTACAAACGTACGATATCAATAAAACGCAGATTTGTGTTATACTCAACAAACTTGAAATTATTTTTAACTCGTATGTGCCACGCAAAGGCGGGTTATGCTTATGTGTCTATGAGCCTTTGTATGTTTGTTTGTTCTTTCGTGGCATTCTAGAGATCAAACGCGTTGGCCGATTTGGATGACTGTAACGTAAATCAATTTGTCTTAATCTTGCGAGCATCACTAATCAAAATTCAATATGGCGTCATTCAGGCGCCATATTGTGAAAAAGAAAACAATGAAAGTCGATGAATTGTGTCGATTTAACTTAGAATCCCACAATTTTTTCCGGCATCTTCTTTAATCTATACTATAATATTATAAAGCTGAAGAGTTTGTTTGTTTGTTTGATTGAACGCGCTAATCTCAGGAACTACTGGTTCGAATTGAAAAATTCTTTTTATGTTAGGTAGCCTATTTATCGAGGAAGGCTATATGCTATATAACATCACGCTACAACCAAGAGGAGCGGAGCAGTAATGAAAAATGTTGCAAAAACGGGGAAAATCGCACGAGTAGGCGATTCGACGCGACGGGAAGGGTCGGGGGAACAAGAAATTTAACGCGGACGAAGTCGCGGGCAGAAGCTAGTTTAACCTCTAAGTCCCTGAGATACCACATTTGGTATCGACACAATGGTTTTTTAATTGTGTCTGTAATTACGGTAATTGACTGGTTGACAATAAAGGCTCATAATGCCTCCGACTGCATGAGACTGCTTCATTATTCATCATCATTTCATCCGAAAAACGTCCCCTACTGGATATAGGCCTCCCCTTATTTGTGAGTATTTCCCATAATCGCCATGCTTGGCAAACGGGTTGGCAATCGCAATATTATGGTGGTAAAATGCATAGAAAACGCTGCTGCCCATTCTCTAGGGTGACACTTCTTTGCCTTTTACGACACCCGCGGGAAGAAATGGGATGCTATTATTTACGACTGACACCACGCGGTACTGAATGGGAACGAGATTGCATATAGTATTACAATTAATAATAGCCAAGCTCTTAAAACAAAAAGAATCTTGTTTCCATATTTTTAAAGTTCCCTTTTCACACGATTGGGATATTTTTATTTTTATTTACTTTCTTATCTACTCAACACATACGAGTGTATTTAGGTTACTTACAGAAAACTCTCCCCTATGTCCCCACCCTGAGAAGCCAGTATAAAATGTGTCCAATGGCTTGTGATGATACACGGCCCCAGCAACAAGCCCTCGCCCGTTATTTATTACAGATAAAAACAGTTTTTAGGTTTAATCTAACGATATGAGCAAAATAACAATGGACGCTATGTCACTGAGGCCGGGGAAGAAAAATAGCTGTGTGATATTAGCTGTTTATAAACTTCTTGTATCAGTCATTTTGGAAGAAAACTAAGTTATTTTTGTTAATTCTAGGTTTTGTATTAATGAAAAGGGAATGGGGACTAATAATGGAGTCAGCATCTGTCTATCCTTTTCCGAATTATGTTGGGGTCGCCTTTCAGTTATAAACTAGTTTTTGTCAGCGGCTTCGCCCGCGTGGAGGCCGAAAATTATCCAAAGGGGAATTACCGGGATAAAAAGTACCCTATGTGTTAAACCAGGTAATAAACTATCTGTTTACCAAATTTTATGCAAATCCGTTCAGCTGTTTTTGCGTGATTTAGTAACAAATATACAAACTTTTAGTGTCATGAATAGGATACAAAAAAATTAAGGTCCAATAAGAAAAATAACATAAATATTTATGTGGCACATATCACTGATGTTACGTACATAGTACTGATGTATGTTTTTAAGCATGTAACTAATATAACCCCATATTTCTATTACCCTTGACTTAGCCGAAGACCGGTATAAAAATAACCAACATTAATTCAGTTTAAAAATCCGGCGCCATTTTTAACCCTGCGAAATGTTGCCAGCAGAAATTGCGGTATTAGATTTGCATTTTTTTATGTTTCGTATTTTTTTAACTTATAGAAAAATGTCATAAATTTTAAAATGCTTCGAAGCAAACAGTTAAAATACTTGAACACATCAAAAATCTTAGATCCATGAAAGAATAAACTGGAATTATAAACTAGGCAATAAAAAGAGGAACATCACCTATTTGTTCATGGGATAGACAACAAAATATGGGTGTGTAGGTTCGCGTTACCTCTGCCCATCCCCTCGGGAAAAGCGTCGTGACGTTATGTTAACACGATAGGAAATATGGATTTACAACAGGCTCAAGCCTTTTAAAACTTTCTAGGTAAAACTAAATGCACTATTCACTTAAGTTTACAAAATATCCATTGATATAATATTATTCCTACCAAGACTAAAATGCTGCACCCAAATTGCGTATCACACTACCCTAAATCTAGATATTTTTGAAGTAATCTTAAAAGCCAATCCAACTGGTAGTTTATTACGCAAATATCCTGTAGGTAACAATGATAGGGTCGAACCTATCTCCGTTGATCAAGCACATATCCAAAACAACCGCCATTTTAAAAAACTTTTTGACATGAATCCATCACCATTAAAACTAAAACTTATTCACTATAATTCACTTATTAAAAAAAAATGTCACAAAAATATGATTTAAAGAACTCACATATAAAAGAACTGTGCACATATTGATGTAGGAGAGACCGTTGCACAAGTGTTTGTGATGTCACAATAAAGTGAGGTGCAGTTTTATAGTCAGGTGACGGGCAGGCGGGCGGCTGTTATTAGTTTTGTGAAGCCTGCAAGTTTTAGGGTTCCGTGGGCTGCTAATAAAAATCGCTCCTTTAATTCTGTGGCCTGGTGCTAAAAGGGCCAAACTGCAGCCCTTTTATCATTTTTTTTTTACTTATCTGTATGAAACCGCACACTACATAAACTACATTGGCCTTTTTTACGTAACTTTTGAAAGTTTGTTGGTAAACTAACGCCCTTTTAGCACATAAAATATATATGTAAAAAATATATATAATCATAGTTTTTCAATAAACTGGCATTACAATCTCGTTTCATACAAAAACGTACTTTGACCCTTTTAGCACCAGGCCACAGAATTATTTTGGCTTATAGAGAGCCACACGATGGAGCGTGGATGAGTGAAAATCTTTACTTACCAAGACCCCTCCGTGCCTCGGGAAGCTCGTTAACTCGTTGATCCCGGCTGATATTTGTGGATCTTTGAAATTTGTTACGGGTCGTCAGAAGCCCGAAAGTCTGACAACCAGTCTTACCAAGGGAGTACCCAGTAACTGAGTTGTGAAGGTTGGATAGACAGTCGGTCCATTTAAAATACGGGTATACTACTACATCTGATTATACTGGAAGTCGAACAAAACGTAGTTGAGATAAAGTTAGACAGACGATGATGGTTATTGTGGCGTATTTAATTATTTATTTATTTACTAAGCAAGGCACACCAACGACATATTCACAATGATATTAACATAATATGATGACGGATTTAAGTTCTGTGTAAATATATCACTTATAGGCATGCACAAAATACATATTGGGGTGACTAAATTTTTCAATTACATTATTAGATTCCAAAATAGTACAAATAAGTTTAAATTATATAATAAAGTAATCTATATATCTATATTATAAATTATCACTTACTTGTCACGGGGTGTACCTACCTATAATCCTGCCGTCGCGCGTCGAGAGAATGCGTTACTGACACCTGTCAATGTGACAATAGAATCGTCACACAAAGATCAACTTCATAAAACACGTACCCATTGGTTTCTATGAAACTGACTAACTACTATTGGTCGGTCCGTGATGAGATGGTCCTTTTTGAAAAGGAAGCTTATTGGATCTATTTTACTGTTGACCGCCTGTATTTATAGGATACAATTAAAACTTTGCGGGACACCTAAACGTAATAGCAAAACTTCTGTTGTATCTCATTCCGGCATCCTTTAACCGATTAAACATGTCATGCGGAGCTCATTTTAACTAGGTACCTATACATTTATCTATATACCTATATTTCTTGGCAATTATAACCTCTCCAGACACAAAAATCTACCAAAAAAAACTATTCAAAAATACCTATATGTTTCAAGACAACTAACGAAGTGATATCACAAGACAAAAAAAAGACAAATGGCATTACAGGGAAAGGTCAAATGTATCAAGCTTTTGCTAAAAGGCGGTCGGTTTTGTCGCTTTGTTAGAATATAGCTCACAACTATTTCTATTCAGTGGAAACAGACTAGAAGTAAAAACAAAAATCCTTTTAAAACAAACGAACCAAAAACTAAAAGAAACAACAAGAAAAAGTCACATTACTACCACAGACATCATTAAAACATTTTTTGTACAGAACCACACCTCCTAATGACGTGTCTATGAGAAACAAAAATCTTTTATTTTGTTCTATATATTTATCCAACTTTGCTTGACATTTTCATTCGAACGATATATAAGCACAGATAGGTCTACATAAATTGGATAGTTATATCATCGAATCCTCTGGTACTATGGAAAACAAAAACCCTACCAGTGTTCGACTAAATTCAAACTATATTGCTCACTTTGTTGGAACCACAATTTCATCACGCCATTCCTAAGCAGCAATGGACTTTAAAATAATCAAAACGGTCGATGTTTGGATTCAGTTCCGTTATAAGATTTTTGGTCTTTTTTCAGTTCGATTCGGTATAGTAATTGAATGAGAGTACTTCGAGAGCATGTCTATTTTAAGGTACATAACCAAATTGGTACTTTGGTACCTTCATTCACCGTGAAGGTAAAGTCAATACAATTTTCACGCTACACGGGACGTAAAAATCGATAAGTTTCCGTTTTGGGTGGTAGACAAGCGGCCCAATTGGTAGTCATCATAATCACCCTGTAATGTTCCCAGTGCTGGGATACAGGCCGTCACTGTGTGAGAGGGAGTGGGTCTTATTGTATAGAATCAAGTTCTTCTAACTGAACAGACAGCTGTGCTGCTAAGGAGTTTGCTGCGCCACTTCTCTTCCCAGCTAAAGCACTAGGAAGTGTCGAAGGGCATGCGTTTTGCGGGACTGTCTTATGTAACTTTGACAAAAAGTGCTGACTCTCAGCATAGTTTGAATAAAGGACTTTTGATCTTGATTCATGATCTACCACGCGCGGGCTAATTTAGGGTTGGTGGATTTTATGTCTTCGATTTTTTTATTTTAGAACGGGTTTCCACCTTTTTGATTTTTGAGAACACATAATGAAATACATTACGAAGTAAAGTGCACGCGTGGATTCGAACCCACGACCTATCTACCAACACGCAGTAGGGCCCATATGGTGGATTATGGCTCATCGAGGGGAGACCTGTGAAAGCATTAGCTAGTGGGAACATTATAGGCTGATAAATGATTTTACTTCTGTAAGTAGGTTTGGGAGCAGCGGTGGCCCAGTGGTAACGGCCGCGACTTACGAGTTGTAGGTCGCAGGTTCGAACCCAAGCAGGCGCATTATTTGGTGTAAATTATTTCATCACCACTGCTCTCAAAACGGTGAAGGAAAACATCGTGAAGAAACCGGCATGTCATAGAACCATAAATTCGAAGACATGTGACATCTACCAACCCGCAATGGGCCCGCGTGACGGATGGGGAGGCTTGTGTCCCAGCAGTGGGAACAATATAGGCTGACTATGATGAAGTAAGTTTGTACAAGCACTTTTAAACATCAATCATATTTTTTAAACTATATGAGATCGGCATTTCTGTCACTATCTAACTACTCTGAGAAGAAAGGCCGAAACAAACTCAGAGGTCACAGTCTCTTTTAAAGTCCAGACATCATCTTGGTCACATTATGTGAAGACCATGTAGACTGATGACCGAAATGGTATTATAGGAAATAACCACACACATTGAGTGGACCTGTCCAGTCAATGCACGCATTTGTCACTGATTATGATACCTACCTTAATTGGTAGGTAAGTACCTAATTATCTACAGTCAACACCACATGTGGAGAACAGAAACTCCAAACTCATCACAAATGCGTTGCCATCTCAGAAACAGCTAAAATGGCTGACGTCATCACCATTTCAGCCAAAAGATGGCCACTGCTGGAAATTAGCCTCCCCGAATTTGGGGGGTTTGCTGTAATCGCCACGCTTGGCAGGCGGGTTGGCGATCGCAGTATGGTGGTAAAATGCATAGAAAACGCTGCTGCCCATTGTCTAATAAGTCTCTTAGTCGCCTCTTATGACACCCAGGGGAAGAAATGGGGTGATGCTATTCTTTACGTCCGGCACCACACAGCACAAATGGCTCACATGCCTACAGCTACACCGGACCCCGGTAACATGTTTCATTTTTACCTTTTAACGTGTCCGTGTTATGCAAAGTTGGAAGTAAGTAAGACATTATGCAAACAGACACACCTTACTATCTCAGCTGTGAATTGAAATGAATAAGGAAGAGATGCTATCATACGAAGATTGTTGCATTTAAAGCCTCGGCGTATGATGAGACTTACGTATGTACGTCCGGTGAGTAAGCTGTTAGTCCCGCTAGAGCTCCCTAATTGCGAAACACGCATTCAATCATAATTCTACGGAGTTTGAAGGAGATTCAATACGAAATTCAATAAAGACGTTTTTATTTTTGACTTTTTAGTTATGGTAGATACTCCGCACTAATCTAATCGCGTTATTCGTTCATTTGTCGCGCAAATACTTAATGCAAATTTAAGAATTATATAGTTTTCACATGGACCCCATTGTCCGAATTGAACCAAAATAAAATGGGACCATTCGGGAAGCACCAGCTTCCGAATACAAAAAGAATCATAAAAACCGGTTCACCCAGTCAAAAGTTACGAGGTAACAAACATTAAAAAAAAATACAGACGAATTGATAACCTCCTCCTTTTTTGAAGTCGGTTAAAAATTCAAATAATTTAATTTAATGTTTTTATTTTTCGTTATGTTAATTACTTACATATCAAACTCAAACTCAAAGAATTTATTTCAAATAAACCAATCACAGGCACTTTTGAATAGACCGGTTTTGTGCTTCCCGCATCCAGCAAATTCCTGCGGCCTTCACTTTCATATGATTGTGTAGAATCAAGTTCTTCTAACTTAACAGACAGCTGTGCTGCTAGAGTTTGTTGCGCGGTAAATTGACGCCCTCTCCCTCTCGAAAAAGCGAAGCGGCCTGCGTCCCAGCTGTGGGAACATTATAGATTGATTATGCATTATGCAAGTCTCAAACTCTCCCATTCCTCAAAACTTTTATTCGTATTTCGGTATTTTATCTGAAAACACCGTATTTTTTTTGTTTATAAAAACTCTACCACATTAGTAACATAACAGCACACATTCATTCTGCTCATCCTCTCATCAAAGCAAACCGTAAAGATACAACAAACGTAATATGCCCGCGATACCGAACACATTTCATGTCGTCTACAAGCAAGCACTATCTGATTATGTCCTAGACTTTCACAGTGTAATGATAAAGAGATAGTAATGAGCGTTAGATATCAGGTCAGCTAAATAACAGTGTAATTTGAAACTAGTTAAGTTATGATTCATAGTTAGTGACGTCACTAGAGTCCGGTAGCGCAGTGGTTGATTGCTTTGTCGACTATCTCTCGCGCGTATGTAAAGTTGCAGGTTCGATTGCCCTGTAAGTTTTTTTTTAAATGGCATCTCGCAGTCGACCTTGAGAAGTCGTAACTACTTAACCGGACTTTCCTATTCCTAAGAGAACTGAAAGCCTCATCATACATTAAATTTCAGCTGAAAGTCGTCTACTGGTCACAGGCCTCCCTCAATTTAGGGGGGTTTGCCATAATCGCCACACTTGGCAGGCGGATTGGCGATCGTGGTATATTAGTAGAATGCATAGAGAACGCTGCTGCCCATTCTCTAGTAAGTCCCTTAGTGGCCTTTTACGCCAGCCACAGGAAGAAATGGGATTGTGCTGTTCTTTACGTCAGACAACACACGAAACCTGAAATGAATATTCTAGAGGAATTCCAAAAGATCAAAAATAAGGTGGAATGTGGCAAAAATATTTTTGCACGTAACTTCAAGAGCAAAAAAGCAATTCGTACACTCGAATTGCTAGAGAACTCAATCCGTTCACAATAACAAAAAATAAAAAGCAAAATGAAACAAAAGAAGTGCGCGATAAATCTCACGACAACTTTCATACTATCTTCAGACCGAATCGTACAGCAAAAGAAAAAAAAATCAACCAATAGGTGAAAGCATAGGAGTGATACATAATTATATAAAGAATAAAAGGAACAAAACATTTAAAAAAGATACGAACTTACTAATATTATAAATGCGAAAGTATCTCTGTCTGTAGGCAACATTATTTTCGCGCGTCATGTCTGAACGGATTTGGATATTTGGCTCATAGACTAAGCCTGGATCTAGGACACAGGATAGTTTTACTAGCTATGTACTTTAGCACAAAGGCAGACGAAAACACTATTAATCAGAATTTGAATCATTTTGAAGAATATAGCTGTTCCATTGCTTCATATATTCAAAAAATTGCATTCTTTTATTCTGACGTTTCCGCAATGGATATTTTGGAAACGTCAGAATAATAGCCATTCCTACTCCTAGTGAGTTACGTAATTAGCTTGTGAGTTTAAACATAGGATGTTTTTTTTATCCCAGTATTGCGTTCCGGTGTAACTAAAGCGAGCAAAGCCGCAGGCATAAGCTATTAAATAATAGATAGAATACAAAAATAAACCAAAAGTGCAGTATGCAAGTTAGGTAATGTTTACCACTCACCGGAAACTGCACGTACAGTCGTAACCCGCATGTAATACTAGATAATGTAGGTCTGTGAGGAACTGTGTGAGCATATCTTACGGTATAATAACATTATTATAATTTACTACAATGCCCACTGTAATTAGGACAGACAAAATGTTGCCGATGGATTCGTTTGCTTTCCTATTAACCAATGTGAGATGTCAGATGTTCCAAATCATATGCGACTACTGTAAAGCTCGCTCCTTTTTTTTTAAGTTGGTATGAATTTTTACTGCGTACATACCTAATACCTACCATGAATTATTCGCTACAAAATAGGTATACAATGTAGGTTAGTACTACTGCTACAATCGTAATTCAGCCTATACTGTCCCCACTGCTGGGAAACAGGCCTCCTTCCGGTGAAAGGGAATGGGTAAACTACCACGCGGGCACAGTGCGGGTTGGTAGCTAGGTATGTCACATGTCTTCGAAGTGTTTGGTTCTAGGACATGCTGGTTTCCTCACGATATTTTCATTCACCGTCCTCGCATCCAGAGAACTCCTGCTGCCTTCACCAGGTCAGCGGCCCACCTTGTGGGAGGCCTTCCAACTACGCTTCCAGCTACGTCTTCCAGTACGCGGTCGCCTCTCCAAAACCTTTCCGCCCAATTGGCCATCTGTTTTGCGAGCATTGTGCACAACTTGTACCTAATTATCTTCAATTGAGCGAAGAGTAAAAGTGAATGGAAATCTCTGTGCGTGCCTCCGTAATGCAATCTGTGATTCAAAGATTACATCGTCATTTTATGATCAGCTGATGGTGTAGGTACAATTCTTTCTTAATTGCCGATTTTATCGTTGACCAGTCTACAACTGAACGGTGTTCGCATAGGACCAAGTATAATATTTCCACGATATTTTTTATGGGTCTTTGTAGCCCGAAATAAATTGATTTGATTTGATTTGATAACCATATACCACAATGATTGTCATTTTCCCAAATGTTAGTTACCAAGAGATATCGCGGATTTATTCGAAAGAGTTACCGTGGCCCTGGCACAGGCAACTGAAGGAACACGGGTGGGTTTTAGCCAGTAAAAGTCTGACACGCCCTCCCGGTCCGACCTGAACGAGAGTCGTCATTTGATGATTACCCACCCCAAAAATAGTGAATATACCGTTAGCCAGTGTAGTGGGTTGTGGAGGTCTTATAGGCAGTCGCCCCATGTAGCTGGAAGCTTTCTTTTTTAGGCTGGAATTCGACCACAACATATTTGGGAAAAGACTAGACCGATTATTTCCGTGTTCTTCCTCCTCTCTCCTACTTGATCTTGCTGGGCCCGACAGGGTCCATAATTGTAACTAAAATAATAATTTCCCTTCCAACTATGTTTTAACATTATGGTATGCAATAAAGAATTGAGAATTGAATTGATTTGAATTTTCTATTGCTAATCTAATATTACTATGATTTACTTTTTTTACTAGCTTTTTACGGTAGTCTATACCTACCTATGTAAATATGGGTCACAGCTTTGAATCTATGGCATTTTTTCTCTTGTGTTCTTCCATGTATAAGTAAAAGGAACAAAAAGTTTCATCATGAAGGACCAAAATAAATAAATAACCGTAATCATATAAAACTCAATATTACCGGTGACTTATACTATAGTAGTCTTTGCGGTGACTGTACTTCCCCGATACAGTAAATAGCTCTTTTGTTTTAGCTCCATTATATTAAAACAATGACTTGAATCAGTAGTGCGTCTAGTTGCTTCATTTCCGTGTACACTAGTTTGTATGATGTAATGCAATTTTGTTTGTTTTATTTATTTAACACAAACTGTAGCTCGCGACTTCGTCTGCTATCCGGATGTAAAGCCAATGTCCTTGCTTAGGTAATAGTTTATCTGCATGCCAAATGTTACTCAAATCCGATCAGCCGTTTTGGCGTTAAATTGTCATAAACAAACGAACTTACTTCCGCATTAAATGAATTAGGATATTGTTAAAATGCTGCCTCGTTGGTCTAGTGGTCACGAGCACTCTCGGGTTTGATTCATGGGTCAGGTAATGATATTTGGTATTTCCATCAAGAATTTCTCAGTAACAGCACGGAGTCTGGACTTATCAGCTTACAATGTTCTTTGCGAGAGGGAGTCGGTCATAATCCAAGACGCAGGCCCAGCGCGAGTCGGCAGATCAGACCCACGTCGCATCGAATTGCCTGCCCGTGCGAATATTTCGTATTCGTGACTGATTTTCTTTTGCTCGGCTCCAAAGGGTTTTAGAGTGATGTTATTATAGCCATCCAACACTAGCATATTTTTTCAACTCCAAACTGTCCTAGTATTAGCGTGTTCAACCAAACTCTTCATCATCAACATAATCATTTCAACTAAAAGACGCCCACTGCTGGACATAGGCCTCCCTCAATTAGGGGTGGACGGGTTTGATACATATTCGCCACGCTAGGCAGGCGGGTTTGTGATCGCAGTATGGTGGTAAAATGCATAGAACGCTGCTGTCCATTCCTTAGTAAGGGGCGTTCAAGTATTACGTAAGCACTATAGGGGGGCGGGGGGGTCTTTGCATGTAAGCATGGGAGGGGGGGTAAGAGCTTTGCTTACTTTTGCTGACAAGGGGGATGGGGGAGAAAATAGCTGTAGTAAAAATATGCTTACGTAATACTTGAACGGCCCCTAAGTCCCTTAGTCGCCTCTTACAACACACACGGGAAAAAATTGGATGGTACTATTCTTTACATCCGGCAACAATCGGAACCAAACTGTTCAACTTTCAACATCACGCCTTGTTTCCCGGAAGAGTTGGGCAGAGCTGTACCTATAGTATACCATTATGTTTAAGTCCCATAGGGGGCGGCACTATCGCCATCAACGGGGCAAATACTATCACAAATTCATGCAAGCCGACGGTGGGATGAACGGGAATACACAATTAAATAAAATCCAAGTACTACAAAACTCAGAATACTTCTTTAATTCCTTACAAAGTATGTACATCGTAAACTAGTTGTTTAATCGTAGCGTTATAACTAATTATGATATCTAAACTAGAAGTGAGCAGTCAGTCTGTCTATCTCGTACAAGTCAGACATTATTTCTTCCACCTTCGTGCCGATCTTTTTGGCGATCTGTAACAAAAGGAACATTACTAAATACATAAATCGTTCATTTTAATGATTTTTTGGAATATTTTGTTTCCTATAAAACGGTTATATCAAATAGTGTTAAGGTATAGTCCACCACATAATTGCTTTACCACCTTAACACGTTGAGTGCCGATCACGCGATATCGCGTGATTCATCGGCTCTGCATTATGGTCGATCACGCGATATCGCGTGATTCATCGGCTATGCATTATGGCCGATCATGCGATATCGCGTGATTCAACGGCTCTGCATTATGGCCGATCACGCGATATCGCGTGCTTGCTGCTACTAACAATTTTGTATGCGCTCTAAATCTGTGGCCATATCGGATTAACCATCAATCTGTGTTTGGCACTCAACGTGTTAAGGCCGTTTGTCCACCGCAATCGGGACGTCACCGAGAATGAGATGACGACGCCGCAATAGCGATATACAGGATGTTTGGCGCAAGGACTAACAAAAAAATTTGGGGGATTGGGTGAGTCATGTGCTATTTTCACCCATAGACCCAATCTCCTAAGTGGTATTTGATAAGTATGCCAAATTTCGAGTTAATCTAACGTTTTCAAGGGGGTCAAAATCACGTTCAAAGTTTCCGTTACAAAGGCACATACGAAGGGGCCATCCATAAATTACGTCACACGTTAAGGGGGGAGAGGGTCGATGAATTGTGACATTGTGTGACAAAGGGGTGGGAGGGGCCCAAAATTTTGTGACGTCACATTTCAAAATTGAATATACATATTTAAAGTACTCTTAAAACACAAAATAGTATGAAAGAAAAATTAGAAAAAAACAATGTCTAGATATAAAATTGCAAAATATGTGACGTCACACTAGGGAGTGGGTCTCACAAATGTGACCGGCTGTGATAAGGGGGGGGGGGGGGGGGGGACTGTAGGTATTTTGGAACAACAAAATGAGACTCATTAGGGGTTGAATAAAACATAAAATAAGTTAGTAGTGTTGGCAATTGTGTATTATAATTTTATAATCTATTTATATACTTATATTCCCATCTTATTTATAATTTGATATGGGATGTATTTTAATTGTATTTTTCAATAATTCTTCCTCTCAACCAAAGCACCTGCCATTTAATCTCTTCACCACCCTTGGTTGACTGGTAGAGAATGCCTATGGCATTAACTCCCCCTCTGTACATTTGTGTGCTAAAAGTATTAAATAAGTAAATTAAGAGGAACAGCTTAGTGCACTCACGTCCAGCTTCTCCGCGTTGGGCATGGTAGTGTACTGCGTGACCAGGTCTCCGTCCAAGATGCCGCGGGCGGCGCCGCCTCCCACTGTACGTCGGGCCGACTTGTACGTCCTGCAGAGTAGCATACCGTATAAAAATATGCTACATCATTCACGAAAGACTTTAACCCAGATCCAGCCAGTCCCTTGCTGTCCCCCCACCAGTGATTGCCTAAGCCGAGGTTCGTACCCCCCTCGGGGTAACCCTTAGCGCTTTCGCTTTAGTTTTTAAGTATAATAAGCCCCGGCTGGAGGCCTAAAAAGGTAACTTTTTAGAACTCTACGGCTACCATCCGTTTAAGTATTGTAGTAAGAACGTTTTCATCCCATCTATTCGAAAAAGACGACTTGGTTCGCCTTTAAGTGCACCCAAAGGTGGTGTTTTCTTTAAGAAACTTTTAGCGGGCAGTAATGAGTTTTTAATCCTCTTTATAAGTGCGCCGCAATTATCTTTGCCGCGCACTTTTTGAATTTGGAACATCTTGTGTTCAGCGCCCAAGAAATCGAACGCAAATATTGTTTGAATAAAGACTGGCTGGTGCGACGGCCCATAGTAGCGCCGCGCGCCGGCTGAATACAAAAAAAAAAAGAAATAAAATTAAAAACGCGCGAACTATAGCCCGCGTTTTCGTCAATTTTCACGGATTGATAGAAATTCATGATTTTGTTTTGAAAAATGAGTTCTTCAAGTGACAGTGAAAGTATAGAATTAACTCCTGATAGTATTAGAACTGACGCAAGAAATGTGATGGATAATCTATTACCTGCAAAATCCCAGGAGAAATATATGAAAGCTTATGGTAATTTTATTGAATGGAGAAATTCAAGAGGCACCAAGAAATTTTCAGAATCTGTGTTTTTGGCCTACTTCCAGTACTTAGCCAAAACTAAACAACCTTCCACACTTTGGAGTACCTACTCAATGCTAAAATCAACAGTCAGTTCTAATAACGACGTAAAACTGGACACATATTCGAAATTAATAGTGTATCTGAAGAGGATGTCTGATGGATTTAAACCTAAAAAATCCAAAGTGTTCTCAGTCAAAAACGTGGAGACTTTCCTTAATGAGGCACCCGACAACATCTTTCTTGCCGTAAAAGTAAGTAACTATGTATGTATATATGGTGGATTAGTAAAGTATAACCAGTGTTTTAAAATGCGCATTTTATTGTAACCTGTACTTCGATAGATAGGTACTTGTCTTATTCACATTCGGTTTTGTTACAGGTGGCTTTAATTTTCGGAGTACATGGAGCTTGTCGTGGCAATGAACTTTTAAAAATAACTGTTGATGATGTCGAAAATCACTCGGATAATTTACTGTTAGTAAAGCTGACAGACACAAAAACAAAAACTGACCGATCCTTCGTAATCCGAGGAGAATACAAAACTATTGTACAGAAATACCTGGACCTGCGTCCTGCTGATATAAAGACCAATCGGTTTTTCATCCGTTATCAAAATGGCAAGTGCTTCAAACAAGTTATGGGAAAAAATAAAATTTCTTACATGCCACAAGAAATCGCTACTTATTTGAAGTTACCAGATATCAAGCTATATATATACAGGACATTGTTTTCGTCGCACTTCTGCTACCCTGTTGGCAGATTCTGGAGCGGACTTAACTGTTCTCAAGCGACATGGAGGATGGAAGTCGAGTGCTGTAGCAGAGGGATATATAGAAGATTCCATTGAGAACAAGGCGAAAACATGTGAACGCATCGTGGAAAACATTAAATTGCAACCTTCAGTTAATCCATCCATGCCACTGTCGCCGCGCCCATCTACATCCAAACAAAGAGATTCACCGTCACATTTTCCTCAAAATGAGCCAGATTCTGACATTATTTCAAACACGCAGAATAAAATTAAATCTACAACAATCTCTATTCCTAATAAAACTGTAACAATTAATTTTCAAAATTGTGAAAATGTCTCAAATGTAAATATAAGTTTTTAGTTGTTTTATTATTAGATACTACTTAATTTCAATTTAGTTGTTACTCTGTTTCATTAAATATTAATATTACAATAAAATATGAGGCGCCTTTTATTTTCTCATAGTGGGTGATGAAAAGTAGAGTGTATCACTCGGGCGCAAAATATATTTTTGGCTCGGGCGACGTACTTTGAATCCCTCGCTACGTTCAGGATTCTACTAAAGAATCCCTCGCTACGCTCGGGATTCTACTCTAGAATCCCTCACTTCGCTCTGGATTCAAAAAAGCGCCCTCGCCGTAAAAATATTATTTTGCTCCCTTATGATACAATCTACTATTTCAGGTTAACTACGAGAGTCAGAGTCAAAATGGCGGGTGTACCATAGCGAATCAAATTATACCAATTACCAAAAAAATGTACCTAAAACGTACTATTTTGTACCTAGCTCTAAAAAATCTGTACCTCCTTCAGAACGAAATTATTTCGAAATTAAGGTACACCCGCCATATTGACATCAAGATGGCGGGTGTTCTATAATATTTTATTATTTATCCATTACTCATAAAATATAATTAAAACAAAAAATTGTACCTAAAAATCCTCAAGTAAAAAGAAACACACACTTGATCAGTGGGATAGTTCTTGAGAAATAAAACATGGCGGGTGTTCCATAGCGAATTAAACTATACCAATTACCAAACAAATGTACCTAAGAACTATTATTTCGTACCTAGCTCCAAAAAATCTGTACCACCATCAGAACAAAATTATTTCGGAATCAAGGTACACCCGCCATATTGATATCAAGATGGCGGGTGATCTATAATATTTTATCGTTTAACTATTACTCATAAAATAGAATTGCACCAAAAAATTGTACCCAAAAAGTACCACAAGTAAAAAAAAACACACACTTGATCAGTGGGATACTTCCTGAGAAATAAAACAACCGTGTCCCGTTCTATGTTATGGGGGTTTGGTTTCCGCACTTAGTCCTTTGGACAATTGTGCGTGGGCGATGGCGGCCGTCGGTGTTTACTCCAACCAGCCCACCTCCCTCCAGAAGCTGGTTATGTCTCCTGGTCTGCTGAGAACGTCTGTGTAAGATTTGGGTGTCCTGATGGTATCTGTCCTAATCTGGGTGACGCCTGTACATTCGAAGAGTACATGCGCAACTGTTTCTTCAGCCTCCATGCAGGCCCTGCACAGGGGGCTGTCCGTTATGCCTATTGTGTAATAGTGTTTGTTTAGCGGGCAGTGTCCTGTGATGGTGCCCGTCATCAGACGCAGATCATCCCTGTCCAGACGTAGCAGACGTCTGGTTAGCTTGCCATCCGAGGATGGCATAGCTTCCCTGGACTGCCTGCAGCCTGGTGCCGAGGTCCACCATCTCTCCGCTTGTGTGTGGGTAAATTCCTGCAGCCACCTGCGTAGCTGGTTGAAGGGGGTGGGCACGATGGGCTCGAGGCCGCAACTGACGCGTTGGATGTCTTTTTGGCCAGTTCGTCAGCAGCGTCATTGCCTAGTGATCCACTGTGTTTTATCCATTGCAGTGTCACTTTGTTGCGATTAGAAACTGTTACCCGTTCTAATGCGTTGTGACATTCTAGTGTAAGGCACGAGTTTATGTATCATTTGGCTAGGGATTGGAGGACTGAGGCGCTGTCGGAGAGTATGCGCCAGCTCTTTGAGGCGCGCGTAATGTTCCACGCGCGCCTCAAAGAGATGTCAGCAATACTGAAGGGGTCTGCTAGGATCGGTGCCTGCCAGGGTCGCGAGATTCGTTCGATAGAGTTACCGTGGCCATGGCATATGGGCAACTGAAGGAACACTGGTAGGTTTTAGTCAGTAAAAGCCTGACACTCCCTTCCGCTCCACCCAAGAGCGGGAGACGTCATTTGATGATTTCCCACCCAAAAAGAAAGGGCGAGGTTTAACTGGGTTCGCAGTACATTGCGCGAAATAACAAATCGTCTTTGGGTTTTTTATTCATACCTAAAGAAAAAGTCGTTTCCCGGCAATAATTTTTTCGCCAAGCTACTTTATTAGATGTACAGTATGCGTAGTTGACGGCTATGTGATGTGTCTTTTAACACCCTGTATATAAATTCAAATTCATTTATTAAATTCATATTCAAACTCATTTATTAAACTTTCACATAGTGTACAGGCGTAAAAGTAGCATGCGATATAAGATTACCAGCAGAAGACTTAATTTAGATTTAACAGCGGGTCCCAAACTAGGCACAGCTTGTATCTTGGTGACCCAAACAATACACCGAGTTAATCTTCGATCAAAAATGTACTAGATTCCCGATGAGTGCTTCAAAAACGGCCCGAAAAATAAGAGCACAAATATTTTTGTGCTCTTATTTGAAATTAGTTTGGTCCAATGATAGCCAACGTTAAGACGTCCTAAATGCCGCAGCACGCGTTCAAAACTTGTGTAAATAACCACTGTAGCGCCAAGTTTTTGGAAGGTATATCTTTTTTTCCATAAGTTTAAATCTATAAGTGTTTTTCATAAAATAAAACAATCAAATAGTAAATATAAATCATTTAGCAAATACATATTATGATTGTTTGACCAATGTTTGCGACAACACACCAACTATTGTAACAAACATTGTCTGTTCTGGAACAGAGAATGCATGAAGTAGTATTGTAATTTTATATTTTATTTTTGTTTGTAGATTTCCTAGCGAGCCATTTCGCTTTGCAGAATGGGTATCTATTGTAGAGAAAGAAAGAGGAGAAGAAATATACAAACCTTATAAAAATTCATCACTTTAATTTAAATGAAAAAATAATTTGATTTAATACAAACTTTACTTCTAAATACTGGTACATAAAAGTAGACGCACCCATTTCTTATACGGGTGGATCACATTGATTTACTTAATTAAATAAAATAACTATTATACTATTTTAGTCCTACTACTTTTTTAAATCGATTAAAAATGTTTGCCACCATCAAAACGTACCTTTTCACCTAAATTATATTCTGCAACTCTACGTCTTTCAATAAGTACTGTGTTCTGAGCATTGAAATATAATACCAAGTACTACGTCTAGTTCCAAAATATAGTAAGCACGAAATTGTCAACACATTGTTTTTAACCATATTGCTTAGACTTTAAGTTTCAGTTTAGAATAAATAATTTTGTACTTATATCAAAATGACTTTTGATTTTTAAGGGACATTTTAAATTTATTGCTCTTTACCTTTCTCCGATGACAAAAGGACTTAAATATGAATATTTTGCAATCGTAATTATGCTTTATGTTTGAGTGTTAAGGATTATAATAAACTGAAGTTGTTATTATTATGAAACGTTTTTCTATATTTTGTAGTAAGAAATATAAATGTGTAAGTGTGTGCAAACGTGGCCACTTGAGCGCCTTATTTTTGTTCCTGATCCTTTATCTAGTGCTATTATTGATCGAAGGAGTTAATAATTTTAGAAGTTCTGCTAGCGCAAGATGATAATTGATAATTTCATAGTAACATCCATAATAAAATAAAATTAAATAAAAATTGAAATCAACTCATAATCATAAAAAAAAGAATTAATTAAATTAAATTAAATAAAAGCCTGAGTAAAAAGAGATTACACATAATAGGCACTACAAGAAAAACAGTTAGGTGAGTGAAATGTGTGTGATGTGTGTGTATTTGTGAGTGTTGAGAGCGTGGTGAGAATTAGCGTAAGATACAAAGTAGATTCTCAGTTTCGTCATATGTCCGGCTCAGCAGCCAAGGTTTAAGTTTAGTTTTGGCCTCAGTATAGTTTTTCGGAATGGTAAAATTTTTGCTTATAGCATTGAACACCCGAATGGGTAAAGATGACGAAAGCCGGGCCGCGAAGAGGGTTTTTGTTTTTGGAAGTGGGATTCTTTCAGCTATTTTCCTACCCTTCGTACTGCAGCTGAATCGATTAATGTTGAGTTTTAAAAGGTTGATAAGTGCCCCTAGGATGAACAGTTGACGTACGCGTAAAACTCCAGATTCCTTATACATTTCGTCCGTAGAAAAACGCCGAGGCCTTCCCAGAAGTACCTTGAGAACGGCCCGCTGGGCCCGTTCTAGTTCAAGCATGTAAGTCTTGGCGGCGCTGCCCCAGACACTAACACAGTATTGCAGAGCAGATTGGCATAGGCAGATGTAGGCCTGAATACGTATCTTTTTGGGCGCACTGGCTCTTAGGAGTTTCGCAACGTAAATGAATTTCCGAGTTTTTATTGAGAGTTCATGAATTTGTGCATTGAAGGACAGGTTCTGATCAATTATGACACCTAGATATTTTGTATTTTCTACTCTGTCAATGGCATAACAGTTGCAGTCAGTAGCGCAAACGGGTTCTGTTGTTAGGACATGGCATTTTTTGTTATGTATTTTTAAGGATTTTATATTTGGTCTGCTAGATCGAGTGACGTGAAATGTCAAAAAGTTCGTTTTTTGTAAGTTTAATGTTAATAGATTATGTTCCAGCCAAGTTGAAATGATACTCATCCCTTTTTCAGCTGTTTCAAGAGTTTCTTTCCAAGTAGATCCATGAAAAATGACAGCTGTATCATCAGCGTAGCAAATTACTTCCGAGTGATCAATATTAAGACTCAGAATGTCGTTCATGTACATAATGAAGAGGGTGGGACCCAAAATACTTTCCTGTGGCACCCAGAAGGCGACCGGAAGACTCCCGCTGACACTATCTCCAATTTTAACAAGCTGATGTCGACCAGACAAGTAGCTCCTGAACCATTCTAAGGACAGGCCTCGGACACCAAAGGATTCGAGTTTTTTTAGTAGTGTGGGAATTGAGACTGTATCAAAGGCCTTGGCCAGATCTAGGAAGACATGTATCTACCTAGATCAATATTATTAATCACTAGCTTTTTCTGCTTAGCCCGCGGCTTCGCCCGCGTGGATGTCGGAAATTAACGCAGGTTTTTTTCTATAATAAAATATTTTTCCAAAAATTAACGTAGCCTAAGTTACTCCTTATTACATCAGCTACCTGCCAATAAAATTCCCATCAAAATCGGTCCAGCCATTTCATAGATTAGCCGGAACAAACAGACAAAAATTGAAAAATATGTTGTTTTGGTATATGTACCGTGTATACATCCATATAATAATATCTTAGGACAACCAACACAACGTTGTCTGATCCCAAACTAGGCAGAGCCTGTACTATGGCAACCAGACAACTGATAAGCATACTTATATATTTCTAAATACATACATATTATAGATAAATTACACCCAGATACAGAACAAATGATTGTGCTCATCACGCAAACATTTGTCCTGGGTGGGAATCGAACCCACGACCTCAGTCTTTGCAGTCAGGATCACTAACCACTAGACTAACAGGCCAGTCACCATATACACTTAATAAACAGTGGTTATCTTAATATTACAAACAGACACTCCAATTTTATTTATTTGTATGTATAGATAATAATAATAAACATAAGTAAACGAGACACGGTTGTTTTATTTCTCAGGAAGTATCCCACTGATCAAGTGTGTGTTTCTTTTTACTTGTGGTACTTTTTGGGTACAATTTTTTGGTGCAATTCTATTTTATGAGTTAAATGATAAAATATTATAGAACACCCGCCATCTTGATAGCAATATGGCGGGTGTACCTTGATTCCGAAATAATTTTGTTCTGATGGTGGTACAGATTTTTTGGAGCTAGGTACGAAATAGTAGTTCTTAGGTACATTTGTTTGGTAATTGGTATAGTTTAATTCGCTATGGAACACCCGCCATGTTTTATTTCTCAAGAACTATCCCACTGATCAAGTGTGTGTTTCTTTTTACTTGAGGATTTTTAGGTACAATTTTATGGTGTAATTATATTTTATGAGTAATGGATAAATAATAAAATTTTATAGAACACCCGCCATCTTGATGTCAATATGGCGGGTGTACTTTAATTTCGAAATAATTTCGTTCTGAAGGAGGTACAGATTTTTTAGAGCTAGGTACAAAATAGTACGTTTTAGGTACATTTTTTTGGTAATTGGTATAATTTGATTCGCTATGGTACACCCGCCATTTTGACTCTCATCTACGAGATGTCCCAACAAATAAAAAATCACGAAACACTTCGTACACCACAGATAGAATATTGAGTCAACAGTATAATACAATAACTAAACATTTAAAAAAAAAAAGCTTTTTATAAGTTATTATTGAGGAAATCGTATTGCCCGTAGCCATACTTTATGCATTTGAAATTGAGCCTTATTTCCTTCATAAAATATACAATTTTCTTAAGCTAGATCGGCAGTACACCATCATCATCATCACTTCAACCGAAAGACGTCCACTGCTGGACATAGGCCTCCCCCAAGCACCGCCACTTCAACCTGTTCTGTGCTTCTCGCATCCAACGTATTCCTGCGACCTTCACCAGGTCATCGGTCGATCTTGTGGGAGGCCTTCCAACGCTAGGCAGTTTGCCAAAATACATAGTTTTTGAAAAAATACTTATATCCATTAAAAGTTACTGATATCAATTCAGTAATCAATTATGAACAAACTGCTTTCAGGACTTGCGTTTATTCTGTTACACTTTGTACATAATTATTCATATCAGTTGAGAAGGTTGATTTAAAACTAAGGATAATTTATGGAACGAGAACTGTAGCCAAATACTGTGACAAATTGTCAAGCACACGTATTTCACAGAAATGCTAGACCATTTGTCACATTTATTTTCGTTTCAAAATAATCGAATTGAAAACTTTCTGTTGAAAATGAAATTAATACAGACCTAAAAAGTTAGGACAGGTATTATGTTATTCACTGAATAAAAAAGCTTCATCAAAAATATTATGCTTTTTTTTAAATTTTTGAAACGTACAAATAGTGACTTTCATTTAACATTAAAAAATAAACACGTTTTAAAATATATCGTCTTTAACGCAAACTCTAAGAATATATTTCAAACAGGGGAGGCTTATGTCCAGAAGTGGACGTCTTTCGGCTGAAATTATAATGATGATGATGATGATAATTATGATGATGATGATGATAATCATGATGATGATGATGATAATTATGATGATGATAATTATGATGATGATGATGAAGTCTAGGATGTTCCTATAGACCTTTCGTTAAGTTGAACTGACCTGAAGGCCCTGGGGTTGAGTCCGGCGATGTGACAGCAGTAATTGTTCATGACATTCTGCAACATCAGTAGTCGACGGTACATCTTCTCTGTTATTGGCAGAACGTAGCCAACTCCACCGTCGAGAGTCGCTGTGGAACAAAGAAATTCAGTTGAATAAATCTGAGATATATAGTACCGTGGTGCCGGGCGTAAAGTATAACACCACCCCATTTCTTCCCGTGGGTGTCGTAAAAGACGACTAAGGGACTTACTAGAGAATGGGCAGCAGCGTTCTCTATGCATTTTACCACCATACTGCGATCGCCAACCCGCAGCCAAGCTTGGCGATTATGGCAAAGCTCCCCAAATTGGGGGAGGCCTAAGTCCAGCAGTGGACATGATTCGATTTTAAGTTTCATCCGGGTAAACACGATTGAAGATATCCTAATGACAAAACCTTATAAGCATAACGCTTCGTTCACTGCCTCGTTGGTCTAGTGGCCGTAAGTGCTACAGCTGAGCATGAGGTCCTAGGTTGGACTCCCGAGTCAAGTAACGTGTAATTGAGTTTATTATTTTTGGTTGATGGCAATAGGCTCACCCCTTATTACATGGGACTTAAATGTAACTAAACAGGTTAAGTTTTTAACCAGTGCGCAAATTTTAAGAAATTAAACTTCAACGAGTTATAATAACCATGCAATTTTTGTTTTGATATATCTTAGTACAAATAAATTAAGTTATAGTTAACGAAAGATGTTTATTTTGAAACTGGTTTTTATGGTTACTTGCGCGTGGCGCCGGCGCGGCGGCGAAGGTGAAAGACCGAGCGTAGCTACAAGTACCTACCAGCTGTTTGATCGGTCAAAATTCTAAGAAGTTCAATAAATAAAATAATAAATAAATATCTTGGGACAACCAACACAACGTTGTCTGATCCCAAACTAGGCAGAGCCTGTATGTTTGAGTGTGTTTAGTATGAGTATGTTTATCAGTTGTCTGGTTACCATAGTACACTATGGTAACCAGACAACTGATAAACATACTTATATATTTCTAAATACATACATTATAGATAAATTACACCCAAAAGTTCGAAGTACCTACGCCGGCGCGCGGTTACTGACCTATTCATATTGTAGATATCATATTACGAAATATGTAGGGTGTCCATAGTTTACTGATTTAGGTCAGATAATTTTTTTTAGAAAATAGTTGAAATGTGTTCTATTACTGATACTGAACCACCAAAAAAAAAATTTCGCACTGGTTAATTTTTTTTTCCTGTATAGGCAAAATGTGGGTATACTTATTATGTAAACCTCTGCCCAATCCTTCGCGGAAACAAAGCGTGATCGCCTTGTTTCGCCGAAGGATTGTTATTTGGATTGGATTGTTATTGGGAAAATAACATCAGTTCTTTTTTGTGACTTCATTGATCTCACGTTATTTGGTGAGTAATCACTGCACGTAAGAGGCCCAAATCTTTATTAAAATTCTTTGACAAAACAAAACGTTAACATAAATGTAAAAAGTTCACTCAACCTCCAATCATCCCTTTTCTATGGAGGTTGGGTGAACTTTTGCTTCCTACTAGATGGGAATTGTCTTGTTGTTGATGTCGGCACCTTATATAATGTCACCATCAGATTGTGAAACCCGTTGAAATCGTCAAATTGTAAAAAAACATGCGACGAAACGCATCTCGCCCGATGATTGGTTGAACGTCATGTGCACCGAGCCGCCATATTTGTTTGTTAAGCACGCCATTTCACAATTTGACGATTACACTTTCGCGATATTGTAATCTAACGAAAAATAATGCGATAAATTGTAAGCAGTATGCCACGGTTCACAATATTTCGACAGATTAAAATCTCGCTGCGTAGACTGTAATCTAACGGTTTTTACAATTTGATGCTGACATATATAAGCTAGTTGCGCGGTAAACTCTGTTTGCGCGATGCAGGATTTTGCGTGACGTCAATGTGATGCGTAGTATGTAGCGGTGTAGATGTCGCTGCACCTCCATCCATCAATGGACACCTAATATGACGATGAGTGACATAGCACGATGTAAGTAACTAATTAAAACGTGAGTGACCCGTTAGTGTTCCGTGTGGTGCATATGTGCGTGTGGACATAAAGAATACCACCACCCCATGTCTACCCGTGCGTATCGTAAAAGGCGACGTGGGGATTTACTAGAGAATGGGCAACAATGTTCTCTATGCATTTTATCACCATACTGCGATCGCCCATCCGCCTGCTAAGCGTGGCGATTATGGTAAACTCCTCCAATTGGAGGAGGCCTATGTCCAGCATTGGACGTTTTTTGGCTTTCACAATAATGATGATGATGAAGATGATGATGATGATGATGAAGATGATGATGATGATGAACTCACTGAACATGGTGACGTGCCGCTTGTGCGTGGTGGTGGGCACGTGGCGCGCGGCGATGCGGAACATCGCATTCACCTGCTGGCCCAGGTGGTAGTCACTCTTGCGGATGAGGCGCTGGCCTGGAATATTAAAGTTTTGTAGAAAAACATTATTGATATCAACATAATGTTTTCTAAATACTCAATAGGAACTAACACTTTCACACGCATAATAACACTCACACTCTCAAATACACTTATAAACACACGCATCCTCACTTGCATATTCACAAGCACTTTCACACGCACACCCACAAGCACATGCACTTTCATATACACAAACACACTCACTTTCTTAATCAGATGCACGCTCACAATTTCAATCACACGCACCTCTAAACACACGCACACTCACTGTCACAGTTAGACGCACACTCACAATTTCGACCACACGCACCCCGACACTCAGGCACACACTCACAACAAGCACACTCACTGTCACAGTCAGAATCACTCTTAGAATTTCAATTACTTGCACCCTCACATTCACGCACACACTTCCAGTCACAGTCAAATGCACACTCACAATTTCAATCACACGGACCCCCAAACTCACGCACACTCACTGTCAAAGACACATGCACACGCACTCACCCGCACACAGACAGTGCTCCGACTGTGCTATTGTCTGGCACGGTACTGAGTTTCTGCGCATACACACATATGCACAGCGTGTTTTTACACTTGGTAACCACAAGTAAAATGTCACTTCGTAAGATACAATACAACAACTCAGGAAACTCGCAGACAACCTTTAGCAAACTTTAATTAAATTATTATTTTATGGCTCTTACCACCTGGCAGCAACTATGTAATCCATTGATAATAATCTGTATTAATCCATCCATCCATCCATACTTCCATACTATCCATACTAATCCATACTTCCATACTTCCATACTAATATTATAAATGCAAAAGTAACTCTGTCTGTCTGTCTGTCTGTCTGTCTCGCTTTCCTGCTAAAACTACTGAACCGATTTAAATGAAATTTGGTACACAAATAGTTTAGAGCCTGAGAAAGGACATAGACTACTTTTTATCCCGGTAGTACGTTCCCGCGGGATAATTTCCGACCTCCACGCGGGCGAAGCCGCTGGCAAAAGCTAGTTAGTTGATAATAATCTGTACTGATACATTTTTTTTTAAATGAATTCCCTGGCTCCTGCGCTAGTGTACACTGTATTACAGGAGCTAGTGTATTCCCCTAATTATAAGGAACATGTAAATTATGATATAAAACGATCAAAAAGAGAAAAAAAGTAATAGAAATAATAAAATTAAAAGTAACCTAACATGCATAATAGAAAATGATTTAAATTTTACTGGAGGTGTTGAGTGGGAGGGCAGTATGTGCTCGCACGAGTGTTAGTTGTAGTGTGTAGGGGGGGGGGGGGGGGGGAGTAAGGGAGAGGAATAAGAAATATTCATTGTACATTCTATAGACACATACCTCCATAACTCTCCCTAGCTTGCGGCTGATACATGAACAACGCCAGGTTCCCTTCCGCCTCGCTCACTAGGAAGCCGAGCGTTGTGTTATCCACCATGAACTCCATGTCTAATATCTGTAACGAATTAAGATGTTATTCCTGTGTATTTATTTTGAACAAGAGAAGGGCTTGTGGCTAAGTAATAACAGTCGCACGGGTCGATTGTTCAGGTTAAGCTACGCTTGCCTCGGTTGGTCCGTGAATGGGTGACCATCTATACATACCATGACCCTTCCGTGCCTCTGAAAGCACGTTCAGCTGTTGGGCTCGGTTGTCCTTCGTAGATCTTAGACAGTCGTTACGGGTCGTCAGAAGCCCGAAAGTCTGACAACCAGTCTTACCAAAGGGTATCGTATTACGCAGTAACTGGGTTGTGGAGGTCAGATAGACAGTCTGTTCGACGCCAGGCCAGGGCCCCGGCCATAGGATTTTAATAGCGCAGTGGAAGATGATAGTAGGGCCCTGGAACAAGAAGGTGGCTGCGAACTTGTCCGCCGTGCGTGGAGCTGATCAAAACAATATTCAAAAGACTCACCTGATGGTAGAACACTGGCTCTGGTGCCTACCTGGATTTATGTATGTAAATGAGCGTATAGTGTATTGTGTAGTGACGCTGTAAGTGGGTAATCCAGGATACCAGGCCGCTGCAATACGCCAGAGATTGGTTCCAGCACGCGATCAATCACTGTCACTTAACCTCAAACTATTTCAACCAAAGTTCAAACTAAAACCCGTTCTATTTCGTCAAAAGGGGTTACTTATAATCAAACAATAGGATCACGACAAATTGTCCACAAACGGATCGATTCTAAGGGATTAATTTACAAGAGACGCGTCGCGAGGTCCAAACGGCGACGGACATTTTTCCAAAGACCAAAACCAAAGAGAGTGTCAAAGTCAAACTGACAAGTGATAGATGTCACTCCGTTCGGTACGTTCCGTTAGACGCACAGATTAAACAAGTCAAACGGGACGGAACACAGTCATTCCGTGTAAAATACTGGTACTCAGCTACATCCGGTAAGACTGGAAGCCAACCCCAACATAGTTGGGAAAAGGTTAGGCAGATGATGATTTATTTTGAGCAAGTATATCAAATTATATGTTCCGTGTGATCCGTATTATTTAGCACCAATATTATTATGGACGTAAAGAATAGCACCACCCCATTTCTTCCCGTGAATGTCGTAAGAGGCGACTAAGGGACTTACTAGAGAATGGGCAGCAGCGTTCTCTATGCATTTTACCACCAAACTGCGATCGCCAATCCGCCTGCCAAGCGTGGTGATTACGGCAACTTCGCGAAATTGGGAGAGGCCTATGACCAAAAGTGGACGTCTTTCGGCTGAAATGATGTTGATGAAAATGGTCAAGTCATGACGGAACTATTGCGGTTTCGCTATTATTGTTTTGCGTAGATGTGATACCCGTCTGAACAGTAGCAGTCAGTACCAGCACGTACCTGAGCACTCCTCAGGTCCCGCGACACGAGCGAGAGCGTCCTGTGCTGGTGTAGCGCAGCAGTGAGATGGACTTGTACACGTCTGAACAGTAGCAGTCAGTACCAGCACGTACCTGAGCACTCCTCAGGTCCCGCGACACGAGCGAGAGCGTCCTGTGCTGGTGTAGCGCAGCAGTGAGATGGACTTGTACACGTCTGAACAGTAGCAGTCAGTACCAGCACGTACCTGAGCACTCCTCAGGTCCCGCGACACGAGCGAGAGCGTCCTGTGCTGGTGTAGCGCAGCAGTGAGATGGACTTGTACACGTCTGAACAGTAGCAGTCAGTACCAGCACGTACCTGAGCACTCCTCAGGTCCCGCGACACGAGCGAGAGCGTCCTGTGCTGGTGTAGCGCAGCAGTGAGATGGACTTGTACACGTCTGAACAGTAGCAGTCAGTACCAGCACGTACCTGAGCACTCCTCAGGTCCCGCGACACGAGCGAGAGCGTCCTGTGCTGGTGTAGCGCAGCAGTGAGATGGACTTGTACACGTCTGAACAGTAGCAGTCAGTACCAGCACGTACCTGAGCACTCCTCAGGTCCCCGCGACACGAGCGAGAGCGTCCTGTGCTGGTGCTGGTAGCGCAGCAGTGAGATGGACTTGTACACGTCTGAACAGTAGCAGTCAGTACCAGCACGTACCTGAGCACTCCTCAGGTCCCGCGACACGAGCGAGAGCGTCCTGTGCTGGTGCTGGTAGCGCAGCAGTGAGATGGACTTGTACACGTCTGAACAGTACCAGTCAGTACCAGCACGTACCTGAGCACTCCTCAGGTCCCGCGACACGAGCGAGAGCGTCCTGTGCTGGTGTAGCGCAGCAGTGAGATGGACTTGTACACGTCTGAACAGTAGCAGTCAGTACCAGCACGTACCTGAGCACTCCTCAGGTCCCGCGACACGAGCGAGAGCGTCCTGTGCTGGTGTAGCGCAGCAGATAGATGGACTTGTACACGTCTGAACAGTAGCAGTCAGTACCAGCACGTACCTGAGCACTCCTCAGGTCCCGCGACACGAGCGAGAGCGTCCTGTGCTGGTGCTGGTAGCGCAGCAGTGAGATGGACTTGTACACGTCTGAACAGTAGCAGTCAGTACCAGCACGTACCTGAGCACTCCTCAGGTCCCGCGACACGAGCGAGAGCGTCCTGTGCTGGTGCTGGTAGCGCAGCAGTGAGATGGACTTGTACACGTCTGAACAGTACCAGTCAGTACCAGCACGTACCTGAGCACTCCTCAGGTCCCGCGACACGAGCGAGAGCGTCCTGTGCTGGTGTAGCGCAGCAGTGAGATGGACTTGTACACGTCTGAACAGTAGCAGTCAGTACCAGCACGTACCTGAGCACTCCTCAGGTCCCGCGACACGAGCGAGAGCGTCCTGTGCTGGTGTAGCGCAGCAGTGAGATGGACTTGTACACGTCTGAACAGTAGCAGTCAGTACCAGCACGTACCTGAGCACTCCTCAGGTCCCGCGACACGAGCGAGAGCGTCCTGTGCTGGTGTAGCGCAGCAGATAGATGGACTTGTACACGTCTGAACAGTAGCAGTCAGTACCAGCACGTACCTGAGCACTCCTCAGGTCCCGCGACACGAGCGAGAGCGTCCTGTGCTGGTGTAGCGCAGCAGTGAGATGGACTTGTACACGTCTGAACAGTAGCAGTCAGTACCAGCACGTACCTGAGCACTCCTCAGGTCCCGCGACACGAGCGAGAGCGTCCTGTGCTGGTGCTGGTAGCGCAGCAGTGAGATGGACTTGTACACGTCGGCTACCAACACTAAGTTCTTCACGGCCAACATCTTGTGCACGTAGATCTGCGTGTCGATGAACGCTACGCCCACCAGGTCGTTGTCTTTGAGTTGCCAGATGTAGATCTGTGGAAGAAATAATATTGTTATTTTATTTTTTTATTTTTATTGTAAACATACAATCACGCCTTGTTTCTCCGTAGAGTCAGGCAGAGACAATAAATAACAAGAAATATATGGTATTTTTTGTCGGACCCAATAAAGAACCTTGTGGTACTACCGTATGGTATTCCCAAATTAATAATGCGTATGCAGATCTTCGCTAATTGTCGTATTCCCGGAAACAACCGAATCACTGAAACTTAAGAGCCCTAAACAATGCACTTGCATTTTGCACCTTGTTCGAAAGAAATAGGAGTCAATATCATGTGTACACAATCGAAAATAATTCGGGCGGTCGGCGGCGGTCGCCGGTCAGTCAAAGGTCCGTCAGTCGTCTTTATATATTGATGGTGACTGCACGTGGTCTCTCTGTGTGGAATTATATAGAGCTGCTATTACACACCCTTCTTGGTTTTGTTTTCAAAGGTGAATTTAATTTCTTTAATTATCTTATTCAAATTTAAATAGTTTATTTTGTAAAATAGGTAAATATACTAACACTAGCTTTTGCCCGCGGCTTCGCCCGCGTGGTTGTCGGAAATTATCGCAAGAGGACGTACTACCGCGGTAAGAATGTATTAATCCATGTTATACATACATAAAATTACGCCTGTTTCCCATGGGGGTAGGCAGAAACTACGGAACGCCACCTGTTACGATCCTTACATATCATGTGTGTTTGATGTACTTAAAATAAAACTAATAGTATTCAGAGTAAGAAGACTGCGACATAGGGTTGGATTGAATTGAATAAAAGTCTTCCTGGTTTTTCTTAATGCTCCTATTCTACCTATTACAAACACTCAATTATTTACCAGACACCAAATTAAACATAGTTATAAGAATAGTACTTTGGCCAGTGGCTTCGCCCGTACAGCTGTCGGAAAATATCTCCCGGGAACGTATATGGTAAGTATCCAGGATAACCAAAAAACCAAATCCATCCAAAAATCTAAACATCTAAGCCATATTTCGCGGTCTCTTACTTGGAATAATACAATTGGGTTTATTTTGAGTACTTCAAACACACATGATATTCGCATTTCTATGAAGCCAAAGTAATATGAATTACAATATTACAATCCTACTAATCCTGCAGTACCCGACCGCTACCAAGCGAGATGGCCGGACGCGGGACGGCCCGCTAGCCGCTCTGCGGCAATTTTATTATAATCTCTGATATCTTCTAAAATATTCATTTTAATGATATGCTGTAAAGGGCAATTTTGATCTACATGAAATGCACAATTTATTTAAGGTACTTAATTGGATAAGGATTAATGCTGTATTGCTTAAAATCGCATTCATAAATAAGCCATTATTTCTCGTAAAAAGTAAAGGATAAAAGTGGTTATTGTGGGTTATCCCTAAGAGTTCGTGAGACATATACCATCGCTGACTTTTTTGTAGAACTTTTTAAGGTGTACAATACTGTAGTACATTATTTTGATCTAATTCGTAGGGTTCAGCCAGCGTTCGCAATGTAAGCGCAAAAAAATGAGTTTATTTATGACATCACATTAGAAACCTCTAAAATTATCAGCGTTTCTTTACTATATTATGCATGTTATATACATATAAACCTACCTGTTGAATCACTCTATCTATTAAAAAAACCCGCAACAAAATCCGTTGCGTAGTTTTAAAGATATAAGCATACATAGGGACAGACAGACAGCGAAGTGACTTTATTTTATAATATGTAATGATAATGATGATATTTCACGGTTTTTTAATATTAAAAAAAAAAAATACCTACGTTAAATACATTTTAAGTACTAGAAAAACAACATCAGATTTAGGCTTATATAAATTTAATAGAAAGATACACATGCATAAATAAACAAATAGATATAGGAATAAAAACCATTTTTTCTTCTTCTAATATAGACCTTGTGTTATTTAAACCTTCTTTTCTTCCACCATTGCACCAGCTTCAGTAAGACACTTGAAAAGTACTGTAAAATTTTCGATGTAAATCAATCCAACAGATATTGTAGCATATTCGCAATCGTGTGGTTTTCCTCGCTATTTACTAACATGGAATTATCGAATCAAATTTCGTTACTGATAAATAAATATTTATCTCTTTTAGTACAAAACACATAATTCTACCAAATTATGCATGAAGAAAATGCACTTAACCACTCTATACACATATCGTCTTCCGACGCTCGGGGAATACGACCGTTGTCGAACAGTGACGAGGATTTCTATGCGCATTATCACTTTGGGAGACCTGTATTTTCTTTTAAACATATATCGTTCCAATAAGATTTTACTCAATAGATACCAACAGACTTAACAGATAGAGGTCACCTATGCCGCTTTATTCATGTGTCAATGGTCTTATTTGTTCTTCTTGATTTACTCAATCAAATGCATTGGTTAAATCGCAAAAGATTATAACAAAATATTGGGAGTCTTCTTACAGGATTAATAAGTCACTTCCCAAAGACCTCCACTGGTTACCTTATCAAAAGGTGATATGTTTATCACTTTGGGCTTGTGAACATTGTCTTATATATACAGGCCAGGTAAGACAGGCCGGTTGGTCTAGTGGTTAGTGACCCTGACTGCAATGCCAGAGGTCGTGGGTTCGATTCCCGCCCAGGACAAATGTTTGTGTGATGAGCACGATCATTTGTTCTGTGTCTGGGTGTAATTTATCTATAATATGTATGTATTTAGAAATATATAAGTATGTTTATCAGTTGTCTAGTACCCATAACACAAGCTCTGCGTAGCTTGGGACTAGATGGCGTTGTGTGATAGTTGTGGAATATTATTATTATATGCTTTATTTGACGTCATCACTTACATCTGTACATTGCCACATACAAACTACGTATGACACTGACGTCAAGCAAATCCTGCATCGCGCATGCAGAGCTTACCGCGCAACTAGTTTATACACAACGTGCCGAAATCACTCGACACCCGTCAGTCGGAGGATCCTCTCTTTTATATAGAAAACTAGCTTTTGCCCACGACTTCATCCGCGTGAAAATTTTGTTCCCCTGACCCTTCCAGTCGCATCGCATTGCCTGCCAGTTTTCGTCCATTTTTCGTTGCTGCTCCGCTCCTTTTGATCGTAGAGTAATGTTATATATCCCTATAGCCTTCCTCAATAAATAGGTTACCCAACACAATTAGAATTTTTCAATTCGGACTAGTAGTTCCTGAGATTAACGTGTTCAATCAAACAAACAAACTTTCAGCTTCATTTATTTATTTATTAAAACTTTATGCACAAGTAAAACTACTATACAAAGGCGGATTTAATGCCTGAGGCATTTTCTACCAGTCAACCTTAGGGTGATGCAGAGAAAAACATGGCAGGTGCAACATACGGGATAGATAACTCGAAAAGGAAGATTACTAAATACATAGATACAAATACATACATATATACATAATTACATACATATAACGAAAAAAAAACTTTGTTGGAGTTATAACGATAGGTGGAGAAGAAACCGAATCCAGCAAATCACCGCTGGTATGATTCTGCCAACTTCTTGCGAATAAATAACCTTTAGCTTTATAATGTTAGTATAGATATATGGTATAGTATAGATGACATGACGTCACTGCAATGCTTAGTTCGCAAGTAGCGGTGTAGATGTCGCTACAATGTTGTAGTCAGTTTTACCTTCTGTCCGACAGCAGAGATGAGGTAGCCCAGCACCTGCGTGAGCGCGGTGACGGGTCCCTTCTGCTCCTTGGCGTACAGCTCCTTGAAGCGGTTCTTGGTGAGTAGCGGTGTAGATGTCGCTACAATGTTGTAGTCAGTTTTACCTTCTGTCCGACAGCAGAGATGAGGTAGCCCAGCACCTGCGTGAGCGCGGTGACGGGTCCCTTCTGCTCCTTGGCGTACAGCTCCTTGAAGCGGTTCTTGGTGAGTAGCGGTGTAGATGTCGCTACAATGTTGTAGTCAGTTTTACCTTCTGTCCGACAGCAGAGATGAGGTAGCCCAGCACCTGCGTGAGCGCGGTGACGGGTCCCTTCTGCTCCTTGGCGTACAGCTCCTTGAAGCGGTTCTTGGTGAGTAGCGGTGTAGATGTCGCTACAATGTTGTAGTCAGTTTTACCTTCTGTCCGACAGCAGAGATGAGGTAGCCCAGCACCTGCGTGAGCGCGGTGACGGGTCCCTTCTGCTCCTTGGCGTACAGCTCCTTGAAGCGGTTCTTGGTGAGTAGCGGTGTAGATGTCGCTACAATGTTGTAGTCAGTTTTACCTTCTGTCCGACAGCAGAGATGAGGTAGCCCAGCACCTGCGTGAGCGCGGTGACGGGTCCCTTCTGCTCCTTGGCGTACAGCTCCTTGAAGCGGTTCTTGGTGAGTAGCGGTGTAGATGTCGCTACAATGTTGTAGTCAGTTTTACCTTCTGTCCGACAGCAGAGATGAGGTAGCCCAGCACCTGCGTGAGCGCGGTGACGGGTCCCTTCTGCTCCTTGGCGTACAGCTCCTTGAAGCGGTTCTTGGTGAGTAGCGGTGTAGATGTCGCTACAATGTTGTAGTCAGTTTTACCTTCTGTCCGACAGCAGAGATGAGGTAGCCCAGCACCTGCGTGAGCGCGGTGACGGGTCCCTTCTGCTCCTTGGCGTACAGCTCCTTGAAGCGGTTCTTGGTGAGTAGCGGTGTAGATGTCGCTACAATGTTGTAGTCAGTTTTACCTTCTGTCCGACAGCAGAGATGAGGTAGCCCAGCACCTGCGTGAGCGCGGTGACGGGTCCCTTCTGCTCCTTGGCGTACAGCTCCTTGAAGCGGTTCTTGGTGAGTAGCGGTGTAGATGTCGCTACAATGTTGTAGTCAGTTTTACCTTCTGTCCGACAGCAGAGATGAGGTAGCCCAGCACCTGCGTGAGCGCGGTGACGGGTCCCTTCTGCTCCTTGGCGTACAGCTCCTTGAAGCGGTTCTTGGTGAGTAGCGGTGTAGATGTCGCTACAATGTTGTAGTCAGTTTTACCTTCTGTCCGACAGCAGAGATGAGGTAGCCCAGCACCTGCGTGAGCGCGGTGACGGGTCCCTTCTGCTCCTTGGCGTACAGCTCCTTGAAGCGGTTCTTGGTGAGTAGCGGTGTAGATGTCGCTACAATGTTGTAGTCAGTTTTACCTTCTGTCCGACAGCAGAGATGAGGTAGCCCAGCACCTGCGTGAGCGCGGTGACGGGTCCCTTCTGCTCCTTGGCGTACAGCTCCTTGAAGCGGTTCTTGGTGAGTAGCGGTGTAGATGTCGCTACAATGTTGTAGTCAGTTTTACCTTCTGTCCGACAGCAGAGATGAGGTAGCCCAGCACCTGCGTGAGCGCGGTGACGGGTCCCTTCTGCTCCTTGGCGTACAGCTCCTTGAAGCGGTTCTTGGTGAGTAGCGGTGTAGATGTCGCTACAATGTTGTAGTCAGTTTTACCTTCTGTCCGACAGCAGAGATGAGGTAGCCCAGCACCTGCGTGAGCGCGGTGACGGGTCCCTTCTGCTCCTTGGCGTACAGCTCCTTGAAGCGGTTCTTGGTGAGTAGCGGTGTAGATGTCGCTACAATGTTGTAGTCAGTTTTACCTTCTGTCCGACAGCAGAGATGAGGTAGCCCAGCACCTGCGTGAGCGCGGTGACGGGTCCCTTCTGCTCCTTGGCGTACAGCTCCTTGAAGCGGTTCTTGGTGAGTAGCGGTGTAGATGTCGCTACAATGTTGTAGTCAGTTTTACCTTCTGTCCGACAGCAGAGATGAGGTAGCCCAGCACCTGCGTGAGCGCGGTGACGGGTCCCTTCTGCTCCTTGGCGTACAGCTCCTTGAAGCGGTTCTTGGTGAGTAGCGGTGTAGATGTCGCTACAATGTTGTAGTCAGTTTTACCTTCTGTCCGACAGCAGAGATGAGGTAGCCCAGCACCTGCGTGAGCGCGGTGACGGGTCCCTTCTGCTCCTTGGCGTACAGCTCCTTGAAGCGGTTCTTGGTGAGTAGCGGTGTAGATGTCGCTACAATGTTGTAGTCAGTTTTACCTTCTGTCCGACAGCAGAGATGAGGTAGCCCAGCACCTGCGTGAGCGCGGTGACGGGTCCCTTCTGCTCCTTGGCGTACAGCTCCTTGAAGCGGTTCTTGGTGAGTAGCGGTGTAGATGTCGCTACAATGTTGTAGTCAGTTTTACCTTCTGTCCGACAGCAGAGATGAGGTAGCCCAGCACCTGCGTGAGCGCGGTGACGGGTCCCTTCTGCTCCTTGGCGTACAGCTCCTTGAAGCGGTTCTTGGTGAGTAGCGGTGTAGATGTCGCTACAATGTTGTAGTCAGTTTTACCTTCTGTCCGACAGCAGAGATGAGGTAGCCCAGCACCTGCGTGAGCGCGGTGACGGGTCCCTTCTGCTCCTTGGCGTACAGCTCCTTGAAGCGGTTCTTGGTGAGTAGCGGTGTAGATGTCGCTACAATGTTGTAGTCAGTTTTACCTTCTGTCCGACAGCAGAGATGAGGTAGCCCAGCACCTGCGTGAGCGCGGTGACGGGTCCCTTCTGCTCCTTGGCGTACAGCTCCTTGAAGCGGTTCTTGGTGAGTAGCGGTGTAGATGTCGCTACAATGTTGTAGTCAGTTTTACCTTCTGTCCGACAGCAGAGATGAGGTAGCCCAGCACCTGCGTGAGCGCGGTGACGGGTCCCTTCTGCTCCTTGGCGTACAGCTCCTTGAAGCGGTTCTTGGTGAGTAGCGGTGTAGATGTCGCTACAATGTTGTAGTCAGTTTTACCTTCTGTCCGACAGCAGAGATGAGGTAGCCCAGCACCTGCGTGAGCGCGGTGACGGGTCCCTTCTGCTCCTTGGCGTACAGCTCCTTGAAGCGGTTCTTGGTGAGTAGCGGTGTAGATGTCGCTACAATGTTGTAGTCAGTTTTACCTTCTGTCCGACAGCAGAGATGAGGTAGCCCAGCACCTGCGTGAGCGCGGTGACGGGTCCCTTCTGCTCCTTGGCGTACAGCTCCTTGAAGCGGTTCTTGGTGAGTAGCGGTGTAGATGTCGCTACAATGTTGTAGTCAGTTTTACCTTCTGTCCGACAGCAGAGATGAGGTAGCCCAGCACCTGCGTGAGCGCGGTGACGGGTCCCTTCTGCTCCTTGGCGTACAGCTCCTTGAAGCGGTTCTTGGTGAGTAGCGGTGTAGATGTCGCTACAATGTTGTAGTCAGTTTTACCTTCTGTCCGACAGCAGAGATGAGGTAGCCCAGCACCTGCGTGAGCGCGGTGACGGGTCCCTTCTGCTCCTTGGCGTACAGCTCCTTGAAGCGGTTCTTGGTGAGTAGCGGTGTAGATGTCGCTACAATGTTGTAGTCAGTTTTACCTTCTGTCCGACAGCAGAGATGAGGTAGCCCAGCACCTGCGTGAGCGCGGTGACGGGTCCCTTCTGCTCCTTGGCGTACAGCTCCTTGAAGCGGTTCTTGGTGAGTAGCGGTGTAGATGTCGCTACAATGTTGTAGTCAGTTTTACCTTCTGTCCGACAGCAGAGATGAGGTAGCCCAGCACCTGCGTGAGCGCGGTGACGGGTCCCTTCTGCTCCTTGGCGTACAGCTCCTTGAAGCGGTTCTTGGTGAGTAGCGGTGTAGATGTCGCTACAATGTTGTAGTCAGTTTTACCTTCTGTCCGACAGCAGAGATGAGGTAGCCCAGCACCTGCGTGAGCGCGGTGACGGGTCCCTTCTGCTCCTTGGCGTACAGCTCCTTGAAGCGGTTCTTGGTGAGTAGCGGTGTAGATGTCGCTACAATGTTGTAGTCAGTTTTACCTTCTGTCCGACAGCAGAGATGAGGTAGCCCAGCACCTGCGTGAGCGCGGTGACGGGTCCCTTCTGCTCCTTGGCGTACAGCTCCTTGAAGCGGTTCTTGGTGAGTAGCGGTGTAGATGTCGCTACAATGTTGTAGTCAGTTTTACCTTCTGTCCGACAGCAGAGATGAGGTAGCCCAGCACCTGCGTGAGCGCGGTGACGGGTCCCTTCTGCTCCTTGGCGTACAGCTCCTTGAAGCGGTTCTTGGTGAGTAGCGGTGTAGATGTCGCTACAATGTTGTAGTCAGTTTTACCTTCTGTCCGACAGCAGAGATGAGGTAGCCCAGCACCTGCGTGAGCGCGGTGACGGGTCCCTTCTGCTCCTTGGCGTACAGCTCCTTGAAGCGGTTCTTGGTGAGCGGTTGGCCCGGCTCCGGCACCACGTCTATTATGTCGTAGATTATTATCTGGGAGTAACAGGAAAAGAAGTTAGCTAAGTAATAACAGCCGCAGGAATCGACAGATCAGGTTGAGCTTCGCTGCGTTTGGTTCATAAATGGGTGACCATCTTTAAATACCAAGACCTCTCCGTGCCTCGGCACGTTAAGCCGTTGGTCCCGGCTGTTATTTATGGATTTTGGACAGTCGTTACGCGTCGTCAGAAGCCCGACAGTCGGACAACCAGCCTACCACGGGGTTTCGTATTATCCAATAAGCGGGTTGTAGATGTCAGATAGGCAATCAATCCATGGAAAATACTGGCCTTCAGTTGCATCCGGTTACACTAGAAACCGGCGCCAACCAGGTTGGGAAAAGGCTGGGCAGATGATTAAATACGCCAAATTGTATATTGTGGTATTGCAAATCTCATTCTCAAAACGGTGAAGGAAAACATCGTGAGGAAACTGGCATGTCCTTGAGCCGAACATTCGAAGATACCCGACGTGAAAGATTACGGCCCACTTTCTCTCACAGAGGGGAGGCCTGTGTCCCAGCAGTGGGAACATTATACGCTGATATTGTTATTATGCGTTTGCTCAACCAAAATAAAACGATAGTCTAAACTACTTTTAAAAGCAGGGTTTCTTTTTTAAATCTTGTTAATAATAATATTGAACTCACTCTTCCCCTTGAAGTGATATCTTCACTATAGTTGTAGTTAGTTCCTATAGCAATGTAACCTCTCAGTCCGGACCTGAAATAGAGAAAAAACGCATATTTTGTTTTCGTGTGAATATAAGGGCTGACTACTGCGGGGAATAATTTTAATCCACGGGAAATTCTTTTGAAGAAAGAAAACGGGCCAAATAAAATTTTTCCTTCTGTATTTCTATTAATTGTACACACTACACTAGTCTTCCCGTGGGTGACACAAGAGGCGACTACAGAATGGGCAGCAATGTTCTCTATGCATGTTCCCGCCATACTGCGATCATAAACCCGCCTGCCAAGAGTGGCCGTTATGGCATAACCCTCCAAATTTGGGGAGGCCTATGTCCAGCAGTGGTCTACACTAGTTCCACATACACTTACCTAGTCCCTTCATAAGACAGCGAGACGTTCTTGAGGCACGTGACATGTTCCCACTCGTCGAGCTCTATCCGCGTGTTGGGAATGATCTCCCACGAGACGGGCGAGAACAGGGTCACGAAGAACTTGTCTTGAAGTGGGTAGGGGAATCTGGAACACATATACATTCAAATAGAGTACACGATATGAGTTGAAGTTAAGAGAATTGGTGGCCAAGTGGTATCAGCCCTGACTTACGAGTCGTAGGTCGTGGGTTCGACAGTACACCACAACTGTAACAAGAACTTTATCCAATTGATATAAAGTTAAATTTTCTTAATTGTTGAGACCATTTTGAACAGTCTATTAGTCCCGTCATTTTTAACCTTTTGATCGCCAGAGCGTAAATGCATCGGCGCCCCTTCCACGCCAAGCCACAAATTCAGCGCAAATACCTACAAAAAAAAATTAGGATTCCAACAGCTTATCGAAAAGTTATCGATAACCAATTAATGATTGCTTTTTGTTCCATATTTTTAAATAAAATATAACTCGTTGCATTATTCTTTTATTTAATTTGACCCTATTTAGTATCATACTATCATTAAACACCAGTTACAAAGTTCTAAAGACATTAGAACTACAAACGAATAAATCTAATAAAATTATAATAAGGTACATCACTAATCTCGTTCGTGACGTCATCCGCTGTCGGGAAGAGCCGACTCTGGCGTGGCTGGCACGACTTTTGACAACTTCCTCGCATGCGAGTAGGGATGTGACATTGTGGGACATAATAAATAATCATCATATAGTATTTAAGACAATTTAATCAATTGACTTATAATGATTACTCGATTTTTGGTAACTTGGCAAACTTACGACATCCAAGTCCTTTTGCTGTCGGACATTTCTAATAACGTTTAGTCAATTGACATAAGTTACTGATCGTTTTTCTTCTGGCACTCGATAAAGTTCAAAAGCGATAAGTCTTCCGAACGCCGCATTTCGTGGGTAGATAGGTCCCGGTTGGTTAAAATCCAACAGAGGTAAACTAGAGACGTCACACCCTAATTCATTTGCGTCCCATATGCTCCGTTGATACATGATTGCACTCGTTATATCTTCTGAAGAAACTTGTGTTTCTTTCGTTTTCTTTGCACTAACTTGTTCGTTTGACGATGCCTTCCTTTTACGACTTACATTACTTAACAAACTTGGTGAGGAAGGTCCGATTATATCCTTTTTTTTTCAGGATGGGAAATCATCAATTGACTTCTCCCGCTCTGGGCGGAGCGGGAGGGCGTGTCAGACTTTTACTGACTTAAACCCACCCGTGTTCCATCAATTGCCCATGTGCCAGGGTCACGGTATCTCTTTCGAACAATCACGCGACCCCGGCAGTCCGATTATATCCTTAGGAGAAGACATAATTATCACCAGTATAACGAAAATTGTAATTATGAAAACTGCCCGTTATATGACTTTACTCTATGATGAAATTATTATAATAAATATTAAGAGCCTATACAACCTCAGCTCAAATTCTAATTTCGCCCCCACTTCCCCGCGCACCTCACTCTTTATCTCGCTCGCACACTACTGCTTGCGCTCACGCGGGCACACGAGGTCGAAGCGATTTTGTTAGACTAAATAAACGACACTAATTATTTATCGGACGAGTACTCAGTAATAAAATTATCAATCATAATTTAAACTTAATATTAACGTAATTATAAGAACATAAAATTATATATCGCAAATTTAATTTCAATTTACTTATTCTACTAACGGCTACTCTTCAAGCTATATTTTCCAGTATACGCTGACCTCTAATTGTACGGGAATCCTATACAATGCGAGATCAGCTTATACTGGAAAATTATAGTTTGAAGAGTAGCCGTGCGCAATATTTTACCTACTGCTACCAAATACTAGTCAAGTGCGAGCCAACTTTTCGCTGAGGTTCCGTCCAATAGTTTAGTAGTAAGTTTGCATTTTATAGTTTTCGCCGTGTACGAGTATGTATGTAATGTGACAGCCGTTTGCGTATGTAATTATGTAGGTAGTAGGTCTATGCAAGTACCTACCTACATATATATACCTATATGTTATAAATTTTGCAAAACGATTTTAAACCACTGCATAAATTCTACTGCTATTAAAAATTACTCAAGTGCGAGTCACCATTGCACTGAGGGTTCTGTAGGTACATTGGCTTGGTAGTAAGTTTAGGCTTTGCCATTTTACAATCTTATAATATACATTTTACCTTGTTTTACTAATTTCTTGGTTATTATGCATTATCCACATACTCGTATAAAAAAAAATCTATATAAATAAAAATAAATCGCTGAAATGTATGTACGCGCATAACTTCCCACTGCACCAAATTGGAAAATTATTTTTTTGTTGTGTTCGTGATTGTCAGAACATTTGTACATAAATATAAGATAGGTAGGTAGGTAGGTAGGTAAGTAGGTAGGTAGGTAGGTAGGTACGTAGGTAGGTACGTACGTAGGTAGATAGGTAGGTTGGTATGTAGGGTAGGGTAAGTAGGTTAGGTACCTACCTACCCTAGGTAGGTAGTTATGGTATATATCATACTTTTTGGAAAGTAATTAAAATACTCGAAATTATGCAAAAATTATTTTAATTCGCTTAAATCTCTAATTGGCATATTTCGAACATGTCTGGGATCGCATAGCTCAGGCAACATACATGTTTTATAAAAATGTTCTAATTTTGGTTCCATTTCTTCCCAATATTGGTCATTTCTCTCTATAATTTCAACTTTGATGTCTTTGTCACATCCAGACCAGACTCCAAAAATACATTTACGCCTACCGGTGATATGTAATTGTCCCTGCACTTGTATATACCAAGCAGTGGCGTGCGGTCCATATAGGCAAAAAGACACTGCAGACCCTACACTTAGATCTAGACTAGTTACTAATATTTCAATAATATGCTAAGTAATAAAATTATTCAAAAAGTTTAAACGCCTAATATAAATGAGAAGCAACGTTCATACGGTTCTATTAATGTACTCGCGACGCAAGCAGGCAGCGATCGAAAGTGTCTTCTTTTCATTCATAAATGTACGCATGTAGTGGTAATTTCTTCTACATTTTCGTGTCTGCACATTTCACACAGAAGCGAGCTAATAAAGCGAACTCCTGCGGCAGGCTATCCAATCGCGGGCTTCCCTGCGCCAGGGTAACCAATCACGGGCGGGACGCCCATGGTTGGTTATTGGCGCGCTGTGAGTATTATGCGATCAAGTTGAATATTACGTAGCCTCAAGCAAATTCCTATTCGCAATGATACAATTTTATTTGTCAACGTTTTAGTTGTCAAAATTTAGAAATCGTTTGTTTACGAAAGGATCCATATTGATTTCTTAGTGGAGCGCGCAGTTTTATGTTTTTATTTTGACTGAGTTTTGTTGTGATTAATTCATTTACAAACGTTAATATTTAGGTCGATTTGTTGCTTATTTCAACTAGTTTTTTTTTTAACTGTGTTAGTTTTTCGATTTACTTAAGTACTACGCTTCTTGTTAGTTTTTTTTTTTCAAAATGGTGTGTGTTGAAAATGTGTGTTTGTTAAAAAGTGTATCTAAAGGGAAGTGTACGAGAATTAACCCAGCAAAGAGGTAATGCAACTCGTAAGTTTCATAGTAATAATTAAGAAACATAAAACCGGCTGTGTTTTTGTTTACACACATTTAAATTATTTTGTTTTCCTTGCTAGTTTAGTAGTTCGAATACAGTGTGGAATTGTTCGGGATTTGCAGATTTATATGATTTCTATCCCGCGGCTTGCTCAAACATAAATACATTTGGTAATATTCGTATTGAGAGAAGTGTTACGAAGAAGTTTTACGTTTAGCGAAGTTTATTGTTACTATCCAAGCAAGCAGCGCATCGACAGAACGTTCATTTTCATTAAAACGTATTCTCACGTACCTATTTAAGAAACACACAAAGTCAACAACGAGTACAACATCTTTCTGTGCTTTCGACGGAAAAAGAATTATCATCATCAGGAAATCGCCATTTCAACCTTTTAAACCACCTAGTGAATTTTTCTTCACTAACTTGAGCAATTACGAGACACGTTTTTTTTTTTTTGAATTGCCTACCCGGTCATAAAACCCTGTGCACGCCACTGATACCAAGGATGTTTTTTATTTATGACAAGTCCATTTTTAGTTTTCCTCCAAAAATTCACTTTCTTCTTATCTATAGCTTCGTCCAAAGATGTTTTAAATGCTGTAATTGGACATTTGATTTCAATGATTGTGTCTTCTCCCACTATTCCGTCTGGAGTTGCACCTAGAAAAGGCAACTTTTTATCTATGAAGAGACCACAAGGCTCTATTTTAATGTTTAATTGTGATGCTATCTGTTCTGTAGCTGTTGCCTCATGCTCTATACCATGTTTCAAAGATGGCACATGGCTTAGATTCTTTGGATATATAATATTCTTTACCAAATTTCTCACACTTGTATTTTGACGCCTGTTCACTACTTTGGCGAAATTAGACGCTGTTAGAAGTTTCCTTCTAAGTTCCAACCACTCACTCGAATCTCTTTGCAGAATAGTCGATTTTTCTACTTGTCTTCTGTCTAGGTCTGTACTCGGTAAATTTTTCAAAAAGTCCTCTTTACACCGATTGTACTCCAAAGTTGGCATATCTTGCTTTTGGCAATTTTCACCATAATCTTTATCGTTTTCTTTGGTTTTCAAAAACAGTTTCCTACATTTTCTTAAGTATTTAGATGCTCTTTCTCTTTGTTTAAATCGCTTCTCCTCCAATTTCTTCACTAGTGGCCTGGGACTTTTCCCCAAAATAGCTCTATGTAAAGTGGTAAGTGGGCGCTTTGTATTAAATGATACCACAGCAGCGTTGCATCTTGAATCATAGCCCCGACGTAAGGAAAAGTTTATGCGTTTCCCGCCAACAAATTTGGCAATAATGCTGTTAAAAGATTCGACTTTATTGCTATCACTATAATGCATCAGGCTTCGAGCTTTAGCTGCTACAGTTTTTACTATGAACTTAATTCTGTACCATATAGCACACGTCTTCAAAATTAAAGTGAGATCTTCACTATCGTTTCGACTAGTACAATAATATGGTTGGCAGTTTTCGTGGTTTCCGAATGCATGGTTGTACGAATTTAGGATATCCGTGAAAAGGCTATTTACTTTAGTGTCGAAGTTTGCGTCTTTAGAAATGTGTTCCATTATTGATGAGCATATGACTTTACGGATAGCTAAGATTCTTTGAGTAGTAATTTTTTTTCTTAAATTTGCAGGATATTTAGTTTCTGTAGTTATGTTCTTTAGCTTTTTGCACATATTTCTGAAAATGTGATTTTTGCATTCTACTTTTTCTACAGTGCAATTGGGATATGGACGACCTTCCAATATTTTTTTATACGTGCTTGAGTCACCGTCCGCCACCATACGTTCATACATAAGGTTATGCATTGAAATGGACTGTTTAAAACCTTCTAACAATACTTCAGACTCCATACCCGTAGAAGAACCGCTATAATTTTTAAAGCATACATGGTCGCCTGGATTGATACCTTTACTTTCAGCCCGCGCACATATACAGCAATATTTGTTCTTCACCCCGATAAATAAAACCTCGCCGAACCTTTTCCCAATTATCGCGGCAGCTCCAGACAGGGCTGAAAAATTTGTGTTAAAGGAACGTTTACTCCAGACACCATCTGCAATTACATCTATGCAACCAATACCGTTTTTTACTCGCCCTTCTGCAATAGCTGCATCTCGTTCCCGTGCTGCAGCTGCTTCCATTACAATTATAGCTGTTTTTCGCCAGTCATCATATATCTCATTCTGAACTTTAGCATAATGCTTTTGAGAGAAAGACGGACATTCCATGGATGCACATAATTCGCTAAATTGGGAAAATCCAATTCCAGAATATATAATACCAGATGTTGCAGATTTGTTTAAGTCTAGGTTCGATTTAGGCTCAGAATCAAGATAAAATGTCAGGTTACACATATTGCAGGCTAATTTATATTTGGAAAGTAGACCTTTTCTTTTTTCTGATACAATATGAACGTTGCTCAATGTACATCCGAATGCCTTATTATGATTGCATATTTCTTGAAGTCTTTTATAAAAACTTTTTTACAAAAAAAAAAACAACCGACTTCCTTAAAAACACTACAAAGTGAAAAATAACTTTAATTTCGGCAGTCGGTGTCTTAGGATTTGTATTTAAGGTTTTTGCCACCGACTCCCGAAATTAAAGTTATTTTTCACTTTGTAGTGTTTTTAAGGAAGTCGGTTGTTTTTTTTTTTGTAAAAAAGTTTTTATTTTTAAATTTTTAGTTTTGGTATCTACCCCGCACTAATTCCAAACAAACAATGCATATATATTAATGCGATAGCAGAAATCGCGGTTGATTTGCCGTCATTTTTTAAAGAGTTCCGGTGTCTGTCTCCAGAACTCATCATCAGATGTACATGAAATTTATATGGGACCATTTCGAAATAAACCCCTTTCGAACAAAAAAAGAATTTTGCAAATCCGTTTATATATGACGGAGTTATGGCCGAACATACATAAAAAAAAAAAAAAAAAAAAAAAATATAAACATCCGAATTGATAACCTCCTCCTTTTTGAAGTCGGTTAAAAATATTCAATGTCAATTATTCTTCGTCCTTCTATACAAAAACAGCTTTTCTCTTCTACAGGATTATTATAACTCACTTCGTACCTGAAATGACCAGAATAAAAATATTTGATGAATTCATGCAAAACTGCATAACATAACCTCATCATATAAAAAACTAGCAATTACCAATTAGTATCATCATCATCACATTGATCATTTGATGTGTCGTTTTGCGGAGGGTTGTGTGAATATCTGAAAAAAGGTACTTAGTTTTGTTATATGGAATAAGAAGTAGGATTATATTAATCCTAACTATCCTAACTAATATTATAAATACGAAAGTGAGTTTGTTTGTTACGCTGTCACGCTAAAACGGCTGAACGGATTTAGATGAAATTAGACACATGGATAGACTATATCCTGGAGAAGCCTGGATCGCAGACGAAGTCACGGACAACAGCTAGTTACTAATAGAATCAAGAGTATTATTAATAAAAAGCTTACTTACGCATCCAATATTCTTTCGTCACTATGTATATTCAGTGAACAGCTCATGTCCTCAGGTGGTACTTGTGATCTACAAGAAAACGCAACATTCATTATAAATGTACACCTGGAAGCATAATTTTCTCAACATGAATATATAATACGGAACCTTAAAAAGTCCAATATTATGAAAAGTTTCATTGTGAACTCGCAAATTTCGTGATAGTACCGATACGCATTAGTACCAAGCGGTAGTGCCATGGGGTAGGGAACAGCTAATTTCGCGATTATCAAACACGTATGGTACTTACAATTGTATATTTTGTAATATATGAGATTTGTTTCGTCCGAATTTATTTCTACATCTTTCGAAGGTATTTGAGTCCTGTAACAATCACACGTGGCAAGTTAATAATATCTACCTAGACTTTACATATTTTTATTTATCATTTGGATATGGAACCCTAAAAATTTACAAAGGCGAAATCGTCCATAAAAGCAGACTTGCCGCATGACTAACAATGATATTTTTCCAGTATAAGCTGACCTCTCATTGTACGGAATGCCTATACAATGTGAGATTAGCTTATACTGGATATTTATAGCTTGATAATAAAATTATTTAGCCGTGTGTAGGTACTAATAACAGATCAGTTACATGTTTAGGTAGGTAGATGACATTCATACATATATGTATGCAGTATGCGGCCGCTGAGGGTGACGGAGTCCGCCTGGTTTCATGCCGGCCAACACCTGGCCGGGGGAGCGTGACGAAATGCACAAGCACTCCAGCACCCCGGCTAAAGGTAGCTGCAGAACACCATGTGGTTTTAGTCAGTAAGAGTCAGACAGACCCCTACACCCACCCCAGGTTGGTGGACATACATGAGGATTTCCACACGATAAAAAAAAGGTAGAAGATACTCACGAATTTACCGGAATATTCTCTTTATCACCAACGTCTACAGTACTGCCTAATCGACGTCTTCTGGAAAGATACATTATAATTATTTAGCTAAACTACCAAACTACGTCAGTAGGCTTATAATTTGTATTTAGGTGGTAGGTAGCACTGCAGTCAGATAAGTAAGTTACAGTTTTGTTTCTTATAGTTAGATGAGTAGGTACTTACCGAACATACTTATATTTTTTATTACTTTCTAATCCCTTGACTGCTGCACTACGGGTCGGGGGTTCGATTCCCGAACGAAAAATATTTTTATTGCCTACAGATAGTTGTAGGTCTGGGCGTTTGTGAATGTGAAGGTTTGTGTTTGTATTCGCACCGTCACCGATTCAGGAGACATCCTGGAGTGGGGCAACATTAAAAAAAAACCTTTAGTTTGTTCTATATTGTCAAAACAAAAACAAACCCATTTAGGTAACTTTTTACCGACTTCAAAAAAAAATAAGGTTATTATCTTTTTATTTTTTATAAAAGTTGCGCTACACTGGATTTCTCCTGAATCGTGGACGGTGCGTTTACAAACACAAATCTTCACACATGCAGAAACACCTGCGACTCGTAGCGCAGCAGCCAATCGCTTTGCCACTGCACCAAATATGTCGTATGCTAGCTACATATACTCTAAATAAATAAGTCGGTAGATACTTACTTCATTACGTTTACCATATGTTTGCCTGTTTCTCTACGCCAACTCAGTCGCTTCTTATTTTTATTACGCTTATTTCCCATTGCGCCAACACTATAAACCTAAGTACTTTCAATATTTTATTTTTATGTTTCGTGTTGCGTAGTATTTGTTTTGAGCGCAAGCGACACAGCTCTCCCGTTCGAAAGCCGAAGCGAGACTGAGCCGGGGTGTCGAGCGGCAGGGAACGAACTTCAAGACGCCGATAGTTTAGGTAATTTCTTTAAACGGTGAAAATAATGGTAATTAAAAAATAAAAAAACAGATAAGACCTGCTTTATAGTTAGTTTAGTTAGTATACAAAGTTTCATGATCTAATTTGAAGTATTTTTTGAATACCAGCGGTTTATAATGTTCGTTTGGAGGTAACTTTGGATTTTTTTTCTATCGAGTAAATGTTATGGAATCGTGTTTTCGCCACACATAGTACTTAACATGAATCTTCAACTTTACAATTTATTTATTTCATAATTAATGCTACAATACTTTCGACATAACGGCGGATCATGCTAAGCTATTTGAGGTAGTATAGGCCCTTAAGCATTAGGAATATTCAAATTCGAATAGTTGTCATTAAAAAATAATTGTCGAAGTAATATTAAGCTACTTCTAATAGAATATTTCATAAATTTTAAATATTATTTGCCTTACTTACCCATCACTAGCTGTCGTGTCTTGCCGACTGTGGCGTGAGGAAGAACACTTTTTAGGGTTCCGTTGCCAAATGGCAAAAAACGGAACCCTTATAGATTCGTCATGTCTGTCTGTCTGTCTGTCTGTCTGTCTGTCTGTCCGTCCGTATGTCACAGCCATTTTATTCCGAAACTATAAGAGCTATGCTGTTGAAACTTGGTAAGTAGGTGTATTCTGTGAACCGCATTAAGATTTTCACACTAAAATAGAAAAAAAACAATAAATTTTGGGGTTCCCCATACATAGAACTGAAACTCAAAAATGCTTTTTTTCATCAAACCCATACGTGTGGGGTATCTATGAATAGGTCTTCAAAAATGGTAATGAGGTTTCTAATATCATTTTTTTTTAAACTGAATAGTTTGCGCGAGAGACACTTCCAAAGTGGTAAAATGTGTGTCCCCCCCCCCGTAACTTCTAAAATAAGAGAATGACAAAACTAAAAAAAATATATGATGTACATTACCATGTAAACTACCAACGAAAATTGGTTTGAACGAGATCGAGTGAGTAGTTTTTTTTTTAAAACGTCATAAATCGTAAACCGCAATTTACCTTACATTCAATCAACTGAAATATAAAAATTAAAAAATATTTATATTTTTAAACCGAAAATACCTACAGGTTTGTACGGAACCCTCGGTGCGCGAGTCCGACTCGCACTTGGCCGGTTTTTTACGGATTTCGATTAGCAATTTTTGATCATTGTTTGTAACTAATGGATATATATGTATTTGCACCATTTTACAAAATTTCATTAACCCATTGAATGCTGTAATTACAGACACAATAAAAAACCATTGTGTCTATACCAAATGTGGTATCTCAGGGACTTAGAGGTTAATGTAGTTTAAAACAATAAGAAAAAGAAACATAGAAAACTTAAATTACTATATTTATTTTGTACTCATAAAATTTCGTTTTCTTGTCGTCTATAGACGACGGTGGCGAGTTGGGCACATTTTCATTTGTCGGCTATACACGACCGTGGCGTTCAAAAGGTTACTGCAGATTTTTCAGGAGTTTCTCGGATTCATAAGGGTGTTTTAACACTCTTTATTTAGGCATTACAATTAGATGAGACCGAATGTTAGTAAAAATAGAGAAAGAAGGCTGACCTGTCGCCCTTGACGTCTTGACTCTTCTCCTTGTCTTCACCGTTGAACTTGTAGTAGGAGGGCGTGGGCACGTGCGTGGAGCCCACGAGGCAGTAGGTCTTGGACTCCACGTGGAACGTCACGAAGTGCGGCGTCACGCGCAGCGGCACCTTGCGCACCGGCCACGCCGCGTCGTACGACAGGTGCGTGGCCAGCGCGCTGATGCGCAGCGACGACTGCGCAACACATTCTATTATATATCTTGCGCACCGGCCACGCCGCGTCGTACGACAGGTGCGTGGCCAGCGCGCTGATGCGCAGCGACGACTGCGCAACACATTCTATTATATATCTTGCGCACCGGCCACGCCGCGTCGTACGACAGGTGCGTGGCCAGCGCGCTGATGCGCAGCGACGACTGCGCAACACATTCTATTATATATCTTGCGCACCGGCCACGCCGCGTCGTACGACAGGTGCGTGGCCAGCGCGCTGATGCGCAGCGACGACTGCGCAACACATTCTATTATATATCTTGCGCACCGGCCACGCCGCGTCGTACGACAGGTGCGTGGCCAGCGCGCTGATGCGCAGCGACGACTGCGCAACACATTCTATTATATATCTTGCGCACCGGCCACGCCGCGTCGTACGACAGGTGCGTGGCCAGCGCGCTGATGCGCAGCGACGACTGCGCAACACATTCTATTATATATCTTGCGCACCGGCCACGCCGCGTCGTACGACAGGTGCGTGGCCAGCGCGCTGATGCGCAGCGACGACTGCGCAACACATTCTATTATATATCTTGCGCACCGGCCACGCCGCGTCGTACGACAGGTGCGTGGCCAGCGCGCTGATGCGCAGCGACGACTGCGCAACACATTCTATTATATATCTTGCGCACCGGCCACGCCGCGTCGTACGACAGGTGCGTGGCCAGCGCGCTGATGCGCAGCGACGACTGCGCAACACATTCTATTATATATCTTGCGCACCGGCCACGCCGCGTCGTACGACAGGTGCGTGGCCAGCGCGCTGATGCGCAGCGACGACTGCGCAACACATTCTATTATATATCTTGCGCACCGGCCACGCCGCGTCGTACGACAGGTGCGTGGCCAGCGCGCTGATGCGCAGCGACGACTGCGCAACACATTCTATTATATATCTTGCGCACCGGCCACGCCGCGTCGTACGACAGGTGCGTGGCCAGCGCGCTGATGCGCAGCGACGACTGCGCAACACATTCTATTATATATCTTGCGCACCGGCCACGCCGCGTCGTACGACAGGTGCGTGGCCAGCGCGCTGATGCGCAGCGACGACTGCGCAACACATTCTATTATATATCTTGCGCACCGGCCACGCCGCGTCGTACGACAGGTGCGTGGCCAGCGCGCTGATGCGCAGCGACGACTGCGCAACACATTCTATTATATATCTTGCGCACCGGCCACGCCGCGTCGTACGACAGGTGCGTGGCCAGCGCGCTGATGCGCAGCGACGACTGCGCAACACATTCTATTATATATCTTGCGCACCGGCCACGCCGCGTCGTACGACAGGTGCGTGGCCAGCGCGCTGATGCGCAGCGACGACTGCGCAACACATTCTATTATATATCTTGCGCACCGGCCACGCCGCGTCGTACGACAGGTGCGTGGCCAGCGCGCTGATGCGCAGCGACGACTGCGCAACACATTCTATTATATATCTTGCGCACCGGCCACGCCGCGTCGTACGACAGGTGCGTGGCCAGCGCGCTGATGCGCAGCGACGACTGCGCAACACATTCTATTATATATCTTGCGCACCGGCCACGCCGCGTCGTACGACAGGTGCGTGGCCAGCGCGCTGATGCGCAGCGACGACTGCGCAACACATAGTCCTGCCATACATATTGATGTGTGGGAACACAGCGTAGGGCTGGCGCACTGACCTTGGCGTTGAAGTACAGGAAGCCCTGCGGACAGTTGGTGTTGTTGAAGGGCGCGAAGCTGGGCACGGGCGCCTCCTCGGGGCACAGCGCGTGCAGGCGCAGCTCGCCGCGCGCCGACAGGAACAGGAAGTACGGCGACACGCCGCACACGAACACGCCGTTGTAGCCGCCCACGTTGCCTGATACGTGCGGTACAATTGTTTCAAATAACGAAATAAAAATAAAATGGATAAAATAGGTAAAATGGATAAAATAGGTAGAGTGGATATAATAGATAAATTAAAATAATATTATCTATTCTCATATCGTTAAAATCGAATTATAAACTTCAAAACAAGTTTAAACTTAACACAATAACGACATTTACAAACAAAATCACATAAAAGTTTTTCTTTAACAAAATAATATTATAAAACGATTTTACAAACACGTTACAAGGTAAATCTAGGAAATTAATATCACAAAATACAATAGTTTCCATCAATTCTTCTCTTTTTTTTCTAATGGAACGCAAATGCGTTGCGCGCTATTTTTATAAAATTACAAAACTATTTCTCTCTTTTAACTTTGATCTTTTTGTCAGAACTAATCTCGTTTTTAGATTTATTCTTCAAAGCCAAAGACAAAACATTTATTTTAAATAAGCACAAAAATTGTGTGTCAGCTCCAACGCAAGACTGGAGTTTACTCCTTACGAACGATTATTAAATATATAAATTAGTAAACATAATATAATGCATAACGTATTGTGACGGAGAAAGTTTGATTTTTCTCCCCATTTATTTTAATACCCTGGGCTTTTAATACGACAATCGATTCTTAAGCAGTAGAATTCAAAAAGGCACTTTAGAACGTCAACATTTAAATGATTAAAATTTTAATTAGCGGTGATTTTATTTAAAATCCCCGTTAATTTATTCCACTATCGCAATAATATATTGAAAACCTAGCGAATGACAAATTACTTACTGAAATATCGGCACTGTCGTACGTTCTCCTTCAACAGTGCGCTCTCGTATGTGTCCTCGGGCGTCGTCAGAGGCGCCGCGCTGTACCCGAACGGGAAAGACACGCGCGAACGGCTGAAGCGGAGCTTCAGGTTGCCTCGGGGATATTTGTAAGCCTAGAAATGTTTAAATAAAATGTTTTAAGTGGCAAAGAAAATACTCCACGTTGGCACAGACATAAAAAAGTTAGATATAAGAACCTCCGAACGAACAAAATGCTCTATAAAAACTTTTTTACAAAAAAAAAAAAACAACCGACTTCCTTAAAAACACTACAAAGTGAAAAATAACTTTAATTTCGGCAGTCGGTGTCTTAGGATTTGTATTTAAGGTTTTTGCCACCGACTTCTGAAATTAAAGTTATTTTTCACTTTGTAGTGTTTTTAAGGAAGTCGGTTGTTTTTTTTTTTTGTAAAAAAGTTTTTATTTTTAAATTTTTAGTTTTGGTATCTACCCCGCACTAATTCCAAACAAACAATGCATATTAATGCGATAGCAGAAATCGCGAATGATTTGCCGTAATTTTTTAAAGAGTTCCGGTGTCTGTCTCCGGAACTCATCATCAGATCTACATGAAATTTATATGGGACCATTTCGAAATAAACTCCATTCGAACAAAAAAATAATTTTGCAAATCCGTTTATATATGACGGAGTTATGGCCGAACATACATAAAAAAAAATAAAAAAATATAAACATCCGAATTGATAACCTCCTCCTTTTTGAAGTCGGTTAAAAAAGTAACAAAATACATATATACGTATTGGCCTTTTAAATTTAATAAGAAGTTGTAGGTAGCATGTTGATTTTGGATCGTTTTGTCGAAACGAATGCACCGATTTTGATAAAACATGTATACCAAGACCCCTCCGTGCCTCGGAAAGCACGTTAAGCCATTGGTCCCAGCTGTCGTTTGTGGATCTTTGACAGTCGTTACGGGTCGTCAGAAGCCGGAAAATCTGACGACCAGTCTTACCAAGGGATATCGTATTACCCAGCAACTGGGTTGTGGAGGTCAGATAGACAGTCGCTCCATGTAAAATACTGGTACCCAGCTGCATCTGGTTAGGCTGGAAGCGGACCCCAACATAGTTGGGAAAAGGCTACGCAGATGATGATGTCTAAGAAACCGCGCTAGAAAGCCTTCATTTCATTTTCATTTTATTTATTCGTGAACAATTTACATTGTTTTAAATATACATGCAATTTACATAAAATTATATTATTATTACATTATAAGTTGTTAATTAACATTCCAAAAAATTCAAAATATAGTGCCTTACCGTTTCTAGTATAAAGTCGAATCAGTTTTAAAATATCGTACTACTAGACAATTAAAAAATAATATAATAATGATGTCAAACAATTTTAAAGAACAATGTCAAAAACAATTTTAAAGAACAATGTCAAAAACAAATTTAAAGTGCAATGTCAATAACAATTTTAAAGTACAATGTCAAAAACAATTTTAAAATAGTATAATTATAAAATGTCAATGAGTTTTAAAATAGGATGTCAAACAGTTTTAAATAGGATGTCAAGAGGTTTTAGATTATAAATGATGTCAAAAGTTTTCTTAATCGGCATTAGAGTGGCATCAGTTCCGATGTCATCTAATAGTAAAAAAAAATGTTTTTTTTTTAAATTGCATCCTAAAATAATAATATTACGGTTGTCGCTTATCATCTAGGTACTCATCGACGCTGTAATAGCCCTTCCTCAATAAATATGTCTTCAATTCTATATATGCTTTTAAATTCTAAGGAAAGCTTGTTGTATAACCTACTTTTAAAATTAAAAACCACACCCAAAACGGTTCTTCCGTTTAAGAGCTATGGTGCCACAGGCGCACCATGTTTGCGTCGGGGTTTAAAAATATCGTGGCGGAATTTTTTAAACGCACAGTTTAGCGCCAAAAGTAAAACAACGAATGGTGTGTTTTGTTCGACGCGCTGAGATACACACTGTTGTTTTTTCAATACTCCATTCAACACGGAGGGTTGAAATCCATTGGGAAATTAAGTCCCGCCGACGATATTTATCCGACAGTACGGTTGTGGTCTAATCAATCAATCAAAAGTCATTTAAGCGCCTTTTTGCGTCCCTACGTGAGGGATGCCACCCGCGCGGTCATCTTGTTTTGTTTGTCATTCATTCGTCTCCTAACCCCTGGTTCTGCCAGGGTCGCGAGACTTGTTCGAAAGAGATAGCGTGGCTCTGGCATAAGGGCAACTGAAGGAACACGGGAGGGTTTTAGTCAGTAAAAGTCTGACACGACTTCCCGCTCCGCCCAGAGCGTGAGACGTCATTTGATGATTTACTACCCACAATTTTTTTTATAAAAAAACGCGTGGTTCGAATGCACGAGTTTCTTAGCATTTAAAAGAAAAAAAAAGTATTTCTCACCTGGTATATCATGAGCTGGTCTTCGCACCTCATGAGCATCAGGACCCTGGTTCCTTTATGCCCTACTCCGACGACCAGCAGTTCCCTGCACTTATCGGCATCTACGTTCTGTCCACCACTGCTCAGTTCTTCATCTTCGATGCCACTGCTGGGAATGGGGACTGATTCAAGGCTGTCGGCTAGGATCTGTGGAAGAGAGGAAGTTTCAGGTCCTGAGAAAGTGTGAGTTAGGGTTATGCTATAGATACCGATCTGTTCGAAAGAGTTACCATTGCCCTGGCATATAGGCAACTGAAGAAACAGGGGTGCGTTTTAGTCAATAAAAGTCTGACACACCCTCACGCTTCGCCCAGAGCAGGAGACGTCATTCAACGTCAAAAAAAAAACGACGGGTTGCACTCCGGGAGTGCCGGCAGAAGTGAAAACTTGAATATTAACGTTGTGCATTTTTGATATTTTGGAATGGTTAGGGAATAATTTTGCACGAATTGCTTTAATTGTCAGTATAAAAGTACTATCATTTATGTGGTAGAATACAATATTTATTTATTGCGCTATGGTACACAAACATGACAATTTATATTACAACTAGCTTTTGCCAGCGGCTTCGCCCGCGTGGAGGTCGGAAATTATCCCGCGGGAACATACGACCGGGATAAAAAGTAGCCTATGTCCTTTCTCAGGCTCTAAACTATCTGTGTTCCAAATTTCATTTAAATCGGTTCAGTAGTTTTCGCAGGAAAGCGAGACAGACAGACAGACAGACAGACCGACAGACAGACAGAGTTACTTTTGCATTTATAATATTATATAATATATAATAATATAATATATTATAGTGTGGATAGTGTGGATATCTGGTTGACCGAGCTTGGCTCGGTATTTTTTGGTAAATTGTGTTTAAAAAGTTTAAGTTCAAGTTGATTATCGATAAAGTTGGTCATTGAAAACACGAATAAAACGACATTTTATAAAAATGAATCCTAGCTAGATCGATTTATCGCCCCCGAAACCACTTGTATACTAAATTTCATGAAAATCGTTGGAGCCGTTTCCGAGATTCAGATTATATAGATATATACAAGAATTGCTCGTTTAAAGATATAAGATAAGATAAGATTAAAAAGTTTATCTCTCAGAAAAATCAACTTTCATCCATAATTTCGACGACGGTAACTACACAGACGGTCGAGCCATCAGCTGTCACCATCCATGGATGCGCGTGGCACGCTGTAACATAAACACACACGAACATTCGCGCAAGCGTCCTGCGCCGCCTAAACGAAACAGCAGGCGCAGGCATACATTTTCGCCGCGCCGTAGAAAGAGAGAGGGTACTTCCTCTCCTACGCCGCGCCGGCTGTCTACTCTCCGTCCGTCTGACGAATTTTCGATCAGGTCACGTGTCCTGACGCGAGTTTAACATTTTTTACCCATTACAAAAAAAAGTGCACAACGCCGTTAAAGAAGTTTTCACTTCAAAAACAAAAAAAAAGGTTTATGCTATGTTCTAAAAGCATCTAGTAAAAATGTAAACAAATCTGACCCCTAAATGGGTTCATCAATAGCATGGTATAACAATATATGTTTCTTTAGACCATGATCAATAGTATGTACGTTGTTGAGCAGAGATATTTTTCGAATATATGAGGCAACAGATAAGCAATATCTTTTGAAATGACACAGATCGTAGTTGAACGTGAGTTCCGCAATTAGGGAGCAGATTATTTACAAAATTGTTGATAACACGTTGTTGTGCGTGTTGTATATAACGTTTAAATCGTTTAAAGCGTTTTAAGTGCGTTTTAAGCGTTTTAAGTTTGTACTGAATTTGATATATATTTAATAAAGGTTCACATTGACTGGGTTGTAGTTAATACAGTAAACTAGGACGTGGCGGGGCGATGGTACGTAAGCGACTGGCGAGCCCGGCACTGGCGACCCTTTACAATATCAAAAATGCAATTCAGCAATCGCATCGCTAGGGTCGACATATCACACCCTCCTTTCTCCAAAAAAATGTACATAAATCACAGAGATTTTTTTTAAATCCACTGTACTTACAAAGGTGCGTACAAAACTGTACAATAAAATATGCCGGAATAATTTACACATACTTATCCAATACCTAGCGGTTTCTCTATGTTTCAGAGCCTACTTACATACATAAACTCACGCCTTTTCCTATGGGGGTAGGCAGAAACTACGGAAGGCTACCTGCTGCGATCTTTTCACACTCGTTTACGTCATGTCGTATTTTATTTGGAACTTTATTTCGAATAAATAAATAAATAAAATAAAATTCATTTATTTCAGGCATAACAACCCATATTACAAAAATTAAGTCAAAATGTGACAATGCTGTAGCAGAAAATAATGAAATGTCATCAATAAAATAGAAATAAGTCACAGAGTTGAGATAAAATACAATATCAAATTTACAGGTCACAGAGTTGAAATTTAAATAAAATAAAATGTCAAATTTACAGGTCACAGGATTAGAATTTTAAACAAAATGTCAAATTTAACTGTTACAGTATTGGGATTCAAGTAAAATGTCAAAATTTACACCGAATTTAGATTAAGGCAACAATAAATAACAATTGCACATAATATAAACAAAAAAATACAAACATGCCATTATAAATAAAGGTCAATGTATTTTGGTGTCATAAAATTGAGTACACATGTCTGTCACAGTATTGACGTATGTAAGGGCAGTCAAATCGCCCTGCGATCATTGCCAGAACAGTATTGGAGCTGGCCCGCACCCTGCGCACTAAGGACGCGCACCGCTTGCGCATGGTGTCGTGAAAACAGCCGGTGCGCGCTTCCGCAAACATACCCGAAGCGCTGCAGAAGCGGGGCAGCCTCAACACAGCCCTGAATGCGTTGTTATACTGGACGCGGAGGGCGTTGCAGGACGCTCGTGTGTAACGAGCCCACAGGCTGGGCACGCCACAATTGCGGCGGTAAGTCCCCTCTTTGAGGAGTGGATAGAGAGGCGTCACGGCGTCCTCACCTTCTGCCTGACGCAGGTTCTCACCGGGCATGGGTGCTTCGGTGGGTTCCTGTTCAGGATAAAGCGGGAGGATACGTCCGGGTGTTTCCATTGCGAGGATCGTCTGGAGGACACGGTGGAGCATACGGTGGAGGTGTGCCCTGCTTGGGCGGAGCACCGCCGTGTCCTCGTGGAGGCGATCGGCGGCGGTGACCTCTCGCGTCCGGCCCTGGTGCGAGCCATGGTACGGAGCGAGAGGGAATGGGAAGCCGTCACCTCCTTCTGCGAAGCAGTAATGCTCGCGAAGGAGGAGGCGGGGCGCGTGAGGGAGTGGCAGTCTCTGCGCCCTCACGTCCCTAGCCGCCGCAGGAGACGCCCCGGGCGTCGGGAGTCAATAGCGGACTCCCGGCCACCGTAGGCGCGAGCTTGCGGGTGGCGAGCAATGGGTAGCTCGCCGCCCGGTAAGGAACAAGCTCGGGTCGACGGCGCGCAGTGTTCCACGCGCGCCTCAAAGAGATGTCAGCAGCAGTGTAGGGGTCTACTAGGACCGATGCCTGCCGGGGTCGCGTGATTGTTCGAAGGAGATACCGTGACCCTGGCACATGGGCAACTGATGGAACACGGGTGGGTTTTAGTCAGTAAAAGTCTGACACGCCCTCCCGCTCCGCCCAGAGCGGGAGAAGTCATTTGATGATTTCCCACCCTGAAAAAAAAAAAAAAAAAAAAAGGCTGCACGTGTACAGTGAGGTCCAATATGCCTTGAAAAGAGTGATTTTAACTTGATCGGAGCATCGTGCAAACCTGCGAAACAGAATGAAAAACTAAACAAAAAAAGACCTATGCCGTATGGCACTGAAACGTGTTCGTTCACAATAGGCCTTATTAGAAGTCTTAAAGTCAGCCATAGTGAAACAGAGAGAGCTATCCTTGGAGTTTCCCTACGCGACGGGATCAGGAATGAAGAAATCCGCAGGAGAACCAAGATAACCGAAATAGCCTGAAGAATTGCCAAACTTAAATGGCAGTGAGCAGGGCACATTGCTCGCAGAACAGATGGCTGATGGGGCCGAAAAGTTCTGGAGTGGCGACCGGTACGAGATAAGATGGACCGATCAACTGGTGAAGGCCGCAGAAATCCGCTGGATGTAAGAAGCATAGCCGCGATCAAAATGGCGGAGTTTGAGGGAGGCCTATGTTCAGCAGTAGACGTCATTCAGCTGAAATGATGATGATGATGTAACCAACAAGTAGAATGTATGGAGTAAGACATGATGCGCCGGCTACTAATGTATGGAGTAAGACATGATGCGCCGGCTACTAATGTATGGAGTAAGACATGATGCGCCGGCTACTAATGTATGGAGTAAGACATGATGCGCCGGCTACTAATGTATGGAGTAAGACATGATGCGCCGGCTACTAATGTATGGAGTAAGACATGATGCGCCGGCTACTAATGTATAGGAACAACAGTGAAAGGCTGATGATGGAACAGCACTTTTGGCTGATTCAGTTTAAATAAAGTCGGAAACTTACTTGATGAACCAGTTCTATTACAATTTTTCCTTGAACTATTGATTTAAAAAAACACTGGCAAGTTAAAAATTTACTGTCACCGAAAACGCGCTATTAATATAATCAGTTTGTTTCTTTGGAAACGAGTTTTACAACTTCAACTTTAGAGTTCCTAATAAAAACATTGGAACATTCAGAACGCTTAGGAATCACCTGTGTCCAGTCACGCGCGATGTTCTGCGAATAATCCTACTAATATTATAAATGGGAAAGTTTGTAAGTTTGTTACTCAATCACGCAAAAATAGCTTAACGGATTTGGATGAAATTTGGCACATTATCATCAGCAGCCTATAATGTTCCCACTGCTGGGACACAGGCCTCCTCTCGTGAGAGGGAGTGGGCTATAATCCACCACGCGTGCCCAGTGCAGGTTGGTAAATGTCACATGTCTTCGAATTTTTATATCTAAGACATGTCGGTATCCTTACGATGTTTTCCTTCACCGTTTTGAGAGTAGTGGTGATGAAATAATTTACACAAAGTAAAGCGCCTGCTTGGGTTCGAACTCATGACCTCGTTCGACTCGTAAGTCGCGGCCGTTACCACTAGGTTACCACTGTTCTGTTCTCGGTGGTACGTTCCCGTAGGATAATGTCCGTCCTCCACGCGGGCGAAACCGCTTGCAATAGCTAGTTATTTGTATACCCATACTTAACATTATAAATGGGAAAGTGTGTGTTTCTGTTTGTCACGGCAAAACGGAGCGACGAATTGACGTGATTTTTTAAGTGGAGATAGTTGAAGAGATGGAGAGTAAACCCCCTACTTCCCTAAAATGGGGGGTGGAACGCGCTAATCTCAGGAATTACTGGTCCGAATTGAAAAAATATTTTTAAGTCGGGTAGCCTATTTATTGAGGAAGGCTATAGGCTATATAACATCATGCTATGATCAAAAGGAGCAGAGCAGCAACATAAAATGGACGAAAACTGGCAGGCTGCGATGAGACGGGAAGGATTAGGGGAGCAAATATTTGACGCGGACGAAGTCGCGGGCAGAAGCTAGTGTATCTATATATTATTCACATACAGTTGTAAGCCCAAAAGTATGACAACTAGTCTTACCAAGGGGGTATCAGGCGCTCCATGTTAAATACTGGTATTCAGCTGCAACCAGTAAGACTGGAAGCTGACTCCAACACAGTTTTGAAAGGCCAGCAGATGATTCACACAGACATGTCTGCCATTTAAGCTTCGGTCGAGGTACAGTCATAGAAATGTATCACGTGCTGTTTTCCTCCATAATGCTTCTTACCATATAATACTATATTAGACGTAACCCCTTGAACAAGGAAAACCGCTCTTACTGCTATAAAAATAAAGACAGTGTGTTAAGTCAAATAGCAACTAACAACGGTCTAAGTTATAGACGATAAGATATTATGATAAGTTCATCAACCCCCGAGCCTTTTCCCAAATATTTATTTATTCATTTATTTAACAATTTATGCACACATATAAATAGACAAATAGAAAGGAACAGAAAAATATGTACAAAGGTAATGCTTATTAGGGGGAGGGGGGGGGGGGGGGGGTTATGTTAGGGTCGGCTTCCTAACTAACCGCATGCTATTGAATACCAGTACTTTATATGGAGGGACTGCCTACCTGATCTCCAAAATCCACTAACTGGGTAATACGATACCCTTTGATAACACTGATTATCAGACTTTCGGACTTGTGACTACTCGTAACGACTGTCAAAGACGGCCAGCCGGCCAGCCGGGGCCCACGATTCAACGTGCTTTCCGAGGCACGTACGGGTCTCGATATGTATTGGTTGATCACCCATCCAAGGACTGACCTTGACAAGCGCAGCTAACTATCGATTGACCCATGCGGCTGTTATTATTTAGCTATGAGCCCCACCTTATTAATATGACGAGTTAAAAAAGTTTTATTAGAAATTATAATAAGGTAAGCGCCCCGCTTCGTATTAATGTATAAATACGATTTAACAAAACATCTGAGATTTCTTTATTATACGTATATAAACTAGCACTTCGCCCGCGACTTCGCCCGCGACTTCGACCAACTGGTTTTTGATCTTTCCTTTAAAAATTTTTACACCGACTCTAAAATTAATGAATATGATCTTTATCAGTTACTACGATAATAATTATATGAAAAATAAATCGAATTTCTTTGGTAAGAAGATTAAAGAAGATTTTTTTTAATACTAACACAAACCCCCTTTTTCTACCCCTCAAAGTTTGAATTTTCAATAACCCCTTCTTAGTTATCATTTCAGCCAAAGACGTCCACTGCTGGTCTTAGGCCTTCTCGCATTGGGGGGCGTTGGCATATTCACCACGCTTGGCATCGCCTCGCTTCGCATCGCCTACAAAATAAAAGGAAACCTTGTGCAAGATTTTACGTTCCCTGACGCAGTAATTTCGGCTATCAGTCAGTCATTTCCTCCTTCTATAGAAGATAGATTATAGATTATGCACTTAAACCTTCCAGAATTAAATGTAACTTAGGAACGAAACGGAATTTGATGCCGATTTCACCATAATGGAGCAGCGGTGGCCCAGTGGTATTGGCCCTGACTTAAGGTGATTATCACACGGCAGCGCACACCGCTGCGGAGGGCGGTGGCGGTAAAGCGGATTTTGCAGCGGTGCCCCGCGTGGTAAAGCGGTTTACCGCCTAACGGCGCGACTGGATTTAACTCGGTTTTATCCATTTTTCAATTGCAAAACGTCCTGCACCCAGGATGATCCGCGCGGCTATGCGGCGCCCCGTGTGTGAGGCGCCGCTCCACCGCGCGGTCGGTCGGTGTACGTGTGTTAGACATCAACGGATTTAATAGAGGGCAATGCGACATGAGATCCGCTTCACCGCCTACCGCGGCGGTGCGCGGTGCCGTGTGTTAATCGCAGAGTTGTAGTTCGTGAGTTCGAGCCCAGGCAGACGCTTTACTTTGAGTAAATAATTTCATCACCACTGCTCTCAAAAAGGTGAAGGAAACATCGTGAGGAAACCGGCATGTCCTAGAACCAAAAAATCAAAGATATGTGACATCTACCAACCCGCACTGGGCACGCGTGGTAGATTACGGTCCACTCCCTCGCACGAGAGGAGGCCTGTGTCCCAGCAGTGGGAACAATATAGGCTGATTATGAAATTATGGTGAAATCCGCATCAAAACTCGTTCCGTAGCTAAGGAGAACAACTCTATCACAGGGTGAGACGAAAATAGACTTTATAATATGTATAGATACACATAGACGAATCTTTTGACCTTTTTGAGGTGTTTGAATAAAATCAGTGTTGGTCTATCAACAGGTTCGGAAGCAACACCTTTGTAAACGTTGACTAGTGCGATGCAGTTAATTACTATTATAGCAGTGGTCACTGCTTTAAGTGAAACTGTTCACAAATTATATTTTCGTTATCGTAACGTGAATTAATTTAAAACAGTGCAAGTGACTCTCACCATGGCTGACAATAGTACCATAAAGGATGCTTCTACAGATAGTGAGGACACTGAGGAACTGTTACTGTTAGTACCTGCCCTTTTCGTTACAACCTGCACTGCGTTTGCCCTGGCAACAGCAACGTTAATATACGGAGTGACGTCGTGGTGTATCCATAAAAAGTTCCGTCATTACAGAAACTATGTGTTCCTGAACTCAATTTTATCAAACTTCTTAACTTTAATAATGATGATTTCTATGTTTATGTACTACGCAAATGAAAGTTTGGTGTCGCAAATAATAACGATTTGTATAATTATGTACTTATCAACAGTGAAGCAGTACTGGGTAATACTTATGTGCCACATGTTTTACGTGGACTTAGTAAAAGTTTTCAATGGGCGTACACGAAGGAGATATTTAAAAAGTGGCTTATTTGGTTGGGGCATGTCTATGATAACAACCCTAATTTTGTTATCCCTTCATTATTATGTGAATTATACTTTAAATTTAGGTTTCGATGTATCATTTTGTGTATATATATTACCTATGATATTAAACATTGTCCTTTACATTATAATTGTATGTTCACTTTTCCGTAGTTCGGAGGTGAGCGCAACAGGTTCGAACAAATGGCGTCGCTTGTACATCGCCACTTTGATATTTATATTGAGCGACGCCTTCATGTTTACTTCGTATGCATCATCGAGGTTTATGAATATCGGTGCAATAATAACATTTCTAACTTTTTTTGTATATTGGTTCATAAACCCACTAATACTAAACATTTATTTGGTTGCTGTAAAGGGTAATCGAGAAATATGGTATAACTATTATGTAAATAAGTTAAATCGTCCGTCGTTATCAGCAGGGCATAGGAACCACGATATCGCGATGCAAGAGAGAGTAACTCGTAAGCCTGATGATAAACGACCGGCGACCGTCCATAGTATATAAAATAGTTATGTATATTTATATAAACATGTACACATATGTGCACACATTAATTATTCATATAAACATGTATGAATAATAATTAATTGAAGAAGCATCTTACGATATATATTGTGTTCACCTGCTCCATTTCCGTAAAAGTTTTAGTAAAGTAAACAATATCATACGCTGCAGTAATTTATAGAAGGCAGAACAGTATAATCGACCTCTCAACTTAGCGTTTGTGGAATACGACAAAGCCTTCGATTCGATCGATACTTGGACTGTACTGTACTCTCTTCAACGGTGCCAGATTTACTATCGGACATCGAAGTGCTGAAGTGTTCGTATGAAAACACTACTATGTCAGTCCGACTCAAGGACCGAACATCGCAACCTGTCCTTCTGCAGTGAGGAGTGAGACAAGGAGATGTAATCTCTCCGAAACTGTTCACTGCTGGAGCGTGTCTTCAATGTTCTGGATTGGAGAGGGGTTGGCATCAACGTCACTCAACTTCCGTTTGCCGACGATATGGTAGTCATGGCTGAGAGTATGGGGGACTTCAGTACAATCCTCACTCACCTCAGTAGAGCTTCCAGAAAAGTGGGTAATAAATGAACATGGACCAAATGAAGGTCATGTCTTATGCCCAGGTTACACGAAGTTCGGAGACTCTACATTCGAAGTATTGGACGATTATATCTACCTAGGTGATCTAATCAGAAAAGAAGAGATGCGCAGGAAAACAAACCTAGTTTTGCCGGTAACTTGAAGAATTGCCAAACTTAAGTGGCAGTAGGCAGGGCACGTTGCTCGTAGAAAAGATGGCCGATGGGGCCGGAACGTTCTAGAGTGGCGACCGTGTACTGGAAGGCCTACCACACGGTGGACCGATGACCCAATGAAGGCCGCGGGCATCCGCTGGATGCGAGAAGCACAGAACCGGTCTAAGTGGCGATGCTTAGGGGAAGCCTATGTCCAGCAGTGAACGCCTTTCGGGCTTCGGCTGACATGATGATGATGATGATGAACTGCACCACAAATCAATCAATACGTTTAGCGCTTGATGAATACAAACCATCATTCTATTTCATTTAACTCTTGAACATAACCTAGACAACACTTACATTGTTTTTTTATTATTTATATACCTGTATCCTTGATGACCGTTGACATTTTTGTAATTTTTATTATTGTTAAATTATGGACATTTGACATTTTCGTGTCATTTTTTACTGTAAAACAAACAACTTGACACTAATATTTCTTGGATTATTTTATTTTTCTTGATGTTATTTTAAAATTATCATATATTTTGTGTAAATGCAATAATAATGAATAACATGTAAATTGCATGCCCATGTGACGGTAGAATATGAATGACTCATATACTTAAACATCTATGTATTGTATTGCCCATGTTTGCAAACCAATAAATGATTTGATTTGGTCAGAAATCACTTATATTAAATACCGTATGTTTTTTAGTTAAATAATGTTTGTAATACATTTTAGTATAATATCTTTCATAGTACTATTTCACTAACATTACGATTTTGTGGGAAAGCTGTAAAATGTGAATTCCTATTTATTGTAAGAACTTCATGGAAATACAATGTATTCTTTTTCAACATGTTTTATTATTTTCTCCAAAATATTTCAAAGTAGGCAATTGGAAGTCTTTAGGATTTAGTAAGTCTGATTGTTGTGATATTGTAAAAATTGCCGGATTTTTCTTGATTTTTTTTTCAGACTTAAAGAATGTGGTTTTATTTAATTTATTCTGCCCGCGACTTCGTCCGCGTTAAATTTCTTGTTCCTCCGACCCTTCCCGTCGCACTATGGTTCGCGTAGAACAATCTAGCTGGACAAAAGTCACTGTTGAATTTCCGGGAATTTATTACCTGAGCCCCTAGCCATCACCCCCGCTGTCCCAATTCGAAGGATTGTTTTGCACTAATGTCAACTACTAATTAGGTAAATAGGTAAGAATAGAAGAAAAGGGTTAGACAATTACTTATTTATTGCATTTTTGCGCTTACCGAAGTAATATTGTAGATCAGTGAGTTTAAGTTTTTTATATTAGTGATGGATCTTCAAGTCAAAGGTATGCACTTTTTAATAATAACTAACTTTTGCCAGAGGCTTCGCCCGCGTGGAGGTCGGAAATTATCCCGCGGGAACATACTACCGGGATAAAAAGTAGCCTATGTCCTTTCTCAGGCTCTAAATGTGTGTACCAAATTTCATTTAAATCGGTTCAGTAGTTTTAGCAGGAAAGCGAGACATTCAGAGTTACTTTTGCATTTATAATATTAGGATGGATTATCAATTGGATATATTTTAACCGCACTGTTTTTTAATATCACGAGTTTAAATAATTTTCCTAGTTTTTGATGATTTTCTGTATTCATCGGACTAGACTAGTACTTGTACCCTCATGTACCCGGGTTAGAAATTATATATGTTCAAGCCATATCTGTTAGCTTTATAATTTTAGCTATTTTAGCCTGCGCACTTGAGTGCGATTTTGTCTTTTTCTTTTTCAAAATACGAATTCTCCGTCTTAAAAATTGAGTTTTTTGATGAATGGCAGAAACATCCCAAAAAGAACCGTAATAGTTTACTGTATGAGTTTCTATCGATGAAAAATAATTTTGCAAATATTACGGAAGCATCTGCGAGGGAAGTCAAAATGACACTATTTTCATTTTGACAATTTATTATATTATTATTTATACATACGTTAAACATATCTCGGGAATCTAGAATCCCGGTCCTTTATCCCTGTATGCACTATGCAACCAAGGACAACCCCGGTTGGAGCAGAACTATTACAGAATATGGAAACAAAACAAATTAAGCTATGGGTTTGGATGGCTATAGTGGATTGGTAACCGCAACTACGGAAGGACTATGGCCCCTGCCTGATCAATGTTTTGTATACACGGATAAAATGGCAGGGGGTGACTTGCATACTCAATAATGGGCCCCCGGGAAACGTCGCTAGCACATAGTGACGTAGCGACAAGGATGCAACACTTCCTGAGGTGCTTGAGAAGTGGAGAGGTATTTCACGGCTTTCAGAACAATCCCAGAGCCCGGAAGATGGTCAATATTCCTACCAGCACTTACAGGAATACTTCCTTTCCCCGAGCACGTTTGGTCTTGCGAATCTCCACTCAAGCCAGCCCGTTTAGGCGCGACTGGTCCAATTCGCGATTGGTCCAATGTTCAAAACAAGGTCCAATTCGCGATTGGTCCAATTTGCAGTTGGTCCAATTCGCGATTGGTCCAATTCGCGATTGGTCCAATTCGCAGTTGGTCCAATTCGCGGTTGGTCCAAAATGGCAATGTCTAATGTTTCCGAAATTAAACAATAAGTCGCATTCCAGAAGCATGGAGATATATATTAGAAACGGCTCCAAGTGGTGATAAAGTGATCAAATTTCGCAAGTGTTTTGACAAGGAATGGTACCCAAGACTCTCACCAACTATATTAAGCTGCGCTCATCAGCGCCATAGAACAACCAATGCTTTAGAGGGCTGGCATTCACGGCTGAATCGACGCATTCCGAAAAAACCTAATTTGTTTTTATTTCTTTATAAACTGCGAAGAGAAAGCCAATATTATCATAATAAAATAACGCAGAATTTATTCAAAAATACAAATAACAAAAGGAGAAGTCGTGACATTCTATTTGATAGAAAATATGAAAAAGTACTAAAAAAATTAGAAAATGGAACAATAACAGTAAAAAACTTTTTCCAACAAATTATCTATTTAAGATTATCATTATAAAAAACTTTTTTTAAAAATTACATGATGTTGCATTGTGTTTATGACGTATTTTTCACATCTTTTATTTCTATTCATTATATTATCATACCTTTTATCAAATATATATGGTCATAGTTCTTTCTCCATTATCTTATTGAGATAAGCAAGAGAAAAACCATCTTTTTATCATATATATTTGATGAAAGATCTGATAAAATAATAATCACGAAGGTACGATTATAGTAAGTTTTTTTTTTGTTAATTTGTTACGAATGTAAAAAACTACTAATTGGTAGGAGCTTGAAACTCGAGATATGACTTATAATATGATTATGAATAAATATAGTACAACTAGCTTTTGCCCGCGGCTTCGCCCGCGTGGATGTCGGAACATACGCAGGTATTTTCCTAAAATAAAAGATTTTTTCTAAAATAAAAGTAGCCTAAGTTACTCCTTATTAAATCAGCTACCTGCCAATAAAAGTTCCGTCAAAATCGGTCCAGCCATTTCAGATATTAGCCGGAACAAACAGACAGGCAGACAGACAGTAGACAGACAGACAGACAGACAAAAATTGTAAAAAATGATGTTTTGGTATATGTACCGTGTATACAACAATATACTCTTAGTAAAAAGCGGTTATTTTAATATTAAATACCGACTCTCCAATTTTATTTATTTGTATAGAGTATAGATATACCGTTAGGTACGGGGTTGAGAAACAAACATCCAATCATACAAATGTTCAAATTTATAATAATTAGGAGTACCTAAGTACGTTTATAATTCATATTACTTCTTAAGTACTACTTCATACCTACTACTTCTCTATTCTTTATCAGAGTATCATGTGTGTTTGATGTACTTAATAAAACTAATAGTATTCAAAGTAAGAAGACTGCGACATAGAGCTGGACTGAATTAAATATAAGTATTCCTAGTTTTTCTTAACGCTCCTATTCTACCTACACAGCTTTTTTTTTTTTTGGATGGGAAATCATCAAATGACTTCTCCCGCTCTGGGCGGAGCGGGAGGGCATGTCAGACTTTTACTGACTAAAACCCACCCCTGTTCCTTCAGTTGCCCATGTGCCAGGGTCACGGTATCTCTTTCGAACAATCACGCGACCCCGGCAGGCATTGGTCCTAGCAGACCCCTTCAGCGCTGCTGACATCTCTTTGAGGCGCGCGTGGAACACTACGCGCCGTCGACCCGAGCTTGGTCCTTACCGGGCGGCGAGCTACCCATTGCTCGCCACCCGCAAGCTCGCGCCTACGGTGGCCGGGAGTCCGCAATCGACTCCCGACGCCCGGGGCGTCTCCTCCTGCGGCGGCTAGGGACGTGAGGGCGCAGAGACTGCCACTCCCTCACGCGCCCCGCCTCCTCCTTCGCGAGCATTACTGCTTCGCAGAAGGAGGTGACGGCTTCCCATTCCCTCTCGCTCCGTACCATGGCTCGCACCAGGGCCGGACGCGAGAGGTCGCCGCCGCCGATCGCCTCCACGAGGATACGGCGGTGCTCCGCCCAGGCAGGGCACACCTCCACCGTATGTTCCACCGTGTCCTCCAGACGATCCTCGCAATGGAAACACCCGGACCTACACAGCTTCGATCAATAATAGCACGTACACTTTTGATCGAAGCTACACAGACAATTATTTACCAGACACCAAATCGAACATACTTATAGGAATGGTACTTTGGCCAGTGTCTTCACCCGTAAAGCTGTAGGAAAATATCACCCAGGAACCTACTACCGGGATAAAGTATCCTAAATGATAAGTATGCAGGATAACCAAAAATCCAAATCCATCCAAAAATCTAAACATCTAAGCCTTATTTCGCGGTCTCTTACTTGGAATAATATAATGGATAGGTTTATTTTGAGTACTTCGAACACACATGATATTCGCATTTACTATGAAGCCAAAGTAATATGAATTACAATCCTACTAATCCTGCACTAACCTACCGCTACCAACCGGGACGGACGGACGGACGCGACGGCCCGCTAGTCGCTCTGCGTCTATTTTATATAATCTCTGATACTTATCTTCTAAAATATTAACTTTAATGATATGCTGCAAAGTGCAATTTTGATTGACATGAAATGTACAACGTATCTTATGTATTTAATTGGATAAAGAACGATACGGTATTCTTTCAAATAGCTTGGTTAATGACCCAGATTTTTTTTGTAATATATAACTGATAAAAGTGGTTTTTCTAGGGTATCCTTAGGAAATAAACATAGACTATCATGGATTTTTTCATCGATATTTTTAAAATATATAATTCCGTGGTACATTAATTTGATCTATCTCGTAAGGTTAAGCCAGCGTTTGCGATTTAAGCGCACAAAAAATATGTTTGTTACGACATCACATTAGAAATGTTTGAATTTCTCAGCTTTTCTCTACTATAATTAAACCTTTTATTATAAACTACTTTTAATTAAACCTCCCTCTAAATCACTCTGTCTATTGATGAAAAACGCATTAAAATCCGTTGCGCAGTTTAAAAGATCTAATTCTAAGCGTACAGACGCAGCAAGCGACTTTAACCTCTAAGTCCCTGAGATACCACATTTGGTATAGACACAATGGTTTTTAATTGTGTCTGTAATTAGCGGCATTCAACGGGTTAATATTATGCAAAGGTTATCTAGAAAAAAAAACGCCATCCAGTGGATGTCTACGCAACTTTGGTGTCAAACGATACGATGAATTACATTACACCGCCACCGATTAGGGATTCGTGGAATTAACCAATGAATACGCACATACTACACACGGCTATAGCCAACCCAGCCAGCCTTGACCTGTCAAGCTATATTATTTCCAGTTTTAGCTGACCTCACATTGTATAGGCTTTTCGTACAATCAGATGTCAGTTTATACTGGAAATGTATAGCTTGACCTGTAGCCGTGCGTACTATAAAAAAAAAAAAAAAACAAATATTGAGATCAACAATTGAGATAAAAACTATCCTATCTTTTAAGTTGGACCAAATTACAAATAATTAAGAACTTTGGTAACAATCTGTTATGGAGTTAATTGGCAACATACATCGTGACACAAGATTTTTATATATATAAGATATAAGATATGTGTACATAAAAATGTGTCATTTTGTTTAATTTTGGAAATACCTTTATATTGGACCAATCGCGAATTGGACCAACCGCGAATGGGACCAATCGCGAATTGGACCAACCGCGAATTGGACCAACTGCGAATGGGACTAATCGCGAATAAGGTGAATAAGACCAATCGCGAATTGGACCAATCGCGCCTAAACGACCGAAGCCAGTGAAAAACCAAAAGGAGGCGCGTGGACGACTTTCTTCAATCACGGGACGTGAACCAATTGGTAGTGGCAGCTGAAATATCGGCACTAGTGTCTAGACATCGGAATTTGGCTTATGTAATTAAAGAAGCTAGAGTCCTGAGAAGTGCCAAGTTATGAAAAGAAGTGTGGGTGTATGTGATGAACCAAAGTGTTTGACGAAAGAGAAGGGTTCGGCATATTACGTAGACGCTAAAGCTAGCTATGTCCTATTATGTACTTTGTAGCTAAGTTATTAACGGTTGAGTCTTTTATGTACCTGCTATTTAAGTTAAAAAGTATTGTAAATGCGAAGGTAGTATGTCTTATTATGTAATTAGTAGCTAAGTTATTAACAGTTGAGTATTTTTGTTCTGTCCCGTTTATTATCTGTGCGCCTAACGGAATGCGCGTGTAACAGAGTGAGAACTGACTTGTCAGTTTGACGTTGACACTTGACAGCGCTCTCTTGTTAATTTGCCGCTAAAGGTCCGTCGCGCTATTGGGACGCCCGCGACGCGTTTGTTGATATTAATCCTTTTAAATCGATCCGTTTGTGACAATTAGTCGTGATCCAATTGTATTAATTGTAATAACCCCTATCTTGACGTAATATTACGGGTTACGTTTGTTAAAACTGAAGTTCTTGAGGGGGAGCTTCGTCGCCGTTTGAGTCTCGCGATCTTTTTGTAAAGTAATCCCTCACCCCTGAGAACCGGTCGTTTTGTGGACAATCTGTCATGACCCGATGTGTTAGTGACGCTATTGTGAATGAGTGATTTGAAGACCGCATGCTGTGATTGCCTCCAGCCTAATTGGAAGCGGATTGTTACCAGGAGAATACTCATAACGTCACGACACGATACACATACACTCACTTACATACATAACTCCAGGTAACCAGAAGCAGTGTCCTTCAACACCAGGTAAGTTCTTTTGTTGTATGATAAGTGTTTGATTTGATTGTCTGCTCCGCGTACGGCGGACTAGTTGCGCTCGCCACTTCTTGTCTCTAGAGCCCCACGATTATAACTCTTCCACTGCGCACTTGAAATCGTATTGTGAGGCCTAGCCTGGCAGCGTACATTTTTTGGAAGCAGAGGCGTGGTTCTAACCTATAAAACCACCAAATTGGTAATTTACAGTAGGCTAATTACTTGGCAGTCTCTATAAGGGAAGTAGTAATTCGCTGTAAATGTTTGTTAACAATAATTAATTGTTATTTGAAATAATTTGTTGGAATTTATTGAGTTGAGTAACTCATATTGACGGGGTCAACCAGGTTTGCATATTCTAACAGAGTTGGTTAGATTGAGCTATGTTATAACCTCTTGTTGTTGTTAATTGACCTCTGTGTTGTATTGAATGTCAGGAAGACATTAAAATATTGAGTTTTGTACCATTGATATGGTTGTTTGTGAAAATTAATATTTGAAATTGGCATTTTTGAGTATTACCATTGTTTTGAATTGGAATAAAGGTTTATTATTGTTGTACCTTTGACACAGTGGTTTGTGAACTTAACATTTGGAATTGGATTGGAACCAATATTTGTAGTTGTCTTGAATTGGTATTTATTGGATTTGAATTTGAATTTTGAATTGAATATGAAATAGAATTTGTTGAACGTTGATATTGGTTTAGAATTAAAATAAAAGTTTATTGTTGAATTGAATTGAAACCAATACATTGTTATTTCTTGAGTTGCTGATTAGCGGTTTGGTAGTTTGATTGTTTGCTTGTAGTTATTTTGTAATTGATTGATTGAACTTTGTTACTTAATTACCTTTTGCTTGGTTTATTTTATTTGATTGTTTGCGTTGGATTTCCTTGTTATTTATTGATTGAACTTTGTTATTTGATAATTTAATTGTTTTGTTTATTTGAATGGTTTTGTTTGTGCAATGGCATACAAATGGAAATATTGCAGTGCCGGACACCTGTCCAGGTCAAGCCGGAGACCTCGGTTGTTTCAGGTCCCGGACTATTGAGTAGATTGCCTGCTTTGGAACTGCCACACTTGACGGTCGCTGGGACTACTGGTACGGTTTCCAAAACCTGTTTGCAAGTTTGGTTGATGCACGCTCGGACCTCAGACCCGCCCAAAAGTTGGCCTATTTGCTGTCTGTCCTGGAAGGTGAGGCCCGAGCCTTGGTACAGCATCTGTCGTTGACTGACTCAGCCTACCCTACCGCTTTGGGACTACTCACCCAGCGGTACCAAAGTAAACGTTGTTTGGCTGACGTTAATATTGAATTGATTTTGGGGTTACCGGTCATTACTAGTTTGTCAGCATTGCGTACTGACCTGTTGAACCCGTTGGTGGTAGCGACCAACGCTTTGAAGCGATTGGACTTGCCGGTGGACCAATGGTCTTACCCTTTGGTGCATGTTGTGCTGCAACGGCTTCCTGCCGATTTGAGGGCTCATTTCGAGCAAAGGTATGGTGGGGATAGTGTAACATATTTCCCCCCATTTGGTGACCTCGTCCAATTTTTGGAGGATGAGTGTCGGTTTGTGGACAACTCTGGCGTTGCCACTGAGTCATGCCAGCCGTCTTCCCGGCCACGAGACCAGGGACGGACTAGGGCTCGCGGGCCTGTTGATGGTCGCCCCGCCGCTCGTTTTGCTGGCACCCAGAGTCATCCTGGTTGTGAGTTTTGTAGGGACACGGGGCATGGCATGGCAACTTGCGCGGCCTTTTTGAAATTGCACGTGAGTGCCCGCCGCCGAATTGCCAATGCACGCCGCCTGTGCTTCTCTTGTTTGGGGGCTCACTTCCATCGGGACTGCCCCAACCCCCGCCCTTGTAGAATTTGTAGGGGGTCCCATTTGGACATATTGTGCGCTAACGCGAACCACGCTGGCAGACCAGCCTCTGATGAAGGTTCGCGTACGGGGGGGTACCATGGAGTTGGTCACCGGGCTTCTGCCTCGCCGGTTCAGAACCGGGGAGAGGCCCGCAATTTTGAGCGCCGCACCCCACCCCCCGCGCAAGTTGATCGGGAGCCGCGCGACCGCCATTTGGTCTCCCCGCGTAAAGGCGATTACGCAATTGTTGCTAGGCACCGCTGGCCAGACCAGCACCGCCTTCCCTCCCCTCCATTGGCGGAACGTCCCCGGTTGGAGTCACGCCCCCCGCCATTCAGGCATCCGGTGGGATATGCCCATCCAGCGATGGCGCGTGGCTCGGGACACCGCGCGTACGAGGAATTTGAACTCCATCCTCGTCGGGAAAGACTTGGGCCTGGGTGCGGCGATCGGCCGCCCAGGCATTGTTAGGACATTGGCGCCTGCCCCGCTAAGGTACCCCTCAGATCGACACGGTTTTGTTGCCAACGGCATCGGTCGGGTCTGGGGGCCCACGGGGGACTCTGTTGTGGTCCGTGCCATTTTGGACATGGGAGCCCAGGGTTGCCTTTTGTCTATTGTTTTGTTGTTTTGTTTGTATTGATTTGGGCAAAATTGTTTTCTTGAGCGCCTTTGGACTGCGGGACTTGGCTGGGACGAGCCAATTCGGGAAACCCTGTTGGAAGATTGGCTCCAATTTGTATCCGCACTCCTTGCAGTCAACGAGGTCGTGTTACCCCGCGCTATCCTCCCCCCTGGGAGCTACACTGCTACCCTTGTTTGTGATGCGTCTTCGCACGTTTATGCAGTTGTTGTTTGTCTGCGCACCGTCAGCGCGACAGGCCAGGTGAAGTTGTCACTGGTCATGGCCAAGAGCAAGGTGGCCCCCCTCCGGACGGCACTGACCATCCCTAAATTAGAATTGTCAGGGGCGGCGCTTCTTGTGCGTCTATTGAACCACGTTGCTCACACTTTGGGTGGAACTGTGGACATTCGGGCTTCTTACGCCTGGACGGGCAGTCAAATTGTTTTGTGTTGGTTGAAGACGTCCGTCCACTCTTTGGAGGTCTTTGTTGCGAACCGAGTGTCCCAGATTCAAAATTCTGAAACGCCTTTGATTTGGAGGCACGTGCCTGGAGATTTGAACCCGGGTGACGTGGCCTCACGTGGGTGCATGGCACCCCGCCTTGATTCCTCACCCCCTATGGTGGGGTCCAGACTGGCTGACTCACCCCGAGGATGATTGGCCTCGATCGCCAGTCTTGATGTTGGGTCCTTTGCCCGGGCTCAAGGTGCTCGTTGTTGGAACAAAGGACCCTGAGTTTGTTGAGTCGATTTGGCTCCCTCGACAAATTGTTGAATTGTTGTTTTTTGTGTTGAATTGTTGGTGACTGATCGTCACATTAAGAACTCGCATGCCGGTTGCAATGCGCTGTTGGCCATTCTGCAGCGAGAGTTTTGGATATTGTCGGGAGCCGTTAGTAAGTTGAACCCCTTTTGGTCGATACGGGTCTTTTGTTGTTTGGTTGTTGACGGTTGAGTCACTCTAGCCTTCCTTATGGGGTCCGTCACCCCCTTTTGTTGCCTAAGGAGGGCCATTTGGTTGTTGTTGTTGTTGTTGTTATTGTTGTTTGGTTGTTTTGTTGTTTGTTATTGTTTTGACCCGCCAGCCTGCCCCCATTGGGGGGTTATTTGAGGCCGCGGTGAAGGCGGTTAGGGACTCTGGCGCAGATTGTTGGGAGACACCGTTCTCACCTTTAAGGAGTTAGCTACGGTATTTTGCCGCATTGAAGCTGTGTTGAACTCGCGTCCATTGTGCCCGCTGTCTTCGGACCTGAACGTCTTGGAGGCCCTGACCCCGGGCCATTTTTTGATTTGACAGCCACTTGTCGCCCTGCCGGAGCACCCTTTTGTCGATGTGAGCCAAAATTGGCTATCGCGGTTTCAGTTGGTGCAGCAGCTCGCTCAGAGTTTTGGAAGCGTTGGAGCTTGGAGTATTTGCACATCCTCCAGCAGCGCGTCAGGTGGACTGATAAAACGCAACCTTGTCGGGATTGCCAAGTGATTAGCGGACGGGAAGGCCCGTCCGGGGGGGGTAGATGTTCTGTCCCGTTTATTATCTGTGCGCCTAACGGAATGCGCGTGTAACAGAGTGAGAACTGACTTGTCAGTTTGACGTTGACACTTGACAGCGCTCTCTTGTTAATTTGCCGCTAAAGGTCCGTCGCGCTATTGGGACGCCCGCGACGCGTTTGTTGATATTAATCCTTTTAAATCGATCCGTTTGTGACAATTAGTCGTGATCCAATTGTATTAATTGTAATAACCCCTATCTTGACGTAATATTACGGGTTACGTTTGTTAAAACTGAAGTTCTTGAGGGGGAGCTTCGTCGCCGTTTGAGTCTCGCGATCTTTTTGTAAAGTAATCCCTTACCCCTGAGAACCGGTCGTTTTGTGGACAATCTGTCATGACCCGATGTGTTAGTGACGCTATTGTGAATGAGTGATTTGAAGACCGCATGCTGTGATTGCCTCCAGCCTAATTGGAAGCGGATTGTTACCAGAAGAATACTCATAACGTCACGACACGATACACATACACTCACTTACATACATAACTCCAGGTAACCAGAAGCAGTGTCCTTCAACACCAGGTAAGTTCTTTTGTTGTATGATAAGTGTTTGATTTGATTGTCTGCTCCGCGTACGGCGGACTAGTTGCGCTCGCCACTTCTTGTCTCTAGAGCCCCACGATTATAACTCTTCCACTGCGCACTTGAAATCGTATTGTGAGGCCTAGCCTGACAGCGTACAATTTTATTAACCGACTTAAAAAAAAGGAGGAGGTTTCTCAATACGACCGTATTTTTTTTATGTGTGTTTACGCATAACTGTCGTTTATGAACCGATTTTGATGTTTCGTTTTTTGTTGGAAAGGAGATATCCCAAGGGTGGTCCCATGATAAGGAAACCAGGATCTGTTGATGGCATCTCAGAGAAGTCGATGGGAGCATTCGAAAATCGTAGTGGCGACTAGTGCGTTTATTATTTTTTTCATTAATTATCTTAAAGCACTACTATTTAATGATGGTCTGAAGTTGCTCTGATGATGAAGCCGAAAGACAGTCGAGGGAACTCCTCAACGACTTACAGCAATTACCCGGTGTTTGGACTTAATTCATTTCTATTGATGAGAACTTTGCACCCACATGGGTTATAACTACCATTACAGGTCTGATGATGGAGACCATAGACAGTTGAGGGAATTCCTCAACGATTTACAGCAGTTCCCTATTGTTAGGCTTACTTTATACGGTTCAAAGTGCCAATTTTATCACTACTATTTAATTAAGGTCCGGAGTTGATCTGATGATGGAGCCGAAAGGCAATTGAGGGAACTCCTCAACGATTTACAACAATTACCTGGTGTTTGAACTTAATTCATTTCTATTGATGAGAAAGTCCCCATAAGGCTTATAAGAACCATTACAGGTCTGATGATGGAGACCATAAGACAGTTGAGGGAATTCATTAACGATTTACAACAGTAGTAAAGTATTAAATTTCACCTGGCGAGTAGTGATATAGGAATTAGGGCGTGGTAGATACCATAACTAAAAAGTAAAAAATAAAAACTTTTTTATAAAAAAAACCGACTCCCTCAAAAACACTACAAAGTGAAAAATAACTTTAATTTCGGAAGTCGGTGTCTTAGGATCTGTATTTGAGTTTTTTGCCACGACTTCGAAATTAAAGTTATTTTTCACTTTATAGTGTTTTTGAGGAAATCGTTTTTTTTTTTTAAGTTTTTGACTGTTGCATAGGACTGTTGTTATTTTTTTTATTGTTATTTTGCTGTCTGTCAGTCAATATACGAAATATTTATAGTCATTTGTTTTGTTTGTTGGTACACGTGACCCTTCATTCTTTTATTTGGATATGTTGAGCTAAAATCGCATCAGAACATCATAAGAAAGCCATACGAAGTAAAAATCCCCAATAAATAATTTTGTCTAGCTAGCTTGTTCTAATGAAATCACTGTGCGTCGCATCGAATCGCCTACCCATGCTATTTTCCCCGTTTTTGCAACATTTTTCATTACTGCTCCGCTCCGTTTGGTTGTAGCGTGATGTTATATAGCCTACAGCCTTCCTCGATAAATAGGCTACCCAATACAAAAATAATTTTTCGATTCGGACCAGTAGTTCCTGAAATTAGCGCGTTCAAACAAACTCTTCAGCTTTATAATATTACTAGCTTCTGCCCGCGACTGCGTCCGCGTTAAATTTCTTATTCCCCGACCCTTCCCGTCGCGTCAAATCGCCTACCCGTGCGATTTTCCCCGTTTTTGCAACATTTTACATTACTGCTCCGCTCCTCTTGGTTGCAGCGTGATGTTATATAGTCTATAGCCTTCCTCGATAAATAGGCTATCCAGCACAAAAAGATTTTTTCAATTCGTACCAGTAGTTCTGAGATTAGCGCGTTCAATCAAACAAACAAACTCTTCAGCTTCATAATATTAGTATAATATAGTATAGATTTAAAACAAAAGCGTGTCATAACGTAACATCATACGTGCATTCCCCGAAGGGTTATGCAGAAGTGTAAGTATAATTAATGGATCATCTAAATGTATTGACCTTGTATGATGAATGAATATCACTTTCATCCAAATAAATTATTTCTTTTTGTAGTTCCACTGGCAAAGGAGATTGCCTAGGTTTGGACCAAGTGCTGCCTAGGAATGTGAGTTGGTCTAGTAGTACTGTAGCATACACATGAACTATAAAAAAAATAAAAAAATTGGTCCCAGGAAAAGTAAATAAATCCAGTTTTTGTGACAATGCATAATCTTGCATTAAACAATGTTTTTCAGATATTTTTTCTCAAAAATGTATTTCAGTTACAATAACATCGTACCGTATCACGTCGAGCGAAGACAAAAACCTGTTCTTATGTATTATCTGTCGCTATCCCTCACCTGCGCTTGCGGTGATAACCGTCGCTAAGTTATAGGTCCCGGCAAACATCTTGAACACCGATTGATATACCCTTCTCGCTCGTGTGTATATCAATCGGTGTTCAAGAAGTGTGCCGCGAGATATCATCATTTCAGCCGTAGGACGTCCACTGCTGGACTTAGGCCTCCCCCAATTTGGGGGCTTTGCCATAATCGCCACGCTTGGCAGGTTGGCGATCGCAGTATGGTGGTAAAATGCATAGAGAACGCTGCTGCCCATTCTCTAGTAAGTCCCTTAGTCGCCTTTTACGATACCCACGGTAAGAAATGGGGTGGTGTTATTCCGCGAGATATACCCGACTACTTTTTGCTCAGTCTCACGTCACTTGTGATCCGTTGTGAACGCGACTGTGCATATTTTTTCTTGTGGTGAATATTTTGCTTGAAACAACGACCTGGCTTCGAATCTGGACTATCGATATATGCAACGACCTGGCTTCGAATTGGACTATCAATCTATACATCTTACGTATGGGACTCTTCAAACAGTGAACATGTTTCAACCACAGTTAAGATCATGTTTTATATGTAACAGTTCTGTGGAAAGAATTCAAAGACACACTTTAACTCGTGATCTCCAGAATTTACATCTACAAACGGTGCAACATATTATTCAAACTGTGATTCCCCGTGAGGTAAGTCATTTATTTTTAGTTACCTTAATCTACACATTTTTCTTGGAGGTATTACAAAGACTTAACTAATGCGAAAACAATATGAATGTACTCTCTCTCTTTCTATGTAATGTATCGTATCAAAATGAGAGATAAATCATCATCATGTCGTGATTGTTGAGGCGGTCATGGTAGGCTTGCCGAAAAGCTGTCCTATAAATACATAAGCAATACAACTAAAACTGTTGTAACACACTGTATAGGTATACCTATACGATTTGCATTTACGAATCATAAAACAAAATGTACTTTCAAGTATTCCGCGAGAATGTATAATTTATTTATTGTAGGTATCCGCGTAGTATGATACTTTTAGTTTTTATGCGCTGATAAAATATTATATATTATGTATTTGTAGTGTGTGAATACACGATTTATGCTTTGTTGTTTATTCCGCTTCAAGTTTTTTTTTACTTAAAAGGCAGTGGTCACGCCAACAATAATTCAGTCCTGAAAGGTATCAGAACCAACCGACGTAACCTTCGATACGGTGGACGTGTTAATGAAAGTGAAGCGGCAGTGGCAAAAGTCGAGTAGGAGAAGAGAGAAAGAGAAGGGACATGCAACACTTACCAGGGGCAGGCCAGCGGGATCCAATCTCCTTCGACCAGCACACAGCAGAGTATCACTACGCGGGTCGCGCGACCAATATTTGAATATACTTTTTCTTCTTATTACACTGGGTAATCAAACACAAGGATGCGTTTGGCGGAGCGGGAATGTATTGAAAACTGCAGAGAAAGGCTCGAGAAGATCCTCGTCTCTTCGCGGGGTCAGACGAAAAGGCTCGTCATGCGGTGCGGGGGTGATTCGAGAAATCCATTACACACGTGCTTTCATGTGCAATTTCTTCGTCGAACTGACAGCTGCCAGTCCTCGTTCTCTCGTTCTCATGTTCACCTTTTGAATGACGCTAAAGCGCTGCATGTACAGGTGGGAAAAGGAGCGGGAAATACAAACTGCCTCATAGTATAAGAGTAAATCTATATAATCAGTGTTGGCGTTACCAGGCAGGATTAAATCTTAGGTGTCACAAGATCAGTTTTATCGAAAAATAATATGTTTTAATTATCATGTTTATTTTATATTCATACATAAATTATTGTAATGCCTATTGATTAAAGTATTTTTTTTTTCATTTTAGGTCACGTTTAATAATGGTGAACACCTATGTCACAACTGTACGTGATTCACGGGTCGGAGGACCATTGGTTCTTGCGCGCACACTATGTGCTTGGTCTGGTTTACTGGGTTTGCTAGGCACCAAGACGTGATTAGGGGTCCAGCTTTATCCCTAGACACAATAATAATCGATAACGATGAAGACGATTAATCAATGTTAGTATCTTAGTTTTGTTAACTGACTAATTAGTTGTATTATTATATCCTTTATTCATTTGTAAACTCTTATAAATTATATTTTTAAATATTAGTACACAAACATATAAAAACATTTAAAAATATAAAAAATAGTAGCCCACCGGTATTGGGAACAGGGTCCAAGCTACCGGCGGTCAGGGCTCCAGAGAGAGGAACCTCCTAACAATGCGAGCCGTGTCCAGAAGTACCGCTTTCTGAATCAAGCCCTTGACCCAGCTGCCTAACGAGAGCCTCTTTAGATGTTGGTCGAGGCTCTTGGCTATCAAGCCATTGGCAGTGACGACTATCGGCACAATGATTGCTGAGTCCACATGTCGACAACCTCGCGCGCTAAGTCAAGATACTTGAGCTGTTTATCTTTCTCAGCTTTCACGAGATTCTCGTCATGTGGGACCGTTATGTCAACAATCATTGTGCGCCGCTCTACTCGATCCACCACCACTATATCAGGTTTATTTGCGATAATAGTCCTGTCAGTGATGATGGATCGATCCCAGTACAATGTGATATTTCCATTTTCGAGAACTGGGTCGGGCACATACCTGTAGTACGGCACTTCCGATTCCACAAGGCTGTATTAAAGAGCAAGTTGCTGATGGATAATCCTAGCTACTAGGTTGTGTCTATGCAAGTATTCTTCGTTAGCTAGACGAGAACACCCGGAGATTATGTGCCTAATTGATTCCCCTGGACGGTGGCATGCCCCACAGATGTCAACCGTGCCGTCTTTCACAATAAATCTCCGGTAATTGTTCGTCATCATAACTTCGTCCATAATTGCACAGACAAAACCTTCGGTTTCCCCAAAGAGGTCACCGAAACGCAGCCAGGCTACGGACGCTAGTATATCTACATCGGGTCCATGTGGGGCCCGGAAAAAGCGTCCGTGGAGCTCCTTACTCTGCCATACTTCCATGCGTTCATTAGTGTCAAGTATTACAGGTTTGCGCCAGTTCTCGTTAGCCAAGGAGAGCGGGGTGAGGCCCTTGTCAACCGCCACCACATCTCGATGCATCCCCACGTCGGTTTCTTGGAAATATTCCCTGAGACTGCATATCTCGCGATTGTGGAGAGTCTTAGCGTTTAAAAAGCCTCGACCTCCACACTTTCGCGGGATATACAGCCTCATTACCGATGACCGTGGGTGATGCATTCGATATGCAGTCAGCAGCGTACGGACCCTCCTATCCAGGGCGTCGAGTTCGGTTTGAAGTTTTTTTTTAGTTGTATTATTATTATTAATGATGCAATGCCAATAACAGAACACAACCAATTAGTCAGTTAACAAAACTAATACATTGAATTTATTTATTAATCGTCTTCATCGTTATCGATGAACTGATACCTAACAAACAACAACATCAAAAATACGATTAATACAATTATACTCGAACACACAAAAACTGTTTAATAGTTGATTTTGTACATTTGTTGCTACTAAGTTAATTTTTTCCAATAAAAATATTCAAAACAAGAGCCTGTTTTTCTTTGGACTCCTGGGATAGATTTTTATGGGCTTTGTAATACAGATTAGTGATGGTCTGAGGAACAAAATGTACTATGTGAGTATTCTAGGCAGCACTTGGTCCAGCTTCCATACAAAATTAGGCAATGGCCTTTGAATTTAATTTATATTATTTTAAATCAATACGGTCTTCTACACGTCTGCACCATATGGCGATCCAAGGGAAGAGGAAAAAAATAAAATGGCTTGAAACTTATAATACCGATAAAACTAAGTATTAGAAAGGAAAAACAATGACTGGCAATGACTAAAAGATAAAAGACATTTCCCGCCGATGGGCCCCTTATTTTCAGTGACGGGCAGAGACTATTTACTTCTCAAAAATTAAGTCGTAATTTTATAAATCCAATTTTATTTTATCAACATCTCTTTCGGGTGAAAGCATTAAAAACCGTAACTAATAATTATTTTATTGAATCAAAGGTAGTTCTGCCATTAAAACTTAACCTGAATGTTGTCAAGATAGACCACAGATTATGTCAATTAAATGGTAGTAATCGATTGAAAATATCGATATATTACTATTCCGCCGACTAAAAGTACCAGAGATGTTAACAATAGCTTTTCTCCGGTCATAATCTAGGTCTCATGTAACTGAATAGACGTATATTCAAATCGCGGATTAAAATAAGCAGCGGGCGGGTTAAAATAAAAAGAAAATAGAAATAGGTAGTAAATAAACTAAAACACGAAGGAATTGTAATCTGAGGGTATATACATGCCGGGGTCGCGTGATTGTTCGAAAGAAATACCGTGACCCTGGCACATGGGCAACTGATGGAACACGGGTGGGTTTTAGTCAGTAAAAGTCTGACACGCCCTTCCGCTCCGCCCAGAGCGGGAGAAGTCATTTGATGATTTCCCATCCTGAAAAAAAAAAAAAAAAAAAAAAAAAAAAAAAAAAAAAAAAGGGTATATACATACCTCGTGGTCAGATCGCAGAATTGATTACTTTATGATGTGACTAGCCATTTCATGAATTAGTTGCATTTCATGAATTAGTTGAATTAGTTGATATGGCCAACTAAAACTGGCTAGATCGTTTGAAAATTAACGTTTGATGATATCTCAATAATGGACGTTTCGATTTGAAATTGTTATTCACTTTTAGTAAATAATATAAATCATATGCAAAAGTATCTCTTTAATTATGTAAATAGAAAGCAAGAGCTTGTTTTTAAAAAATAGAAACTGTTTACAACTGTTGCACAAACAGCAAAATATCAACACTAACAAAAGTTACCACAAAACGGTCACACCACAATTGTTAAAAATCTAATTTTATCAAATCGATTTAGTAAATCGATCAACAAAATATTTAACATGGCCACACCTACCCCCCGTTCCGAATCACAATAACATCGCTGTTAGCGCGTCAAGAAATCGCCACGCTCTACGGAAGGGTTGTTTCGCGCGCTTACATACATCGATTTTGCGTAACTCGGAACGCGAGGAGAGTAGAAAGATTAATCTGTCAAATCAATGCATCATTCAAATTGTTTATAAATAAATGGAATCTCAATTTCATCATCTTTAAAAATTACATTTCTCTGAAACTAGGGTGAAAAACTGAAAATTGATTTCAGGATCTAAAAAGGTAATTGTTGTTCTTCAAAACCAAGTTGAAACCACCGTTGCCCGCGTTTTTTTTCTAGGGGCCCATATCTCCTAACAAAATGGGCAATGTCTTTTCTTGGATAAATACCTCTCATGTCCGGCAGTTCTTTCGAAAACATTGTCAATCGGGGACAAAATTTGTTCCGCTTCAGATTCCGCTAAATATCTTATGAAAACTTGGCGTATTACAGCTCATACCACTACTCCTTATTGTTTTATTCATTTTGTATATATACAATAATAGTTGATAGTTGATTAGAAATAAGTGAAATACAACTGGGAACATAACACAATGACAGAGAAAATACCTGTAGTTGATAAACAAAGCAGTGTTGCCACAAAAAATATATTTCAGTTCCATTGTCACCGCGTCAGACTCTTTTTTGCCAAGCTGTACATATGATTCTTTATTAATACATGAAACTAAGGGAGCAGGTCATTTAATAAATTGTTAATACACGTCATACATACATACACAAACTCACGCCTTTCTCCTACGGGGGTAGGCACAAACTACGGAACGCTACCTACTACGATCCTAACTCGTATACAGCATGTCGTGAATAATTTTATTTGGATTTTTAATGCCACTCAGAATGAAAAATAACTAAACTAAAAAAGACCTATGCCGTATGGCACTGAAACGAGGTCGTTCAAAATAGACCTTATTATAAGTCTTAAAGTCAGCCATAGGGAAACAGAGAGAGCTATCCTTGGAGTTTCCCTACGCGACGGGATCAGGAATGAAGAAACCCGCAGGAGAACCAAGGTAACCGAAATAGCCTGAAGAATTGCCAAACTTAAATGGCAGTGAGCAGGACACATTTCTCGTAGAACAGATGGCTGATGGGGCCGAAAGGTTCTGGAGTGGCGACCGGTACGAGATAAGATGGACCGATCATTTGGTGAAGGCCGCAGAAACCCGCTGGATGCAAGAAGCATAGCCGCGATCAAAATGGCGGAGTTTGTGGGAGGCCTATGTTCAGCAGTAGACGTCTTTCAGCTGAAATGATGATGATGATGTAACCAACAAGTAGAATGTATGGAGTAAGGACGTTCGTTTGGATGAACAGGGTATTAACCCAAAATTTACGATTTTTGACCAAAAAATACAGACCTACTAAAAATTTTGCGATCTTCCTAACTAACAAACATGGTTGCATAACAACGTAAAAACGAAGCTAAAAAACAGATGTTACAACATTTTTTATGTGAATTTTTAAAATAAATAAAAAATTCTATAATAAATTATTAAAAGATAATAATTAAAAAACAAATATTATTAATAATAATATAATTAATAAATGTTTGATTTCATTAAATATTATTTTGGAAATATACTCCAAATATTTATGGAAAATGGTAGTATTATGAATACTCCTTACTCATAACTAAATGAATTAACAAATCATGAAAAAATAGGATGGCATAGCAAAAAACCATTATGTTCAAATAATGCCTAGAAAAAATAATCGAAAGGTCGAACATAGACTCTCAAAATTGCATTTTTATGAAAGTATAATTTTCTAGTTAGTACTTTGGTTTATAAGTATTTTTTGTGTAAAAAGGTATTATTATTTTCTTGCCTGTAGATTTTCAATTTTTTCTCAGAAATAGCAAAATTAACAAACTCGTAAAGAGAACGAAAACGTTATCAATAAAGTAAGTTTACAAAATATATAAGTGAGGTTAACCAATTATTAACCAAAATGGAAATATATTGATTTAAAAACTTATAATCGCTCTCCTGAAAAATACGCTTTTTTGAGTTAATACCCTGTTCATCTGAGCCGACGAATGATGCGCCGGCCACAAATGTATAGGAACAACCTTCGATCAAAAATGTACTAGATTCCCGATGAGCGCTTCAAAAACGGCCCGAAAAATAAGAGCACAAATATTTTTGTGCTCTTATTTCATATTAGTTTGGTCCAATCATAGCCAACGATAAGACGTCCTAAATGCCGCAGTACGCGTTCAAAAATTGTGTAAATAACCACTGTAACACCAAGTTTTTGCAAGGAATATCTTTTTTTCCGTAAGTTTATATCTTTAAGTGTTTTTCATAAAATAAAAACAATCAAATAGTAAATATAAATCATTAAGCAAATACATATTATGATTGTTTGACCAATGTTTGCGACAACGCGCCAACTATTCCAACAAACATTGTCTGTTCTGGAACAGAGAATGCATGGAGTAGTATTGTAATTTTATATTTTATTTTTGTTTGTAGATTTCCTAGCGAGCCCTTTCGCTGTGCAGAATGGGTATCTATTGTAGCGAAAGAAAGAGGAGAAGAAATATACAAACCTTATAAAAAATCATTTTTGAACTTTAATTTAAATGAAAAAATAATTTGATTTAATACAATTTTAACTTCTAAATAGCGTACATAAAAGTAGACGCACCCATTTTTATACGGATGGATCACATTGAATCAACCAGCACTTAATTAAATAAAATAACTATTGTACTATTTTAGTCCTACTACTTTTTTAAATCGATTAAAAATGTTTGCCACCATCAAAACGTACCTTCACCTGAAAATTATATTCTGCAACTCTACGTACTGTGTTCTGTGCATTGAAATGTAATACCAAGAACTAGGTCTAGTTCCAAAATAGAGTAAGTACGAAATTGTCAACACATTGTTTTTAACCTTATTGCTTAGACTTTAAGTTTCAGTTTAGAATAAATAATTCTGTACTTATATAAAAATTACTTTTGATTTTTAAGGGACATTTTAATTTATTGCTCTTTACCTTACGCCGATGACAAAAGGACTTAGATATGAATATTTTGCAATCGTTATTATACTTTACGTTTTTCTATATTTCGTAGTAAGAAATATAAATGTGTAAGTGTGTGCAAACGTGGCCACTTGAGCGCCTTATTTTTGTTTCTGATCCTTTATCTAGTGCTATTTATTATTGATCGAAGGGTACAACAGTGAAAGGCTGATGATGGAACAGAACTTTTGGCTGATTCAGTTTAAATAAAGTCGGAAACTTACTTGATGAACCAGTTCTATTACAATTTTTCCTTGAACTAGTGGTTTAAAAATACTGGCAAGTTAAAGATTCATTGTTACCGAAAACGCGCTATTAAAATAATCAGGTTGTTTCTTTGGAAACGAGTTTTACAACTTCAACTTTAGAGTTCCTAATAAAAAAAACATTGGAACAATCAGAACGCTTATGGAATCACCTCTGTCCTCTATGTCAGCCAGTCACGCGCGATGTTCTGCGAATAATCCTACTAATATTATAAATGGGAAAGTTTGTATGTTTGTTACTCAATCACGCAAAAATAGCTTAACGCATTTGGATGAAATTTGGCACATTATCATCAGCAGCCTATAATGTTCCCACTGCTGGGACACAGGTCTCCTCTCGTGAGAGGGAGTGGGCTATAATCCACCACGCAGGCCCAGTGCAGGTTGGTAAATGTCACATGTCTTCGAATTTTTATATCTAAGACATGTCGGTATCCTTACGATGTTTTCCTTCACCGTTTTGAGAGCAGTGGTGATGAAATAATTTACACAAAGTAAAGCGCCTGCTTGGGTTCGAACTCATGACCTCGTTCGACTCGTAAGTCGCGGCCGTTACCGCTAGGCCACCACTGTTCTGTTCTCGGTGGTACGTTCCCGTAGGATAATTTTTGTCCTCCACGCGGGCGAAACCGCTTGCAATAGCTAGTTATTTGTATACCAATACTTTTTTTTTTTTTTTTTCAGGATGGGAAATCATCGAATGACTTCTCCCGCTCTGGGCGGAGCGGGAGGGCGTGTCAGACTTTTACTGACTAAAACCCACCCGTGTTCCATCAGTTGCCCATGTGCCAGGGTCACGGTATCTCTTTCGAACAATCACGTGACCCCGGCAGGCATCGGTCCTAGTAGACCCCTACACTGCTGCTGACATCTCTTTGAGGCGCGCGTAGAACACTGCGCGCCGTCGCACAGTGATTCGTCTAGTACAAGCTAGCGAGACAAAATTATTTTTTTACTTATTTTAATTGTTTACGTATATTTAAGGTGTCTTAAGCCGTTCTGTGTTCTCTAAGTCCAAAGGTGTGGATGCAAGATGGCAGAAGTCACCAAATGTTCTACTTTTGTCTACTGTTTTGTTTATTTGTTTATCGGTGTCGCTGCGTCTGCCTTCTTATTATGCAGGCAAGGCACTATACATACATGTAGTATATAAAAAAAAAAACCGGCCAAGTGCGAGTCGGACTCGCGCACCGAGGGTTCCGTACAAACCTGTAGGTATCCTCGGTTTATGCGTAAGGTTTATGTTTATGAAATTAAATGTTTTTTTTTTATATTTGAGTTGATTGAATGGAAGGTAAATTGCGATTTACGATTTATGACGTATTAAAAAAAAACTACTAACTGGATTTCGTTCAAACCAATTTTCGTTGGAAGTTTACATGGTTATGTACATCATATATTTTTTTTAGTTTTATCATTCTCTTACTTTAGAAGTTACGGGGGGGGGGGACACATTTTACCACTTTGGAAGTGTCTCTCGCGCAAACTATTCAGTTTAGAAAGAAATGATGTTAGAAACCTCAATACCATTTTTGAAGACCTATTCATAGATACCCTACACGTATGGGTTAGATGAAAAATTTTTTTTTGAGTTTCAGTTCTGTGTATGGGGAACCCCAAAATTTATTGTTTTTTTTTCTATTGTTGTGTAAAAATCTTAATGCGGTATACAGAATACATCTACTTACCAAGTTTCAACAATCATATCTCTTATAGTTTCGGAGAAAAGTGGCTGTGACATAAACGGACGGACAGACAGACAGACAGACAGACAGACAGACAGACCGACAGACAGACAGACAGACATGACGAATCTATAAGGGTTCCGTTTTTTGCCATTTGGCAACGGAACCCTAAAAAAGACTAAAATGACAAAAATGTTGTAGACAAAAATGTCTCGCGGTATTTCAAAATTAAAATCAGAAATATGTGCAAAATAGGTTTTTATTTATTCCCTTTATCAAATAAAATACAATAATAGTCCAAGACAACAACAATTATCCATACATATAGGTCAGTTAGCTCTCGTACTCGGAAGCGGACAGACGTGTGCGCACCGCGTTGTGATTTTTAATTTGTGTGTGACTTTTTGTGCTCTGATTGGCTGTTGTTCTAATTTTCGATTCCTTGTCACTCTTGAGGTGTTTTTACGTGTGGTCTACGCCCAGTGGGCGGTGCTTGAGTGGGATAGAAGACTTCGGTGAGCTCTTACTTTTGGTGTCGAACTCAAAATCTTCATTGAGAAACATACAAAAAGTTTTGAAGTTGACGAGGCGCGAACCCGCACATTCTCGATACCCGGAGTTTTGAGGTGACGACTGTGCGTCCTAGACCAACTCGTCAGTTACACATTTTTGCAAATTAGTTGAACTCTATCAGTTGCCCAGCCGACTGACCTCTATTGTCATTATTACTTATATTTTTCTACCTTCATTGTTGCTGTTTTGCGGAGTTCGAATCAATTAGCTAACCATGCCTCGCATGATTCGATCACCCCCACAGGGCTCCCCAAATGCCCGTGTTCTACAGGCAACGCGTTCAGAATCCGATCTTTCCCCTACGGCTTCGGCACTGGAAAGTAACATCTGTGATCCGGCAAATATTACCATAAGACAGAGTATAAAACGATTTCGTGCCGACGATAGCTGCATAGTGCCGCAACCCGATGGATTTGAAGAATTTAAGAGTATGCTGCAGTCTTGGAAAGCCGACCAGGATAAAGTACTTAATAAGTTAGTCGCAGATGTTTCAGAATTAAGACAGCAGAATCTCTCCATCCAAAAATCTAATGCAGAGATTGAAAAATCCATTAAGTTTTTCAATGCAGAGTTTGAATCTATGAAGTCACGCTTAAATACCATAGAGGCGGAACATAAGGATTATGTTAAGCGTTTTCATGAATTGGCCAACTATAATTGCGAACATAAGGTGGCAATCCTTGAAGCCAAAATTGACGCCATGGAACAGCAGGCGCGTCAGTTAAACATTGAGATTTGCAATGTGCCCGAAAAACGCAATGAAAATCTTGTCACCGTTATGGAGTCCATAGGTAAAGCCATTAATTCACATGTGTCGCAAAATGAAATTGTTTCCATACATCGTGTTCCACATGCGCAACAGCAGGATAGCAAACCTAAGAATATAATTGTTAAATTCGGATCGCGGATCATCCGTGACAACTTACTAAGCGCCTACCGAAATACGAAGAGTCTCAAGTCTGATCAAATAGGAATCTCAGGCGCTACTGCTCTTTCCATATATTTGAATGAACATCTGACTCTTAAAAATAAGGCTTTATTTCGGGAGACCAAAGTACTTGCGAAGAAAAAAGGGTTCAAGTATGTTTGGATCAGAAACTCGACGATACTTGTGCGAGAGCGGGACGGAGATAAGTCATTCGCGATTCGATCCATTGAAGATTTCAAAAAGATCACTGCTAGCGAGAAGTCCGGTACCGTGGCTAGCGAAATGGCCGGTGCCGAAAACACAATGTAGCGACTTGAAATGCACTGCTGTTTTATTTTTTAGTATTAAGTCTTATTTTTGCCCTTTGCTTCTGTGTATAGTACGTGTTCTAATCTATGCTTTCTCAGAGATATGTAGGAGTTGTTGTTCTTTTCCAATTTGTTATAATTGCTTGTTGTCATGCTGTGTGCTGTTTATTATATTTTTAATATTGCTTTACCTCCAATTTCTTAATTGCGTGTTATTACAAATTAATATTTTGATGCCTAAATGCCTTTATAAAATTTTCTACAGTCGTAACGTACACTGTACACTGTACTTCAGACTTAGAATTGCTTTTTCAATACCACTACTTATTTTATTCCAATATCATTATTGCCGTAAAATTATAAGTATCAATGGCTACTAATAACATTGCGGTTTATTACCAGAACTGTAGAGGGGTCCGCACGAAGCTGCATACATTGTATATGAATATAATGGCATGTTCCTATGACGTCATCATATTAACGGAAACCTGGCTTATTCCCAGCATCCAGGATAGCGAATTTATTGACGATCGCTACGTGGTCTTCAGACACGATCGTGATCGTTCTGTGACGAATAAAGGTGACGGAGGGGGAGTGTTAATAGCTGTTCTTCGGGAACTACGCCCCACCAAGTTACCGATACAATTCGTCTCTACAGAAGTTGAGCAAGTTATGGTCCAGCTGCCTGCTTCCCAACACAATAAACGCCATATCATCAGTGCCACGTACATACCACCACGTACGCGTGAAGAAACATACACATATTACCTGGACATGCTACAAAGCTTAGCTAACGATCCCACTACCGACTCCTACTTTATAATAGGTGATTTTAACTTACCTGACGTCGTCTGGTTGGACCAAGGGAATCATGCAATCGGGCAAGCCACGACCTCAATAGGACGTATGTTATTGAATTTCATTAATATAATTAATGGCTCCCAGTTCAATGTAACCAAAAACAAATTAGATCGAATACTAGATCTGTTTATCTCAAATGTTGATTGTCAGTCTGTATCATGTAATGCTCTACTTGACCCCGATAGCCATCATCCTGTATTTTCTGTTCTGACTTCTCTGAATTCTCAATACACTCCACTAAAATACCGTGCGGTCCGTAGACATAACTTTTATAAAGCTAATTACCTGAATATAAATTGTGAACTGGGTAATATCAACTGGGACTTGGTGCTTTCTCAACTAGACTCCGATCAGGCTGTTAACATTTTCTACGAGACGTTGTACGGTATCATTAAGTCACATGTTCCGTTGACAAGAATAAGAAAGTCTGGTTTCCCTACCTGGTTCACACCCTCTCTCATACGAATCTTCAAGACGAAAGAACGTGCTTGGATAAAATGGAAGAAGTACAGAAATCAGTCGGACTACTTAAGATTTTCTAACTATCGCGAGCTTTTCCACAAAGAGTCTTTGCAATGCTTTCGGAATTACATTAATTCGGTTGAAGATAGCATTCCTAAGAATATAAAGCAATTCTGGTCCTACGTCTCGTCTAAAAAAGGGAAAGCCAACTATCCGGCCAGTATGTATCTCAGTAATGTCTCTACAGATGATCCCATAGATATTTGTAATCTATTCGCATCCTTCTTTTCTTCCGTCTACGAACGTTCTACTTTGGATCCTGTCAATTGGCAACCATCTAATAACTACGCAAATAACTCGCCTTGCATAACCGATATTTATCTATCCACAGAACTTGTACAAACGACATTAAAATCACTAGATTCCTCTAAGGGGGCGGGGCCTGATGGCTTACCGCCCAGCTTCTTCATAAGGACTTGTGATAGCTTGTGTACCCCATTACGAATAATTTTTAATAAATGTTTGCATGAGGGTTTTTTCCCCGCAATTTGGAAGCGTGCATTCATAACTCCTGTTTATAAGTCTGGCGACAAAAGCAATGTGGAGAATTATCGCCCCATTTCAATCCTTTCTACTTTGTCTAAGGTTTTCGAGAGTCTTGTACATGGTGCCATATATCCCCACATTCATCAGCTCATTTTACCCGAGCAACACGGTTTTGTCCAACGTCGTTCAACCACCTCTAATTTACTAGAATTTACCAATTATTTATTTGAAAAAATGGACCAAAGAGTTCAAGTGGATGCTGTTTACACCGACTTACAGAAGGCTTTTGATAAGGTGGATCATACATTGCTTTTAGAAAAAATTGCTTTCAATGGGATACGTGGTAATTTACTTCGATGGTTTGTTTCATATATTTATAATCGGACACAAAAAATTGTAATTAATGGTTACGAATCTGACCCTATTGTTGTAAAGTCAGGAGTCCCACAGGGATCAATTTTAGGCCCTCTCCTTTTTGTTATATTTGTTAACGATATTAATAATTGTTTTGTGAATTCTAACTTCTTAATGTACGCAGATGATATTAAAATCTATCGAACTTGTAAAACCATTCAAGATTGCAAACTTCTGCAAGATGATCTCGACAGGCTTCATGCTTACTGTGGAAAAAACAAGCTCTTTTTAAGCCTTCCCAAATGTCATACCATCTCATTCACCAAAAATAGGAATAAAATAAAATTCAATTACTGTATTAACAAGACACGCTTAGATAGTACTACTTCAGTTCGTGACTTGGGCGTTACACTAGATTCATGTTTACACTTTGACATACACGTCGATAATGTAGTAAATAAAGCATTTCGGATGTATGGTTTCGTCATGAGATCATCAAGTGACTTTGTGCGGCCCTCTACATACTTATTATTATACAAGACTTTAATACGGTCCCAATTGGAATACGCTATTCAGATCTGGAACCCTTTCTATGACAAATACTGCTCTCAAATAGAAATGGTACAAAAAAAGTTCCTACGATCCATGAATTATAGATGCCATCAATCAAAAGTTCAATACGTGCAGTTGCTGGGTCGTTACGGCATTCTGAGTTTGAAGTCCAGGCGATTGCTTCTGGGCGTAATGACGCTGCATGGCTTATGTAACAATAGGTTCGATTGTCCTCACTTAGTAAATAAATTACGGTACATAGTGCCTAGAACTGTTATCCAACGGGGAGTGCGCGTGCCTCGACTGTTCCACACAGATATGTGCAAAACCAACGCCGGGGAACGTGCGCCCCTTCGTCGTCTTGTAGAGGCATACAATATTAACTTTATGGAATTGGATATATTCAGTCTCTCAAACCAACTTTTCAAGAAAAAGGCTATAGAAATACTATCTAAAATGTAATAATATCAATGGAGGCTAGTTTAAATTAATTTATGTTATAGCTATCACACGCATATTTTTCTTTGTATACATTTTGTCTTTCACTTCTTCTTATTCTTTTTATTAATATGTGGACAATGGTGTGGGTTACATGTTTGTTATTCTAAGTTAAGGATTTATTGTATTGTTCTTAGCATGTAACTGTTTTTTGTCCCTAATAAATAAAATAAAATAAAATAAAAGTTGACAAAAAAAAAAAAAAAAAAAAAAAAAAATATAAAATAACTCTTGAAACAAAATCGTACAAAATTAGTATTATCCGTCTACTATAATGTTTTATCTAATATATAAAATTTTAAAACTAATACATTGTCAAAATTACTACAAAATAAAATAGGTAAACATATTAACAATAAAAGAAAAATCTACCAAGCCGAATCTAATACTCATCATCAGAAGATTCCTCATCACCACTCTCCATTTCGCTAGAATCTTCCGATAATGAATAATCCGCTTCACTAAATTCGCAAACTGATGTTGATTGGGATGGTAATGAAGGTGGGACAATCAACTGCAGAACTTCTGGTGGTAATGTAGTGAATTTTTTTCGCGGTAATTCTCTGAATGTATTTATTACAGGATCGGACGTAATCAAAAGCATTCTCAGAAGATCCGTATTAGTGGCACAGCGTGATCGTTTTCTGGTATGTCGTTCCCGAAATCTACGACAGTCTTTATTTCTTGCTTCTTGGGCTTCTTCGGAAAGCTGTCCAATAGGAAGAAGGCAAGATTTAATTACTTCTGCACTGTGTACAAGAATTTTATGCACAGTAACGGGCATCAAGTACCACGAATACAGATCAAGATATAACTTTCTTGTATCACTACAATACTTTTCGAAATCTACACAGTTAATGTCATATCCCGATGACAAAGTTCATAAAATTACATGAAATCTTCGCATAAGACTAACGTCTAATCCTGTAATTTCACTGCTTAATTCTGCATTAGAAAAAAATCTACGTGCTGTGTTTCCATCGTTCGTATTGCCATACCCAGGTTTTGGTTTATCCACAATAAGGCCCATGCGCTCTTTAAACGCTTTTTGGATCTCTTGTGAGCGTTGCTTAACAATAGCTTTATCGTTGTCTCCCCTAACTTGCCACTTTTTTATTTGTAAACGATAGCTGATAGAAGTAAACATTCAAAAGTGCGGATCCACGCATGTAAAGTAGATAAACCAAATCCAAAGCGTTCTTGGTTGCTGGGATAGTCCTTTGACTCCTCGTTCATAGTAGACGGAGTGGCACCACAAATATAACACTTCTGTGTTGAACGCGTGTCTGTTAAAGCATTACTTACTTTGCCGTCAATCATGGTCAACAACAAATCGTGTTTAACAGAGATCTGAGTTCCATCAACGTTACATAAAGTGGGAAGAAGCTGACTTATTTCATCCAAAATTTTACTAGTTTCTTCTTTCGTAAACTCATTTGTCTCCTTGCTAAAAATGAATTTAATAGGACGACAATATAAGGTAGAAGAAGGTCGTGGATTTTGCCAAATAACAGTTTCGCCGTCAAATAGTCTCAAGGGGACAAATGAGTACACGAACAGAAATTCGTCTGTAGCGTTGATGTTCTCAAATCTCTGCTTATATGTACTATGCCCTGAACTCCCATCACAACCCCATTTGCTTATTAACGTATAATATGAACGAGGTAACACACTTGTAATGACTTTCGACTGAGCTTCAACTAATCGTTCAGCCGTTTTATCTAAAATCGCCTGAAGTTTAATCTCAGCTCGAGATTCAGTCACAGAAATATGTTCGTCAGAAGGACAGCAAGAAGCTTTGGACTTACCTAGGCTATAGAAGGATGGATACACTTGATGTCCCGCTTTCATTGACCACTTTCTCGTCTGTTTGTACGAGTGAGAAGTAGATTTAGAGTCTACATAATAAGCTAAAGCTTCGTCTGGACTCAATCGCCTACTCGCTTCAGAACACTTATTTTTTTTTAAACTTTCACCGGCCGCGACACTTTCAATTTGTTTGGCAACACTTCGATGCCCTTCTTTCCGTGTTGCCAATTGTGCTGCAGTAATTAGTTCATTTGCACTTCACGGTTCTAAAAGATCGTCTACTCTCCGTCTTTTTGTTTTTATTGATGACTCATCAAAGGTTTTCTGGGGTCGCCCTACAGAACGAACTCCCGATGATGTTGAAGGGCACGGCTTATTCACACACACTAACATTTAGATTCCGCATCCTTCTAACCAATTTTTATGTTTGATGAGAAATTCATCCTTATTACACTTAGAAGATGTCCACTTTTCGTTTAATTTTGATGATAGGCTCGAAATTTTCATTTTGAGTTTCCTCAGTGAATCTTCAGAAGCATCTAGTAGATTATGTTTTACACATAAATGATCAAAAATGTGACTTGCTCTTTCAGTTTTACTATGTTTTAACCATTCTTCGAAAATAATTTAATAATCTAATTTTCTCATAGCTATGGCTCGTTCTGAAAGAAAGTAAATTACTTTATCTACGGGCGGTTTCGGGAGCCAAAAAATAAATTAAACTACGCCTGAATGTTTTAATTATAACATACAGAAGAATCTAGCCCGATACATTGGGATAAAAAAAGTTGCAATCCTTTAAAGTTTGAAGTTAAGAAAAAATATGTGGGATTATTTCAACATACTTATAAACTCTAATTACGGCAAAAAAGTACATGTATTATTTTAAAATCAAGTCAAAATAGTAAGTACATACCTTCAATAGTAGAATCCATCACAAGAAAATCGTTTCACTTTAATATCAATTATTTGAGATGGTGTCACAAGTGTGTTAAAAATGCAACTTATTTACAAATGAAAATTGCGCTTCCTTTATAATTAACATTAACCCCTCCACAAAATTACTTGTTGAAGTAACAAACAAATGATTTCTTAGAATTCCTTACCTGGGAAGGGTTGTTTACAAGTTGTTGTCACGAATTCCTGGAAATGACGTCATGAATTTTGTCCCGCTAGCTTGTACTAGACGAATCACTGTGCGTCGACCCGAGCCTGGTCCTTACCGGGCGGCGAGCTACCCATTGCTCGCCACCCGCAAGCTCGCGCCTACGGTGGCCGGGAGTCCGCAATCGACTCCCGACGCCCGGGGCGTCTCCTCCTGCGGCGGCTAGGGGCGTGAGGGCGCAGAGACTGCCACTCCCTCACGCGCCCCGCCTCCTCCTTCGCGAGCATTACTGCTTCGCAGAAGGAGGTGACGGCTTCCCATTCCCTCTCGCTCCGTACCATGGCTCGCACCAGGGCCGGACGCGAGAGGTCGCCGCCGCCGATCGCCTCCACGAGGACACGGCGGTGCCCCGCCCAGGCAGGGCACACCTCCACCGTATGCTCCACCGTGTCCTCCAGACGATCCTCGCAATGGAAACACCCGGACGTATCCTCCCGCTTTATCCTGAACAGGAACCCACCGAAGCACCCATGCCCGGTGAGAACCTGCGTCAGGCGGAAGGTGAGGACGCCGTGACGCCTCTCTATCCACTCCTCAAAGAGGGGACTTACCGCCGCAATTGTGGCGTGCCCATGTATACCCATACTTAACATTATAAATAGGAAAGTGTGTGTTTCTGTTTGTCACGGCAAAACGGAGCGACGAATTGACGTGATTTTTTAAGTGGAGATAGTTGAAGAGATGGAGAGTAACATAGGCTATATACTTTTTGTCTCTTTCTAACCCCTCACTTCCCTAAAATGGGGGGTGGAACGCGCTAATCTCAGGAATTACTGGTCCGAATTGAAAAATTATTTTTAAGTCGGGTAGCCTATTTATTGAGGAAGGCTATAGGCTATATAACATCATGCTATGATCAAAAGGAGCAGAGCAGCAACATAAAATGGACGAAAACTGGCAAGCTGCGATGAGACGGGAAGGATTAGGGGAGCAAATATTTGACGCGGACGAAGTCGCGGGCAGAAGCTAGTGTATCTATATATTATTCACATACAGTTGTAAGCCCAAAAGTATGACAACTAGTCTTCCCAAGGGGGTATCAGGCGCTCCATGTTAAATACTGGTATTCAGCTGCAACCAGTAAGACTGGAAGCTGACTCCAACACAGTTTTGAAAGGCCAGCAGATGATTCACACAGACATGTCTGCCATTTAAGCTTCGGTCGAGGTACAGTCATAGAAATGTATCACGTGCTGTTTTCCTCCATAATGCTTCTTACCATATAATACTATATTAGACGTAACCCCTTGAACAAGGAAAACCGCTCTTACTGCTATAAAAATAAAGACAGTGTGTTAAGTCAAATAGCAACTAACAACGGTCTAAGTTATAGACGATAAGATATTATGATAAGTTCATCAACCCCCGAGCCTTTTCCCAAATATTTATTTATTTATTTATTTAACAATTTATGCACACATATAAATAGACAAATAGAAAGGAACAGAAAAATATGTACAAAGGTAATGCTTATTAGGGGGAGGGGGGGCGGGGTTATGTTAGGGTCGGCTTCCTAACTAACCGCATGCTATTGAATACCAGTACTTTATATGGAGGGACTGCCTACCTGATCTCCAAAATCCACTAACTGGGTAATACGATACCCTTTGATAACACTGATTATCAGACTTTCGGACTTGTGACTACTCGTAACGACTGTCAAAGACGGCCAGCCGGGGCCCACGATTCAACGTGCTTTCCGAGGCACGTACGGGTCTCGATATGTATTGGTTGATCACCCATCCAAGGACTGACCTTGACAAGCGCAGCTAACTATCGATTGACCCATGCGGCTGTTATTATTTAGCTATGAGCCCCACCTTATTAATATGACGAGTTTTAAAAATTTTAATTAGAAATTATAATAAGGTAAGCGCCCCGCTTCGTATTAATGTATAAATACGATTTAACAAAACATCTGAGATTTCTTTATTATACGTATATAAACTAGCACTTCGCCCGCGACTTCGACCAACTGGTTTTTGATCTTTCCTTTAAAAAATTTTACACCGACTCTAAAATTAATGAATATGATCTTTATCAGTTACTACGATAATAATTATATGAAAAATAAATCGTATTTCTTTGGTAAGAAGATTAAAGAAGATTTTTTTTAATACTAACACAATCCCCCTTTTTCTACCCCTCAAAGTTTGAATTTTCAATAACCCCTTCTTAGTCATCATTTCAGCCAAAGACGTCCACTGCTGGTCTTAGGCCTTCTCGCATTGGGGGGCGTTGGCATATTCACCACGCTTGGCATCGCCTCGCTTCGCATCGCCTACAAAATAAAAGGAAACCTTGTGCAAGATTTTACGTTCCCTGACGCAGTAATTTCGGCTATCAGTCAGTCATTTCCTCCTTCTATAGAAGATAGATTATAGATTATGCACTTAAACCTTCCAGAATTAAATGTAACTTAGGAACGAAACGGAATTTGATGCCGATTTCACCATAATGGAGCAGCGGTGGCCCAGTGGTATTGGCCCTGACTTAAGGTGATTATCACACGGCAGCGCACACCGCTGCGGAGGGCGGTGGCGGTAAAGCGGATTTTGCAGCGGTGCCCCGCGTGGTAAAGCGGTTTACCGCCTAACGGCGCGACTGGATTTAACTCGGTTTTATCCATTTTTCAATTGCAAAACGTCCTGCACCCAGGATGATCCGCGCGGCTATGCGGCGCCCCGTGTGTGAGGCGCCGCTCCACCGCGCGGTCGGTCGGTGTACGTGTGTTAGACATCAACGGATTTAATAGAGGGCAATGCGACATGAGATCCGCTTCACCGCCTACCGCGGCGGTGCGCGGTGCCGTGTGTTAATCGCAGAGTTGTAGTTCGTGAGTTCGAGCCCAGGCAGACGCTTTACTTTGAGTAAATAATTTCATCACCACTGCTCTCAAAAAGGTGAAGGAAACATCGTGAGGAAACCGGCATGTCCTAGAACCAAAAAATCAAAGATATGTGACATCTACCAACCCGCACTGGGCACGCGTGGTAGATTACGGTCCACTCCCTCGCACGAGAGGAGGCCAGTGTCCCAGCAGTGGGAACAATATAGGCTGATTATGAAATTATGGTGAAATCCGCATCAAAACTCGTTCCGTAGCTAAGGAGAACAACTCTATCACAGGGTGAGACGAAAATATACTTTATAATATGTATAGATACACATAGACGAATCTTTTGACCTTTTTGAGGTGTTTGAATAAAATCAGTGTTGGTCTATCAACAGGTTCGGAAGCAACACCTTTGTAAACGTTGACTAGTGCGATGCAGTTAATTACTATTATAGCAGTGGTCAGTGCTTTAAGTGAAACTGTTCACAAATTATATTTTCGTTATCGTAACGTGAATTAATTTAAAACAGTGCAAGTGACTCTCACCATGGCTGACAATAGTACCATAAAGGATGCTTCTACAGATAGTGAGGACACTGGGGAACTGTTACTGTTAGTACCTGCCCTTTTCGTTACAACCTGCACTGCGTTTGCCCTGGCAACAGCAACGTTAATATACGGAGTGACTTCGTGGTGTATCCATAAAAAGTTCCGTCATTACAGAAACTATGTGTTCCTGAACTCAATTTTATCAAACTTCTTAACTTTAATAATGATGATTTCTATGTTTATGTACTACGCAAATGAAAGTTTGGTGTTGCAAATAATAACGATTTGTATAATTATGTACTTATCAACAGTGAAGCAGTACTGGGTAATACTTATGTGCCACATGTTTTACGTGGACTTAGTAAAAGTTTTCAATGGGCGAACACGAAGGAGATATTTAAAAAGTGGCTTATTTGGTTGGGGCATGTCTATGATAACAACCGTAATTATGTTATCCGTTCATTATTATGTGAATTATAATTTAAATTTAAATTTCGATGTATCATTTTGTGTATACATATTACCTATGATATTAAACATTGTCCTTTACATTATAATTGTATGTTCACTTTTCCGTAGCTCGGAGGTGAGCACAACAGGTTCAAACAAATGGCGTCGCTTGTACATCGCCACTTTGATATTTATATTGAGCGACGCCTTCATGTTTACTTCGTATGCATCATCGAGGTTTATGAATGTCGGTGCAATAATAACATTTCTAACTTTTTTTGTATATTGGTTCATAAACCCACTAATACTAAACATTTATTTGGTTGCTGTAAAGGGTAATCGAGAAATATGGTATAACTATTATGTAAATAAGTTAAATCGTCCGTCGTTATCAGCAGGGCATAGGAACCACGATATCGCGATGCAAGAGAGAGTAACTCGTAAGCCTGATGATAAACGACCGGCGACCGTCCATAGTATATAAAATAGTTATCTATATTTATATAAACATGTACACATATGTGCACACATTAATTATTCATACAAACATGTATGAATAATAATTCATTGCAGAAGCATCTTACGATACATATTCTGTTCACCTGCACCATTTCCGTAAAGGTTTTAGTAAAGTAAACAATATCATACGCTGCGGTAGTTTATACAGAAGGCAGAACAGTATAATCTACCTCTCAACTTAGCGTTTGTGGAATACGACAAAGCCTTCGATTCGGTCGATACTTGGACTGTACTGTACTCTCTTCAACGGTGCCAGATTTACTATCGGACATCGAAGTGCTGAAGTGCTCGTATGAAAACACTACTATGTCAGTCCGACTCAAGGACCGAATATCGCAACCTGACCTTCTGCAGTGAGGAGTGAGACAAGGAGATGTAATCTCTCCGAAACTGTTCACTGCTTAACTGGAGCATGTCTTCAATGTTCTGGATTGGAGAGGGGTTGGCATCAACGTCACTCAACTTCCGTTTGCCGACGATATGGTAGTCATGGCTGAGAGAATGGGGGACTTCAGTACAATCCTCACTTACCTCAGTAGAGCTTCCAGAAAAGTGGGTAATAAATGAACATGGACCAAATGAAGGTCATGTCTTATGCCCAGGTTACACGAAGTTCGGAGACTCTACATTTGAAGTATTGGACGATTATATCTACCTAGGTGATCTAATCAGAAAAGAAGAGATGCGCAGGAAAACAAACCTAGTTTTGCCGGTAACTTGAAGAATTGCCAAACTTAAGTGGCAGTAGGCAGGGCACGTTGCTCGTAGAAAAGATGGCCAACGGGGCCGAAACGTTCTAGAGTGGCGACCGTGTACTGGAAGGCCTACCACAAGGTGGATCGATGACCCAATGAAGGCCGCGGGAATCCGCTGGATGCGAGAAGCACAGAACCGGTCTAAGTGGCGGTGCTTAGGGGAAGCCTATGTCCAGCAGTGAACGTCTTTCGGCTGAAATGATGATGATGATGAACTGCACCACACATCAATCAATACGTTTAGCGCTTGATGAATACGGTTTGTATTCATTCTATTTCATTTAACTATTGAACATAACCTAGACAACACTTTAGCAGTGCAGTTTTAGCAGGAAAGCGAGACAGACAGACAGTTACTTTTGCATTTATAATATTATATTATACATAATAATATAGTGTGGATAATGTGGATACCGTATGTTTTTTAGTTAAATAATGTTTGTAATACATTTTAGTATAATATCTTTCATAGTACTATGTCATAAACATTACGATTTTGTGGGAAAGCTGTAAAATGTGAATACCTATTTATTGTAAGAACTTCATGGAAATACAATGTATTCTTTTTCAACATGTTTTATTATTTTCTCCAAAATATTTCAAAGTAGGCAATTGGAAGTCTTCAGGTTTTAGTAAGTCTGCACATTGTGCAACTGTAAAAATTTACCGGATTTTTCTTGTCTTTTTTCATAGACTTAAAGAATGAGGTTTAATTTAATTTAATTTAATAATTCATTAATATTTTTGTTTCTTTAGGTAAGTTTGTACACACACTTTTACACGTCAACCATATTTTTAAAACTAGATGAGATCGGCGTTTCTTAGAGAAACAAGGCCGAAACAAACTTAGAGGTAACAGTCTCTTTAAAAGTCCATACATAATCTTGGTCACATCTTGTGAAGACCATGTAGATTGGTATCTGAAATGGTCTTATGAGAAAAGAACCACACAGATTGAGTGGACCTGTCCAGTCAGTGCAAGCATTTGTCACTAATCGTGCAACTCAACTCACTCATTCGTTTTATTCTATGAATGTGTATTATTTGAATCATTTTAATGTTTCTTGGATTTTATTCTGCTATTTCAATGTTATAAGTTACTAGCTGACCCGGCAAACGTTGTTTTGCCGGGTGAAAAAGAGTGAAAATTTAGAGTTGTATGTATTTTTCAATGCCAAATCATAATATAAAATGGTCAAAAAAAATGTGTCACCCTTATCATTTAGGGGTATGGAAAATAGATGTTGGCCGATTATCAGACCAACCCGATATCCACACAAAATTTCATAAAAATCGGTCCAGCCGTTTCGGAGGAGTTTGGTAACAAACACTGCGACACGAGAATTTTATATATTAGAATTTAAACAACTGATGCAATAATGATGCCTATTAATTTCCATCGTAAGATTTGTATAATGTTTAGGGGTCACTGTGGTGAGCGAAAGAGAACGCTCAAAAGCGCTGTCTGAGAGTTATATTTGTTTTTAGAATTGGTTTTTTACACAGTTGCGTACGAATTTAAGTCTTATAAATTACTAACCTTCCCAGGCCTTTATATCCTTGAGTTAGCAATATTTGTAATAAAAATCGATGTCTATTTACAACTTTAATAGAAATTAGAAAACAAAGTACAGCTATGAGATCTCAATACCAGAATCCATTATGAATGGGCATTAAGAATGGGTATTTAAAACTAGTTTATTTTAAAAAAAAACGGACAATTACAAGTCGGACTCGCCCACCGAGGGTTCCGTACAAGTTTGTAGGTACATATCTATACTATAATATTATAAAGCTGAAGAGTGTTTGTTTGAACGCGCTAATCTCAGGAACTTCTGGTCGGAATTGAAAAATAGTTTTTGAGTTGGGTAGCCCATTTACTGAGGAAGGCTATAGGCTATATAACATCACGCTACGGTTAAAAGGAGCGGAGCAGCAAACGAAAAATTGACGAAAACTGGTAGGCAATTCGATGCGACGGGAAGGGGAGCGAAAATTTGACGCAGACGAAGTCGCGGCCAGAAGCTAGTTATAAATATTTCAGGAATCGAGTCTCGCAGTTTTTTTCAAACTTTTGAGGTAAAAGGATTTTTTTTTTCAGTCTTCGTCATAAATCGAAAACATCGACAACATTCGTCATACATCATAAAAATTATTAAAGTATTTTTAAGCTTGTGCCAATGAAGCCCTTTCATACGTTACCCCACATGATACACTTAACTCACTTCAAAAGTTTGACTTCCATTCCTTAGACTACGTTAAGTGTTGGATAGCCCATTTATCGAAGAAGGCTATAATTTAACATCACTCTAAGACCCTTCGGAGCCGAGCAAAAAGAAAAAAGTCACTAATAGAAAGACTTCGCACGGGCTGGCGATTCATTGCGACGGGATGGGTCGTGTGAGCCAGAAATTTGACGCGGACGAAGTCGCGGGCAGAGGCTAGTAAAATCATATGAATTCTTGTCGGTATGTCTTTTTTTTTAGGAAATCATCAAATGACTTCTCCCGCTCTCGGCGGAGCGGAAGGGCGTAAAAGTTAGTCGTGCAAAAAACTCAATTAGACCGAAACAACCGTGGAGGCCAGAAGTATTCTTCTTAGTTAAATTGTGTTTCCTGGTGGACACACTGGCTTCCGAATAAAACACTATCGGTTTCCCAAAGGAAACACGCAAGTTAAAATGAACAAGTTTTTCATCGGGCAGTGAGGACATACTGCACTCACGGACACACAACACTCTACAAAGACACACATAGCACATCTCTTTTTGCTTTTTATATTAATCCTCTTCCTATCAGTACTTAATGCTTTTAAAATGTTGTTGTACGTAAGTGTTATTTTATTATTTTAATTTTAAGGGTGGAAACCTGGAGATCTGTAATACAGGTCCCGAACCCAGTACAGAGTCCAGCTCTCACAAAGGTCTAAATTAGCCAGTAACTAAGAGCAATGTACCAAATCTGTACCTTTTTTGAGAGAAATACAGTAGAGCGTCGATTATCCGAACTAATTGGGGGACAGGAGTGTTCGGAAAATCGGTATTTTCGGATAATCGAACTGAATTATTCAGCCATACATATTTATGTACACGTGAATGGAAAACCTTACGTTTAGACATATATTTAATGACAAATAGTTTCTTTCACGCGGTAAAATTTTGTTTTGAACTAACGGCTACTTGGTTGTGACATATACAACTACCAGTTCGAGACAATTTCGCGTGTATTGTAGCGCGAGAAGAGGATAGCACGCGCGAGTCGGGCGGGCGTAGTAGTTCGGATAAGCGGTCGTTCGGTTGATCGCCGTTCGGATAATCGACGCTCTACTGTAATTATATATTGTATTGTATTGTATAGCTCACCCTATTCCCGGCGCAGGCGTCTCTGACGAGGAAGCTGAGCCTCATCTCCGGCAGCGAGTAGATCTCCAGGTTGCCGTTGAGCCGCAGCACGAACAGCCAGTACGTGGGCTTCGCCTCCGCGAGGTGCTTCTTCCACCAGCGGGAGATACGACGAGGCACGCCCGGGTTCTTCGACTGTTCCGCTAACATTATCTGTGAAACAGTCATAGTATTTATTGTCTTAATAGTTACTTACAGTGGTTCCCTAGATCCCACACTAGGATTCCCTGTGTCGTGGGATCTAGTTACTTCGTTCCGTTACATTAAAATACAAAAATTAGTAAACTTTTCGAAGGCTGGATTGCTTAATTACAAAGTTACAAAATAATTGAGGAAAAGAAAGAAAAATTAACAATAATAAAAAAATAAAAATGTTGGGTGAGTGTATGTGTGGAAGCAAGTGTGTGGATGTGAGGGAGTGAGAGGGTGTGAGTGTGTGGATGTGATGGAGTGAGTGGGTGTGAGTGTGTAGTGTATGTTGTTTTGTACACTACATACTCACACCCACTCACTCCATCACATCCACACACTTGCTGCCACACATACACTCACCCAGCATTTTTAATTTTTTATTACTGTTAATTGAAAGGTAACTTGTATTTTTAAAAGTGAGTGTATTGATATACATTTATACGTAAATTAACATGACGTCTTTATTCCACGAAGTGTTGGACAGTAGTGTAACTATAGTACACCTAAATTTCCCCAGATATGTTAAAGTTCCATTTAATAGTGGCGAGCCTATTTACAATGCCAATTCCAGTCTCTGGGCTGCTACTGAAGAAAAATCTCATCTTATAACACATAGGGAGTCGAACACAAGACCTCAAGCTCGACCAAAGAAGCAGTACATTTCTATCTAAAAAATTTATTTATTTTTGTGTTTTTTTTTTTATGTACTCGTAGACAATAAAAAGAAGATCAGGCAAAGCTTGGATGACCATCTTTTGGCCCTCGGAAAGCACGTTAAGTCGTTGGTCCCGATAGTCATTCATTGATATTTGGATGCTGATAAGCAATAATGTGTCAACCCACAAAAAGTCAAATTCAAAGGTTTTGATATATTTGTATAATGCATCACGTATTTAACATTCTACAAAAGTTTAAAAGTACGTAAAAAATGGATTTATAACTTAAAATAAATCGTTAACATCGTCGAAATTCAAAATAGTTAGTAATTCGTTTATAGGTTATATGTTGCCGGTTTAAATTAGACAAGGAATCATTAATTAAATAATTGTGTAGTGTTTGACGCGCAACGCCATCTTACGCCTGGAATCGGCAACCGATCGTCGCATCGCGAATGAACTGCAGCCGCGGCGCGGCGTCGACCAATCACCGTGCGCGGACGACGGAGCGGCTCGCCGTTCTTCGCATCTGTTCACTCCGTTCTTTTTGGTTCTCTCGCTATATTCAACCGAAATTCAAGACACGAAACACAACGACTTCTTTCGCTACTAGAAACATTGTAAAAACGCTAATTCACTGGATTAAACAGTTTTCATATACAAAAACCGTAACTCATTGAAGTACCCGAGAGCAGCACCCACGAATCACAGGGGCAACAGCCTAAACATTTGAACCTTCGACCAGGATATTCGAGATCATTCGAGAAGAATCAGCCCTGAAGCGGAAACCCAAGCGTTCAAACTGCTCATAGAAGAAAAGGCGGAGTAAGCGTTCCATACCTGCGTTCAAGCAGCATCAGCCAGCAACGGTCAGGTGATCCTTCGCCCTTCCTTCCCTCTTACCCGTTTCGAGTTGTGTTAATATCGTTCTATACGTTTCTAGAAGTTCGAGCAGCGGTCTTGTGATAGTGAGTATAGCGACTTCGCGAGTTCTGCCACGCCTGACTTTCCGTGTTTGCACAACTGTAAGTACCTTTGCTTTCTTTAAGCCGCCAAAATGAGTGACGATGAGTGTAAATCCGATAGTTCTGAAGTTAATATTGCCGATCTTAAGAAACAAAGGGGTGTGATAAAAGGCAGATTAACACTTTTTGCTAATTTTATACATAAATTAGACAGTTCATGTTTAGATTCCGTAACGAAAACGCAAGTTCAATTACGAATTCAAGCGGCAACCATTTTCTTTTCTGACTTTAATAGTATTCAGTCCAAAATCGAAAATAATGTAGATGGAGAAGAATTATTAGTGCAATTAGAATATAGAGAAACGTTCGAGTGTCAATATTATACAATTCTATCAACTGCTAAATGCATGATTAACGATGAACAAAGTCAGTTGAACAATTCTTCGTGCACGGTAGGTAAGTCTATAAACGTTAAATTGCCGCAAATACAGCTACCCGCCTTTGACGGTTCATACGATAATTGGTTAGAGTTTAAAAATTCTTATGTGACTATGATCCATGATCGCCAAGATTTGGACTCCATACAGAAATTTCACTATTTGAAATCGGCACTCAGTGGCACTGCGTTAACTGTAATTAGTGCGTTGGAATTTACTGCCTATAATTATGGTCACGCGTGGGAGTTACTTATAAATAGGTTCCAGAATAATCGTTTACTGGTACATAACCACGTTAAGTCCTTATTTACAGCGTCGTCAATTAACAAAGAGTCTTCAGCGCAAATCCGTAAATTAATTGATACCGTTTTACGTAATTTACGTGCACTTAATTCTTTGAAGGAACCCACTGACTCGTGGGACACATTAGTCATTTATTTAGTAGTTACGAAACTCGATCCGGCAACGGAGCGTGAATGGGAGAACTATAAAGGCACGTTAATTTCGGATTCACGTAAAGATTGTACTAGTTTAAAGTTAGACGACTTGCTTACGTTTCTAAGAAATAGGGCGGACATGTTAGACATGATAACATCAAGTAGCAGCAAGAGTAATAATTCACATTCTCAACACACTAAATATGACAAGTCGTCGAACGATAAAAGAAATTCCAATGTACAAAATACGCATAGTTACGTTGTAAATACGAATAAGGGAAAAGGTTCCTCGGGAAGTCATAATAAGCGTAGTATTAATGTTACATGCCCGTTATGTAATGGTAACCATTCTTTATACTCATGTGCAAGTTTTCTTAATATGTCCGTAAACGATAGGTCGAACATAGTTATATCGAAAAAACTTTGTTTTAATTGTATACGAACAGATAGTCATACAGTGAAGGATTGTGTTTTCGGCCCGTGTAAGTTGTGTCAACAGAAACACAATACGTTATTGCACACTAATAACGACGTTAGTGTAAATACAGCGCCACGATCAACCGTTAATAATAATACGTTGCCGCAGTCATCTGTTTCGCATTGCGTTAGCCAAACAGCTGATTGTAATATTATTGACTCGGGGCGCGGTGCGTTCACAACTAATGCGAAAGTGTTGCAACCTGTTTTATTGTCCACAGCGTTAATTGAAGTAGCCGACTTAGATAACAATTATCACACAGTGCGCGCGCTTCTCGACAATGGCAGTCAAAATTCGTTCATCACTGATGCTTTATGCAAACGTTTAAATATTCCTATTATACAGTCCACAATACGTGTCTGTGGTGTGGGTGAAGCACACACACAGTCAAGCCATACATGTAAAATCAAGATGCGTTCAAAACTCTATGAGTTTAATACTGATTTACATTGCCTCGTTTTACCCAGTATTACTTCTTATTTACCGTCTGTAAATGTTGATCGTAATACTATACGTATACCTAATCACGTTCAACTCGCTGATCCGTCGTTCAATGTACCGTCTAAAATTGACATATTAATAGGCGCGGATTTGTTTTGGTCATTATTAGACGGAAATAAAATTATAAGACTAGAGTCCGGACCATGCCTACAAAGTACTAGTTTGGGTTGGATAATATCCGGTCCAGTTAATAACAAACGGTTACAAAAATCAAATATTAATACGGTTCAGTGCAATTTTACTCAGACTGACTCATTGGACATCCAATTACGTAAGTTTTGGGAAATTGAAGAAATTAACGTGTCGCGTATGTTGTCTGAAGAGGAAAACTTATGTGAGAGTTTATTCATTGAGTCAACAACACGTGATAACGATGGTAGATTTCAAGTCAGAATGCCGTTCAAGTCTTCTCCCGACATTTTAGGAGATTCTTATACATCTGCAGAGAAACGTTTTTATGCGTTAGAACGAAAGTTGGAGCGTTTACCGCAATATAAAAAAATGTATTATGATTTTTTAGATGAATATGAAAAATTAGGTCATATGACGTTGTTATCAGACATACAAACGTTACCTAAACCGTATTATGTTATGCCTCATCATGGTATTTACCGTGAAAATAGCTTAACAACTAAATTGCGCGTCGTCTTTGACGCGAGTGCGACCACCACGAGTAATAAATCATTGAATGACCTTCAGTACGTAGGCCCTGCGATTCAAAATGACATAATCTCAATATTGCTGCGCTTTAGACAATATCAATACGTTGCGTGCGCGGATGTTGAGAAAATGTACCGGCAGGTTCTCATCCAACATGACCAGCGTAATTTACAGCTCATTTTATGGCGAACAAATAGTGATAAGCCACTTCAGGTTTATAGGTTGAATACAGTTACGTACGGTACTACATCGGCGCCTTACTTGAGTATTCGGTGTTTAAAACAGCTGGCTCAGGAATGCGACGATGACGTCATCGCGCGCGTCATCAATGACGACTTTTACGTAGACGACTTGATAACGGGTCATGACGAATTAAATGTTTTACTAGATATTTGTAACAAAACATCGAAAATGTTACAGAGCGGTTGTTTTCCCTTACGAAAGTGGACGTTTAATCACGACGTAACACCGGAAGCTTGTCGGGACTTAAGTATAGGTGAACACTGTCAGTCTAAAACATTAGGTATAGGATGGTCTAATAAAAGTGATAAATTGTATTTTACTTCTAATTTAGAATCACAAAATAACAATATTGTCATTACAAAACGTTTAATTATGTCCGTAATTTCACAAATTTATGACCCTCTGGGTTTAGTATCACCCGCGATTACTACTGCTAAAATAATATTACAGAAATTATGGCTGAGTAAACTTGACTGGGACGACAAGGTTCCTAGTAACATCGCTACTGAGTGGCAACAATTTATGAGTAGTGTTAAGTACCTACCTGAAATAAGGGTTCCTCGTTGTGCTATAGTACACATGCAGTGCACGGAACTGCACATATTTACCGATGCATCACAGGTCGCGTACGGCGCGTGTGCATATATACGTTCTTATAACACAGATAACTCGGAGATAGCTGTTCGATTATTGTGTGCCAAGGGTAAAGTAGCACCTCTTAAAACTATTAGTATTCCACGCCTTGAACTGTGCGGTGCGTTAGTTGGAGCACAATTATATAAGAAAATAATAAATTCTCTTCGGTTAACTTTTAATAAAATATATTTTTGGACTGACTCCACAATTGTTCAAGGTTGGCTTAGGATGGCTCCACATCAATTAAAAACGTTTGTACAAAATAGGGTAGTACAGATAAATGAATTAACTAGTAATACTATTTGGCGTCACGTTAAGGGTAAAGATAACCCGGCTGATTTATTATCTAGAGGCGTTTATTTCGATTCGTTGAAAGAAGAAAATATTTGTCTTTGGTGGCACGGGCCGCGTTTTCTTTGTGAACCAAGTTCTAGTTGGTTAACTTGTACAAATTTGGAACCTGACCTACAATTACCGGACGTAAAACCTCAAACAATAAATCTATTAAGTACAGACTCGAATGTTGTTATTAACTTTGATAGGTTTTCGTGCTTTAATCGTCTTCAACGAACCGGTGCGTATGTTTTGCGTTTTGTGCATAATGCGCGCGTATCGCGCAGCGGGCAACCACGTAAAACCGGTTCATTGACAGTCGACGAGGTAAATAACTCATTACAAATGCTAGTACGCTTAGTTCAACAACAATCGTTTCATAATGAATATCGTAACCTTATACATAACTTACCTGTCAAAGAAAAATCTGGTAAACGTTTTAATAAAATATCAGGGTTAAATGTATTTTTAGATTCAAACAAAATAATTCGGGTAGGCGGCAGATTGCACAATTCACAATTTAGTTATGACAAAAAACATCCCATTGTATTATGTCACAAACATCGGTTTACACGACTTTTGTGTACGCACGAGCATAACAGGTTGCTTCATGCTGGGCCTCAACTTCTAGTGTCGAGTATGCGTGACACCTGGTGGGTGTTAGGAGCACGAAATTTAGCTAAGCAAGTAGTACATCGGTGCGTCACTTGCACACGTATTAAGGGGAAGACGCTAACTCCACTAATGGGTAACCTTCCGTCAGAACGCCTAGAACCCACTTATCCTTTTATGAAATGTGGTGTGGATTATGCTGGACCCATACTTATTTTAAACCGTAAAGGCAGAGGTTCACGTTTAATTAAGGCATACATTTGTCTATTTATCTGCTTCACTACCCGAGCCGTGCATTTAGAGTTGGTTAGTTCATTGTCTACACAGGACTATCTATTGGCACTCAAACGGTTTATATCGCGTCGCGGTAAACCTAATCAAATATTTTCCGATAACGGCAAGAATTTTGTTGGCGCTGAAAGAGAACTTTCAGCTATATTTCAAGATACTAAAGACGTTTTAGACTTTGCTAGTAGTCAAAATATTAAGTTTAATTTCATCCCGCCTTACGCTCCTCATTTTGGTGGTTTGTGGGAGGCGGGCGTTAAGTCGTGCAAATACCATTTAAGGCGTGTCGTAGGCAACGCTAAATTATCGTTTGAAGAGTTCAGCACGGTATTGACACAAATCGAAGCTGTCCTGAACTCCCGACCTATGTCACCTTTGTCCACTGATCCCAATGACTACCTCCCGCTTACACCAGCTCACTTCCTCATTGGCCGGCCGTTGACTGCACCAGCATGTGACGACCTCGATCTGGTGGCAACAACGCGTTTAAATCGCTACGAGCGACTGGAGCAGTTACGGCAACATTTCTGGGAGCGCTGGTCCAAGGAGTACGTCTCAGAGCTTCAACGTCGCACCAAGTGGATGGCCAACAAAGACGATATTGCCTCCAACAGTCTTGTACTAATAAAGGAAGATAATCTCCCACCGCTTAAGTGGAGAATGGGAAGAATAGTTCGACTGTTCACAGGGAAAGACGGAATATCACGTGTAGCCGAAATTCGCACTGCATCAGGCATCATACAAAGAGCATGCTCAAAGATATGCCCTCTTCCTGAAGACTCCAACTGAAGCATATTATCTCTGTTGGAAGATGGTTCTTCCAAGGCGGCCGGCATGTTTGACGCGCAACGCCATCTTACGCCTGGAATCGGCAACCGATCGTCGCATCGCGAATGAACTGCAGCCGCGGCGCGGCGTCGACCAATCACCGTGCGCGGACGACGGAGCGGCTCGCCGTTCTTCGCATCTGTTCACTCCGTTCTTTTTGGTTCTCTCGCTATATTCAACCGAAATTCAAGACACGAAACACAACGACTTCTTTCGCTACTAGAAACATTGTAAAAACGCTAATTCACTGGATTAAACAGTTTTCATATACAAAAACCGTAACTCATTGAAGTACCCGAGAGCAGCACCCACGAATCACAGGGGCAACAGCCTAAACATGTAGGTATATGTCAACTTTAAAGTTCTTTTTTATGCTAAAATAATATAATTTGGTCCGATCAGATTGATTTACTGTAACTTTTGGTCACAAATAAATACGATAAATCACTTAACTCATTATTGCTAAACACAACACAATACGGGATGTCGCATATCACATTATTGCTAAACAATTTGGCATTTAACTAAGCTTACAGTACAGTTTAAAGTGCTTGACATATTATTACTGAATATTGGTTAGCTTTTCATGAGAGATAGTTTATATGTTAAGTATCTTGATATTAGCGGTTAGCTTTTTACGAGAGATAGTTTATATGTTAAGTATCTTAATAATCCATTATTATTTTTATTAAACAAAGAAAAGAATAGTAGGGACATATTTTTTCAAGCAAACTTTATAAGAATTGGTTTAACATCTTAAGACGCCATTTTCTCAAAACCAAGTTTATGGGGGTTAACACATTATTGCTTATCAGCATCCATTTAACAGTCGCTAAGTGTCGCTAGAAGCGCGCAATTCTGACAACCAGTCTTACCAAGGGGTATTATATTACCTAAATAATGGATTGTGGAAGTCAGATCGGCGGGCGTTCCATGTTCAATACTGGCATTTAGCTGTATCTGAACTACACGTAAGAGGCAGATGATGAGTGTGTGACAAATAAACCTATTCTTCTTTCTTTATTATTGTTCTTCAATGAATAAGTACTCACGCTAGCCATGGAGGCGGGCGTCTGGTCTCCTCCGTACAACAGTTCGTCTTCATCGTTAAGTTCGTAGATAGCACCCGGCTTGAACCCCTCCGCCTTCACGTTCTTCTTGCCTTTCATTTTTCCGCTAAATTCACCTTTCACCTGGAGATATAAACAGAAGTTGTTAAAAGACCTTTTAAACAGTTGTTATCCAAATATTATGTTTCTCAATCATAATGGAAAATATTGCTTGTCCGCGTCAAATTTTTGCTCACCTGTACCTTCCCGTCGCATCGAATGGCCGGCCGGTTTTCGTCCATTTTTCGTTGGTGCTCCGCTTTTTGATTGTAGCGTGATGTCATACTACATATAGCCTATAGTCTTCCTCAATGCTACATGGCTACCGTTGGGTAGCTTATTTATACAAAAATATTTTTTCAATTCCGACCAGCTGTTCCTGAGATTACCGCGTTCAACCAAATAAACTCTTCAGCTTTATAATATTATAGTATAGATTACTTACTGGCCTTTGTGCAGCATTGGAGGTGTTTCGGCTACAATGTAGGTAGTTACCTGACTGGCCTGTTAGTCTAGTGGTTAGTGACCCTGACTGCTAAGACTGAGGTCGTGGGTTCGATTCTCACCCAGGACAAATCTTTGTGTGATGAGCACAACCATTTGTTCTGTGTCTGGGTGTAATTTATCTATAATATGTATGTATTTCGACATTATATAAGTATGTTTATCAGTTGTTTGGTTGCCATAGTACAGGCTCTGCCCAGTTTGGGATCAGATAACGTTATGTTGGTTGTCCTAAGATATTATTATTATTAGTTACCTGCGCGGTGTCGGCGTCGGGCGGCGTGAACAGTCCGCTGAGGTCGCGGTACACTGTGGCGCGCAGTAGTGGCGGCCGGTGCGGCACCGCCTGGCGCGTCGGGGCCAGCCGGCCGGACGACTGGAGTATGTAGGTAGTTACCTGCGCCGTGTCGGCGTCGGGCGGCGTGAACAGTCCGCTGAGGTCGCGGTACACTGTGGCGCGCAGTAGTGGCGGCCGGTGCGGCACCGCCTGGCGCGTCGGGGCCAGCCGGCCGGACGACTGGAGTATGTAGGTAGTTACCTGCGCCGTGTCGGCGTCGGGCGGCGTGAACAGTCCGCTGAGGTCGCGGTACACTGTGGCGCGCAGTAGTGGCGGCCGGTGCGGCACCGCCTGGCGCGTCGGGGCCAGCCGGCCGGACGACTGGAGTATGTAGGTAGTTACCTGCGCCGTGTCGGCGTCGGGCGGCGTGAACAGTCCGCTGAGGTCGCGGTACACTGTGGCGCGCAGTAGTGGCGGCCGGTGCGGCACCGCCTGGCGCGTCGGGGCCAGCCGGCCGGACGACTGGAGTATGTAGGTAGTTACCTGCGCCGTGTCGGCGTCGGGCGGCGTGAACAGTCCGCTGAGGTCGCGGTACACTGTGGCGCGCAGTAGTGGCGGCCGGTGCGGCACCGCCTGGCGCGTCGGGGCCAGCCGGCCGGACGACTGGAGTATGTAGGTAGTTACCTGCGCCGTGTCGGCGTCGGGCGGCGTGAACAGTCCGCTGAGGTCGCGGTACACTGTGGCGCGCAGTAGTGGCGGCCGGTGCGGCACCGCCTGGCGCGTCGGGGCCAGCCGGCCGGACGACTGGAGTATGTAGGTAGTTACCTGCGCCGTGTCGGCGTCGGGCGGCGTGAACAGTCCGCTGAGGTCGCGGTACACTGTGGCGCGCAGTAGTGGCGGCCGGTGCGGCACCGCCTGGCGCGTCGGGGCCAGCCGGCCGGACGACTGGAGTATGTAGGTAGTTACCTGCGCCGTGTCGGCGTCGGGCGGCGTGAACAGTCCGCTGAGGTCGCGGTACACTGTGGCGCGCAGTAGTGGCGGCCGGTGCGGCACCGCCTGGCGCGTCGGGGCCAGCCGGCCGGACGACTGGAGTATGTAGGTAGTTACCTGCGCCGTGTCGGCGTCGGGCGGCGTGAACAGTCCGCTGAGGTCGCGGTACACTGTGGCGCGCAGTAGTGGCGGCCGGTGCGGCACCGCCTGGCGCGTCGGGGCCAGCCGGCCGGACGACTGGAGTATGTAGGTAGTTACCTGCGCCGTGTCGGCGTCGGGCGGCGTGAACAGTCCGCTGAGGTCGCGGTACACTGTGGCGCGCAGTAGTGGCGGCCGGTGCGGCACCGCCTGGCGCGTCGGGGCCAGCCGGCCGGACGACTGGAGTATGTAGGTAGTTACCTGCGCCGTGTCGGCGTCGGGCGGCGTGAACAGTCCGCTGAGGTCGCGGTACACTGTGGCGCGCAGTAGTGGCGGCCGGTGCGGCACCGCCTGGCGCGTCGGGGCCAGCCGGCCGGACGACTGGAGTATGTAGGTAGTTACCTGCGCCGTGTCGGCGTCGGGCGGCGTGAACAGTCCGCTGAGGTCGCGGTACACTGTGGCGCGCAGTAGTGGCGGCCGGTGCGGCACCGCCTGGCGCGTCGGGGCCAGCCGGCCGGACGACTGGAGTATGTAGGTAGTTACCTGCGCCGTGTCGGCGTCGGGCGGCGTGAACAGTCCGCTGAGGTCGCGGTACACTGTGGCGCGCAGTAGTGGCGGCCGGTGCGGCACCGCCTGGCGCGTCGGGGCCAGCCGGCCGGACGACTGGAGTATGTAGGTAGTTACCTGCGCCGTGTCGGCGTCGGGCGGCGTGAACAGTCCGCTGAGGTCGCGGTACACTGTGGCGCGCAGTAGTGGCGGCCGGTGCGGCACCGCCTGGCGCGTCGGGGCCAGCCGGCCGGACGACTGGAGTATGTAGGTAGTTACCTGCGCCGTGTCGGCGTCGGGCGGCGTGAACAGTCCGCTGAGGTCGCGGTACACTGTGGCGCGCAGTAGTGGCGGCCGGTGCGGCACCGCCTGGCGCGTCGGGGCCAGCCGGCCGGACGACTGGAGTATGTAGGTAGTTACCTGCGCCGTGTCGGCGTCGGGCGGCGTGAACAGTCCGCTGAGGTCGCGGTACACTGTGGCGCGCAGTAGTGGCGGCCGGTGCGGCACCGCCTGGCGCGTCGGGGCCAGCCGGCCGGACGACTGGAGTATGTAGGTAGTTACCTGCGCCGTGTCGGCGTCGGGCGGCGTGAACAGTCCGCTGAGGTCGCGGTACACTGTGGCGCGCAGTAGTGGCGGCCGGTGCGGCACCGCCTGGCGCGTCGGGGCCAGCCGGCCGGACGACTGGAGTATGTAGGTAGTTACCTGCGCGGTGTCGGCGTCGGGCGGCGTGAACAGTCCGCTGAGGTCGCGGTACACTGTGGCGCGCAGTAGTGGCGGCCGGTGCGGCACCGCCTGGCGCGTCGGGGCCAGCCGGCCGGACGACTGGAAACATTGTATGTTATACACTCTGCTATATGGATGTCAAACTAAAGATCTCTGGTGGGACAAACGCGTAACAACCGTGGCCGCAAAACCCAACCAAAGGAACAAAACAAATTCGTTTGCATCCTACTAATATTATAAATGCAAAAGTTTGTGAGGATGGATGTATGTGTATGTTTGTTACCCTTTCTCGAAAAAACTACCGGACGGACTTGGATGAAATTCGGAATACAGTTAGTTTATATCCTGGATTAACACATAGGCTACTTTTTATCCCGGTAGTACGTTCCCGCGGGATATTTTCCGATCTCCACGCGGGCGAAGCCGCTAGCAAAAGCTAGTATATCATAATTTGCACACCGTATGGTAGACTGTAGCTGATCTCATTAATTTATGTACAACATCTTATACCTGTAATGCAGTACTGATTCTGATTCTGACATGCATACACCAGTGGCGTGCATTGCACATCTTATATATAAAATTCTCCTACCAGGAAGTTGTTACGGATAAACTCCGAAACTACCGAGCAGATTGTTATCAAACTTCGTACCTATTTGTTATTTGGTCCAACTTAAAAGATAGAATAGTTTTTATCTCAATTATTATTTTCCTTTATATTAGGATAACAAATGTTTATTATACGAAAATAGTGTGTATTCATTGGTTAGTTTTATAAATCCCTAATAGATGACGGTGTAAGTTAATTCATCGTATCGTTTGACATCTAGGTTGCGTGAACATCCACTAGATGGCATGGGTTTTGATTTCTAGATTATCTTCTTTATATAGTGTTAGGTGTGGTAAAAGTAGCATGAAAGCAGAAATGCGTTCCTTGCATAGCATGAGTGGTGTGAACATGAATGTGAAAGGCTGAGGAATGATGTGACAAGACCAAGGTGCGGTTTAAAAGAAAATGTAGTGACAAAAATTGAAAAACGATACCGGTTGCGAGTACTACGCACCTGACTTTTGTGAAGAATATCACTAATAAGGTCACTGTATGTCATCCTAGGGCGTCCCCTCCCGGTGTTTCCACTCACATTTGCCTTGCAAATAGGTACTTTTTGCGAGCCATATTTCATTCATTTTCTCAACATGACCAAACCATCTAAGCATACTCTTTTTAATTTTTACCACTACATCCTGTTTTAAATCACACCGCTGTCTTATCACATCAATCATCAGTCTATCATTTACAGTCATAAGACCTGCTTCGCAAGGAACACAATTCCACAGCATTTGCATTTAGTTACTTAATCATTAATGGAAATATCCAGAATCCGGCTGGATGTTGACCTACTTTTCTGTATTACGCCGGATATTCATTTAATGTCATTTTTTTTTGGGTGGGAAATCATCAAATGACGTGTCCCGCTCTGGTGACTAAAACCCACCCGTGTTCCTTCAGTTGTCCATGTGCCAGGGCCACGGTATCTCTTATGAACTAATCTCGCCACCCTGGCAGGTCGTTATGTCTAATGAATACTCACCGCGCCATCCTTCCCTCGGAACTCCCTGAGAGCTAGTACGAGTACTCGCCCGCACATAGACATCACACATAAGTACGGGTCGGCAGTCGCCGCGTACTGCGCTGTCCATTCTAACTGGATCGATTGTAGGTTCACGCCGTCTTTGGAAAGGAAAATGCGAATTAAATGTGGTTACAAGTAGCGGCACGTAAGTCTAGCGCTGAACGATACGCGGAGGGGATTGCTGCGCATGGGTACTGTCGCGCACGCAATACAATTATTAGCTAAATAACGTTAATGACATTATGTTAATGTAATGCCAAATAGTAGGTCTAGCGCTGAACGAAATGTGGAAGATTTATAGTAAGTACCTAAGATATAATTTTTACCAAGTTTTGTGGGGAGTAGAAAAATAAAAACATTATTTGGCAATTTTACAATTTTTATTTTACATTTAAGCCTAATCTGAATCAGACAACGGTGTTACGCCTTCAATGGTGTCTTGACAGAGCCTTTTACTTATTGACGGCCCGGGCTCAGGGCTGCTTCGTTCGTCGGCACTAGCAGCGTCATCTTCATCAAACTCACTAATGCTATCGTCTGAACTGTCTCCATTAACGTGAATAATGGATTCCTCTGTTACCAAATCCACGACATGATCACTCTTTGCATATTGCTCTTCTATATCCTTCACCTTTTTGCATAACTTTTGCCAATCCCATGCACCCATCAGTAAAACTTTTTCTTGTATTAGCTCTATACATTTAGCAACACTCCATTTAACATTTTTTCTGCCTACATATTGTTTAATATCGGACCATGCCATTTCGATAGGATTTAGATCTGGATGGTATGGTGGTAGTCTGAGCACTTGATGGCCTTGTTCAGCTAGGATTCGATCAATCGAAAATGTTTTAAATTTATCCTTGCTAACCCGTATTAAATTGTACAACTGAGGTTTCAAAAGTGTTTCCTCGTACTGTATGCCTTTTTCAGTTAGCCAAGCATGCATGTCAACTTTTTTGAAAGTAGAGGTTGGTGCGCGATCCCACTGTTTATTGTGATAGGACGCGTTGTCGACTACCACGACGGAATTGGGTGGTAAGTTGGGCATTAACTGAGTTCGGAGCCATTTCTCATAATTTTCAAAATTCATGTTATCGTGGTAGTCGCCTGATTTGGTACCAGCTTTAAAAGTCAGCAACGCATTGGGTATAACCCCAGTTTCAGACCCGGCGTGGACTATGACAACCCGCTGTCCTTTCGAAACAGGTTTTTTTAGGCCCTTAGTAGTACCATCGGTCCAGGCTTTTGAAGACGAGTGCGATGAATCTACGTAAGATTCGTCTGTATAAACAATAGGCCTTCCCTCTTGACGATATTGCTTTATTTTACGTAAATATTCGATACGTTTCAAACGTATATTTGAAGTCTCAATCAGTACTTTCCGGTTGTTTTCGGTGTTTTTCCACCGAAATCCCAAACTCTTAATTATTCGCCGAAGACTTCGTTCTGAGCCTTTGAAATTAATGTCTTCCTCTAGCTTTCTTTTAAGCTTTCCGACGGTAGGAAGTTCATTATTTGTGTTGTGAAAGTTATGAATGCACCTCTTTATTACTCCTTGGTCGAAGTTATCAATATTTGTGACCGGTTTTGTTCTGGAACGTTTTTTGCTTGGCGTTCTGAACACTGTGATCAAATCAGAACTATTGACTTGATTGGAGATGTTCCTTACCGTTGCAATTGACGTTTTAGTAGACTCTGCTGTCCTTTTTTGGATTTTTCCTAAATCGCTGATTATATAATTTAATTTAATGTTTCTCGCCTTAATAATTTCGGCAGTTTGTTTTATTTGACTCACAGTGCTGCTGTCCGAAAGACTGAGTAATGTATTTGTAGCTTCGTTAATATCATTTTTAATTTGTTTCAAAGAATCAATTAATTCGTTAGATTCCCTTTTTAAAAAACAATTCACGTCATAAACCATTTTCCTTGCCTGTCTTTTCAAAACAGTATTAGGCATATTCACTTTAAAGTCACAAACAAACTTAAAAAACTAAATTTAACGAACAAATTCAAACTTAACAAAAAACAACAACAAAAATGAACAGCAATAACAATACAATTAATGATGCGACTGTACACGGGATGTGCGCGGGGCGTCGTATCGGCGCGGGGAACAGAATGCAACTGGAGAGCCAATCGGCGCTACGCACGCTCGCCCTTCATCCCGCTAGCCCCCCTCAGGTACCTTAATTTTTACTTCTGCGCAATAACGGTCAGCGTTAAAGTTTCGTGCCGCTACTTGTACCCGAATAGCGTCCTAAGGATGATTGGTGAGAGAACCGATACTGTTCTGCTCAGTAGATTCACGGAACTTCATGTTTTGCGAGACCGATGAGCCTATTGTCCAGGGGTAGACGGTGTGCCTTATTTATTTTACTTGTATTTTTACTTTTAATTACTTACATTAGTCATAAGATTTTTTTTTGTTGCTAACAACCTTGCCTTGCCTATAGACTTTTTATGTTTTTTTTTTTAATATTTTAATCTTCGTCATCATCATCACCATTTCAGCCGAATGACGTCCACTGCTGGACCACTGATAGACCTCCCCCAATTTGGTGGGGTTTGCCATAATCGCCACGCTTGGCAGGCGGGTTGGCGATCGCAGTATGGTGGTAAAATGTATAGAAAACGCTGTTGCCCATTCTCTAGTAAGTCCCTTAGTCGCCTCTTACGACACCCACTGGAAGAAATGGTAAAGAAAGTACTTACTTTTAATAAGTCTGATGCCCGTGGTGGTGACTTGAACCATAAACCTGTTGTTGCCCAAGTTACCCGCGAAGATGGTCGGGGAATTCGTCATGAAACCAGAGTTGTCCACCTCGTTGATTTCTTGGCCTGTTAGATAGAAAAGGAAACATTTCAGTACAAGGTGTAAGGAGAAGGGAGTACTCAAACATTTTTCGAACTTCGGTTTACAACAAATACGACGATAGTCTTCATTGTTTTTAAGATTTCTAATAAAAAAGTAAATACGTTTATTTGCGGTAAATATGACGAAAAGAGACTGAACACAAGAAAAATATAAAAAAGCTGGGGAAAATATGCGACACATCCACGTAAAACGGCCATCGCTCAGCATAATACTGCGACTCTATGCGAGACAGAGTCCCAGCGCTGGTTGTCAGCGACAGCCGGCGCCGACGTGTGACGTCGGACGGTGCGGCAAACATTAATTATCTTATTTGAAAATGTAATAAGAGACTTGTGGCTTAGTAATAAACAACCGCACGGGCCGATCGATAAGGTTAAGCCACGTTTGCCGCATCTGGTCCGTGGATGGGTGACCTTTACATACATATAAAGACCTCTCCGTGCCTCGGAAAGCTATTGTTCCCGGCTGTCATTCATGGTTCTTGGAGAGTCATTATGGGGCGTCAGAAATCTGAAAATCTCACAACCAGTCTTCATCATTTCAGCCGTAAGACGTCCACTGCTGGATATAGGCCTCCCCCAATCTGGGGGGCTTTGCCATAATCGCCACGCTTGGCAGGCGAGTTGGCGATCGCAGTATGATGGTAAAACGCATAGAGAACGCTGCTGCACATTCCCTAGTAAGTCCCTTAGTCGCCTTCTACGACATTCACGGGAAGAAATGGGGTCGTGCTATTCTTTACGTCCGGCACCATACTGGAATTAAACTTCATCCAGATAGACTAGAAGTCGACCTTAAAATATTAATTAAAAGCCTGGGTAGATGATATGTAATGGGGTTTAAAACTTACCAGTCTGTAGCACCATGCTACCGTCTTCCTGGGTAAGTATGAGGTAAGCGTGTGAGCCGTCCGCTTCTCTAGTACCGTCGGTACTCTCGCCCAGCACCGACCACATGTCTATACAACCTGGGGGTAGAAGAAAAAATCATTTAAAAGACTATATCGTCATAAAAATATGGGCAAAAAAAATAGACTTTATGACATAGAACCTAAGGTATATTATTACTTAATCTGTGGCGTACGTGACATATAGTATTGAATAAATAGGATAAAAAGTAGGAGAATTTTGTGACACCAATCTACAAAATTTTAGTGTTAGTAGCGATAAAGAATAGACTTTTATGACATGGAAAACTGACTTTTATGGCATGGAAAACTATGTATATTTTGATTTAAGAGTAATAAACGTTATTTTGAATGTAGAAATTTTTCATAGGTTTTAAATACATATAAGGTGTAACAGAATGAACGTAAGACTTTAAAATAGTTTGTTTCTAATTGACTACTGAATCGATATCAGTAACTCTCAATAAAGGATTTTTTTTTTCAAGATGTATTCAATTTGCACATATCTACTGCCGAATGAGTCAAAGAAAATTAAATCTAATTTCAAGGCTCATTTTTAAACGCATAAATTAAAGTTAGTGTCAACACATGTTTCTTAATAAAATTACAGTTTGCTAAAAAAAATAAGTTATGGTCATTGTATTATAATTTTAACTCAATCTCTGGGCTCATACACCCCAGATTGAGTTAAAATGTAAAAAACACATTTCTTGCGTTAATTATGTTACACGTTTAGGTTCCTTTATTTTATCTCTAATTATATATATGTATATAAAGGAGTGCATCAAAAAACTCGTCTGCATCGCTGTCAATGGAAAAACTGCCCAAAAGGCTGACAGCATTGCCACGTTGTAAGACAATGCTGATTCCGAGTGCCCACTTGGTTTTTCTAGACATAGCCAAGCGGTTGGTCGCCGCTTCACGTGACCAGAGAGAGGGCTGGCCTATTATTTGGCCATAGAATCAGCATTGCCGTACGACGCGGCAATGTTACACGTTGTATATACATACATAGTTTTCAAACATTATTGGCGCAATTTCTTTTAGTAAACGGTTGTTAAAAACGTAACCAAACAAAGTATAAACTCACCAGGCAAATTAAAAGCGGTAATAAGCTGGGGCCTGACAGTCCTCTGTAGTACAGTGAGCGCCCCGTTCTTCCCTCGGCCACTGCAGGCGACCAGCTCGATGACCGGGCTGTCTTGTTGCCGACTGTACTCTTCTGATAGCAGTTGAGGCTCACCCATCGACACGTCACCGATTGGGCAGATGTTTAGGAGGGAGTCACATACCTGGGGGATAAGGAAGGGGTATATATTTAATTCTTCATGCTCCCTTAGATGTCACTGCTCGCGGTAGCGTTGGGGGTCGGGTTACCACCTTCCCTTAAATATGGCGAGGGGGGTAATGGCTGACCTTTGCGTTATGCTCGAGAACGGGTGCTGCTCGTGGTGACTGGTCGTCTTGCTGACCTTGATGTTGATATTGTTACTAATATTACCTACCTGTTTAATTGATTTTACGTCGATGGTCCTAGTTTATTATTTGTCGGTCGACTTGTAACTCGGGTCGTAACAGCTATGTGAAGATAGCTCAGCGTTGCCGATGTAAGCTATCACGCTCTTTATGCCAGGAGGCTTTAATTTTGGTATTATTACACTACTGGAAAAAATTGAGGGATTAAAACAAAATTCCAAATTTTTGGGCATTTTTCAAGAGGCCGTAACTTCGAGAGACATGGAAATAAAAGAAAGGAAATTGTAGCTCCAAATGTCTAATTTTTGGATTAGAACTTTAAAATTTTGTAGCGTCAGCGGTTTTTGAATAATCTTAGAAAAAACAGCAAATAAATAAAAAGGTTTTTTTTTGTTTTTGTTTTGATCTACGGTCGTGGAAAAAATTTTTTTTTTTTTTTGCTTAACCACTGTAAAAATCGGATACTTTGTTCATTTAGCTTTAATTTCATTTTTTATTGATCTTAATACGTCCTCTTCTCGTTGAGATATCGGTCTTCAAATGGTAAAGGATCCTTTTGTCTTTGATTATCGATATCTCAGTAACCAATGATCGCTCAGAAAGGTAAAGGTGGGTTTCAAGAATTTGAATGAATTTCCTTTAACGACTAGCCATAGCTTTTTCGCAAAAAACTTTTTTCCCTTTCTCACATGAATTTGAAAATGCATCAAAAAAAGGGCTAACGGTGGTTTTTTGGAAAACCAAGCGCTGGATCGAAAATATTGAGGAAACCAATAAGGTTAAGTATGCCTGTTACAGTTCAATATGTCCACAAAAACCCTACAAAGAGCCAAATTAATCCAGCCAGCCGTTTTTTTTTTTGTTTCACTCGATCGAATTTTTGAAAAAAATTAAAGGTTCACGTTTTTTGCTTTGAAAAGCTCATAATCATTACAAAATGATAAAAAAAGATTTGTCACAACTGTAGTAAATTTAAGAGACCAACGCCCAATCATTTTTAACGCGTTCCCGCTGCTGCACACCGTGATTCTACTGATCTCCCGTTGGTTAAATAAAAAAAAAAGTTAATACCCCCAAATTTAATTTCGAGCTTTTACACACGCTTTTCGGAGATTGTTTTTCTATACTTTTTGTGAATCTTAGCAAATCGCTTAATTAAACAGTTTATTTTTTTCAAAAGTAATCATTTTGCGCTAAATTTTTTTTTCTGTCAAAATTGATAATTTCTAACTTTTTGATTTTTAATCACATGCTCGGTTAGTGACTCTTATTGACGAAGGTTACCGCCAATTCAAAATTCCAAGCCGTAGATCAAATAAAGTAACTCAAAAAAATTTTTTTTTTTTTGGTTCTGTTTTTTCTAAGATTACTCAAAAACCGCTGACGTCACAAAATTTTAATAGAAAGTTCTAATCCAAAACCTAGACACTTGGGGCTACAATTTCCTTTTTTTTATTTCTTTTACGACCATTTCTCTCGAAGTTACGGCCTATTGAAAATTGCCCAAAAATTTGGAATTTTATTTTTGTTCCCTTAATTTTTTCCCATAGTGTACTTTTTTAATCTAAGTCTTCATTTTATTTGTTGATATATTGGTATCGCTTGCTGACATATGGCAATTGGTTTAATTTAATGTTCTGTGTCACGTAATGGTAATTACTTTGTCTATGTACGATTGTATAGAATCAAGCTCTTCTAAACAAACAGACAGCTGTGCTGCCGGACAGTTTGTTGCACCACTTCTTCTTCCCAGCTACAGCACTAAGAAGTGGAGAAGGGCAAACGTTTTGAGGGACTGTCTTATATAATTTTGAAGTTCGAAAAGTGCTGATCCTCAGCCTTATTTAAATAAATGTCTTTTTATTTTGATGATAGCCTTTTTTAGATCCTCTAAAAACCCTTATAGGTCTTCTAATGATGAGACTTATTAACCGTGTTTCCAAAGATTGTCGCAGTAACTAAGCACAATCAGCCTGTTATGTTCCAACTGACAACCGACACCGGCCTCATCTCTATGAGATGAAGTGGGCCGTAATCCACCATGTGGGCCCTGTGCGAGTTGGTGGATATAACATGTTCAGCAATCTATACATTTCGGTTGTACGGATTTAGATGAAACTTGGCAAATGGGTAGACCATGACCTGGAACCGGACAAAGGCTACTCTTCATCCTGGATGGCAGACCAAGTCGCGGGTATGAGGTAGTCTATATATTTAAATTCAAAGTCCTGAGTGACTGACTGACTGATATATCAACGCTCAGCCTAAACCGCTGATCCTAGAGACATGAAATTTGGAGGGTGTGTTCTTTGTGAGGAGTAGGTATCCACTAAGAAAGGGTTTTTTGAAATGCCATTCCTAAAAGGGTGAAATGGGGGGTTGAAATGGTGAACTTTTCGACATCCACGCTGGCGAAGCCGCGGGCGGAAGCTAGTATATTGATAAAATGAATAAAATGCGGTACCTACCTCAAAAACATAGCTAGTAAGCTGGGTAGATGTTCTGATATCCGAGCCATACACCTCCAGCTCGTCCTTATCACTGATCTCTATCACGTTGCTGGCCACACAGTCGCTGATCGTGTCCAGACGTCGCTTCTTCGCCAGGGGATCTGATGCTTCCTTCTGTTGTTGTTCTTTTTGGAGTTGTTGTTCTGTTATGGACAAATAAGTGTTAGGGTTTGAAATAATGTAATATTGTCTTAGTCGATCATTGGGACTTTTGATTGATAATACTGGCAACACTAGTTTTGAAAGAATGATGTTCTGAGACAAAGGTTGAGAACACGGGGTCGGACTCGGCCTATTCGCTCGGGGCCAGCATCGAAGACGACGTTATGAGTGGTCAGCAATGTAGGGTACATTGGTGATCACCACTTCATGTAAGTTTTATGTTACTACAAGTACTTTTATTATATATGTTATCCATACTAATCCATACTATATATACTATATTACTATATTTATATATACGAGGGGGCGTTTTTAAGTTCGCGGAATGGAGGGCGAGAAGTGAAATTAAAAATACTAAATTATTTTTCTTTTTCAATATATTCACCTGCTACCCGTATACATTTTTCAGATCTTTCAATTAGCTTATGTATACCTTCATAAAAAAAGTTTTGTCTTTGTCCGAAAAATAAGCTGAAACCGCGTCCTTCACTTCTTCATCAGTTGAAAATTTCTTCCCACGAAGTTCTTTTTTCAGTTTTGGGAAGAGGTAATAATCACTGGGAGCCAGGTCTGGGCTGTAGGGTGGATGGTCTAAAATATCAAAGCCCACCTTATGCAGGGCAGCCAACGCAACACGGCTCTTGTGAACAGGCGAGTTGTCGTGAAGAAGAAGGACACCTTTGGTCAATTTACCCCTCCTTTTTTCTTTAATGCTTTCTTTCAACCTCTCGAGGATAGAAGCATGGTATTCTCCGGTTATAGAAACGCCTTTATCTTTATAATCGGTCAACAGGATCCCTTCTGAATCCCAAAACACTGTTGCCATGATTTTTCCAGCCGATTGTGGCACTTTAAACTTCTTGGGTGGTGGTGTGCCTTTTTTGTGCCACTGCATAGAGTCCTGTTTCGACTCAGGTTCATAATGATGAACCCAAGTTTCATCTCCAGTAACAATTCGACTTAATAGTCCATCCTTATCTTCGTTACAGAGGTCCAAAAACGTGCGAGAACACTCCACGCGGTGTTGTTTTTGAGGCGGCGTGAGCATTCTTGGCACCCATCTTGCACTGACCTTTGTCATGCCAAGATGATCGTGTAGAATTTTGAAAATTGTCGTATCCGATACTCCAACCATTTCTGCAAGCTGTTTCTTCTTTAGTCTGGCATCTTCCAATATTATTTTTTCGACTTTTTTTAATGATTTCCGGAGTAGTCACCTCGATCGACCGTCCGGGCCGTGGGTCGTCTTCGAGTGAGGTCCTGCCTTGTTTAAAGAGACTGTGCCACTTGTAAACCATGGTTTTACCCGGGCAAGAGTCCCCGTAAACGGATTCCATCTCTTCCAGTATATTTTGAACTGACTTTCCTTGCTTGGTAAGGAACTTTATTACAGCACGGTACTCGATTTTTTCCATAGTTCACACTTGCTTCCCGATTGAGTTGTTTGCTTGACGATAGTTCAAAGACTAATGATCCAATTTTTTTTTTTTTTTTTGGACACTGACTTCTCGTAGTTAGCCCGAAGGCTTTTACTACTTAACCGGGCTTTTCCTGCGGATGACTCTAGACGCGAATCTAAGGCCTCCAGCCAGGGGCTTACAAACTAAAGGAAAAACTACAAACTAAGCGACTAAGACCTAAGGGCACCCCCTGTGGGGTTCGGACCTCGGCTTAGGGAGTCACTGGTAGGGGGGATCAGCAAGGGATAGGCTGGATCTGGGGGGTCGATAACTAAAGGCTCAGCGACGCGGGCTGGCTCATGCAAGGGTCGGGGGGGACTATTTGCTAGTCGGGAGTGTCGCGACGACGTACCTCGGCGGCGAGGTCGGTATGACGGACGTTTCGGTTTAAGTAAGGTGCTGGTGGCCCTATTGCTCTCCTGGAGGAGGGTAATGGGGTCATCAGGGTCGGTTAAAATATGCCGCGGACGGCGGGTCTTGCTAATGCGGGAGGGGATGTAGTTGGCTGCCGCGACAACCAGAGGGTTGCGGTGGGTTGCGGCCCTATCAAAGAAACGCTTGGAGATGCGCTTCATGAATTGATGGATAGTCGGGAGTTTAAGGTCGAGGTGGAGATTAGCATTCCGAACGTACCAAGGCGAACCTGTGGCGTTACGGAGAAAACGGTTTTGGAGGGTCTGCATCCTATGGACGTGGTGGGGTTTCGCGTGTGCAAAGACTGCACAAGCATAGGTCATGATTGGCCTTATGCACGCGGTATAAATGAGCTTTTTGCACCGAAGTGACATTTTGCTCTTTGGGTTGAGAACGGGGTGTAACCTACCGAGAGCGAAAGCGGCCCGCGAGCGGACCTTCTTTATGTGCTCAGAGAAGGAGAGATGCTGATCTAAGATCACGCCTAGATATTTGGCTCGCTTCTCCCAAGGGATCTGCTTGCCGAACATGGATAGGGGGGTCGGGGGGCGGGGTTTGAGTCGCGGTTTCGTAAAGAGAACCGCCTGACTCTTGTCGGGGTTGACCTCGATTCGCCACTTCCTGAACCAGTCGGCGAGGTCGTCGACTGCGGCCTGGAGGTAGCGAATCAAGGCGTCTTGACTGCGCCCCGTGAAGTAAATGGCCGTGTCATCTGCGAACAGAGCCAACTGAGCCTTTAAACTTCTGGGGATATCGCTAGTAAATAGCGTAAAAATGAGAGGGGACAAGACAGAGCCCTGAGGGACTCCTGCTCGGATAGGATGGGGGGAGGAGAGTGCCCCTTCGATGCGATAGCGAAAGGTGCGGTTCGATAGAAAGTCTCGTAGGATGAGCACGAGACGGTCTGGCATTCCGAGTTGGTACAGCTTGTATAACAAGTCGTTGTGCCAGACCTTGTCGAACGCTTTCGCTATGTCGAAGAAAACTGCACCCGTGAACATACCGCGTTGAAAACCAACGCTTATATGTTCGACGATACGGTGCACTTGATGGACACACGAGTGTTGGGTTCGGAAACCAAACTGCTCGTTAGGGATGAGGCCCTTTGTCTCGGCGTAATCTCTGAGACGCTTATAAATAAGCCTCTCATAGATCTTGCCGAGTACATTGAGCAAACTGATGGGACGGTAGCTCGAGGGCTCCGCCTTCGGTTTGCCGGGCTTTGGGATGCCAATGACTGTGGCTTCCTTCCAAGCCTGTGGGAAAATGTTATTGCTCAGGGCACCATTGAAGATGGTACACATGAGCATGATCAAGTGCGCGGGGAACAGCTGGAACACCCTATTGGTGATACCGTCTGATCCGGGGGCCTTGCGGGGTTTGAGACCTTTGATGAGCTCGTGCACCTCGTCAGGTGTGACGGGGGGCAAGGGCTCATCTGGGTCCTCAACGGGCGGGAGTGAAGCTCTGCGCTCGACCTCAGCATCGACCTCAGCGAGGTGATCTGGGTCTACTGGCAGTGAGCTAGGCGAGCATTGTGCCTCGAGGCTGTCGGCTAGGCACTCGGCCTTGTCGGCATCCTCGAATGCAAGTGTCGCATCGGGGCGGATCAGGGGAGGCATTGTGGTGACTTCTTTGGATTTGAGTTTCCTCTGAAGCTCCCAGAATGCCTGGTGGGTCGGTTCTAAATCGCCCAACATCTTTTCCCAACCGGCGGAACGTAGCTCCTCAATGCGTGTCCTTACAGCACGCTGTAAGTGACGCAAGTGAGCCCTGTTCGCGTCGCAGGGAAAGTTGCTGTAGGCACGAACGGCCGCGTTCTTCTCATTCAGCAGAGCCCGTACATCGTCCGGAAGTTTCCAGCGTTGGTCCCCCAACTCTGGAACTTCCCTTGAACATTCGTTCAAGACCGATTGTACGTGCTCTGTGAATGAGTCGATCGCGGCCGTTGTGTCAGCGATCGAATCGAAGTGATCCGGGATGGAATCTAAGTGAGGGGACGTGGTGGCTTTCAGCTTTTCGCTGACTTTCCTCCAGTCCGTGATCACTTTAGTAGCGGGGGGTTGGGTGGGATAGATCCAATTAAAATAAAACCTGGTATTTATACTAATATTGAGTGGCTGAAGTTGTGCCCATCCCGATAATGACTATTGTTATCCTCTCCCCCCCATTCCGCGAACTTAAAAACGCACCATCGTATTTATATATCCATACTATCCATACTTCCATACTTCCATACTAATATTATAAATGCAAAAGTAACTCTGTCTGTCTGTCTGTCTGTCTCGCTTTCCTGCTAAAACTACTGAACTGATTTAAATGAAATTTGGTACACAGATAGTTTAGAGCCTGAAAAAGGACATAGGCTACTTTTACTTTTTTCCCGGTAGTATGTTCCCACGGGATAATTTCCGACCTCCACGCGGGCGAAGCCGCTGGCAAAAGCTAGTAGTAACATAAAACTTACATGAAGTGGTGGCCACCAATGTACCCTACATAAGCATATGCATAAATAGCCTATTCTTAGATATTCCCACTTCCAACCCGGGAAGGTCCTGTATGAGACGTTATAAAGGCGCATGGTACGCTGTCAGCGGTCTACTGAGCGGTCCACTGACCGATCTTGATGACCCCAATACCCCCCTCCAGGAGAGCAGTAAGGCCACCAGTTCACTAGTTAAACTGAAATGTCCGTCTTACCGACCTCACCGCCAAGGTCCGTCGTCGCGACACTCCCGACTAAACAGTCCCCCCCCCGACCCTTGCACGAGCCAAATTCGTCCCTAAATAATCAACACCCAGATCCAGCCCGTCCCTTGCTGCCCTCTACCAGCGATGCCTAAGCCGAGGTCCGTACCCTACAGGGGGTGCCCTTAAGTATTAGTAGCATTAGTTCTTAATTTTTATAAGCCCTTGCTGGAAGCCTTAAATTAACGTTTAAGGAATTCGCAGTAAAGCCCGGTAAGTAGTGACAACCTTTTAGGTTAACTACGAGATGCCAAATCAAAAAAAAAGCCAGCGTTCTCTTTTCTACTTGGCTTTCGGATGCAACGGACGTATCTTAGTGACGTTATAGTGTTGGTTTGATCGTGTAATATTATTCTTATGTACTGATTATATACCTATGTGCGTTTTGGTAATTAGGAATCATTTGTAAGAAATATAACTTTCTAGATTATTTACTGATTTGTTTTTTTTTTTTCATATATTCCACTTCTGGTCGCTAAGAGTATGATATAGGCCTCCAGACCGTATTTCGACCATTGTGGCCAATCTCAACGGGATCATCAAACACAGGGCACTCACTGTTCCCTCACTCTCATAGTCCGATGGGACGGCAGTCGGACACGACCGAACCAATATTTCTAAAAGAGTAACCATAGAGTTTCTTGCCGGCTCTTCTCCATAGGAATCTATAACCGTACACCTAGCTTCTGACGTTTTATAAGTGCCCATGTAGATTTATGTGAAATAAAAAAATATTTTGATTTGATTGACCAGAGAGAGATCAAATAAGGAAAGAAAGAAAATACATTTATTTAGCACAGACTAAAAAGCACACAATATATATAGCTAAGGTTGGACTTTTAATCCTATTCACTAACTTGACAATTGGAGGGATACCAGGTTTTGACAAAAAAAAAAGATAGTGAGGTGGTGCAAGAGTGAATGAAATTGAACGAACTTGAAATAATGTACTTACATGCAAACTTTGTAATTTAAATTTAATAACTTGTCTTAAAACAAGATGTGTACTATATCGATATATAATAATATGTAGTCTATGGCTGTCAGAGGAAATAAAATGACTATAGTAAAAAAATAAGCAAAATGACATGAATTTATATTTAGTTTTGTTTCTATCAGAAGAAAATAAAAAAAGGAAATAACTGTTATTAAAAATTATTAATTATTCTTATAATCCACACCTAAAAACAATTTTTTAAAGTTTTATTTAATTTAAAACATTTTTATCATTCATTCTTTATGCGAAATCGTTCACTACCCCGACACTATTAGTTTTAGAATGGTATCATTATTTTGTATTGAACTGTCAAGTTAGTGAATAGGATTAAAAGTTCAACCTTAGAAAAAGTATTAAAAAAAAACAAATGATCAGGGCGCTTACTCTCGAATATTATTCCAATAGTTCGACATTGGAATTGTCAGTCAAACTTCAGGGATTGGCTGGACTCACTGAGTCTAGCCAATCCCTGACGTTTAACTCAACCAAATGACGTTTGACTAATGTCGATCTATTGAAATTATATTTGAGAATAAGCACCCAGGCGTAGGGGCAGGCAACTCCGGGCTGTTACTAAGGAATTCCTAAAGCCTATAATATTCCACTGTTGGGACACCGTTGGGGTACCGTGTGGTGCCGGACGTAAAGAATAACACCACCCCATTTCTTCCCGTGGGTGTCGTAAAAGGCGACTAAGGGACTTACTAGAGAATGGGCAGCAGCGTTCTGTATGCATTTTACCACCATACTGCGATCGCCAACCCGCCTGCAAAGCGTGGTGATTATGGCAAAGCCCCCCAAACTGGGGGAGGCCTAAGTCCAGCAGTGGACGTCTTACGGCTGAAATGATGATGATGAATGATGTTGGGACACAGGGCTCCCGTCTTTGAGAGGGAGTGGGCTGTATTCTACAACGCGGGCCCTGTGTGGGTTGGGAGATATCACATGTCTTCGAATTTTTGGTTCTAAGACATGCCGGCTGCTTCATGGTGTTTTTCTTCACCGTTTTGAGACCAGTGATAAGAATCCATCAGCAGCCTATAATGTTCCCATTGCTGGGACAAAGGCTCCTGTCTTCGAGACGGAGTGTGTTGTAATCTACGTTTTGAGAGCAGTGGTATTGAATTCATCAGCAGACTATTATGTTCCCACAACTGGGACATAGGCCCCTCCCTTCGAGAGGGAGTGGGCTGTAATCAAAAAGGTGTGCCCAAAATGGGACATGTCACAAGTCTTCGAATTTTGGTTCTAGGACTTACCGGTTTCCTCACGACGTTTCTCTTCACCGTTTTGAGAGCAGTGGTGATTAAATAAATTACAAAAATTAGTGCGAGAAAAGAAACAAAAAAGTTTTTATTCACAGAAATACATTTTTTACGAGGTCAAATAACTCTACCACTTGTTAAGAAAATAATGAGTCATCGTTGTGACTCAGCTTAGCCACGCCCCTTGACCAATTATATCATGGTAAATTAGAAAGCCATGTCCAAAATTGGCCAGTTGAACTAATTTACTATGATCTAATTGGTCAAAGGCGTGGCTAAGCTGAGTGCCGACGTTGAGTTACTACTTATTTTCTTAACTCGAATAGACTATAGTTCAGTTATAAACCGTAGGGGGCGGAGGCCTTTGACCATCCCCCAGAATCAAGCCTAGAACCCTACGCTCAGACCAACAAAGCAAAATTTATGTTTACAAGCTAATAAACTAAATAAATGAAAATAACTGAAATAAAAGCGTTGGGTAACCACCCAACGCTTTTTTTTTAGTTTCTTTTTCTATTTATTGCGGTATTTTAATTGGTACCCCACGCTTTTTTTTACAATTATTTTCTAGTTTTTAATTTGGTTTAAATAGAAGAGTGTTTTGTACTTTATTAAACGTTTATTTATTTCATCTTTTTAGTTCGGCTAGCTACAAAAGAGTGCGTGTTTTTTAACTGGCACGGGTAACTCCGGCAAGGATAATGACACGAATTTATAAAATTATTGTATTGTTATCGGTCCTCGATTAGTCTACAAAGTTTAAATGAACTCTGACCGTTTGAAGTGGGTCAAAATCAAGTCCAAAGGAATCGATTACAAACATAGTTACATACAAACATACAGGTTTTTATCTTTCGTACCTAGGGTTAAAAATAATCTACGATTCTTACCACTCTCAGACACAGTGAGGTCCACAGTAGCTTCTAATGGTTTGTCTACTGAGAACAGCATTCTGTTCTCCCTCTCAGTCACTCTCAGTAGGAGTGAGTTGCCCAGCCTAGAGCCCAGGAACAAGAAGTCTTCTTCTATGACGCACATCTGTGAGTAAAATTATTCATATTAGTTGAATTAAAAGTTCACTAACTCACGAACTCGTTGTCTCACAAACCCATTAAATCAATTAAATTTACTCACAAACCTATTAACTCCCACACCCACTATTGGACAAACCCATTAACTCGCACGCCCACGATTCGACAAATCCATTAACTAGTACACTCAGTCACTAATTGACAAACCCATTAACTCACAAAAAAATTACCTCACAAATCCATTAACACGGACAAGCACTAATTGACAAATCCATCAATTCAAAAACCCATTAACTCACGCACCCACCAATTGAAAAATCCATCAACTCAAAAATCCATTAACCCGCACACTCATTAATTGACAAACCCATTAACTCACAAAAAAATTACCTCACAAATCCATTAACACGGACAAGCACTAATTGACAAATCCATCAATTCTAAAACCCATTAACTCACACACCCACCAATTGATAAATCCATCCAACTCAAAACCCAATTTACCCGCATACTCACTAATTGACAAACCCATTAACTCACAAAAAATTACCTCACAAATCCATTAACAAGGAGACGCGCTAATGAACAAATCCATCAACTCAAAAACCCATTTACTCACACACCCAGTAATGGACAAACCTATTTACTCGCATCCCCATTAGCTCGCAAACCCATTAACTCACATACCCACTAATTGAAAAACCAATGAACTCACACAGGTAGTGAGCACGGAGGCGGCGGCCCTGTCCAGATGGAAGCTCCGCACAGTCCGCACGGAGTCCGCCAGTAGTGTCAACACGTACAGTTGGCCTCCTCGCAGAGATAGAGCCAAGCGACCCTCCCCTAGAGGGGCCACGCATGACCCGTCTAGCGTTATGCATACGCCTTCCTGGATTCCTGTTGAATGGGACAATTATTGGAGTACCAACTTTTGCACGGGGCTTGGCAGGAACTCTCGTTACCGGCCGACACAATGACGTAGTCGGAACTGTGTGTGTGTGAAGGTGTGTGTGTGTGTTTGTTTACTGACGCTAATCTTCTTCACGCACACGTTCACGGCGTGTGTCTACGCTTGGTTACCAAAAGCAAAGCGCTCGTCGCTTAATGAGATAAAAATTCTGTGCAAATCATCGTTCTCGTTTACTCACACATGTTTGGGTGAAACAGCTTAGCAACTTTAACCAGTTTTAGTCACGCCCACGAACGAGTTCGAGCCGACGACTAGCACAGCGTTAGACAGGAACAGCGATAATATTTTAGACAAGGTACTTCCCTGTCAGGGTCTTAGTCTAGGGTCTATCTATTCTTGTCCAGGGCGGATTTATTCGATAGAGTTACAGTGGCCCTGGCACAAGCAACTGAAGGAACACGGGTGGATTCTAGTCAGTAAAAGTCTGACAAGCCCTCCCGCTCCGCCCAGAGCGGGAGACGTCATTTGATGGTTTCTTAACCAAAAAAAAAGACAAGATGATCCACTTATTTAACCCTACGTATTTAAATAGGAATACTTACTGAGTGGGAAGTTAGTAGTGTGTGTGGCTACGCTATTCAACGAAACGCCGTATGGAGGAACCGACTGATTCAGGTATATAAGAGAGTTCACAGCCATGATCAGACAACCACCTGTAAACAAAAAATAGTTAATGCTATGTATCATATATGAATCTTATACCTTTAACCGAGCAATTCTTGTGTATATATATATATATATATATATATATATATATATATATATAATCTGAATCTCGGAAACGGCTCCAACGATTTTCATGAAATTTAGTATACAGGGGGTTTCGGGGGCGATAAATCGATCTAGCTAGGATTCATTTTTATACAATGTCGTTTTATTCATGTTTTCAATGACCAACTTTATCGATAATCAACTTGAACATAAACTTATTATTTTAAACACAATTTACCAAAAAATACCGAGCAAAGCTCGGTCAACCAGATATTGTTTATTTATGTAAGTAAATCTTATAAGATACTTTTACACGTCAATATTTTGTTGCTCAATATTTTAAAAACTAAATAGGGCCAGCATTTCCACACTGCCCGTTCCCTTAGAGGGAACGCCCAAACAAACTCAGAGATCATGGTCTCATTTAAAGTCCATACATAGTATTAGAATTTTATATGAGTCTAACAATCCAGGGTCGTATCTGGAAGAGCCTTTTGAAGAAAGAGCCATTTCAGCTTTGACCTAACTTGTCGCTCAGATGGCATGTATATATCAGTCATCGTGTAGCTCAACAATATTTTAGGGAGCTCAACGAACCGTCATATGACGCTACCAGATCTGCGGAAGATTTGCGTAGGGGGTAAGAAATTTTCGATACAAACTCGCTTTACTTTAGTTGAATATGCATCCGAATAACCGCTCTCCGCTTATGACTTACCGAGTGGCTTTTGTACGGGCACAGCTCTGAGACAGTCGAAGGGCAGATGCGCCGTGGCCCAAATGACGGGATGCACGCGAGCGCTCATGTTGAGACTAACTCCGCACATCGCGCACGTGTCGTTACGGACCGCTGTGCGACTGGAACAGAGTTATTCATTTAAGTTATGAACTACAGGCTAACCCGCATATAGGCAACTCAAGGAAAACGGGTGGGTTTTAGTCTGAAGAAGTCTGACACGCCCGCCCGCTCCGCCTACAGCAGGTGGCGTCATTTGATGATTTGTCACCAACAAAAAAAGGCTAACCCGCAAAATTCATCCTTTCTTATATTTTAATTTTTTTTCAATTTGCAGGTCATTGTCGGATTGTAAGTAGTACAAAATATGATTCGCGATCGTAACGTGTATGTATTTATAGAATTATATCTATTAAAATATCAATCGATGCAACCCTCTCAATTCATTTAATACCATAATTATTAAATTTTGAAGAAATTTTCATTCAATGTGATTACACTGACTTGGTGCACGGTTGCAAAAGGTTGTTCGTAATCTATAAGTATATTAATACTTGAACCAAAAACTTTGTACCCGTTTTACAAAAATTACACGGGCAGTTAAAGTTTCTGTGGAGGAGTGAAGAACGCATTTTTTTATTAATTATGTTCGAATTTCGACCAGTGGGTCGTAGTGGTCGCACTAATGGTTTTCGTTCTGTAAATACAAACATATTTACGTGTCAAGGTCGCGATCACATTTTAATCAACTTACAATCCATCACCGACCCACAATATGAAAAAAAAAGTGTCATTTCAGTGTCTAAAAGTGAAGGAAAGCTTGTGAGGTCTGCAGCTCAGTGACCAAGCATGTGATGCTTCTCTGTATGTAAAATCACATGCCTACTGATAAATAACACAACTCACCCAGCAAAGGTCCTGACAGGCTCGTAAAGTATCAACAGGGTAGGTTCATAGTAACCGTGCAGGAACTGTATGTCTAGAATATTGTCTATTTTTTCGTCTAGATCTTTCAGCACTATGACGTAAGAAGCTAGGGTGGGGGCTCGGGTTATTGGTTGTGTTGGTTGCTGAAACAAAACGTAAAGAATTAGTCATCACCCGAAAGACATCCACTGCTGGACATAGGCCTGCAAGCACCGCCACCTCGACCGATTCCATGCCTCTCGCACCCAGCGAATTCCTGCGGCCTTCACCAGATCATCGGTCCATCTTGTTGGAGGCCTTTCAACGCTACGTCTTCCAGTAGGCGGTCGCCACTCCAGAACCTTCCAGCCCCATCGGCCATCTGTTCTGCGAGCGCTATGCCGTGCCCACTACCACTTAAGTTTGGCAATTCTTCGGGCTATGTCGGTTACCTTGGTTCTCCTATCTCTTCATTTTTGAGTCGAACACGTAGGGAAACTTCAAGCATAACCTTTTGGGTGAATTTCAGCCTTCTTATGAGGCCTAAAGAATTAGTAATCCATACGAATATTATAAATGGGAAAGTGTGTGTGTCTGTTTGTCCGTCTTTCACGGCAAAACGGAGCGACGAATGGACGTGATTTTTTAAGTTGAAGGGATGGAGAGTGAGGCTACTTTTTGTCTCTTTCTAACCCCCCACTTCCCTAAAATGCGGGGTGGAACGCGCTAATCTCAGGAAGTACTGGTTCAACTCGAAAAATTCTTTTTGAGTTTGGCTATATAACATCACGCTACGATCAAAACGAGCGGATTAGCAACAAAAAAATGGACGAATACTGGCAGGCTGCGATGCGACGGGAAGGGTCGTGGGAGCATATATTTGACGCGGACGAAGTCGCGGGCAGAAGCCAGTTTTACTATAACATTAAGCTTTAGTAACATTTTATTTTGTAGGCAGAGTCAGGGGCTAATCACCAGTTTAAGTCTTTTATGTTTCTACTTCGAAACCCATAATACTTGCTGTCCAGAATATCTCTAGGTTTGTTAAAATAATTTTATCTATCTTTACCGGGTAAAGAGTTCGACATGGACACTGAAACCATAAATTCAGCACTTAACGCAACACTATCTATCTACACGAACATAATAATTATATGTATACAATATAATTATATACCAAATGAAAGACAGTAAATGAGAATACTGATTTAATTAAATTGTAACTCAGCCCTCTTCCTCTCTCCTAATTTTTGCGTGCCCGACAGGGTCCATATTTGATCTTGTACCATTTTATTTTTAACCATCTATGTAACATATGGAATGCAATAAAGAATTGAGTATTGAGTATTGAGTATTGAGTATAACGATAAAAATTTAAACTCTAGGGCCGTATAAAAATTTCTCGTCGAAAGTATGTTTTTGAAAATGTTCTTGTTTTTTTTTGAAAAATATCGGATGCCAGATTTCAACACAGTGGTTTCTGAATCATATATTGAATATGGATTCAATACATGATTCAGAAAACACTGTTAACGGATGGTTGTGTGTCAATGTCCCTACAACCCATAAGTCTACAAAAAAAACTCGTAAATGGCTCGACAGATTCTGATGAAACTTTAGTAAGTTATTGCGTCTGCGATGGAGAAGGTACCTTACTTAAAAAAAAGAAAGTAAGATTGCAAAACATGCATTACCTAGTTAAATATAGATTTGAAATTGGTATGCGGCAGAAGACATTTGATGATTTCTCATCCAGAAAAAAAAAACGCCTTTTTATTTGATCTTAAAGTAATTTAAAGATGAATTTAGAATCTTTAGATTAATTTAGAATCTTCAGATTAATTTAGAATCTTTAGATTAATTTAGAATCTTTAGATCAATTTAAGACAATTAGAAGTAACTATTAAGACTGCCTCATTGGTCTAGTGGTAGCTAGCGCTTCTGCTGAGCATGAGGTCCTGGGTTCGATTCCCAGGTGGGGCAAAGTGTTATTGGGTTTTTCTATCTGGAATTTCTCAGTTAGCAGCCCAGAGTCTGGGTTTGTGCCCCGTTGATGGCAATACGGTCACCCCCTATTACATGGGACTATTATGTTTAAGTCACAGTAATAGGTACACTTTGCCCAACTCTTCGGGGAAACAAGGCGTGATGTTATGTAAAAGTAACTATATACTAAAACATTTACATGTTTATAGATAAACATTAACATAACATATTATAAATAAATTGCTTTTTTAAATAGATTATCTAATATTTTATTTTATTGACAGGCCACTTAGAGTACAGACAAGGACCACATTTCTTAAGTAGCTATATAAACAGAATATACTTACAGATTTCTTGCTGTCAAGCGGCTTCGCCTCCAAGGGATCTCCTTCCTCATTTGTAATATCTTTTCTAAATGGTAACACAGCCAGTTTCTTGCCATACAGTAACATGACTGCACATCGGCACTCAGGGTCCACTCGGATCCATGGAATGTGGGGGTGGGTTGTCCAGCCATTCTGTAAGTAGTAAATTCACCATAGATACATCAATAAAATCAGTGTTCTTTGTACAATCTACCTTTTACGCATACAAGCATATTTAGTGTATGGACTGTTCATCTACCAAGTGAATATAAAATGAGATAATATGTGAAACAACTAAACAATTTTTATTCATTTATTATTGTAGTTAAAACAACAGTAGGCAACTGTATTCTGCAAAGGGCTTTAAGTAGAAGTGTACCTATAGTAGGTATGCCCGATCTGAATCCATCTTTCAGAAGATCGATTCATGACCATACGATCTACCGATTTTTTTAATCGATTCAACAGGATACGATCTTAGCCAGATAGAATCGTATACGGCTATAAGATCGTATGAAAAAATCGTATCAACTAAAACCTAAACAATGTACCTACCGTACGAACTACAACTTGTCGTGTACTCGTATGTTAACATTCCCTTTCGAACCTTTGTTTTCTATATTAAATTGTTAATTTAAAAAACTATAAAACACGTTTTACTTTACTGATTCCAACTGACTACAACATTTAAACTTTTCAAAATTAATAATTTGGGCAGACGCACTGGATCTATTCTATTGTGGCTATCTGTCAAATAATTTCCAGCTAGAGAAAACAGATGTTTGGAAGGAAATGTTAACGTAACCGACAAGTTGTAGTTCGTACGAATTTTAGTTTCGACGTTTTAGTTGATACGAATTACGGATTATTCCGATCTGTCACCCCGCTTTGTCCCCTTAGGGGAACAGATCGGAAAAAAAAGTTTGATCTGTCCCCCTGTTAGCAATGAGGGGAGTTCGAACTTTATTCACTTCTTAACGGTTTCATCAGTCCCCCTATCGCTGATGATAAAACTTTTTATTCCTGTTTGTCCCCCATAGAACTTAAATCAATTCTTAAAAGTAATTCTACACGTTATAAGCTTACTTTCTAGAATAAAATATTAGTGGTTTGGATTATTATAACGACCTGTATTTAAATAAATTGTAAATATTTCTTTTGTTTCTGTACCAAGAATTTACAAAGAAGCCTTAGCTTCTACGAAAGATGATGGCTGAATTTAATAACAAAAATACCACCCTTTAAAAATATTAAGAGTACCTTGTATAAAACCCGGAATTAGAACAAATGAAATAAAATTGTTTTAATGATCTTGACGAAGTAATAATACCTCCTAAATTTATACCTTTTGTATTAGCTGACTACAGTCATGAAGGATACAGAATAATATTTTTTTTTGTGCCGAGTTCATGAGAAACCTTTTAAGTACTTTAGAAGATTTTTTAAGTGACGGAACATTTAAAAACTGCCCGAAACCATTTCTACAGATTTATACTGTACCTACATGCAGACTTCGGCAGTATAAATATGAGTACCGATATTGTGCCAGTAGTTTACTCACTAATGAGTCATAAGGATCAGAAGAGCTACAAAATTTTATGTAACATGATTAACTCACAAATCCCAGAGTGGAAACCCAAAACCTATAAAACAGACTATGAAATTCCAGCAATGAACGCTATCAAAAAGGTTTTTCCAGAAGTCACAGTTAAAGGTTGTTTCTTTCACTATAATAAAGCTGTGTGTAAGAAGGGAGCAGCTCTTGGGCTTACTAAGTCAAAACTTTTGAAAAGACAAGTGGCACTGAGTGCCGTACTTCCACTGATACCTGATAGTAAAATTTTAAATGGAAGGTCATACATCGCATCGGAAAGTCCAGATGATGATCAGAGCAAGAAATTTCGTTTGTTCAAACAATGGATAAGACCGCATGATGCTGCGTTTAGAAAATTATGGTGTGTTTTTAATGAACGTCATCGTACTACAAACTTTCTGGAAGGCTGGCACCATGGATTAAATAATGCAATTGGAAAAAAAAAACAACTTATATATGCTTTTAGTTATTCTAGAGAAGGATGCAGCTTTTTATAGAGTCATAGTAAAATTTTAAATGGAAGGTCATACATCGCATCGGAAACTCCAGATGATGATCAGAGCAAGAAATTTCGTTTGTTCAAACAATGGATAAGACCGCATGATGCTGAGTTTAGAAAATTATGGTGTGCTTTTAATGAACGTCATCGTACTACAAACTTTCTGGAAGGCTGGCACCATGGATTAAATAATGCAATTGGAAAAAAAAAAACAACTTATATATGCTTTTAGTTATTCTAGAGAAGGATGCAGCTTTTTATAGAGTCATATCACAACAGATCCAAAACCAAGTACCTCCGACGTCAAATTGTCGCACAAAGAGAAATATTATAAAAGACGAATATACATATACATAATTGTCAAATGCTGTTTGTAAGTGGTGAAATTACTATTGGTCATTTGTTGGAGTAATTTCGATACATATTTTATTTATATATTATTCTTACGACCTTTGGAAAAGTTTTAAAATTCGTTATACTAGTGATTTTCGTTTATTTATATTTTGAGATTATTTACAACTTTAAGTTTATTATTAGTTTATTTAAAAGTTTTCATTTGTAACTTTCGTTAATTTATATTTTGAGATTATTAACAACTTTAAATTTATTATTATTTAAAAGTTTTCATTTGTAACTAGGCTATAATATGTACAATACCTATTGTGATTTATCGGACTGTGACTGATTCTATCAATCAATAACAAAACAAAATATTTATTATTATTAGTATATTTTTTATTGTAATTAAGTTGAATTAAGTCAAATCAATATTATTATTAGTCTGATTGTAATTGTATCTACTATACGTACTGTGATTTATGGGACTGTGGCTGATTAATAGAAAAACAAAATAAATATTTGGAACTTATATAAATACAGATTATTATAAACCTAAACCACTAGTCTTTAGTTTATTGTAATGTTGCAGTATGTATGGCATTACTTTTAAGAATTAATATTTTAAATTCTATGAGGGACAAACAGGAACCCCCTATCAGTGATAGGGGGACGGATGAAACCGTTAAGGAGTGAATAAAGTTCGAACAGTCCCTTCATTGCTAATCAGGGGGACAGATCAAACTTTTTTTCCTATCTGTCACCCTAAGGGGACAAAGCGGGGTGACAGATCGGAATAATCCCGAATTACTGAATGAATCGTCTATTACGGCTATCTGTCACGACGGCGTCCGTGGAACACTTTGTAGTTGATGTATGAAGAAGATTAAGCTAAATAAATAATTTTATGGAGTTTATAGCCAGCTCTTCTTTATAGGCATCAACAACTTGGAGCCGTGCACCTAGCTTCTGACGTTTCATAAGTGCTCATGTAGGTTTAGGTGAAATAAATATAATCTGATTTTCATTGTTTCATTATTGTTATAAAATACGATACGATCTTTCGAGATCGAGTAAGATCGATTCAATACAATACGATTAAGATCGTGAATCGATTCACGAAGTTACGATCCGTTACGATCCAGAAGATCGATTCAAAGCAAAAAATCGTGCATCCCTAACCTATAGTACACACACATTTCGCTATTAGTCAAATAAAAATATTAATTTAATTAAATATCACATGACAATTGTGTAGTAAGTAAAGCGAAATGCACAATTTCCATTGGTTTATTATATTCTGCTGATTATACTACAAAGTATGTAGAATGAAATTTAAAATCTTACCTTCATATCATCCTCCTCAAAATAATGCATGCTCAACGTAATAAGATTATCTGTCTGTGGATCATACTGCAGTACAGATAGCTTTGCTTCCCTGAAGGATAACAGCAACAGATCTCGACCAGCACTGGGGCAGCGGACGGACGCCAGAGACATTACGTTACCCCATAATGTGTACGACGCTAGACATTCTAGCTTCATCTTTGGCGGGATTGGTTGGCCAGCTAAAACAATTTGAATTATAGTTTTTTGAAACATATTTGTTTTGCTATAATAATATAACCTGAGTTAGGATTATCTTTTTCTCATTAACTGGGCATAAATCTAGACTCTGGGCTGCTACTAGAAACTTCTAAATGGAAGAGCCCAATAACACTGCCCAATCTGGAATTAGAACCCGTGAGCTCAAGTTCAGCAGCAATCTTTGCAACAACTAGACCAGGGTTTCTCAAACTTCTGGCTCCACGTACCCCCATTCAAGTTTCCAGATGACAGCGAGTTTACTAGCTTTTTCCCGCGACTTCGTCCGCGTGGAGTTCAGTTATATCGTAGCATAAGTAAGCGTAGGCGAGCGCTAAGAAAGGAAGTAGAATTGCACGGACAAAGTCGCGGGCAAAAGCTAGTAAACTACAAAACTTCTTTATACATCACATTTTTTGCTAATCTATTGCTGTGTGCCAAAATTATTAGACTAATGGGAGAGCTTACGCGAGGGGAGCAAGCCACTGGAATTGCACATGTGAAAAACAGTTTTCTCTCAAGTCTATACCCGCAAATTTTAATGTCTGCCCTTGTGATTTGTTTATGGTCATTGCAAAGCAGACCTTGAGGGGAAACTATATTTGTTTGAATTCAAAGGGAAGATCATTCGGGATCAAGGGAATTCTTTGTACAAATACAGTTTCCCCTTGCGCATATCCAGTTATAACTATTTTGTTTTATGTTTCTGTGCAATTTTTGTGAAATAGTTGTTATTTTCGTATCAGCGACCCGATAAGCCATAAAAACAATACCCATGTTGATTTTCAGAATTTGTCACCCCTCTTCCACCTTTTAGGGGTTGAATGCTGAAAAAGCCTCAAACACTTATTTACTCATTGATAGGAGTACTCCTGTGAAGTTTCGAATAAAATAGTTTAACTAATCTTGTTTCCCCATACAAACTTTCAAGTCCTTTTTCACCCCCTTAGGGGTTGAATTTTCAAAAACCCTAGGACACGTAACTGTTTATTTCTAATCGTTAACCTAAAAACAAAGTTTCAGGCTTCTAGCTCTAAAAATGACGGACTTCCATACAAAATTTTAACCCCTTTTTCACCCCCTTAGGGGGCGAATTTTCAAAAATCCTTTCTTAATGGAATGGAATTTTCAAAAATCCTTTCTTTCTGGAAATCTTAGAAAACAATACGCACGACGCAAAATATGAACTAAACGAACAGTTTTTTCTCCAATAATTATATTAACATTTTACATCAAAATATTGCAGGTTTAATAAATAAATCAAATGCTCTTACAGTGTGTTTAAATGAACTATCGGATATAAATATAAATGTGGATATAATATGTATTACCGAACATTTCATCATGAGAGGTGACGAAAAACAACTGTGTTTACCAAATTACAGTTTGGCTGCATGTTACAGTAGACAGGATAAGAAGAGAGGAGGAGCATGTATTATTGTAAATAATTGTCACCAATGCAGGGAAATACCTCAAATATCAAAAATGTCATCACCGGGGGTTTTCGAGTGCTGCGCTGTTGAGCTTATGAATTATAAATTAATAGTCATATGTATCTATAGAGTACCAAATGCTAGAAATTTAAATGATTGTTTTACTAAACTGGAAAATTTACTCAAAGATATATCTGACAGGCGTTCCAAGAATGTTGTAATTGCGGGCGATTTTAATATAGATATTTTAAAACAGAATAATAATTCAAATACACTGGAGTGTCTGCTATTAAGTTTCAACTTAAAACTTGCTCTTAAACAACCCACTCGAATGGCCAGCAAGACATGCATCGATAATTTTGCCCATAATTTTAAGAAGACTTGTAAAACGGATGTATTAGAGTTTGCATTATCAGACCATACAGCACAGCTGCTTCAATGCCCAGTTCCCAATGTATGCAGTATCAAATCCTGGTATATTACTAGAAGGGATTACAGTCAAGAGAATATGGTAAAATTTAAAAATTGTATAAATAGTCTCAAATTTTCGGAGATCTATCTTACTGATGATCCCAACGTAGCTTACAACGAATTTATTAACACATTTAAATTATTTTACGATTTATGCTTTCCGTTTAAAGAAATAAAAATCAATATAATAAATAAACCAAAATGGTTATCACGTGGCATTAAATTAAGCAGTAGAAAAAAAAGGGAACTATTGTGGCAATCCAGGTTGAAGCCTAATCACGAAAACAAAAAGAAATTCACTACTTATTCTAGACTATATAATAAAATTATTAATTTAACGCAAAAGGCTCAAAATAATTACAAAATACAGCAATCAGAAAATAAATCTAAGACTACATGGCAAGTGATTAATCAAACAAAGTACAATATCCCTAAACAAAGAATTAATAAACTTAAAGTTGGTAATAAAATTCTATACAAACCTCTGGATATCGCTGGTGCTTTTAATGATTTTTTATAATTAATAATGTAAACAGCATTAAAAGAAAAGAACCATGGTTTACAAAGGCAACAAACGAAACAAAAAATGCAACTTTTACAAAAGGTCGCGGACAAAATCTTACCGGCGTTAACCTCCTTGGTTGGGCCCTCAGGTAACATCCTAAAAACCTTGAGGATATTGGCTCCAGCGGTGACGAGGCACGTATCCTCATTGTTGAAGAAACAGCAGCTCACGGCATGCTCAATTCCCGTGGCGGGGTGCGTTTGCCGGCAAATCGAAAACATTTTGCAATCGCGTAGGTTTCTAGGTTATGTTTTAAAAATCACTTTAACTTGAAACTATAGATACTTAATCACTTCTAGTCAATAATTTCACATATTTAATGGAATTGCTAATGCATTTCATTGAGAATTCACCGTTTTTTACAATTGTTTATTTACGATGCTGTTGCGTCGCTTGACACTTCAACAGAATAGTGAGCGTTCAGAAATCTGAACCGAACATTCGTGTAACAAAGCGTGAAAAACGCCAAAGTAATGTTTTTTTGGTAATGTTCGTTTTTTATGTGCACAAATCTATAAACGTGGGTCGTTTTCAGTTCCGCATTAAATTGTTATAAATAAAAAAACAACGAATAAATTCACTGTTATTATACCAAAGCCAAGTTTAGTTTTACTTATTGTTAGTATCATTATAACATCTGTTTCGAACGCATTTCGAGAGATCAACCCACAGATTAAATGGGTATGCAATTGTCTTTCCCAAAAAAACCGGCCAAGTGCGAGTCGGACTCGCGCACCGAGGGTTCCGTACAAACCTGTAGGTATCCTCAGTTTATGCATAAGCATAAGGTTTATGTTTATGAAATTAAATGTCTTTTTAGGGTTCCATTGCCAAATAGCAAAAAACGGAACCCTTATAGATTCGTCATGTCTGTCTGTCTGTCTGTCCGTGTATGTCACAGCCATTTTTTTCCGAAACTATAAGAGCTATGCTGATGAAACTTGGTAAGTAGATGTATTCTGTAAACCGCATTAAGATTTTTACACAAATATAGAAAAAAAACAATAAATTTTGGGTTCCCCATACATAGAACTGAAACTCAAAAAATTTTTTTTCATCGTACCCATACGTGTGGGGTATCTATAAATAGGTCTTCAAAAATGATATTGAGGTTTCATCATTTTTTTCTAAACTATACAGTTTGCGCGAGAGACACTCCCAAAGTGGTAAAATGCGTGTGTCCCCCCCCCCCCCCCCCCACTGTAACTTCTAAAATAAGAAAATGATAAAACTAAAAAAAATATGTGATGTACATTGCTATATAAACTTCCAACGAAAATTGGTTTGAACAAGATCTAGTAAGTTGTTTTTTTTTTATACGTCATAAATCGTAAACCGCAATTTACCTTTCATTCAATCAACTCAAATATAAAAATTAAAAAAATAACATTTAATTTCATAAACACAAGCCTTATGCATAAACCGTGAATACCTACAGGTTTGTACGGAACCCTCGGTGCGCGAGTCCGACTCGCACTTGGCCGGTTTTTTTTATTTTTAATTTGAGTTGATTGAATTAAAGGTAAATTGCGGTTTACGGTTTATGACGTATTAAAAAAAAACCACTTACTAGATCTCGTTCAAACCAATTTTCGGTGGAAGTTTATATAGTTATGTACATCGTATATTTTTCTTAGATTTATCATTTTCTTATTTTAGAAGTTACGGGGGGGGGGACACACATTTTACCACTTTGGAAGTGTCTCTCGCGCAAACTATTCAGTTTAGAAATAAATGATATTAGAAACCTCAATATCATTTTTGAAGACCTATTCATAGATATCCCACACGTATAGGTTTGATGAAAAAATTTTTTTTGAGTTTCAGTTCTAAGTATGGGGAACCCCAAAATTTATTGTTTTTTTTCTATTTTAGTGTGAAAATCTTAATGCGGTTCACAGAATACATCTACTTACCAAGTTACAACGGCATAGCTCTTATAGTTTCGGAGAAAAGTGGCTGTGACATACGGACGGACAGACAGACAGACAGACAGACAGACAGACAGACGGACAGACAGACAGACAGACATGACGAATCTATAAGGGTTCCGTTTTTTGCCATTTGGCAACGGAACCCTAAAAATCAGACCTGACTCAGAACTAATTTAATATATTTGTATGTTATTTTGTATTATTTATTCTATTTACTAATTATTATACACTACACACAAAAAACACACTATCTGTTTCATACATTTTGGCAGGCGTGCACACTCTAATGTCGGAGTGAATCAAAAATATCTCCTCCATAGAAAATCTACGTCCTCGATCCGTGTCGCATGTCGTGGACAAAGTTTATACCTTTGGTTTATACCTGGCGTAACTGTGGACAAACTTGTTAGTTAAGTTCAGCGTTGCCATAGTGAGAAATAAATCAATTTGTTATGTATCACATTAATTTCAACAATCAGCAATCGGCTCCAGTCCACTCCATTTATTTTATGTACCTATACTGTGTTTAGATTAGTGTGGAAAATAAATGAATTTTTACTTTACAACTCAGTTCAGTGTGACCAGATTCAGTATTTAAAATACTTAATCTTGTCACACAACTCGATAGTAGCGTCACCTACCGGGTCCAATAGTGAATCTATACCATCCAGGGTGCCACCCAAACGCATACAAAAAAAAAAACATTCAAATCGGTCCAGCCGTTTAGGAGCCATTCAGTATTTAAAATACTGAATTTGGTCACACTGACTCAGTTACTGGGTAATACCACACCCCTTGGTCAGGCTGGTTGTCAGTCATCCGGGGTCCTGCCTACCCGCGCAACGAAAACGAAGGACTGTCACTATTATTTATGTTGACAACACTTAACCAAAAGTCTTTTACGTTTTGCAAATACAAAAATATCTCCTATGTGCTGTTTCAAGTAAAATAGAAAATGTTTTTAAAAAAAAAGTATTTAAATACAGAATGGAAATACTTAGTGTTTTTTGTATTTCAAATAGTACCATTTTCAAATGTCTCATCTCTGCAATTTATAATCTAACTAACCTGTATTGTCGCACTGCAGGGCAAAGGTCTCCCTATTCCTTTTGCACCGAATGCTGTCTTTTGCTAGTGGTGGCACTGACCAGCCCTTACCCTTTCGGTAGAAGTCAAATTCGTCTCGGCCTGTAGCGATAGCTTCGTGCGTTTAGTGGGACCCAATTGCTGGTTCTAATAGCCCTTTCGACATCCGGCAGAAATGTCCGGCCCAGTCCCACTTAAGTAGAAGCTTGCTGGGTAACATAACATCCGTGACCTTGGTTTTGGCGCGCAGTGTGGTGTTCCTTATATAGGTATAAGGAAGGAAGGAGAGCGTACGCGCTCTGAGAGTCGAATCCCCAGGAAACTGCGCTCCATGGTTCGCTGGCAAGCCAAGCTGCACCCTAATTGCGAAACGCACAATTTATCAGAATCTGAATGGGATTGAAGATTATTTCTTGGCTCAGCAACGTAAATAACGCAATGAATGTTGTTTAACTATGAATATTAAACCAATTCCTACCGATAAAAAGTTCCGCAACTACCCCTCTGGTTAGGTTCAGCATTTTAAAGGGTTATTTTATTTTTTTATTTAGATTTGTTTAAAATATGATATTATGATATAATATTTTACTCATACAGAACACTTATGTGCGGTAGTGCCCTTATTTCTTAACTTTATTGCTAAAATAAATAAACTTCTATCGACAAATAATATTATTTATGTGTCGATTCGCCCGTTACGGGCGAGATAATAACAAGACATGAGGAAATATTTATTTACTTAAGCAGGAAAAAAAACAATCGAATCGGTAAATATCTTTATTCAGACCATTAACTACCTACAAAAAAAAAGGTGAGCAAATTATTTCTACGAATTATAAACTAAAATATTAAATCATTCATATATAATCATTTCAGATTGTTCATGCTATCTATTAACTAAACAGAATCAGTAGTTCAGAAGTTTGTACCACAAGTTACAAAAATATAGGAATATAAAATTAACAACATAAGTTTTAAATTATTATTAAGTAAGTACCTATAATTTTATTTAAATCTCTATTTATAAGTAATCATGGAAAATAAGGAACTATAAAACTCATATTATTTCAGAATAATACCCAAATTACATAAACAAAACGTTTTATAACTCGTAGAGTCTGTGCTTGTGCTAATAGGGGTCAGCAGAGATCTAGGCGGAATAATAATGATTAATTTTATGAAGTGAGCGATAAGCATAAGTGAGCAAGGTATGGACAAATAGCATAGAATTAGTTTTCAGCCAGAAACGTATTACGTAAGTCTGGTATCGTCAGACTGACAGAGCCTTATTTCGTAGCTATAAGGGTGATTTTTGTCAACTGAATATTTCACTCGATACGAGAGCTTTAAGTTAGTCGACATGACACGGGTGGAATAAAATCGCGGAGGGCTTATTTCGCGCACTCGATTTTCGACTCTCCGTGTTAAACCGAGCATTGAGAATGTAACAGAGTGCCTCTCAATGCGTCTGAAATCTGTGTGTTACACACGTTAACTGCCATGGCTAAAATCAGAAAAAGTAAAAAAATGTACTTACAAGGAGATTATATATGTTGTTATGTTTGAGTAAGTGAGTAATTACCCAAAAGGAATTCACGCAACGTTCAATAGTTTCAGAGTTGCTTCTACCGAGCAACTTAAATGTAAGCGTACCCTAAATGCTAACCAATGTTAAAGTATGCATGGTTTGCTTCAAAATTAATTACAGATTGAGATGTTTTTTTTTTTAATTTAAATTATTTTATGTTTTCCTGCAAGCATTCTTAAAAAAACTTGTAACTGTAAATAAGTTGGTTTTATCTATACTAATTTTATAAAGCTGAAGAGTTTGTTTGATTGTTTGGTTGAACAAGGTTGAACAATTTGAATGGTTGTCCGCGTCAAATTTTTGCTCCCCTGACCCTTCCCGTCGCATCAAATTTCCTGCTAGTTTTCGTCCATTTTTGTTGCTGCTCCGCTCCTTTTGATTGTAGTGTGGTGTTATATAGCCTATAGCCTTCCTCAATAAATAGGCTACCCAACACAAAAATAATTTTTCAATTCGGACCAGTAGTTCCTGAGATTACCGTGTTCAACCAAACAAACAAACAAACTCTTCAGCTTTATAATATTAGTATAGATAATACCAACTTGTTTAGAGTTACAAGTTTTTTTTAAGAATACTTGCAGGAAAACATAAAATAATTTAAATTAAAAAAAAATATCTCGATCTGTAATTAATTTTGCAGCTAACCATGCATATTTTAACATTGGTTAGCATTTAGGGGAGGTTTACATTGGTAGAAGCAAATCTGAAACTATTGAGCGTTGCGTGAATTCCTTTTGGATAATTACTCACTTACTCAAACATAACAACATATATAAAAATCGTTGAAATCGGAGGCGGACAATCTTGGCAGTCTCCTTATTAGTGTTATTTCGCTTTAAATAGATTATGTATTCCATAAATACATTATTTATTCCATAAATACATTATTTATTCCATAAATACATTATTTATTCCAAAAACATGGCCGCCAGGCAGCAACGTCATGTTTAGATTTTGTATGTGTTGTCGGTTATATAGTCCAACAAGGCCTCAATGGAACAAAATGTGTCGGACACATAATCCGACATAGCAGTTAACGTGTAACTGTTCGATTTTCAACACTCAGCGATAAGCAATGCGCGAAAAAATCCCGTAGCGATTATTAAGCCCATGAGTCACGTGGGCTTACTTGAAGGAAAAATGAAATTATTCGAGTAGCCTAAGATCTGTCTTTGCTTTACCCCGGTAAGAACAATCAAATTTTAATAAACAAGGCGTAAGCATCTACTCAGTAATTGCGTAAAACACTACGAGTAGAATGGCTTCCATTTTGACAGTTCAACCACATTCATTGCGGGATTTAAGTTGCTTAGCAGACATATTTTGCGACCTTAAGAAGCAATGGATGAGCTATACACTTCATAATGATTCAGTTTGCAAGTGTGTTACGCTTTAGAGGTGGTGGGGGAAATAATTGTTTGTGTTGTTTATGTGCAAAACATTTTAACACGTTAACTGCCATGTCGGACTATGCGTCCGACACTTTTTAATCAACAATCGACTTAAAGTCAAATAACAGACTTGTTAGAGAAGGAGTTTCTCAGTGGCTTCTTATCCCGAAGTCTGAAGCAGTTTATACGGCGCCTACGTGCCTACATCGGGTTTTTAGCTGCCAATATGGATAAATGCAGCTCTCCTGCCCACTTTGACAATCACTAGGAGACACCTAAGCGGAATTTTTGATTTTAAACTTTCAGCGTTTAAAATCACACAGTGCGGTTTTATTAGAGCCTTTCATTTAGGTGTTAGTGAACACAGGCAAGTTGAGGCAACAAGTATTGAAACGGTTTTTCTTTTAGTCAGTCAAAACTGAATTCTCAACAGGAAGACTTAGGATCGTCATAACATTAATTATCGTTTGAAAATTCAGGAGAGTTTTCTACAATTTACAAGCGCACTTAGAATTAAAGTGACCTTGTTAGGCAATTAAAACTACGTATAAGGTAAAATTAAAAATAATTGGTAAACGAGGCAAACTAAAATATATAATTAAGTAAATAAATATATACAAAAACTAGTGTTGAGCATCTCTGCATATTTGGAACCATACACCAAATTAAAATTTCAATTGACAAAAGAATAGTAATAATTTCGTGAGAACATGTCTATACATTACAATTGACTCGACGGAGAGCAGTGCAAGACATACTAGGCTTATATTTATAAATTACAAGACATTGAAGGCATCTTAATTATTATTTGAATTAATATTTCATGCATCTATTATAAAATACTATTGTTTACACAAACATTGCAGAATCGTAAAAAACACAAATTTGTCCAGCTATTACTATGCACAACATAGATAAACACTTTGAAGTATAGTTCATTGAGTTCAAATCATTCACAGTCCATTTGTCAATCATCCTATACCTTATGCAAAAACTATAAAATCGTCCAGATAAATCAGTCTTCAACCTTTAATTTGCCGCAAAATATGGTAGATCAACCCACTCTTAAAAACACTGGATGAGAAACGTACGCCAAAATACGTGAAGTGGAACAAACTTCGGACTAATGCGGCATAAGATGCAACAGTAGCCGCATTGTCACATAAGCCTCTCAAAGTGCGCTTAAATGAATCAGGTTTTTCTATACAAATTTTGTGGCCATACTTTGTCCCCTCAATTCCCGCTCCATTCAGCCGATCTACACATATCCGCAAGCAACTCATCAAATTCCAGAACAGAGTTCTCATACAACACAAGATCCTTTGACAAGTCCTCACTGGCCAGTTCCATTTCTCTAGTCGTTTCGGGACTCCTCGCCTGTGATCGGACAAGATCGTCGGCTAACTTCAAATGTGGAGCGTTGAACAAGTCCTTGTAAAACTCTGCGAGTTCTCTTATAGGATGGTGGTCGGCGAAAGGGAAATGAAGCAGTTTCAGTGGTGGTTCGTTCTCATTTCGGAACCCTGTGAATTTTTTTGGTGGCATTTCTAAAGAGGTCGGACTTTTCGACATTGTTGTGATGTCCAACTCTTGAGTACTTTTGAGCTCTATAGGACTTGTCCTTAGTGGAGTTTTAGGCCGCTTTCTACATTTAGGGATCGGTATCTTAGTAAAGAAGTCGTCGAATGCTTGCTTGATGACGTTTTCGTCAACAAAGGCAGCCAATCGTAAGGGTCTGTTCAAGTCAACAGGACCAAAAGGTTTAGGTTCCTTTTTCTGGTCTTTTTTCTTCTTTGACTCGAATATAACGTGTTTTGGACTCAGTTCGAAATGGTCACTCTTCAGTAATAGTAATTTATTCTTCTCCGTTCTATTCGGAGAAATGGAAAAGTTAGTTCTGTACGAAACTGAAAAGCAGATAGCTCCTAAAGGAGTTTTTAACATGCCAGCTTGGATTTTCTTAACGGATTCGCCCAAGGTTTTCATTTTCGGTTCTCCACTGTAGACTCGATAGAATATGGTGAAAGATTCCGTCCTCTGCTTCCTTGAGAGATGATAGGCGGGAGTTATTCTCGTTACTGTAATAAGAGACTTCAATAATATCCCCATTCGGAAGTATACTGTGTTCATTGCTTTCAACGATGTATCGAATTGAGTTTCATCTAGTTCCAAGGTCCATAATTCGAGTACCATTTCGTCTCCATCCTCAGTTTGTACTGATATTTCGACGTGTAGTTGAGATCTGATGGTTTCAAGGACTCTGTCAGATGGGAGAGCATTCTTGGTTGCTTGGTTGACTTCGGGAGTGTCAGGAATTTGAAGGTTGAACCAATCAGTATCAGACGATTGTGGTTTACTATTCGGTTCTATTTTAACCCCTTTCCTCGATTCTACTATAACTTGGACGCCTTTATACGCTAAGAATTTTGTGAACTTTGTGAATTCGTTTTTGTCGCTTATGTTTGAGAATGCGGCGTCCGGCGCCATTGTTGTAAGAGTTTATTCTTCGTCAGCGATGCAGTTTTCAACGAGATTCCTCAAGTTCGGATTCTCCATAGCGGCTGCAATCCTCTCTTTGTCGTTGATTTGTTTGTTGACTGTAAAAGAAGAAATGAAGCAATTAAAAATCAGAATACAGACAAAAGGTGCCGATAAGGTGACCAATACAGATAAAGGGTCTTATAGATGTCTTCAACATAGACCGCTAACTCTCAAAGGACAATAAAGCGGATAATGGTAGATTTCATTAGATTAAATACCCAATGTATTCAAATTATATAATTTACTATATCGACAAACAATAAGTTCACTGTCTCCACAAGACAGAAAACAAAAATACTATCATCGCTCGGTGAAACGTTTGAACGCTTCATACATATTTAAACTGCAAGCCGTAAGGCACGCTAGCGCGACCGCAACTGTTCTTAAATGCAACGACGCTGAAAGACGTCTAGACCGGTTTAGACACAGATAATACTTATCAAACCAGTCCTAGATCTTATACAAGTGTAAGATAAAACTGATCCTTTAAACGTAAACAAAGTTCTTGTGCCTAGTTTTTCGTTGTAGATAGAAATGCTAGTCATCCTACGTGACTTGTCGAAATTGACACGAGTGTAAAACTAACTATTATAAAAATAAATTTACGGAGAGATCTACCCTTGACCCGAAATACTAGAAGGCCACAAATGATTAACTACTGATAGTTTTGTTTTTCATTATTTCTGATATGGTAAACATCTAAACATGGCTTGTATTCTTAGTTCTGGCGTGGCAAATAATATGAAACAATAAGACATCTCACCAGAAGGTCATTTTCACTACCGTGCCGTCTTTAGACAAGGTTATAGTAGATGAGCCTTCTCAAAGGCAATGCCGAAAAGTCTCGTGTGTCTGTAATTAAAACGGCATCCACGCATACCTTTCAAACCGGAAAACGGCCACGATTTTTGGCGACGGAAGTAGGAATAATAAGTAACCTTGCAATGTAATTTAAAAAAATGTAAACAGCGTCATCATCATCATCATTTCAGCCGAAAAACGTCCACTGCTGAACATTGGCCTCCCCCAATTTGGGGGGGTTTGCCTTAATCGCCACGCTAGGCAGGCAGATTTTTTTAGAATTTTTTCCATAGTTAGCGTATGATGGTAAAATGAATAGAGAACGCTGCTGCCCATTCTCTAGTACGTCCCTTAGTCGCTTTTTGGTCAACATCGTTGCGTCCGCCACCACACGGGTGATGAAATAATTTACACAAAATCAAGCGTCACCCGTGTGGTGTCCTGCCGGGGTCGCGTGATTGTTCGAAAGAGATACCGTGACCCTGGCACATGGGCAACTGATGGAACACGGGTGGGTTTTAGTCAGTAAAAGTCTGACACGCCCTCCCGCTCCGCCCGGAGCGGGAGAAGTCATTTGATGATTTACCATCAAGAAAAAAAAAAAAAAAAGGCAGGCAGATTGGCGTTCGCAGTATGGTGCTAAAATGCGTAGAGAGCGCTGCTACCCGTTATCGCCTCTTATGACACCCACGCGAAGAAATGTGATGGTGCTATTCTTTACGCCCGGCAATACACGGAACGACAAACAATGGAAACAGTATACAATCTGGCATTGAACGGATATCATTCTAAGATGTTTTATAAATAGAAAAGGCTAAAGGTTGAGCACATGTTCGGTAGTAACTACGCTGTAAAAATCTGGCCCTAATTTATCATCACTGAGCAACAAGAACATCGAGAACTTCTCGATTTATGCATACAAACAAGTTGTTATCAAGATAGCTAATTATCAGGCACGGAGAACAGTATAAACACAATAATATTATCGTTTTAATCACTTGTTTTGAGAGATTCTTGCTATAAATATATTGCCTTGTATCCAGCTGAGCAATGCCGGAATGTGACGTTAATTACATTCTTCATGACTGACTATTTTGGAAGTATGACACAACTGGTACGCAATGACTGAACACAGGATTCATCCCCTATTTAACCCCTTTAGGATGAATATTCAGTAATCCGTCCTTAGTGTTCACTATCCTTATTTATAGATATGGATAGAACAAACGCTCACTTATCCTGTCATACTTTACAGAAAAACTGTTATTTAACATGGATTATGCTAAAAAAATATTTGATTTACAACTCTGTCTCTAACGCACGTTCCTAATTTCCACTCGGGCGAAGCGGCAGGCGCAGCAAATTCGCCATAGTAAAGCAAGCAAATTCAAACCATTCCATATTAACATTTATCGTTTCTTTATGAACCTTGTTTTGCTAGATAATCTAGATATTACAGCGCCGCTTATAAATATTTATACAACGGCAGTGATATCCACTATCTGGCACTTAGATAATTTCAATAACAAAGTATTACGAAAACAAACTGTTGGCCTTTTGACTTTATCGAGGTTTTTTCCGAAGTATTCTGTAATATTTATGTTACTGGACTAAGAACCAAGCTATGTTAAGTAACTCCAGACTGGATTTTGATCCAATGAAAAGAAAAAGAAAATACATAACAACGACGGGACAAGACAACGGCACAAAACGGGACAGAGCAGTAGCGGCCCAGTGGTATCGGTCCCGCCTTGCAAGTTGTGTTCGATCCCAGGAAGGCGCTTTACTTCGTATAAATAATTGCATCCACTGCACTCAGAACGGTGAAGGAAGACATCGTGAGGAAAACGACATTTTCTAAAACCGAAGTTTTGAAGACGTGTTACATCTACCAACCCGCCCCGGACCCTCGTGGTAAATTACGCCCCACTCCCTCTCACCAAGAGGTCTGTGTCCCACCAGGTGGAACAATATGGGCTGATAATGATGATGATGAACGGGTCAGAACCTGGATAACTGGCACTGGACTATGATAAGAGAAACCGAAAATAAAGGTATTGTGGCGAAAATTGGGATAAGCATCCTAGCTGTAGACTTGGATGAATTGAATGAAACCATATCAATGTGAGAGGCAGTATAAAAGATACTTGTCTTTTATAATTATTGCAATTGAACTCAGAGTAGGTCGGTACTCGGTAGTCCTACACGAACGATAGTCAATAAATCTTAAAATCTTGGTTCAATATCAGGTTGAAAATAATAGTTATAGAGACCTCTATCATTCGTTCGAAAGGTACGGCTCTACGATGGTGTGCTAGTAGACCGCATGTATGTAGTATGACTTTGACCTTGAACTGGCACGTAGTAAGGAATTTCGGTAGAAGACGCCAGCGTATACTTACTTACCTTAATACCACCGTACCACAGTATAGATATACTACACAGTATTTTGACTCGGCCTTATCGTAGAAATAATTACCTACAGCACGTGCGGTACGTAAACAAGCGATAGACGCGGGAGGGCTGCCCGCATCAAGTATTTTAACTTCATCTACCTACTTGCGTTTCTTTGATTGTAAATATTATATTTTTATTTAAAAAATCAAATGTTTGGACCGTTTTTAATTAAAAGTGACAAGGGTGGAAGATGTAAATTATGTCAACTTTTATTGATTTTTAATTACGATATGATCTTTGCTGGGCCTATTCAAATCCTGCGATCTAGATCGTCTATCGATTCAATGATTTTCGATCCAAAGGATCGATTCAAATCAAAAGATTGGGTACCCCACGCTAGGAAACTACCTGCTACTACTACGAGCGTAGGTAGGTCACTCGTGTGTCACTTTTTTCACCCTATCCACTTACTTATTCAATAATCCAGGTATTTTACTTGGTGGAAAAGTATTAAAAAAATAAACAAATTTCGTACTAGTAGGTATGTATATAAAAAATCTAGTCTTTCCTTTCGGAGTTTTCAAGTAATTTAAAAAAATAATACTACCATGGTAATCATCTTGCACTGATTATTATCAAATATTCATAAATCACACGCTAACTGCTTACAAACAAAACCATCAATCACACCGCCCGCCATCCGTTTGTCAAAGCGGTGCGTACGCGACTGCGAATGTACTCGGAGTGTACCAGACTCGAGGCGCGTAGGTATGACTTGCGTTCCGAGCGTTTGTATGAAGATAGACTACTGTATAGATATAATTACCGTGACCGTACGGTCATTAATTGAGTTTTTGTTTAATAATATTATACCAACAGTTAATATCTATTACACTCAGTCTACTGTTCGACATATGCCTCTCCTATTGCACGCCATTCAGGTCGATTCTGGGCAACTCTCACCTATATGCAAGTCACCCTGCGAAGATCATCTAGCCTGCGGGCGCCAGTGGTCTCCTCTCAAGGACACATCTATCCCAACGGTTATAGTTTCTAAGGCTAATATACCCGTACCATAGTACTCTCTGCTACATTAAGTATAAAATATAGCACAAATTGCTTATTATAATTTTTGAGAACACGTACTTTTCTGTTTTGCTGCCTGTGCAGACTAAACAGCCAATTATACGACGAAATAATATTGTATTGAGTCCACATGGCGTTCGTGTTGTGTACTAGTATCTTCATTAAACATGCATTGTTTATCGATCGACAAACGTAGCGTGGAACGCCCACTGGCTAGTATCTAGACTAGATGGTTCGGTGACCTGAAAAAGGCTGGGAGGGATTGGCGTTTGCATTTCTAAAAAGTACATTTTACTTTTAATCTTCCTTTTTTCCGCATTTACTAATTTTCTTCGCATGGTGGCTGGTAGCAGCTGGATGAGAGTTGCCGAAAATCGAGCTGCAAGGCGTGCAATTAGAGAGGCCTATGTCCAGCAGTGGACTGCTATAGGCTGATGATGACTTATTTTCTATTTTCTTTAAAAAATCTTTTTACTTAAGTCCAGACTAAGTAGCGATTTCGTGAAGGACCCAACGCCGGGTATGTAAGGACATTAATCCGGAAGATGGTAATCCTCCTAGCCAGGACTGTCTGATTTGAGGAAAGCGGAAAACCAGGTGTTGTGATTTTATGATGCAACTTGCGAGAGGCCTATGGACTGCAGTAAACTGAATTTACTCATTAATATTTCAGAAATGGCTTCGTCAGTGCCTGTACAGTTGGGTTTAACTGACGAACTTCGAAGTAACGATTGTGTCTTACCGAAACAATTTGTTTGACACCAATAAAGCGCTTTTTTAACGCGCTGTTGGACCAACACAGAGAGATTAAAATCCAGTGTCACTGGATTTTTTTAAACGATCGGGCATTGTCAATTTTTACGTGATTGATACAAATTGATCATCTAACAAATGTAAATGAAGCGACTGACAATATTACTACAATTACAATAAAATTGATGGCGATTGACCGTTTCGTGTAGTATAATCATCGGTTCCGTGTGGTGAATACGGACGTATAGAATAGCAGCATCCCATTTCTTTCCGTGGTGGGTGTCGTAAAAGGCGACTATGACGCTTGCTAGACAATAGGCAGCAGCGTTGTCCACGGATTTTACCACCATACTGCGATCGCCAACCCGCATGTCAAACGTGGCGAATATGGAATTGGATTGTCAACGTTCTGCATACCGCCAAGAATTGAAAATCCAATAATTAGACTTTTTGAGGCGCTGGGATACGTTCTGTTGGATTCCCACTGCTCAGCTCAACGCCAAGAGTTAAAAATTGTCTCAAAAAAAAGCTGGTACGCATACCGCACGGCCACTAATCAAAGCTACAATTTCCAGTATAAGCTGACTTATCACTATACGAAAATGTACACATTGCGAGCTCAGCTAAAAGTGGAAATGTATAGTTTGATGTAGCCGTGTCTATGTGGGTACATACATAATATATTAATTAAGTATCCATTAACCGGTCAATTACCGTAATTACAGACACAATTAAAAAACGATTGTTTACATACCAAATGTGGTATCTCAGGGACTTAGAAGTTAAGAGAGAATTGTATCAAGTTTTCTTGCATAAACAGTTACTAAACTGATAATAAGTTCAATAGAGTCATTTGAATGCAATATTATCAAATAGAAGAGACATAACATTTACGCTAGCTAAGCAATCATTGGCTCAGTTGTTTTTCATTTTAAAGATAGCATTGCATTGTAAATATGCAGATATGCTAAATTAATTCCATTGACCGAGTTTGGCTCACATTCATTACTTCATTTAGAGTAATTAATTAAACCTTACACTCATTTATTAAAAGCCAGACTCTTTACTTTTCTTTTTGCTTTTGATTGTGACCTTCACAAAAAGGTCTGTGGCTTTCCACAGATTAATTTTAATTCCCTGCATAAAAAATACAGGACTTTTATCTAGTAATGCTTCTTGCCAAGCATTGCTACAATAAGTATGTAAGTAAGTCTAGCAGTATAGCTACAGTGAAAGTTTTAAATGTTTTAAGGGACAGCTGTCCTTGGTGGTACATTTCGAATCACCCACTGCAGGACAAGGGTTTTATTTCGTTCATCAATATACAGTGTGCAGCAGTAGGGGATTGCTTTTTAACCGATGACAAAAAAGGAAGAGATTCACAACTCGGCGCATGTATTTATATTTTTTTTCAATGAACTTCTTACTGAGTAGTTCGATTTTTATAAATATTTATCTATATTGGAATTGGCATACTTTGAAATTAATCCCATTTAAAATTGAAAAACAAAATCTACCCCTAAGTAGACAGAAATACCAACAAAAAAAAACGGCGTAACTCAAAATTAGTAATTTACATTATTTTAGGAGCTTGGACCAAAAGATTTATGTTATGCTTTTTAGTTTCCATTTTCGTCGGTTTAATGCAAAATTGAAATTGGGTTTAATTTGTTAAAAATAAACTAGTAAAAAATCCCATGAATTTAGATGTCATAGCAAATAATAGTAACTTCTGAATAGAGAGATAAACTAAGTAATTTAATACAATACCAATTACTGGAATTGGGGACACAAAAAGCATTGTTAACATAACTTGAATGAATACTGACTCATCAGTACAAAGTTTGGATTCTTTTGGAACATGCATGAACAAACAGACAGATGGGACAATTCCATTATTATCTGTTCACACATAAGTGGCAAAGACTTGGTTAGTTATGTAATCAAAAAATGTTTTTTACAGTTTATTTAGTTTTACATGCTACTGTTTTTAGATGAATTGTTCTATCTTATTTTGGATGACTGCTTATCAAATTAAATGTGAAAACTAAAAAATGAAACAGAACAAGTATTTTCTGTTTCCATAATAAAAAGGGAGATCTGATGCTGCAGCCAGGTTTTGGTCAGCAGTCAATTGTTATGAAAGTTCATTATTAGAGCCTAACCTTTTTCCAAACTATTGGGGTTGGCTTCCCATCTAACTGGATGCAGCTGAATACAAGTGTTTTACATGAAGCGACATGTCCGTTTCCACCGCGCGGCCAACTCTTCAAATTTGATGAAATTTTGCCAGGAATTAGTTGTAATTTGTTACAATACACACCTCTTTTCCTGAATTTGTTACAAAAAAAAAACTAAGGCGCTACGACCAAAAACAGTTGGCCGCTAGAACCGCCACTTGCCGTAGTGATTATCCGTGATTACACAGAAACTAAATAATGCAGATAGGCGAATGATACATCAAAAGAAAGGTCTTAACTTGTTATATTTGTTACAAAAATAAAAATCATCAAAACTTAAGTATACAAAAAGTTATGCTATATTTCGTTTTCAGGTTAAGTGTAGCTACGTATCTCACTATAACATCAAATTAATAGAGGCTAATGTGCATGGACAATTAGTTGCTAATTTGTTACAGCAAATAAACAAGAAAAATACTAGAAAATAGGTTCAATATTTTTTTTACAATCGATTTTAGTTGGCCGCGCGGACGGCAATATGCCTAAAATACAATGGCGTTTATTTCGTTATTAATAGTAGGTTCAAGGTTAGTTCTAGTACTAATCGACAGGTATCGTAGCCTAGTTTGGATAAATGTGGCGAATATAACTACAGGCTTTATATTTTAGGAGATTTTCACTAAAATATAGTAATATGAAACTGTATTAGAGTAGAGTGACCATAAATTTTCATAATAAAGTGAGACTGAATCGCCATTATTGGAATGTTCGGTAGTCTTATCTTAATTTTTTAGGGTGAAACTCTTTAAGACATCCTATAGCATACTTTATAAAAGTCAAATTCACAAATCGATAAAAATAGCTTTATTCAAAATCAGCATACAGGCAAAAATCAAGTAATACAATCAACAAAATATTTTTATTTTTTTTTATAAACTACCATAACATTTATAAATTAACTGAAACTAATGTAAGACACAGAATGTAGGACACATTTTCTTACAGGTACTTATTTCAATTTTAGATTAATTTTAAAAATATAGTAGGCCTAATTTTATTTACGCCACATTTATCCAAACAAGGTTACGTTACATGTCGATTAGTACTAGTGCTAAGCTTGAACCTACTTTTAATAATTAAATAAACTCCATTGTAATTTAGGCATATTGCCGTCCGAGTGGCCAACTAAAACCAACTCTAAAAATATGATTGAACCTATTTTCTAGTATTTTTATTGTTTATTTGCTGCAACAAATTAGCAACTTATTGTCCATACACATTAGCCTTGTTACTCCAAAAAACTTCAAAACATCAAAGTTAATTAAAATCTAAACAACGCCGGACTAAAAATATTTATAGAAAAGAAAAAGATAAATTCTAAACTGTAAAACTGAAATAGCAAAAACTTTTTTCTAAAATAAAGACTGCAATTGCAATGTAGCGCCCTCAGTTTTACTCACTGAAGTAGCGATTAGTATTAACATTAAAAAATTTTTCTTAGTTAGTAATTTATAGCAGGCACAAAAATAGATCACTATGTCATTTTTAAAACAAAATCACTATATTTTTAAAATTATTCTAAAATTGAAATAAGTACCTGTAAGAAAATGTGTCGACATTCTGTGTCTTACATTAGTTTCAGTTAATTTATAAATGTTATGGTAATTTATTTAAAAAAAAAAAAAAATGAGTTTGAGTGTTAAGGATTATAATAAACTGAAGTTGTTATTATTATGAAACGTTTTTCCATATTTCGTAGTAAAAAATATAAATGTGTAAGTGTGTGCAAACGTGGCCAGTTGAGCGCCTTATTTTTATTCCTGATCCTTTATCTAGTGCTATTATTGATCGAAGATTTTAATAGTAAAATTGCGGTGGATGAACGTAAGTCCGTGAAAACGTGGACTAACCCAGTTTAAGATAAGATAGTATTTAAGAATCAGTCATTCCGGAAATCACACAAAATTTAAAGTAGAAAGCGAATTTCTCATTCATACCTAACCTAAAACTACATACCTAATATTAATTTATTTCAACATGTAATATTCTTAATCGTTCGTCTATATAATTACGCATAATTGCCAACGTTAGATAAATGATTAATTATGAGAACGTTCAAACGGCTTCGTTTTGACAGTGAGGATCACGACCTCTGGTGATGACGTCAGAGACACCAGACATCTGGATAATTAGCTGGTTTGATTAGATGAGACTCCCTAATGTCTGGTGAGGATTTGTGAAGAATTAGCTGCAGAGTCAGCTGCTATGAGACAAATAATGTAATTAAATATTTTGTAATGATAATTCCTTTGCACTATTGAACTGAACAGACAGCTGTGCTGCTGGGGAGTTCCTTGCGCCACTTCTTCCCAGTTAAAGCATTAGGAAGTGGTGAAGGGCGGCTGTTGTTGCGGGAGACTGTCTTATGTAACTTTGACGTTCAAAAATGCTGACTCTCGGCTTTATTCAAAATCAGCATACAGGCAAAAATCAAGTAATATAATTACTTGATTTTTGCCTGTATGCTGATTTTGAATAAAGCTATTTTTATCGATTTGTGAATTTGACTTTTATAAATTATGCTATAGGATGTCTTAAAGAGTTTCACCCTAAAAAATTAAGACTACCGAACATTCCAATAATGACGATTCAGTCTCACTTTATTATGAACATTTATGGTCACTCTACTCTAATACAGTTTCATACTACTATATTTTAGTGAATATCTCCTAAAATATAAAACTTTTAGTTATATTCGCCACATTTATCCAAAGTAGGCTACCATCCATACCTGTCGATTAGTACTAGAACTAAGCTTGAACCTACTATTAATAACGAAATAAACGCCATTGTATTTTAGGCATATTGCCGTCCGCGCGGCCAACTAAAATCGACTGTTAAAAAAATATTGAACCTTTTTTCTAGTATTTTTCTTGTTTATTTGCTGTAACAAATTAGCAACTAATTGTCCATACACATTAGCCTCTATTAATTTGATTTTATGGTGAGATACGTACCTACACTTAACCTGAAAACTAAATATAGCATAACTTTTTGTATATTTAAGTTTTGATGATTTTTATTTTTGTAACAAATATAAAAAATTAAGACCTTTCTTTTGATGTATCATTCGCCTATGTGCATTATTTAGTTTCTGTGTAATCACGGATAATCACTACGGCAAGTGGCGGTTCTAGCGGCCAACTGTTTTTGGTCGTAGCGCCTTAGTTCTTTTTGTAACAAATTCAGGAAAAGAGGTGTGTATTGTAACAAATTACAACTAATTCCTGGCAAAATTTCATCAAATTTGAAGAGTTGGCCGCGCGGTGGAAACGGACATGAAGCAACTGCCTATCTGACCAACAACTGAGTTTCTGGATAAAATAATACTCTTTGATAAGCCTGGTTTGTTACTAGCTTTTACCAGCGGGTTCCCCCTTATGAATGTCAGAAATTATCCCATGGGGATGGGAATGTGTCAATCCAGGTTATAAACTATCTTTGTGACAAATCTTATCCAAATCTGTCCAGCTGTTTTTGCATGACTGAGTAATAACCATCTAAAGTTGCACATAATTACAACAGTGGAAATTTCGAATAGCAGAAGGGACAGGCATTTAAACATCCCCATGTAGTAGTAGGATGGTTAGATATTGTATTCAATTGATGTGATAATCCATTGTTAAATTAACAACAGTATTTTTCTTTGTGCACTCAATAATGTTGATAAATAGTTACACTGGGCATGAGTCAGATAACTCATTGACAATTAATATGGCAACTAAATAGACGTGATGAAAGGTAATTAGGAAATTTCTGATGTGAATCTAGAAATTTGTAAAGTTCAATATTATATTACAATAAGTATTTTTAAATATCCGGTAAGAAAAATGTGTTTCTTTCAAAATCAATAGTGTCATTGACCTACTGAATATCACCATATTGGTAGTTCATTAATATAATCTAAATATGCAAATGCATTTCATTGGTTATTTTGATTTATTGAGCTAGGTACTTTTTTTTTTTTTTAATGAGGAAGTAAAAACATAGAAAGGTATGCTTTCTTTATTACAATTTCCAATTAAATAATACTGTTTATTTTCTAAATTCATCTCAGTTCTCAAGAACATTCATTTTTTTATGTGAACAGCTGATTAACAAATATTATACATTCAAGGTCATACAAAAGAAAACACTTTAGGAACTCAGTAGGTATTTCTACATATTCTACAAGAGTGTATTATTGTACTGGGAAAACCAAAAAGCATCTTTTTTTTCCTTATTCACTATCAAAGAAACGTTTTTCGAGGCTTCGTTTAACAGTAATTGGCAACACAAATCGTCGTACTAGTGACATAAAATTGATTGAATTTTGACTAGTAATAATGTAAATATTGGGAAAAAAATAATGTAATGGATGACATGATGAGATGTTGGTTTAGAAAACATGCCAAATCACTCGTAACTCACCCTATTGTGAGGGTTTTTACGTGGGAAGATAAGTGGAAGTAAATACTTACTTTCATCTTCAGTGGTATGTGCGCCTTTCTTGATATAAATGTCCAATTTAACTGGATGGTGTATCGATCGCTGTATCTTGATCCGAATGCACAGTCCAATAAGCGTCGCCAACGAACAATGGGGCACTGTAGGATTATACTCCACTCGTATCACGGGAATATTATCAGCGGTAGGCTCCCTCACAAATATTCCCTCCTCGTAAATCACCTTCAAATCCTCGAGCGTACTCGGTTTTTCCGGATCCCGTATCGTCCGCAAAAAGTCTAGAACACCACAACACACGTTAAAGCCACAAACAACCAACCCAACAAGTCCAAAACAACACGAAAACTGATCAAAACAAACCATAAATCGTCTCTTTCAGGTCGTTCTCATCTCTATACCCTAACTCCTGTAGTGTAGCACTTTTGTCCATATAAGCTGGCTTCGCGAGCTCCACTGGTGGTTTTTGTGAGTTATTCAAAGAGAGTTTTGAGAAGAAAGATATCATATCGTTGGTGGTAATAGTGTTCGTCTGATTTCTACAGTCACAAGTCGGACATGTTTGTTTTGTTGGAGCTTGTTATTTTCCCGTAGTTTGTCTATGGAGTTACAGATGCGTTCGTGCAATCTCGATTACAAAATACTTTCATGTGTACTTCTAAGAAGTTACGTTTACAGGCAGGCTTATTTCCAGATGAATTGACATTTCCGTTTCCTCAATCAACAATTGCTTTGTATTGTACACCACGCTCGTGATTTTGATATGATAATGTTTAGCAAGGGAAGAAGGGATCAAGGGACTAATTCAAACTAGCTGTTGCTAACAAGCTGCAGTTTCACTCGTAACTTAAAATCATTTAAATATAGTACTGTATTTTTCCAGATAAATGTGGTATCCTACTTGCGTGCCTTAATTTATTTATATACCGGATGACATTTTTTACCGTCTCGATCTTCATATGGTGTGTTGTGTAACTAGAATAGAACGCAGGAAGGCCTTCAGATTCATCGTAGGTGACTAAATGAGCGCGGGACGCGGACGGACGGGGATGCATGTACGGCTTGTGCGCCTGCGAAAGATCAATGAGGCCACCTATCAGCCGGCTTCAAAGGGTAGGGACCGCGCTACGAAATCATTGATACATGCCGCGCATTGAGTAGGGTGCGTATGATTTGAGTTTCGATAGATTTTAATTGATTTTATTTTTTATTTTTTTCCAAATTTCTGTTTCTGTTGTTCTAGAATGAAAATGTTGCTATAAATGTGTAGTATTTATTGCTAGATCAATTTTATTACATGTTATTAAAAAATATAAAAAATAAAAATTTCTATGCCAAAGGCTTCTACTCCGTTCACCTATTACACCCATTTTTTTCAAGACGATATAAAATGTCACCCAGTATATATGCTTTATCCTTTTGATTTTAATTAAAGACTTGCAATGTGTGTAGAATTAACAATGCATTTAAAAATCAGCGTTATGAACCGGCATTTAATCTAACCATCGTATATTGTCGCTCTGCAGGGGAAAAGGCCTGCTTTTCCCTTTTCCACACAATTCTATCTTTTACTGGCAATTCCTTTCGGTAGGAGTCCAGCTCGTCCCACCATCTTCATCGTGTCCTGGCACAATGTCGTCGTATGTTTAGTGGGACCCAATCGGCGGTTCTCTTAGCTTATTTGTCATCTGACATGTCTGGCCCAGTCCTACATATGCACAGTGACTTTCTGGGTAGCGTCTGTGATCTTGTGGAACGAAGTTTTGTGTTCCTTAAACGGTCCGATGTTCTCCGTCGGTTTCATGAACGTATTCCATAGACAATTGAAAAGACGAAACTGTCATTTATATCCAGCTGCTACGGGAAAATAAAGTATGACACTCCTTTTTCAGACTAGATGGCGTTATTTTCATCTTATTTTTTAACGTGTCATTGGTCACGTAACAAAACCTCGTGGTGCTTGGATCTAGCAATCTTTATGAAAAGGAGAGGAGCTAGTGGATAAAATAACAAGTTCCCCTTCTCCACTGATACTATGCCTGGCGTCAGCCAGGCACCCTCCTCGCGGCCTCTTCAAGAAAATCAAAACCGTTCCATACATTATTTTTGCACATTGACTAGATGATTTTCAACAGCTACATCAAGTAAACACAGACTCGCGCCTCATTCTCATAGGGGTAGAAACTAGAGTAAGTGGTAAGGCCCTTCCATAGGTTGTATAGGTACAAACATTTATAGTTAATTACTTTCTAGTAAATGTTTAATTATCTATCGTTCATATAATCTTAGTTATGGCAGCATGCTCTGTTAGGGGTAAATGATAAGGTAAAACATCAATTAAACACAAGAATACTTAAAACATAAGTTTATTAGAACTTCTTGAAGGATTTTTTGGAGCCCTTGCCCTTCGTGACTTTGAGTACGTTGAAACGGATGGTCTTGGAGAGCGGCCGGCACTCGCCGATAGTTACAATGTCTCCCAGCTCCACGTCCCTGGAAATATAAAGGTAGAATGTTATAGAGAAATGTTCTTTACACTTTGATCGAGTTTGTAGGGGGAGGGAATCAGAGTTTGGGTTAACAAACACGTCTTTCGTCAATAGGTTGTTCGGAAGACCGTCGTGTGGGTATCATCATTTAAATCCTATACACGCAGAGGCGTTTCTGTTCACTAGAATCTTTTTATGAACATTGTTTTTACAGATATTAAGGGCTAACTCAGGTTCTCAATCATCAATTTTTGTGTCATGACCTGTTTGGAAGTGGGTCAAAACCAAAGAGAATATAACCACTAGAGAGCGTATAGGCCAATTTCTTCTAAGCACACGACTCACCACTGCGGGCCGGGGGACGAGGAAGAACGCGCGACTGCAATTGGTCAGTTCAAGGTCAAGTTGCGTAGCTATGCCCATCGTAGGCCTGCTCTACTTCATGAAGGGAAAATAGTCGATATCGATAAAATGGATTTAAAATTGTGATAAATACTCAATTAAAATCAAAGAAATCATATTTAATAAAAATCAGTCACTAATAAAGTGAAAACTAGAGAATCCAAGAACAAAATTTACGCCACTATCATATTCGACGAAATGGCGTTCAGAAGCGGGTTCGAATATCATCCCCAAGGCAGAAGGTACTATGGCTACGTGAGTTTTGGCGCCAGTTTACAAACGGATTGTCAAGACGAAGCTAAAGAAGTCACAGTATGTGAATTGAATAAAATGTTCACTTTTTTTATTTTAATTTTCGATATAAACTTTCAGCTATTAAAAGTAACAGCACTCATTTTTACGATAAAAATACAAAGAGAAAGTAAGGGATAGATGCATTAGAATTGTCTAATGAAAGAGCGAGACTTTTCCAAAAGACATCAACGCGCGCGACTCAATCGTGTGCTCGTTCACCCAACTACCATTTTAAATAGACCCCTACGGTAGATCATAATATGATTAAATCAAAAGAATTTTTCGTACTGTTTACTTACTGAAGAAAAGTTATGCGATCCTTTTTGTAACTAGAAGTCTTGGAATGTTTCCCACACCACTTCACCCCGCATGAAGGCATTTTGATGCGTTATAATTACAGATGAAGTTACATTATTTCCATTAATTTAACGTGCACAGAGGTCTAAAAACTGGTCACAACTAAAATGGTTACTAGAACCGTAGCCTATGCATAGGCGACAAAATACTAATAGTTTTCGAGCGTCGGGGCACTGTATGCGCAGTCAAGTGGTTATATAGTCTTTGGTCAAAACCTATAGTATTTTTAGTTTCCAGACACGTAGGAAATAGTTTTACTTTCAAATAAAAACATAAGCCTTAAAGTTCTTTTACACTTAAGCATGTTTACATATGCCAGTTACAGCTTCACAGGACCAATGTAGACTTTACCTAACACTAAAAAAATCGGGGTGCAGTGGTGGCCCAGTGGTAACGGCCGCGACTTACGAGTAGTAGGTCGTGAGTTCAAACCCAAGCAGGCGCATAACTTTGTGTAAATTATTTCATCGCCACTGCTCTCAAAACGGTGAAGGGAAACATCGTGAGGAAACCGGCATGTCTTAGAACCAAAAATTCGAAGACATATGACATCTACCAACCCGCACTGGGCCCGCGTGGTGGATTATGGCCCACTCCCTCTCACCGAGAGGAGGCCTGTGTCCCAGCAGTGGGAACATTATACTCTGATGATGAAAAAAATAAAACAATTTCTTAAAAATCTTACCTAAAGCACGGCGATAAGTGCACAGACATATTCCTGTGACGCTTCTCGAATCTGTTGTACTTAGGCAGGTAGTGCAGATAATCGCGGCGGATGACAATAGTCCTTTGCATCTTCATCTTCTGGACCACTCCGGTGAGGATACGACCACGGATCGACACGTTTCCGGTGAACGGACACTTCTTGTCGATGTATGTGCCTTCGATCGCCTGTTTTGGGAAAAGTGAGTGTAAGTATTTTGATAATGGTGGTTGGTATTGTTAGTGATGGTTTGTGAAGCGGTTTAGGTCCTTCGCCCAGTTGTATGGTTTGGTGATTTGCCCTCGATATGGATGATTTGTTTTGGAAAGGAATGCAGCAGTGAAGCTGGGTAGAAATGGTCTATTTTGAGTTTTTGACAGATTTCATATGGTCAATAATCAGTCAAATACTCACAATGGAAAGACCATTAAAACGTTGGTAAAGTAGAAGACTTAGCCGCTCTATATCAATCGAAGATAATAACATGTATTAATGGATTTTTATATTACATATTTCTGCACGTATTTGTGTTGCTAGGCCAATACGAAGTAAACCTTATTTGAGTTACTTTAGAGTATTCTTTGTATTGCCCAAAATATATTACTTTGATTATAATGTATTTTTACATCGACATATAATTTGCGTTGGTATTCCAATATGAAGTAAACCTTATTTTAGTTACTTTTTTAGGGTGTACCTTGTAATGTCCAAATATGGCGAATATTATTAGTTAAAGATAGTGAATATTACTTCAGCAAAACTAGCTTCACTGCTACATCACAACCATTCGAAACTATAAAATGGAAAATCACTTGTTCAACTGTAATCAGATCTTGGGTTACAACACGTTCTTCGTCACTTGGTTGTCGGAAGACCGTCGTGTGGGTATCATCATGTTAGCAGTGTGTACAAGTGTTTGAAACTTCCATTCCTACACCATTATGTTAGGTAGGTATAGTAAATTTTAATGTTATTGTTGCCCAGTCGGACATGCTAGTGACCATAGATGATTTTAGCCCTTATTTATAAAAAAAATATGAATAGAGATTTAAGCCGCGTGAATCGGCCGGGTTACATGTGATCCGCTCGTGCTCAGCGTGATCCAAAAGAAGCTTAACTTTAGTGCTAAATGCACTAGTAAGTTAACTTCTGCAGCTAATTTAGTATTGTGTAAAGGCAATTTCTGGATTTTTACACAAACTATGAGAACTTGACTCTCAGAGTGTGGAAGCACTCATAATATTTTGGATGCTGTATGCATAGGAAAAAAAAACCTCGGCAGTTCTTTTTATAAGCTTAACTTTCCCCTTTTCTCATTCACAGTCAATGATGAACAATACTATGCAGTTTAACAATATTGATATCGTATTCTATGATGCAATTATTACAAGATACTTTTTCATTTGTTTTAATGTGGAAAAACTCTAGGCTCTCCCAAGAAATCCAATTTTTCGTACGTTTTTTGCAATTTGTAGGCCAATATAGCTTTACATAATTATAATCATTAAAATTATCAGTTCAATCCTCTCGTTCAATCAATTTCATTGAATAACTTTTTCATTAAATATGGTCGCGAATTATATGTATGTAGGTCAAAATACAGCCTGACACTGACTATTGCAAAAAAACGTTAGAAAATTTTAATTTCGTGGGTTACCTTTGAGCTTTCACTGTTAAACAAATCTTCTGCATTAATTGCACTGTAAATTATTAATCCAGATTAGTACATAATGATCTTACATCTAAATATTAACATTGTTACATTGAGAGCAGCATGCATACCATACCTTCTTCCAAATGAGCTGATAGCGCCTAGCTGAATAGGTTAACAATGCTGACCATAACCTGATGACATTGGCGCAGACAGTATTGATACTTGGCATGCAGGAGATACGGTTCATTTGCTTTGAAGGTGAGTATTTTATGTCAATTGACAAATTATTTTATAACTGATATTTTTATTGGACTAAAGAGCTGGACAATATAAATGTTGAGTTCATTTCTAAAGCTGTAAGATGAATTTTGAAGATTTAAAAGAGGTACTCTATAATATTGGCAGGATAACTTATTTCATCTGTGACCTAAATTGTAAGACTCTATGTTGCAATGATTTTAAAAACAAAGTCACATTTGACTTTAAATCAATTGACATAAGATTCAAATTCCAAGGAATTACTGCATTCATGAAATGCAATGCAGTCACAAGTCACATTTTATAGTATAAAGTATCAAAATCATCTGTTCCAATGTTTGTTGAACTTACTGGAAAACTCCAGCCATGCACATGTTAAAGCAAGCTCCTCCTCTGACCAACATGAAACAGTTTTATGGACAATGGACTATTTGGAATTTTGGAAGACACCTTCTAGGTGACTTGAGATGTTTTTAGTATAATAGAAAAGAGCTGTGGTTTTGAAAAACGTCTATGTAAAGTCCATTGCACATAAAACAAACAACGTAGTAGCCACCACCGTTGCAAGCCTGGATCCCATCGCCCATAACTAAAAGTACCACACCTCAAGGGGAGTCTTGAACCCAAGACCGACATTCTTAGAATGTCTCATGTCTTTCCTCTTCATCACCCCCTTCCGGTTGAGGAACACCGTCGCCTGCTTCTGAAACGCTTTCTCTGTCTACGGAAAAATAAACACGTTAGTTCACACATCATGCGTTACCTCGCGAGGAGTTTTGAAACCGAGTCCCACATCTTTGTGGTACCTCAGTGGTTTCCTGCTACGCTTCACGCCAATACCCTTTTTACGGTTCAAGAAAACCGTTGGTTGCTTTTGGAATGAACGTTCCGTCTGTAATTTTATCAATGCATTAGTTTTGTTATTGATAAAAAAAAGATTAAGTTTTCTAACTACGGAAAGTGTGAAAGTAAAAGAAATAGGAAAAGGATAGAAAGAAAATAAAAAAACTTAAATTTTAAAGCAAAACTACACACAAACTACAGCTGAAAATAAATGCACAATTTAAGAATCAAAAATTAAAGCACTATAAAATAATAATGGCTTCAGTAACCCAATATTTGCCATTTAGAAATGTTGTGTTTGCCACAAATTAATGCTTTATTGTCTATGATTTAAAAAAAATATATGCGTTTGACTAGTTGATCTAATATAAATTATATTATTTTAACATTATTTCTTAAATTTCCAGGTATTATTGAGTTTTAAATAGATTATTGAAGATCACTTGTTTGACCGTAATCAGATTTTGGGTTAGAACACATTCTTCGTCACTTGGTTGTCGGAAGACCGTCGTGTGGGTATCATCATTTTAAAGTCTTTGCAAGTGTCCTCAATCAAGAAAGTTTAAGATAATTTGGTAACATGAGTTCCTATTTTTAAAGTTGTATATTTTTGGATCAGAAAATCACTACTTTGAATTCATTTGGTACTATTTGTGTATTTTAAGACTACAAAGTTCAATAAAGCTCAGTTGTAATAGATTTTATACCAAATCTATATTTTGTGGTGGTATGCATAGTGGTATTTCTTTTCAGATCGGGTTATTTTTATGCATAAAGTTTGAAAATAAATGACCTAGATTCATGTAATCGAAAACCAGTGGACTTTTAATAAAAACGGGTAGATATAGTCGCTGTAGACGTTGAGTTCAGATGTAAACATAACCTATACACCGAGTATAATATAAAGTTTTACTGAAAATATCTCCCGGAAAGTGAGATAGTAATTACTATCACAATGCTCGAGAGTTTATAATTTTATATAGTATGGTTTTTACCACACTGAACGCATTTTGACAGCGGAACTAACCTATCGATCGAACACACTTCCATGATGAATTAGATCGACTTTTAGCTTGATGCTTTTACGGATACTGAAGTTAATTCATTTTAAAGCACTATTTGATCAGAAAATGGATTTAAATAGCAATTTAGAACACATTTTGACAGGATTATTATCGGGAAAGCCGATTCCCACGTGCACCAACTTCGGAACCACATTTTCACAATATCACTTGTTTTACACTTGAAAAATATTAGCCTAGTGTAGCTTTTAGTATTTATTTTCACTTTTGAAACAAATTCATAGTGATTTTGCCAAAATATTAATTATTTTAGCCAGAAAACCAACACGTACCTGATCCGCCATCTTGCTTGACAACGAAAAGAAGGTGGTGTTGCAAATTAATAACGACTGCAATCTCCTACGAAATAAAAGAGAATGTTGCCAAATAATTCTAGCATTATATTATTTTTGAAATACTTTTGGCTTTTTATTTCAGGATATAGTTCTGCCCGTGACTTCATCCACGTGTTTGTTGTTGTAAGATAAAGTATTTGTTATAGCTTCGTATCACCCGCCCGCGATATTACTTCGTTTTCTTTTCATTCTGAATGGTTCTTCATTTTACTTGGCTCGAGGTTGTAGCGTCATGTTAAATAGCCTTTTTTTTCTAATTAATAATAATAATAATAATAGTAATTGTATAACATATCACAGTATAACAATATCACTTTGAAATATTAGTATAGATGTATTATTTCCATAAAAGGTTTGGAATGTTATAATCTACTTCACATTTTGGTTGAGCTGAACTATAATTTCTGATGTTATTAAATTCTTCCCAAAATTTAACTGTTCAGAATTAAGCATTCCATCAGTGAGCGACTGAGCGAGGAGAACCAGGTATGTCTATGACAGTTGGCAACCTCTAATGATCTAATGGTCTAACTATCAAAGGTCCAAGAATGTCCAAGAAGTTCAAAGCGAGCTGTCAGTACCCAAAATTTTGTTGTTAATAAGCGATTTATTTTCATCATCATCATCATTTCAGCCGAAAGACGTCCACTGCTGGACATAGGCCTCCCCCAAGCACCGCCACTTCGACCTGTTCTGTGCCTCCCGCATCCAACGCATAGATTTATTTTACGTTTAATTAATTACCTAACTTGCCCGTTACACAGCTGTTAATTGCAAAGATACGGGGGATCCTATGTTTTGGCGTTCGAAGACAAAACTGTAGGATAAAAACTTCTGCGAAATAAAATGGAAATCCGATATTACGCCGAGGCTTTGTGCATTTTTTAAGCCTAAAGACTTTTATGGCAGTAAGTCGTAAAAGTTTATACTCCTATGGAAACTGAGTGCAATGATTGCACTTAGCTGCCACCTATAACGAGCTATCAGTTTTAAACCCCCATTTGGACCTCTACAGTAGTGAGTGAGTTGGTTTGCCCGTGATACACATCACTGTACACCAATTGGATTATTCGTATCATGGAGCAGACTCATGACTTTTTGTTGCTTTAAAGTTTTAAAATGCCTGAAACCATCTTTTGACAAAGATAAGATCCGTTTATTTATTGAAAACTATAGGAACCATCAGCGAATAATGGGATTCTCGTCATCCTGAACATTCAAGTAGATACGAAATTAATAAATGTCTGAAGGATTTAATCATTTCCTTGATTAGTCTAGGGTATCTCATACAAGAGAAGAAGCTAAAATCCAAAAGAATGCTGCAGAAACCGGTATAAGTCAAAATGAATACTTAATAAGATACCTATTCGATCTGAAATCTGAATATAAGATATTACGCCAATTTGAAATTGTGACACCAAAATCATTTGTTTTACTTTTTTACGTTAATATAATATATTTAATCTACATGGGTCCGTCTCCATCAATCGTGAGCACATCAGTTTATTTAATTCACTAGTTTCGTCAATTTGTCACTTTTGTGGTTCAGACAGTTGCATCAAGTTATCCGTTATCAGTGTTAGCTAGATTCATTATTGCGTCAGGTTAGTATACACAAAGAAAACATATATATTTATGTTAAAGTTTGAACAAACAAAAGTTAAGATAATTTAAGGAATACCTGTTACAGGTTCATCAGTCAGTATTGTAGAGTTAAGTAAGGCTCAAAATCTTCTTCGCTCAAATCTTCAATGCTCTGTTTTTTTCATGTGTTAGCATCTTAAAATCAATGGATCCTAAATATTATTTTCAAATTGAATCCTGCTCATCAAACATTTTATCAAAAGTAAGTTTTGAAAACTTCTAGTAGATTCTACTTTTTAAAGTTAGTAACATAACAATAAAATTCTCGTTGCAATTGAACTGGTAACATTTGTAAACGAAACTGTCAGAATGCGAGTTGTTATGAAAATATTCGCTAAATTATATTTCGCGTTTGCGCCAGTTGATAACGTTTAAACTGTTAAAATTTGGTCTATTGCATTTTTACTTTACATTTATAACATTTAGCTTTCAAAGTGCATTCAGATGTTCACAAAGTGACTAGTATCCGCGCGTGATGTATCGAGTTTTACCTTTTTGTTTTGTCCAGAAAAATAAAATTTCTGGTTGATTTGCGATGGAGGAAGTGAGGCAGCTGGTGCAAGAAGAAGGCCGGGAGGCGCGCAACCTCGTTGCATTCCATGTAGCCGTCGATACACCAAGTAATTGCCTTTTATTTATTTATGTAGCTATTTAAGCAAGTCAAATCTTTCGTCTGTGGGCGGCACTACTTGTTTGTTTCGCATAGCGCCTATGGAGGAGTGCCCGCAAGGTACTAAACCGCGGTTTACAGCGTAAACATTGTGCAGAATGTCGTCTTTGTGTGTTCATTTTGATTAGTAGGGTGAATGAGAGGAGAACTTTGTTTGATTGTTATTTTTATGAGATCTTTGTTTTTCATTTTTGTTTAAGTATTATATTTTGAATATTACATTTTTAGGGCACATACCTTGAGTTAGTTGTTAACAATGCAGCATGGTCTGTGGAGAGATGCGGAATCCATCCTGCTAAGTTGCACATCCTGTTAATCTTTCATCAGTTGTTTTTACATTTTAAATTATTCAATCAGAATAACTTACATGGTCTTTCCCCTCCGTCCAATTTGCAAGCCCAGGCATCATTATCCCTAAATCCTGTTAAGAGACTCTCCAATTCGAAATTACTTTTTGTCCTGTTGAGTCAATGTACCGGTATCTTATATCTTTAAACGAACAATTCTTGTATATATATAATCTGAATCTCGAAAACGGCTCCAACGATTTTCATGAAATTTAGTATACAGGGGGTTTCGGGGGCGATAAATCGATCAAGGTAGGATTCATTTTTATAAAACATCGTTTTATTCGTGTTTTCAATGATCAACTTTATCTATAATCAACTTGAACAAAACTTATTATTTTAAACACAATTTACCAAAAAAATACCAAGCAAAGCTCGGTCATCCAGATATTTTCAATTTATTTGTTGATATTTGTTTTACAATTGTATTACAAAACGTTAATATCAGTACAGGCTGTGGATTGAAGTAGTAGAGCTTGGTGGCTTCGGCTGAAATGATGATGATGATAAATATTTATTCCGAGGCACATGCCCTATGTTAAGGCCTCCTTCAACTCCACCAAGTCTCCCTGTTCCTTGCCTGTCTAGTCCTTGTCTTTCCAGCCACCTTTACCAAGTCATACTGCCATCTTTTCAAGGTTATCCTTTGTTTCTCTATGTGACATCGTTTGATACGAGTAATTGTATTGTGGTGGGTAGTTAGTTATAGTTTGTTAATATTTCAGTCTGTCGCTAACCCACATCTTTCATTAACGCTCCACCTCTAGATTGCTATAAGTTCACTTTCTTGTTCCATCACTTTTACCTTCTCTGACAGTGTGGCTGGCCCGTCTCCATTTTAATCTTCTCAGTTTTTTAACTACATCTTGTGGTTTTGTTGCCTTCCAGATTATCAATATCAACATACCCTAAAGTAGCCTATTTCCCTAAACCAGGTCATGGTTTTAAGCCAAATTTCATCCAAATTTGTTCAGTCATTTTAGTGTGAAAGTGTAACAATAACCGGCCTAGTGCTAGTCGGACTAGCGCACCGAGGGTTCCGTACAAACCTGTAGATATTCACGGTTTATGCATAAGGTTTGTGTTTATGAAATTATTCTTTTTTTTTAATTTTTATATTTGAGTTGATTGAATGAAAGCTAAATTGCGGTTTACGATTTATGACGTATAAAAAAACAACTACTTACTAGATCTCGTTCAAACCAATTTTCGGTGGTAGTTTACATAGTAATTAATGTACCTACATCATATATTTTTTAGTTTTATCATTCACATATTTTAGAAGTTACGGGCCCCCCCCGTAACTTTGGAAGGGAAACTATTCAGTTTAGAAAAAAATTATATTAGAAACCTCAATACCATTTTTGAAGACCTATCCATAGATAAGTACCCCACAAGTGTGGGATTGATGAAAAAAAAAAATAGTTTCTGTTCTGAGTATGGGAACCCCAAAATTAATTGTTTTTTTTCTATTTTTGTGTGAAAATCAGAATACATCTACTTACCAAGTTTCAATAGCCTAGCTCTTATAGTTTCGGAAAAAAGTGGCTGTGACATACGGACGGACAGACAGACAGACAGACAGACATGACGAATCTATAAGGGTTCCGTTTTTTGCCATTTGGCAACGGAACCCTAAAAACCTGGCACTATGCGGTTCAAATAAGAATAGGAATGTCAATAACCTCTATCTGTCAAATTTCACTTGAAAAGTACGGTTTGCAAAAAAACGTATTTGCTTATCAATAATAGTAGTCTTACATCAAATTTTGATAAAAGGGTTAAATAGTAGTAAATCGTCTTAATATAATAACTTGTCGACTCGTGACTCGTGTCTCGTCTTATTAAAGTCATAATTCGTTTTTTAAAACCATACCATAACCTTTTTTATTTTCATTGTTGGTGCAAAGGCCCAGTAGCCACGCCAAAAAGTGCATGTGCTTGTGGACTGATAATGTTTCTATAATTAATTGTGTTTCTTACATTGTTGTTATTTTTTTGTGATTGTTGTTATTTGTTTTTGTTATTGTCTTACTCATTTTGCTCGAAAATGAGTAAACGAGGCGCTGTGTAGATAAATAGTTGCAGAGCGAGAAACCGCAAACATTAGAACTGATGCAACAGTGGAGGAAATATAAGTTTGACTCGTGAAACGTACGGTCCCATTTTGCAAACACTGCAAAATGCAAGAAAAGTCGCCAAGTGAGGTCATTTGGCTACGGGGATAAATTAATATTTGTCACTAAATCTTTGTTAATAAAATTTATTTAAAAAAAAATCTTTTTTTGCTCACCCTACCTAACTGGTTAGAATTGACAGCTATGACGTCACAATATGGCGCAAAGTCGATCCTATTCTCATTTGAATCGCATAGTACCTACATTAACTTATTTTGTGTAAACATTATTATTTATCATCTATTAAAATGTAAGTAAGCATTTTATAGTTTTAACTGTAAACTGTAACAAATGCAGGTCACAATTGCCAAGTCCATCCGTATTCTTGGTAAGGTCACATGAGGGTTATTCAGATTATGTCTGACATCTTTTGAGTACTTGAAGGAACTGTGGATGCACTCAATTAATCAATTCATCTGACCCAGTCCATTGCTGGACAGATGTCTCTCTAAAGTTGTGACAAGTAACTGAACTTTCGAAGTTTCGACGTATCAGTGTACCCACAGACTTTCAGCATGGGTAGCTTGACCACCGTAGAAAGGGGTTTTGTCGACGGACGATTAGACAAAGTAACGTTTCGGGTACACAGTACGACAGCAGCAAAGTAGAAAAAGTCAACTGCACTTTTGACGTGAAACATCTATAGGCGATAATTTATGTGTGGCGTTTTGTCGCAGGTTCGCTAGGTTAAGCTGTACTTCGCAAGGTCAGCCTTTGGATGGGTGACCATTTACTTTATGTGTGGCGTTTTGTCGCAGGTTCGCAAGGTTAAGCTGCATTTCGCAAGGTCAGCCTTTGGATGGGTGACCATGAAGTTTTGTTTTGCCTTGTGTCGCAGGTTCGCTAGGTTAAGCTACACTTCTCAAGGTCAGCCTTTGGATGGGTGACCATTTACTTTATGTGTGGCGTTTTGTCGCAGGTTCGCAAGGTTAAGCTGCATTTCGCAAGGTCAGCCTTTGGATGGGTGACCATGTAGTTTTTGTTTTGCCTTGTGTCGCAGGTTCGCTAGGTTAAGCTACACTTCTCAAGGTCAGCCTTTGGATGGGTGACCATTTATGTGTAGCGTTTTGTCGCAGGTTCGCAAGGTTAAGCTGTACTTCGCAAGGTCAGCCTTTGGATGGGTGACCATGTAATTTTTGTTTTGCCTTGTGTCGCAGGTTCGCTAGGTTAAGCTATACTTCTCAAGATCAGCCTTTGGATGGGTGACCATTTAGTTTGTGTGGCAAAATCTGTTCACCCAGTCGAAAGTTATGAGATAACAAACATAAAAAAAAATACAGTCGAATTGAGAACCTCCTCCTTTTTTGAAGTCGGTTAAATATAATTCTGAGTCGAATCATGTCGAAGAGTAAATGTTATAAAAAGTGCAGTTGACTCTTTCTACTTTGCTGCCGCACAGTGGAACGAATGTATGGGAGCGGTTGGACGTAGACATGTCCGAAAAATAAGAGTAAAATTATGACAAACTAATGATGCCATCTTATTCGATTACTTAATGCCTTCATAAATTGTGGTGATGAATTTCTTCATAACTCCCATATTTCGGGAGTAATTTGAGAAAATGTGAAATTTTACTATGAAAATGAGTGTATCGAGCTCTCTCCCTCCTGATTCCGGGCTTGTTTCAAGTAGCGGTCTCTAATATCGTAATGCTATTACTAAGAGCTATATTTAATACTAAGACACATAGTGCGCCAAATGTGCACTTTCTGGCATAAAAGGAAATGAAAATTTAAAAAAAATAAACGTTTTTTCCCCATTTGTATTTACTTTAAACCGCAGACAGACTTATTAAGAGGTCTATAAATATATTATATATATACAGAAATATATATTAACAAAAATATTCACAAGAACTGATGAGAGTATGACTTTTAAGTAAGTTGATAATAAATTACCTAGTTTCATTAAAAGTACAATAAATAATTAAGATGTAAGCTCTAATTTACTAAGTTACACATTTTAAAACAATAACATCATTTAATTATCTTCGTCATCATCATCATCATCAATTAATTCAAATTCAGAATCGATGTCCGCTAAATCATTTATGTTAACAAATTCGATATCACTTTTCTCAGAATCCGTAAGCTCATAAAATTCCTTAAAAGAAGATTTTTTTACAAACTTATTTCCTTTTGGACGGATACTTGTAACAAGTGGATCAGAAGACAGTAAAAGATTGTGCATAATATCTTCATTGCATGAGATACTGCTATGCTTTCGAGAATGCCCCTCTCTATATTTTCTAAAATCTTTATTTCTAGCCTCAGATGCCTCTTCGGATAGAAAACCAATGGGCACAATTGACATGTTCTGAACTATGTCTGGCCCATGCGTTAAAATTTTATGAAGTGAAGAAGGCATATAATACCATGGGTATAACTCCACGTAAAGCTTAGCAGTATCAAAGCAGAACTCTCGGAATTTAGTTACGTTGATCTTCTCTCCTGATGAAATACACTGCAAGATCACACAGATTTTTCTTAAAAGCATAGCATCTATTCCGGTCAGTTCAGCAGATTTAGTATAGTTTTCAAAAAATCTCCTTGCCGAGTTGCCATTGTTGGTGGATCCACTGCCTTGTTTCACAACATCGAGAAGTAAGCCCGTTTCTCTTCTTACAGCCTCTTGAACTCTTTTCTTCCTGTCATCAACTTGCCTTTTTGCTATATCACCCCTTACTTGCCATGATTTTATGTCTAATTTGTAGGAAATGTGTAATAAGCATTCCATTGAGCGAATCCAAGCGTGAAGGGTGCTTAAGCTATATTTATACATGTCCTCGTTTGCGTGTTTATCTTTGATTAACTCTAAATTATTCATTTCTTTAGGACAAGCCTTGCATATGTCACACACTGAAGCTGCTGTATTGGATATAATGGAATGAATTTTACCATCAATCATTGTCAACAGCAGTTGGTGTTTGACACTAATTCCATCAGTGATGGTGGATGGAGTTAAGGCTTCAATCTCTGCTTCGATTTCAGCCATCTCTCTCTGCACATTTTCTTTGGTTTCCTTTATAAACTTAAACAATATTGGCCGGCAAAATGAAGTGGAAGATGGTCGCTCGTTTTCCCAAATTGTTACACCTTTTGAGACGAGCCGCAGTGGTACAAGACTAATCATAAAATTACTAGCAAGATCGATTTGCTCATCTTCACTCGTCCTTTGATGATAAATGCTTTGGCTAGATGATCCGTCAAAACCCCATTTGCTGGTCAATACGAGCTGTTGATTGGGATCAACAGGGGTTTCTAACGACCTAATAAGTCTTCTTGAGGTTAAATCCATCAAGGCTTGTAATTTGATTTTTGCAGAGCTCTCTGTAACTGTGAGATCTTCTTTGGCCGGATAGCACTTAATTTTTTCTTTAACCAACATGTAGTAACTCGGGTATTGAAGAGCTCCTTCTTGAGTGTTGAAATCCCGAAGAGTGTTATAGCGCCATTTCGATAAGTTCATCGATACATAAAGAGCCAATGCCTTCAAAGGGGATATTTCCCGTACCTGAATTGATTTACCTTCAATGAAGGCTTTGATTTTTGAGGCCTCTTCTGGATTCTCCGTCAAGTATTTCATAACATAAGCTGTATCGCTTTGTCCTGCCTTTTGAAGCGCCCTTTCGGCCGAAAACATAATTTCAGCGCTGCTACTGCTGCATGAAAGACTATCTTCAGTGCGTCTTCTTTTTTGCCGGTTACTAAGGTCCTCAAAAGATTTACGAGGACTAGGATGTGTACAAGTTGAAGCATCAGATTTAGCAGGAGAAATTATGGGCTCGATGACGTCACTTATATTTTCTGTAGAAGGTTCCATATTTTCATTCTGTAATTCCGGCCATTGAATTGCAGCCTGTAGCCAAATCTCATGTTTCTTCCGAAACTTATCTGTGCTTCTTCCAGACTGTGTCCATTTTGCATAAATGCGGTAGCAAAATCGACGACACCAGTCTTTTAAACTTGTTTCAGCACTTTCACATAACTGAACACAACTGTTATCTTTTAAAACACTGAACAAATAGTTAAAGTCGCGTAAATCTTTATGTGCGCGTGCGCATAAAGCAACGTGAATATCAAGATTTGTATTAAAATTTGGAAAATACATTGCGAGATTAGCTTGGATACAACGAGGTGTAAATCAACACTGATTTTAAAGTTACTAATAGTGACCTATTTATATAAAATCCAGGTATCCCAGGTATCCTTTGTTAAATATTGCAAGGTAATTAGTTATTGTGATAATTAGTAAATGATGCATGCTAAATTAGTGTATTAAGAGCCATTTAGTAATTAAATAATAGCAATGTTCTTATCAGTAATCATTAGTGCATCAGTTTTATATGTAAACCTTAAGTCCCTAATTATATATCCTAATTAGCTTATATCTTCTCTAATTGGCTGCTCAGAAATGTTATTGTAATAAGGTAAACCTTTAGAAAAACGGTTTTAATCAACAAAATAAACAAAAAATAAAAAAATTGTGTTATAAAATAAACATCACTCTTTATCCCAGAAAGTGCACATTTGGCGCACTATGTGTCTTAGTATTAAATATAGCTCTTAGTATTAGCATTATGATATTAGAGACCGCTACTTGAAACAAGCCCGGAATCAGGAGGGAGAGAGCTCGATACACTCATTTTCATAGTAAAATTTCACATTTTCTCAAATTACTCCCGAAATATGGGAGTTATGAAGAAATTCATCACCACAAGTTATGAAGGCATTAAGTAATCGAATAAGATGGCATCATTAGTTTGGCATAATTTTACTCTTTTTTTTCGGACATGTCTACGTCCAACCGCTCCCATACATTCGTTCCACTGTGTGCCGTCGTACTGTGTACTCGAAACGTTACTTTATCTATTCTTCCGTCGATAAAACCCTTTTCTACAGTGGTCATGCTACGCGTGCAGTTTGACAGCTCAGCAACATTCATTACATTATTTCAAAATTTTCTGCAACAGACAATTTTTCGAATATACATATGAAGCAAGAAATTAGCAATATACTTCAAAATGATTCAGGTTCTGATTTTCATTAGTGTGTTACGCTATTAGGGTGCTGTTTTCGCCAGGGTCGCGGGATTGTTCGAAAGAGTGGCCCTGGCATAGGTGCGTTTTAGTCAGTAAAAGTCTGACACGTCCTTCCACTCCACCCAGAGCGGAAGAAGTCATTTGATGATTTGTCACCCACAAAAATAAAGGGTGTAGTTTTCCAAAACAGTCATATGTGTACTTGTAAATAATAATTAACAGTCAACATTATGAAACAAAATTACTCATGTTGTTGTTTATGTAGTTGGTAATTTTCTTGTTGGGCTGCCTCTCAAATTAGAGTTGAGGTCAATTGAATCATTAATTTTCCCCAACCTTACACAAGATATGTGACAAGGAATGAAGTTGCCGTCACCAACCCTATTCTTCTCCTTAGTGTGTCAATCAATCTATTATTAATGTCAGCTCAGACTTTCTTCCTGAGCTTGGTACTTTCGGTAACGTTCATCAACTCTGTTAGCATCCAGGCAAGTCGATAGGAGGGACCCGTCCGATACGTCAAGGGTTCAAAATTTCATTTAAGGCCTAAATCTTCACCCCAAAGTAATTCTGAGGAGAATTAAAACAAAGATGTCTCTTTTGCTCACTCCATTACAATACCATCTATTTATATCCACTTATTTAAGTTTAACCAGCAGTCTACAAATATGGAGTTGTGGACTCACATTTACATACTAATTCTTGGAATAATGTTGACTAATGAGACCTGTTTAGACAGTTGTCTTTTATTTGTTATCAGCTTTGATTAGTCATCTGTCTGGAATTAGAGTGACTTCCCACTCCAAGCTTCTCTTCATTCACACGGCTACATATCAAGCTATGTATTTCCAGTATAAACTGATCTCACACTGTATGCGATTTCCGAATAATGAGAGGTCAGCTTAAATTGGAAATATATAGCTTGTAGCCGCGTGTACAGTAAATATGTAGATGGTTAATTTGGACTAGCTGTTGCCCGCAACTTTGTCTGCGACCCAGGATGAAAGGTAACATTGGATAGACCATGACCTGTGTAAAGTTTATGTCTGTGTATCCAATTTTATCCAAATCCGTTCAGCCATGTTATTGTGCAACGATCTTACTTTCGCATTTATAATATTAATTAGGATTATGAGGAGCTCGCGGTTAAGTAACAACAGCCGCACGGATCGAGCGACCAAGTTACGTTTGCCGCAGTTGGTCCGAGGATGGGTGACCCATCTTTACATACCAAGACTTTTCCGTGCTACAGAAAGCATGTTAACTCCTTGGTCCCGGCTGCCATTTGTGGATCTTTGACAGTCGTTACGGGTCGTCAGAAGCCAGAAAGTCTGACAATCCTGAGACTGGCTGTCAGACCAAGGGTATCGTGTTACCCAGTAACTGGGTTGTGGCGGTTGGTCAGATAGGCTGTTGTTCCGTCTAAAATACTGGTATTCAGCTGCATCCGGTTAGATTGGAAGCCAACCTCGACATAAAAAAGGCTAGGGCAGATGATGGGTTAGGATTATGATTTGATGTTTAATTCAGTTTCTGTGGTTTGCAGTTTAACACACTGTCCTCTGAGAGGAATGTTCAAAAATAATCTTTGATATTTCAAGTTAGTTGGTTGGTGACGTTAGCACATAAGATTTTATTTTTAGTTTCATATCCAAAGGGTAAAACGTGACCCTATTACTAAGAGTCTGCTGTCCGTCCGTCCGTCTGTCACCAGGCTGTATCTCGTGAATTGTGACAGTTAGACAAATAACAATAAATACAAAAAAACAGAATAAAATAAACATTTAAGGGGGCGCCCATAAATATTAATTTTATTCTGTTTTTTTTTTATCGAAAGTCATCAAATGACTTCTTCTGCTCTGGGTTGAGTGGAAGGGCGTGTCAGACTTTTACTGACTAAAACCCACCCGTGTTCCATCAGTTGCCCATGTGCCAGGGTTACGGTATCTCTTTCGAACAATCACGCGACCCCGGCAGGCATCGGTCCTAGCAGACCCCTTCACTGCTGCTGACATCTCTTTGAGGCGTGCGTGGAACACTACGCGCCGTTGCCCCGAGCTTGGGCCTTACCGGGCGGCGAGCTACCAATTGTTCGCCGCCCGTAAGCTTGCGCCTACGGTGGCCGGGAGTCCGCAGTCGACTCCCGACGCCCGCGGCGTCTCCTCCTGCGTCTCCTCCTGCGGCGGCTAGGGACGTGAGGGTGCTGAGACTGCCACTCCGTCACGCGCCCCGCCTCCTCCTTTGCGAGCATTACTGCTTCGCAGAAAGAGGCTTCCCATGCCCTCTCGCTCCGTACCATGGCTCGCACCAGGGCCAGACGCGAGAGGTCGCTGCCGCCGATCGCCTCCACGAGGACACGGCGGTGCTCCGCCCAGGCAGGGCACACTTCCACCGTATGCTCCACCGTGTCCTCTAGACGATCCTCACAATGGAAACACCCGGGCGTATCCTCCCGCTTTATCCTGAACAGGAACCCACCGAAGCACCCGTGCCCGGTGAGAACCTGCGTCAGGCGGAAGGTGAGGACGCCGTGGCGCCTCTCTATCCACTCCTCAAAGAGGGGACTTACCGCCGCAATTGTGGCGTGCCCAGCGCTGGGTTGCGACAATCGTACCCGTCATGTCGCCATGAGATCCTGCCGGAGCTCTGTCCGCCGTGCCGCGATTTGTCGCGGCAGCGGAGTTTCAATCAATCAATCAATCAATCCTTTATTTCAGGCTAATAAGGCCCATAAAAAACAATACATAAATAATATAAAATCAATAACTATAAACTAATACATATTCTATAAAACTAAACTAAACTAAAACTGTCTCTAAACACGTAATGAAGACAGCGTCGTGTTCCGCTGCGTGGTGTCGCGTAACCGTCCTCGGAAGCGTCGAAACATGACACCTTTCGGCCAAAAGTCCTCTCTTAAGTATTTCTGTAGATGGTCGGTTGGAACTCGTACCACGAACGACTTAAAGTTGATGTTGTGGCGCGACTCCAACCTTTCGACCCTCAGAGTCCAGTTGGTCTTCACTTTCAAAAACTGCACTACTTCTTCAATCGTCGTGGAGTAGTGCAGGCGTGAAATGTACAGCTGCGTCGTAGGCACAGCAGGGCGCAGCAGCATGTTGGGTCCACTCGGAGCGGTACCACACTGGTTTCGTGAACAGGGCTTCTTCTTCTTTCTTTCCACTTTCGTGAAACCCTCTTCATCAACTTGGCCCGTTCTCGGCAAGGTGCTACGGACCGCAGCCAGGGCAGGTTGGGCACCCTTCTTCTGTTTTTCCCCTATTACAGTTGGTCGCTTAGGCTGCGACACACCTGATTCGCCGGTGGTGACAATAGCAGCGTAGGCACGCTTAGGGGTCGACGTACCTACGTGTGACGTTTCCGCAGCCGGTGTTGTGGCGCGGGCGACGGCGTCGGCGGGCGGCGCTTGGTCAGCATTATCAGCTGGTGACGCACTTGTGTTCGCCGATGCAATACTGCCGATAGATGCATTTTGCGCCGCTCGACGTGTGTTCACCTTAGAGGCCTCAGGTGACCCAATTACTGAACCCACTTTGCGCAATAATGCTATTTCCGCTCGTAGTTCAGTATTTGTTTTTTCCGTAACCTCCATTCGGGACTGCATTTTGGTCATCTCCACTTTCAACGTAGTGATGTCCTTCAGCAACCGTGTTACATCTACGTGATCGAATGTGACGGGAGGTAGCTTACCCAGCTCCTTCGCCACGAAATCTGGCACGTCATCGGGGTCGGTCTTCTTTAACATGTCCACAATGTCTTGAACACTCTTTTCAGTGCCATCTCTGCGGCGAGACGGCATCTGGTCCAGTTTCCCAAGTGACTGGAACAGTAACAGTTTACCACTGCTGATCTCGTCCTCCTTGAAATTGGACCGGCATATCTGCAGAATGCTCACCTCGTCCATGTAGTCGATGGCATGGACCAGGAAAGCCAGCAATTCATTGACTATGAGTGGTTCGCCCCGACGTTTCGCCTCCTCGCGCCACTCCCACATGTGCGCGAGGACCTTTGCCTCCAGAACCCATGGCGGCACTCCGGCAAGGAGGCTCGCCGCCTCGCACGAGATCGTGCGGTATCCTCGGATTAACCGGATGGCCATGACCCTCTGGGCTGCACTCAACCGGCGCGCTGGGTGCAGCCTCAATGAGGGCGCCCACACCGGTGCCCCGTAGAGGGCCATGAACCGCACGACCCCCGTGTAGAGCCTCCGGCAGGAGGCATTGGGACCCCCCAGATTGGGCAGGAGTCGCTTTAATGCAGCCCCAGCCCGCTCCAGTCTGGGAGCTAAACGTCGGAAATGCTCAACGAACTTCCACCGGCTGTCGAGGACAAGTCCCAGGTACTTCATCGTCGACTCGACGACGATGTGAACCCCTCCCACCGTGATTTGGGAACCCGAAGGTGGCGCGTTCCGAGGACCATGAAAACCCATGGCCTCGGACTAGTGCAGGGCCACCTCGAGTCCCAATTGCCGGATTCTTTCGACGATTGTCGCAACCCCGCGCCCTTAAACCCCATTTTACGCGCAACGCATGTTTTAGAACGTTGTAGGCGTTGTAGCATCATGATACGAAACCCGTTGCGCAACGCGATACAGACCAACGGTCATCTTCTGTTAAGCAACATTTTCTGTTTGCAAAACAAAGCGACAGCTCGTCATGTTACGCTCAACCGGCAATTACATTGCCCTGTTGCCAGGTCGCCGAACACGACATGTCACACTTACAAGTTGAGCGTCAAAGGCATAGAAGAATGCCTTTGACACGGGGCGACAAAATGGAACGCGCTGTGTTGCTGTCGCTTGTGCAACATTGTAAGTCCCTGCTGAATTCCTCGAAGTTGTCTGTGAGTGAAAGGGGTGGCGGGCCACGTGGCACGAACTCGCGACTTCACCCTTTTATTGCAAGGGAGAAGTGGGATGGTGGGTGTTGCTTTGTCAATACTTAGGGGGTTTTACGAAGTTTTATGTAGGTAGTTTATTAATTTCATAGTTTTTTTATAAATTATTCCGATTTATTAAGAAGATGCGCGCTCTCTTTGCAAGCGGATAAGAGAGCAGTAGTGGTCCAATGGTAACAGGCGCTACTTAACGAGTTGTAGGTCGTAGGTTCGAACACTTACAACCCAATCTGGCGCTTTCATAATTTGACATAGGCCTCCCCCAATTTGGGGGGCTTTGTCATATTCGCCACGCTTGGCAGTCGGGTTGGCGATCGCAGTATGGTGGTAAATTGCATAGAGAACGCTGCGGCCCATCTCTATTAAGTCCCTTAGTCGTTTTTTACGACACTCACGGGAAGAAATGGGGTGATGCTATTCTTTACATTGGACACCACACGGCTGGCGCTTTATTTTGTGTAAATTATTTCATCACCCGTGTGGTGGCGGACGCAACGATGTTGACTAAAACGCGACTAAGGGACGTACTAGAGAATGGGCAGCAGCGTTCTCTATGCATTTAGCGTGGGGTGCTTTTAAGGTATTTTTTAGGGTTCCGTTGCCAAATGGCAAAAAACGGAACCCTTATAGATTCGTCATGTCTGTCTGTCTGTCTGTCTGTCTGTCTGTCCGTCCGTATGTCACAGCCATTTTATTCCGAAACTATAAGAGCTATGCTGTTGAAACTTGGTAAGTAGGTGTATTCTGTGAACCGCATTAAGATTTTCACACTAAAATAGAAAAAAAAAAACAATAAATTTTGGGGTTCCCCATACATAGAACTGAAACTCAAAAATGTTTTTTTTCATCAAACCCATACGTATCTATGAATAGGTCTTCAAAAATGGTAATGAGGTTTGTATTATCATTTTTTTCTAAACTGAATAGTTTGCGCGAGAGACACTTCCAAAGTGGTAAAATGTGTGTAACTTCCCGTCCCCCGTAACTTCTAAAATAAGAGAATGACAAAACTAAAAAAAATATATGATGTACATTACCATGTAAACTACCAACGAAAATTGGTTTGAACGAGATCGAGTGAGTAGTTTTTTTTAAAACGTCATAAATCGTAAACCGCAATTTACCTTACATTCAATCAACTGAAATATAAAAATTAAAAAATATATATATTTTTAAACCGAAAATACCTACAGGTTTGTACGGAACCCTCGGTGCGCGAGTCCGACTCGCACTTGGCCGGTTTTTATTGATCAGGTGACCCCACGCTTTTTCCATTATTTTCTACTTTTTAGTTTGGTTTTCTATGGAAGCGTGTTTTTTCGTTCAATTCAATTCAATTCAATTCAATTCATTTATTTCTCAGTATATGGTACATTAAGATCTTACATTTAACATTGTTTCACACATACTACCATTGCTGGCGTAGAAATATTAAATAATAAAATAGGTACATGCATTATTTATAATGTAGAAGTATTAATTGTTTAATTAAAAATATAAACCATGTCAAAAATATAAATCATAATGTCAAAAACTAAAACTACAATGTCCAAGAATTCATAATAATGTAAAGGTACTATGTCATTAAAATAATATTATATTAAAAAGAATGATTTAAAAATTCATTCACGGAATAAAAACACATGTCTAAGAGAAAATCAAACATTTTACATTTAAACTTATTAATTGGTAACATTCTCAGGGCGGGTGGTAATTTATTATAAATTTTAATTGTCATGCAACTAGCATTTCTACTATATAATTGTAATCTTTGAGCAGGGACGAGTAATTTCCCAGCATTTTTTTTGCTCAGTCTTTCGGAGAATTGTTCATTTAATTGAAATAAATGAGAGTATTTTTTTACAAATAGACAAACTTCAAAAATATACAAACATGGGAGTGGAAGAATTTTTAAATCCCTAAATAATGGCCTGCAATGGTCCAGATATTCTGCTCCACTCATGGCTCTAATAAATTTTTTTTGCACTATGCATGCCCTTTCTACATCCACTGAATTACCCCATATCACTAGGCCGTAACGCAGTACTGATGAAACATACCCATGATAGGCATTAAGGACTGTTTTTCTACTGGACACTAATCTTAACTTGCGAAGAGCATAAACAAATTTATCAAGTTTACTGCATACTCTTTCTACATGTTCCTTCCAGTTCAATTTGTTATCTATTACTATACCTAAAAATAAAGCTGATGATCCTGGTTGTAGAATTACATTATTATGTCTAATTGATGTTGGTATTACTGGCAAGTTACATGTTTGAAATTGAACTATTTTAGTTTTCTCAATATTAACATAAAGATTATTATCCCCCAGCCATTTTATCACATTCATTAATTCATTGTTAATGTCAGTTTCTACGTCAGTTTTGTTAGAACATTTTATTGTTAAAGTAGTATCGTCAGCAAATTGGATACAGTCATATTTTAAACATGTTTTGAGGTCATTAATATATAATAGAAATAGTGGCGGACCCAGTACACTCCCCTGGGGGACGCCAGAATCATTCATTTTTAGTTCTGAACAGTATGTCGTCCTAGTATTATTTTCTATCCTAGAGATAACAGTTCTCTGTTGGCGATTAGACAAATAACTTTTAAACCAATCATGCGCTTTGCCTCTTATGCCATATTTCTCTAACTTGTATAGTAATCGTTCATGTGATACAAAATCGAAGGCTTTGCTCATATCTAAGAATACGGATACTGTAGACATTTTTTTATTGAGTGCTTCGGTAATCAGTTTCACTAAAGAAAAACAGGCTAGAGTCGTTGAACTGTTTTTCCTAAAACCAAACTGACTCTCCACAATTAAATTGTATTTAGTTAGAAAGCTATTTATTTTACCATGCATTGCCTTCTCAAAAATTTTTGCAAAGATAGGGATCAGTGTAATAGGCCTATAATTGCCCATATCAGTACACTTGCCCTTTTTGAAAAGTGGTTTAATTATAGACTCTTTTAGTCTAGATGGGAAAACACCTTCTTCAAAAGAGAGGTTTATTAGGTAAGTAAGTGGGGATGCTATCATTTTCGCGGTTAATTTAGTTATTGTAGTGGTTACTTCGTCATATCCGGTAGAATTTGTGTTATTTAATGAATTAATTATTTTAATAACGTCAATTTCATTCACTGGAGTCAGAAATAAAGTATTTATAGTATTGTCAATGTTAATATTGTTTGCGTCATGATTATTATTGTTAGTTTTTTGTGTCAGCTCAATGAAATAATTGTTAAATTGGTTACAAATGTCATTAGGATTATTAATTTTTTTATTAAGGATTATTAATTCATTTATATTATTGTTATTATTAGGTTTGTTTAAATTATTTTTTATGATTGTCCATGTCGCTTTACATTTATTTTTAGAATTATTAAAAAATATGTTGTTGTTTATCTGTTGTGATTTTGATATGCATTTTTTTAAGATCTTAGTGTAATTGAGGTATTTTTTCTTGTGATAACCTTTACTAATAGCATCATGTTGATATTCATAATACAAAGCTCTCTTTTTAATGCATGATATTTTTAAGCCCTTACTAAGCCATTTGTTTTTTATGGGTTTATTGCTCTTTTTAACGATGATTTCGGGAAAACACAATTTATAGAAAAGCATAAATAGATCGTGGAATGTATTGAATGCCTCATTGCAATGTGTCACTTTGTACACTTCAGTAAAGCTTAAGGCCGCTAAGCAATTTAAAAATTTGTTTATGTTGTCCTTATTATAATCCCTCTTCTTATCATACCAGAACTTTATAGGTTGGTTTGTGGTGCGTGTACCAAATTGCTATCTGCCCGTCGTCATGGACGAAGACTTTTGGCCACAGGACGTGGTGTTCCGTCGCTTCCGCGGACAAGTGCCACAGGACAGCTCACGGACAAGCTAACTTAATAGTGAAGTGCTACTAACATAGTTTATAGTACTATTATTAACACATGTTTTTGTATAATACTTATGTATGTTAGTTTGTAAGGTATTTGTCTATGGGTCTTTGTTACCTGAAAATAAATGTTTTTTTTTTTTTTTTTTTTTTTTTTTTGATTTATTTTCCGTCTCATGAAGGTGAAAAGTTAACGATTGACCTGTATCGTGATCGGAGAGGGCCAAATTATGTGTACTGCATTTCAAATGAAGTGCCGGAACGTTACTCGCTATTTGGTCTATGCTAGTATTTTTTCTAGTAGGCATTCTAACGTGTGGTGAAATATTAAAATTGTTCAGTAGGGATATTAGTTCTTTTGATGTTTTATTGTCTTTTAATATGTCTATATTCCAATCTCCGCACATAATAATATTTTTTTTAACTTTACGGGTTATATTGCGTAACAATAATTCAAGATTTTTTAAAAATAATAATACATCCGAGTCCGGAATTCTATAAATACACACTATAATTAGATTATGGCTCAATATTTCTATGCCGCAGCATTCGAAACAAAAATCACTGGCGAGTTCATCAGTTATCGGTAACGGACAAAAAATTAGACCTTTTCTAACTAAAACGCATGTTCCACCTCTTTTTTTCCCGTGTCTTGTGTAACTAGCAGCTAAGTTGAAATGCGTAAGCGCTAGATTAGTTTCATGTCCTGATTTTATAAAAGTTTCACTCAGGCAAATAAAATCTATATTGCCAATCTGATTTTCTAAGTCGGAAATTGTGATTTCGAATAAATCAATTTTATTTAAAATCCCAGCTATATTCTGGTGCAATAGTATGAATTTTTGTTTTTTACTAGAACTGCTATCACTATTTATAACCTTTTTAATTAATGGCGCGAAAAAGAGTTTTTTGGGTTTTCTTTGACGAGTTTGGAGAATTAAAATAGTCATATTCCGTTGGATAGGTCTCAATATCAACGAGTAGGCGGCGGAAGATACCGTCATAAATACGTTTTTGACCTAGTTTGTTCAGTTTGCCCGTATTATAGGAAAATGTTTCATCGGATAAGTCATGATTACTGTCAAAGAAATAAGCATAATGATGGTTTTCTATGTCCATATAAAGTAATTTACTAAACATTTCTACTTTATAATTGTGTATCAAAGCCCCTTGTACATATGTAGGGCAACATATAATGATATTTGTATTATGTATATTTTTGAGAGTTTCTCTAATTAACCTAACCATTTCGATAGGGTCACCGGTGCCTTTAAAATCCTGCTCACGTTTTTTAAACTATTATTTATTTTCTATTTTTTAGGGTGTTTCGAATTTTGAGACGTATGTCAGCGTAGTTTGTGACGTATGTCAGCGTAGTTTGTGACGTATGTCAGCGTAGTTTGTGACGTATGTCAGCGTAGTTTTAGAGGACAGTTTTTTTGCTGTCCTGGTAACCCTGGCGAGGATAATGGCACTTTATGAAATTATTGCATTGTCATCGGTCTTTGACAGGTGTGCAAAGTTTGAAGGAAATCTGGTCGTTTAAAGTGGGTCAAAATCGCGCTATAAGGAGTCGGTTACAAACATACAAGTGAAGCTAATATAAAGCGTGTAAAAAGAAGGTAATGTTTGTTTATAACTCCGGATTTTCCCTTAATACTCTGGCTCTCTGTTGCCTTATCCCGGCTTGGCATTCAATATCCAGTGCTGGGCAACCCTGGTTATGGAGTCAGGTATTGCAAATTCGTTTGTTACGCTGTTTCTCTTATTGGTTTGTCCGATTGAGAGCCGAGTTGCGATTTTTTGCATACAGTTACGAATTCATTGGGTAAAGCTAGAAGCTGCATGAATTCGTATAATCGATAATCGTAGATAATCATATTATCCCGACGAAAAAAAAATCGGTACAGGTTCTCAAGTCGACGCGTTATTTATTTTACGTATGACCACGCATAATTTTTTACAGAGTGGTCCGATTTTGATCATTCTTTTTTACTGGATAGGGCATGCCTCATCAAGTTTTATTAGTAGATTATAGCCATATAACAAAAAAATTAAACCGCCGAAAAAACTGAAACAATCAATAATGAACAAAGATCACTCAAAGCGCTGACTCAAAATTACTTAGGTATACTTATATAAGTTTAAGAACTTATTTATTAAGGTTAAATAAAAAAGGTTTACTATTTGTTGCTTTTCAGTTTTTTCAGCGGTTAAATTTATTTGTAAAAAAAAATTTTGAACCCTAGATACGAATCCACACTGTCCACGCTAATATTATAAACAAGCTTCTGCCCGCGACTTCGTCCGCGTCATATTTTTGCTCCCCTGACCCTTCCCGTCGCATCGATTTGCCTGCTAGTTTTCGTCCATTTCTCGTTGTTGCTCGCTCCTTTTGAGTTATAGTGAGTCAACCTTAAAAGATAGACATATGCTCTCGCGGACTTATTTTTAGAACTTTCTAAAAGGAACAATTCCGTTATACATAATTTTTGCGTTACTTTAACCGTTTACGCAGCGCACGCAACGGAAACTCTCAAAAGGAATAAATTTTCCCCGTTTTTGCAACATTTTTCATTACTGCTCCGCTCCTCTTAGTTGTAGCGTGACGTTATATAGCCTATAGCCTCCCTCAATAAATAGGCTACCCAACACAAAAATAATTTTTCAATTCGGACCAGTAGTTCCTGAGATTAGCGCGTTCAATCAAACAAACAAACAAACATACAAACAAACAAACAAACAAACTCTTCAGCTTTATAATATTATAGTATAGATTAATGCAAAAGTAACTCTGTTTGTCTGTCGGGTGCGCTTTCCTGCTAAAACTACTGAACTGATTTAAATGAAATTTGGTACACAGATAGTTTAGTGCCTGAGAAAGGACATAGGCTACTTTTTATCCCGGTGATATGTTCCTGCGGGATAATTTCCGACCTCCACGCGGGCGAAGCCGCTGGCAAAAGCTTTGTTTTATACTTGTTTTTTGAGGAGGGAAAGAATGGGAAGGAGGGGTGTTGTAAATTCACCGTGTGTACCTGTGTGTCTGACTATGACACATTGTGTATCATTTTTGTTTTGCATAATTGCCTAAATATCATCATTATTCTTTTGCACTTATCAGTTAATTTGGAGTCAGCGCAACAAGTTTCTGTCCCAAATCTTACAAATAAATAAAATTAATACGTCAGTTTGTAACGTCAAAAATACCAGCTTTTTATTACATGCATATGGAAGCGTATACGGTACATATAACAAAGAACTTGTTTTGAATTTTTGCTTGTTCGTCCCGGCTAATCTCTGAAACGGCTCGACTGATTTTCACGGGACTTTCACTAGCAAATAGCTATTGTTATGAGGCTCGGTGTCTCGATAGTACGTACCCGTGTGATATTTTTCAATATATAAGGTGTATCTATTCATACACGAAATATTTTAAGAGGTACACCTGTAGGTGGTAAAGAAGCCATAGCAACGAAAAAAAATTTTTTCTAAGGGTTTTTTTTTAAATTTAATATTTATAAATTAATTGACGCACATAAGAAATATTGGCCCCTTCTTATTTTTTACGGCCCGAGACACAGCGGCCATGCTCGTGCCGTCCGAACGCCACCCTCGCAGTGTCAGGCGCGCCATTCATAGAATTTGGAGTAAAGGTTTTATGCAAAACGTCTCAAGTAGTTTTAAAATCATAATAATTACGAAAATTAAAAAACGCTTAGAAAAAAACATTATTTTTGCTTCTATAGCTTCTTTATCATCCCCCTTAAAATATTTCGTATATGAATAGATACACCTTATATATTAGTGGGAAGCCGCAGGCACAGTTAGTATGCATGAATAAAAGGGAGGCACAAAATATCATTTCACCCGAAAGACGTCCACTGTCCACTGCTGGACATATATGGGGAGGATTGTCGTAATCCCCACGTATGGCCGGCGGGTTGGCGATCGCAGTATGGTGGTAAAATGCTTATAGAACGTTGCTGCCGATTCTCTAACAAGTCCCTTAGTCGCCTCATACGATACCCACGGGAAGAAATGAGGTAGTGCTTTTTTAACGTTCGGCAACACACGGAATAATAATAATAACCACACGGAAATACCAATTAGCAACAATTAACTTGAATAAATAGTTCGGGAAAATCCAAAGGGAAATCTCCCTTTTAGCATAGGATTCTTGACAATTACGCTCATAGGGGTTGGTTGTATTTCCCCCACACATTTAATTAAAGGCTACGGTTGTATGCACCATTTACATGTAGGTATGTGTTGGAAAATTTGTGTTGGAAATCATATTCGTGAATCATAATTAATCAATTAAGTATTTGTTTACTATTTATTTATGATAAAATATCTATATATTAATACGTGAAGCGAAAACTTTGGATCCCTTTTTACGCAAATTGAGCGGACGGAGGAGTATGAAATTTCGCACACTTATAGTTTATACAGAGAAGAAGTGACGAATGCTAATATTTTTTTAAATTATGCGTTAAAATACATTAATTTCAATAAATAACACGTTACACACACTACCGGTCGTTACCGTGTATCTAATACACACATGCATAGATATTCTTTTGTTTATGGTCCAAATATGTCTTTATTATTTTGTGCAGTGTTACCAACACCCAGAAATATTTACCCCTAAAGCTTAAGTTAAAAACTCCTAAAATTGCCACAATTACTAAAAAAATCTGCTAAAAAATTATAATGAAAATAACCAACGAATGTTCAGTAATCATAGACCGCACACAGTAGTAATATTTGTCTATATTTATTACGCGACATTTGTTAATCATTCACTCTGCATTCTTAGTATTGAGGAACCGTACTAGAAGTCGCTAATACTTTTATTGTAATCAAAAACACAATGAGAAATGTAAGATGGCAAAAAATCCCTAAGAATACCCCTAAAAATGGAACGCCCCTAAAAATCTCATTACCCCCTAAATTTGGGAAAACTTCTAAGTTGGTAAGCCTGATTTTGTGTCTATATCTTACTGAATGTCAAGTCTAACCATAGGTAATAAATTAATTTTATAGATAGAAAACCTATTTCATTTTTAAAATCTATGATTATATCGAGAATTTGTCTTGGAAATGGAAATTTGTCTTTAATATTATTTGTAGTAGCGACGATAGGAATTTAAAAAAGGAAAAAAATTAAAAAATGAAAATTTAGTTAAAGATGAAATATTTTTTGTGGTTTTATGGGGAGTGTCAAGTATGGCATTAGTAAGTTTCCCATACAAAACATAGTGTCGTGTGCAAACTGTAGAGGTTGTATGCCTCACCATTGTAAAAGCTGGTCATAGTTTGTACGGCTGGTTATAATTATGACATTTGGAACCGTCATAATTAATTAAAAATAATAGGGAAAATTCTATAAAAACAGAACAAATTTCTGTGATAATTCATTCCATATTGTTCCATATCCAGCAGTTAAGAAGTATTAAGAAAATAAAAAAGAGAGTCCTGAAGAAGTATTCTTTACTCATTACACCTACGTCCTGGTCCTGGCCATCACCCTCCCGCCAGCGAACCCTCTCCACAGTAGCACAGCGTCAACAATTTGTCTATAATGTTACTGAATGTCAAATATAACCATATTATTTTTTTATATTTATTACTATCTTTTTTTTTTCATTTAATAATGTATTTCTATTCAAATGAAGTACGGTTGAATTTCGACCAATGGGCGATCACTAGTAGTAAATAAATACTTAATTGGCATAAAAAAGAGTGTATAAACAAAGTGAAGCCCTGACTACTGCGCTAGGTAAAAACATCTGTATTACAGGAGCCACTGTCTTCTCCCGATCAGTAGGTTCGGTATTATATGTATTTAACATATGACCGACACTGAAACTACAAAAAAAAACAACAAAGTCTATTTGAATTACGCGGGCTTCTTTAGCGCAGTCACTTTAAATAAAAGCTTATAATAACGTAATAAAAGCAGTATATTTATTCATACTTGCCCTAAAACAATATACATAACAACATAACATAACATCACGCCTTGTTTCCCCGAAGGGTTGGGCAGAGGTATACCTATAGTACACCCACATTTCGCCTGTTATGTTTAAGTCTCATGTGGGCGAGCAACAACACAAAGAAGAAAAAATGCGAATATTCTCAAAGGAAATGTGATAGTTGATGTAAACACTAGATAACCTATCTAGGTCATACATAAGTACCTAAATAGCTACCTCGTGCAGGGCGGGGAGGGAGCTACCTCGCCATCCGGGCTCGTCCTTTCACCGAGAATTCGTGATCGATATTGCAGGGCTATATTCAGGCAAACTATGAAATGCGTAGCAACTAGCTGCCTGGTTTTATCATAGCCCAGATTGACCTATTTAATTATTGAATAATATTTTACTTTTATAACATAACGTGTTTGCCCGTTATTTATTAAGTTTAACATAACATTACGCTTGTAACACTCGAAGGGTTAGACAGAGGTAATCTTATACCATCTAATAGATACACCCACATTTCACCAGTTATGTTTCAATCCCATGTAATAGTGGGGGGCAAGCCTATTGCCATCATCAATGACAAAATTCCTGAAAACCCAATAACACTTTGCCCGAACTGGGAATCGAACCCAGGACCCCATGGTCAGTAGCGCTTGCGGTCACTAGATCATCGAGGCAGTTAAGTTCAAGTGCCGTGTTATAGGGGTTGAGCACAACTGGGCACAAATCAAGACTTCGGGCCGTCACTGAGACACGGTTCGATTCCTGGCAAAGATTTCCCATCTTTGCGTAGGAATCGAACCGAAGACCCTCACACTCGGTAGTAGCGCTTGCGACAAACGAGACTGACAACACATTTTACTTTTCTGTACTAAATTAAAAAATGTTTTTGGCACCGACTTTCCATATTAAAGTTATTTTTCACGTAATTTTTTTTTGAAGTCGGTGGTTTTATTTTAAGTTTTTAGTTTTAACAACTATAAAAAACTAGCTTCTGCCCGCAACTTGGTTCGCGTGAAATATTTACTCCCCTGACCCTTCCCGTCGCGTCGCAGCCTGCCAGTTTTCGTCGTTTTTTTTTGTTGCTGCTCCTCTCCTTTTGCTTGTAGCGTGATGTTATAAAGCCTATAGCCTTCCTCAATAAATAGGCTACCGACTCAAAAATAATTTTTCAATTCGAACCAGTAGTTCCGGAGATTAGCCCGTTCCACCCCCCATTTTAGGGAAGTGGGGGGTTAGAAAGAGACAAAAGTAGCCTATGTCACTTTCCATTCCTTTAACTATCTCCACTTAAAAATCACGTCAATTCGTCGCTCCGTTTTGCCGTGAAAGACGGACAAACAGACACACACACTTTCCCATTTATAATATTAGCATGAATATCATCACTGGCAAAATGAGGGTGCACTTTATACCTCTGTTCATCCCCTAAAACTGTACAGGCGTGATGTTATTGATCGGTGTAAACAATAGACGTACGATCGCAGTAATCTCGAGTCATTTGTTGTTATTGAAAGAGTTCCTTTGTCAACCTCCAAAGGTCTTCATCAGATTCTAATAATTTTTAGGTCTATTACTTGAGAACTCCTTTTATAACCTCCATTTTTTATAACTTCCATTTTCGGCTGAAATGAACCTTCATTTATAAACCGATATGTGAAATTATTTTTTGTTTTGAAAGGGTTTCTGCCTACCCCTTTGGGAAAAAAGATGAAGATTCTATGTATGTATGTGTACTTATGTGTTATCATTGAATGGACATGAAAACATCACAGAAGATCACGGAAATTAATTTAAAAAAACATAAATTTTTTAGTCATACATTCTTCTCTATGTTGTACCTACCCATTTTAATGAACTTAAATTCACGTGTACGCAGATCGCATTTCCCGCAAGCCGCCTCGCCCCGGAGCCCCGCCGCCCCGGCGCGCTGCGCCCCGCGGCCCCACGCGCCTCAGATCAGCTTCGGCCGGCAGAGACAAACGATCGGAACTGCGTGCGAGATACTGGGCCTTGCTGTTCGGAGATCTGCAGCGAGCTGTGAGTTTAACCTGTATAATTTTACAGTTTGTAGAAAAACAAGGCAGGAAGAATAAAGACATAATTATGCCTTTATTCTTCCAGCCTTGTTTTTCTACAAACTGTGTAGTCTCAAAAGGCAAAGGGCTCATTTAGAGGGCCCAAGTGTACACTTGGCTATACAGCGAGCTGTGAATATAACTCTGTCATTGTCAACTCACAAAACAATAAAAAAATTGTATAATGAATCTGCCCAAAATTTAGCTAGGAGTTTGGCGCCATCAATTCGTGTAACGTGTAGCATCAGGACAAGATACGTGATATTCTTCTGCTCTTACTTACCTCAATCTCTTTGTAGTCGGCGGAGCGCATCTTCTTCTTCCATACATCTCTCTTTGTCCGTTCTCTTTTAGCCATATGATCTTTCACACAATCGTAGGAGATGAGAAACGAAAAAACATGGAAATGCATCGTTTCTTTGATTCGGTTTTGTGACGTCTCTATGGAGCAGAAAGAAAAAGACAGTAAATATCAGTGCAAGCAGCTTTTGCACAGCTAATGCATTGCAAATTATTCCATTCTAATGTGACCCTGAAGTGGAGACCGCGTATCGTCAAGCGTAGTGTGGGACGTCCCCCAGCTAGATGGACCGACGACCTCAAAAAGGTGGCAGGGACAGACTGGATGCGGAAGGCGGAGGACAAGGTGTTGTGGCGCAGCATGGGAGAGGCCTATGTCCAGCAGTGGACTGCGATAGCCTAAGTTGATGAATGTAACCCTCAATAAGATATAGCATCGTGCTCTGGGGAAATAGTTACAATTATAACTGGCAGAGAGCGTTCATCTTACAGAAACGAGCCATAAGGACAATAGTCGGAATTCCACAATGTGTCTCATGCAAAGACTACTTTAAACAATTGGGAATATTAACAGTACCAAGCTTATATATATTGGTGCTCCTAAGTCATTTTGCTAAGTATCTACGTGAATTTGAATCACAAGAAGAACGTGAAATTAGAGAGAGCACGCGAAGAAAATTTTTTAAACAACAAATAGCACCAAAATTTAATATAGTAGAGCATTGCTCGAAGTACCAAGCTGTAGAGATATTTAATAAATTGCCTTCTGAGCTAAAGATTCTGATTTAGAACACCCAGTTGTTTAAAATTAAATTAAAAACCTTTTTATTAGAAAAATGTCTGTATAATATATCTGAACTAATTTCAAAATAATAAATAATCTACTGTTAGTTTTAATTTCTTTTTGCCTTTTGACATTATATAATTTTTAGAAAACTTTTGACATTATATAATTTTTAGAAACTTTTGAGATTATATTTTGAATTTGCTTGACATTATATTGGAAACTGATTGATATTATATTTTACACTTGTTTGACATTATATTGAAAATTGTTGACATTACAATTAAAATTGTTTTTGGCATTATATTCGAAACTGTTTTTAGCACTACAAATATTTGAATTTCACTGGGAGGATAATAGTTCATAGTTCTCTGTATTTTTATTCTTTCTATTTTTATGTTAATTGCATGTGTACATATACAACACAATGGAAATTGTTTAAGAATAAATGAAATGAAATGAATGAATGCCTGGAAGCAGGATAATCCGGGAAGAAAAATTTTCTGACAATTTTTTTTGCGATTTGCAGATCAGCAACAGATTCTATATTTATTAACATTTGATTCGCGACCGTAATCAATATGGCTTTACAAAATTAACATCATTTAAATACAACCCTCCAAGTTCATGTAATCCCAATAAATGATTTATTTTTTCATGAAAAAACTTCATTGAATATGATAAAATGAATTTAGAAGGTCTTTTTTTGTTGGTGGGAAATCATCAAATGACTTCTTTCGCTCTGGGTGGAGCGGAAGGGCGTGTCAGACTATTACTGGCTAAAATCCACCCGTGTTCCTTCAGTTGGCTATATGCTAGGGCCACGGTAACTCTTTCGAACAAATCTCGCGATCCTGGCAGTTCAGGGGCTACCCTGAAATTTGTACCTGAAGTACGAAAATTATGCACCTGATAATATTTCACCTCAATGCAGTAATTTTGTAATCTGTTTTTGGCTTAAAAATTTACCCAATATTTATCAATGTCTTTCAAAATTACCTACCCTAATCGGTGCACCCCTGTGCCGGTACGCGAAGTACTTGCCCCTACTTATTATACAAAGGGGCACCCATGTGTCGTTACGATGGCTGATAGTGGCAGGTGAGGTCTTCTGCCTCATGTAATCTGTCAACCCCAAGTTTTTCAAATTTTGAGAATTTTAGCGAATTTACCGTGATGGTTGAGATGTTTATATGAGAAGATCTTAAAGTAAAGACACTTTTACACGTCAATATTTAAAAAATGACGCCGGTATTTCCTAACTGATTGTTCCCTGCAAAGAAATGCCGAAACAAACTCAGAGGTCTCTTTTAAAGTTCAAAAGTTATATTATTAGAATTTAGTGTGAGTCTAACAATGTAGGACCGTTTAAAGAAAAGGGCCATTGCAGCTTTGAGCCCGTCCCGACAGACGGCATGTATGTATCAGTCATCGTGTAGCTCAACCCTTCAGCAAAAAGCAAGTTATCACAGCGACCAATCAAATAGATTTTAATATTAGATTACTGAAAAAAACTGGAGGCTTTTGGAAACTGGAGCTTCATCGCTGTCACGAGGTTTCCTACCGTAGTTGTTCTCATATAAAACTTAAAATTCAACATTAATAATGTAACCACTATTTTATAACAACTTTCTTGCCCGTTCTACTCCATTTTAACATACTATCCTTCGGAATGGGCAGTAATTTCATCTTTCTTTCTGACCGAATCTACAACTTAACAATTGAAAAGTGCATGTAAATATTTAAATAAAAATAAACACACCGGGATAGAACATTTTCGCTACAGCGTCTGTGTTTCTTCACTGCCCTTGCAAATGACACCTGTATCGATCGTAGTCTAGAAATATGTGGGCACTAATGATACTAAATGACCTCCATAATGACAAAGCTTTTATATATCGATTTGATATTGAACTTGGACTGTCGCTACAATAGTAAATATTTAATCATTTCTATGGTCTACCTACCGAGAGCGGTGGTGGCTCAGTGGTAACGTCCGCGACTAAGTCGTAAGTTCGATTCCAAGCAGGTGCTTTACTTTGCGTAAATTCTTTCATCACCACTGCTCTCAAAACGGTGAAGGAAAGCATCGTGAGGAAACCGGCATGTCTTAGAACCAAAAATTCGAAGCCATGTGACGTCTACCAACCTGCACCTGTCCTGTCCCAGCAGTGGGCAGCAGGCTGCTGATGGTCATCCACGTACCAACTGCGCCTATCTTAGCTTACTCCTCTTTCTACATAAAGTATGTTTTCCTAGAAGTAGAAAAAAGATTTACTTCAAGTGCAACGGGGTGAGGTTAGGTGGGTTATAAAATGACGTCAGTGGTATAAAGGTCAGGGTGCCAAATTACCACTTCACTTGGCAGTGCACGCTATAAGCTATAAGTTAAATATTGGCCTACCTTCTGCTTTAAAATTTTCAAGCAACAGGTTTTCGGAACCTCGTCAGTCTTTCCTTTAGTTTTATTTTTCGTCCCACATCAACACCTGATTTCACTAACAGACATCTAAACGTAATTAATGCCTATTGTTTGATTTAATGAACACTAGGCGACATCTAAAAGCGCGCTCTTCAATTTTCAACGTTCGGAGCTGCACCGAAAGTTGATAGCAATATATACACAACCGTGCTTTTATATTGGGCTTCACGGGAGAGAATGTAACAGTGCAATAATATTTAGACACTACGTTTTATGTAGTGCCACTTTGTTCCGTGTGGTGCCGGACGTAAAGTATAACACCATCCCATTTCTTCTCGTGGGTGTCGTAAGACGCGACTAAGGCCGCTATCCCACTAGGCGTTTTACGAGCGTCGGCGTCTCTCGAAAGTCTGCGCAGCGTCAACGTTGCGCAGATGCGACGTTGACGTCGCGTCGTCGCGTAACAAGCATTAACGTCCGCTGAACGCGACGTCAACGTCGCGTCTGTGCAACGTTAACGTCGCGTTTGTTGGCAACAGGTACAATCACTCCGTTCTGCTCTGTCCGTGTGGGTACGGGCGGGGGCTACGGCCGGCGGCCATTTACACGTTGACGCGACGTTGACGTCGCGTTCAGCGGACGTTAATGCTAGTCGCGCGACGACGCGACGTCAACGTCGCGTCTGCGCAACGTTGACGCTGCGCAGACGTTCGAGAGACGCCGACGCTTGTAAAACGCCTAGTGGGATAGCGGCCTAAGGGACTTACTAGAGAATGGGCCGCAGAGCTCCTTATGCATTTTGCCACTATACTGTGATCGCCAATCTGCCTGCCAAGCGTGGCGATTATGGCATATCCTCCAAATTGGGAGAGGCCTATGTCCAGCAGTGGATGCAGTGGCGTAGCAAAAGGGGGCCGGCGGGGGCGGGCCGCACCGGGTGTCACCTTTTTTGGGGTGACACCCACCCGGTCTCTCAACTTTAAGAACAATGTACAGACGCCAACACATCAAGCTACTACAATCTGTCAGATTTCTTTGATAGATTTTCGACTTTATTTCTAGAGCATTAGGTTCAAGGTTCATTGGGAAAAATTGACAGTTTCGGGTAGCTTGACCTGGTGGCGTCTGTACAAACAAAAAATAAATAAACCGCTAGCACAAAAATTTTTTTTTCGGGGATTCCTCCACTAGCACTAGCTCAGCTCTATGTATAATTCGGGGATTCCCGCAAAAGAGCCTGACGCTGTCGTGGGGGATTCCCCGTCCCAATAATTTCGATGAAGTTATTGCTGAGTTTGCAGCTGTCAAAGCTAGAAAGAAGAAATTTTAATTGTATAACAATTCCTTTTCTGTCTTAGTTATTATTGTTTTGTTATTTCTTCAATATTATAAATAACTAGCTTTTGCCAGCGGCTTCGCCCGCGTGGAGGTCGGAAATTATCCCGCGGGAACATACTACCGGGATAAAAAGTAGCCTATGTCCTTTCTCAGGCTCTAAACTATCTGTGTACCAAATTTCATTTAAATCGGTTCAGTAGTTTTAGCAGGACAGCAAGACAGACAGGCAGACAGACAGACAGAGTTACTTTTGCATTTATAATATTAGTTTAGAAGTTTAGATAAATGATCCATGTCCTTTATCATATAAAAATATCTGGTTGACCGAGCTTTGCGCGGTATTTTTTGGTAAATTGTGTTTAAAATAATAGGTTTATGTTCAAGTTGATTGTCGACAAAGTTGGTCATTGAAAACACGAATAAAACGACATTTTATAAAAATGAATTCTAGCAAAATTTCATGAAAATCGTTGGAGCCGTTTCCAAGATTCAGATTATATATATATATACAAGAATTGCTCGTTTAAAGGTATAAGATTAATTGCTTTTTACTTTCGATGGGGTGACACCACTAACTTCCGCACCGGGTGCCACCCAAGGTAGCTACGCCACTGAGTGGCTGAAATGATGATGATGATGATGATGACGTTATATGTCGTCTAGTAGTTGTAAAAATAAGCATTCATCGAAATCAGTTCTCCAAAACGTAATAAAAAGATTCCATGTACTGTTCAAAATACATTTATCAACTTTCATCTACATTAAATAATCAAACGACGTATCTCGAAATCCCTCGAATGCAACGCAACACAGGTATAGCAAAGGCGGGCTGACCTTACCTTCATTTCGGAATAACATCCCCTTTGCGTGACAAAATCAATCATGTCCGGGACCAGAACCACTGAATACATAGTTGCAGAAGGCTAACTGCATATAACGAGCGCCAGATATCAGCGCGTATGTATTAAATGATAAATGATTTTATTATTGTAAATAGGTTTTTATGAACATTTTTACACAGCAATCATATTTTTAAAACTAGAAAAGATCAGCTTCTCCTATTCTAAGATGAAAGACCAAAACAAAGTCAGAAGTCACAATCTCTTTTTAAGTCCATTCTTATTCTTGATAAGATAATGTGAAGGCCATGTGGATTGGTGTCTGAAATGGTCTTTTGTTGGTAGAACCACAAAGATTCAGTGGACCTGTCCTAGTGGACCTGACCTATAAATTATTTGATGACAGTTGCGAGAGGGCGCTTGTTCAAGTCATACTAATACAACAGATAAAACTTGTTTTCGTGAAATGCAATAGCTCCGTATCCAGAATTTTCTAAAGTATGATCCTGTACAAAATTTCTTCCAGATATCCTGAGCACACAGGTATCTTGTGGTTTATATCTAGGTTTCTATATAATAAAAAACAAAACTTTTTTGATAAACAAATTCAGTGAAGACACCTGAAAATCAACTTTTTTGCACATATTTCTGAATTTTGGTCGTTCATAATATACTCATACATTGAAAAAGTAACGAAAACATCTTCATAGTAACCTCGCACATTTAGTGAACATTCTTAAATGACAATCAATATTCCTCAAACTATAATAAGGCTATTTCAAAAATTCGTATTTTCCTGGAATAATTTTTAAGAGGTTTTCGCGCGCCAATGTACTGCGTTCTCACTCGCTTGCATTGTGTTGAACGAAACAACAAGCTTTTCAATCATGCTAGCGTTGACGATAGGTGCGCACCGATAAGATCATGGGTTTTCGTTAATTGTATGAAGCCGACCTTTTGCACGTCTAACTAATTCGTGGCAGCACTATCGAGCTTCACGCTTCAATCATGATGGCGTTGCATCGTATGTATGTATACACTTGACTAAATTGCCTACCTCGGCTCTTTGAAGTATTATTTGTAAGTTTATTTGGTTTCGAGATAGCTCTTTTAATAATTGTACTGGGTTTTTGTTCTGTTCTGTAACGGATGTAATTTAAATGTCTGTGCAATAAATGCGTAGTTGAAAATTGCCGATGTTAGTCGAAGTTTTACGCACGTTGTATATTACCACTGCTATGCCCGTTGTAAAATACGTGTAAGGCCCTCTCGATAGTGTAGTTATTAATGTAGCTGTGATCAACATTACATTTTTGAAGATAAATTATTTATTAAAAAAATAATTATCAATTTTAAGTATAGACTACCGAACTGTTTTCAAAGCTAATTTGCGAATACACTTAAAAGGACCTAGCCTTCCAAAACTGTTCCATCATAGGTCGTAGGCGTATATCCGTTTAATGCCTTGTATCTTTCAATCTATGAATAAAGTGAACTTATTTGTCCACAGATCGGTGAAATCTACAACACAGTTGAGGCACACGAGAACCTAAACGAGTGCCAAGAAGTCATTCTAGTACTTGAGAATTATACACGGGACTTTAAAGCTTTAGGCGAATGGTTCCGTCTGAAATGGGAGTACGATAACACGCCTCCACCCCAAAGACCACAGAGCTTAGCATGGGAAATCAGAAAGACTGACTTTGTACGCCCAGAATCTCGAAAAGGGTATTCAGTCAAGAGCTCTCCATCAGTGTCAGGCAAAAACAGTCCTTTGCTATCAGGATATAATACCCCAAGTGGCAAAAACAGCCCTAATCTAACTGGCAAAGCAAGTCCTGGCAGCGGAAAAGTCAGTCCACGAGTTACTGGACATAACAGTCCTAAAGCTAACATTGAGTTTTTCAGCAACAAAATCGCTGCGAAAATCACTGCTAAGCCTGAACCTAAGTCTGCTAAAGAGTTGTCAAGACTCTCTGATATAAAGGAAAAGGATGTTAAGGACACAGCAGATGAAAATGTGATAAAGCCACCAGTTGAAGAGAAGGAAGAGAAACCAGTGAAAGATATGATACCAGCAGCTGTTGAGAAAGATAAACCAATCAAAACACCTGTAGTTGAAATAGGTAAAGCCAAGGAATGTCCCAATACGAGCCCAAAAATGGTTGTTATAAAGTCACCTAAACGCACAGTATTACAAGATGGAGCTAGGGCAGTACTCAATGGAGATATTTCCAGCCAAGCTAAGGCAACCATTGCCAAACTGGATGCTATGGAAAACGAATTCTTAGAAAAACACCTGACAGAAAATGCAGTTAAGAACGAGAATCAACTAAATCTTGACAAGGAAATCGAAAGTGCAATAAACGACGGAAATAATCATGCAGTAAAAATTGTAGAAGAAATCAAAGGTATTGCTGAGAAAATTGAAACGGTCAGCGAAAATGTCGCTGTAAGTGAAAAAGATGGCGATTCGCCACAGTCTCCAGTTAAATCTGAGGATAATTTTGCTGACGTGTCCATTGAGAGTTCCTGCAAATCAACTGACGACAAACCTACTCCACCCGAAGAAAAACCACCAGTGGCGGTAACAACAAAAGATGCCAAAAAACTTGTTGTTTCGCCAGAAATCAATAAAAACGAAATCAAAGATCATGAAGTGGGTCCCAAAAACCAAGAACTCACACAGGAGATAAAAAACAACCACCTAGTAAATGGTATAAAAGAATCTGAAGTCACAAAAATCGATGAACCTACAGATAAAGAAACTTTACCCAGTGAAGTAAAAGAACCAAAGAAAGATCACGATTCAAAGAAGATTGACCTCAAAGCTGCAGCTGAAAAGCCGAACTTAAGACCGGCTTACTCCCAGGCAGCGGCTAAGCCAAAACCTGTGACTGCAACCAAAACTGAAATTAAAACTCCAACCAGATTGATAGCTCGAAGCAAAACCGTTGTGGAAATGCGTCCGAACTCCGCTTCTAAAGCCCAAAGGGCGTTTCCCAAACGAAATCAAACAAGTAAATGCAGCTATCCTTTCAATCTTACTACTGGAAGGACTAGCCTTTTCGATGCTCCTGCCAATAAAACAGTTACTAAGAAACCTCCTAATCCCAATCGTACCCAAATGGGTTCAGGAGATAATAAGATTATACTTAAATGTGATCTAAAGAAACGTCCTCCCAGACCAGCTACTCTGAAAATCAACGAAAAAGGAGATAAAGTAGAGAAATTAAATCCGTCATTTGATAAGAAAGATTGTGAAGAATATAGCAGCTCTGATACTATTGTCACTCAAATTGATATGTCGAGAATCGAATCCAGCGAAAGTTTAAAGACTTTAGTACCAGAAGAGGGAGACTTCGCTAACTCAGTCGAAGTTCTTAATGTTGATAATGTTAAGAACGATAACGATGGATGGTTGACTGTGAAATCTCGACGGCTAAGCCGCGAATCGAAGAAGCAATCTAAATCACACTGGGCTAACAGATTCCACCAACCGTCAGCTACTACCAGCCTACCAACACTAAACATGATTGAATCTCCTAAACAAGAAGTCAAAGAGATAGTGTCCGCCTCAAAATTAGATCGCGCTAAGTCAGAACAGCCACAAAATACACCAGAAAAACCGAAGATTGTGAAGCCAAAACCTCAAATCAAAGAGGTTAAGAAAGACCTGTCCATTATAAGGCAGAAATCAGACGTGACTGGCTTGAAAACCCGTACGTCTAGAAGCAAGGCTTTGAAACGGGAGAAAAATAAGAATACTCCGAAGGAAGATGGGTCAGAGTTGACTAAAAACCGTCTACATTCATCCTTAGAAAGTCTAACTACAGGACTGGCTAGATCTCAAGAGAAAACCGAAGAAGCTTTCGACTTCGACAAATGGAAGTCAGAATTCATGACGACATTCAAATTCTTAGAAGACGATGATCATATGAATGATCACAAAGAGATTTTAAAATCAGCTGATCCAACTGAAATGTCAGAGATAGCGGAGATGACGTCACAGATTGAGGAGAATGAGAGGAAGATCAGTTGGGCGTTGGATTTCCAATCGGAGGTCGATCAGAGGAAGTTGTGCGAGGAAGAGGATCTGTTGAACAGACAGATCATGGAGCTGCAACAGGTTTCCGATGTTGATTTGGATACGGAAACTGATGATACTGAGGTAAGCAGTTTATTTAAACTTTATCATATTAAAGGGGGAAACGGTTGTATATTTTTAGTGATTTCATTGATTTTTTTAACACGTAAGGAATATATATATATATATTTAATTATTGTGGTCATTTTACACATATATTGGAGAGTTTATTTTAAAATTTAGAAATATTTTCCTTAAAAAGTAACGGAGATATCAGCTGCGGCGCATTGTAAGTCGCCATCCGGCTGGGCAATTTGTGTACATCCTGGGGGTCACAATTTTCATCAGAAATATAATTAAAAAAATAAATATAAGTGTTCTTATAAATACAATTAAAAGAATAAATATAAGTGTGTGTTCTGTTAAAACACTTCTAAACGTCAATCATATGTTTAAACCTAGATGAGGTCGGCGTTTCCTATCTGACCGAAACAAACTCACGAGTTAATACTACAGCGTGTCTTATGGTATCTTGATAACAAGAAAACATATTACCTAAAATATTAAGGTTTTAATGTAAATACGCTAATTATATTATAATATTAATTTCTTTAATTTTGTGTCAATACATAATTTCTTTCGATCACAGACTGACGCTGAAATCCTGTGTGAGGAAACATCAGTAGGAGTTTCCTGCCAATCCACGGAGAACCTGTCTTTAGCTGCAAGTCTTGAAGACCAGTACGAGACTGCGTTAGCTGGCATGTCCTGGGCTGAAAGGGTGGATACCTTAGGAGCCTTGGAAGCGTTGGTCGCCAGGGATCCAGGTAAATAGTTGAAAACTTGATAGAATTGTGTGAAATATTTTGTTTATTTTACAATAAGTTCTTTTTTACTTTGAACGTGTAATTTTGTGTTTTTTTGCATGTTATATGTCTTTGTAGCAGGGATAAAAACTGTTCTGAGTGTTTCCATATCCAAAAGAAAGATAATTATAGACTTCGAGCGAATTTCTTCAATGAAACTGAATGCGATCGGTACATAATAACATAGACATCTCTTAAACGTAGCTCTGGATGCTTAGATGTTTGGTACTCAACCACGCAAAAACGACTAAACGGATTTGGATGACATTGAGGTCACTCAGTCTCTTCTAATAATCTTAGTCACATCATGTGAAGACCATGTAGATGGCTGTCTGAAATGCTCTTTTGAGGAAACAACTGTACAGATTGATTTACTACATTTATAATAACATGTTGTTCGTAATACCATGACAATAATTCGTTATCAGTTCAGTTTGTTAGATAAGAGTTTTGAATCCAAGCTACTCATTAGAAGAATATCCAAAAACGAAATTTAAAAAAAAAACAAGTTCTATTTCCCTATTTAGGTCGAGCCCAACAACTCCACGCCAAGCTCTCCCAAGGCATTAAAAGACGAGGCAGCCTACAAGACGCGTTGCGACGTCTCCAACTGAAACAAGCGCGCGCCGAGCGACAGAGGATCGAGTACCAGACGGAGCGCGCCAGGAAGATACACCAGCTGTTGGCCAGGGTCGAGGAAGTTAAGGTACGAAGAATATTTTTATTTTAAATGCAAGATGGGCCAAGTAAAGGCACTAATAAATGATCGTCATCAATTCCGCCGAAAGACGTCCTCTGTTTGACATATGCCTCTCCAGGTCCAGACATATGCCTATTTTTGGGGGGTGGTAAAATGCATAGAGAACGCTGCTGCTCATTCTCTAGTAAGTCCCTTAGCCGCCTTTTACGGCACCCACGTGAAGAAATTGATTGGTGCCATTCTTTACGTCCGGTAATACATGGAACGTGAGTACCCGGCTGCGCCAAATAGCCCAATTTCAGTTGAAGGAAGTATAATGTTGTCAGGTAAATACTTCAACTTTAAGAACATTAAAATGTTTAATCTGAAGTTTAAAAATATAATTCAACCAAATTTGTATGAAGTGAGCACACACTATGTGGCGTAGTTTCGTGATATACACTCTTACAGCTCTTCATAGCTCTTGTAGCATAGTTCTTATTTATTTTGGCTCGTTCAACTTACGTTTAATCATTCTTCAGGTTGCTAAAAATGAGCTGATCGAAGAGAAGCGTCTTCGCATGGAGAGGCGGCTTCAGAAAGCAGCTGAGAACAGAGATCAACATATCAAGGTATGGAGTATAATGTTATATAAATTTTTAGCTTCCACGCGACTTCGTCCGCGTCAAACTTGCCCTTTATCGTGATGTTCCCTCTCTGTTTACATTTATTACCTAACTGCGCGACAGTAAAGACGGGGTTATGTTTAATTTGCTTGTAATAAGTTAGCGATGGATGGACTGTATGAAAAATGATATGGCTTGAAATGAATGAGTGACTACCGAGATGGCGACTAATAATAGAGAAGTGTAGAAGAAAAAGAGAGGTTGCTCTGACAACAAGTAAATTGGGATCAGGGCAAGAGAAGGATGAATAACTTAGCACTCATTCATTTATTTATTTAAGTAAAAACAAACAGTAACACAATAAGAGATAGACATATTATCTTAAATATTACATTTTGAACAATTGTGCCACCCACAACGTTTTCCACAGATTACAATGAAAAGTATGTAAAACTAGCTGGTAACAGTCATTCAGTTGCTTAATGTAAAATCTTGTGTCTGTTCGCGTGCTTGACGTAATAACTTACTTGTGGCGCCCCCTGGCCAATCAAGTTCGTTGCCAATCGACTTTTCATCTGAAGAGCTTGTGCTAAAACGAAGTAAGAAGATTTCCTGTTGTTTTTTTACTACAGTAAAAGCCGGTAACATGAAATTTGATTGCTCGTTTAACAATTGACTTAACCGAGGATTCCTTACTGAAACATAACTGTAGTCATAAAATAAGTCAAAATAAATTTAAAAAATATGCGCGACTGAATAAAATTATTAAAAAATGTAATAAATTCAAGAAACATCAAAAACATTATTCCACAAATATTCAATTAAGGAAAGAACGTGTTTCTCTTGTCAACAAATTGAAAAATTATCAAATTAAATTAGAAGATAGCATAAATATATATGAAGTAGACACTCAGCGCTTACAGTCTGAAATTCAAGTTCTTGATGAATCCCTTAAGTCACTTTATAATAAATATGTATGCTCTAAGCACCAAATTAAGGAACATATCCTTGCTACAAATGAATTGGTAGACAGAGTGGATTTGCTGACTCTCAGTAACACTCAGTGCACTTGTCGAAGGGTATCCAACCCTGATGCCCTCCAGCCTGAGGCAATGGTGAACCCGTCCCAAGTTGTGAGTAGTCTGCACTCTGTCTCAATTCAAAATATACCTGATACTGTGCATGAACAATCTCAAGGGGTACAGGTAGCAGCTAGTAGTGTTACCCCTTGTTGCAGTCAACTTGGTTTTCAGTCCGTTATGTTTTCAGATAGTATAGGAAGAGGTTTAGGGAAATTAGTTAGTAACAAGTTGAATATTTCGAATCAAAATAATTGTTTGCCTGGGAAATCCTTTACAGAAATAATGACATCAATTATGAGATATCAATATGATTGTAATACCAACATAACTGTATTTGTAGGTAATAGTTCAAAGGTCAAACAAAATGATATAACTGACAGTGTTACTCAGCTTTTAAAGATTAATTGTAACAAAATTATTTTGTGTGCATTTCCATATTTTGAGAAATTATCTAGTAGGAAAAACAAACATATTCATATGCTTAATAATCATATGCAGTTTTTGGTCAGTCACTACAATGATAAACTTATATTTTTTGACACTAACATTTTTGTTGATAAGTTAAAATCGACAAGGAATACAGTGTATCTTCCCCTTAGGTTTAGACATCAAATAGCGAGGCTATTAGCTTATATTAACTCAGACATAAGTAGTATGTCACAGTCTTATTTAATTAGTGTTGGTAGTGATACTAACACTACTATTGATACGCCTAGTAGTTTAAACTACTAGGTGCGACAACGGATGAGCCGCATATGTTGAATGTTGTTCATCAAAATATGCAGGGTCTGTCCGGCAAAGAGTTAGAGTTAAGTTTATTTATAGAGAACCATGATGTTCAGGTATTATGTTTAACTGAACACTGGTTGAAAGAACATGAAATAGTGTTTATCAATGATGATAATTTTACTGTACAAAGTGCATTTGCGAGAAAAAGTGCCATCCGTGGTGGTTCTTTAGTTCTTGTTTCAAACAAGCTAAAATGTAAGCAACGTTCAGATTTAGTAAATCTCTCTATTGAGCGCACTATTGAGTTGTCTTGTGTTGAACTCGAGCGATACGTTATAATTTGCGTTTATCGACCCCCCTCTGGGGATTTCGTTTGTTTCGAGTCAGTAATGGAGGATTTACTCAATAAGTTAAAATCAAGTAATAAAAGTATAATTGTATGTGGCGATTTTAATATTAATATTTTAGATGTTACTCCATTGAGTATTAGACTTCTCAATCTTTTCAGGTCTTTTAATTTATTTAACTTGTTTTTTGAACCAACTAGGATCACAGCTTCTTCGTCAACTTGTCTTGATAATATATTTAGTGATGGTGATGCCAAAAATAAATTAGTGCTAACTGATTTAACGTCCGACCACTGTGGTTTGCTATCTAGCTTCCCTATGTCATTGTTATCATTGAAAAAGGCACATAAACTTGAATGCAGGCCTTATACAGCTAGTCGTTGCACCAAGTTTAAAAATAATGTAGCTCGTAGAATTACACCATCCATAGTAGAAAACGAGAATCCTAATGCAATTTATGAAGCCCTCTTTAATGTAGTGCAAAAAGAGTACAAATCTACTTTCAAGACCAAAACCATTGACATTAATGGCACCTCCGTCGGCTTTAACCAATGGGCTACTCCAGGTATTTATAAAAGTAGAGCGAGGCTATACGAGTTATATGGTTTAAAAAAATACAGGTTTGATACTCCTTTCCTAGAGTATGTAAAAAAATATTCAAAATTATTTAAACAGGTTAGTGCTTTTGCTAAATCTAAATTTTTAAGCGATCAAATTAAAAATTCAAATAATAAAATAAAAACCACTTGGAAAATCATTAACAATGAAACGGGTAAATCGGTTAAACAAGAAAAACAACTTGAAATTATGGTCGACAACAAATTAGTAAATACGGCAGCTGACGTAGCACAGGCATTTAATGAGTTTTTTGCCAACATACCTATAACTACGACTCGCTCCTTAAATTCCTCCCCGTCTAAAGCTGAAAACCTTTTGCATAGTAGTGTGCCTAAAAGTAGTTGCCTATTCAATTTTGAACATGTAACGCCTCGTGATGTAGTTAATGTTTTTAACACACTTAAGTCTAAAAACACTGGTGATTTCTGGGGCATTTCCATCAAACTATTAAGTAATATAATAGACATCGTAGCCCCCTCTTTAGCTTTTACTTTTAATAAATGTGTTGATGTCGGAACTTTTCCTGACCTCATGAAGAGTAGCAAAGTCATACCATTATTTAAATCAGGTAATAAAAAAGACGTTTCTAATTTTAGGCCTATTTCTATCTTACCTGCATTTAGCAAAATATTCGAAAAGTTAATACTCAAGCAGTTGTTAAGACATTTTAATTTAAACAGCCTCCTTCATAATGAGCAATATGGCTTTACGAAAGGTCGTTCAACTACAGATGCGGGTGTTACTCTCTTGAAACACATTTTTAACGCATGGGAGAACTCGCAAAATGCTATCGGAGTATTCTGTGATCTCTCCAAAGCCTTTGATTGCGTGCACCATGACACGCTTTTGCGTAAACTACGTCATTACGGTGTCCATAACGAAGCTTTAAACGTAATAAATTCTTATTTACATAATAGGTTCCAATGTGTAGATATTAATGGTGTAAAATCTACCGGGCTACCGGTTCAGTTAGGTGTGCCTCAAGGCTCTATACTCGGCCCATTCTTGTTCTTAGTGTATATCAATGACTTACCATTCTTTTTAAAGGGTATTTGTGACGTTGTACTGTTTGCAGATGATACTTCTCTTATTTTTAAAGTAGATAGGAACAGACAAGATTTTTAAGACGTAAACAGTGCACTCTCAATGGTTACGGATTGGTTTACGGCAAATAACTTAGTTCTCAATGCCAAGAAAACGAAATGTGTAAAGTTCGCCTTACCGAATGTTAGCAATCTAGGTCCCGAAATCGTCTTAAATAAAGAGGTTCTTAAAACTGTAGACTCGACAGTTTTCCTGGGCATAGCAGTGGATGGCAAACTACAGTGGGGCCCACATATTTCAAGTCTAGCGGGGAGGCTCAGTTCAGCCGCCTACGCCGTCAGAAAAGTAAGACAATATACTGACGTTGATACAGCTCGGTTAGTCTATTTTAGTTATTTTCACAGCATTATGTCTTACGGTATTCTACTGTGGGGCAAAGCCGCTGATATTCAAAATATTTTTGTCCTTCAGAAACGAGCTGTTCGAGCAATTTACCAGCTAGGTGCCAGAGTTTCTCTAAGGGACTTTTTTAAAGATATTGGTATTCTTACGGTAGCATCACAATTCATCTTCGCCAACATCTTATACATTAGGCAAAATTTACACTTACACGCTAAAAACAGTGATTTTCACACTGTTAACACTAGAAATAAGGACAAACTACGTGTTCCCTTTCACCGGCTTCATAAGGTGCATAACTCATTTGTTGGGCTTGGTATAACATTTTACAACAAGCTACCACCTTATTTACTAGAATTACCTTTTAATGCGTTTAAAGCTCAAGTAAAATCCAACCTTTGTCTAAAGGCATATTATTCCATCAACGACTATTTAAATGACAAAACTAGTTGGTCGCTGTGATTAACTCAAGACAATGTTTGTGTTCTTTCTCCAGTACTAGCGTACCTAGTGATAGGTTATATAGCTGTAATATAATTTTTATTATATATTTTTTTTACTGTATTAGTCATTTTTTTTTGTGTATTTATTGGTTTTGACATGTTCTATGCTTTGACATATTATAATGATTAGTATTGCATAAAATGATTAGCTAGCGACCTCGACAAGTTGTCATTCAATTCTTGCCTGAGCAACCGGCAGCAAGTTCGTCATGCTCCCTTAGATGTCAATGCTTGCGGTAGCGTCAGGGGTCGGGTTACCCCCTTCCCTCAAATAAGGCGAGGGGGGTAATGGCTGATCTTTGCGTTATGCTCGTGAACGGGTGCTGCTTGTGGTGACTGGTCGTCTTGCTGACCTTGATGTTGGTATTGTTGTTAATTACCTACCTGTTTATTTGTTTTTACGCCGATGGTCCTAGTTTATCATTTTGAGGCCTCGAGTTGTAACTCGGGTCGTAACAGCTATGTGAACGTGATTCAGCATTGCATATGTAAGCTGTCACGCCCTTATGCCAGGAGGCTTTTATTTTGGTACCTTTATTTACATGATAAAAATATTTTTTGCTTTTGCTTGAGTATAGATTTCATTTTATTTCCTGGATTATTGGGTTGGCTAGCTGACAGATGGCAAATCATTTAATTTAATGTTTTGTGTCTCATAATGTTACCTCCTTACAATTGTATAGAATCAAGTTCTTCTAACTTAACAGACAGCTGTGCTGCTGGGGAGTTTGTTCCGCCACTTCTTCTTCCCAGCTAAAGCACTAGGAAGTGTCGAAGGGCGGGCGTTTTGGGGGGACTGTCTTTTGTAACTTTGACGTTCAAAAAGTGCTGACTCTCAGCCTAGTTTGAATAAATGACTTTTTGATTTTTGATTTTGATCAATTATATTCTCAACAAATTTTTTCGTCATCATCATCAGCCTACAGTAGTCCACGGCTGGACATCATTATTAGCCTATATGCCCACTGCTGGGACACAGGCCTCTTCTTGATGAGAGGGAGTGGGCCGTAATCTACAATGTAGGTCCAGTGCGGGTTGGTAGATGTCATATATCTTCGAATTTTTGGTCTAAGACATGCCAATGGTTGGTTTCCTCACGATGTTTTCCTTCACCGTTTTGAGAGCAGTGATGATGAAATTATTAACATAAAGCGCCTGCCTGCTCCCACTGCTACAAAGCCTCTCCTCTCATCCAGCTGCTACCAGCCATCCAGCCATTCTGCACCTAGCTAGAGGGCGAAGGAACGTATTCCGTTTGCCGATTCGTGGTCTCCACCCAATGACACGTACTTTTTTTTGTTCCGATTTTGAAAATCCTCTTGTATGTCGTCCGCCCTAATGTGGACGGAGGGGTCTGTCAGACTCTTACTGACTAAAACAACCCCGGTGTTCCCTGCCCACACTTTTACCGGGGAACACGGGAACTAATGTAATGCGACTTCCGGGATTTCCCGCCTTTGCTTTTGACCCTAGAACACGTCATCCCAGCGATCATCGCTTCTACGGCTATTATCAAAAATCAAATCAAATCAATTCATTTATTAAGCAGATTATAAAATCCAGTTTTGTTAGTAATTACAAACATACACATCGTAAACACTAGTGTTGGTACACACATTTTTCATTTGGCAAACTGTCTATAATTATTATTAACTAGCTTTTGCCCGCGGCTTCACCCGCGGGGATGTCGGACATTAACGCAGGTATTTTTCTAAAATAAAAGATTTATTCTAAAATAGAAGTAGCCTAGTAGTTACTCCTTGTTACATCAGCTATCTGCCAGTGAAAGTCCCGTCAAAATCGGTCCAGCCATCTCAGAGATTAGCCGGAACAAACAGACAGACAGACAAAATTTAAAAAAAAAGTTGTTTTCGTATATGTACCGTGTATACATCCATATACACTTAGTAAAAAGCGTTTTTTTTAACCCCCGACGCAAAAAGAGGGGTGTTATAAGTTTGACGTGTCTGTCTGTCTGTCTGTCTGTCTGTCTGTGGCATCATAGCTCCCGAACGGATGATGCGATTTCAATAAAAAAAAATATGTATTAAAGGTGATTTACCTGCGAGTGTTCTTAGACATGTTTGATGAAAATCGGTTGAGCCGTTTAAAAGTTGTGGGGGGGGAAAGTGGGGAAGAGTAACGGAATGTCAGCAAATATACTCGAGTGGGGTCTCAAATGAAAGCGCACTGAAAGAGAATATTGATGAATTAATCGAGAGTGTTCTTAGCTTCGTTTGATTCTACATTATATTAAGTATATACCTATAAAAAGTACAAAATAAAAAAATTAAATTTAAAATTTAAAAACCCCCCGACACAAAAACCTATATTTTTTGTTATTTTTTACTTTTTAAAGGGAAATTACTTTAAAAAGTAAAAAATAACAAAAAAATAACTCAATCTTAAAATACCTAAGAATGTATTAATAATTCAAAAAAAAAAACGTCACGTTGGGGGACCGCTCCGCGAGTGCAGACGTCGTTGACTGCTTAGTTAGGTAATAAGTAATTAAATTGTTAGGTTTGAAGCGGTCCCCCAACGTGGCGTATTTTTTTTCACGGAAGGTTTGAAGGAAATACTTAAATATTATGGCCGTCCCATTGCCACGTCAACTTGCTTATTTTTTTTTTAAATAATAATAATCTTTATTGGAACCAGAAACAGTACATTTACAATTAAATTGTGTACGATAATAGCCACATTAGTTAGAAACTGTGTCGCAGCTATTATTCTATCAACTATATCGACTACTAATCTTAATTCATTTTTATTCTTTCCATAGGACATAGTCCGCAAAGCGCACGACGAAGAAGAGAAACTCCGTGAGATTGCGTTTATCAAACAGCTGGAGGCAGAGAACCGTCGCCACGAGTTCTTGGAGCAGTGCCGGTCACACACCACGCGCCTGAGGCAGATGCGACGAGACCACTTGTCTAAACTGGTTAATATTTGCTTTTATTTAGTGTCTTTAGTACAGTGCCTCTTGGGTGCATTTACAGGGTTATATTAAGTCAGCTGGTTCTACTTTATCGACGTGTAGGGTATCGTTTTCGAAACCTAATGAAAAAAAAACATAATTCCATCTTTCTTCAAAACTTTGAATTAAATTGATATGAACAATTAGGCAAACCAAAACGAATGTTTTATTAATTTATTTTATTAATAAAAAAAGTTGGATGATGAAAAACATTTATCCCACGGGAACGCAATACCGGGGTTATAAGTAGAATGTATTAATCCAGGTTATAAATTGGAGTAGTGGTATCGGCCCCGACTTACGATTTGTAGGTCGCGGGTTCGAATCTAGGCAGACGTTTTAGTTTGTGTAAATAATTTTATTACCACTGCTCTTATAACGATGAAGGGAAACATCGTGAGGAAACCGGCATGTCTTAGAACAAAAAATTGGAAAACATGTGACATCTCCCAATCCGCAGTGGGCTCGCGTGGTAAATTACGGCCCACTCCCTTTCACCGAGAGGAAGCCTGTGTCCCAGCAGTAGGAACAATATAAGCTAATTATGATACGATTATACACTGGCATAAGCTACTATTGAAATATGTGTACTTGGTTAACCAGCCTGATTAAATACTCGACATTCCACTTACCTAGGCTGTGTCGAGCAAAGTTCATCATTTCAGCTAAATGACGTCCACTGCTGGACATAGTTTTCCCCAATTTGGGGGGTTTGCGTAATCGCCACGCTTGGCAGGCGTGTCGGCGATCGCAGTATGGTGGTAAAATGCATAGAGAATACTCCTGCCCATTCTTTAGTAAGTCCCTTAGTCGCCTCTTACGACACCCATGGAAAGAAATGGGCTAAGTTATCACAAAATATTAAATACTTTAGCGTCAATTGTTGAATTATGTCTTTCTAGGAACAAAAGGCAGCTCGTGAGGCAGCCGTGGGAGCGCGGCGCCAGGCGCTGGAGGCAGCTCGCAAGCTGCACGTCGAGACTCTGCTGGAGAAGAGGAAGGAGAGAGACGCCAGGGTCGAGGAGCTCAAGGAGCTCAAGAAGCAGGAGAGAGACGACGCTGCGAGGGAGAAGGTGAGAAGATTTCGTTTAAAAAATTTAATTAGTGAAGTCTCGATCTTACGTTTTCTATTAACCCGGCGCCAATGACGCTGGGTCATATTGACCCGAGGTGATTTCAAACGGCCATATTCTGTATTTTACGTGCTTTGTGGTTTTGAACGATCTAGTAGCTGGAGATACAGTATCCCTCCACCCGCACCGCTAGTGAACTTAGTGCGATGCCACCTGAGTAGGAAGATACACGTGCGTTAAGCAAAAACGGGTAAATATGACCCAACGTCATCGAAGGCGTATTGTTTTCGTGACATATTTTTATTTGTATTTTTTGGGTTTATTGATCATTTTTCATATTTGCTTTTAGGAATTTGGCAAATATGTCTTTCACAAACCCATCTGAAAGAATATGAGAGATCTTAGAGGAATCGGTACATAAACACGCCTACTTTTGAATATCAAAGTGACACTACTATACTATCTTACATTCCCAAAAAAATAAAGTGGTCCTGTTGATGTCGAGTTTGCATTACGATTGTAACATTCATGAATCTACAGGTGACAGCCGGAAACCAGAAATGATAACTTACTATAATTCTACCAAGAGTGGAACGCATGTTATCGACGATCTTTGTGCTACCTATAATGTGAGTAGAAACTCGAAAAGATAGCCGCTTTTATATCGGGCCCAAATGCAAATATCAAATATCATCATCGGGCCAACAATGAGACACGGATAATAGGCGCCATTTACTGTAGAGCTTGGGACTTAGCCTTATTCAAGACCATTTACAGGAACAAAGAACCCGTGTGAGTTGGCCTCGGCAATTGCGCAAAAGAATCGTAGATTTCGCAGGGGCACCCTCTAAAGAACCTCTCCAGAAGCTTCCTGGAGCTCGTAGGAGATGCCAGATGTATCCATGGACGTATTATACTATACGTCCATGGATGTGTCCTTCAAAAAAAGGATAAGAAAACTAACCACACTTGCAATTCTTGCTACATATACATATGCCCTGATCATTAAATCGTATACTGCGAAATTTGTAGCAGTTCCATGGCTAGGTATGAGGAAACTGAAGATTGATTATAAGTATCATTGAAGTTCCAAAGTGCGTCTGATCTTTCTATTATTAAATAAAATTTTAGTTTCGTTATTTTAGTAAGTTTTCTATAACATAATTTAAATAATTACTCAAGTTGTGTTTTCAAAGTTGATTTTGCATGTGTTCTGAAAAAACTTAATAAAAGTTGATGTTTTATATATATGGGCATTTTTGTTATTTTATTTTATTTTATTTTATTTATTTGGGAAAACAAACAGTTACACATTACAATATTATACAAAAAATTATCTTAACAGTGAGTAAATGTGTAACCCACAACATTTTCCACATATTATAAAAACAAATTATAAAATTAATGCGACGTGCGCTTACAGTTTAAAGGTACAAAAAAAAAATACATTAAGTGTTACTGATAAAATTAAACTTAAACTAAACAGGCATGCAATAAAAAAAAATATAAAAAAGAAAAACAAGAAACTATAAAAAAAAAAAAAAAAAAATACAGTTTCAACGTTACATACTAGGAAGTAATATTCAAAATTGTTTCCTGAACAAGGTCTCTAAATTGACCAGTTGCTAGAGCAAAGATGTCAATATTCTGGAAGAGATTGTTATATTGACCAGTGATGCGACGTAGGGGTGCTCGTAAGCCTGCATTCGTACGACTAGATGATACGGCAAAAGGAGGTCGTGCCCGCACCCCACGGCTTATGGTTGTTCTAGGTACAACGTAGCTTATCTTATTGGTAATATCCATACAATCATATGAGCTATTACATACATCAAATAAAAACATTGTCTCCAAAATAGTACGTCTTGCTTTGAGGCTGTGTAGCGCATACTTATTCAGAAGATCGAGATAAGAAGCATAAGTACGAAAACAACGGAAATGCATGGCTTTCAAAAACTTACTCTGAACCTTTTCTATTGCGTCTGAGTATTTACTATAGAAGGGATTCCATACCGCCACAGCATACTCTAACTGGGACCTTATTAGCGATTTGTAGAGATGCAAGTATGTATATGGGCGAACGAATTCTGTGGCTGATCTCATCACAAAACCGTACATACGAAAAGCATTATTTATAATTTTATCAATATGAACGTCAAGGTGTAGTTTATCATCCAAAAGAACACCGAGATCGCGTACTAGTATATTCCGAACTAAAATGACATTATTTAAAGAGTAGGGATGCTTGATAACATTTTTATTTTTAGTAAAACTAATACAGCTACATTTAGAGACGCTAAGTTGTAGTTTATTAGCTGAGCAGTACGCAGAGAACCTGTCTAGGTCATCTTGCAATAGTAGACAATCTTCCAACTTTTTAACAGGTCTAAAGATTTTCAGGTCGTCTGCGTATAGCAGTAATTTTGAATTATGAAAACATTTATTGATGTCATTTATAAATATAATGAATAAAAGAGGTCCTAAAATCGAGCCCTGGGGCACTCCAGAAGTAACATTAAGGGTGCTAGAACTAAAACCATGCATCACAACCCTCTGAGTTCTATTGGAAACGTAAGATGAGAACCATCTCAGAAGATCTCCACGTATACCATTGAAAGCAATCTTGTTCAATAGAAGTTGGTGGTCAACCTTGTCAAAGGCTTTCCGGAAATCAGTGTATATAGTGTCAACTTGAACACGAGAGTCCATGTTGTTGAATAAATAGTCTACAAAGGTTATCAGGTTGGTTGTAGTTGACCTTCTTTTGACGAATCCATGTTGTTGTTGAATGATAGTATTGTGCAGTACTGGGTATACTTTATCATGGACTAGTCTCTCGAAAACCTTTGACAAAGCTGACAGTATTGATATAGGACGATAGTTCACGACATCGTCCTTAGGTCCAGACTTGTAAATAGGGGTTATATTTGCGAGTTTCCATGCTTGAGGAAAGCAACCTTGAGAGACAGATTGGTTAAATATAATATGAAGAGGTGCACACAAATTAATAGCTGTCTCTCTTATGAAGTTTGCTGGTAAACCATCCGGTCCTGGCCCTTTAGAAGGGTCCAGTGCTTTCAGCGCACGAAGTACTTCATCCATTGTAAATCGTATGTCATTTAACAGAGTGCAGCTACCAGAGCAGTTGTCATACGTGGATGGAATATTAGCAGAAGTGGATGGTTCAAAAACCGAATTAAAGAAGTCGGAAAAAAGATTACAAATGTTTTCTGGGTTGCTAGTTGACTGGTTGTTAAACGTCATAGTAGATGGAATGCCAGTGGATTTTTTTCTATTAGAAATGAACGTCCAGAAATGCTTCACATTGCTCCGGATACCATCTTCAACAGAATTGATGTATTTCTTATAGCAGTTGTTACATTCATCGTGGAATCTAGATCGGTAAATCGCGAACTGCTCATAATCCGCAACATTGTGATACATTTTCCATTTAATCCAGGCCCTAGCTTTATTTTTATAAATGTGTATAAGAGGTTTTGAGAACCACACGGGGAACTTAGAGGATCTGCAAGTAGTCAATGGTACATGTTTCTTAATAATACCGAAAATAATGTTATAGAAAGTGTCGAGAGACTCGTCAACCGATGGGTAATTTAAGGCGTCTTTCCAATTTATTTTCTTTAGGTCGTCATTAATTTCGTCGTAACTTGCCTTAAAGTAATTATATTTTTTTATCGTATTGCGTACCATTGAACTATAATGTAAACGTAGCGAAATTAATACACAGAACGGGGGGTGGTGGTTGTCAAGCTGTAATAAATAATTTGTTGGAGTAGAAATTGTGCAATCATCATTACTTATGGCCAGGTCTAATATTCTCCCGTTCTGATTTTTTATGTTATTAAATTGATGGGCGTTTAGGTAGGACATAAACACACTCAAATTATTACACGTGGGTGAGTTACCTCTACAGATCTGTGCGGAAACTGAAGTACTATCAGTGCTAGCAACCCAGTCGACATCCGGCAAGTTATAGTCTCCTAACAAATAAAACTTTTCGATATTAATATCTTCAAGAAGTGTCTGCAACGTGTCAAAATATTCAAGATATACACAGTCAGGTGTTTTTGGCGGTATATATACTGCCGCAACCATCTGAGACTTACCTCTGGTTGAGCTCGGGAACTGTACAAGAATTTGTTCAATGTTTGTGTGCATGGATGAACGCGGAATTATACTTACTGAACGCAACTCCCTCAGTATGGCTACGAGAACACCACCTCCATCTTTTTTATTAGTGGCGGTGCGATCGCGATCGCATCGATACACGTCATATCGTTCATCAATGAACTCTTTGTTAAATATCTCGGGCGTTAACCAGGTCTCAGTCAGAATTATGATGTCGTAACAGTTGGCCAAGATATTCATATAAAGAATGTGTAATTTCGTGCGAATCCCTCTACAATTTTGGTAATACATAATTAAGTTATTAGTCATTGTAGAAGGTATTTCTACAGGAAATAGTAATACATGCATTATCCGTTATTATCGTAATCGCCAGCAACAGGCTAGCAAAAAAACAAAAATCTAAAAAATAAATCAAATAGATCGTCCATAATAAGCAACACACAAAACAGTACATACAATGTTTGATTAAAACAATAAATACGAATATCGCATTTACATGTTCGCCTAATAGAAAACTCATAGCAAGCGTTGGCACAAAATGGTTCATATACTCAATAATCACACAGGAAAAGCAGTATTTCATGACAGTAAATTCTGTCTTATAAAGGAAGCAATATATATCGAAACTCGTATAGCGGGAATTAATTACAATGTTACATGCAAATCTTAAAAGTTGTTCAGATCCATTACCGTTAAACAAGCTATTGAGCGACGCTGGCGACACCCTGGTTGTCAATCGGTGCTGCAAAACCAGGCTTGATTTTTGTAATGTCATGCGACGTTCGAATAGCAAAAGCCCGTGCCCCTTCTTTTTCACGAGCAAGAATGATCCCGTGCTTAACCCAGAGAAACTTATAACTATACTTCTTGGCAGCATCTCGACACTCACGAAATAATTGCTTGTTCTTTAATGTCAGGTGCTCATGCATGTATATTGGCAGCGATGTTCCTGAAATGCCAAGTTGTTCAGACGTAAGTCCCTTACATAATCGATGGGCGCTTAGAACATTGTCCCGCAATATACGTGAGGCCAATTTCACTATTATATTTTTTGGCCGGTTGCTTTGCTGATGTGCTTGTGGAACACGGTGTATAGAAATAACTTCGTTTTGTGGAACATTGCATTTTATTGCGGACCCAATATTTTGCATCAGAGATAGAAGGTTTTCGTTGCGCTTCTCTGGAACGTTGCATATCTCTATATTACAACTCCGAGCATTTTGCTCTAGATTGTCAATCTTTGCCACAAGCTCAGCAACTACAGGCTTTAAATCAACGGTATCTTGAATACGCTTGTCCAGGTTGTCAACTTTCTTAACGAGATCTGTGTGCTCATCAGAAACAAAGTTAACCGTGTCTTTGAGAGAATCGATGCGTTCCGACATACCTTCGTACTTCACATCCAAATCTGCGATTCGGTGTCGGAAAAGTAATTGCTCTGATCGAAGAGAGTTAATATCGCTTCTGATATCTGACGTAACTTGAGTAAGTGAAGCAAGTTCAGTTTTTATGGATTCTACATTATCTGATATTTTATTCATACTAGTTTCCATGTCTCGTCGCCACTCATTAAGCGTATTCTTAAACTCTGTGGACAGGTCTTTAATAGCGTGCGTCCAATCCGAATCTGGTTGTTCCGAATCTGGTTGTTTGCGCTTGCGCCCTGACGCGTTTGGTTCGCCTCCATGCTCGCCGCTCATTCCCGAACCAGATGCCAAATCGGTTTCGGAATGAAACTTTTTCTTGTCCGGTGAGTGAAACATTATTCGGTTAGTATTAGCAATCTTTGTTCAAATAATGTTAAATTGTAACAGAAAAAGAATTGCGCTTGGCGAGATCCGAACCGGCGACTCTCCGAGTGGCCGCGGTGTTACAAAAAACTGCGGTGATTCCACTCGACCACGGTAACTTACAAGAATGTGTCGAAATTTTGAAGCAGTATTTAAAAATTTAAAGTGTCAATGACTTGCAATATGTTCATTACTAATGAGCTTCTTTGTTCGCACAATCACTAAGGTCACCTTGAACACTTATTAACGTTGTAGTTTTAAACTGTTTATGGATATTACTGATATTAAACTGAGTGTTTTTGCAAATAATTGTGCAAATTAGGAATACACTAGAGTCACTGTATAATTATCAACAAAGATTTGCCGAATTCTGCAGAGAATTGCCACTTATTCAATATTAGTATACGGAGTAACATAAAGTCACTGTACTCAGAGCAACGGTCGCACGATTTTAGCCAATAAATAATAACACAAACTAATACTCGAATCATTACAATAGGCTGATATCATTACATAACATTTTGAAAAATGCTGATAAACTTCGGGTCACCACGACCCGGTGTCATAGTCCGCGTTATTATTTTCACGTCATTGGCGCCGGGTTAAGAGCCATTTTACATTTCTGCGCGAATATCTAAGATTTTAGTCGCCTTATTTACCTCTCATCTCATCATTATAAATACTCTGGGATTGACGAACACATGTAAAAATTGATCAATCTTTTGTTTTGTTACTTTTAGTAGCACATTTACAAAAACTTATTTGTTTACTTCGTAGTAATTAATCTCCCACAACTAGTTTTCTTAAAAATCAGCGCAGGGTCAATTTTAGACTCCTATTTCTATCATTAATATGTAGAAATTTGAGTAAAAAAAATACACAAAACATCAGACATATAATCTAGTTGTTACATTTAGTACAAGAATTTTGATTTTTAATAAGCTCAATTAGTAAAAAAAAATAAGTCTTATGGCAATTTTTACGATTTATTCGCAATTTTATCGCGTTTTTTTGTTTGAATAAAGCATAATTACATTAAAAAATTCATGTCAATATAAAGTATACTCTATAACGAATCGAATTCCCAAGTTTTATTTAAATCCGTTTATTTAATTAGACATAATATCGTTTTTGAAATCACTCTAAATTAGAATAAATTACGATGCACAAGCGGGCAGCGTTTAGTACGGCGCAAGCGCCCAACGAGGCAGGACCTGTGCCATTTTTTCCCGCGTCTCAGTTTTCGGATACTCGTATCGTGAACGCAAAAATATACTACGACTACAACGTTTTGCTACTCTTCGCATTTTATTTTTTGTATAAGATAAGAGTTTCGTTTATTATCAATGAAAGCATCTTTACATATTATAAAATAAAGTCACTTCGCTGTCTGTCTGTCCCTATGTATGCTTATATCTTTAAAACTACGCAACGGATTTTGATGCAGGTTTTTTTAATAGATAAAGTGATTCAAGAGGAAGGTTTATATGTATATAACATGCATAATATAGTAAAGAAACGCTGATCATTTTAGAGGTTTCTAATGTGATGTCATAATTAAACACATTTTTTTGCGCTTACATTGCGAACGCTGGCTGAACCCTACGAAATAGCTCAAAATAATGTACTACAGTATTATACACCTTAAAAAGATCTATAAAAAAGTCCGCGATGGTATGTGTCTAACTCTCAGGGATAACCCATAATAACCATTTTTATTCTTTACTTTTTACGAGAAATAATGGCTTATTTATGAATGCGATTTTAAGCAATCCAGCATTAATCCTTATCCAATTAAGTACCTTAAATAAATTGTGCATTTCATGTAGATCAAAATTGCCCTTTACAGCATATCATTAAAATTAATATTTTAGAAGATATCAGAGATTATAATAAAATCGCCGCAGAGCGGCTAGCGGGCCTTCGCGCGTCCGGCCGTCCTGGTTGGTAGCGGTTGGCTTCATAGTAAATGCGAATATCATGTGTGTTCGAAGTACTCAATATAAACCTAATTGTATTATTCCAAGTAAGAGACCGCGAAATATGGCTTAGATGTTTAGATTTTTGGATGGATTTGGATTTTTGGTTATCCTGGATACTTACCAACATAAGATACTTTATCCCGGTAGTAGGTTCCCGGGTGATATTTTCCGACAGCTATACGGGCAAAGCCACTGGCCAAAGTACTATTCTTATAACTATGTTTAATTTGGTGTCTGGTAAATAACTGAGTGTTTATATAGGTAGAATAGGAGCGTTAAGAAAAACCAGGAAGACTTATATTCAATTCAATCCAGCCTTATGTCGCAGTCTTCTTACTCTGAATACTATTAGTTTAATTTAAGTACATCAAACACACAAGATATGTAAGGATCGTAGCAGGTGGCGTTCCGTAGTTTCTGCCTACCCCCATGGGAAAAAGGCGTAATTTTATTATGTATAACATGGATTAATACATTTTTACCGCTGTAGTACGTCCTCTTGCGATAATTTCCGACATCCACGCGGGCGAAGCCGCGGGCAAAAGCTAGTTATTTTAATAAATTATAGAAAAATGTTGACTAAAATAATTTATTTTAACTAAATCTGACTATTTTTAATCGCGATTAGAAAGGTATGGAATACAACTAGTGGTCATGAACAAAAATTCACACCAACGCCTCGCCTCACGTCCAAAAACAGTACTGTATTTTTTTTTCTTTTGCTTCGTGTCCTATCGTAAAAATAATGACATTTTCGACTCCCTTTATAAAACCCCACACATTTAAATCTCAACACGTGGGAAATATTTTTTTTATAGAATTCAAACAAAAAATGAAAAATCTAAATATATAAAAGGCAAACCTGACTGACTCATCTATCAACGCACAGCCGAAACTACTGAACGGATTTCGCTGAAATTTGGCATACAGATAGTTGTAATGACGTAGGCATCCGCTATGAAAGGATTTTTGAAAATTCGCCCCCTAAGGGGGTGAAAAAGGGATTAAAATTTTGTATGGAAGTCCGTCATTTTTAGAGCTACAAGCCTGAAACTTTGTTTACAGGTTAAAAAATAGAAATGAACAATTTTGTGTCCTAGGGTTTTTCAAAACTCAACCCCTAAAGGGGTGAAAAAGGGGTTTGAAAGTTTGTATGGGGAAACAAGATCAGTTAAACTATTTTGTTCGAAACTTCCTATCAATAAATGACTAAACACGTGTGTCAGACTCTTTCAGAATTCAACCCCTAAAAGGTAGAAAAGGGTTGACAAATTCTGAAAATCAACATGGGTATCGTTTTTATGATTTATTGGGTCGCTGATTACGAAAACAACAACTATTTCACAAAAATTGCACAAAAAACATAAAACAAAATAGACAAGAAGATTTATACAAAAAATTGCACAAAATTACTCCTGAACAAAAATAATATAATTTAAAAATTAAAAAACAATATAAACAACCAAACCAATTTTTTTTTGTCAAATGAATTATATGGCAAAACCAAAAGAAATGCTAAGGTGAGAAATACTAACCTATTTTGTATTGATCCTGAATGATCTTCCCTTTGAATTCAAACGAATACAGTTTCCCCTCAAAGTGCTTTGCAATGACCAGAATCACAAGGGCAGACATTAAAATTTGTGGGTATAGACTTGAGAGAAAACTGTTTTTCACATGGACAATTCTATGTGGCTTGCTCTCGCGTAAGCTCGCCCAGTAGTCTGATAATTTTGGCATACAGTAATAGATTAGCAAAAAATGTGGTTTATAAAGAAATTTTGTAGTTTACTAGCTTTTGGCCGTGATTTCGTCCGCGCAATTTTACTTCCTTTCTTAGCGCTCGCTTACGCTACGTTACGCTACGAAGTCGCTGGCAAAAGCTAGTTCCATATAAAACACGTCCAGGCTGCCCCCTTGCGCGCGCAGTCGTCTCTCAACAAGTTCATTGCGTAACGCACACAAGTACCAAGTTGCGAAGCCAAAAGAAAAAATAATACCACGTTGAGTCGCGATTGTCAAATTTGATTTTAGTCGTGTCAAAATATTTTTTACATTTAGAGATTACTTCTTGCAGAATAGTGTAACAATTCTCATAGCTAAAAGTAAGGAATTTTAGAGATAGTTTAGTTCGGTGTACAACAGAATCGGCACCAATTATAAATTGTTTGAAGTTTTTATTTTTATTGTATACTTTACATAACATATATTTGTAATTTTTTATTAGTCTAGAAATCTTTATTAGACTGACTAAATAAAAGTAAGTATTTTCATAAATCTCTAAATACCGCATTATAAAATGAAATGTTTTTTGTTGTAATTAATTTTCTGGTGTACAATAAAGCATATATATATAAATAAATAAATAAATATAATTCTAACGGCTCAAGATTGTTTAGACCGGCTCGACACTCGCGTTACACTGTTTGTATTGTGCATGTGTGGATAGCTACGCACACATACATAAGATTGCCGTCTTTTACCTAAACTCGAGCATTCTAATTTTGTGAGAGGCCTCTTAAGATATGTGTGTAATATTTTTTTAAATTTTAGTTGGAGCGAAAGAAACTCAGAGGTCACAGTGTCTTTAAAGTCCAGACATAATCTTGGTTACATCATGTGTAAACCATGTAGAGTGTCTGAAATGGTTTTTTATGAGTATTGGACCATACAGATTGAGTAGACCTGTCCAGTCAGTGCACGCATTTATCACTAATCATCAATGATCAGATATTCGGATGCATATTTAGCTAATGTTACTATTTAGTTGTGAAAGCACGGAAGCGGCTTCGTATTTTTTATTAAAGCCGGGTTTCTTGGATCATCACATTTATTTAAAATTAATGTTTAACCCCATATGCAAATATGTATGTGTGTGGGGTGGTATGTGTTAGTTAAAACAACACATAAAACACGGTAAAAACGTGCATTCCATATTAGCGAACATTTCAACTTTAGGTGGATATGCATCTGAATATCCGATCTCTAATAATCATGCATCTCAACTCAGAACTTAAGGGCTCAACGATTTCACGAACAATACCAATAAAAGGACATTTGTGTAGGCTGCATAAATTACTCAAACTGCCAGATCATGATAGAAACTAAATGAAATCAAACCTAATTGAAATTGAAACCGTCTCCGATTAAATTTCACCTTGCAGTCCCATAACAAAACAGTCAATCAGTACAAATAAAAGCATGCTTTATCCCCACAGGCGGAAGGTGTAAAGTCCCGGCTTTCAGCGTTGGCCGCGGCTGCCGAGCTGGAAGCCGACGCACTACGTTCCCGCATCCGGGACAAGCAGGACGCCAGCCAGCTGCGCCTGGAGTCACACCTGCAGGCCATACGGGAGAAGGCCACGGGGCCACGACAAGCGGTATGTATACAAGCAGGACGCCAGCCAGCTGCGCCTGGAGTCACACCTGCAGGCCATACGGGAGAAGGCCACGGGGCCACGACAAGCGGTATGTATACAAGCAGGACGCCAGCCAGCTGCGCCTGGAGTCACACCTGCAGGCCATACGGGAGAAGGCCACGGGGCCACGACAAGCGGTATGTATACAAGCAGGACGCCAGCCAGCTGCGCCTGGAGTCACACCTGCAGGCCATACGGGAGAAGGCCACGGGGCCACGACAAGCGGTATGTATACAAGCAGGACGCCAGCCAGCTGCGCCTGGAGTCACACCTGCAGGCCATACGGGAGAAGGCCACGGGGCCACGACAAGCGGTATGTATACAAGCAGGACGCCAGCCAGCTGCGCCTGGAGTCACACCTGCAGGCCATACGGGAGAAGGCCACGGGGCCACGACAAGCGGTATGTATACAAGCAGGACGCCAGCCAGCTGCGCCTGGAGTCACACCTGCAGGCCATACGGGAGAAGGCCACGGGGCCACGACAAGCGGTATGTATACAAGCAGGACGCCAGCCAGCTGCGCCTGGAGTCACACCTGCAGGCCATACGGGAGAAGGCCACGGGGCCACGACAAGCGGTATGTATACAAGCAGGACGCCAGCCAGCTGCGCCTGGAGTCACACCTGCAGGCCATACGGGAGAAGGCCACGGGGCCACGACAAGCGGTATGTATACAAGCAGGACGCCGTGTGACGTGTTATCTTAATTCGTTTATATAGATTCTTTTAATCATTGTGAATGTTAAACGTTGTAGGCCTAGTAGACAGATTCTATTTTACGCAGTACCTGGTACTTGTTGACAGGCCTACACTGTCCTTCCATACCTATTAACATTGAAACAATTATAAAAAAAACATATGGGATATCGAAAGCAACACTTAATTAATATGGGAACACCCAAATACTCCGAAATATTTTATTCCGAATTTCGATGTTCCGATTTTCATAAGTCCGAATTTCATAATGCCTAAAAATTATAATGTCTATGATTAAAAATCACGAAATTTATTTTACCGAAAGTCGTAAATGCGATTTGTTAGTTTTCCGATTTTCATACGTTCGAAGAATCAAATACTCGAAGCGTTCTTGGTCCGAAAAACGGCATTCCAGTTTTCAATACTCCGAATAAACTAAAAGTCAACATGTTGTGCTACAAAATTTAGTGACAGAAACGAATCGCTGCAAAACCGACTTCACGCAGTCTTGTCTGCCCTACCCCTAGAGTGTAATTTAAACCCCGCAGCGCCGGAGCCGTGACAGAAACAATGCTTGCTGCATGCCTGCTTGCTTACTGCTTGCCTGCTTGCATTCTGCATGTCTGCTTGCATGCTACATGCCTGCTTGCATGCTGCATGCCTGCTTGCATGCTGCATGCTTGCTTGCATGTTTGTTAATTCTACCTCCTCATACTAAACATAATATTATACTTCTCTCTGACGAGTAAATGATGTGTTTATTTGTCTTGCTATTCGGTTTTACAAGGGGTTTTTATTTCGGAATTGTATTAATCGGTATTTTAACAATCGGAATTCGTATTTTTGATGTTTCGAGTTATCATTAAGTCGGACTTTTTGTTATTCGATCTACTGAAGCTCGGTATTTTGAGAATAGTAATTATAAACGTTAGGAATATTGAAATTTTGGAATTATAAAAATAGGAGTAATGATAAGTCGAAGTTGTTAAATTCGGAATTTTAAATCATTCGGAATGATGAAATTCGGTATTTTGAAATTCGTATTTGTGACTGTCGGAATAAAGTTTTTCGTATTTATGTAGTGTACCCAATTAATATACAGGATGTTTGGCACATAGACCGACGAATTTTTTTGGGTGATTAGGTGGATTATGTGCCTTTTTTCACCCATCGACCCCATGCCCTAAGTGTTACTCATAGATTAGTCCCCTAAGTGTCGCTGTTTTTAATAGATTAATTCATTTTTAATAGATTCAAAGCTCGTCAAATATTGTTTTGCTATCTATGCTAACAATTTATGTTTTATTATGACAATGCAATAAAAGTTATTTGGTACAAATACAAACTAAAATAATATGTATTTTCAAAGATGATGATTTAGGTAATTTTCGAAAACAAACAATAAAAAAATTTTAGACATGGGGTCTATGGGCGAAAGATAGCACATGACCCACCCAATCCCCCAAAAAAAAAATTGTTGGTCCATGCGCCAAACACCCTGTATATGAAAATTCGTTTTCTTATGGGGTAACATTGAACATATTTTGTTCTTCAATCCTGATTGGCTGCCGACCTGCCATCATAACTACTATCAATAAAACTACCCCCCATTTGACGCGTCACCTGATTCAGACATTGATAGGCACTATTCTATGAACGCTGACCGTTAATGGCATAAACACTAAACGTATATACCATACGAAACTCCCATTTCCAGCTTTATTTTAGCCGTAAGAGCCAAAAATATGACATTTTTACGTATAATTAAGTGACCCAAAAATTCAGTTTTCCAGTACTTTAACCATAATATCATATCTGAAGTAGCAAAACCTGTGGAATTCCCAGGAAGCTTCTGTGCTTTCGAGTGGTTTTGTTAACCAGAACCGCCACGCACAACGGACTGAATGAGAGTTCAAGTAAAAAAAGGGAATCCTCTTCATCATCATCATCATATCTGTAGTACTAGAGAAATGAGATTTGTCCTCATAAAGCGCAAAATTTTGGCTGTAATCCCTTTACTTGGCTATTTACCCTGGTTTTTTTTTAATTCTTTAAGTACTAACACTACTTTCATAAGTTTGTACTTAATATTCTATGGATTTTTAAATCTGAATTAAAAAGTTTTTATTTTAATTGTTTGTTTTATTAAAACTTAGTCAATCTTCACAGACAACTTCGGAAAGCCAAGACCAAACCGCTAAAGAAGAGAAAGAGATACAAGACGAGGCTGAACGACTCGAACAAGAGAGGAAAGAGAGGGAGAAACTCAAAGCGATCAAGAAGAAGGCGCGGAAACTTAAACAAAAGCTGTTGAGCACGTGAGTATTTTGAGAAAAAAATATATTTAAACAATACAAGAATGGGAAAGAGTTAGAGAAGGAAAAAGAGTAAATGCTTTTTCCTGCTAGCGACTTCGCTGGGGTTTTCGGGTCAAGAGTTATCCCGCGGGAACGTACTATTGGTATAAAAATGATCCCATGTTTTTATCTAAGTTACACAATATCTGTGTGCCAAATTTCATCCAAATCCATTTAGCCGTTTTTGCGTGATTGAGTGACAAACATACAAACATTCGCATTAATTATACTGGCTTTTGCCAGCGGCTTCGCCAGCGTGGAGGTCGGATACTAATAATATTTCATGTGTTTATCCAGGTTATAAACTGCCTGTGTGTTAATTTTCATCGAAATCCGTTCAACCGTTTTACTGTAATGGAGTAACAAACATCCAAAGTTTCACATTTAGTAGAATGCACATAAATGATCACTTATATCTTTAATTTACAGAGTCAACGAAACAATAATTATGGACGAAAGCCAGTATGTAATAGACGCCCTCCCTCCACCTGCAGCGAAGACCTGCAAAGTGCTCCACAACATATCACACATGATGACGCCCTTCCTGGAACACCCCATTGGCATGGCCACCTGGGACGTCCAGCATAAATCATTCGAAATACCCTCTTACAACGACGATACAGACAAGAAAAAAATCAGAATGAAAAATAAAGTTATCATCAATGGAAACTTGCATAGACAAAATAGCAAAGATGCAGAAAAAACAGAAAATAATAATAACAATAAAGATGTAAATGGCGATGTAGAAACGAAAATCACTACAGCAGTAACAGCTCCAACGAATAACAAGAGAAAGAAGAATAAAAAGAATGGAGATAAAGATAAGCCGAAGCTAAGTAAGACTAACTCTGTTTGCTCGTCGCTCAGTGATATGAGTTTCGGTTCGGGCAAGCTGGAGAAGACGAAGAGTATCATAGACATGCAGGCTTTTGAGAAGCAGCTGAATGAACTGCACCGACTGACGGAGAAGACGGTATGTTGTGTTTATTTTCATTAATTTAGCCAAAAGCTACGCGAAATTTGACGTATGTAATCATCATCATCTGATTAGCCTTCTCAACTATGTTGGGGTCGGTGGTCTAACCAGGGGGCTTACTCTTCACCTTATTTTAATTCCAGTCTAAAGCCAATACGATTCCAATGTTAATTTTGCATCCACGTGATTCGGTACTCTTGAAGACAATAGTGTCAACAACAACGCCCGATCTCGATTCCACTTAGTTCTCCAAAATACCCAAACCCAATACCCAATTTAAACACATTTTGGCGCTAGCATCGAACTCAAGAATACGAAACGTCAAAATTCCAATGTCAATCAATCGGGATTAAAATCAAGAGTAAGCACCCAGATGCAGTTGAATACCAGTATTTTTAAATGGAATGACTGCCTATCTGACCTCCACAACCCAGTTACTGGGTAATATGGAATCTTTGTAACAGCTGATGTATGTCATATGTATGTTAATTATACAACGTGTAACATAATTAACGCAAGACCTCATATACCTCAATTAGAGTATTGAGTTAAAAGCATAATACAATGACAAAATCTTATTATTTTTAAAGCTTCTTGCTTCTAGCCTAGCATTACTTTATGAATTTAAAATTGAAAGTCATGGCTGTGGAATAAGATTGCATTTTCGATCGCTCGATCAGCGGTGTGTATGGCAAAATGCGTTAATAAAAAACCTAGATTCAGTAGTCAATTATGGCCAGCTACATTCAGGACTTGTGCCGATTCTGTTACACCGTGTATACAGGATGTTTAGCGCATGGACTGACCATTTTTTTTTGGGGATTGGGTGATTTGCTGTCTTACACCTTGTCATTTTTTTTTAAATCTCTCCGACTTTGTTCAAAATTCTAAGTGACACTGACATGTACCAGCTGATTTATTACGGGCATGAACCTCCGGGCATCGAATAATGAAATTATTATTTTTTAATTTTTTTTCTTTCCTCTTTTTTTGATGTCGATGCCCAACACACGGGGAAAAGATTGCTAGCGCATTTAGATTGACCCTGCATAAATGTTATTTTTACGTTTTCTTACAAAAACTGACCTAAATTTGATTACTTTTTTTGACTGGCTTGTTAGTCTAGTGGTTAGTGACCCTGACTGCAAAACTGAGGTCGTGGGTTCGATTCCCACCCAGGACAAATTTTTGTGAGCACAATCGTTTGTTCTGTGTCTGGTTGTAATTTATCTATATGTATGTATTTAGAAATATATAAGTATATTTATCAGTTGTCTGGTTACCACAGTACAGGCTCTGCCTAGTTTGGGATCAGATAACGGTGTGTTGGTTGTCCTGTGATATTTATTTTATTTTTATTTATATAGTACCCCTTTGTAACAGCTGATGTATGTCATATGTATGTTTATTATACAACGTGTAACATAATTAACGCAAGACCTCAGACACCCCAATTAGAGTATTGAGTTAAAAGCATTATACAATAACCAATACTTTTCTTTAAAGCTAATAATTATCTTCTTTATTTCATTAATCATACATATTTTTTATTTATTTTTAAACATTATTTGCGTTTATGTCTTTGTGTTCTTTTTATTTATTGACCGTATGTATGTAGTGCGCTACCCAACAGCGAGCCAAGCTCGGCGCCTGTCGAGTGATCGCTCCCGGCGTTGGACTGCGCCACGCTACTGCGGTAAGATCACATGCTATACCATAGGTATCTTACTAACTAGCTATCATACACGACTATTACTCATTCTCTTTCTCTCTCTTTGCCTATCCTTATCCCATCTCATTTAGGGTCGGCTCTCTTCGTCATTCTTCGCCATGTTACGGTTCTTCATTTGGGCTTGCTTCAGGTCACTGTTGACTACAGACATCCAAGTGAGAAGGGGTCTACCTAGCTTCTTTGGACTTCTCATTAAATGGCCATACCACCTCAGGCGCGCGTCAGAGAGCTATTAGTAATCCATAAAGTTATTTAGTTTTCAAGCGTCCTCACTCTCGCGGTAGGGTTTAGAGTTCACTCAACGTGCATAGGGCAACTGCCCGACGTATTATTTTTTTATTTTGGAACGACATCTGGCAGGTCACGGACTTGCCTGTGGCTACCTTAATAAATGAAGGTCTCCAGCCAGGGCTTAAAAACTTAAAACTAGAGCGACTACTCGCTCAGGACACCCCCTGTGGGGTACGGACCTCGGCTTAGGGCATCGCTGGTAGTGGGCAGCAAGAGACGGGGTTGGATCTGAATGATTATTATTTAGGGATAGATTTAAAGCTACAGGCTCAGCGGGACATGGATTGAGACGTCGCGAAGGGTTGTAGCTTCATCGGGTATTGTTAGGGTATGCTTTGGTCGGCGATTCCTTCTAATGCGAGAGAGAGTGTATTGGAAGACTGCAGCAATCAGGCTGACCGACGATTGCTGTCGGCACGTTGTATATAAGCTAGTTGCGCGGTAAACTCTGGTTGCGCGACGCATGATGTTGCGTGAGCCGGTGTAGATACCGCTACAATCATCATATAAACGAAATACAATGTTGTCATTGTTACAGCCAACTTATGAGACGACGTCAATACAGAGAGTTCACACGATCCGAGTGATAGGAGAGATGCTGGCCATGGCTTGTGACCGCGAGGATCTGGCGTCGCAGTTCACTACCAAGTAAGTATAGAAAGAAGCTCCCAACTTCATTATCATCAGCTGAAAATCATCCACTGCTAGAAATAAGTCTCCTCCAATTTAGGGGGGTTTGCCGTAATCGCCACGCTTGGCAGGCGGATTGGCGATCGCAGTATGGTGGTAAAATGCATAGAGAACGCTGCTGCCCATTCCCTAGTAAGTCCGTTAGTCGCCTTTTACGATACCCACGAGAAGAATTGGGATGATGGTATTCTTTACGTCCGGCACCACACGGAACATCATGATCAGCCTATAGCAGTCCACTGCTGGACATAGGCCTCTCCAATTGCACGCCATTCAGCTCGATTTTCGGCAACTCTCATCCAGCTGGTACCAGCCACCCTGCGAAGATCGTCGCTCCACCTAGCCCGAGGGCGTCCTACCTTACGTTTGCCGATTCGCGGTCTCCACTCAAGAACACGTCTACCCCAACGGTCATAGTCATTATTTATTGCATTCATGTAGTTTACAAGTTGTTACAAATTATATAGGTTTCATACACGAACCCTGCTCGGGCACAGCAATATACATAGTTTAAAGTGCTACAGTGTCACAAAAAATAAACAAACAACTGAACAAAAATACTAATTTAGACATGTCCAACAGGTGTCAAACATTTGTAATTTAAATAATATAGTAAATAATTAAAATAGGTTATGAACAATTTAGTAGTCATCATTTACATCTATACTAATATTATAAAGAGGAAACCTTTGTATTTTTGTATGTTTGTATTGAATAGGCTCAAAAACTACTGGACCGATTTCAAAATTTCTTTTACCATTACTTAGAGGGATTCTTCCGAATCCGTATAGGCTATATTTTATCCCGGAAAATAGATAGGATTTTTCGTGGTAGTGAAAATTGTGGAGTAAGGCGTCGAAAAAACTGCCGTACGTTAACGATTCTCGCGAACGCTGCCTAAATGGTTAGAGATGTATGGTTGACTTCTATTGAAAAGTTGTAGAACTCAATAATGCCTACAAAAAAGTCCGCGATAGTATAAACCAAACATTTATATTTTAGCCATTATAACCACTTTTCCATAGAATAAAAGTAATTAAAATTATTAGCCTATGTTTATTGATCATATTATCGTCAAATACTTATCCTTATCCAAATAAACTATTTATTTATTAATAAGATTGTTTCAATAGCTATAAATTACTTTTTATTTTATTCCAATCGGACAATCCATTCAAAAGATATTACGAATTTAAAATTGTAATTGGTATTAAAATGAATGATGGTGTAACACGAATAAAAAACCTATAAAAACATACATACAAAACAAAATTTTTTTTTCAGAGTGCTTAAAAAATAAATGTCCACCCGTGCGAAGCCGGGGCGGGTCGCTAGTTCACAAATAAAATTTAAAATAAAAAATTCAAAACAAAGCAAGCAGCGATAATCATAAATTCATAATCATAAAAATAATAATAATAGGTAGGTCAAAATTGTAGGTGTTGTGAGTATTGTGTACAGGTATGAATGTCAAAGTTTACTTATCGTCAAAGAATTCCTTTAAAGTGTAATACGATTTTAATATAAGGTATTTTTGGAGACTGTTTTTAAATTTATTTTCGTATTCTATGTCCGGTCATCGGTTCCACGGCCAATGTGGCCGGCCCATTGCCACTTCAGCTTGCTAATCCTATGAGCTATGTGGACAACTTTGGTTCTGTGCCGGATCACCTCATTCCGGATTCTATCCCTCAGTGACTCTTCATGTATAGGTCGTTCCACACCTCGCTGGGTGACTTTAAATTTGATATGGAACATCGCTACATTGTAATGTGTATGAGTGTATTGCAATGTTCTTCGTTCCCTAGGGCCCTCCACACGGCGGTGATGATCCTATGCCGTACGATAGCGTCGTGTGCTATCAGCGCGGCGTACTTCATGAGTGCGGCCTCCTGCGTCTACGTCGTCAAGCTGCTTAGTACTCAGTTGGTGAGTCCTTGCAATGATTAATTTTTAAGGTAAAACAAAGTTTCCAGATGGGCCGCTAAATTCATTTTGTTACGTTTTTTGCAATTTGCAAGTCAGTGCATGTGCAAGGTTGTATGTTGATTGAAATCATCAGTGCAAGTCATTCTATGGAATTAATGAACTGTAATTTAATTCCATTGAAAGTCATTCAGAAATAAGTCTTTAAATTGAATTACGTCAATTTAGAAGGGCCTTAAATTATTGGAGGAATAATTGAAGGGAGGGATGTTTTAAGGCTGGTAATGGCTATGTTTGTTATGGCCTCGAATAATATTTTGTTCAATATATAACCTTGCAATGACTTACAAACTGCAAAAAAACTTAATTACGCGGGCTACCTTGGAAATCCCAAGAGAACCCGTAACCTACGAATTTCAGGTTCTTATGCAAAAACTTTGCATTTCTGTCAGTCGTAAAAACATACCCTTCACTGCCTAGCTCATCTAGTCGAATGATACGAAAATGTTGAAAATACGCCATCTATGAATTGTAGCGTGAACTATAAACTAGAAAAGAATGTCAGCGCCACCTAGCGATGGGTACCAATACTCAGTTACAAATGATTATTGTTTACGACTGCTGAACGTTAGATGGCGTAACATGCATCACTTTGGAAATTATTGAAATGAAGGCACTTGATCGGCTTCTGGAAAATTCGTTGGCTCGCAACGCAGATGTAGAGTAGATGTAGAATTAATATCAAACTTAAGTTCTTTGTGCCTGACTTCAAAAAGCATTGAAAAGTTTTTGTTTGAAAAATGCATCGGTTACTGCACAGGCTTTGGTGATAACTGCAGTGAGCTAACGCAAATTGTAATAGGAATTTGCAGAAGAACAGTTATCTGTATCAAATGAACATTAAAAACTAACACAATTAATTTGAGTTTTATCTGCCCGATCCTATATACTTGGAAATAATCTGGAGGCTGTGAAAGACGCGACTAGCCATAAAAACGGGTTTTTCCCACTGCCTTGTAATCTGCGGTTATATGTTACTAGCTTTTGCCAGCGGCTTCGCCCGCGTGGGGGTCGGAAATTATCCCGCGGGAACATACTACCGGGATAAAAATAGCCTATGTCCTTTCTCAGGCTCTAAACTATCTGTGTACCAAATTTCATTTAAATCGGTTCAGTAGTTTTAGCAGGAAAGCGAGACAGACGGACAGACAGAATTACTTTTGCATTTATAATATTAAGTGTGGATCTATACAAATAAATAAAAGTGTTTGTTTCTAATGTCTAAATAACATCTTTTTACTAAATGCAAGTGACAGTATTTTTTTTTAAATTGTTGTCTGTCTGTTTGTTCTGGCTAATCTCGGAAACTGCTCGACCGATTTTGACGAGACTCACTGGCAGATAGCTGATGTTATAAGGAGTAACATAAGCTGTTGTCCCGGTCGCACATTGCGCGAAAGCACTGGAAAAAACTGGTATATTGTACTAAGAATCAGTTGGCTCATGTCTTTTTATCACAAAACATCAATACCCCTTCAAATCAAAAATACAAAGATACAGAAAAAAAAACTTCAGTCCCAAATCGTTTACTGGTAAACTTAATCAAGGCCGGTACGCAGATTGAAACACATCAAAACTAACTAGGCAGAAAACGTTACCCTTTACCCACACGGCGATATAGCAAGGGTTGGTATTTATGTGCGTGTCCGAACTTTTCGTTGTAATCTCAGAAAGTGCTCGGCTGATTTTGTCTTTTATTGGTAGTTTTTTTTTTATGGAAAATTGGTAGAAATTTGAATTATTTGGGGATGTTTTAGGATCATCCCTTATTGGATTTTTTTATGGTATTTGTTTTTGTTGTAGTTGATAGGGGTAGTAGTCTTCTAGGTAAAAAAGTTGGGATTGCTGCCGTTAAATGTTTCAGACTGTGTTGTGTTTAACGAATCGTTAAGTCATTGTACTTTTAGAAACCTAACTTTAACCTCTAAGTCCCTGAGATTACCACATTTGGTACAGACACAATCGGTTTTTAATTGTGTCTGTAATTACGGTAATTGACTGGTTAAAAGAAAATGGATGTTGGGTTTTGAAGTTGTAAACAAACGGTCAAACTGATTTATGCATCCTACTAATATAATAAACTAGATTCTGCCCGCGACTTTGTCCGCGTCAAATTTCGTGCTCCCTGACCCACCTCATCGTACTGAATCGTCTGTCCGTCACACACAACATCACGCTAAGACTTTTAAGAGCTAAAGGTTAATGGCCTATGACTTCCTCGACAAAAAAATCATTTCGATGCAATAGTTACTAGCTTTATAATATTTTGTATTAGTATAGAGTAAGATGCCCTGGATCATCACATGCTTAGGAGACTTTTCCAAGCGGACGAAGCCGCTAAATTATAGCTAATAAATCTGACTGAGGATTACGATTATCGATCTTAAAACCTTCTCAGACAATTTTTTTTTTTTCAAAATTAAAATCAAAGTCTTGAGCTGAGAGTCAGCACTTTTTGAACGTTAAAGTTATATAAGACAGTCCCCCAAAATGCCTGCCCTTCACCACTTCCTAGTGCTTAAAGATGAGAAGAAGAAGTGGCGCAACAAACTCCCGAGCAGCAAAGGTTATGTCAGCCTAAAGTAAACCTTAATATCGCGCGACACCTAACCATTATACTCCTTACTGTAATAGGAATAATCAAACTCACGACTTCCAACCACTACCTTTCCGTTAGTCCAACCACGCTGTAACTCAGCTCGCCCCTTACAGGGAGAGGTCGTGACGTTCCTGTACATTTGTACGTTATATACTTACGTATGTATGTGTATACGTTAGACGCCGCTAGACGCCGCACCATGAGACGTATGACGAACGTGGTTTTAAGGGGTGTCACTTGTCCCATTTCACTGGTAGGTTTTTGGTTTGTGTATTGTGATTTGAAATAAAATTGTGTATTCTGTAAATAGGATATTGAAATCTCTTTTACATGATATAACAAAAAAAAAAAACAAGCTGGAGTTGTCACTTCCTATCTGACTACTTAAGAAGAAATGGCGATACAAACTCATAGGTCAATTTTGAAACAGTGTAGGCCTAAAAAAATGAGAGTATAGTGTTCCCATTGCTGGGAAACAGGCTTTCTCTCTGTGAGATGGATTGGACCGTATTCCACCACGCGGGCCTAGTGCAGGCTGGTAGATGTAATGTCTTAGAATTTTGGGTTTTAATGAATATGCCAGTTTCTTGTTGTTTTCCTTCATCGTTTTGAGATCAGTGGTGATTAAATAATGCCAATGCTCTACTATGTAGACATAACCTACTAAAAGCGGCGTACAAAATACCAGGATGCAAAGATATGGTTTTAAAAATTTGTTCACGAAATTACATAAATAAAATACCGAAATCACTACTACGTGGTATCATAGAGGTTCTTTTTTGTTCATAGCGTCAACAATTTTTCCCAAGACTGGGAAAAAATGTTGACGCTATGAACAAACAACAAGCAAATTATTCTTCTTACTATTTCGGGGGACTCATTTAAATACCTCGTCGGTCAGCTTCAAGTCTAACTAGATTCAGGTGAGTATCAGTATTTTACATGAAGCGACTCCACAAGCTACTGAGTAATACGATACCACTTGGTGATACTGATTGTCAGACTTTCGGGCTCCTTTATATATATAATTCTAATAAATAAAGTTTCACCCCTCGAGCCAACCCTGTGCGGTACCGCCAGTAGCCGTTGAGTGGGTGGGCGCCCTAAAAGCGCCGCTAATGCATCTCACGAGACCGTTCACGTTGTCCTTTATTACTTGCCTAGCTAGTAGCTACTTGAGCTAGTAGCTATCATTGTATATAGATAGTAAGTGTGACTGTGGAAAAGCGAGGAGATATTTAAACATAGAGATTGTTAGGGAGTAATAGTTGTGTGAAAGTTTATAATTTTATTTTCATTTGACTAGCTAGTAACTAGTTGCGCTAGTAGCTATTATTTTATGATGTAGGTAGTGAGTGTTACTGTAAAAATAATGATTTTATTTCTTTAACACATATAATGCCTCGTCAGCCACATATGGCTGACATTTTCCAAACCAATTGAGCCGTATTGGCAATATGAGAAAAAACAGTTAGTTCATATTTTATTAGTACGGCATTATATGTGTTAAGAAGGTTTGTGGAAATACTTTTACACGTCAATCGTTTCAAAAATTCTGAGAGGAAAGGCCTAAACAAACTCAGAGGTCACAGTTTTTTTTATTGATGAGATTGGTGTCTGAAATGGTCTTTTGAGTCACAAGAGCCACCGTGAGAACGTATTGAGAGTGGACCTGTCCAGTGCACGCATCTGTCAGTAAGCGTGCAGCTCAACTCAGATTTTAATGAACTCAACGATTCGACGAACAAAATCAATGAAAGAACATTTGAATAAATAACACAAACTGCGGTGACCATATTAAAAAAAAACTGAGAAAAAAGAAGATATTCAATGTTATCTTTCTTTGAATAGTATTTACTAGTAGTTTATTTTATTTGCCTTTGACAAGTATCTCAACTTATGATAAGTTATTATTATGTGTAGTCGTAGATAGTGTGTGTGACTGAAGAAATATTAAGAGACATGCTTAAAGATTTTTGGGTAGTGAAAGTTATGTGAAAATTAATAATTTTATTTGCATTTGACTAGCTAGTAGCTACTTGCACTAGTAGCTGTCATTGTATTTGTATGTTGTAGATCATAGTAAGTGTGACTGTGGAAATATGAACAGATTTCATTGAGAGATCTTTGGGTATAAATAGATTGGTGTCTGAAATGGTCTTTTGAGTCACGAGAGCCACCGTGAGAACGTATTGAGAGTGGACCTGTCCAGTGCACGCATCTGTCAGTAATCGTGCAGCTCAACTCAGAATTTAATGAACTCAACGATTCGACGAACAAAATCAATGACAGAACATTTGAATAAATAAAACAAACTGCGGTGACCATATTAAAAAAAAAAACAGAAAAAAGAAGATATTCAATGTTATCTTTCTTTGAGTAGTATTTACTAGTAGTTTATTTTATTTGCCTTTGACAAGTATCTCAACTTATGATAAGTTATTATTATGTGTAGTCGTAGATAGTGTGTGTGACTGAAGAAATATTAAGAGACATGCTTAAAGATTTTTGGGTAGTGAAAGTTATGTGAAAATTAATAATTTTATTTGCATTTGACTAGCTAGTAGCTACTTGCACTAGTAGCTGTCATTGTATTTGTATGTTGTAGATCATAGTAAGTGTGACTGTGGAAATATGAACAGATTTCATTGAGAGATCTTTGGGTATAAATAGATTGGTGTCTGAAATGGTCTTTTGAGTCACAAGAGCCACCGTGAGAACGTATTGAGAGTGGACCTGTCCAGTGCACGCACAGAAATCTAAATAATAAGGCACTAGAAGTCGTAAGGGCGCGTGACCTTGTCGCCGCAAATGTGACTCGTACACCACAATCGCGCGTGGAGCGTATTTTTCGGTCATCAGTGTTGTTTCGGACGCAGACACGTAAACATGGTTTTTTGCAGCATATCCAGCTGTGGAAATTCGTCCACGAAGTGTAACTTTGTAAAAAAAGGGATAACATTTCATAAATAAGTAGATTTTTTTTAAATAATGTTGATTTTTAATGAAAATTACTAAAATAAAATTATTCACCACCAGTATTACGAATAATTACGATTGTCGTAGAAAATAAATTTGTATCTCATTTCAATAATCATTGATGCATTAGCGTGTTCATGTTTACAATACAACTATTAAAAGCAGCAATGGAATTATAGTCCTGCGCAATATACAATATCGCCCCGTACGTAAATTTCCAGGAACACGCTGCAAGAGTTGAGCGCGAATTAGTAACGTACCACTACTATTTTGTATCGATAATTTATTTTATTATGTTTAGCTTACCTAGTTTTATCGACATTAGGAATGAAATGTAATTTTTCGTTAAATATTTATTTAGTTATCTACTATATTTTTTCTTTTTTCTATATAATAACTGATAATAAAATCGTTTGTCAGCGATTATCCGTTTATTAGTATTATTAAAATACTTGAAAGATTTTTATTCAGTTTTCCCCATCATTTAGAAAATTTATTGAAGTACAGTCAATTTGGGTGAATAGGAATGTTGGGATGAATCGGTTTATTGCCAAAAAGGACTGTAGTCTGTAATGCTTTTACTGAATTATAATTTACGATTTAATTGACTTGCTGGCAACAAACTATCTTATTTTAACGTTAAAATCCTTTTTAAAGTTTTGTCCGAATTCACCCCTGCATTCTTATTCACCCCGTTTGTCGTTAGGTTAATTATTTTTAGACTAGAAGCCGACCCCAACATAGTTGGGAAAAGGCTAGGCAGATGATCGTGATTCCAATTTTATTACTTACGTTTATTATTAACTACAGATTTATATTAAGTTATGATAGCTATAAAAACAAATATTGCAAAACTAGCAATACTATTCAAGAAAAAAAAGCCATTGCTTCTAAGTATGCATTTGTTACTTAAAATTATTTTATTTATTAAAAACCTTTATTCTCACCCTTAACGTTTTATTGTATTCCCTTTTCACATAATAACATTTTCTAAAATTAATGAGACACTCTGGATTAATTAGGTATCTATTGCTGCGATGCGGTACTCCTGCGGGATCAACGACGCTCAACAGAAAGTTATCGATACAAGCGTTGCGCTGCACTATTCCTAAGTGAGAGTGACCGCGCAATATCATTCTTTACTTTTCGCACACGTTTATTATTGGTCCAAGTGGCCACGCGTCCTGAGATTTTGAGTTTTTAAAAAATATTACGTAATGACATAATTTAAAGTTTATTTTTATTTGCTTCTATGCAGAAAATTCGTGTGTGCGTAATTGTGTATTTATTGTATGTGTATGTGGTGGTAGCTGTGACCCGGCGACACGCGTTACGGTATTAGAGGACGGGAGATAGCATTTCTATTGCCTTATTATTTAGATTTCTGTGAGTGCACGCATCTGTCAGTAATCGTGCAGCTCAACTCAGAATTTAATGAACTCAACGATTCGACGAACAAAATCAATGACAGAACATTTGAATAAATAACACAAACTGTGGTGACCATATTAAAAAAAAAAAACAGAAAAAAGAAGATATTCAATGTTATCTTTCTTTGAGTAGTATTTACTAGTAGTTTATTTTATTTGCCTTTGACAAGTATCTCAACTTATGATAAGTTATTATTATGTGTAGTCGTAGATAGTGTGTGAGACTGAAGAAATATTAAGAGACATGCTTAAAGATTTTTGGGTAGTGAAAGTTATGTGAAAATTAATAATTTTATTTGCATTTGACTAGCTAGTAGCTACTTGCACTAGTAGCTGTCATTGTATTTGTATGTTGTAGATCATAGTAAGTGTGACTGTGGAAATATGAACAGATTTCATTGAGAGATCTTTGGGTATAAATAGCTGTGTGAAAGTTTGTAAATGGATTTGCTTTTGGCTAGTATCTTAGCTTATGATCGCGTGTAAAGCCATGATCGACACCTTCCTCGTATCTGAAGTTGTCGAATAAGAAAATTGTCGTGTTTATTCCTTATTCACACTTTATCCTGTAACTAATCTTGAATGTAAATAACTAAGAAGGACATACTTTAAAAAAAAGTCACACAGTTTTGATTTTTAAAATTTTTGTCCATGTTTCGGGTGCGTTTACACTGCCATAGAACTTGTCTGAATACTTGGTCGAGTAACTTGCGCGCTGCAAATGTCGTAAAATTAATATTTCTCATTTATGTAACTTTTTATTCCACTTACCTGAACCACCTTTCATACCAATCATTTAAAATTTAACTGCCAAAAATTAATTTAAACCGTTGAGAATTGCATTCATATTTTGTCTACACAGCTTTAAGTAACCACAGACAATGACACACAATACAATCTCCGCAAAACTATAAAGATTTTATCTGAATTCGCTACCGTGTACAGAAATAAAAAATCCCGGAATATTCATACCGTAAGCTTTTACTGTTTGTTATAAAATAAAATGAAAAATAAAACTCCGACCTCTAATTAGGCAGTTACCGACTCTTTGATACAAATTCTGTAGTCGTTATATAAATAAAAAAGGTTTTTTTTTTCGCTTTTTATCTCCGCTTATCTTTAGGGACGGGTCTAAGATATTGAAGGAACATGGTCGTATAAATTTGAGGTTTTAGATGATTGGGAATGTTATTGTTTAGGTATTTCGAGAGTTTTTGATATTCGGAATAAAAGTTTTGCCGCTCCATCACGGTTTTTGAGCAGAAATTAGATTTCATAATCTTCGTCTGTCTAGCCTTTGACAACCAGTCTTACTTTAAGTGGTATCGTATTACTCAGTAACTGGGTTGTGAATATAACATAGGCAGACGCTCCATGTAAAATACTGGTATTCAGTTGCATATAGTTAGACTGGAAGCTAGGCAGATGATGATGATTTATCTAGCCCTTCTCCTACTATGTTCGGGTAAGCTGCCAATCTAACCGTTTGCTGACTGAATACCAGTATTTTATATGGAGCTGGATCCGATTTATCGTAATTTAATCCGTTGTCTATCTATGCAATTGGTGTGTGCAATGAAAATGACCAATACATGGGTACTCGACTTCTTCGACTCTTGAAACCTGCATTTTGATTTCTTAAGCAATATTATTTACAGAACCTAAGACATTTAAAGTGGTTCAGTCAAATCTCAGTCCTAAGTGTGGGTAATAAAGCTACTAATATGAGATACTAACCTCTGCCCGCGACGTCGTCCGCGTCAAATTTTGCTCCCCTGACCCATCCCGTCGCGTCGAATTGCCTGCCAGTTTTCGTTCATTTTTCGTTGCTGCTCCGCTCCTTTTGATTGTACCGTGATGTTATATAGTCTATAGCCTTCCTCAATAAATAGGCTACCCAACACAAAAAGAATTTTTCAACTCGTACCAGTAGTTCCTGAGATTACTGTGTTCAACCAAACAAACAAATAAACTCTTCAGCTTTATAATATTAGTATAGATGTACGAGAAAAAAAAAATTGAAGTAGAGGTTTGTATTTTGACACTGAGTGATGTCAAAATCCAATCTCCATTTCTTTCTTTTCATAAGTGTCTGCTTTTGAGATATTAGCGACATAAAATCACGCATTGTTTATCCGAAAGGTTGGGCAGAGGTGTACTCATAGTTCACCCGCGTTTCGCTCGTTATGTTTAAGACCCATGTAATAGGGGCGAGCCTATTGCTACAAATCCAGGCTACAAACTACTACGAACCGGGCTGTTACTGAGAAATTCCAGGTTGAAAACCCAATTACACTTTTCCCAACCTGGGAATCGAACCCAGGAATGATATTCAGCAGTAGCGCTTGTGACCACTGGACAAGGCAGTCAGAAATAGAATCGCACTAGTGCCCTTCCTTTCAAATTACTTAAAACACTAATTATTATTTCCATTGTTTCACAAAAATCGTATTAACGGATTAATTTTTAATGTCCATCCTTACGACTTCCCACCGCAATAAAAAAAATATGTTGTTAAAAACTCGCCAAAATGTATAATAATTGTTGCATTTCTGTGTAATAAAAATAAAATTGGGAATTTTAATTTTATGCAGTTCCGTAAGAGAATTACTTTAGAGATAAAACGCGGCTCGGTCTACTGCGGAATATTCTGTTCATAAAATATATAAGTTACGAGTATACCGACTGTGTTTAATGTTTTCTTTTGTCGTTAGGCCGTGGCAGTATTAAGATCGTCAAGTGTAAAAGAAAGGTGTCGTTTAGGCTTTATGATTCTGTAATGTGAAATCAAACTGGTTGGCGGGTGTTTAAAGATGAATCTAAAGTTGAGTTCTGAATTGAGCTGCATGATTACTGACAAATACGGGCACTGACTGGACAGAGAGGTTCAGTTATCTGTGTGGTTCTTTCCTCACAAGACCATTTTAGATATCAATCTACATCAGGGGTTCCCAACCTTTTTTTGTCTACTGCCCACTTTAAGAGTAAATTATTTTTTAACGCCCCCCTTTTTGTCTTGTCGGTGTCTAAGAGTCTTCCTAGATAGGTAGATGAAATTATAAATCGACCCCAAAGCCCTACACAATGCCCCCTTTTTTTTCTGGGTCTCTTACCGCCCCCCTTTAGGCCTGCAGCGCCCACAAGGGGGCGTTATCGCCCACGTTGGGAAAGACTGATCTACATGGTCTTCACATGAACTGACCAAGATTATGTTTGGACGTAAAAGATACTGCGACCTCTCAGTTTGTTTCAGTGTTTCTTATCAGAGTTGTCAGGTGAAACACGCCGACAACTTCTAGTTTTTAGGGTTCCGTTGCCAAATGGCAAGAAACGGAACCCTTATAGATTCGTCATGTCTGTCTGTCTGTCTGTCTGTCTGTCTGTCTGTCTGTCTGTCTGTCTGTCTGTCTGTCTGTCTGTCCGTCCGTCCGTCCGTCCGTCCGTCCGTCCGTCCGTCCGTCCGTCCGTCCGTCCGTCCGTCCGTCCGTCCGTCCGTCCGTCCGTATGTCACAGCCACTTTTCTCACAAACTTGGTACGTAGATGTATTGTGTGAACCGCATTCAGATTTTCACACTAAAATAGAAACAAAAACAATAAAAATTTGGGGTTCCCCATACTTAGAACTGAAAGTCAAAAAAACATTTTTTCATCAAATCCATACGTGTTGGGTATCTATGAATAGGTCTTCAAAAATGGTATTGAGGTTTCTAAAATCATTTTTCTCTAAACTGAATAGTTTGCGCGAGAGACACTTACCTTTCGTTCAATCAACTTAAATATAAAAATTAAAAAAAAAATACATTTAATTTCATAAACATAAACCTAATGCATAAACCGAGGATACCTACAGGTTTGTGCGGAACCCTCGGTGCGCGAGTCCGACTCGCACTTGGCCGGTTTTTTTGAGAACTCAAAATAATGTATTATAAAAGGATCATAATAATAAAACTAGTTATCCTACATCTTTTAGGAAACATCTAGTGGACTGTATTTTTAGTTGATTTAATCACCAAGACCTTGTCACAACTCCATGTATTGTAAAAACAAAGGGACAACATCATTAAAACATGAGACGAATTCATAAAGTAAGTAAAAACGATCGCACTCAATAAGTACTAAATCGCCAGAATCTTTACATAGTATAAAACACGTCGCTTCCCGCGTTCGTACGCTTAAATCTTTTAAATTAAGCAAGGTTTCATTGCGATTTGCATTAATAGATAGAGTGATTCAAGAGGAAAGTTTATATTAGCCGCTGACAAAAGCTAGTTAAATTATAGTTTGATGTCCAGACGTCAACGAAGAATCTTTACCACCTCATAGTTAATTGCTAGCACTTTTTAGTACTTGTTGTGGTGAAATGTTGGTGTTACTTTAGGTGAATCTCTCCCTAACCCTTCGTGGATATCAGGCGTGCCGTTTTGTTGTTTTTAGTACTTTCTAGTTATACTTGAACTTTTAGTCGTATTCAGTTCAAAGAAAAATAATGATACCATCATCATTCTTCTGCTCTTATTCCAATTTATTTGCATTCGGCGCAACATGTCTTTTTCTTCGACGCTTCTCTATTAGTCTTCATCTCAGTACTCACCCCCTTTCTATCTATATCATAACTCACACTGTCCATCCATCGTTTCTTGCGTCTCCCTCTACTCTTATAGCCATCGACATTCATACTCAATACTTTCCTGACAACATTTTCCTCATTCCTCCATATCTCGTGACCATACCATTACAACCGATTCCCACACAACTTTTCGTTCATTCTTACACCACGTCACCATCTTTATCTTGCCAAAAATCTGGTAACCTTTCAACTGTCAAGTTACTGAATACGATTAAAAGTCGAAGTATAGTCTTCAGTTGTCAACAAAATAGAGCCTGCTTAAAAACTGCCCGTAACCAGATTTACCAAATCAGCGCCATTTACATAACTTACCGGACCCGAAAATATTTATTTTATTAGTCGCAATTAAAACCAGCTTATTGAATCGTACACTCGCGGCAATGTTAATTGGCCGTTATCGCTCACGCCATCTTGCATTTTTTTCGAAATTCGAAGTGTGTTCCTTTTTTTTTCTCGTAAATCTAGTTGTTTATTAGGGTCGATTGACATTGTGTTGATAACATCTTTGGCCGATATTTCGCTTGCGATTTTTTTTCCTCGTAACTTTGGTTATTTACGATATCTAAGGTTGTACGGGCGTAATACTGGGTCGTAAGACGTCTGTTAGGTTGATCGCTTCGGTTGGATGCTGTATCGGGATCCCGGGCTAAAGCTGGTTATTTGAAGCCTACTGTTGGGCAAAGGCATGTCGTTTTTACTTCCAAACCTCTTTATCTCTATATATTTATCCTATTAGATTACAAAATATTTAAAAATAGTAGCCCACCGATCTCGGAAATTGGGTCCAAGCTACCAGGACTCGGGGCTCCTTAGAGAGGTACCTCCTAACAATGCGAGTCGTGCTAAAAATACTGCTATCTGAATCAAGCCCTTGATTCAACTGCCTAACGAGTAAAGTGTTAGGTCGAAGCTCTTGGCTATTATGCCATTGACTGTTACAATTATCGGCACAATGATCACTGAATCCACATCCTACATGGCGACAACCTACAACCAAGCCATGTCAAGATACGTTATTTATATCCTTATTGTTAAGTTTACAATAGGTTTTCTTTAAACAAATAGCATACTTATTCAGCATATTTTTGCCTGACGATTGAACAGATAACATTTTTTATAAGTCTATCGAACATAGCTAGTACTGAGGCAAGCACACTCGCCTATCTAAGCGCTTCATAGTAATGTCACAGTGTAACTCAATGCAGTAGGTCAACGGAGGCGTTGATGTATGTATGTGTGTGGGTACGCAGAGCAATCTTACAAAACAGTTATATGGCCCTCGAATAGTTACTGTATTTCAACTTTGATGTGGTCTGCTTTACCATTGTATTAGGATGCTCCAGGTCGTAATCTACATGATAAAACAAAATTGAACTGTATGTTGTTTCCCTTTAAATTTTATTTATTATTTTTAAAATGTTTTGAAACGAGCCCAGATAACAAGTATTTTTTCTAATCCATTTCCTCTCTAACAGGAAAAAGACATCCACACAGACCAGCGCGAGATGGACCTTACGAGGCAGGCGACCGACTGTCTGTCAGTGGGGTTCGATTCCGTGCTGAGCAGCTCTCGTCTGTACGAGTACCACCACCAGGAACTGAGCACCGTCGAGGTGGAGCAGGTCACCGCGATGAGAAACAGAGCGCACATACTTATCAGGTAACGTGTTAGAGAGAGATAGATGGACGATTGCATTGCTGGTACAGAAGCCTCCTCTCTGTAAGAGGCAGTGGGCCGAAATGATGGTTGCCAAGTGTACTCTTTATAAAGGCATATCTTAGATAGGTAATTTTGTTCAGGCGAAAGAAGTCCACTTCTAGACATAGGCCTCCCCCAAAATGGGGGATGGTGGTGGATTATGGTTTGCCATAATCACCACGTTTGCTGGGTATTTAGTCTTACCAAGGGATTTCATCATCATCATTTCAGCCGAAACAAGTCCATTGCGGGACATAGCCTTCCCCCAATTAGGGGAGTTTGCGATAATCGCCATGCTTGACAGACAGGTTAGCGATCGCAGTATGGTGAGAGAACGCTGTTGCCCATTCTCTAGAAACGCTGTCGCCTTTTATGGCACCCACGGAAAGAAATTTGTTATGGTACTTGAAATAGTGTAACTGTTTAATTTTTAAGTGTGCTACAATGTCGCATTGGGTCTAGCCTGTAAGGATGTTGTATGTTTGGTGTAAATAAATAAATAAATAAAAATAGGATGGTACTAATCTTTACGTCCGGCGCCACACGAAACGAAAGTACAACTAGTATTTAATTGAACTGTAAGTAGATGGACACATAGACGAAATAAAATCGCAGCGGATTTTTTTCGCGCACTTGTATCTTCGCTTAAAATACAGTGTTCAGCAGGGTCAGAGTACATGGAACCACTTCCGTTTTTCGAAACAAAGCACGCTTATAAGGTAACGTGATAAAGAGAGATAGATATACATTGGCATGATATCTATGTATTGATGACACCCATGGGAAGACAAAGGATGGTGCTATTTTTTTTGGATTACACCACACGGACCATGCCCTATGTAAGTCTTTTATAAGTCGAGGTTCCTTGTATACTGCATATTTGCTTACTTACGTTGTAACCACAAAAGAAAACCTTTAAAAATAGTGTTACGGGAATGTCGATAAGATCTTCGGTTGTGTTTAAGAAGCAGTTTTCTTTGAATCTAAAACTCATTCTTAAAGGTAGGTTATAGAGGTATGAGGAACAGGGTGTAAAGTTCACTCAACCTCCTTAGAAAAGGGAGGATCTTTCGAGCAGACGGGTTATGTGTCTGGTGGGCACCTGCCCGGCGATTGATGTCAGCACGCGTAGCATGACCACCATAGAATGAACTTTGTCTATTCTTGGTAGAATAGAGATAGCATTGTCATGCTACGCCAGCATAAAACGGTACAAATCTTTCTACAATCTTTAATCTGTCTTTAATCTTTCTACAATCTATAATTTTGTCTATTCTTCCGTCGACAAAACCCATTTCTACGGTGGTCATGCTACGCATGCAGGACGTTGTATATATCCAAGTTGCGCGGTAAACTTATGAGACCTTATTAGTAGTTGGCAAGATACAAAGCAAGTGCAACTGGGCTTAAACTAGGGGGCTCATGTGCTATAAGCACCAGTTCCGTCACCACCGTGATCGAGCTGCCGTTACAATTATGGTGCGGAAACAGTAAAGACTGAAGCAATTTGTCTTTACACACAGAAAACATAATTCTTGTTATCCCTGAATTGTTAGGCAGAGGTGTACAGACCTAAAACTATCATACTGTATACGTATATTCCATTCCATCCCACCACCGTTCTGTTCCATTTATCTTTGTTTGAGAAATATCTATAAAGTATAGAAAACAGGCCCTCTTAAAGCCGCTACATAAAACCTTGAAAAACTTCATTTCTGTTTTGCTAGATGCCAATTGTCAAATGCTTCATACATTCTATTTAATTCCCTACTCTAAAAAAACATAAATACATAAAATTTGCCCTACATTTCCCATCACAAACGCAAACACTCGAACTAGTTTGTTTTTTCACATCAAAATAATATAAAAAAGCGTACCCACTTCGTGTAGTGCCCCTCCAAATTACAAGGGAGGCGGGAAAGCATTAGACAAATTAGATTATGCTCTAGTAAATGGATAGAGCGATCTTCAACTATGTATACTGGAGAATGGTAGAGAGAGTATTTTGTTATGCCTAGTTTACAAGGCTGGTAGGTGTTTTGAAGTTAAAATTCACCATGATATTGGTGCTCCAACTAAACTTAATTTAGACTGTTGTTATTTTTTTCCTTCTAGTAATCAAGAAAGAGACGGACATATCGGCTGTTCAATTTCTAAACATAGTTTTTTTTTTAAACGGGTATGTTTCATTTCTCGACCTTATAGACCACCCTCCCCATACTAGGCTAGCAAAAACTTCCAGTTAGTCAAATACGAAGTTGCACAAAGTCGGCAATCTAGTATCTAGAGGAAAAGTTAGTTCTACAGAAAGCGTTTTTCGGCTTTCCTGTTAAATTTAGTTTTATGCAGTTTCAGGGATTTTTATATTTCACAACCGATATATGATTTGTCAAATTTGGTTGAACAAAGATTTTCTTCGACGCAAGTACGACGAACTAAATTCATCATTCTTAAAATCACGCTAAATTCAAGGCAGTGAAGACGTAATTTGGTTTGGCAGTTTTACAGTGTTATTTGTCTTTCTCTTTCGCGATCTGTTAGTAAGAGATAGCATTACTCTTATTTGAGTTCGGATGGTGAACAAAAGAATTGGCACGTACCTTTTTAATTAACTCTCAATTAATACAAATATATGGTGATAGAATAAGTATATTCATTGCCAAAGTATTATTTAAAAACTATTTATTTAGTACCATCCAGTTGGATTATAAGCGTCATGCAAAAAAAACTTCAGGAACTGGTTTCATTTTTCATGACAATTAAAGTTTGGGGTTTCTCGTTACACAATCTATCTTCTGGCGAATAACGATATAATTCCTGTTTTTAGGTATAAAACTTTTTTATGTATCTGTACCTTGATGATTTGAAAAGTTTGGGGTACACTACATAAATACGAAAAACTTTATTCCGATAGTCACAAATACGAATTTCAAAATACCGATTTTCATAATTCCGAATGATTCAAAATGACTTAATGATAATTCGAAACATCAAAAATACGAATTCCGATTAATACAATTCCGAAATAAAAACGCATTGTAAAACCGAATAGCAAGACAAATAAACACATAATTTTTCGTCAGAGAGAAGTATAATATTATGTTTAGTATTAAGTAAGTAAGTAGGAGGTAGAAAAACATGCAAGCAAGCATGCAGCATGCAAGCAGGCATGCAGCGTGCAAGCAGACATGCAGCGTGCAAGCAGACATGCAGCATGCAAGCAAACATGCAACATGCAAGCAGGCATGCAAAATGCAAGCAGGCATGCAACATGCAAGCAGGCATGCAGCATGCAAGCAGGAAAGCAGCAACCAAGCAAGGATGCAGCAAGCATTGTTTCCGTCACGGCTCCGGCGCTGCGGGGTTTGGGCGGCCCCACGCGTGCTTATCGTCGCAGATGGTCTTAACGCTCACCACCGCAGCTTCGGCTTGCTCCGCGCCTACGCGGGTTTAAATTACACTCTAGGGGTAGGGCAGACAAGACTGCGTGAAGTCGGTTTTGCGGCGATTCGTTTCTGTCACTAAATTTTGTAGCACAACATGTTGACTTTTAGTTTATTCGGAGTATTGAAAATCGGAATGTCGTTTTTCGGACCGAGAACTTTTCGAGCATTTGATTCTTCGAACGTATGAAAATCGGAAAACTAACAAATCGCATTTACGACTTTCGGTAAAATAAATTTCGTGATTTTTAATAATAGGCATTATAATCCTTAGGAATTATGAAATTCGGACTTTTGAAAATCGGAACATCGAAATTCGGAATAAAATATTTCGGAGTATTTGGGTGTTCCCGAAAAGTTTGATATCGCCTTTATCGTCTTTTAAAGGTGATATCAAACTTTTTTGTAACACATATGTATATACATATATAAACGCTCGCCTTTTTCCCATGGGAAACTACAGAACGCCACCTGCTACGATCCATACATACTCCTTTTGTTTCGGTTATGTTCATACATCTGGTCATACACGCACGCCGGTTAGCAGTACTACACACCTGACCCTTCTGAAGAACATCACCAATAAGGTCATTATATGTTCTCCTAGGGCGTCGCATTCCGGCTTGTCACATCTGCCTTGTAAATACCTTTTGTTAGCCGCCCTTCATTCATCCTCTCAACATGACCAAACTATCTAAGCATGCTCTTTTACATTTTTGTGACTACATCTTCTTTTAAACCTAAAATTGTAAAACATTTAAAAAGCATATCAAGCCACGTGTTAACAAACATTTGCCCAAACATTTTCACCCAACACTCTCTCCCTGTCCAAAGTAATTCACAAAATGCTTTAATAAGTTAAAAAGCCGACACGTCACACACGTCACAATAAGAACAATAAACCTGCGCTGACGTACTCTGTTGAATATTGGCGTCAACGAGGGACACCGGGCCGCGTTTGGTGTATGTTTTAATTAAATGGGATGCTTATTGAATTCGTTCTGTTGATATTTGGTGCTTTTTATGATCTATAAAAAAACTTTTTAACAAAAAATTAACCCGCCGAAAAACTGAAAAGCATAAAATAACAAACCTTAAAATTATGAGTCGGCGCTTTGAGTGATCCTTGTTCATTGATTTCTGAGCGCCGACTCAAAATTTTAAGGTTTGTTATTTTATGCTTTTCAGTTTTTCGGCGGGTTAATTTTTTGTTAAAAAGTTTTTATTTTATGATTTTTTGTGGCTTTGATGTACTAATAATACTTGGCAAGGTATACCCTATCCAACAATAAAAGAATTATCAAAATCGGACTACTCTGTACAAAGTTATGCATGTTCATACGTTACAATCAGTGAGTGAACAATCAATCATCCCCAGTTTTCCAACCCTTAGGGTTCGATTTTGTTTTCCAAATTTATATGGGACCACCTTGGGAGTATACCCTTTCCAATAGAAGAAGAATTGTCACAATCGGACCACTATGTAAAAAGTTATGCGTGGTCATAGATAAAAAAATAAATAAAAAATATACGCGTCGAATTGATAACCTTCTGTTTGTTATGTCAAAATTACAGCTTTTTACTAAATGCCTCAGAAAGAATATAAACAGTTAATTTTTTTGTAAAAAAAATAATGTGAATGTTTTATCTATTAGACACTATAATTGTATGGGTTTCCTACTGTTGGCTTAATTTAAGCTTTTAGTAAAAGTTTTAAATAAATAATATTATAGGTATAAAAGAATAAACGCAAGACTTCAGGTATTCCGTTTATTCTATTATAGTAGATTATTTCTAATTGACTACTGAATCAATATCAGTAACTTAAATTATGCCCTTTTCTTCATACCTACCGCTGAATGAGCCAAAGAAATTATTTCAGTTTCCAAGTAATAAAAAATAAAAAAAAATCCATTGAATGAATATTTCGTTTTTTTCATCCATACTTTAATTAAACACGAAGTCATTTAATACACTTGACCTGCCGGTCCCTATATCACAACAGAGAAGAGCGCAGTGCGTTCCAACAATGGCGCATGGCACTCCATTGTGTCCATATGTGCCGCGAATTCACTTGCTTTCTCCGTATTAAGTAGTGGCACAGAGTAGGGAATGTTGTTGAGAGATCACAGATAGGGATGTCTGTTTGTCTGTCACAGAGTAGGTTTTTTATGCGTAAGTACCTTTTATACCATTGGTATTTTGTTGGAAATGTGGAATATTCTTCTTGATATTTGTGTAAAACATTTATTTTGCTCTGGTTGCGGTTTTTAATATACTCTCCTTTGTTATTCTGTCTCGGTATGTAGATGTTTTGTAGCTGGTTAAGCGCTATTCTTCGTAAGCTAATCTTTTGCTTCTACTATCTATCTCCTACTGAAATCCTACTCTTGACAGTTATTTTGTATTGTAGTACATCCGTGTTTCCATTCAAGCATTGGAAACCTTCTGCCTGGGTCGCGAGATTATTCGAAAGAGATACCGTGACCCTGGCACATGGGCAACTGAAGGAACACGGGTGGGTTTCAGTCAGTAAAAGTGACATGCCCTCCCGCTCCGCCCAGAGCGGGAGAAGTCATTTGATGATTTACCATCCAAAAAAAAAAAGCATTGGAAACCTTTTTGTATGGATTAAATTTTAACTTTCATATGAAATTATGATGATGAAACAAACACAAGCATCCAAAATACTCAGTTTAAATAGCTTCTCAAACCCAAGGGACGACATCAGCTGGCTTACACAAACTACCACAGATCATATCAGATCAACAAAATAATTAAATTAAACTAAAATTACTGGCACGTGCACTCTGTCATACCACCCTACTCTGTGGCGCTAGGGTGCTACATCGAAACTCGGCAGATTACAGACGATTATCGATTACATCGAATACATTGATTGTCAGTTCAAGTTGTATGTAGAAGTGAATGCTGTTGTAACTTAATAGAAATCGGTCGAAAATTTGAGACTATAGTTAAATTTTATTAATGTGGCTCGTTTTTACAATTTTTTAAAAGTTAAATGATTTATATTTTATTTCTGTAACTAGGTTTGTAAAACTATTTTACACGACAATCAGACTTTTTAAATTACATGAGGTTGGCGTTTCCTATCTGACGACTCTGATAAGAATGGCCGAATCAAACTCAGAGGTTAGTCTCTTTTAGTATTGACGACTAGGTCAGATCATCTGAAAACCATGCAGATTGGTGTCTGAACGAGACCTGGCCAGTCAGTGCAGGCATTTGTCAGTAATCGTGCAAAAATTAAGGTTCTATCTGTCTTTCCAAAGGAAATCATAAAATTGCTAGTATTTGAACAGTACCAACGGCAAGACATCAGCTGGCCTATATAAATTACCACAAATCATATCAGATCAGTAAGATAATTAAATTAAACTAAAATTACTGCCACGTGCACTCTGTTTCGACACCCTACTCTGTGGCGCTAGGGTGCGACATCGATACTCGGTAGATTACAGACGATTATCGATTCAATCGGATGCCGGCACTGTTAGGGTTGCAAGATGTAATAAATTAGCGGTGTTTGTTGCCATATGTGAGGATTGATATCGTTTGTTTTTGTGTTGTTATCTTGTAGTGTGTTCTTTGGGATTAACTGTCTTTGTCAGTTGAACAAGTTAGGCTGGAGCTTTATTTAAAGCAATTTTTTAAGCTTTGCAAAAAAATGTCAGATTGAAGTTTTTTTCCGGAAGTTCCATCCACAATGTGAAACAGAAAGGTGTCGTCAAATTTTGGTATGTGGAACAATTATTTTGCCATGGAAACCAACATCGTAATCGAGAAAAAATTATCAGTGGTCATTTGAGTCGACTAAGTATTGAAGTTGAGTTATTTGAGTAGCCGCCAAACGAGCTCAATGGCGTGCTATTGTAGAAAAAGTAAAGAAAGAAAGTAAATATGTTTATTTGCGGTAAACATGAAGCAAAGAAAGACTGACCACGACAAAAATATAAAAAAGCGGGGGTAAAAAGTGCGTCATATCCACGCAAAACGGCCATCACTTAGCATATTGCTGCGACCCTAGACACTGGAGAAGCCTATATCCAGCAGTAGATTGCTGTAGACGGATGATAATGAAAGTATTTAGTTTTTGAATCGGACAGTTTAGTCTTTTCGGGGTTATGTCATGGGAATCATCCTAGCATGGTGCAACGATTAAAATGAATGAGAAGTAGCTCAAGGCATCATGTGTTTTTCGGTAGCACTAAAGTTAATAGAGCAGATGGCTGATACTTTCCCTTTACGTACTTCACTCTAAAAGAATCAATCGATCTCCCTAGCTTTTTCCCATTTATGTTGGGCTCTAACCGGATGCAGCTAAAACCTAGTAGCTTGGTAAAACCCCTTGGTAAGACTGTCTGTTGTCAGAGATCCGGGGTTCTGACGACCAGTAAACCAAAAGCTTAACGTTTCTTTCCGATGAACGGAGTGTAAAGATGGCCAGCCATCCACGGGCAAACCCGGGCAAGCATGACTTAACCTGATGGACCGAATCGTGCGGTTGTTATTACATAGCCAAGAGCCCTTTTATGTGCCTTTACACAATTTAACCGAATATAACAAACCCTATTACCATTGCGCTAAGTAACCTACTTCAAAGAAACACTACCCCTAAACAGCATCTTACCCTATACTTACCAACCATTGCCAGCCCTATATAAAAGGGTTTCCTCGTTCAATCAAAGGGCTACTCGTTACAAGTATCGAGAACGATTGTAAGCGAGCAGAATCGAATTAAACTCTCGAAAGCACTCGATAACGTTGTTATGCTCTTCATTGGGATGCTGAGATTTTGATTTGACGCTGATGGTGCCTTTTCGATTTTTAATGGATCCGTTGTTAAGTCAAAATTGGTGTGCATACGTACGTAAATACATAAAAACATACATAAACTCACACCTTTTTCCCATGGGGGTAGACAGAAACTATAGAACGCTACAACCCTTAGGTACATACTCCTTTTGCCTCGTTTAAATTCATACATCTGGTCATACACGGACGCCGGTTACCAGTACTACGCACCCTGACCCTTCTGAAGAATATCACCAATAAGGTCACTATATTTTCTCCTAGGGCGTCCCCTTTCGGCATTTGGTGTGCATTTTAGACATTAATTTTCGTTGCGTTGATTTTTCTACTGGACGAACAAACGAACGTACTGCAAGGTACCATCCGCAATTGGTTGATATCCCGACCGGTTGTATCCTGTCCTCTCCTCCACATTCATTATACTCACAGCCAAAGTGTGGAACTCTCTGCCTGCGTCTGTGTCCTCTTCCACATTTAACCAGTCTGCCTTCAAAGCAAGAGTGAACAGACATTTTCTGAGCTCGCTTTTTCCATCATAGACCTCATCCATCCGGCGTGATCGAGGTCACGTATAACAGGCCTATTCAGCAATTTAAGAAAGTATAGAATCGGTCCCACTCTGTCACTAGAGTAAATTTTGGGTGTTTCAAAATAATTTCTGGAAAGAGCTCTCTGTTCCGGCTCTGTTGCGAATTCCATCCAGCTACTTATAGCCTAGTGTCGAAGCGAGAGAAGTAGCATTAAAAAATACGTTCGTCAAAAGTCGTAGTGACAATTTTCTCTACGTTTTAACTACGCTTTTAAAAATTTCAAAAACCCCCGTTCAAAACAAAAACCTCTTAAATGTAAAATAAATATACATACGTGGGCCTTGAGAGCAGTAGTGGCTCAGTGGTATCGGCCCCGACTTAGGATTTGTAGGTCGTGGGTTCGAACCCAGGCAGGCGCTTTACTTTGTGTAAATATTTTCATCAACACTGCTCTCAAAACGGTGAAGGATAACATCGTGAGGAAACCGGCATGCCCTAGAACCAAAAATTCGAAGACATGTGACATCTACCAACCCGCACTGGCCCCGCATGGTAAATTACGGCCACTCCCTCTCACCGAGAGGAGATCTGTGTCTCAGCAGTGGGAATAATATAGGCTGATTACACGGGGTCCTTTAAGTTTAATAAGAAATTTTAGGTAAAATAATCGTCGTGTCGAAACGGTTGAACCTATTTTGATAAAACATGTCTAAGGACCACTGCTCGAAAGCCTCCTTTTAAATAAATAAAATCGCACCCAAATCGGTTTACTTTTTTAAGATCTCCGGTGCCACAGACAAACACACTCATAACACCTTTCTTTTTGCGTCGAGGGTTAAAAACTATTGATAGCATCTATTGGCTATTAATTGAGCATACACTCCAAATGTTGTCAACACTTGATATTTTACCTTTAGATTGGATATCCAAAAGTTCTACAATTATTGCTCTCATTCTAATACATTCTGACCTAATTTAATCCAACATAACATTCAATTAACTAACGTAACGTATAAATTCAAAAGCCAAGGCTAAACCACTCATTATAATTACTCTCCAAATTAATTTGACGACAGTTTGCAAAAGAGAACGCGCTTCAATCTGGCGATCTGCCAATAAGCTGCTTTGTAATTAGACAGCATGTCGCCCGCGCCCAATCACTGAACTCCGCCCACCAATTGGTATTAAAAAGTCGCCTTGTTAAGTAAATGAAAACAGCCCCGTACCCCGTGGTGTTAGGTTGTGGGGGCAGTGAAAGCGGGTTCATGAGCGGAGCGGGAATCTGTTGAAAATCGGTCCATTCTTTTATCAGCCCCTTTATCTTTTCTATGTAAGTGCATCTTCATAGCATTGTACCCATTCGCACCACAAATCACATTAATGAAATATGCTCACCGTGATTGACTAAAACAAAACAATTTTATAAATACGTGTACTCCTAAACGCATCTGTCTATCTCTACCCGATATAGTCGTAAGATTAGGATATGACCTCTATCCTATTTCTGAGTTTAAGGAAGAAAGTCTCAAACTCCCACGTGGATTCGCGTGTCGGAATTCACAATAGGCTAGAGCATAGGTTCTGAACATGGACGATAAACTATGTTGAGAACCTAGCCCATAGTCTCGCCTAGCTCTAGCCGATTGTTAGTTCAACATCCGAAGCTTGTCGTGTGAAGAATAGTCTGAAGCTTAATCTTTCTTCTTAAATATGCTATAGTATATGCTGCTAGATGTATCAATTTAGACCGCTACAAATCACGTGGCCATCGCCCAAATTTTTTTGTCAATCTGATCGAAATGACATTGCGGAATATAGTCAGTTTTAGACTTCTCTTTTTCTCTAAAATAACATTGTTTTAGACGAAAATGATGAAATTAGTTACTCATAATATTCCAGAAATATGTTTGTAAATCGCTCAAAATGGAACCTCGCCTCCTGTCCTATAATTTCACAGGGACATTTTTAATTTATTAAAACGGAGCCCGATGATTATTTGATATTCAAAGTCAATATTTATTTTTTATTAGCGTCCATTCTGTTTGCATCTGGACGTCGAGTGTTTGTGCTGGCTGATTGTTTTCGTGTAATATATGAGGTTCCTATGTACTCCTAGTACTAGCGACGAATTTAGTTGATTAGTTTTATAACTGACCTTCTATACACTATTTCAAATATTTTCGTATTATTATGAAATTTATGTTAGTCCCGTCGTCTAGCTTTTTTGACATGAATTTGACAAGGATGTATAGTAGGTATTTCTATCGACAAACTGTTTGTATATGACTTATTTTTCGGAGATGTAGAGCATGCCAGCCTGGTCATCATTATCCAATGATAGGCTGTTTTCTAAGCATAGGTCTGCTTCCAATAAAACCTGATGTTGCTGAATACTAGTATTTTACATTAAGGGACTGCTTGTCTGTCCTCCACAACCAAGTAACTGGGTGATATGATACCTCTTGGTAAGACAGGTGGTCAGACTTGCGGGTTTCTGATGACCTGTAACGAATGTTCAAGATCACTTAATATGCTTTCGATGCACCAATCCCCGGGCCAACAGCGTTAAGCGTAGCTTAACCTGAGCGATCGAATTGAATGCGACCCGTGCGTCTGTCACTACAGTCTAATTCTAGTGTAATTGTTTATCTGTTCCAAGAAAGCTTAAACTATACGTACAGTTTGGCCATGACATATAATCATATTCCCATTGAATGAAACATTCAATGGAGTGTATGAGCTTAGAGGGTTGTATTGATTATTTTAATCATTTCAATTCTGAAAAGCCATCATATTTGTTATGTTCAGGAATATGTTTAGGGTTCCGTTGCCAAATGGCAAAACACGGAACCCTTATAGATTCGTCATGTCTGTCTGTATGTCTGTCTGTCTGTCTGTCCGTCCGTATGTCACAGCCACTTTTTTCCGAAACTATAAGAGCTATGCTGTTGAAACTTGGTAAGTAGATGTAGATGTAGATGTATTCTGTAAACCGCATTAAGATTTTCACAGTAAAATAGAAAAAAAGCAATAAATTTTGGGGTTCCCCATACATAGAACTGAAACTCAAAAACTTTTTTTTCATCAAACCCATACGTGTGGGGTATCTATGAATAGGTCTTCAAAAATGGTAATGAGGTTTCTAATATAATTTTTTTCTAAACTGAATAGTTTGCGCGAGAGACACTTCCAAAGTGGTAAAATGTGTGTCCCCCCCCCGTAACTTCTAAAATAAGAGAATGATAAAACCAAAAAAAAATATATGATGTACATTACCATGTAAACTACCACCGAAAATTGGTTTGAACGAGATCGAGTGAGTAGTTTTTTTTTAAAACGTCATAAATTGTAAACCGCAATTTACCTTACATTCAATCAACTGAAATATAAAAATTAAAATAAAGAAACATTTATTTTTAAACCGAGAATACCTATAGGTTTGTACGGAACCCTCGGTGCGCGAGTCCGACTCGCACTTGGCCGGTTTTTTTTTTTCAACATAAAACCTGACACTAACGACGGATATATTGCAAAAAACTTAACAAAATTTGAATTGCCGCGGGCTACCTTAGCCCATAACACTTTTCATATTATTGGCTCTGAAGCACTTTAGCACCAACTCCTAGAGAACATCTGCAAATGAGCCGACCGTCCAACCATCACATCCTACAACTCAATACTAGGAGCAATATTTATTCAATAACTCCAAGGGGTGCAGGGGTGCTCAGCATTGGGGTCGATTCAATTTGTGTGTTGTCAATGATGCGCGCTCCATTTAATGGCAGGTGACGTTTATAGTTTGTGTTTGTGCCCCCTGGTTGGTAATGGATGGGTGGTTGGTAGTAAGCGCATTGGGACTGTAATCATGGGTTTTGATGCTGATGTTTTGATTTGGTTGTTTTGTTTTTGGGTAAAACGCAAAATAATTGTCACGGTAATTTGGCACTAGAGTTATCATTTTTATTTGTTACTATCTTCTGCCCACGACTTCGTCCGCGTGAAATTTTTGCTCCCCTGACCCATTCCGTCGCATCGAATTGCCAGTTTTCGACCATTTTTCGTTGCTACTCCGCTCCTTTTTATCGTAGCGTGATATTAATCAGCCTAAAGCCTTCCTCAATAAATAGGCTACCCAACACAAAAATAATTTTTCAATTCGGACCAGTAGTTTCTGAGATTAGCGCGTTCAACCAAACAAACCAACTCTTCAGCTTTATAATATTAATAACTAGCTGACCCAGCGAACTTCGTACCGCCTCAGAATCAATAAATGTTGTGTTAACTTATCAGGTCCACCAACACAAAGCAAAGAGCACCAAGTACCATATACCCATGTTAGACCAAGTTATGACAAAGCTACCACACACCCATGTTAGTTGAGCTCCTACCAAGTTATGCCAATCTGGTACTTCGAAGACATAAAGCGTTTTCTAGCTATCAAACACCCATGTTAGGTGACTTTGTATTCTTAAATAAGTGTTCTTAAATTTTCTAACTTTCCGCGCAATTTTTTAAACTTTTTCTTTCATAAGAACCTTCTCCTGACAATAACAAACACAACAACAACAAAAAAAAGTGAAATCGGTCCAGCCGTTTACGCGTGATGGCGTGACCAAGGGAAATAGGGATTCATTTATATATATATAAGGTGTACCTATTCATACACGAAATATTTTAAGAGGTACACCTGTAGGTGGTAAAGAAGCAACAGCAACGAAAAAAAATTTTTTCTAAATGTATTTTTTTTCAAAATTTAATATTCATAAATAATTTGACGCACATAAGAAATACTGGCTCCGTCTTATTTTTTACGGCCCGAGACGCCGCGGCCATGCTCGTGCCGTCCGGTCGCCGGCCTCGTAGCGTCAGGCGGGCCATTCATAGAATTTGGAGTAAAGGTTTTATGCAAAACGTCTCAAGCAGTTTTAAAATTATAATAATTACGAAATTTAAAAACGCTTCGATAAAAAAAATCTTTTTGCTTCTATAGCTTCTTTACCAGCTCAGGTGTACCTCTTAAAATATTTCGTGTATGAATAGATACACCTTATATAGATATAGACTAGCTGACCCTACAGACCTGTCCAAATAATAATTCATAAAAGAATTCCATATAAAGTATAAGAGGAAGGAAGGAGGAAGGAAGGAAGAGGGAGGAAGTATAAGTTTTTCAAAATTTTCCGACAAGTTAATTTTTTTTTTCTCGAAAAACCTTATTCAAACTGTAACGACCATTTTTGACCAAAAATGTCCAGCCGTTCTAAAGCGATGCGCTTCACAACGAGCAGCTAATCATTTTTATTTATGTCCAATTTATTACTTGGTATTTGTTACAACATGTATAAGTCTAGGATGACGCACTAAAACACGTTAAAATAAATGACTCGGCATTTTTTTAACAAGTTGTTAAAATCAAGGACTAAAGTACGAAAACGAAGTACAGAAAAGATATTAGAGCCTTCATTCAGGACTTTAAAAACAAAACATAATATACCTTTCCGACAGAATATTATATGTGATTCATTAAAAAAAATTGATATAAACAGCTCCCTCACAAAACAGACAACCGATCCATCAAAAAATTACAAAACGTATTCAAAAACACGATCAATGTAAAACAGCCCTCTGCCCATCAGAATTACAGTTTAATAGACAGTATGTGACATACGGACAATGGGCACAGATAATAATGTTGAACAAACACAGGGTGATCCAGATGTAACGGTTGTATTTAGTGCTACTGTAGGGAGAGGTGACATTGATAGCGAAGCGATAAAGAAATAAAAAATAAATAAAGAAAAATCAGAAAGAAATAAAGAAAAATAAGAAATAAATAAAGAAAATCAAGACAGGAAATAAAAGATTAGGAAAGAAAACTCGTCTAATGTAATGAACCTCCTCCTTTTTAAAGTTGGTTTAAAAGGTCAGAAATAAAAACGAGAAGAAGAAGCAACAATTTAAACCTCTTGGGAACCAAATCCAAGAACTGTGGATATAGTGGAAAAAAGAGCTTTACTGTATCATATCCCAGATAAATATCCTACAAATTCACCCTGGGTAATCCGTTACCAAAGACACCTATTATATCAATAACCATTGCGGTTACCCACAAAACAATTACCGCATCGTATCTCTCATAACTTAATACAATTATACAAATTCACATAATTTTCTGACACGTGCCTGACCAATAACTAAAATTATTCGCCACGACCACTTATAATACACTTTTTCAAAGCAAAAGCACTCTTATATCTTTTAAAACAAGGGTTTTTTGAAATGGAATGATTAAACTTGTCAAATGCGAAAACGACACCGTTGTTTTATTCACCAGAACACTGAAGAATCAACCTTAAGATGTGAACGATAAGGTTCTTGTGAAGTGCAAATATAAAGTTGGTAAAAATGCATCGGCACGTGTTGCAGTGACAGTGTTTGCTCTAGGGATTGCACCGGGAATCGAACCTGTGACCCAAGAGGATAGACACGCGTCTGATGCAGTGTGCGACTGTTATGCTAGTATGTCTTTATTATAAAGGAGGGAAGAGTTTTTGTAAATGTTCTGGGACTGACAGAAAAAGTATAGTAGCGGTTTCGTCATGATTTATGACCATGACGAGGATCTAACGGTTTTCAGACTGCAATTCATTATTTGTAACAATTTCAACAAGATTTCAGTGTTCTATAAAATAATTCGTTTGGAAAATAGTACAACGCAAATAATTCAAAGTAATAAAGCAAATATGTATGTCACTGTCTTCTTCTTCTGGTGTCTTCTTTAATTAATGCGAGTTGGCTAATCAATTTCGTATAGATATTTCCTTGTTCTATGTCATTGGAACTATTTTAATAATATGAGTTCAAATTAACACAAGTTTTCTAATATTATAAAAATCTGTCTTTAAATTCTAGTACACATGCAAACCTAGTATATAGCATTATTTAACGAACAGGATATTCAACATAATATCAATCAGACTTCTTGAAGACAACCTTTTCATTTCGAAGCTTGAGGATGAATGACTTAGCAGCTAGACGAAGCTCCACACATCATGATTCCATACAGTTTTATAAAAAAAAAACAGTATGTACTTTTACGGTAACTATCAAACGAGGAGATACTTTTAAACGTTAAGACTCATCATCTGCATAGCCTTTTCCCAAATATGGTGCGGTCGGCTTCCAGTCTTACCGGATGCAGCTGAGTACCATGCCATTTTACATGGAGTGACCGCCTATCTGACCTCCACAACCCAGTTACTGGGTCATACGATACCCCTCAGTAAGACTGGTTGTCACCCGTAACGACTGTCTAAGATCTCCGAAAGACAGGCGGGACCAACGGCTTAACGTGCTTTCCGAGGCACGAAGGGTGTTGGTATTTTAAGATGGTCACCCATCCACGGACTAACCGCGGCAAGCGTAGCTTAACCTGAACGATCAACCCGTGCGGCTGTTATCGCTTAGCCACAAGCCCTTCAAACTTCATGACTATGAACACTTAATACAAAAATGATTTGAGGGAAAAAAAAATAACTTAGTGTTTCAAATCATTATTAATCGTATTCATATATGGAAATCATCAAGAATTCGTTCTCCTAAAGTCTAACACGCACATTTAGCCATATCCCAACATATTTTTAACACCCTCGTATAAAAACACCGACCACTTTCACTTGATAAAGCTTTTGATCCTAATAAAATAAATGTCCTCGCGTCGCCATATGCGCAAGCGTTGCCCGTGAAATTAAATCAAAACATCGGATGAAAGAAGTGCGTTCATTACTGTCGGTACATTGCGCTGCGCCCTTTAATTGAACTTGATGCTCTTGAGCTAGTCTTTATACCGATATTGGGATAGACAGAACCAAAAACTAGTAATTTATATCATCACTGTGAAGGTAAAAAATCATTCATGTTTTAATCATGGCATGATTTGTAACTCGTAATCAGAAACCCGAAGTAAGCCGTTGGTCCTGGCTGTCGTTCGTGGGCTTTGAGGGTTGTTACGGGTCGTTAGGAGCCCGAAATTCCGGCAACCAGTCTTACTCAGGGGGTATTATTTAGTAACTGGGTTGTGGAGCTCAGAAAGGCAGTCGCTACATGTCAAATCGGCTATAACGGAGACGCTGACTCTAACATAGTTGGGATATGGCAGATGATGGTGAGCGCTGAAAACTAAATATCATAACTATCATAGGTATTTTAGTAAAAAAACTCACATATCTTGCAATGATTTTTGATGCGTAAAGTAAGATGTCAGTTTAGATCAATCCTACAATCCTAACCTACTACCTACTTGTAAATCTGGAAGTTTCTATGTTTGTTATTCAATAACGCAAAAAAGGACGTACTGGTTTGGATGAGATTTAGCACATAGATATTTTATAACCTGGGAACTCCCGTGGAAAAAATTCCGACCTCCATGCGGGCGAAGCCGCTGACAAAAGCTAGTCAACAATAAAAATACAACTTGTTGACAAAGAATGTGACTATTTGGACTATAATAGAATAAATAGTGTGATGTCGCTGCGAATCAAACGACACAGACTTAGGGGGTAGATAGGTCTTCAAAAGTCTAATGAGAAGGAGCAAGTAAACCTAAAACACAGCGATGATATATGTCCTTACAATGTCATCACGCGGCATATGCGTAGGCGTTGCCCGTGAAATTAAATCAAAACATCGCATGAAAGAAGTGCATTCATTATTGTCGGTACATTGCTCTGCGCCCTTTAATTGGACTTGATGCTCATCGAGGCAGGTTCTTTGTGATCGTAATAATGTGTTCAACATGGACATTTGTCGTAATAATATTAGCCTTGTTATGCAGTGAATTGCAAAAATACTTTTAAAAAAAATTTACGAACTAGAATTAAATTACAAAAGTTGGTATACATTCGTCTTGAGTTATAGTAAACAACTATTAATTATCTAATATAACAATGGTTATAAATAGTAAATAACTTATTTACTAGACAAGGGTTAGAATGTGGTTAGCATGCAAAGATAAGATATTGTCTTAGGTACTTATAATGAGGAGGAGCTACATAAGGCAACAGCCTGTTATCTGCCTGCCTTAGGAAAAACCTTAGGGGTTACTCGATTAAAATAACCTATGCTTTAATTTACAGCAAAATATAATAAGCCCTTTTCTTCTAAGCGTATCAATTTCAAAAAGTTTAAACAACTTTGACCCAATTCATTTGCGCGAACTCCGCTCACAGATAAGATCATCAAATGCACAGGTGACAGGGCATGCGGCGCAAGATGGAAGCTAGGCCATTGACTGTGGCGAAGTGCCGCATATGCACTTGAGATTTGAGCCGTCCGTAAATCCCCATATGTGGAGATTGTCGCTCCGGCCGACTTAGGTTTGAAGTCTATTTAGACATTTCCAAGTCAGCCACGGTAACGCGTGCCCTGACCGAAGGCTCTCTTGGGTGCAGTATAGAAAAGTCCGTGTCTATTCTAGATGTTTGGCGCATCATCTAAATTACGTAAATTTTTATGTTAAGTCTCTCAAGTGCTACTAAAGTACACTAAGCAAAACAAACTAAACATAAAACAAAAATTACAACTCCCATACTCATAATCATAAAGCGTGCCACAAATGTGGTTTCCATGTATGCTCAAGGGAGTGAGTTGAAACTCGTGTCGATGTTACTCCCAAGTGAGGTCTGACAGGGACAATGTCCGAAGGGTCGTGTCACATGGTCTTTGTAGTGAAAATATGCGAAATTTTAAAAATAGAAAGTTTATTAGCAGATAGGGAATTCCTGAATTGTATAGACGGTATTGTAGAGACTTCATTGCAAGTTTTCTTTTTAGGACAGGGTATTAAAGTCAAATAGGTAGTAATAGGTAAGAGCAGTGATGGCCTAGTGATAACGTCCCCAACTTGTAGGTCGTAGGTTAAAACCTACACAGGTGCTACTTTGAGTAAACTATTTTATCGCCACTTCTTTCAAGGTAGAGCGGTAAAGAAAACATCGCGATGAAATCAGCATGTCCTAGAAACAAAACATGACATTACGGCCCATTCCCTCTCACAAAGCGGAGGCCGATGTATCACCACCAATGGGAACATTGTTCGGCTGAATGAAAATCCAGTGACTGAAAATATGGAAATATAGGTAGAAATTAAAATTTAAAGAATATTATGCATCAAAAGACTAGCAAAGAAACAAATGCATAAATAAAATATTTACCTTTTGTAAGACAAATCGTAGAAGTTATTCATAATAATAATAGTCTTTAACTCGTGGTGGTCCCAAGTGACGAGTATCTGACAGTGACACCGTCCAAAGGGTCGTGTCACATGGTCCTTGTAATAAATGTATGCTAAAATGTAAAAATAGAAAGGTTATCAACAGATGGGATGTGGTTTGGGACTTTCTGTTCTATTTTGTGATGGGCTAAAACAATTCGCACGTGCGGCCCGAGTTTGGTCGAAATCTGTCGAGATATCAGGTTTCCCTTTCTATTTATAGATTTCGCAGAGCTTTGGTGAAAATTAAGTCGTTTATAATTATGGTTTAATTATCGTCAATAGGTATTTACTTATTTTTTTATTTATTTTATTAGGTCTAACAAGAATTGATTACACAGATGTAAACAAATACTACATTTTGAAGTAAAATAACACTGCATTTAGTAACAAGCGCTAACATAAAAAAATTGGTAACATCGTTAAAAATAAGTCACATATGAAATTAAAATGCATGAGACGCATATTATTTGACATTGACAATTGGCAAAATTGATAAATATTAAAAACAAAATTTATAAAATATTAACCCTTATTAAAGATAGGTTACTATCTTTATCCTATATCTTTTTCTTCTGGGTGGGAAATCATCAAATGACTTCTCCCGCTCTGGGTGTAGCGGGAGGGCGTGTCTGACCGTTACTGACTAAAACCCACCGTGTCCCTTCAGTTGCCTATTCCAGGGTCACGGTAACTCTTTCGAACAAATCCGTGACCCTGGCAGGATTCTGGCTGGTCTTACAATCGGATATGGAATAATATTACCATTTGCCCGTAGATGTAATAGGTCGTGAACAAGGAACCGTTTAGTTTATCAGTTTTTCTTCTATCATTCATATCTAGATCTAAAACTTCTGTAAGTTTAAATAACCCTGCCGGTCAAGCTAACCAAATTTTTATTTCAAAGAGCGAAAAGCTCGTTACACATACCCGTTATGATGCCCATATCATTATAGCTATCATTCGCATTGACAGTGAGTCCAAGTCCCCAATGACGTCTGTCAGTCACATGACACTGACACCGAGGGGCGTCACATGTTCGTCCTTACTAAATAATACGCCAAAATTGTATAAATAGAAAGTTTATTAACATCTGGTAATTTTAGGTGTATTAAATTCAACTTTCGTTTACAACTGTGATTCCCTATGGTTGGCTTGAAGAGTATCGTTCCATATTTCTGACATACATTTTTTTTTCGTGAAATATTATAATATGTAGATAGATGACCATCATAATCAGTATGCTATGAAAGGAACTCATAGTCAATTTGTATTATCTCGACTGAATTTGACCATAACCAACGTTTTTCTTGTCCGTTGACATGTATGCAATCTTCCACGTGTTCTTTAACTAATAGGCCAAGTGTTTTATAAGCAACCTATCTTTTTAAGGAAAACAGAAGTCCATCTGCACAAATTCAAATGTCAGTTACAGATTTTCTTTTCGATATAAAGCACATAATCTGATTTTCTCTTCCAATTCACTTAACAGTATAGACTCTCCTCATTCTTGCAAATCTCTCAAATCTAACAAAGCGTAATCAACCAAAACACGCTAATAATACAATCGGCTAACATCTCAATTGACGCCCCGCGGCGTCGCCTGCTGCGCTGTTGTGCTTACGCCTACCGAACGCTTTTGATAGATCGCCCCGTGTGGCCGTGTTGGGGCAGCGAACGTTCTGATCAATGGAGTTTTTATTGTTGTTGTGTTATTTAAATATGGCGGTGATTTGAGATGTAAATTGTTTTTTCTGTATGTGGAAGAAGAAAAAGAAGAAGCAAGAGCAAGCTTTACACACTCAGCCTATATAATGTTCACACTGCTGGAAAACAGGCCTTTTCTCTTCGAGAGAGAGTGGTCTGTAATCTACCACGTAGGCTACCGCGTACTATGTCTTTGAAGTTTTCGGTTCTAGAACATGCCGATTTCCTCACGATCTTTTCCTTTATCGTTTTAAGAGCAGTGGTGATGAAATTATTTACAACTGAATTTTTAGGTTTCAAATCAAGGACTTATTAATCGAAATATTGCCTGAAATTCTTATCCTCATTTTTTCAATTCAGTTTGTTTTTTCAAGCCGCGCGTTCTTTTATACATAGTATGTTCTAAATGTCAAAAACAAAAACAAATTTCTAAGCATAGATTGGGTCAGAGAAAACCGGTGCAACGTCAAACAAATACTATTTACTGTTTAGAAATGCAAGAACGCACTTCTTCACTATTTTGATTTGCATCACAGATTCTTCTTACTTTGCTTTCTTTCCATCTTGCACCAGCCCTATAGGTAAAATTTTAATCAACCCTCCAAAATTCTTAGCTCGGTCTTATCGACCGCGTTAAGTGCCGTGCGAATAGCCAGGTGTTCTTCTCGCCCCCTGTCTCTCCAACGTGAGATATGTCACACTTGCGGGAGTAAATTGGGGGTAAAATGTGCACTGCTATTTTGATTTTAAGATTATTTCTTTGAGGGGACGGAGGGGGTACAGTGGTCAGTGATTTTCAATTGTTATTTTGATTTCAGTTGATTAGTTCTGTTTTGATTTGGATCTGTGGGTCGTAAAGTTGGGAGTGGAGTTAGTAAATTAAATAATATTTTGTATTGTTTGATTCGGTAGCGGTGATTTAATCTATTCAAATCCAAGAGGGATTATACAATACAAATTTGAATTAAAATTGAAATGCTTAAGAAGATGAAATAGTTTTTCGTATTCGTTTTTTTCGTTTTTTTTGAAGTTTTTACTGATACAAGCTCATTTTTAACTCATTGAAATTTGAATGGTCCGAAAGAGTACAAAAAAAGAAACAAAATGTTATATGAAACAGTTATTAGTTTTAGCGTTTTCAATCAAGTAACTTTTAAATGTTAACTCTTACATTTAAAAATTCTGCGCATTGTCCAAACTTCGAATAACACTTTTTTTGTTTCATCTTATCAACAATTCTCCTTTCTATCACAAACTATAACAATCAAAACACGCCTCTAATTTCAAAACGAAGCTTCTGTAATCAAATCACCGTAACTAGAGACCGTTGTTTTTTTAACCAAATAATCGAATAGGACGGGACAATCCAATACATCGAAACAAGCGATTATCGCTCCGCCATCACTAAGTAGTTGCGACAGCCGCGAATAGGGTTTGCTTCTCACTAGGGCGTGTGAATGAGATGGAGATACCATTACGAACATGTGTGAGAGAGATGAGAGAATGCTTGAAGTGCATTCGCGTAACAGCGACAGATTGGCGCGCACATGTCGAGTTGCGATGTTCTTTTTGCAAAGTGTGTTTTAGTGTGGGGTCCGTGTCGATAGGTTGATTGATTGTTGTCGAAATTATTTAGTGTATGTGAGTGTTTAGGTTTAGAATGTGTTACGTATGGATTTATGAATAAATAAATGAATGAATGATTTATTCATCTGTTGAACGATACTGAACGAGACACAATATAAGTTTTATTGTTATTGCGCCTGGTGGCGTTTAGTGTCCCTTAAAATGTTAATAAGAAGGCATTGTAAAGTAGAACATAAATTCGAACGATTTTTCATTTATCAACCCTACTACCCATACCTCTTTACCCTAAATAACCAAATCTTGTTTTAAAATGTAGGTGTCAAACGATAGCTTTTTTTCGTCACAGCTTTCAGAAAACCATAAATGCTATATAATAAGTTGCTATACAATAGTTCAATATAATAAGTTCAATAAATGAAAATTTTCGATGTAAGATGCTTAATTAATAAATAAATGTGAGTATTGTAGATTCGTAACATATTCATTTCGGGACATGAATATTATTTTAAACAGTGTCTATCGATAAGACATCTTCTAAACTCATCACAACCCTACGCAAGCTTTCAAGAGGACACATGAAAGGGGAGCGCCGGGTCGTACGGCAACGCTTGTTTGTGCGATTTAATTTCATTTATCAACGCATTACTTACCGGGAGGGAATTACTTATCCGGATTACCCTGATACCCCGCTCTCCCCTCGACACTTTTCTTATGTAAATAAGTAACGCGGTCTGAATTTTCGAGTAGTATATGATAAGGCATACGTACATGTACCTACATGCGTTTCTGTTCATGTCGGCTACTGAGGAACTGACTTGTTGGGATTTTTTCTACTTCGAGTAGAGATTGAATTTCATAAACTGCGTAGCCTTTCCCCACCTATGTTGGGGTCGTCTTCCAGTATTTTACATGGAGCGACTGCCTAACTGATCTCCACAACCCAGTTACTGGGTATCACAATACACCTTGGTAAGATTTTCGAGCTTCTGACGACCCGTAACAACAGTCTCAAAGATCCATTACAGCCACCAGGACCAATGGGTTAACGTGCTTTCCGAGGCAATGGCAGGTCTTCATATTTAAAGATGGACACCCATCCACGGATAAACCGCGGCAAATTCAAAGTTTCAGTTGTCTATTTAATGCGTCTTGGAACCCAACAACATCAATTAAAATCAAAAGTTATTTATAATAATAAATAATAATAATAATAAAACAATAAATAATAATAATAATAATAAAACAATAAATAATAATAATAATAAAACAATAAATAATAATAAAACAATAAATAATAATAAAACAATAAATAATAATAATAATAAACCCGCAGTTCAGCATGTGGCGTGCTGTTGGGCAGTAGCGACCCCACGGACCCTATCTCCCGGGAGAATTCTTGTTCCTCATCTCTGGCTTGCCTTTATTGGCCGGCTGGAGTGAACACTGACGAGGTTCAGAGCTCACACCTCATTCTTGCCTTTATTGGCTGGCTTGAGTGGAGATTCGCAAGAGCAAACGTGCTCGGGGAAAGGAAGTATTCCAGTAAGTGCTCGTAGGGACTTCACCATCTTCCGGGCTCTGGGATTGTTCTGAAAGCCTTGGAATACCTCTCCACTTCTCAAGCACCTCAGGAAGTGTTGCCCCCTTATCGCTGCGTCACTATGTGCCAGCGACGTTTCCCGGGGGCCCATTATTGAGTGTGCAAGTCACCCCCTGCCATTTAATCCGTGTATTTACAAAACATTGATGCGGCAGGGGTCATAGGCCTTCCATAGTTCTTGGTAACCAGTCTATTTTAGCCATCCAAATACATAGTCCAACATCTTAGTTTCCATATCCTGCAATAGTCCAACACCAACCGGAGGTTGTCCTTGGGTGCACTTGCACAGTGTATACAGGGATAACCGCCGGTTAGTGCCTCACTTCATCTAAATTTTCTAAGGGGCCTCTGCGAGTTGGCTTCGGCCCCTCGTACGCCTTCCAAAAGACCGGGACCCTAGGGTCCCGAGATATGTTAACATATATAAAAATAATAATAAAACAATAAATAATAATAATAATAAACCCGCAGGGCAGCATGTGGCGTGCTGTTGGGCAGTAGCGACCCCACGGACCCGATCTCCTGGGAGAATTCTTGTTCCTCATCTCTGGCTTGCCTTTATTGGCCGGCTGGAGTGAACACTGACGAGGTTCAGAGCTCCCACCTCATTCTTGCCTTTATTGGCTGGCTTGAGTGGAGATTCGCAAGAGCAAACGTGCTCGGGGAAAGGAAGTATTCCAGTAAGTGCTCGTAGGGACTTGACCATCTTCCGGGCTCTGGGATTGTTCTGAAAGCCGTGGAATACCTCTCCACTTCTCAAGCACCTCAGGAAGTGTTGCCCCCTTGTTGTTGCGTCACTATGTGCTAGCGACGGTTTCCGGGGGCCCATTATTGAGTGTGCAAGTCACCCCCTGCCATTTAATCCGTGTAAATACAAACATTGATGCGGCAGGGGCCATAGACCTTCCATAGTTCTTGGTAACCAGTCCATTTAGCGATCCAAATACATAGTCCAACATCTTTGTTTCCATATCCTGCAATAGTCCAACACCAGCCGGAGGTTGTCCTTGGGTGCACCTGCACAGTGTATACAGGGATAATCGTCGGTTGGTACCTCACTCCATCTAAATTGTCTAGGGGCCTCTGCGAGTTGGCTTCGGCCCCTCGTACGCCTTCCAAAGGACCGGGATCCCAGAATCCCGAGATATATTAACATATAAAAATAATAATAAAACAATAAATAATAATAATAATAAAACAATAAATAATAATAATAATAACCCCACCGCCGTATCTCTACGTTGACGTCGTGGTGGGGCTTGCGTGTTCCAATGAGCCCTAGGTCTGTTTCGTTGGAGTTTACTAACGAGACAGACCTAGTGTGAGGAGCCAGACTAAGAGAGATACAATCAAATCCAAGCCAAGGTCGCACATGCCGAGGGCTGCATGGCTAGGGGAGAGCAGTAGTCATTAGTGTGCCAACTCTGGATAATAGGGGACCTCCAGTTTTATTCACCCTTGTCACAGTGAACGCAGGGCTCTGCTGTGGTTGACTTTTTAAGTCCCTAGCTACTCGTGGGAATAACATGAATACTCGATCTAAAACAAAAAAACGACTTCAGGCAAGTTTGCCTCAGATAGATGAGGACACTTCGCAATTCTCTTCGTCATCTTCTTCATCTCTTTTTCCTTCTGTCCCATCAACATCACAATCTTTTCGCGTCAAGCCGACGCCATCATCATCATCAATCAGTATACAGTCAGCGGATGTTGTACAGGAGACAATTTTTGTCGACGAAACTGTACCCACTGCTAAGACTGCAACAAGTCGTAGGAAATGGAGCATTGAAATGAATAAATTCATCCTACGCAATTATCTTCATCTTACTAATATGGACACAGACAAAAACGCGTACCTTCCATCGCTTCACACTCAGTTTCTAGAAAAATATCCGGATATGCAAGTAAGTCGACAAAGAATAGGTGACCAGCGTAGAGCCATAGTGCAAAAGAAATTGTTATCACAAGACACAATAGATCAGATTTATGAAGAAGTAAGAGCAGAGTTACAAATGGTTCATACACAAATACAGCAACACTCAACACAAACAAAAACATACATTAACAGTCAAAGTGGGCAGCGCATGAAATGGACGAACGAATGTAATGAAAAAATCATACGAATATATTATACTGTCACACAATTGGAAACAAATAAATCAGCCTACAGAAAACAGTTACATGAGGAATTCATAAATACATATCCAGAATTAGCACATATATCAGAGCAAAGGTTATCTGATCAAGTAAGAGCCATTATTTACAACCAATATATATACACCAGCAGATTAGAAGAAATTAAAAACCAGGTAGCTGCTGAATTAAATAATAAAAATACAAACACACACAGTTTAGAAGACATAAATAACGAGAATGTGAATAACCAACTACAGAACGATTTAGTACAACCTCAAGAATATATTCATACACTGAATACTCAAAATTCAAATTCCCTAACTTCTGACACATATGCGAATACCGTCACCACAAATGTAGTCCTAAATGGTAACCTAGACATTGACACCATACCTCACACACACACAAATACAGGCGAAGACTACAATCTCTTTAACAACATCGATATTGGTCAATTTGGACCTACACAAACTAACTCTGATGCTGCCCCAGAAACCAACACAGAAATAGAAGCCACGTTTCAACAAGCTCAACAATTGTTTTCGGATACTCACCCCACTAACAGGCCATACATTCCCAAACAGAAGACATCTAGAAAGTTCTCTGCCACAGTTACTTACATTAATAATATCATTCTTCCAAAGTCCATTAGTAAGGAAACCGAATTTATAGAATTACAGACAATAATTTACTGTGCAGCATGGACGGCAGCTAAATGTAATGGAGCAAAAATATCAGACTCAGTACAAAACGAATGCCGCACATATAAACAGAGGAAACCAATATGGGAAATTAGATTAGAAACAAAATTCAAAAATTTAAGAGCAAGCATAGGTAGGCTCACACATTTTATTAATGGCAGCAGAAGTCAAAAATTAATAGCTGCAGTAGAAGAAATAAAAAGAAAATATTAACTACATGCGCAACACGAAAATTCAAACACACAGTTAGTACACTTTTTAGACACTTTAAAACAAAAATTAAACGCAGCATCCAGTAGACTTAAAAGATATATCACATGTACGAACCGCAAAATACAAAACACAAAATTTACCAACAATGAGAAAATATTTTATAGGAATCTCGTAGCTAATAATAAAGACACCACGAACCAAACCCCCGAGACACCTCATCCGGAAGTATTACGAGAATATTGGGCAAATATTTGGGAAAATCCAGTATATCATAATAATCACGCAGACTGGATTAAGGAAGCAACACCAGAAATTCCCGAAATGGAGTTTGAATCCATACCACTAAACACGTTCATAGACGTCATCAAACGCACACACAACTGGAAATCTCCAGGCTCAGACAATATTCACAACTACTGGTATAAGAAATTCACTAGCATCCACCCATTCATATATAATCACCTAAACACATTCATTCAGTCACCACATTTGCTCCCGTCATACATAACACATGGAGTTACATACATGATACCTAAGGACATGAATAACACAACAGATCCGGCCAAATATCGACCAATCACTTGTTTACAAACCTTTTATAAAATCTTGACAGCCTGCGTAAGTGAAATAGTATACGGCCACTTAACCAACCATAACATTCTTGCAGAACAACAAAAAGGTTGTCGTAAGAATAGCCAGGGATGTAAAGAACAACTCACTATCGACGCGATTGCTATGAACAGCGCAGTAAAAAGCAAAAAAGACATTCATACCATGTTCATCGATTACCAAAAGGCCTATGATTCAGTTCCGCACAGCTGGTTGATACGCGTCCTAAATATTTATAACATCCATCCCACACTCAGATTTTTCTTAGAATCTACCATGCAAAATTGGCAAACGGTACTTAAAATAAATCAAGCCTCCACGATTGGGCACGCCACAATTGCGGCGGTAAGTCCCCTCTTTGAGGAGTGGATAGAGAGGCGTCACGGCGTCCTCACCTTCCGCCTGACGCAGGTTCTCACCGGGCATGGGTGCCTCGGTGGGTTCCTGTTCAGGATAAAGCGGGAGGATACGTCCGGGTGTTTCCATTGCGAGGATCGTCTGGAGGACACGGTGGAGCATACGGTGGAGGTGTGCCCTGCCTGGGCGGAGCACCGCCGTGTCCTCGTGGAGGCGATCGGCGGCGGCGACCTCTCGCGTCCGGCCCTGGTGCGAGCCATGGTACGGAGCGAGAGGGAATGGGAAGCCGTCACCTCCTTCTGCGAAGCAGTAATGCTCGCGAAGGAGGAGGCGGGGCGCGTGAGGGAGTGGCAGTCTCTGCGCCCTCACGTCCCTAGCCGCCGCAGGAGGAGACGCCCCGGGCGTCGGGAGTCAATAGCGGACTCCCGGCCACCGTAGGCGCGAGCTTGCGGGTGGCGAGCAATGGGTAGCTCGCCGCCCGGTAAGGACCAGGCTCGGGTCGACGGCGCGCAGTGTTCCACGCGCGCCTCAAAGAGATGTCAGCAGCGGTGTAGGGGTCTACTAGGACCGATGCCTGCCGGGGTCGCGTGATTGTTCGAAAGAGATACCGTGACCCTGGCACATGGGCAACTGATGGAACACGGGTGGGTTTTAGTCAGTAAAAGTCTGACACGCCCTCCCGCTCCGCCCAGAGCGGGAGAAGTCATTTGATGATTTCCCATCCTGAAAAAAAAAAAAAAAAAAAAAAAAGCCTCCACGATTCTAGCCACTGAACCAATCCACAAAAAACGTGGTATATTTCAAGGTGATGCTCTAAGCCCTTTATGGTTTTGTATGGCACTCAATCCACTATCACACCTGCTAGATAAAACTAACACAGGATTCACATTGACAAACGAAAACACACAATTCACATTGAGACATCTAATGTATATGGATGATATAAAGTTGTACGCAGCAGATAAAACGTCACTCTTTCATTTAGCAGACACTACACAAGACTTTTCTAACGATATTATTATGCAATTCGGGGTAGACAAATGTAAAATTTTGTCAATAGTAAAAGGAAAACCACAAAACAATAGTTACACACTTGGATCAGGTCAAACTATTGAACCAATGGATGAACACAGTACTTACAAATACCTAGGTTTCAAACAGTCAAGACAGATAGAACAAAAGATGACAAAACAAGAACTACTCAAAAAATTTACACATCGCCTTAACCTTATCTTTAAAACCAACCTTAACTCCAGAAATACAATAAAAGCCATCAACACATTCGCAATACCCATTCTTACATACTCTTTCGGAATTATACGATGGTCAAAAACAGATATCAGAAAACTACAGCGTACTATCAATACACTCCTTACCATACACAGAAAACACCATCCTAAATCATGCATACAGCGACTAACGCTACCACGCCAAGAAGGAGGAAGAGGATTAATAGACATACACAACTTACACAACAAACAAATATTTTCACTCAGATCGTACTTCCACAACAAATCAGAATATTCATCACTACACAAACATGTAACAGAAGCAGATAAAAAACTTACACCACTCAACTTACAAAATAGAAACACTCAAATTAATGAAAATCTTATAAGCACACAACAAAAAATTGCAGCATGGTCTGGAAAAGCGCTTCATGGGCGAGCGTACCTGAGTCAACCACACGTCGACAAAATTAAGTCGAACGAATGGCTCAAACGAGGTGAATTGTTCCCTGAAACCGAAGGTTTCATGCTTGCGATCCAAGATCAAGTAATAGTAACCCGTAACTACAGAAAGTACATCATCAAAGACCTCAATCAGCCGTCTGACACATGCCGACATTGCAACAGTGCCTCTGAGACCATTCAACACATAACAGGGGCCTGTCGATCACTCGCACAGACAGACTATAAACACCGACATGACCAAGTGGCCGCAATCGTACACCAACACTTAGCACACCAATATAAACTTATAAGTGAAATGATTCCCTATTATAAATACAAACCTGAAGTTATTTTAGAAAACAGGAATCATAAAATCTATTGGGACCGAACAATAATTACAGACAAAACTATACACTACAATAGACCTGATATCACAGTTCACGACAAAATAAATAAAACAGTTTACTTGATAGATATAGCTATACCTAACTCGCACAATATTCAAACTACAATATCTGAAAAACTTAGTAAGTACCAGGACCTCGCCATTGAAATTAAAACCCAATGGAAAGCACAAACAGTACATATCGTTCCTATAGTACTCTCATCTACCGGTGTAGTACCGAAGGCTCTCACACAAAGTCTACACATGCCTTCTCACACACTTTACATGCTACAAAAAGCCACCATACTCAACACCTGTCGCATCACACGAAAATTCCTGACTTCTTCTACACTATCATCCACCTTTTCAATTTAAATTTCCCCTTTACACACTTGGTTCCGGCCCGTGTGTAAGGTCTTTAACTCCCTTAAATGGGAAGAAAAATAAAGAACTCAAAATAATAATAATAAAACAATAAATAATAATAATAATAAAACAATAAATAATAATAATAATAAAACATTTATTTTAAATAGGCTGTGAATGGAACAGTGGTGGCCCATCGGTATCGGTCTCGACTTACGAGCTGTAAGGTCGTAGATAAGAACCCAGGCAGGCGCTTTACTTTGCGTAAATAGTTTCATCACCACTGCGGTTTCCTCACGATGTTTTCCTATACCATATTGTGAAAAACGGTGTAGGAAAACATCGTAATGAAACCGTCATGTCCTAGAAGAACCAATGAGTCGAAAACATTTGACATCTAACAACCCGCACTGGACCGCGTGGTGGATTACAGCCCACTCTCACCTATCGAGAGGAAGCATTTGTCCCACCAGTGGGAACAGTATAGGCAGATTATGAGGCTGAGAATTAGCAAAAATAATATAGACATTCCCTTTTAACGCCCGCTCTTAACCACTACTTAGTAGTTTATCTATCTATTTAAAGAAGAGCGGCTCAACAAATCCCTCAATAATAATAATAAACCAAAGAATAAGTTATAAAATATACTAATTTACTCCTCCACTAACACGAAAACCTATTTTCCATGATGATACACCAGACAAAAGAAAATCTCAAAACACAAACATGCATCATTCACAATTTGAACATTTGCCAAATTAGAATGCCATACCGTGCCCAGATATTCGTTAAAAGCATATCAGTGGATCAAAACATTTACTCATTAGTTCTTAATCGATAATAATAATTAGAAATAGACGATTATGTAGTTATAATACCGGGTGAATGGTGAATAAATTGTTTTAAAGTGTGGGAGAAAGAATTTGATGGGTTTAGTGACTACTTCATCTTAGAATTTAATGGAAGCCGCTCGTTTAACGTGTTTGGCATTTGATTGCTTGTTTTCTATGTAATGATTACGAGTTAAATGTCTTAAGTGGTTAAGGAAACTTCTGATTGCATTATTCAGGACTGGCTGTTGTCCGCGGCTTCGCGTGCCAATATTATCTCACGGGAATTAACTACCGGGAAAGGAATATATCCTTTGTCGTAACTTATGTTTAAAAAAAAGAAGGGATGAGGAATAGTCTCTTAGCATAGTAACAAGCTAACTTAAGAAGAATCCTATTGCTAGAGGTAGCTTACCCCTGCACTGAAGAGGAACTGGTAAACGCTCACAAATGCGTCGTACGAGGGGCAACTTTTAACTCTTTGCAAGAGCTCAACATAAAACAATTACTTTTCTATTGTTACCAGACTTAATAAGCTAACTTAACAGACTAGAGAACGATTTTCTTCTTGTCACTAGCAGGCACAAGAATAATTGAATTTTGTTGGCTCAAAACTTTGCCACATCCACGACTTTATCAGAGGCAAAGGTAAGCACAGGGCAAAACCAACACGAGGAAAACGGAAGTAGTCATAATAAATTGGCAGACTCCTTAGTACTCGAGAAAACTATTAAAATCCAGATGAAAGAGCTCTTACTTAGTTTTAAATAATGACAGTTGTAATGCTCTTTTGAAGGGTAAATAGAACGGCAATGATAATTACACTGTGGAGTACTTTAAGCCGCTCTCGACCCTATTTGTTCAATTGTGCGTGAGTGTAGTGTCAGGTGGCCCTTTAGCTGCGTTGTCAAAGCAGAGAGGATGATAGCAGATTATCATCCTTGCATTATGTTAGTTTTCCAAGGACATTATATTCTTCGTATACTGTTTTCCCGTTAGATGAGTGGTTGCATATGCTACTGCTAAACTGAGCTATAGTCGCAAGTGTAGGGGGGTAAGTCTCTTGCCATCCTGCCAGGGTCGCGAATTTGTTGTCACAGGCAAGTGAAGGAACACGGATGGGTTTTAGTCCGTAAAAGTCTGACACGCCCTCCCAGGGCCCAGAGCGGGGGAAGTCATTTAATGATTTCCCACCCAAAAAAAGTCTCTTGCCATCAACCGGGCACGAATCGGACTAAGGGTTGCAATTGCCATGGCCCTCTACGGGGCACCGGTGTGGACACCCTCATTGAGGCTGCGCCCAGCGCGCCGGCTGTTTGCGGCCCAGAGGGTCATGGCCATCCGGTTAATCCGGGGATACCGCACGGTCTCGTGCGAGGCGGCGAGTCTCCTTGCCGGAGTGCCGCCATGGGATCTGGAGGCAAAGGTCCTCGCGCACATGTGGGAGTGGCGCGAGGAGGCGAAACGTCGGGGCGAAACTCCGCTGCCGCGACAAATCGCGGCACGGCGGACAGAGCTCCGGTGTGATCTCATGGCGACATGGCGGGTACGATTGTCGCAACCCAGTGCTGGGCACGCCACAATTGCGGCGGTAAGTCCCCTCTTTGAGGAGTGGATAGAGAGGCGTCACGGCGTCCTCACCTTCCGCCTGACGCAGGTTCTCACTGGGCATGGGTGCTTCGGTGGGTTCCTGTTCAGGATAAAGCGGGAGGATACGTCCGGGTGTTTCCATTGCGAGGATCGTCTGGAGGACACGGTGGAGCATACGGTGGAGGTGTGCCCTGCCTGGGCGGAGCACCGCCGTGTCCTCGTGGAGGCGATCCGCGGCGGCGACTTCTCGCGTCCGGCCCTGGTGCGAGCCATGGTACGGAGCGAGTGGGAATGGGAAGCCGTCACCTCCTTCTGCGAAGCAGTAATGCTCGCGAAGGAGGAGGCGGGGCGCGTGAGGGAGTGGCAGTCTCTGCGCCCTCACGCCCCTAGCCGCCGCAGGAGGAGACGCCCCGGGCGTCGGGAGTCGATTGCAAACTCCCGGCCACCGTAGGCGCGAGCTTGCGGGTGGCGAGCAATGGGTAGCTCGCCGCCCGGTAAGGACCAGGCTCGGGTCGACGGCGCGCAGTGTTCCACGCGCGCCTCAAAGAGATGTCAGCAGCAGTGTAGGGGTCTACTAGGACCGATGCCTGCCGGGGCAAAGTGATTAACATTACGAGAACATTACATTAAATCATTTGCTATATGTCAGCTAGCCACAGTGGTCTCGAACCTACCGATTTTTCGGTAGGTTCGAGACCCTAGGCTCTGTTCTACTGAAATACCGAAATATAACGAATATTCTACGATTTCACAGTACACATGGAAATTTCATTTACCGATTTTGGGTACAAATATACCGTTTTAATTGGCAATTCTACCGATCTCGCTCTATGACGTTCGAGACCACTGGCTAGCCATTACAATAAACCAAAAAATATAATGAAAACTATACTGACAGCAAAAATAAAATGCTAATTACAAACATGCTTAAATCGCGCACGTGTCAGAACCTGCATCTGCTTTAAACCAGCTTATGCACGTGCGTTTTACTCTCTAGATAAGATACATATTGACAGCCACTGACATCCTTTTGACGCTTGCATCTATCAACTGATCTATTACCTAACATCTGCAGTTTAACTGATCGGTTACCTGTAATGTAGTGTTGCTATCCCTATCAAAATAAAAAGAAACAGTCAATCATACATGATAAAACAGTAAATAGTAATTTCAGAAGAAGATAAAGAACATTAGTTTGAAAATTCGGTTAGGGAGTATACTCCATGGCCGCGCCTCAAAAACTTCTTTATATTTCAGTATTCGTTGAAGTTCTATTTTTATTGCGGGTACCGTGTACATATTAATGGTACTAATTAACAAAAAAAAAAAAACATTTTTTTATTTCCACTGTGACGCGGCCAGGGAGTATCACACCTAAGAAGCAGTAGACGGTAGACCTTGATTGTACCAACACCTACAGCAAGAAATATCCATTTTGGTCACTTTCTTCCAATGGCGCCACAAGTACAAAAAAACTGTAGAAATATATACCGAAACGGAAAACAGAGATTCCATTGAAAAATGATAAGTTTATAAAAACCGTGGCTTTCCGTTTTTTTAAACTATTATTTATTTTCTATTTTTTTGTTTCGAATTTTGTGACGTATGTCAGCGTAGTTTTCGTTTTTCGTGACGTATGTCAGCGTAGTGTTCGAAGACAGTTTTTTTTTGCTATCCTGGTAACCCTGGCAAGGATAATGGCACCAGTTTATAAAATTATTGTATTGTCATCCGTCCTTGATAAGTATGGAAATTTCGAGTTAATCCAACGTTTTAAAGGGGGTCAAAATCATGTTAAAATTTTCCGTTACATAGGCACATACTAACATAGGTACGAATCTAATAAAAGCATGTTAAAAACAGTAGATCTACTGTTAAATCAAAACAGTAGGGTTGGCAACACTGCTCTAATCAATCGCAAAGTAGTGTGTAAGTTACAACCGATTAATGTCCAACTGATTGTCACTCTTATTAGTAAGACACGTATCTTCAACTAATTGGCATATTGCATTTGAATACTGGCATTCTTATCTAAATTTTCTTTTAGTACTAGAGTCTTGTCTAGACATAAACATTTGTTTAGCAACGTTAATGATGATTGCAGTTTGTTCTTCCATTAGAATAGTTATTTAGAAATGTGTTTTATTAACATGCAGGCCCTGGTTGGACTTTCGAATAGAATAAATCTGTTAAATCTGATTAGAGCTCATCTTGCAGAATAATATAAAGTTTCCTCCCTTCTGCGGTAATTGTTTTTTACATTGTCCTTATCGTCTTCTGTGTTTCGTCTTTCTTTAAATCTGTCGGTTGTCTCTTGTTTTCCGGTTTCTAGGGTTTTGTCAACTGCTTCTTCATTTCAGTATATCTTAGTGTGCGTCCACACTGAACGCCTAGTGACTGGGCCTAAGGCGGGCGCGGCGAGCGGGGGCGTGCGGTGGCCACAGTGACGCGCGAGCTCTTGTAGCGGTTCTACGTATATCGGGAGTTGCAAACTATAGACGAGGATTTGATATTTTTACTAGAAAGTCCGATCCTGAACTTGAGAGGTGTTGAACACTAAAGATGGTGTGCACGAAATAAATAAAAACAGAGAAATAAGTGGTGATTTTTTAATTTATAATTATGAAGAACTGAGATTATAATTATGTTTGCTTTGCCATATAGGTGGTTTAGATTGAATCGCACTTATTAACAATTCAGTATTCACCGCTGTTTTACGAAAAATAATATACAGACGCACATACGCCGAGCGGCAAGACCGAATTGGTTTGTTACCTCCGCCACTCGCGCCCAGAAACGTTTGAAAATTACGCGCGTTGTCTCGCTCAGTCCCGTCGCGCTACACTATGGACGCAAAGGCGCGTTTCAAATGTTTGAAATTTCGCGCCCGTCGTCGTAACCGCGCTAGGCTCGCAATGTGGACGCACACTTAAGCTTTTTTCTGAGTGGGAAATTATCATATGACCTCTCCCGCTCTAGGTGGAGCGAAAGGGCGTGTCAGACTTTTACTAACTAAAACCCACCCCTGTTCCTTCAGTTGCCTATTTGCCAGGGTCACGGTAACTCTTTCGAACAAATCTCGCGACCCTGGCAACCTTCCTCCCTTCTGTAGCATTATTGCTATTGTCCTTACCATGTTTAGGTATTGTGTTTCTTCTTTATTCAAATCTGTTTGTTGTCTCTTCTTTTTCGGTACCAAGAGTTTCAAGGGGTCAACTGCACCTTCGTTTCAGTATATCTTAATCTGGTTCTAAGGTTTCAATATGTATATCTACCTACATTCATCATTTACAGAGTGTATGCCTAATGTACCTACTTTCTGCTTGTATTCGGTTTCGCAATAGTCTCACATTAGTTCAATATTGTCTAGACATAAAATTAGTTTAGCAATTTTAATGATGATTGCGTTCCATTAGAACTGTTATTTAGATTGAGTTTATTTGTTTTTTAACCGACGAAAAAAAAGGAGGAGGTTATCAATTCGACGCGTATATATTTTTTTTTTTTAATGTCTGACCACGCATAACTTTGTACATGGTAGGACGATTGTGATAATTCTTTTTTTATTGGAAAGGGTATACTTCCAAGGTGGTCCCATATAAATTTGGAAAACAAAATCGAACCCTAAGGGTCGGAAAACATGGGCACGCCACAATTGCGGCGGTAAGTCCCCTCTTTGAGGAGTGGATAGAGAGGCGCCACGGCCTCCTCACCTTCCGCCTGACGCAGGTTCTCACCGGGCATGGGTGCTTCGGTGGGTTCCTGTTCAGGATAAAGCGGGAGGATACGTCCGGGTGTTTCCATTGCGAGGATCGTCTCGAGGACACGGTGGAGCATACGGTGGAGGTGTGCCCTGCCTGGGCGGGGCACCGCCGTGTCCTCGAGGAGGCGATCGGCGGCGGCGACCTCTCGCGTCCGGCCCTGGTGCGAGCCATGGTACGGAGCGAGAGGGAATGGGAAGCCGTCACCTCCTTCTGCGAAGCAGTAATGCTCGCGAAGGAGGAGGCGGGGCGCGTGAGGGAGTGGCAGTCTCTGCGCCCTCATGCCCCTAGCCGCCGCAGGAGGAGACGCCCCGGGCGTCGGGAGTCGATTGCGGACTCCCGGCCACCGTAGGCGCGAGCTTGCGGGTGGCGAGCAATGGGTGGCTCGCCGCCCGGTAAGGACCAGGCTCGGGTCGACGGCGCGCAGTGTTCCACGCGCGCCTCAAAGAGATGTCAGCAGCAGTGTAGGGGTCTACTAGGACCGATGCCTGCCGGGGTCGCGTGATTGTTCGAAAGAGATACCGTGACCCTGGCACATGGGCAACTGATGGAGCACGGGTGGGTTTTAGTCAGTAAAAGTCTGACACGCCCTCCCGCTCCGCCCAGAGCGGGAGAAGTCATTTGATGATTTCCCATCCTGAAAAAAAAAAAAAAAAAAAAAGGGTCGGAAAACAGGGGATGATTGATTGTTCACTCACTGATTGTAATGTATAACCACGCATAACTTTATACAGAGTAGTCCGATTTTGATAATTCTTTTTTTTATTGGATGGGGTAAACCTTGCCAAGTATTACTAGTACATTCAAGCCACAAAAAATATTAAATAAAAACTTTTTAACAAAAAATTAAACCGCCGAAAAAACTGAAAAGCATAAAATAATAAACCTTAAAATTTTGAGTCGGCGCTGAAAAATCAATGAACAAAGATCACTCAAAGCGCCGACTCATAATTTTAAGGTTTATTATTTTATGCTTTTTTTGTATGCAGCCCGTTGTTCTGTTTTTAAATAACCCTAAACTTTCGAATAGTATAATCTGTTCAATCGGATTGGAGCTCATTTCGCAAAAGAATATAAAGGTTCCTCCCTTCTGTGGTATTATTTCTTGTATTGTCCGTATCGTATTCTGTGTTCCTTCTGTTTTGAAAGGAGAATCGGCAAAAATGTATGGAAACTGGTCCCAGCACCAATAACAACCACACGTATGCAATTAGATAGGTAAATTAAAGAATAAAAATAACTACTATGGCGGCTCATTTCAATTCACTGTGTGGAAAAAGTTGTAGCGACGTTAGGTAGTACGTAGGTATTGTACGGCGACGAAATGGAGCAGTCGAAGAGTAAATCAGTTTCGGTGGTCTTGGTTTGTATATTTGCAAATGTACTAATTCCAATGATAAGACAATAATATAGTACTATCGAGGTGGTCTGGTTATGGCCATGGTCATTACATAACGGAACCCTTGGATAGCTACTAGTAAACCTATCGAGGCTCATCAGATTTGTCTCAACGAATCCTATTTATTTTACGTAATGACGATGATCGGTGACTGACCTGGCCGCTGGATAACGGAGCTCTTGATTAGCTTTTAGTAAGTAAACCCATCGAGTCTGGGCTCATTAGATGTGTCTTAACGATTCCTGTTCATTTTGCCTGATGACGATAACCTGGTAACTGACCTGGACGCTGGATGACCACACTCGATATGTTTTCTAGTAGCTATTCAAAGGTTCCGTTATATTCCGTTCAGGACAGTTTCCAGGTCATCTTCATCAGATCAAATGAACAGGACTAGTTGAGACACATCTAATGAGCCCAAACTCAATGGATTTGCTAGTAGCTATTTAAGAGTTCCGTTATCTAGCATTCAGATCCATCATCAGACCAGCTGGAGGGTACCATATTATTTTGTTATCATCGGAATGCTTACATTTTAGAGAATTCAAACAAAGACCACTGGAAGTGGTTAGCTATTGAATTCAAGTTTCCTTTACCTAGCGTCCAGTAGGTACGTCGTGCAAAATATCGCCATAACTTTTTTCACACAGCAATTTGAAACAAATCGCCATAGAAGTTATTGCTCTGTATGAAAATGCCTATCTAATGACATATATGCGGTTGTTATTGGTCGTAGGGACCATTTTGCCCGATCCTCCTTTGTCGGTTGTCGTTTCTTTTCCGGGTTCCTAGGGTTTTGTGAACTGATCCTCCATTTCCACTATATCTTAAATTTGCTCTATCATACCCAAACTGCATCAAAGGTCTATAACTCTTCGCCTATTTATTCAGGTTTTGCTATGGTCATCCTAGCTAATATTATAAATGCGAAAATAAATTTAGGTATGTGTTATGCTTTCACGCTAGCACATAGATAGGCTATAACCTGGGTAAGGGCATATGCTACTTCTCATCCTGTATCACAGAAAAAGTGGTGTGCAACATTTGACATAAAATTTCGACTTTAGTACCAAGAGTAACCGACGCCGTATAGTGTCAAAATATTAACTTCTCAAAGGGTCTTCTTAAAAGATCTGCTCACACAAATAAACACCATTTCATCAAAAATTTATAAAACAAACTCTTAATGAATCCATAGGCCGAAAGCAGGTTTGGCCTAAAACAGTCTTTACGTAGTCATAAGTTAAATTACGTCACAACACTCCAAAATAAACATAATCATAATTAACCTATAATTTTCTAATGCTGTGACACAGGCCTCCTCTGTGAAAGAGAGTGGGCCGTAATTCACCATGCGGGCCCAGTGTATATTGGTAGATGTTTTCGAATTTTTGGTTTTATATATGCCGGTTTCCTCACGATGTCTTCCTTCACGGTTTTGAGAGCAATGTTGATGAAATTAAATACGAAAAAGTAAACATCCCCCGAACGATCTACAACACGTAAGTCGGGCCGATACCACTGGGTCAGCACTGCTTCAAAATACGAGTTGTGCTAAATCAGTCCAACGCTGACTTAACATTTTTATTAGCACACAGACCCTCTCAACTATTAATATCCATTCAAGCCCCACATTTCATTTCTATTCACGCACAACTAAACCAACATTCGTTGGGGGGCGCGAATTTGTTTAAACTAAATTTACATATTTATTTGCGTTTATTAAAGTGAAATAAATTTGATGACTCAATGTGCCCCCTTGTACGTCAAATGGAACACATATGGATTTATGGGTTTCTGGTTTATGTTGGCAACACCTGTTAGTGTTGCTATTTAAAATATGGAGTTATTTTAATTGAGAATGAGGATTAATTTTTAGTGGTTTTTGTATTCGATGTAGCAAGAAGTTTTAGATTATTTTGAAATTGGAACCAATAAAATTAGGGAGGAATTTTTATACTCAATCCAGAGCATTAAGAGTTGATCACGCATTTAATTAAAATAAGTACTGATTTGCTCTCAAAATTAAGATAAGAACGTCTTTAATTAGTCCTAGCTATCTTACGTAAGTCGTTTAATTAAAATAATGAGCTAATAGTTTGTAAGAAGTTATGTCACTCCAGATAATAATTGAGTATATTGCATTCTCACTTGGTCCGTGTGGTGCGGGAAGTAAAGAATACCACCATCCAATTTACCGTGGGTGTCGTAAAAGGCGACTTGCTAGAGAATAGGCAGCAGCGTTCACAATGCATTTTATCACCATACTGCGATCGCCAATCCGCCAAGCGTGGCGATTATGGCAAAGCCCCTCAAGTTGTGGGAGGCCTATTTCCAGCATTGGTGGTCTTACGGCTGAAATGATGATGATGATGATGATGAATGCATATCAATATTAGGATCGCTCTCGGATAATATTCTTTCAGGTCTGAGTAATGTAATAAGTGTTGATCGGAAAATAGAATCAGTCACAAGTAATCTCACAGTACGCGGGATTGTTAGCAATATTTCGCTAAGATAAAAGCTCAAAAAAAAATCAACCACAATTTATCTCACGAAAAAGAATTATTACAAAATGTACTTACAATCTTCGCACAATATATTATTGTAACAATAATTTACACATCAAAACCAATCATAAATCCAGCCAACCACTTGAAATGATACAAAATAATTTTCATACGAAAAACATCACTATAAAATACTCAAACATATTGAAGCGGCTAACTGAAGCTTCCTTTCATTACCGACTTCCTTCAATTAAAATAAATCCACACACAAAATTAACATACCTCACACACTTAAAATGCCACAACGATTTTAATGCGTGTCCAAAAATCTGTGACCCTCCTTGCCTCTTGCCTTCAAACAAAAATCACCAACAAATGAAGATGTTTGTCAAATCATACGGGTCTTTTTACGATGGACGTTTTAAGTCTCGACGAATATCAAAGGCGACATAGTGTCCTTAATGGGTATACGTATTTCACCTTGTAAAAGGCGCCGAAATGCGCCGGAGTCGTTTATCTAACTGAAATTAAGAACGAAAACATTTTAAACGAGCCATAAATTTTTCTTAGGTGAGTGCTTTCTTTTGGTGTTGCCAGCTGTGGCGTTTAATTTTGCGGGTTTATTTTATGGGTAAAAGTTATATTTGATTTGTTTTGAATATACTTTATTCAAAAATACGTGAATGATGACCGTTGGAGAATCAATAAAAAATGTCCACCAAACATTTCAATTAATTAAGTAGAAAAAAGTTCGCATCAGGTCCAAGTATAATTAATTAACACAATTTCTCTAACTTAATATTTACTTTTTTTAAGGCAATGATTCTCAAGGATTAAGATTTCGGATCTCTCAAAGTGGCTAGACGTGTTTTAAATAACCTTTGCAATTGCACTATACATAAAAATAATAAAAACAAATATGAAAATAATGCAGTTCTTGATTGCCAAAATATTTGAAAAACATGAATTATCCCTAAGACTAATAAATCCACCACCACCAGGCAACACTGATTCGGATAGATGCGCAGGCGCCTCGTATGCTCGCCTTCCATTAGCGCGTTTGAATTTAGAACGCGCCGCGATTGGCCGGCGGAGGCAATGAATCATGGCGCCGGCGCTGAGACGATATACAGGATGCTGTATTTAGATGTTAGATTAAACTATAATTTCGATGTTTTATTGAGAATTGTTTTGGGAGATTTTAGTATTTTGAAAGCAGTTCAGAAGAAAATACTTTCCTTATTAATAAGAAAAGTTCTTACTTATTGGTTAGAGTATTTATAATATACTAGCTTTTGCCAGCGGCTTCGCCCGCGTGGAGGTCGGAAATTATCCCGCGGGAACATACTACCGGAATAAAAAGTAGCCTATGTCCTTTCTCAGTCTCTAAACTATCTGTGTACCAAATTTCATTTAAATCAGTACAGTAGTTTTAGCAGGCAAGCGAGACAGACAGACAGACAGACCGACCGACAGACAGACAGAGTTACTTTTGCATTTATAATATTAGTGTGGATTAGTGTGGATATAGAGGGCACCCCTGGAAGATTTTGTAGCAATACAATACCACTACAAAATATAAAACCAAGTCTCCCTGCTGCCTCTGTCTGTCTAAACGCGATATACTCAAAAACTACAAAACGGATTTTCATACGGTTTTCGTCAGTGAGCGGTATAAGTGTAAAATTCATAAAACTTTGTGTAAATTGGCTGAAATATGACGATGGATTTTGAAGATGTCGGAAAAAAATATACCGGATGGAAGCTTTGCTTTCGATGAAGAAATGGATTTCCCGACATCCAGACGGGCAAAGCTGGTTAATTAAACATCTTTCTGGTTGTAGGGACTAATGATGAGTAGTGGAATCATCGATGAGATAGAAACAGAAACAGTAAGAAAGTCCCAATTAAGCCCAATTAATGATTATAATTTGGAAACCATTTATGTAGCTCATAGCACTTCTTAACATAACATTGTCTTAGGGAATTACTTTTTCGTAAACATCTCAATCAAATGGGATTAAAACTTAATAACTAAGAGGCTTGTATTGATAATTTAAATGGTTATCATTTTGTAAATTCATACGTTTTACGGTCACGAACCATATTTTAAACAACAATATTTTCTCTTTAATAAACACTGACAGATTCAAAATTCACTCACTCGAAGCTTCCGATTCCGCGACAACAAAATACCCAACCTGTATACACCGTATGAAAATAACATGAAACTTCACGCATGTACCGAACAGTGACACGTCATTATATCATACTCGTTGAAATGTAACATCCATCATTCATAGAGAACAGCGCTATTTGTTCCATACATCACGCGTTGGAGCCAACATTGGCTGTAAGTAGGTTGACATGTGTGTGGTATTAATGTATTGGAGATACGTCTTTATTTTTAGTTAGGTGTTGGTGTCAGTTGGCCCAAACTCTGACCTAGTAAATGAAGTCCAAGAAAATATTGGACTGATTTCAGTAAGTGTGCGAAATCTGTTTTTAACACGTTTTTATCAGCTTGGTATGTGTGTATCGGAATATTTGAACGTGATTTTCATCCCCTTCAAAATGTCGGATTAATTTGAAACGTACCACACTTATCAACGATCGATGACAATATAGTGATTTCATAAATATGTGCCATTATCACCAAGATAGCAAAAAAAAAAACGACTTTTGTAGCTAGCCGAACTAAAAACTAGGAAATAAATCATGTTTATAAAACTAAAAAACACTCTCTCATAGAAAACCAAACTAAAAAGTATCTAACATCCCACCTTTTTTTCAATTATTTTCTAGTTTTTAGTTTGGTTTTCTATGAAAACGTGTCGTTTAGTTTTATAAACTTTTATTTTGCGTTAGTGATCTACATGTCGGGTCGTGGGGCTTTCGGGACCGGGACCGCGGTCCAAGATTCCACCTATTAATATAATAAATATTTTTAGTAGTATTTTGGGACCGCAAGTAAAATAAGCAAAGTTATGTCTTGGAAAAGTACGGTCAACCAAAAAATTTGATGTTACAAATAAAATTATTTTTATAAAACGATATATCTATTTTTTTTTCAGCCATGGCAGCCTTCTATTAAAAATAAACCTAACAAAATAATATAAAAATACTATTTCAAAAAAAGTAATCTTGAGTTTTTAAATCACCTATCGTCCTCCTAATCACCCACCGAAACGTAAAAATAAACTTTTAAAAAACTTCACTATCATAACACTGGTCAACAAAATTTTAACTTTGTCATGCCAAATGGACTTTTTTGATATTTATTACTTTAATTGGTGATTGTAAGAAAAAATAAACAGTTAAAAAAAATTGCTAGACAAGGATTTTATTCTATTGAGTAATTTTAAATATTAAGAAAAAAAACCGGCCAAGTGCGAGTCGGACTCGCGCACCGAGGGTTCCGTACAAACCTGTAGGTATCCTCGGTTTATGCGTAAGGTTTATGTTTATGAAATTAAATGTTTTTTTTTTATTTTTATATTTGAGTTGATTGAATGGAAGGTAAATTGCGATTTACGATTTATGACGTATTAAAAAAAAACTACTTACTGGATTTCGTTCAAACCAATTTTCGTTGGAAGTTTACATGGTTATGTACATAATATATTTTTTTTAGTTTTATCATTCTCTTACTTTAGAAGTTACGGGGGGGGGGGACACACATTTTACCACTTTGGAAGTGTCTCTCGCGCAAACTATTCAGTTTAGAAAGAAATGATGTTAGAAACCTCAATACCATTTTTGAAGACCTATTCATAGATACCCTACATGTATGGATTTGATGAAAAATTTTTTTTTGAGTTTCAGTTCTATGTATGGGGAACCCCAAAATTTATTGTTTTTTTTCTATTGTTGTGTAAAAATCTTAATGCGGTATACAGAATACATCTACTTACCAAGTTTCAACAACATATCTCTTATAGTTTCGGAGAAAAGTGGCTGTGACAAACACGGACAGACAGACAGACAGACAGACAGACAGACAGACCGACAGACCGACAGACAGACAGACAGACATAACGAATCTATAAGGGTTCCGTTTTTTGCCATTTGGCAACGGAACCCTAAAAACACAGATCTCGTAAATAAAAGTTTATTTTTTTTATAAGTGACTTAATAAATCTGAGATTTTCTTGAATATTTAGCTTTTGGTTGGTCCCTTTTAATTGTCCAGCAGTAATCTGCTAACATATTTGGGCTCCATTTGCCCTGGTACCGCTTTTCCATATTAGAAATGTCCTGATGGAACCTCTGACCGTGCTCGTCGCTGACGAGTTCGAGAAACTATAGAAGCAAAAAGATTTTTTTTATCTATGCGTTTTTGAATTTTCGTAATTATTATAATTTTAAAACTGTTTGACACGTTTTGCATAAAACCTTTACTCCAAATTCTATGAATGGCTCGCCTGACGCTGCGAGGGCGGTGACCGGACGGCACGACCATGGCCGCGGTGTCTCGTGCCGTAAAAAATAAGAAGGAGCCAGTATTTCTTATGTGCGTCAAATAATTAATAAATATAAAATTTTGAAAAAAATAATTTAGAAAAAAAAATTTTTTTCGTTGCTATAGCTTCTTTACCACCTACAGGTGTACCTCTTAAAATATTTCGTGTATGAATAGATACACCTTATATAAATTTATCGGTCCTTGTCGTTTAGTGAACACAAGCGAAATTTGCGACTCCATATCGCTTTGTATCGTAAAATAAAACGGGCGAGGCCAATAACATACTTACGTTTAAGTTTTATTCTTCTCAATCCAGTTTACTACCATCAATCTCTGGTAATTTACCATAACAGTCATCCTTTGTGACCTTTTAAGTCTCACAAATATTTAAGATTACACTATCTCAACCCGTCTCTACAAGGAGGTCTGGCATTATCAAAAAGTTTATAACCAGATGAACAAACTCAATACACTCGCATCTTTAGTACAACAACACAAAGTCTATTATTCAATGGTTGAACAGTAAAGAACATTTGGTTTAAAACGTATCGTTGCGCGTGAGTGACCAATCACAAGGCGAAGCTCGGATTCCAAATTTGAAATTCTTGACGTACCAACGGCGCCATCTTTTTTCGGTATTTTTTTAATTGATTTTCTGGAATGGAAAAAATGTTCGTGAGTTGTATTGATTGATTTTATAGGCCTTGTAAAATATTAATTGATGCTGCTAATATGTTCGTTAATGAGCGTAGCGTGAACTAAATGAATAAATGGCCTGTCCTGTTTTGGGACTAGTATAAATAAATAGATAAATAAATATCTTGGGACAACCAACACACCGTTACCTGATCCCAAACTAGGCAGAGCCTGTGCAACCAGACAACTGATAAATGTACATATATATTTCTAAATATATACATATTATAGATAAATTACACCCAGACACAGAACAAATAATTTTGCTCATCACTCAAAGATTTGCCCTGGGTGGGAATCGAACCCACGACCTCAGGTCAGGCCTGTTACTCTTAGTAGTCAGGGTCACTAACCACTAGACTAACAGGCCAGTCTAAAAATTTATAATGATTCGAAGCTTCTTACAACACTGTCAATTTCTAGAAGTTTTTTTACATAGTGAAACAGTAAGCTCAATTTGCTCGGAAGTAAAAATTTTCGCACTGGAGTTTCAACCCTTTGCTAGGCGCCAAAACTTTAAAATCCAACGGTGTGCTTTTTCGGTACGGTTTCACGCTCTTCGTTATGAAAATCCAGGGCGCAATATCTTGCCGCGATATTTTTACTTCTGTGGAACCGTGGGCTAAGGTCAAGTAATATTTTTTGAAATAAAGTATAAAGAAGTTTTCCAATTACTGCTCGACATAACATAACAGTAATCCTTGAAGGATTAGGTAGACGTGTAATCATAGAACTGAAAATGTGGGTACATTTCGCCAGGTTTATATTTTTAAGTCTCATGTAAGCGAGGCGAGCCTATTGGCATCAACCTGCCACAAATCCAGATTCCGAGCTACTGTGTAGAAATCCCTGACGGAAAAATCCAATAACACTTTTTCCGATCTGAAAATCAAAAACAGGGCTTCACCCTTATCAGTAAGGTTTGCGACTACTGGACACACGAGGTACCGTCAACTGTTGCATATTTAATTTTCATGAGCAACTTAACCCATGAGTACGGTACCTACATAAAAATCTCTCGATCACTAAATATTTGTGGCTAATACTAAGTCGATTTTTCTACTTTTGAATACTCTTGTATCGCTTTGATTTTAGATGACGGCAACAATTTTTAGTAATCCAAAGATGCTGATTACTCAAGGGTAATGTTGCTTATGGAAAGTAAAGATGGCACAATTGTCTGTAGTCGAAGAAGTACTGCTGATGAATGAAAATTTAAAGGTTAAGAAAGATCCTTATGTGGATCTACATCACGACAAGGGAGCTACGCATCACTCTGACGTCACGCATAATGCTTCATTGCGCAAGCAGAGCTTACCGCGCAACTACCATATATAAAACGTCCCGACTTCAATCTTCGGGCAACTGCCCGAATCAAAGCGATACAAGAGTATTCAAAAGTAGAAAAATCGACTTAGTATTAGCCACAAATATTTAGTGATCGAGAGATTTTTATATAGGTACCATACTCATGGGAAAGTTCTCACTACACAACACTAGTCTAGTCGGTGGATCCTCGTCCCCCCTTTTATACGGAGGTTGAGTGAACTTTACACCTTGCCTCTATTCTAAGCATCTTTTCTGGAAAAACTTGTTATAAAGCAGTGCATCTCAATCACTGGTCCACCAGCTCCCAATATTACACCGCTTACTTCGAAGATTAAATCTGTACGCGCTGAGATCCGCGAATTCCGTTACCGGTTACCCTCCCGAGATTCGATTAGGACTGGCTTTCCCAAAGTTTTGTTAAAGAAACATTAGTCGATTAACTTAGTTTGTTATTTTCGAATTATTCCGAATATTTCAAAGTTTCATCCTTTATTCCCTTCCTCCCTCTGTTTCCCTTTGGGGAGTGGATTTTCAAAAATCCTTTATTAGGCTCGTTTATCAGTGGGCCGTGGATTACGTGTCGTAGATCTTAGATTCGAACCCAGACAGGCCTTTACTTTATGTAAATGATTTCATCACCACTGCTCACGAAAAGGTGATGGAAAACAGCGGCATGTCCTAAAAAATAGCGAAGACATGTGACATCACGCAACCCGCACCGCGCCGCCCGTGGTAGATAGATTACAGCCCACTCCCTCTAAGGATATAAAGTCAGAAAGAGCGCTAAGCGAAAACGACAAAATAGCGCGAGCAGTAGCTATATTGACCTACTGCAGTGCCAAGGCGTCACTTTCCTTTTTCCACTCAACTCGATCCTAAGCCAAACATGGTCTGCCAGGATCGCGAGATTTGTTCGAAAGAGTTACCGTGGCTCTGGTATTAAGGCAACTGAAGGAACACTGGTGGGTTTTAGTCAGTAAAAGTGACAAGCCCTTCCGCTTCGCCCAGAGCAGGCGACGTCATTTGATGATTTTCCACCCACAAAAAAAAAGCCAAACATGGTTAAAAATATATCCCACAAACCCGATAACGAACCGTAAATCAAGTTTGAGCACCGCAGCGCACCGTGGTTACAAGCAACGCAAATATTGACGCAACTTATAATTGGATGTACAGTGAAGATGCTTGCAAAGCGAGATTTTTAGTTTCCCTTTTAGTTGGGATATACATCCGCGAGATGATTGGTTATATCCACTATTGGTACAAAATATAATCAAGTTTTTAAAATCTGCGAAAATGGTCGTTACGTCAATTCTGTTTGTACCGTACTAGCATGCAGAAAGCTTGTTAATGATCCGATTATAAAATCAACGTTTAATATGCAAGGAGTAATAGAATAAATGTCACAGTCCTGAAATTAGACCAAAGAGGCAAGCATAATAAATTTCATCTGTTCTTTTTAAAGGTGTCACACCTCTTATGATGAGGACCTCCCACACGTCTTATGATTTAGATTGGTTTTTATCCGTTTGGTCAAATTATCACAAAGAACTAATATAATTTTGACGATGTAATTACTGATCAAGAACTTCACCAGGGAACAAACCGAGACAGGGAAGATATTTTTTTCTGTACTAGTATATTTTTTTTTATACATTGCTTCATCCTCTTACATATTATTGCGACTAAGTAATAATATCCGCACGGGTACTTCGATCAGGTTAAGTTACGCCCGCCACGGTTGGCCCGTGGATCGGTGACTATCTTTTATCCCAAGATCCCTCCGGCCCTCGGGTAGCACGTTAAGCCGTTGGAACCGGTTGTATTTCGTGAATTTTTTTTGCAGTCGTTACGGATCGTCAGAAGCCCGAAAGTCACAAACCAGTCTTTCCGTATAGTAATTGGGTTGTGACGGTAAAATAGGCAGTCTCTCCATGTAAATTACTGCCATTCAGCTGCATCCGGTTAGACTGGAAGCCAACCCCAACATATAGGCAGGAAATGACTAGAAAAAATTGATCCTCTTACAAAATCCTAATAGAAACATAATCAATTAATCACATATCCAACCGTTAGTTTTATAACTTGTTTACCCTCTTAATTACGCACACCACACCTACGTAGAACAGTAGCCATTTTGAAATCCTAACACAACACTCATGTACTGCCCCAAGGTGCGCTTGACCATCAAAACAATCTCTCAAAAGCCTTTGTTATTGTTGAAACACAAAACACACGCTGTTTGTGTTCAATAAGGATTTACTCCTACCTGTATGTGGTGGGATTATGTGTTAGCATAATGTCAATGACGTAGGTGATCTAAAGCTACGCTATCCTTGGATGGAAGGCTGACTAGACGTAAGGCTCGTTGTGTTCCACGCGCGCCTCAAAGAGATGTCAGCAAAACTGAAGGGGTCTGACGCGAAATTTGTTCGAAAGAGTTACCGTGGCCCTGGTATATAAGCAATTGAAGAAACACGGGTGGGTTTTAGTCAGTAAAAGTCTGTCTGTCAGTACGATTTACCACCCACAAAAAAAAAATGCTGACCAGACGTCTGTTACGCTTGGACGGGCACGGTCTGCGTGTGGTGATGAAGATCATCACAGGACACACTGCCCGCTAAACAAACTCTATTACAGAATAGGCATAACGGACAGTCTCCTGTGCGGGGCCTGCACGGAGACTGAGGAAATCGTTGCGCATGTACTTTTTGAAAGCACAGGCGTCGCCTAGATTAGGACAGAAGCACTCAGGGCGCCCAGATCTTACACAGGCGTTCTCAACAGATCAGGAGATATAGTCAACTAAAGGAGGGAGGTGGGTTGGTTGGAATAATCACTGACGGCTGCCATGGCCCAAGCACAATGGTCCAGTTGAAAGACTTAGTGCTGAAACCATACCCTCTAACATAGAACATCCATGACAGTAGGTAGTGCAACTGAAAATATTGAAGCGGGTTATATTAGCCCATTCGCACAAATTTACTCGCGTGAATCAAGCAAATCAACAATCAATGTATGAGACTTGCACGAAATTAATTTATTTGTGGGCGATAACTCCAAAACAATTGTCACATGTGATGTTAATAGCTTATAACTTTCCTCAAGGATTGGGCTATGAAGTTCAAAAGATTTTTTGATATCTGCTTGGTAGTTCCAGAGATAACTCTCTACACACAAACATACTTTTACCTCTTTATAATAAGAGTATAAATATTGGTTTTTATCAAAGATGCAGAAGGAAAATCCCATTACTTCCCGCTGGTTTCATAAGAGGCGACTAAGGGACTTACTAGAGAATGGGTAGCAGCGTTCTGTATGCATTTTACCACCAAACTGCGATCGCCGATTACGGCTAACCCCCAAATTGGGGGAGAGCTATGTAAAACAGTGAACTTCTTTCGGCTGAAATGATAATGGTGATGGTGAGAAGGAAAATTTATTAATTCTAATTAAATATCTAGTCGTTCGTTCTAACCAAAGCTTCTTGTTCCAGCTACTTGTGTCTGACGGGTTGCATAACTCGCGCAGAGAAAGCCGGCGTCGCTCGCGAGAACATTCAGACCTTGCTGACGGTCTGCGCCGACCTCTGCCATCCCTGTGCGCTTGATACAGTAAGTATAGCTTTATAAATCAGAGAAGAGAGAGTGCTGAATACCAAGGCTTGTGACAGAAACTAGCAGAATTAGCATTAACAGCTTATAATGTCACTTGTGGGACATAGGCCTGATCTCTTCCGAGAGGAATTGGGCTGTAATCTACCACGCGGTGTTTTAGATTTTTTGGTTCTAGGATATGCCCGTTTTCTTACGACGTTTTCTTTCACCGTCTGGAGAGCTGTGGTGATGAAATGATTTATACAAATTAAAACGCCTGTCTGGGTTCTAACCCAGGGCCGATAACACTGGCCCACTTCTGCTCTGGAACTAGCAGTTCTTGACTAAGTTAGTTTGGTTTAAAAAAAACTGAAATTAAAACTACGGGGTGATTGCGTAACACATCGACAGGAAGGATTTCGTTTTGACAGTTCAACAACATTCATTGCGTTAAATACGTTGTTGAGTAGACAATTTTTTCAAATATATGAAGGAATGGATTAGCAACATCCTTCAAAATGAGTCAGATTGTGATTGATAGTATAATCGCAATAAGGGTGCAGATTTAGTTTATCGGCATTCGACAGGAGTTTTTGGGTGTTGCGCTACTCAGACGATTGAAACGTCATTGTAGATCTTTCATGAAAGGACCTGCGATGTAGTCGTTTGTCAAACGGAATCTTAAATAAGCTTAACCTAATAATTCTTACTGATTTTTAGATTTACCTTATCCCCCCTAGCCACAGAAAATTACCATGGGGAACCGTATTACCTTATAGCTTCTGAAGTTTCATAAGTGCTCATGTTAGGTTTACGTGGAATAAAATATTTATATTCTGAATGGCATATGGAGCAATATCAAATTACTTAATCCGTGGAAGCAGGAACGGCTTGGCCTGTCATGTTCTTAGTATCCTAGGGATTTTATTTCTAAACTAGCTTTTGCCAGCGGCTTCGCCCGCGTGGAGGTCGGAAAATATCCCGCGGGTATCGTCACTGCTCAGCTCCTATGTATCTTAGCGTTATGTTATATAGCCTAACCTGCCCAGGAGTATGGACTACAATCGTACCAAGTTTGGTTAAAATCCCTTCAGTAGTTTTTGACCCATGCGTGCATATACAGACAGACAGATTGTATTTTTGGCATCACTATCGATCACCATTTATTTTCCGATATTAATTTTGAATGTATATTCAATGTACAGAATTGACCTCTCTACAGTTTTATTATAAGTATAGATGTATTTCAAACCCTGACCTTATCGACTTTGCACTGAACACCCTACCTTCAACAGGGCTCCGAGCGTTTAAGCGCAATCCAGTCCCTCCGCTCCGCCCTCGGCACCGGCGTCGTCGGCTCCCGCGCAGAGTTCTGCATGCTCTTCGCACAGGGAGCGGGGTTGGAGCACAGTGGAGGGTTCGTGCGGGCTGCCCGCACGGCACATCTGCTGCGGGCGCTGGCTCAGCTGGACCATATGATAGTGCAGGTTAGTACTATGTTTAGAGATGCAACGTACAGGCGATTCCTGCAAAAATGACTATTCAAAATGGCTCTAAATTCGAGGAAGTTGTTACATAAATGTCTGCGGTGACTAGTGCAGGATTATCATCATCTCAGCCGAAAGATGTCCACTGCTGGACATAGGCCACCCCAATTTGGGTTGGCATAATCGCCACGCTTGGCAGGCGGGTTGGCGATCGCAGTATAAAGGTAAAATGCCTAGAGAACGTTACTGCCCATTCTCTAGTAAGCCCCTTAGTCGCCTTTTACGGCACCCACGGGAAGAAATAGGATGGTCCCAATTTGGGGGGGAAGGGTTGCACTAATCGTAAGTCCTTTAGTCGCCTTTTAAGACACCCACCGGAAGAAATAAGATATGGTGCTATTCTTTTCGTCCGACAGTAGTGCACGATAGTACTGCACAAGTATACAGGTAACATATTTTTTTTCGACCGTGTATTTGCCGGTCGAAGTCGGATGAGTCTAGCAAATGAGTGTGGAGTTTGGAACAAGCAAAGAAAACCGTTGGCCGAGCAAACTCACTTCAACTTTGGACCCTGACATGTTATTTGCTGACTTGTTCATCCATTCACCAACAGATAAATCACTATCATCTGCGTAGAATTTTCCCAATTATGTTTGGTTCGGCTTCTAGTTTTACCGAATAGAGTTTTTTTTAAAAAAACACACGATTAATTGTTACTACTCTCTTGACATTAAAAAAGTATCTACTTCAGATCTCATCAAATAACAGAACCATTCATTACCAAATCACCTTCCACGTGCCACGATCTCCACAGAACTAACAGTATCTACAAAAAAGCCGGTCCAACAAATGAGTAGAGGTAATGAAATATTCCGGGCGCGTCTGTTAGAAAGGCATATTTGTTCGGTCCTTAATTAACTGGAGTATCATTGCGCTGTTTGCTGAGCACACAGGGTAAACGATGAGTGCGGTGTGCGGTAGCCGGCGGAGCTACGATCGTTTGGATACGGGCAGGGGATTGGCTTTTGTTAATCACAATTTCGTGCTGAAAAACGATTGATCTATACGTCATGTTCGTGAACGGGTGCCGTCAGTGGGGTCTCCCGGACGTTTTTAATGTGTACATCTTTTTACATCGTTCTCACATGTACAAATTCAACATGAAAGAAGAAATATTTTTTTTGTAACAATATTTTATGTGTCGTTACGGGTCGTCAGAAGCCCGAAAAACTCACAACCAGCCTTACCAAGGGCCTTGAAATTATTTCACAATTTCGGAAAATTTGACTTTATGCAGAGATTATTTTTTTCACAATTTATTAGGTAGCACATTGGCGTTTTTCATCCCATGTTTGTATGTGCCATTGTCTTGATCACTGATTTTTTGTTTTTGTACATTTCGTTTTCGTTCTGAAACGTAGGGTTGCCGCCTTTTTATGGGACGAATAAAGTATTTTTTCATTTCGGTGGAACGAATTAAAGTGTACAACATAAAGAGAGAGTACTTATTTATTTTTTACTTTTCGCAACGAAGACCTACTTTATTGTTACTTTTCACAACAAAAACATACATTATCGTTACTTTTCGCAACATTAAAAAAAAATGTTTTAAAGATAGCTTTGCAGTCTAACTATAAATTGCAATAATTGCTCAGCTCGTTTTTAATTAACTTTAAGGAAGCTCTGTTCCTTTCGCCTCTCCAGTTTACACTTATAAGGAAGAAAAGAAACCCATACAGAAATTCGTAAGTAGAGTATTAGTTTACTTAAAGCTTGGAATAAACATTTTTTTATTTTATTATCTTACGAAAACTTACAGCCAGGTTATAGACAGTTTTGTAGGATTGAGCACACGATGACTGATACATACATGCCGTCTGTTGGGACAGGCCAGCTCAAATCTGCAATGGCGTTTTCTTCAAAAGGCCCTTCCAGAAATGGTCCTGCATTGTTAGACTTACATAAAATTCTAATAGTATAATTTTTGGACTTTAAAAGACACCATGACCTCTGAGTTTCGGCATTTTTTCTCAGGGAACGGTCAGCCAGGAAATACCGCCGTCTAGTTTTCCGTTTCAACTAAAATATCACATCCATGCTCCCAAAATCTTCTTAATCATCACTGCTAGGTACATAAAGTACTCGTGGCATAGTTTCACGTTACTCGGAGCTACTGGGCTCTTCGCGAGCCGCTCAACGCATGCTCTTTGATATGGAACCGCGTCGCTTTGTTTGTACTGATATTCAATCGCATGCCGATCTTTGTGAGTTATCTGTCTTTGTGTTGTTTCGTAATTTTTTGTGGAGATTATGAATGAGGTTCCGATTGATTGCGTTTGGCGTGTTGATTCTTGAATGGTTGATAGATTTTTTGAACTTTGCAATGACGCGTAGAGGTAAAAAAAGTGAATCTAGCTTTATAAATGAGTTAATTAAAATTAAATTAGCTTTATTTTTCTTTCTACACTTGTTCCTTATTTCTTATACTCCTGGTGACTCTAATATGAACTACCTTATGAACAATTTTTTTTCTAGTTTTACATAACGGTCTAATTAGTCTAAGGTGTACAAGGACCGGTATCGATACCGGTAAAAGCCTCCTCCAGTTGTTACCAAGTTGTTCTGTCTCTGGCAGTTCTGCTCCATATTTTGCCTGCTATCTTTGTGATGTTTCTATGCAGAAGAATGGGCAAGAAACTCCATCGACACTCATAAAATTAATTTTCAATGCAAGCAAATGGTTAAAATTTATATTGCTTTTCTTGTTCAAACATTTTCGATATATTTTAAGCAGTGTTACCATCCCTGCTGTATACAATAAATAGGAAAGATCTAATAATGCAACATCCCCTTCGTTGCCAAAACAAAGTAGACCTTTATAAAAGTAACCCTATAATGTTCTTAGACTAATTTCCAATGTCCCACAGTCACGTGCCGGTATTGTGATGTCCTGACTCAATAAATATTGACTGTCATGTGAAGTGAAAGGAGGACTAATTACGGATGAAGAAGATATTGTTACTATCAATAATGTGTTATTTTTCACCTTATAACTTTCGCAGTGTGTGTTTGAGGGATTATGCATGTTTTTTTTTTTATTGGATAGTTCAAATCGCCTACAAAACGATTCATCATCAGTAGCCTATACTGTTCCCACTGCAGGGACATAGGCTTCTTCTCGGTGAGCGGGAGTGGGACAAAATCTACCACGCGGGCCCAGTACAAGTTGGTAGATGTCACATGTCTTCGAATTTTTGGTTCTAAGACATGCCGGTTTGCTCACCGTTTTGATGAAATAATTAATACAAAGTAAAGTGCCTGCTTGGGTTCGAACCCACAACCTATAAGTCTTAAGTTGCGGCTGTTATCACTGGGCCACCACTACTCTAAAAGCTATTGAAACATAGACGTCAAATAGTCAACCGACACGAGCACCTTAAACTTCTTCCTAGTTGGCGATTGTCGTGACGTCACAGTCTATGACATTGAGAACAGACTGAATTGCAAACACTCCTGTAAAGCACATTGACATTAATTGCTGTCGCTTTTCAAATATTAGTGCACTTTATAAATTATACGGAATTCAGAAAAAAATAACACGGAAATAAAAATGTATGAAAGCATAATTTTGAAGTGAAACAGAACAGTAAACAAAATATTGAACCCTTATTTGAGGCACATGCATATTTTTTATTACCGCTCTATACCGCTCAGAATATTTATAGTTTGGTGTCATTTTTGCGTAAAGCTTTTAACCTTTTGACCGCCAGAATCATGTATAGATGACAAACCAAAACGTGTCCAGCACGCCACGGTCACGATACCGTGACAGACTTTTAAACGTAAATAAAACTCATAAAACAACATTGTTTTTTTTTTTTATTTCCTTTGCTAATTATGTTCCTTGACTCATCCTAATTTATATTAGTTGAGCTTCTTTCTTTATATTTCATCCATATTAACACAGGATGGCAAAAACTAACACCAATTATAAAGTTCGAAAAACATAGTGCCCTCAGCGCCACAGTCATCATATCATGACACGTAGAGATGTAGCTAGCTATTAAATTAACAAGAATATCGACTTCGACGGTAATCTACGTTATATATAATTTCTTTAAATTTTTCAACAATATTTAAATAAAACTTCTGATATTAAATTTGAATGATTCAGGAATCATGAAAATTATGTAAATATTATTAAAATACTGAACTACCTGCTCATTAAATGTTGGTGTCAGTTGATTATCGATAAATTATAATGAGTGTAATGCCCATCTCCACCATACTGTCATATTGTGTGTGCCTGGAGCGCCAGATTCATCTAATCGTGACAATCCTATGACGTCACATGTGGTCGATTTGTAAATAGAGCTGTTCCTTTACTTTTATCAGTAGTTTGTTCTCATTACTTTATTATTCTGAACAACTTTTTTGTGGGTGGGAAATCATCAAATGACGTCAGTTGAATCGGTTGTCAATTATTAATCCCAGGTAGGTATGATATGGGACTTGCTCTATAGGCGAGCAGTGGCGGTCTTTTTTTTCTGGATGAGAAATCATCAAATGACTTCTCCCGCTCTGGGTGGACCGGAAGGGCGTGTCAGACTTTTACTGACTAAAACCCACCCGAGTTCCTTCAGTGCTTATGCCAGGGCCACGGTAACTCTTTCGAACAATTTCGCTGCCCCGGCAGGATTCTGAACGACTTAAAATCTCATATTAAAATATTCGTTTATCATGTCAATACATTTTGTGAGATCAGTATATCAGTCATCGGAATATATCCTTGTTTAACGATACTGTTGTGTTTTAAGTAATTTGTTTTAAATAAAACTACATAGCGAAGTTCAGATTTTGTCATTAAAAAGAGAATAACATTCATGTAAACCATTTCAAACCGCCATCCATAAGCTTGGCTGGCGTGTCATAAAATAAACACGGATCCGACTAAGGTTTATTTGAACTAAGTTTCATTCGTTTCCAAGAATGCTATTGTCCCTTTCTCGTATTTATTATAAATATTTGTACTTACAAATCTTGAGTATAAAAACTTTGGTTAATGATTAAAACACAAATTCATTTGATGATTTAAATTTGCTTTCGCCTATTTTCGTCGTATTCTGATAATTATATATCTACAGTAAATGGTATTTATTTCAGCTGAGATATCATCAGTACTATGTGGCGGTACATTAATGCATTATTACTGGTTATTCTTTCAGAGAAACTTAAATCTATATAAATAAAAATGAATGTCGCATAACTCGAGAAGGGCTCGACCGATTCGGCTATTTTTTTTTTTGTAAGTGCCTTAAGGCTTCGGAAGATTTTAATAATTATAAAAAAAATGCGTGGACAATAGTAAAAACAATACTTTTCTTTTTCGCATAAAAAATATACATACGATGCGACGGGATGGGTTGGGAGAGCAATAAATATAACGCGGACGAAGTTTCGGGCAGAAGGAAGTTGTATTAAATTAAAATGCTGCTACTGTATATAAAAAGCGAAACCATTAAAATAAAATAACTCTTATTATTTCAATATTATTCATAAATATCGGATGCGCACCTCTAGAGCAGAAGCGGACAAATTAAGAAAAGCCGTGCCAGCCACGCCAGTGTCATCATACGGTGACAAGAAAGTACGTCATGACTGAACATAGTGCTGTGATGATATTGCCTTGCTTTTATCGACTGTTGTTTTGAATTGTGGATTTAACGCCGAAACTGTGACTTATATCGTATCATTTCTGTCATAAAAGACAAAGCGGGATGAAATAAAACTCCTTTATTATATATTTCCCTGTATAGTAACCTTTTATTAAAAACATACTATGTGTTAAAAAATAAGAAGAATTGAATCCTGAAGATAGCACTGTATTCTTGGGCTTAACTTTGGATGCCAAGCTTCAGTGGGGCCCACATATTGATAAATTGTCGAAAAAGCTAAGCTCCGCTGCATATGCTGTTAGAAAAATTCGGAATTTAACTGACATAGAGACAGCCCGTTTAGTGTACTTTGCCTATTTTCATAGTGTAATGTCGTACGGTATTCTGTTGTGGGGAAATGCCGCCGACATTCAGACTATCTTCGTCTTGCAAAAAAGGGCTATTCGATCAATTTATAAATTAAGCCCGAGACACACACTCAGAGAGAAATTTAAAGAAATTAATGTAATGACTGTGCCTTCACAGTATATTTTTGAAAATCTTTTATATGCCCATAAGAATATTAAATTGTTTAAAAAATACAGTGATATCCATAGTATAAATACTAGGAACAAACACAAATTTGTTGTACCTTCAACAAGGCTCAAGAAAATAGGTGGCTCATTCAGATGTCTATGTATACGCTTTTATAATAAACTTCCAAGCCATGTTCAAGATCTAAGTCTCAATAAATTTAAATCATTCATTAAACGTAAGTTGTGCCAGAAAGCCTTTTACACTGTTAAAGATTATATTGAGGACAAAAAAGCTTGGGATTAAGCTGCTCCAATTTTTATTTTTAAATTATTATTGTACTGAATCATATTTTTTATTTTTATTATTAATTACTTTCCTTTTTTTTATTAATTTTTTATTGGGAATATACACTTTGACATTTTGATTATTGGTTATACACTTTGACATTTTGATTATTGGTTATACACTTTGACATTTTGATTATTGCTTATACACTTTGACATTTTGAGTATTGCTTATACACTTTGACATTTTCATTATTGCTTAACTGTGCCATGAATATATACTCTGAGGAGTATACTATTATTATTATTTTAATAATTTTGAATGTGAGGACTATGTAGATGTTTGTTTTTTTTTATCCCTCTTACTCATTTCATTTTAATGACAATCTGGCAGTTTGAGTACTTAATGCGGCCTACCAAAATGTCCTTTCTTTGGTATTGTTCGTCGAATCGTTGTGCTCCTTATGTTCTGAGTTGAGCTGAAAGATTACTGACAAATGCGTGCATTGACTGGACAGGTCCACTCAATCTGTATGGTTCTTTCCTCAAAAGACCATTTCAGACACCTCCATGTACATGATCCTCAAATGATCAGACAGCGACTATCTCCTGATTTTATATACACATTGCCATTGATGAATTTTACCTATACAATGACATTAATATTTACTTTTAAAGTATTGTATTGTTTTAATTATTGTAAATGTGAAGATTAAGTGGGTGTTATTTTTTTTTTCTAGGTTCCTTCTCATTTATTTTTTATCACAGTCTGGCAGTTTGAGTAATTTATGCGACCTACACAAATGTCCTTTCTTTGGTATTGTTCGTCGAATCATTGACCTCCTTAAGTTCTGAGTTGAGCTGCATGATTACTGACAAATGCGTGCACTGATTGGACAGGTCCACTCAATCTGTGTGGCTCTTTCCTTAAAAGACCGCTTCAGACACCAATCCACATGGTCTTCACATGGTCTAACCAAATTATGTCTGGACTTTAAAAGAGACTGTGACCTCTGAGTTTGTTTCGGCCTTTCTTCTCAGAGTAGTCAGATAGGAAACGCCGACCTCATCTAGTTTGAAAAAATATGATTGACGTGTAAAAGTGTTTGTTCAAACCTACTTGCAAAAATAAAGTCATTTATCATTTATCATTATCATAAACAGTTAGTGCTTTATCGATATAATTTCGAACTCACTACTATTTTGTAGGTATTAAAGGACGAATTTATAGCTTGGCGCTGAGAGGACTATTTTGCTGACAATATAACAAGATAACTGACATGATTTCCATGCAGACTAAACCGCTGTCCCTACAATATTGAAATTTTGTACTATATAAAGAAGGGGCCAACTGGAAAGTTTTTTTGGAAATTCATCATTACATAGGAGGTGAAAATTGTTGGATGCTCGTCTTTATACAGGCTGGGAATTCCTATCGGGCGAAGGGATTGTCTCCAAAGTCCGAATAATGCTAACCCTATAACGCTTGCAGATAATCGCAACTATCACAAAGTCGCGTGTCAGTATTGTGTGTGTCCCGCTTTGATAAATATTGACGGTCATGCGTTGTGACACGACGTGACAAGCGGTGACGGGACACGCGTCAGCGGCCATTTAGCTAATTGTTGATAGTACGTATCGGTAGTTTTACTATAGTGGAGTGTCGCTTTTAGTTACATAATGGTGCCGATTCTGTTGTCACAAAATTGTCTAAACTAAACTAAAAATCACTAAAATTTGGTTTAATCCTGTCAAACGACGATTTCCTATTCTGAAATAGACTAAAGTGACACAACTTAATTATATTTTAGTTTGACAGCATTAAGATTGCACTGAGTTATTAGTTTAGTGAAAATGACAATTTTGCTATTCTGAGTTTGCCGGCTTTCACCAAAAATTTTGACTATAATAATTTATTTGAACTAAATCTGACTATTTTTAATCGCGATTAAAAAGGTGTGGAATAAAACTAGTGGTCATGAACTAAAATTCTCAACAACGCCTCGCCTTCACGTGCAAAAACAGTTCTGTATTTTTTATTTTATTTTTGCTTATATATCTTAAAAATGGCGTGTCCTATCGCAAAAATAATGAAATTTTCGACCCCCTTGGTAAACTCCTGCACATATAAATCTCAACACGTGGGTAATATTTTTTTTATATTTTTCAAACAAAAGTGAAAAATTCCATATAAAACACGTGGAGGCTGCCCCCACTAGCACGCGCCTTCGTCTCTCAAAAAATCATTCTACGCAATGCACACACAAGTACAACGTTGCGAAACCAAAAGAAAAAAAAAACCACGCTGAGTCGCGATTGTCAAATTCGATTTTAGTCGTGTCAAAATAATTTTAAAATTTAGAGATTTTTCCTTGCAGAATAGCGTTACAATTCTCATAGCCAAAAGTAAGGAATTTTAGAGATAGTTTAGTTAGTTTAGTTCGTGTACAACAGAATCGGCACCATTATTTTGATGTTTTTGGGTAGATCAACTTCTTAGACATCCTTTTTTTTGGTGGGAAATTATCAATAGCGTCTCCCGCTCTGGGTGGAGCGGAAGGGCGTGTCACACTTTTACCGACTAAAACCCACCCGTGTTTCTTTATTTGCCTTTGGTCAGGGCCACGATAACAGTTCCGAACAAATCTGCGACCCTGGCAGTTAGAAATAGACTGAGTGATAGTGAGATTTAAAATTGGACCGGATTCGAAAACAATTTAAAACAGCTATTAATTTAATAGAAAGATGAAAAATGCTACATGAAAACATTAACACGCTAAGCCGTTGGTCTCGGCTGTCATCGTGGATGTGTCAAACATCCACGATGACTGACGACTCCTAACGACTGTCAAAGTCGTCCGAAGCATAAAAGTCTGACAACCAGTCTTATCAATGGGTATCGTTTTACCCAGAAACTGGATTGTCGACATGAAATAGGCAGTCTCTCTATGTAAAATACTGGTACTCAGCTGCAACCGGTTAGATGGGAAGCCGACTCGACATAGTTGGGAAAGAGCAAGCAGATCCTGCACTTTCCCAACTATGTCGGGCCGGCTTCTAGTTTAACCGAATGTAGCTTGATGATACTAGAAGACAACATGAGAATTTTAATTACCGTAGTTAATAGGAGGATCACAACTGTATTTTAGTATTAATCTGGTTGAAACGTCTGCAACACTCAACCATTGAACCAATTGCAAAGAAATAGCGCTAATCATTCTTCAATTTATTTAATTTCTCATCACAAATGTTGTTGTGGAGAGAAAGTGCTTAATCTAAAACATAGTCTTAACATTTGTGAGAGACTGGTACCTTAAAGAGGCAAAAGGAGTGTGTAGAGATCGTAGCAGGTGGCGTTCCGTGGTTTCTGCCTACCCCCGTGGGAAAAAGGCGTGATTGTATGTATGTGTTGTATGTGTGGTACCCGAAAAAGGCATTGAATTCCTGTGTTACAGGTAACCAGGTGCCCCGAGATTTATATGTGTACAAATTCATTTAGATTAAAAATTTATTAAATACGGCACATAATCAGGTATTTGTAGAAAACTTAACACAAAATTGAGATCACACAGCAAACTATATAATCTTCCTCATAAATTTCAGTACATACTCCATGCCACGTGCTGCTACCCTCAAATCCCCTGACAATAGTTTGAACAAATTGTTTGCCTTGCATTACTATAGTAATTGTTTACCGAGTGCAGTCTCTTCGGTCAATAGTTAGACCTCCTTGTCTCGTGTTTAAAGCCATAGAGCTCGGAATCGCGAAAGTTAAAGAGCGCATAATTTTCTATCATCATCATTCAAAGTCTTTAATATTGTAGACTAGCTTTTGCCCGCGGCTTCGCCCGCGTATATGTCGGAAATTATCGCAAGAGGACGTATTACCGCGGTAAGAATGTATTAATCCATGTTATACGTACATAAAATTACGCCTTTTTCCCATGGGGGTAGGCAGAAACTACGGAACGCCACCTGCTACGATCCTTACATATCTTGTGTGTTTGATGTACTTAAAATAAAACTAATAGTATTCAGAGTAAGAAGACTGCGACATAGGGCTGGATTGAATTGAATTTAAGTCTTCCTGGTTTTTCTTAACGCTCCTATTCTACCTATATAAACACTCAGTTACTTACCAGACACCAAATTAAACATAGTTATAAGAATAGTACTTTGGCCAGTGGCTTCGCCCGTATAGCTGTCGGAAAATATCTCCCGGGAACGTATATGGTAAGTATCCAGGATAACCAAAAAACCAAATCCATACAAAAATCTAAACATCTAAGCCATATTTCGCGGTCTCTTACTTGGAATAATACAATTGGGTTTATTTTGAGTACTTCGAACACACATGATATTCGCATTTACTATGAAGCCAAAGTAATATGAATTACAATATTACAATCCTACTAATCCTGCACTACCCGACCGCTACCAACCGGGACGGCCGGACGCGGCACTGCCCGCTAGCCGCTCTGCGGCTATTTTATTATAATCTCTGATATCTTCTAAAATATTCATTTTAATGATATGCTGTAAAGGGCAATTTTGATCTACATGAAATGCACAATTTATTTAAGGTACTTAATTGGATAAGGATTAATGCTATATTGCTTAAAATCGCATTCCTATATAAGCCATTCTTTCTTGTAAAAAGTAAAGGATAAAAATGGTTATTGTGGGTTATCCCTAAGAGTTAGATATATACCATCGCGGACTTTTTTGTAGAACTTTTTAAGGTGTCCAATACTGTAGTACATTATTTTGAGCTATTTCGTAGGGTTCAGCCAGCGTTCGTAATGTAAGCGCAAAAAAATGTGTTTTATTTATGACATCACATTAGAAACCTCTAAAATTATCAGCGTTTCTTTATTATATTATGCATGTTATATGCATATAAACCTTCCTCTTGAATTACTCTATCTATTAAAAAAACCCACATCACAATCCGTTGCGTAGTTTTGAAGATTTAAGCATACATAGGGACAGACAGACAGCGGGAAGTGACTTTATTTTATAATATGTAAATACGTCATGAGACGTAATGCGATCTGGGATAAAAATACTGGTATTTTTGGGAATCAGTACTAATGGCCTTGGTGTGATACCGGAATTAGAGTAGTACCTATTCATCATAATCAGCCTATGATGTTCTCACTGCTGGGACTCAGGCCTCTTCTCTTCGAGAGGGTGTGGTATACAATTGGTATTTCTAATAAGTAACGGTAACAAAACAGACACCTTTAAATATTTCCATAAGTTAGAGTGAAAAAGCAGATCTTGCAAGTCGGATTATTAGGCTTTTGAAAAAACTTCAAGGTTGAAAACGTATTTTTTAGGTCGAGTACCTTTTTAACGAAAATGTAATTGTGATTTTGACCAACTTGTTACTGACAGCACCTCAACGGCATTATTGTTTTGAAAATAAAGTCACTGGGACTTTGACGGTCATGCCAAATGAGAGGTACCCGTCCAGATCAGACTAGTACACAAATACTGTAATTCCAAGACCTGCTAAGTACCGATACCGGTCGTGTTCTTTTGGTACCGGTTCCAAGCCCCTGAGTGAGCGTGAATAGTGAAGTAGCCCTTGGTATGGAAAATGTCAAAAATGCCGCGTCTAGACGTCTCCGTGGTCTGTGTTCAAAGTCGTCTCTTCAAGAGAATGTTGAGAAAATCCGTACACTTTTGTTGGTTTTAATTAAATGTTTGTTACATTGACATGATTAAGATGTTTGGACTGAAATAATGTTGTATAGAAATTAGGATTAATTAGGTTACTCTCACTGCATAAGAGTTAAATTCCCTGACAGAATCCATGTTTTCCGAGAAATCTCAAACAACCAGTCTGTCAATTTAATGTCAGCTGCGCAATAGCCAATCCATAAAAAAAAAACTACCCACATTTGTTTGGTGTGCCTCTATAAACAACCACAATTTTCGCCAACTCAATACTACCCCTTTAGGGAAAAAGATGATACTTTAGTTTACACAAGTGATACCCTTAAAATAAACATTTACATCTACCCTCATTTATGTAGAATGAACGCTCGTTACGACGCCACGTGTCACACTGTGTACTTAATCACTTGAAATTGTGCCAATCGTGGGTGTGTGCGAATAATTGCTGAATTTAATTTCTGCTCGTTTTTCAATGGATCTGGTAGCTAATCTTTCGTCGGTTTTGATACACTTCATAATTGTCTGTCAATGGTAGGGATAACCGTTTTTTAATCCATTTAACATCAACAGTCCTAGCTAATGTGTGCTCAATTTCAGATTAAAAAGACTACTATATATTTGAAAAGGGAAACCATCTAAAATCAAAAGAAGTCGCCTTGAATGGGCCTGCCCCTGCTAAGGGTGATAGATCATCAGACCTTCATTTGTTTGATATCACTATATCAAAGGCCAGTTATTAAAACTCTAAACGTGCTAAACGCTTAATACTTATTTCAGAAGTGGTCGATTCGGTCACGAATAAATTAGCTTCGTGCAAGTCGCCTACACAAAAATATATTTTGTTTAAAAATGTCGATTCGCCCGTTTCGGTACTAATAAGCCCCTTATTTTAACGTAAATAGAGATCATTCTAATTTTGTCAAACTTGTTAGTGGCAGCAGTCCCAACAGAAACTTTTTTTTATGACTATAAAGATCACTGATTTTGACAGATATGCAAAATCACAGGTAAACTGACTATAAAAGGACTGTAGCACCAATATAGTGTCTACCAGTCAACATTATTTTATTTATTTAATACTAGCTTTTGCCAGTGACTTTGCCCGCTTATCTATACTAATATTATAAAGAGGAAAAAATTGTATTTTTGTTTGTTTGTTTGTAATGGATAAACTCAAAAACTACTAGACCGATTTTAAAAATTCTTTGACCATTAGAAAGCTACATTATCTGCAAGTAACATAGGCTATATTTTATTTTACAAATAATAGGGGTCCGTAAGATATTTGGATTTTTCGGACCGAAGGTGTAAAAATCATCCAAAAAAGTTCCTTATAAATATGTCTTTGAAGTACCAGGTTGTCATAACTTGGTAGGAGCTCACCTAACATGGGTGTGTGATAGCTAGAAAACGCTTTATGTCTTCGAAGTACCAGGTTGGCATAACTTGGTAGGAGCTCACCTAACATGGGTGTGTAGTAGCTAGAAAACGCTATATGTCTTCGAAGTACTAGGTTGGCATAGCTTGGTAGGGCGGTACGAAGTTCGCTGGGTCAGCTAGTTATACATATAAACTTTCCTCTTGAATCACTGTCTATTGATGAAAACTGCATTAAAATCAGTTGCGGAGTTTAAAAGATCTAAGTGTACAAATACTTTGTTTTATACTATGTAATGTAAAGATAAAGATAGAGGCGGACTTACTGCCATAGGTATTTTCTACTATTCAATTGTGTCCTTAAATCATCATATAACCATAAACAAAAACTTGCAAACACATTCAAGCTCTTCCGCAAACCCCTAACAATATACTTGAAACCCAAGCCCTCCCTAAAAGCGTACCGTATTAATGTTTATATAGCCATCCACTGCTGGTCGTGCGTCTCTAATGGCCGGTCCCTCGAGGTGTAGCCGCGTAATCGATACTGCGGCCCACTGTTAATGGATTAGGTGCCGCACCTATAGACGTGATTTTTTGAAATTGTGATATTGAATTCTTTTTGGTCATGTTTTTGGGAGATTTGGCAGTTTTCGTTGGTAACTGATTGTGTTTTTAGCACTCCTCATAATTGGCCTATATAAATCTCACTGCTTTCTGAAGAACCTCACAAATACGTTCACTGTTTTTAGAGCATCCCCTCCGCGTTTCCACTCGCATCTCTTTGTTAGTACCTTTTTTTTTGAGGAGTGCGTGTCAGACTTTTACTGACTAAAAACCCACCCGTGTTCCTTCAGTTGCTCATGTGCCAGGGTCCAGTGTCTCTATCGAAAAAATCTCGCGACCCTGGTTGTTAGTACCCTAAATACTTAACCTAACGACACAAACTTCTTTCTCAGTGAGAGAGAGCGAGCCGTAATTTACCACGCGGACCCAGTGCGGGCTGGTAGATGTCACATGTCTTCGAATTTTTGGTTCTATGACGTGTTGGTCTCCTCTCAATGTTTTCCTTCACCGTTGTACAATATTAGTAGTACATTAGTATAGTTTTTAATAAAGGTAAATTTTTTGTCGAGCTCTATGAACCCAATGAAATTGGTGTAGAAATATATTAGTTCGTTTTATCAGACATTGTTACAATATCCTCAATTGGTTTTTCTTCTGTTATCGTAATTCAAAACACAATCTTATGCTGGATACTGGCCAGCCCAAAGGCATAATTTCTACGGTCTTCGTCATCTATTTATACAAGTTTTCCTATTCCGTCAGTCACAAATAATAATATTGTATTACTGAAATAAAATAAGTATCTAAGAAGTAAATAAGAATGCAACCATCCTCATTCCTACTAACACACAAACACTAGTGATTTATTAATTAACTCTCTCTTTTCAATCCACTCACCCTCCCCCCATGTCCCGGCGGACTCAAAACTTTGATGTCCGCAAACGATGCGCCCTGGGACTACTGTTTGTGATGCTACGGTACAAGATAAACATCATTATTAGTTTATTATTACGCACATGGGCTCTGTTTGTGGATTTTTTGCGGTTTTTGTATTATTGAAAATGTAATATTTCAAAGTTGTATTTCAAAGATCTGGCTAAATTTTCTGGCTTGTTTCGATATGGACATAGAGAGTTCACATACTTAGATTTTTACCATACGAATATTTTTAGGTTGTCTGACTATGGATTTTCTGACTTTGTGATATTCTTAGGTTAAACTATTTGTCCAACTTTCGGTTTTCTGACTGCCCTCGTTTGTGATATTCCAAACTTAGACTAGTAGCCCAACATTCGGTTTTAGTACATTCCACATTCGTGATATTCTTTAGTTAGACTAGTAGTCCGACATTCAGTTTTCTTACATTCCACATTTGTGATATTCTTAGGTAAGACTACTAGCCAACTTTCGATTTTCTGAAATCAGACATTTGTGATATTCTTAAGTTAGACTAGTTGTTCGACTTTCGATTTTCTGACATCCTACATCTATATTAATATTATAAAGCTGAAGAGTTTGTTTGTGTGATTGAACGCGCTAATCTCAGGAACTACTGGTCCGAATTGAAAAAATATTTTTGTGTTAGGTAGCCTATTTATCGAGAAAGGCTATAGGCTATATAACATTACGCTACAACCAAGAGGAGCGGAGCAGTAATGAAAAATGTTGCAAAAACGGGGTAAATCGCACGGGTAGGCGATTCGACGCGACGGGAAGGGTCGGGGAACAAGAAATTTAACGTGGACGAAGTCGCGGGCAGAAGCTAGTTTGTGATATTCTTACGTTAGACTAGTGGTCCGACTTTCGGCTTTCTAACTTCTTTTAGGGTAACTTTCTATGAGCCAGTGTGTTGTGATCTCAATATTGAAGAAATTGTCACCCATCCATAACCACAACAAGAGGAGCTTCACTTTACAGATCGTTGTCTCCTCGCAGCTGTTGTTATGTAGCCACGGAACCCTTAAAACCGCAAACGATGCGCCCTGGGACTACTGTTTGTTATGCTTCGGTCTAAGATAAACATCATTATTAGTTAACAACGCACATGGGTAGGTTTTAAGGATTATTTGCGGCTTTTGTTTGTAATAGATAATTAGTTATAATGGTGCAAATCAAATAGACTTTTTGACTAAGCTGGTTTTTATTAAGCATTATGTATGTCGAAGAAATCTCAAGAGTTTCCAAACAGACTATAGAAATATTATATACTAGCTTTTGCCAGCAGCTTCGCCCGCGTATTATACATACCTTCCTCTTGAATCAATCTGTCTATTGATAAAAAACCACAATAAAATCCGTTGCGTCGAAGATCTAAACATACAGACACTGGAATCGACTTTGTTTTATATTACGTTAAGAAGATGTGCATTAGAAGATGTACATTAGATTCAGTCGAATTGCTCGTTTTGCTAGGTTTCCGGTGCTTACAGTCTTCCAGTAGTAGTATTATTTGTTTACTAACTCATATGCTAAGATTGGTTACTTCATGTCTTGATTAACCCATCAACGCGAGATTTAGGGGCTGATTCATCATTTAGCAGGGCCTTGATAACGCATCTAAGAAATAAAAACTCAAAAGACATACCAACACACATAAAACCGCCTTCTTCCCATGGGGGTAGGCAGAAGCTACAGAACCTGCAACGATCTTTACAAGCTCCTTTTATCTCGTTTTTCATAAATGTGGCCATAAAGCCCGTTAGTTCTGAGTACTGCGCACCTGACTTTTCTACATCACCAGTAAGGCCACTATTTGTCCTCCTAGGGCATTCTCTCCGCGCTTACATTTACATCTGCCTTGTAAATAGCTTTTGTTCGTCGATCGTCATTCATCTGAAAACATACTAGAACATCATTTAACTTTCCAAGTATTTTTGCCATTAATCAGTTACAGGTTCTGCGTGAGACTTCAAACAACTTTAAATAGTGTATCGTTTGAGTTATTCGACCTATGTCTGGCAAATTTACCTGAATCACGTCCAACTTTCGCCAAGATTCACTTATAAACTTTCCACCACCCAATCTCAGTTCGACCACTCTTTTATTATGGACCCTCAAACTTCTTTGTAGCGTGTCCAGAGCACATCTGCCAAGACTGTAGTAACTCAATCAGTGCTCGCGTGACCTCTGCACTTACCGCACGGATTCCACGCTTGCCGGCTCGATGGTCATCCCTCGTTTGACTTGGATGTTTTAGTCATGGATCGTGGATTTGTTTTTAGGGTAAAGTGGGTGGTTTTATGAGGGGAATCTAGTTAGAAATCAAAGTTTCGGAAAAGTTTTTAGGCACCGACTGTTTTATCAAGGATTTGTTGATGTCTTGCAGATAAAGAGAGATAACTTTTGATGGCTTGGCGATTCAAAAGTTTCTGCTAATGATTTATTTGAAATGAATGCTTTGAGTTAAGTTTGAGGGACTCTCTATGAGTTAATCCAGTTCATAAACTATCTGTGTACAACAAATCAGTTCAGTTGTTTTTACGTAAAAGAGTAAGAAACATCCACCCATCTATCCTCACAAAATTTTACATTTATAATATTGGTAGGATAGAATTTCTGAGCAGTTGTCCGGAGTCTAGAATTATGCCCGGTTGATGGCAATAGCCTCGCTGCCATTATGTAATGGCATGGCATATGCACCTGCGATATGGGTGTACAAAGTACACCTCTACTTAGATCTTCGGGATAACATGCCTGATGTTATGTATTGTCTTTGTCAACAGGATGCCTTCGGTGAAGGTGGTTGGCCACTAGAATTCAGAGCAGCTGTCGCCAGACTCCTGTCGCAGCACGCACCCAATGATAAGGAAGCTCCAAGGACCTCTATTTTGCGTAAGTACACAGAATAAATATCAATGAGACGTAGGAAAATAAAACCCTAAAGAGATTGACAAAAATGATGTATAACATGTCCTGATATGACTGATTAACGTAGTTTTAATTATAATACATTTGAATTGATGACTGATTTGATATATTTGGGATAAAATAAATCTTACACTATAAATGAAAAAAATAAAAAACTAAGGAAACTAGTTTCCCATGTGCATTAATTCTGTTACATATTGGATTTGTAAACATACAATCAGCAAAAAAAAAAACACTTAAATTTATAAAGATCGACTAAGCCAGTGTTCAGAATAGTTTTACTAGCTTCATATATTTTAACAAATTTATCTCTTGCTTACCACAAATTACATTTTTAAGAAGCTTGTTTATTACAGTAATTTTATGTTTCTCTTTAGGTCTGAGCAACCAGCGCCTTGATCAGACTCTCTCAGAGACTATGGTCTTGGACCTCATCGTACTAGTAGGATACGTTGTCGTCAACAATCCGCAACTCCAGGTGAGTTGAATCTCTACATTTATATGCGTCAACTGGGTTCAGATTACTTACAGCATTTGCGACAAGTCATCTTCTAAAAAGAAATCCCTGATCGTATTAAAATAATGAACCTTAAGATTCCTACTTTATTCATTTAGGCACATCATGATAATGAACGTCAAATTCACTTCTGCAGTCAGTTACTACTGTTATTCTCCTACGTTAATAACCACATAATAGTTCGCGGATACTAAAGGATTCAATGTAAAATCATTTTACCTATGTATTGCCAATAATATAAACTACTAGCTTTTGCCAGCGGCTTCGCCCGCGTGGAAGTCCGGAAATTATCCCGCGGGAACATACTACCGTGATAAAAAGTAGCCTATGTCCTTTCTCAGGCTCTAAACTATCTATGTGAACATTTCATTTAAATCGGTTCAGTAGTTTTAGCAGGAAAGCGAGACAGACAGACGGACAGGCAGAGTTACTTTTTTATTTATAATATTAGTGTGGATAATTAAGAAAAATGAAAGGATCACAGCATTTAGACAAATATTAAAGACGAAAGTCGAACGTGAATGAAGTAAAAGGAGTACGTAAAACCACAGAACCACAGAAAGCCACATGCTAGGCTTTCTGTGGTTTCTACCTACGACATGGGAAAATGCATGAGTTTAATGCATGTAAAATAATTAATCCTGTCTTTGATGTCGCGCAGTCAGGTCGAAAGGCGATCAAATTATTATCTTTTCTGTTAATACTAATAGTCTTGACCTCTCCCATCAAGATATTCCAACGTCTTAGTGACTCCGTCTGTCCGTTTTATTTGCCCGTTCCCATGCGGGTGACACCTGCGTTAAACACGTGTTTCCACCCCATCGGGCAACCTATTAACTATTAGCATGTTGACATGGTCAACTTAATTGATTCCTTGGACTATCCTTTATTGTTTTTTGTTGTTTGCTTCTTGAGATATTATCAAAATTTAGCTAACAATAAGACATTTGGTGGGAATTATGGAATGTATATTAAGGAATTCAAACATTGAAACGAGCTTCCTCATCGAGAGCATTAATTCATATAATTAATTTCCTCTTAACAATTAACTATACGTCTACACTACCTATTTAATTGTACGTCTTAATCCATCCTGCTGGTTTCAATGATTTTTTTACACGCCCTAGCAGGTCACGGCCTTTATAGTCTACTTGCAAATCCCGTTACTGTGGAATCTTGAATCATTGTTACATTACAGAGAAATGTTTCCGGTGAGAGAGCGCCTTTATAAAAATATTGACTCTCATCCAACGTTTCAGATGATTATTGTATTTCAAAAGTTTGTGTTAAGACTAGTTAGTTGTAGAATCAAGCGCTACTAGTATGTTTAATATAATAAAAAACTGTAGTCCAATTCTTTGTGAAAACAACGAAAATTGGAATTCCCGATGACAGCATTCATAATTCTCTGACGGTTCAAATTACTTAATTTGCGAAAAGCGCAGCTAATTTTGTTCTTGAAAAAGAAAAAAGAAACATTCTTCTTGCCTAGCCAAAGCCTTCGACACTATAACTCACCTAAATTTTCCAAACACATTATTACCGCACTCAGCTACTTTTAAATTATTCCACCGGCTCATTACAGCACTTTTACCGCGTTTTACCCAGTTTTATCGTTCCTTAGTTCTCACGGACACAGGTGTCTGAGCTTCATCGGACACACTTGCTCAAGGAAGTGTACTAGGCCTATTACTAAAATTTATGCGAGGGAGTTTTTTTTACTTGGGCATAATTGATTTTATGAGTTTGGTCAAGAAGAAAGTTTTTGTTGAAGTTTGTCATATCAGTTAGAGTTAGTGTGAGATTCTACATACATAGATATATATGTATATATGAATGAAGTCTAAAACTTGCTACTAAACATAAAGAAGATTGACATACAAGCTCAATGCGACAAGACATTGAAGGTTGTTGAAAGCATGAGATCCAAGTCCTTTTTATTACCGGTGCTGTCGTTGTGCAGATAAAAAAACTAGAAAAAAACTAGATGACGCCTAAATGATCGCCCGAACAAAAGCACACCGTTAGATTTTTAAGTCTCGGCTCAGCGCCTGAGTTGAAAATTCAGTAGCCTGCAAAATAACACAATAACCGGTAAACTGTAAAATTACAAGCTCGTCACCCCAACATGGCTAAAATAATAAAACCAGCTAGCCCAATGAGACCCATAAATTAAAAATTAGGAAGGGCTCAGGTGCAAGTCTGTGTGTCATTTGTTCTACCAAGTGCCCTTCGTCCATTACCGTACAATTTATACCGGTGTTGCCATTACAGTGAATTGTTGATGTCACATTGTCCTTTATTGACTTGATGGCTTTTTATCTTTTGGAGGGTAGGTTGTTCATTTGTAGTGATGTGTTTTATGTACTATTGGATTTGAATTTCTTTGTGTGCTATTTTGCTTGGTTCGTAACATTAATACACTTCGTAACATTAATACCAGAAACTTCAGATTTTGTTATTATTTAGTTCCCTAGACAAGTGATATTTTTGGTATAAGGTCTTTGGTCAAATGCTAATGAAAACAGGTGGTTCTTTAATCAACGCCCATCCTATTGAAGTTAACTGCCACACAGTAATTGCGTTAGTCACAATCTGAATAATTTTTAAGGATATTGCTAATACATTGCTTCATAATGTCCCCCAACAACGTAAATATCGCAATGGATGTTGTTGGATTGTCAAAGTTAAAGCCATTCCTACTCTTAATGTGCTATGCAATTATCCCGCAGATCGCGATAGAATTGCAAAACATATCACTTGATATCGACTCCTCAGAAATCACTGGTTACATAACATTACATAAACTCACGTCTTTTTCCTATAGGGCTAGAAACTATAGAACGCCACCTCCTATGATCCTTACGTTTCCTTGTGATTCGTTTACGTTCATACATCTGGTCATACAACAATGCTTGTTGCGAGTACTACGACGAACCTTACCTTTCCGAAGAACATTGCGACACTTTTGTCAATATTACCCATTCCATCTTTTCTTAGGAAACAATCTGCGATGGCTGGAGTGTTATCAAGACTCTGTGCACTCTGCCAGCCAACTGGCTGGTGTCGAAGACCCACAGCCACTGTTTGCTACCAACATTGGCGGCATTGGCCGAACTACCGAGCACGGCCGCCACCATAGCTTCTGAACTTAGCTTAACTGTAAGTACAATTTGGCTTTCTTTAGAAATGCGACTGCACCGAATCAAAAATGAGGGTTGTGATTTTTCCGGGAAATATGTATATTCATCTGTTCCCTTATAACTTCTAAAGTCCTTATTATAATTTGACAAATCAGGTATCGTTGGAAGTGTCTTGATCGTGCGCTCGTTCTAGGCTGTCTTGACACATTAAATTCAATATTTAATTCTAGAGGACATGAAGCCAATATATTTTTTCAAAATTATGCTTTGTTGGGTCATAATAAATCGTCAACTGCTGAACATCGCCTCCCCCAAAGGGGGTTTGCCATATTAGATACGCTTAGCAGGCGGGTTGGCGAGTGTAGTATAGTGGTTTGCAAAGAAAACGGTGCTGCCCATTCTCTATAAAAGTACAATGAAACGAGTATATGAAAAACTTAATTAGCACATTTAAAAAAGTAATAAAAATGGTCTCTAGATGATAGACGAATTCGAAATTAAAAGATTTCATATGCCTGTAGTTTTTTTATCATCTCATCTAAGTTTCATTTATATATCAGCTCTACTTACCTCGACTTATCCAAATAGACAAAACTTTATAACAAACAACTAACTTTGTCGTAAATAATGTCCTAAAGAACAATGTGCCAGGCACTCGTAGTAATGGAGAACAAGAACCCAATTTGTTCGTCTGAATATTTGATGGAATAACACTTGTCCGGCAACTTAACTTGGTAGCAGCTGCACTTCCTACTTTATCAACTGATATAACTTGTAGTCTAGGGGATGATACAGAAGGGACACAATGGGAAATAGGAAATGTAAATGTTATTTTAAAGTAATTTCATGCGAATAGACTAATAAGTTAATAATACAGTCCATACAATTAAAGTTTCAATAGGGAAAACCGCTGGACCTCGTGTAGCGTAGATCCTGAGTCACCTTGTTTGATATTAATAATGTATACAGGGTGTCCAAGAACCTGGCGTCCAACTGGATTCCCACGATGCCCCAAGTTCTAACAGTACTCAGAAAAATATTTTAAAAAATCCACCCCATGTACTTACAGAATTATACTGATTTCAAAAAAAAAGGGGAAATGAGCACCCTGTGACATACTTTTGAATGCTGTGACTGCTAATGCTGATAATTTCGATATTTCTTGGAGGTTTTGTAATCTAGGGTATTGCTGTGTCTAAATAGAATGTAAAAATAAAGTACTTATTGTACCATTTTAAAATAAAATATTATTTTAACTAAAGGTGATATGGAAAACTATTGAATTTCGCAACTTTGACCGACTGTAGTGTAAAAAAAATGTACCAAAATAGTATGGCAAGTGACGTCAAATTTTGACGCGTTTATTCCTCTTTTTAAAAAGGTATAATACTTACACATTAATTTGAAAAAAAAAATTTTTGATAATATTTTTACTCAACAACCCAATTTTTACGATGTCTTACAGAATTCTTAGAAAGAAAAATTTACGACGAATTGAATCTAACCTCTAAAGAATTACTATTGTATGCTCATAAAAATAACAACAGGCCTCTCAAAAAACAGGTTAGACCGTTAGGGACGGTATGTGCATGCATCTCACCATAGTGATTCGTTATTACAACAGGAGGGAGCAAGACAGAAACTATCTTTGCGATTTGCTGGTTCTTCTTTATGGTACCCCATTATTCAGGTAAGAGTGAGGGAGAAAAAGGTTAGAGGTGCGAGTGAGATAGATAGTGACGCTATCTGGGATCGTGCTATTTAGGATAACAGTACGGTCAGTACGCGTCACTGCCTCCTGCCGTTACTCTTATTGTTACCATTGATCACGTACTACGATTTAAAGCTTTGTTTATTGGACTCGATTACTCTTTGTGCTCTGGACTTTGAAACGAACTCTTTACGACGACCTTTGCCTGTGTTTGGACAGTTTGTGTTTTGTGTGTGCTACCATGGCGACCTACACTCCGCAAGAATACGCAAATATGCACTACATTTATGGAGAATGTAGAGGTAATGGACGAGCTGCAGCGAGACTTTACAGAGAAAGGTATCCGAGGGCTACGCGATATCCCGACCATCGAGTTTTCATTAATGTGCACAGATCACTATGTGACGGGCGGTTCCCCAATCAAGTAGCTGGTGAAGGACGACCCGTAAATGACTTCATACGCGATGAAGTTTTAGAGGCGGTGTCGGCAAATCCAAGCATCTCTGTGCGAGGAATAGAAGCTGATACGGGGATACCGAAGAGCACAGCACACAGTATTCTCCAAAAAGAAGAATATCATCCGTACCACGTACAGCGAGTGCAAAGTCTTTTACCTCGAGACTATCCGAGCCGAGTCGCGTTTTGTGAAACAATCCTGCAAAAACATCGAGAAGACGAAAACTTTATCGACAAAATTTTGTGGTCAGATGAATCAACATTTAAGAAGGATGGCTACATGAACCTACACAACTTGCACGAGTGGCATGTGGAAAATCCGCACTTGATGCGAGAAGATAGATCCCAGTACCGGTTCAAAGTGAACATGTGGACCGGTATTCTCTGTGGGAATATTATTGGTCCATTTGAGATGCCCGAGAATTTGACTGGCGAATCATATTTAAATTTTCTTCAAAATGATTTGCCAAACTTACTAGAAGAGACCCCACCAGATATGTGGTTCCAACACGACGGCTGTCCAGCACATTTTCGCGTATCCGTTAGAGAGTTTTTGGACGAGCAATACCCGAACAGGTGGATTGGGCGATCAGGAACAATCCCGTGGCCAGCCCGCTCACCTGACTTAAATCCGCTGGATTTTTTTTTCTGGGGAACTATGAAGGAGCTCGTTTATGCGAAGCCCATTAATGACATCGCTGACCTTCGTGAGAAGATAACACAAGCAGTGCAGGTGATACGTCAAAAAAGTTACTCGCGAAACATAAAGCGGTCCTTTTTAAGGAGAGTGAGAGCTTGTATTGCCGCGGGTGGTCAACATTTTGAACATTTATTGTAATAAAATATCTTTAAACTAACATTCTTTGCTTTTATTCTACTGGGAACCCATCTACCTGTGTGTATTTCCTTCTTGCTCACTCTTGGAACCGAAGTAAATAATAGTAGTAACATAACAGTTTCTAAGATAAGAAAGGGTCCGACAGTTACCGTTAGTAGGTAGGCACTTCGTAAAAATTGGGTTGTTGAGTAAAAATATTATCAAAATTTTTTTTTTCAAATTAATGTGTAAGTATTATACCTTTTTAAAAAGAGGAATAAACGCGTCAAAATTTGACGTCACTTGCCATACTATTTTGGTACATTTTTTTTACACTACAGTCGGTCAAAGTTGCGAAATTCAATAGTTTTCCATATCACCTTTAGTTAAAATAATATTTTATTTTAAAATGGTACAATAAGTACTTTATTTTTACATTCTATTTAGACACAGCAATACCCTAGATTACAAAACCTCCAAAAAATATCGAAATTATCAGCATTAGCAGTCACAGCATTCAAAAGTATGTCACAGGGTGCTCATTTCCCCTTTTTTTTTGAAATCAGTATAATTCTGTAAGTACATGGGGTGGATTTTTTAAAATATTTTTCTGAGTACTGTTAGAACTTGGGGCATCGTGGGAATCCAGTTGGACGCCAGGTTCTTGGACACCCTGTATAATCACCAAAACATCATCCAACTGCTGGCAAAGGTCTTTCCCATGACCTCCAGCTCTTTTGATCCAGAGCTAAAGTGGACCTCTGTGTCGTTTATTTACTCCAGCTCGTCCCACTATCTATGAGGTTGCCGCGACACCTGAATATCTCAGGGTTCCACGTAGTAGTTACTTTCTTGACCCACAACTCTTTGTCCATACGACAAATTTCACTTGCAATCCTTAAAACGAATGTCGAGATAGATAAAAAGTTACTGTCACTACTTTCGGGATTCCTTTTACATTATTATGTATTTGCATTGAGTAGTCCTTCTGCATATATAGCTCTATGGGGTAAAGTTGAAACAGGTGTCAACAACTTTTACGACTCAGCCCTAATATACCGCTTTATGTTAATATTCCGATGATGATGACCATCTACTTGATACGCCATTGATGTCTCGTTGACGGCATCGTTAAGTTTATTAACTAATTGTCTTATAAAGGCAAAACTTTAATTATTCTCCGTTTTTGCATTCATTAATATTTTTTAAGGTTCCGTATCCAAAGGGTAAAAAAGGTATTACTAAGAATCCGCTGTCCGTCCGTTCGTCCGTCTGTCACCAGGCTGTATCTCATGAACCGTGATAGAGAGTTGAAATTTTCACAGATGACGTATTTCTGTTGCCGCTATAACAACGAATACTAAAAAACAGAATACAACAAATATTTAATGGGGCTCCCATACAACAAACGTGTTTTTTGCCATTTTTATAGATAATGGTACGGAACCCTTCGTGCGCGAGTCGCGGGTTTTTTTTTTAATTAGTTTTGCTGTCGATAAACAGCATATCGTCTATGGATGATAAAATTACGTTATAAGTTCAGGTGTATCTATAATATTGGAATGTTGCTAATTACTTTTAATCTGGATTACCTTAATTTAACAATTACTAGGTTTTTAATTTAATAACTGCTGATATTGAAATAATTATGGGAATGAGAATTGATATTAACATTGAATACGTGAGTGACTTGTCAATAACTAGTATAAATATTAATTGTGGTAATGGAAACATGTGTTCGTGAGTTCTTTAACCAAGAGTGCTTAAGACAGCAAATTGTTGTTTTTTAAAACGATTTCTGATACATTTTCGCAATGTTCTGCAAAATCGATTACCCAACTTGTAAATGAAGATATAAGCAAGGATATTGCAAAAATTTTCAGTTCATTTTTCCAGTCTCTTTTAGAGACTAGGGCAAGGGTTTATATATTTATTGAAAAATAGCATACCGATATGAGAATCAATAGTTCAGGTACTTAGATTATAGCCAAATGAATATAGCACTGATGGTAGATGATTCTACCTACATAGAACCATATATACTTTTCTTCGACAATATTATCAAATCCAACAAAAAAGCAGACCTTAAAAGAGATATATCATTCAATCCATTTCTCCAACAGATGCTAGATGAATACTTAAAAAGCCCAGACGCGCAGCAAGTGAAATTGGTGCAAGTGATCAAACAGGGACGTGCGAAGAAAGGTAAGAATAAGTAGACTGAAAACAAGATTGATTTAATTGTATAAGTCGCACAGAAAGGCCACACATTGACACAACAATATAACCCGTAATGACAAACGATTATAAAGACTCAACGCGAATTTGCTAAACATATCCAGTATAAACTGACCTCTTATTCTAAACAAAACCTACATAATACAATGGCAGCTTATACTGGAGATGTTTATAGCTTGATAAGTCGTGTTTACCCATTGATGATTCCCAGTTCCAAAACGGATAAAGGTGTAACTAGATTTCTGTCGAACGCTGTCGACTCGATTGCTTCAAAACAAAACGGTTACCATGACGATATATGCGAAAGATCTGTCGATGGTTGAAGCCAACAACTATTTATTTTAATCAAGCCATTAACCGTCAAGAAACCGATCAGTTGACATGTAAACGGACTGTTGATCGGTACAAACGTGTATGCACACAATAATCGAGGTTGAACAAAAACAGTTGACGGTGATCATTCGAAATCCGTTTGCTATATACACCACATTCGATCAATTCGAACGGTTGATGCTATCCAGTGAAATGTTGCACCTTTATCCTATGATCCAACGTGGATCGTGTAGAATGCGACATGGATATAAATGAACGTGGCGTAATAGAGGCAAACATAATATTAGATCATTGCCTATTTCCCTGAAGGATTCGGCAGAGAACCAGCATAAAATGTACTGCATTTTATAGGATTTTGCTAGGCAGAGCCACCATTTTACGTTCATTTAGAACCATGTCGGATTGTACTAAGTGAGGTCTCCACACAATAGAACGGATCATATTTGACCCGTAATGCAGGCACATGCAAAAACATATTAAGTGTATGAATTATAAACAAATTACATATTTGTATAAATTATTTCTGATAAGTCCATAAGATAAGAGAAGACAGAGCAGCTCAAGCAGATTCTCATTGAAAAAGAACGGAATCCCAACTAGAGTCTAAAATAGCGTCTAAGAGATGATTCCCTATGGCTTCTGGTCCAGTATGCTCGCTGACATTTTCATTCAAAACTTGGCAGCAGAGTTGCTTTGCACTCACCGTCATATATGGTACGGTCTTGTGGAAGGAGATCTTCACACGAAGGCCTAACATAGTATTAGAGTTTTGATGTCGATGTTTCTCTCATTTCTAACTCATAAATCATATAGGGTGATGAAACGGTTTTGCTAATCAATAGAGATTTGATTTGAATTGAAATTTGGTTATGACTCGTATTTATTAAGATTTTCATTACGTATTTGATTCTGCATGTTTAAGTGTATTGATGATCATCTAATCGTTCAAATTACCACTTAATTCCTGAGATTTTTCTTAAAAATTCCATAAATTCTTTGTGGCTTTGAAATCATATCCCATATACGAGGATTACGGCTAACATAATTGTCGGTTCATGATGTCAACTTCGAAGTCTGTTTTGAATTGTTTCGATTTTATTTTGTTTTGTTGTTTAAATATAGAACTTTTGCAAGCATGATTTTGATGGTTTTCATTTACTTGTTTTTTCAATTTCATCATCATCATTTGCTTTTCATCCATTTAGGGTTATTGAACTCCCTATTGTGCCATTCACGTGTGCCAATTCTAAGTATTTCATCTTCTCCACTTGACTTATTTCATCTAGTGTTTCCTAGTACTTATATGTGTCAACCAACTCTTCCAGTGACGAAGTTGGCTACTTTGTTAGTGATGTATTTTAAGATTTTGTCCTTATTATTATTTCACAAACATTTTCATCAATCGTGTCTGTCGTTGACGTTTCTTTCTCTTTCTCTATATATGATTTTATTTCAAGTAACTTGAGTCAAATAATTAAACTACAGTTTAATTTCTAATCCCTTTATTTCGTAAGACATTCCTATGTTTGCATTTCATTCCATTAGTTTCTCAGCGCACAATCTTCAGACTAACGCTCAATTTCCATTCGTTTCATTATATTAAGTCTAAATTATACTACATCATAAAACGAACTAGTCAAATACTTTGTAACTCATTTCACAGTATTTTAGAATAATAACTCAATTGATTAGCATCACCCATAATCTCGTAGTTTGCACAGCCGTTAGCGGCAAAACCCATCCTTTAACAAATAAAAAATTGTTACTATCAGCATTTACTAAAACAATAAAGAAGCTACGAATAATAAATGACGCTAATATATGAAGAAACGTAACTCACATGCAGTTAACGCTTTGATTTTGAACCATTGACGCACACCAGTTGACAGCTATCCCAACGAAACTAATGTCATTGTACGCACACTATTAGTTACTAACCGATTCAAACATGTCCAGCTTTTAGGCCCCCCTTTTAACTTTGCCGGGCCTTCTGGTTTGTCCGGACTTTTCTTTCCTGAAAAATTTTGTTCAAAAAGTTAAGTGTCCGGACTTTTTTATTGCAAATATCTAGCTTATTGTTAGGAATTTTCAATTTGAGAAAATATTTAGTGATTCTTCATCACGTGGAATGAAGGATCACTTTATCAAAGTTAAATTATTGTAGAGTTGACCGGTTGGCACACGTTTTCGTTTTGACCATGAATTACATTTCTTCACATAATAATATTCGTAGTATAGAAGGTTCTCTAGTGTTTGAGTAAACGCTTTAGAATACCATTTATATATAGTACCTAGTTGATATAATATACTGTACCCTTTTTGATGTGAGTCTATTTATCTATTTTTCTATGGTTGTAGACTAGAACTAGACGGAAAGAAAATGTATTTCAACAAACTTTACGCATTAGATTCTTAAGCTGTGGTTTTAAAACGTGGACGTTAATCATAGAAAAAAAACTTATTTCTTCATTTTAAATGCATTTAGTTTTTTAATTCATTATGGTTAGTGATGTTACTTAATTATGCAAAAATATCGTGTTCTCATTCATGTTAATTTAACGTTTTATGCTAGTCAGTGTCTGGCTTTGGTCCAGTCTCATTGATATGAAAGTAGTTCATACATGACTGAGCTTTCTTAGATGATCTTATTTGTTGATTTACAATTACGTACGGTCTATACATTGTTAATTATTATCGTTGTTTGACTATCTTTTCCCTGATTCTTCTTTAATAGAATTTTTATTTTTTTCAAAATTGAGCAGAATTTAGTTTTCAAGGTCTTTCAATGCTAGGTTTTCTATTTAGGTCTGTTGTTATATTTTTATTTCTATGTATAAGATTTTGTTTACGGCCACGATTTTAAGCCTCAACTTTTATTAAACAAAATTATGCTCTGTAAAATTGCTCCATTGGAATGAGTAAAAAAAGAAATGTGTGTGCTAATGGAGTGCCTTGTGGGACACTCTTCTAGAATGTTTAAAAACAAGGTATTTTAACTACTCGAGTATTATATACGATTCGAGTACTGTGATAAAGTAAGGGACGGAATTTACTGCTTCGAAAAAAATTAAAATGTTTTGTAAATGAAAACGATGGAAGTATAATGTCAATGCAATTAAAAGCTTATGTCAGTTCGACATCTATTGTTTTTTTCTATTTTCCCGATTTTTATTTTTGTGATAAATTTCTTTTATTAACAATCCGTTTGCATGTTATATGATGGTTAACATATATACTCTCTGACCATCGTAAGGAATTCGTGAACTGTTTTACTAATCTATTCTAATTATGATGTAATGTTTCGCTCGTCTCTTGTGAGAGTAGTATTTCAATATTGTTGTAAAGTGCCATAATGCTACCGCCTTGTTGAAGGTTTTAACTGATTAGAACTGATCACATAATTATATCTACAGAATTTAAAAATAAAAAAAACCGGCGCAAATGTATCATTATGGGACTTGGATGTAAGTCAATTTATCAATCCCTTTCTGTACGTGTATTAGTGGATGTGTGTCTATATCTGGTAAGAACTCAAGAGACGGGTTTCAAATTCACGTATTCAGATCCATATGCAAACGGGTGTGAAGCTGTGATTTTATATATGTTTTAAATTTAGTTATATCACTTGCAAATGTAATATATGATTTTTGTACGTTTAGTTAGCTACACGTGTTTAGTCTAATGTACTTTATCTGTGATTCCTTTTTTGCGTAACTTTCGTGTAACTCAATGTGTACGTGGAAATAAATATTTGTGTAATAATGTGTTTGTGTTTTCTTTACGAAATGTGGGTTGTTTTCTGTTTTCTTTGTAAGTTTTCTTTCAGCAGTGTAATCGTTACTCATAAAATGATATTCATCTAAATTAATATTATAAATGCAAAAGTAACTCTGTCTGTCTGTCTGTCTGTCTCGCTTGCCTGCTAAAACTACTGAACCGATTTAAATGAAATTTGGCACACAGATAGTTTAGAGCCTGAGAAAGGACATAGGATACTTTTTTATCCCGGTAGTATGTTCCCGCGGGATAATTTCCGACCTCCACGCGGGCGAAGCCGCTGGCAAATGCTAGTTCTGTATAATTTTATTTAATTTTGATTAGCTAGTTATCTTTTTCCCAGTAGTTGGAACATTAAAGGTTACCGATGAGTCATCTTCATTGCCTTTTAAGGAACATTTTAAAAGTACTAAAATTATTGTACGTCCAGCACATGTCCTTATAATCGATCACTAACTTTATAATTCAGTTTTGAAGTGAAGTGTCAATCCAAAAACTTGTTAAATGTCTTTTCAGATTACGCGCATTTTCATATAACAACCACCAACTCCTGTAGATAAGCCAATACTTATTCAAAAAGGTGCGCATTTTGAAAGTTTTGAATAAACGTGTATTACAAAAAAAAAAAATGGTAACAGAATTATCTGCATATCCCTGTAAAATGTAATGTTGAAACATAAGATTTACTCTAAAACACTACTGTACGGCAAGACACACACTTCTCATTATTGATAGAATTTTTGGAATCAGATCAGGAGGTCTACTGAAGCACGATATCCTTAGTTTCGGCCATAGTTACGTACAATTCCTTCTCGTCATCATCTACGATCATGAGATTTGTTGATTGACATTTATCACTATTCCCGATGTGTTTTTATTCGTCCAAGAAAGTTAATACGGGCGGACCCGTATCTTCGTAAACGGATTTAGAGAGCACGCCCCTTGTAGTTCCGAAGATTACGCAAAACATCCAAAGACATGTTTTTAACTCTTTAGAATATTGGTAAAAAAAACCAATACTTCTGAACCTACATCAATAACAATGCCCAATAAAAATAAATAAACTAAAAATAAAATCCATTTGCAACAGACACGCCATGAAACTTATTTTTAACATCAATTTGTGAATGAGCTGCATTTGTTTTGATCGTAAATTTTTATATTCTGCTCAAACCCTGAAAGCTTTTATATTTATCCTGAAGATGTATTTAGAGTAGTCAGGAAACCGCGTCATGTGACTCCTATGTCGCTGTGATAAGGTATAAACTGCTATGATCGTTGCGCTTTTGTGAAATACAATATCTGTTCGTGATTTATGTGAACGATGAGTGATTGACTTATGGAGACAAAGTGCTGTATCCTTTTTTAGGGTGGTCAGGAGTTGTGATGGGATGTTGATTGGAAGTTTCCGTGTTTTGTATTGATACCAAATATTATTAAATGCCGTAAACATCCCGCTTTTAAAGACGAAACAAGTTAGTGGACGAGTTGAGAGACAATAAATTAGAGGAATGTAGCTAAACAATTACAATGGAGAAAAGCAGTGGTGGCCTAGTGGTAATGTCCGTCACTAACGAGTTACAGGTTGTGGAACCAGAGAAACCCAACTGCATACCGTAAATAATTCTATCACCACCGCTCCTATAACGGTGATGGAAAACATCGTGAGGAATCCGCAATCTTGTAGAACAAAGGTTTTGAAGTCATGTGACATGTACCACACCGCACTGGACTCGCGTGGTGGACTACCGCTCACTCCTGCTCATAGAGAAGAGGCCTGTGTACTAGCAGTGGGAATTTTATTATAGGCTGATTAAGAACTAGAATGTTTGTCGCGAGTCTCATTATTAGGGTCAACTCACACCGAAAGAGCGGCGAAGGGCAGCGAAGCGCAGCGACCCGCTCCGTAGAGAAGGCGCGCGGATTCCCGCGACTGCTCGAAGAGTCGCTGGAATGCTCGAGAAGTCGCGGGACTTCGCGCGCCTTCTCGTATTCGTTGCACTGCATGAATGCGAAAGCTCGCGCGCAACAGATGCGCGCGGGGAGCGGGCGCGAGGGGCGGGATAATGCCAGCGGCCGCTCGTGACTGCTCGAGCATTCTCGGGACTTCCCGCGAATTCTCGCGCAGTCGCACGGCTCCGTTTATGGAATTCGCCGGAATTCCCGCGGCGCCGCGGGCATCCGCGCGACTCGTTTGAGTTTCTCATGCAATAATATGTATTATAATAATGAAAATAAAGTTGAAATTCATATGACACTGAAACTGCGCTCCGCTTCGCTGCTCTTCGATGCTCTTTTGGTGTGAGTTGAGCCTTAATTGACTTGACAAAATAATTGGTGAGCTTAACCAGTTGGTATTAATGTATAAGAAACTGTGGATAGAATTCTTCTGTAAGTACTTGTTTGTATATGTGACTGATCTCTTAAATGGTGTGCGTTTTATTGTCCTCTGCATGGTTTAGATTCACAATTGGACCCAGTAGATGGCGCTGTTCGGGTAGGAGAACGTGAATCAGATTCGCTAGTATTTTATAATGTACTATTGCCTTGTTCTTCGTTAAAACTTGCTTGATTTCTGGCAGTATATCAACTGTTGAGATTCTATCATAATCAAACATTTGGAATGCAATTAAATATTTAATTTCGTCAAATTCTACTCCACAATCACTTCATTCTTCTGCTCCATTGATTTCTTACACGTTTATCAATTGCAAATCTACATCAAGAAAAGAATTTCGCCCCTATTACAATATTATGCATACATGAGTAACCAACAATGAGGATATAGGAATCCAAATTGTTAGAAAAATGATCAATTGAATGGAAAAATACTTCCGACTGTGGAGGGGCTGGGGTTTTGTTCTCTGATTGTAGCCACTTTTATGTATGACTAGCTTTTGCCAGCGGCTTCGCCCGCGTGGAGGTCGGAAAATATCCCGCGGGAACATACTACCGGGATAAAAAGTACCCTGTATCTTTGTAATAAATACTTTTGGTGTATGATCAACGTATGCGAGGATAAGAGCTCGAAAGCGCATTTTCATCCGACTTGCTTCAAATGTATCGTCACTGCTCAGCTCCTATGTGTCTTAGCGTTATGTTATATAGCCTATAACCTGCCCAGGAGTATGAACTACAACCGTACCAAGTTCGGTTAAAATCCCTTCAGTAGTTTTTGATCCATGCGTGCACATACAGACAGACAGACAGACAGACAGACAAAAAATTTACTGATTGCATTTTTGGCATCAGTATCGATCACCATTCATCCTCCAATATTAATTTTGAATATATTTTCAATGTACAGATTTGACCTCTTTACAGTTTTATTATAAGTATAGATTTTGCTGGTATTTTTAGGGGTCAAGCTGAATTTCGTACACGAGCATTTTAAAGGTACATCTATCATCTGTCTGTTTCCCAAATAAGTGCCAGCTCAACAGTCAAGAGTAGAGTCAAGCCAGATTTTGATTCTCGAAGGATATAGTATTAAAAGATTTTCCAATCAGGAACTCGATTTTTGCCCAGTTCATGAATAGACTCGCCTCCTTGTATGAGGTCATGGGTCGTATAAAGCATTTTTTTATAACCTAATAAAAGTTTCAACGCAGTTTGGGAGTAATTATGCTGAATTAATGGTTAGTCAGCTTGCGCATCGATGTCTTCCATTACCTGCCTTGCCTTTTCCCAACTATGTTGGGATCGGCTTCCAGTCAGACCGGATATAGTGGAATACCAGTATTTTACATAAAGCGACTGCCTATCTGTACTCCACAGTTACTGGGCAATACAGTACCCCTTGGTAAGACTGGTTGTCGGACTTTCTGGTTTCTGGCGACCCGTAACGACTCCATCTATGACAGTCGGGACCGACGGCTTAACGTGTTTTCCGAGGCACGAAGGAGTCTTTTTTTGTTTGTATGGGAAATCATCAAATGACTTCTCCCGCTCTGGGCGGAGCGGGATGGTATGTCAGACTTTTACTGACTAAAACCCACCCGTGTTCCTTCAGTTGCCCATGTGCCAGGGTCACGGTATCTCTTTCGAAAAATCACGCGACCCCGGCAGGCATCGGTCCTAGCAGACCCCTTCAGTTTTGCTGACATCTCTTTGAGGCGCGCGTGGAACACTACGCGCCGTCGACCCGAGCTTGGTCCTTACCGGGCGGTGAGCTACCCATTGCTCGCCACCCGCAAGCTCGCGCCTATGGTGGCCGGGAGTCCGCTATGGACTCCCGACGCCCGGGGCGTCTCCTCCTGCGGCGGCTAGGTACGTGAGGGCGCAGAGACTGCCACCCCCTCACGCGCCCCGCCTCCTCCTTCGCGAGCATTACTACTTCGCAGAAGGAGGTGACGGCTTTCCATTCCCTCTCGCTCTGTACCAGGGCCGGACGCGAGAGGTCGCCGCTGCCGATCGCCTCCACGAGGACACGGCGGTGCTCCGCCCAGGCAGGGCAAACTTCCACCGTATGCTCCACCGTGTCCTCTAGACGATCCTCACAATGGAAACACCCGGGCGTATCCTCCTGCTTTATCCTGAACAGGACCCCACCGAAGCACCCATGCCCGGTGAGAACCTGCGTCAGGCGGAAGGTGAGGACGCCGTGGCGCCTCTCTATCCACTCCTCAAAGAGGGGACTTACCGCCGCAATTGTGGCGTGCCCAGCACGAAGGGGTCTCAATATGCAATGAATGTCCACCCATCCGCGATACGACCGCGGCAAGCGTTGCTTAACTTGATCGACCGACCGTTACCGCTGTTATTCTACGTCGATGTCGCTACCATCCTGTATATAGGTACCACACACATAATTTTACCACATATAGGAACATTCTGTATAGCGGAGCAAGGCCACTTTTCACGCGCAACGGTGAGAGATACCAAAATACATGGAGTAGTTCTGACATATATTTATATTGTTAATGGAAATTTTATTTTTGTTTGTTTTCACTGGAAATGTGTTGTTAAAGATAGCCAATGTGATGGATTTGAATGTGAAAAGTAAGTGTTATAGGTTGATGTCCTACTTAGATGCTTACGTATTTATTTGAAGATGATTCTGGAATGTCTGTGTTATTGTAGTTTTACAAGTTGTGTAGAAAACGATTTCCAAAAAATAGGTAAAAATAAACACCTGACTTCCGAAAAAACACTACAAATTGAAAAATAACTTTAATGTCGGAAGGTGGTGTCTTTGGAAATATATTTTAGTTTTTGTCACCGACTTCCAAAATTAAAGTATTTTTCACTTTGTACTGTTTCTTTCAGAGTAGGTTGTTTTTTTGTTTGGAAAATGTTTATGTTTTTCACTGTTTAGTTATGGTACCTACCCCACACTAATTCCTTTACACTACTTGCTATAAAAGCAATAAGTAAGTAAGTAAATTTTATTTGTTTAAACATGGTGTAAATACATTGCATGCAAGATAATAAGGAGATACATAGAAGATCAGACATGTTCAGCCGCATATCGTGGCGTACTAATTGGTAGGAAGAGATGGTGCATAAACCATTATAATATTCATCAAAATTACATTTCATCATTATTCATTAAAAATACCAAATATTTTTATTACAATTCATTGTCAAAGTAGTGATTAAATTAGGTGGTCAATAAAATATGAAATAAAATAAAATGTCACTAAAATTACAAATATTCCAAAAAAAAAATACAATGGTTTAAAAAATAATAAAGTCCAAAATACAACATTGTCATCTCAAAAACGGAGAAAATTGTCCTCTTTCATAAATTCCGATACACTTATAATACGCTCTTTCAGTTACTATTTTCTTTAATTTACTTTTCAGAGCAGAAATATTTAACGTTTTCCACGATATGGGCATTTTATTAAAAATGTTCCGAGCCATGCAAAAGATACTCTTATGCATAAGAGTTCTTTTAGGTAAATATAAATTAGTACACGATAGTCACAGGAAACAGTTAAATGTCATCTAACTATACAAAGTGGATGAATAACGTGAATTATCGAGGTTAGCGCCGAAAATGCCCAAGCAAAGTAAATAAATTTTATGTGGGACCACCCATTAGTCGGCATACCGTATCCACTAAAAATAATTTTCGAAATCCATCTACGATTGTCGGAGATATCGCCGAAAATACACACAAATAAAAACACAGACGGATTGAGAACCTCCTGCTTTTGAAGGTTTCCGTTTTGACTGCTCGGACATGGTGTCGTAGACGAAAAACGACTACGTCAACAATACGAAGGAATTTGTCAAACGCTAACAGTGAAAATCGCATATAACTTTCTGAATATTGGATCTACGAATTTTCGACATTTTTGTATGCATTTGAGTATCTCTGGATGTTTCAGATTCACAACTGGACCAGGTAGATAGCGCTGTTCCGGCAGGACAACATGACAGGCCCGCTAGTATGCTATAAGTCCTGATACGCTTATTCTTGACCTTCGTCGATTCGTGATTGTGTTATTTGGTATTTCTATCAGGAATTTCTCAGTAGTTGGTTCTCAGCTTGCCACCGAAGGCTCCGGCCGTACTCAAACTCAAAGCATTTATTTCAAATACATCAATAACAGGCACTTTTGAATTGTCAAGTGGCGGTGAGTCAGAAAAATTAAGCTAGTTGCCCATTCCAAAGCGTAGGTACCTATGGAGAAGAACGCGCAAGAAACTACATGCACACTTATTTTAATTACATTTATCACTAATGTTAATGCTTTGATGCGCCAAGCTGCGTCGTGGCGCCTATTGAGCGCCGACCTTAAGGCGAAAAGGCCAAAGATAGTCTGTGAAATTCATGATTTTTCACGTTTTTTTGTGAATTATGTATATGAGGCTACATATTACAAATTTTTCCACAGCAAAAGCCTCTCTACCCCCGCCCATAGTCGTCCATTAGCGGCTCGATTGACGTTCGTATCGGCTCATAATAAACCAGTAGTAAAACGGCTCACGAGGCAGCCGCACGACTGTGAAAGGTAAAAACTGTTCATGAGGGAACTACTCACGAGGCCATTACGCTTAGGTACGTTGGAGGGTAGGTAGGGATAGCTAACGATCGTTATAAGGACAGCTAAACGAAATGGCAAAACAAATAATGGAATGTTAGTCAAGACCAAACAATTTTTTAGGGTCACGTGCCGGAATGGTAACCAACGGAACTCTATTATTTAGCCTCCGCTGTCTGTTCGTCTGTCCGTCTGTCTGTCAGCAAGCTGCTTTTCATGATCCGTAATGGGTAGACAGTTGAAATTTTTCACAGAATGTGCATTTCTGTTGCCGCTATAACAACAAATTATAAAATAAAAACAAAGTTAAAAATTAAAGACATATATATCTACCATATAAGTAACGTGTTTGTCATTGTTTTTGCCTTATGGTACAGAACCCTTTGTGTGCGAGTCTGAATCGCACTTGGCGGTTTTTTGATGCATTATTAACCTCAGGAGTTGAGTAACAATAGGTACTGATGTTTCATGTGGCTGTGATTCAATTTCACATGACTTTCAAACCTGAGAAAGACAATGATATTGGCAGAAACTGCCTAGATGCGCCTTCAGTCTCCCAAACGACCATTGACAAGGAGCAGGAGGTCTAAAATCGAACAGATAAGCCCATCAGCAAGACTGTTCAGTGTGCGCTTAATTTTTTTATTTTATTTATTTATATTTATTTATTTATTTATATATGCTTTATTGTACACAAGAAAATTAATTACAACAAAAAACATTTCACAATAAAAACATACAATGGGCGGCCTTATCGCTTTCTGCGATCTCTTCCAGGCAACCTTTTACTTTATTGGGATATAAAACAGTTACACATTATAATTTAATTGTGACAGAATAAGTTATAGACTAGGTAAACGTGTAAGCCACACCAATGTCCGCGAAATAATAGTTTGTACTTATATATTATATAATTCATGCGTTGATTATACAATATTAAAAAAATGTATATAAAAGAAAAAATAACTCATACGTATTTTGGAATAATTGTGAAGATGGCTAATTGAGAAGTTCAACCGCCATCTTTTTGGACTTAGAGTGCGTAAGAGCAAAAATATCCAAATCGATAAACAGTGTATTATACGTATCCACGAGACGTCGGAGAGGCGCCCGTGCACCAGCATGAGTTCTGCACCTTGCAGTGTGGAATAGCCGGGGCACACGCGCCTCTCGACGCATCACAGTTCTAGGTACAATATAACATAAGTTATTGGTTATATCTGGACAATCAAAACTGTTATTACACAGACCATGAAGCATCATGTTCATCAGTAGGCTGCGCCTTGACTCCAAGCTTTGAAGCTTATAACGCATCAATAATTGAGTGTATGGTAATTTAGACTTAGTGCATCTGTAGTGCATTACACGTAAAAATTTTTTTTGAACCATTTCCATTCTTTTTATATAAATATCAAAAATAGGACTCCAAATAGAAACTGCAAATTCCAATTGAGAACGGACCAAAGCTTTAAATAAAAGTAAAAAAGTAGAAGGTCTTTTAAAGTCGTTTGAAGAACGCATAACGAAACCAAACATACGATACGCCCTATTAACGATCTTATCAATATGAAGATTGAAGTGCAATTTCGAGTCCATTGTTACACCAAGATCACAAACATGGTCAACTCTTTGTAGAAAGATGTCATGAAGACAATAGTTAAATTTTATAATATTTTTGTTCTTTGTGAAAGTGATTGCATTACATTTAGATAAACTAAGGTGCAGCTTGTTGTATGAACAATATCGAGAAATTCTATTAAGGTCCTCCTGCAAAAGCAGGCAATATTGTGTGCTTTTACAAATCTTATAAATTTTGATGTCATCGGCATATATTAGAAATCGGGAATTTATAAAACACTTCTTAACGTCGTTGATGAACAAAATAAAGAGTAGGGGCCCCAAAATTGAGCCTTGGGGCACACCAGACGTGACTACGATTGAATTTGATTGGAAACCATTAATGACGATTTTCTGTGATCTATTGTGTATGTACGACATGAACCATCGTAACGAATTGCCACGGATTCCGTTGTAAGCAATTTTATCTAGAAGTAGTTTGTGGTCCACCTTGTCATAATTTGACAAAAGTCACGTGCTTCAAGCCCCCGGGTCTTAAGATGTACGCGTGCGATGAAATGCGACGCGACGCGGGTCAAAACTTTACGCGGACGAAGTTGCGGGTAGAAGTCTGGGGTTGAAACGCGCGGGTCATCGGGCCCGAGTGCGCATCTCCTTTTTAAGGAATTTTCTCATCGACTGGTCGACACTTTACGTAACCAAAGTGCTAGGTCATTCTTTGGCCACGTTTCCGGATGACAGTGATGCGGACAAGTATTTCGACGCCTAAGAGTGCTTATGTTTTTGTTACTAACGTAATTTTATTTTCTAGTTAGGCATTTTATGTAAGAAATAAACTTGTAGAAGTAAGTTTTAAATTATTTTGTACCAATTACAACTTTAACACCAAACACAATGTAAAGCGTCGCCTTTTACACCATAAAGATTACCACAATTTACATGAACGTAAAGGTCTCCGTACCACTATAACTTACCGATACGTTATCAGTACATTTTGTTCGGCGCTATCTCGGAAACTATATAAAACTAACGAACCGTGTTTGTTTAGAGATTATCTGGTATTTGTTATTAGTAAGTGGCGCTAGGGTATTGATGGAAATTTTATGGGTTTATTCTCTGGGAAATTATGGAAGGTCGTTGTTAGATTGGTTGATTCTTTATTTTAAATTTTGTCGTCATTGCTGTCTACTTCATACCGACGGCGGCTATATGGGGTTTCTGTATGACTGTTTGCAGAATATGGAAAAGCTGTACAAGCACCATAGATTCAGCAAGAGGATCGTTGTTTACAGTAATCAGTGCAAAGGAACATCCCATTTCTGTAACTGCTAGTGAAATAAGTCTCCGTATGTTGCTGTGACGTCCTTATTATAAAATCCAAGTGTCCCGAACAACCAGCAATTAATAATTAAAAAGGAGTATGGTCCGTCACCACGAAAGTATGAACATTTTAAAACCAGTACCTACTTCAGCATCCAAAGTCAACAGGTAGGAGGTACAAGACAGCACAACATTTATTTTACTAGTGCTCAAGTCAACAGGTATTTCACTAGTGTTTCCATTGATAGGTTGCATCGTTCGTCCCGGTGGAGTCCTTTGAAGCGAGTGGTCAGCACACCGAGCTGCTCATGCAGACCGCGCGCAAGGTGTTGGGGTCGATTCCCAGCAGTAGCCCTAAAGGTACCTTGTTATGCAGGCAACAAAGTAAACTGAAGACCTAGACAAATTGACATTCGATCAGCGATAACGATGAGAGAAGAGTCAAAAATGCATGCGACTGACTGCTACCAAAATTGTAAGTGTCAATCCTGTCTAAAGTTGCTGTAGGAATATGAAGCGCTTTAAAATCGATTGTCACTTGTCTAGGCCCGCTGAACTGTGAAAGGTTTACTTTACGTGCCTTGTACGATACCCATCAGCATCGTCATCATGTCAGCCGAAAGCCATCCATTGTTGGCCATAGACGGAGGTCTATACCGGTTCTGTCCCGCATCCTGAGGATTCCTGCGGTCTATACCAGGTCAGTCGTCCACCTGGAGGGTGGCCTTCTAACGCTACGTCTTCCACTACATAGTCGCCACTCCAGAACCTTTCTGGAGTCAGCGAGCAATGTGCCCTGCCCACTGCCACTTAAGTTTGACAATTCTTCGGTCGATGTCGGTTACCTCGGATACCCATCAAAGAAATTTAAAAAAAAACAGTCTTATATCTATGATACCCATAGAAAGAGAGATGCCTGCCAATTTTATTTCAAAATCAGAATGCTCCTCAAATATTACTTCTTGAAGTCTTTCGTCTTCTTCCAATCAGCACAGAAGTCTTATTTATATTTCTAAAATAATACTAAAACAATGCTTCACATCTCTGAGTGATGCGAGAGCTTTTAGCGGCGCGTGTGACGACGGGAGTGATTCCGGCAGTTATAGCGTTTGATGTGCCGCTTTGATTTTATATTGGTAAGATGATACATACGTTTCAATACATGTCAGTATGAGAATGCAATTTTAAAGATTTTGTACCATGTACCATACAGCAAAGCTTTCGAAAAGCGCATGTTAATGAAAAACTTTTCCAATATACACCTAATATCAATTCAAGAATAAAATCACGTCTATTCTTTAACTATTTTGGCTTTGAGGTTTGCATAAATTCTTAATAACGTTCTAGTGAAGTGAGGATCAACATTAAGAAACAAAATATGTTTATTTGTGGTGGTAAAGAACGCCAACTTAAGATTAATTGGCCAAAAATGTTCCAAAAGACCACCCCGTAAATGTGCACCCCTCACTACTTGGAGGAAAGCGAAGCAACAAATCATTTTCCACGTTCCTGTCTATTACTTAGTTTCGCACGGTAGCTTCTTGTTCATTCGACATCTTTCGGCAGTACCGTAAAAAGTGGTGAACAGGGACACAGCCTGTCTCGTTGTTTATCACGATGTAAAACAAGGGATTTTAACATTGAAATAATATCGTTTGTTGTCAACAAGGACACGGCAATCAACCAATCAGTTCAGACTATCGCACTCCACAGGTTTTTTTTTATCGTGTAGAAATCCTCATGGATGTTCTACTCCCCAGGGTGAGTGGAGGGGTCTGTCAGACTCTTACTGACTAAAACCACACGGTGTTCTGCAGCTACCTTTAGCCGGGGTGCTGGAGTGCTTGCGCATTTCGTCACGCTCCCCCGGCTAGGTGTTGGGTCGTCGCCCTAACGGCCACGAATGGCCGCAATTCCTTCAGAGACAGGCGCGCGCGGAACACGACGCGACGCCGTCCCCGTGACGGCGGCGCGTCGTGCCTTTCTCTGTTCAGGCCACAAACTCCCCAAGTCTGTTGCCTGCAGGCCTCACTCTAAGGTGGCCGGAGATCATTTCGCGCCCTCCGTCGCCCGGTTACCGTTCTGCGGATTGGAAGGGAGGTTGTGTGCTCCCTCTCCCTTTCCGCCGCTTCCTTCGCGACCATCACCTCCTCGCAGAAGGAAGCGACGGCGTCCCACGCGCTCTCATTCCCGATCATGTGTCTCACTCCCGACCATGTGGATCCATTGCTGGATAAAGGCCTAGGCTGTGCTTCAACACCCTGTCCTTCGCCTTCCGCATCCAGTGACCTTAACAAGGTCGTCGGTCTACATAGCTGGGGGGGCGTCCCACACTACGCTTGCCGATACGCGGTCTCCACTCTTCTCTTCATTCGTCTCCACTCCAGGACTCGTGTGCTCCACCGGCCATCGGTCTTTCGACAACATGAACGGCCCACTGCAACTTCAACTTAATCTGCAATCTGTGTCGGTAACTCCAGTTTGTTTCCGGATACCGTTATATGTCCCTACCAGAGGGGTAATTGCGGAACTTTTTATCGGTAGGAATTGGTTTAATATTCATAGTTAAACAACATTCATTGCGTTATTTACGTTGCTGAGCCACAATTTATTCGAACAAATGATGCAATGGTTTAGAAATAATCTTCAATCCCATTCCGATTCTGATAAATTGTGCGTTTCGCAATTAGGGTGCAGGTACCAGAATATGCGTTTTAAATCTTGGCAAATCAAAAAAAATATGCACATTTCTCTCAGTTGACTTCAGTAATTCCCCATATAACCATAACATTTTTCCCTATAATAACCCATACGTCGAAAAGATTAAGAGATTACGCACCCCACGATGTTCCCAATGATTTTATTACTGTATCATCTAATTACCTATATATAATGTAGATTCTTATCGGTCACACATATGGCGTGCCTGATCTACGGCAGTGATAACAGGACTAACATCAAAGACCTGTGATCGCTGAGTGCTAAGAGGAAATAAGAGGTCAATTTAAATTGGTTGTATAGTCACCAGTTTTATAGATCTGCGCTGTGTTGCAATGAGGTTGAAAGATAGGGTTCATGTTATTGTGGATACTAGAGGCTAGTTTCAAAGATTAACATCAGAACTAAATAAGGTATGTTGACCGTGTGTTTATTAAAACAAAAATCAATATTATCGCTCCTTCTAGCCTATAATGTTCCCACTGCTGGGACCTTTCAATTCATAACAATACCAATATTTCGAACCATCACGCCACCCCCCCAACGAGGTGAGCAGTCCACGCACCAGCGATGAGTCAGTCATTATATTCAATTGTAGCCCCACAGCAAGTCAAATAGATTACTGTACGATTATGCGTGCACGGATCGAACTACCCCTCTCTAATTAACTAAATGTATGTGCAGTGGAACGTACAGGGCGATGCTTTAGAGTATTTTAAATTATTCATTCTTTGATTTACCCACAGCTAGAAATCAGAACTCCTCTATCTTGGACATTTTCTTTGCAACATTTCCTAGTAGTGGCATGGCGACTGCGTACCGAAAGACGTAGAGTTGGAAGGCCTCACACAAGGTGGACCGATGACCTGGTGAAGGCCGCAGGAATCCGCTGGATGCGGGAAGCACAGGATCAGTCGAAGTGGTGGAGCTTGGGGGAGGCCTATGTCCAGCAGTGGACGTCTTTCGGCTGAAATGATGATGATGATGATGATATTTTCTAGTATAGTGGAGGGCCTCATCAGCTCTCCAACCTTTTCAACCGACGAAAAAAAACGGAGGAGGTTCTCAATTCGACGCGTATATTATTATTATTATTATTTTTTATGTATGACCACGCATAACTTTTTACATAATGGTCCGATTGTGACAATTCTTCTTCTATTGGAAAGGGTATACTCCCAAGGTGGTCCCATATAAATTTGGAAAACAAAATCGAACCCTAAGGGTCGGAAAACAAGGGATGATTGATTGTTCACTCACTGATTGTAATGTTTAACGACGCATAACTTTATACAGAGTAGTCCGATTTTGATAATTCTTTTTTTGTTGGATAGGGTACCTTGCCAAGTATTATTAATATATTGAAGTCACAAAAAAATATGAAATAAAAACTTTTTTACAAAAAATTAAACCGCCGAAAAAACTGAAAAGTATAAAATAATAAACCTTAAAATTTTGAGTCGGCGCTGAAAAATCAATGAACAAAGATCACTCAAAGCGCCGACTCATAATTTTAAGGTTTATTATTTTATACTTTTCAGTTTTTTCGGCGGTTTAATTTTTTGTTAAAAAGTTTTTCTCAATGGTTTTTGAGGTCGGCATCCAGTATAACCAGATTCTGCTGAATACGAGTATTTTACGTAGAGAGACTGACTATCTGACTTCCACAACCCAGTACTTGGTAACACGATACCCCTGGGTAAGACTGGTTATCAGACCTTCATTGCCTAACTCATCATTTCATAATTTCAGCCGTAAGACGTCCACTGCTGGACTTAGGCCTCCCCCTAATTTGGGGGGCTTTGCCATAATCGCCACGCTTGGCAGGCGGGTTGGCGATCGCAGTGTGGTGGTAAAATGCATAGAGAAAGCTGCTGCCCATTCTCTAGTAAGTCCCTTAGTCGCCTTTTACGACACCCACGGGAAGAAATGGGGTGGTGTTATTCTTTACGTCCGGCACCACACGGTACCTAAGTAGTTTAATTTTTTTAAAGTTCACTTTTTCCACAGTCAGGTTTTTGGTTTTTTGAATGTAAGTACTTTTTAAACCAAATCATCTTTCATACAAATCACCCATAGTTCCTTAGTTTAACTTAGTTTTGCTAGCCAATATTTTTGCGCTATACGAAAGCTCCATTATCTAGTCATACTTCAACAAAAAAATTCCTAAGTACCCAGCATTGGCCACTCTACGTCATCCCCATCCCTATTTGCTCTCGAAACATCTCAACTGCCCTATTTAGAGACTGTCATATCCACATATACAGATGCCGCAGAACAAACAACATAGGCAAACAGTTGCCGATCGTCAGTGTCGCAAACACGTGCACACTATTACCTATGTTATGTCTCAGTGAACACAGATAACCTACAATACGTAAGCAAAGGCATGCCAGCAATTTCCAGTAATCTTTTGCTTTATTTATAAACTTGGAGAAAAGTTATACTATTATTACGTGGTATATCAGTATTATCTATACTAATATTATAAAGCTGAAGAGTTTGTTTGTTTGATTGAACGTGCTAATCTCAGGAACTACCGGTCCGAATTGAAAAAATATTTTTGTGTTGGGTAGCCTATTTATCGAGGAAGGCTATAGGCTATATAACATCACGCTACAATCAAGAGGAGCGGAGCAGTAATGAAAAATGTTGCAAAAACGGGGAAAATCGCACGGGTAGGCGATTCGACGCGACGGGAAGGGTCGGGGGAACACGAAATTTAACGCGGACGAAGTCGCGGGCAGAAGCTAGTATATTATAGTATAAAATTATGGTTAAACAGAAGGTAACTTACACGGACGATAACTTTACTACAGGTTTTTAATAATAAAGGAGATGAATTCTACTAGGTGTTGATATCTCTGCTAGGGTCGCGGAATTGTTCGAAAGAGTTACCATGGCCCTGACACAGGCAACTGTAGGAACACGGGTGGGTTTTAGTCAGTAAAAGTCTGACACGCTCTCCCGCTCCACCTAGAGCAGGAGAAGTAATTTGATGATTTCCCACCCAAAAAAAAAAATAACAGTATTGTTATCTGTTTCACATAATGACATAATGCAAATCATATTTTTCTGCATGTGAAGTTGTATGTAATACTACTAAAGAAAGAAATAGTCTTTGTTACGACATTGCAAATAAATGCATCTTTATCTTTATCTTATCTTATTGCGTAAAATTTCCTTTGCTAATTATGATTATGAAGCTCACTAAGAATCAAATTCATGACCTCAAGATCCGCAGCCTCGGATGCTCTAACCCCAACGCTGTGCTGACAGATGTCAGTAGAACAAACATCATCAGTAAACAGTAACGCTATACCGCGCAGAGTATCGTGTGTACACATAAATACAACACCCTGTAACGTGCTGGCCGGTGGTAATGGGTGATACACACGGGTATGTAGGATGGGTGATTTTTTGGGTGATAATATATGTGCGGCCAGACTAATCACCCGAAAAAATCACCCACAAAACAACCAGTTTTACTGGGTATCGTGATACCCAGTAACTGAATTGTGGAGGTCAAATCGGCAGTCGCTCCATGTAAAACTCTGGTCTTCAGCTGTGTCTGGTTAGCCGTAGTAGTTTGTAGTACCGAAGTAGTAGATAGTCTTTCTTTCATTATTTTTCTAAATTAAAAAATATACTTATGTATAATGTCTGTGTGTCTGTTTGTGGCACCGTAACTCTTAAATGGCTGAGCCAAATCGGGGTGCGTTTTTAAAATTTAAAAGTACATGTTTAATCAAAATCGGTTCTGCTGTTTCGACTCGAAGATCTGTTGATCAACACACTACTTTCAACTTCTTATCAAGCTTAAAGGACCAGTATGTAAACATAATTTTTTACTTTTTAATGTTTTATCAAAATCGGTTTAGCCGTTTCGACACCACGATCCTTTGATCATAATATTACCTACAACTTCTTGTTAAACTTAAAGAACCAATAGGTACAATACATATTTTTTTTTTTACTTTTTAGAGGTTATGGTTTCGGTCGGGTATTTTTAAATGTAACTACTTTTTACTTGTCGTACTTACTTTTCCTGGCCCACCCATTTCCGCACTTCCTTTCCTCAACTTTACTCGCCATCCTTCACCCCTGTATAGCACGAGCCCACCTGGCTGCCCTGCCCTTCCCTGGACAATCACAATTATATGAAGATTAACTCCTGGCGGCACGTCACTGCGTACATTATGGAGGTGCGGCGTGATTACTGCTTGTTAGTTAGTCACTTTTGATGCTCACGATATGGGTAGGATCAGGAAATAGAAAAAAAAAATAGTTTAAAAAACACACTTTCACAGAAAACCAAACTAAAAAAGCGTGGGGTACTTTTTGAAGTGTTTTTAAATTATATCAAGCGCTCCATGCGTTTTTCCGTCATTTTCTACTTTTTAGTTTGATTTTCCATGGAGTCGTTTTTTTTAATTATTATTTATTTTATACCTACAAAAGCGGGTTATTCCTTTATTTTCTATCCTGGCGAGCCTGGTCCGGTTAATAATGCAAATTTATAAAATTATTGTATTGTCAGCGGTCCTTGATAAATATGTAAAGTTTCAAATTTATCCGACGTTTTGGAGTTGGTGAAAATCACGTTCAAAGATTTCGTTAAATAGATACATACCAAGGTAATAAATCGTGTTAAATAAAACGGTATTTTTGTCTATGGTACTAATAGTCTTCATATAAAGATGTGAAGTTAGATAATATTTCTTAGACGGGTTAACAAGTGCAACCGTCACACTAAAGTTAGGTTTTATTTTTTGTGTGGGGGAAATCATCAAATGACGTCTCCCGCTGTGGGTCGAGCGAAAGGGCGCGTCAGACTTTTATTGACTAAAACTCACCCGTGTTCCTTCAGTTGCCTTTGCCAGGGCCATGGTAACTCTTTCGAACGAATCCGCGACCCTGGTAGACTAAAGTTTGAGGCTAATTATGCTAGCTGTGCAGCAGCAGTAGTAGCCCATTGATAACGGTGTTCCATCATAGACCTCATCCATCGCTTTCCATCAGGCGTCATCGAGGTGAAGAGCAGGCTCATTCAGCGATAAAAAGAAAGAAAGTTCGGCCTTGACCTATGCGTCGTAGACGTAGTTTTGTATAATTTATTTAATCACCACTACTCTGAAAATGGTGAAGTGAATGAAGGCGGAGGACATCGCATGTCCTGAAACTAAAAACTTGAATACGAGTCACATCCACCAACCCGTTGGGCCCGCGTGGTGGATTACGGGCCACTGCGACTGCCAGAGAGGAGACCAGAGTCCCAGTGGAAGCGGTATAGGTTGATAAGCTAATACTGCAACTACATTAAAATCTAGCTTTGCGTCCTCAACAGTTAGACTTACTCCTCTGGTACTGTTAAATGGTAAAGGAAAATAAACAACGCAGAGCCGTCCTGTTTTAATATTATATCAACCGCGTAACAGGCAAAACGGCGAAGAAATATCTCCGTATTGTAGGAATCACTAAGAGTCCATATTAATTTTAAAAAGATGACCTAATAGCCTTAATATAACTTTTCGCACAGGGATATGGTTTAACAATCCTGGAGGCTTGGTCAATAAATGTAAATTAAAAGTCTAAAATATCTTGCACTTTGAACAAAGACAACATACAAAAGAAGAATGTTACCTACATAATAATTAATCCCGAAAAATTCACACAATTCAAGAGTGCGTTACGCCGCGCGCCGTTCCCTCACAGTGGGTAGGTACTCCCGCGAGGGAGAGGGCGGTAAAAGCATATTTATGTTAGTTCCTGATTGACGATGATGGCTTCCCCTTGGTTAGAGCCGGTGCGGGGAGGGTACGCCGAATGGAGGAGGACATTTTGTTTTATAAAGATTTTTATGCTGATTTAAAGCAGCTTATGATATTTTATTCAATCAGTGATATATGACAGATATGGTATGCGAGGCTGGGTTGGTCATAGTATCAAATTATTAATTTTTGTGAATCAAGACTCCAAAGACGCGAGATTTTTCACCACGGGAGCTTCTAGATAAAAGTGGATGGAAAAACAATTGATAGCTCGACAAAACCTAATACGTTATTTCTTATAATCTTAGGACAGTCTTGCCGGATTTCCCAGTTTCGAACATATTTTTTGGCAAATTCCAGTACTCGCATTTAGTGAAAAGGCACTACTAACTCCCTAGTGTCTACTGGTACTAGCTAGTGCTTGAACTAGCTTTACTTAAAGTTTGTTGTTTTTGGAACTCAAGTGTATGGAAATAAATTATCTTTCTTCTTGAGATACCTATATGATGTATTTAAGCAATATTTGATGTTTTTTCAAAAGAACTTAACTCAAAATCAAAAGTCATTTATTCAAATTAGGCTGAGTATCAGCACTTTTCGAACGTCAAAATTACATAACTGGCGATTGATCTTTGCAACTTCGCGATTCGTACAAAATTGTTGATGGAAATTCCTCTGAACAAAATAAATCCATAATGTACCAATTCGTCGTATACAAGCCGCACCTGGTTCACTTAACGCACTCTACACTCTGCAGATTTTCTACAGGGGACATTATGGCATCATTTTACATCTGCAATGTATGAGAATGAGTGTATGAGAGTATGAATATAACCGTACTTACTTAAGTAGAAGAAATGTATATAGAGACTGTTGTTTGGTAAAATAATGGTCTTTTTTGGAAATGAAAATTTCATTTGGTATCTGTTCAGCCAATATAGGTTGAAACGGACATCGACTCATCATTATTTCAGCTGAGAGACGACCACTGCTAGAAATTGGCTTACCCGATTTACGGGGGGTTTGCCATTATCACCACGCTTGGCAGACGGGTTGGCGATCGCAGTATGGTGGTAAAATGCGTAAAGAACGCTGCTGCCCATTCTCTAGTAAGTCCTTAATCGCCTCTTTCCACACCCACGGGATGAAATGGGGTATCGACTCATAAATTGATGGATTCAGTATCTTCATGTTTTTTTTTTTAATTTAGATTACAATGCAGTTCATAAAATTAAATACAATTCTTACAAAGTAAGCTTACAAAATCTATACATATCAGCAAATAAATAAAATTGAAGTGTCTCTCTCATCAATATCATCATTTCAACTGAAATACGTCCACTGCTGTGTATATCCCCAATCCACTTTGACCGGTTCATATTACGGGGGGTTCGCCACGTTTTGCAGGCGGGTTGGCAATTTTAAAACGCATTGTGAACGCTGCTGCCCATTCTCTAGTAAGTCCCTTAGTCACCTTTTACGACACACACGGGAAGGAATGGAAACCAACGGAAATAGACAGCTTAGTTCAAAATAAAATCGTAGGTCAGTATTAAAGTCTAATACCTAATACCTAAGTCATAAGTCATTTATTTCATAACAAAATACTTTGTGTTGAAAAATTTTAAGTACAATATATGATATATTGTACTTAAAATTTTTCAACACAAAGTCATAGATCAAATAAAATAATAATAATAAAAAATACTACATTCACTGCATTCATATTTAGAATTCATCACGTTTTTAAATTATAACAATATCACTAGTAAAATATATATGTCAAAAAATTAATAACAAAAACATTAAATAATAACACTGCATTAAGATTTACGCCAGCCTAATTTATTCCAGCCATTATTTATTTGAACGTTTGATATTCAAAAGCCATAGAAAACTTGTTGTTCGTAATTGATATGTAGTTTCTATGAACAGCAAAGAGAGAAAACCAATTTTTCTCAACGCTCAAAAGACTGGGTCCGCAGCAATATATTTTCACATTCTAATACCATACATCCAGTATTTAAATAAACTCGTACAACGAGCAATGAAGGGTTGAATCGTAACCAGGCAATTAGCTAATGGCGATCTAATCCGGCAGTGAAGGGTTAACGTTGACAAAACAACGAACAAATTATTTAGATTGGTCTTTTATACCCTACAGACATACTTTGGTAATGGCTGGTGATTGCTATGATCTCTGAATCAAAGAGAATCTTAGCTCGTACTTACCTCCTGCCAGGGTCGCGGATTTGTCCGAAAGAGTTACCGTAACCCTGGCATATAGGCAACTGAAGGAACACGGGTGGGTTTAAGTCGGCAAAACCTGACACGCCCTGTGCTCCACCAAGAGTGGGAGAAGAAATTTGTTGATTTGCCACCCAAAACAAAAGCTCGTACCTACCTATTGCAATTGCGACGATAACCTATTGCAATTGGTACATTGTTTTAAATACAATCAAGTGGGAACATAAGGCTGATTATGGCAGATACAAACATAGATACTTGTATCGGAAGAGTCATGAGTACGGGATGTCAATTGACAACGAAATGCAAGCGTGAAGTTGGCGCGCTTCGATAGAGTCTAGGCTGAGGTTCGTGCAAGTTGACAAGAGTAGCTACAGGCGGCATAGCGCAGCTCTCTTGACCATCTGACATCGTGTGGGCAACAAATCTTTATTGGAACCAGAAAGAGTACATTTACAATTAAATTGCGTACGATAATAGCCACATTAGTTAAAAACTGTGTCGCAGCTATTAACGCCCACCTCCATGTGAAAGATGACAGTGTCCCAGATTTAATGGTTTACAAAATAAAATTAATTTACAAGATAAAACTGAACCAATTAAAACTTAAAAGTTAGTATGTAGAGTTTGTTTGAGCAGTGAGGGTGCGTGTATGGTGAATAGATAGAAAATATGTACCGAGGTGTGGTGTGCGTATGTGTGTGTGTGCATGAAGCGTGAGTTAGTGAGGTGTGTGTGTGATGTGCGTATCTATTATGGAATAAAAGTATCTAGAAACTGTCCAACGTTTCGTTTGGCGAGTTCAAATATAACCTAAAACCTAAAAATCAATAATCTTCAGAGTATTATATTTCTTCTCACGCGCAACAAACATTTACGCCCAGTAAAAAGTTCAACGATGAAGAATCCATTTCCAATCGGCCTCTTGTTTGACACGTACATTAATTTTTACTTTAAACACATTAAAAAAAATTAAATAAAAAATTACCTCATTACCGTGCCCATTGATCATCATTCGACCTCATCATACTAATGCATGACAAATACATAATGACACGAAGTCGCAGATCAAACAATATGGCCCTATGACCCCGAATGTCGAATATTGCCGATAATGTGGGACCATCATTAATATAATGTCACGGTATATGATTGATTAGGTGTCAAAGTGGTCGCGATATAATTGACGGCTGTAGTTTTTATCTATGGTTTTTGTTCTTTTTTCCATAATTTTTCACCTGGAAAGCGACACATGAGGCGTATGATAGAACGAGCGAGTCTAGAAGATAATTTTTCACTCTTTGCTTTGAAGAGATGAAACTTATATTTACAGCAATATTTTCAGACTCTTGGTTTGGATTGTCTAGGAAAATGTTTAGGTTTGTTTTTTTTATAGATTATCTATACATGGTACTACAACAATTACTTTCTCTACCAGTTTTCAAATTCTTCCAAACATGATTTATTTTTGTTTTTTTATTAGTCTCGTCCAATCACTTACCGCGCTAGTACCCAGGTCGTCACAATACTAATCGGCGCGCCTACACGCGTCACTGCCCACCCCCGCACAGCGAAGCGTGATAGTGTCAATATAAATACCACCCTGTGTTAATATCGAATAGTGGATGCTGCTGTTTTGACTTTCATTTGTTTTTTTTTTGTATCGGTAGTGTTCTGAATTTGTATAAGCAAGCCAATTGTCGTAATCAAAAACGTTCAACGCGTTCTCTGCGACCATTTGTCCAAATTGTTAATAATGTAGGGAAAATTAAGGTAATTTTGACAGATTGAGACTGTGGTCAGACTGAACGATCTTATTACGAGAATTGCCGAGGTTTCTAGTCTGGCCCAGGTCTTTTATTTTGTGGGTGAAGTCATCAAATGACGTCTCCCGCTCTGGGTGGAGCGGAAGGGCGTGTCAGACTTTTACTGTCTAAAACCCAGCCGTGTTCCTTCAGTTGCCCATATGCCAAGACCACGGTACCTCTTTTGAACTAATCTCGCAGCCCTGGCAGGTTTCGCGGCCCTGGCAGCTGGCCCAGGTCTGGTACCCGTTTTCTATTCTTTATTTTGATTCTAACCTGTACCCTAATTTCGCAACACACTTTTACCCACAATCTGAATAATTTTGAAGGATATTGATAATTAATCCATTGCTTCATATGCTCAATAAATTTCTCTGCTCAACAACGTTACTACGCAATGGATGTCGTTGAACTGTCAAATTGAAAGGCATTGCTACTGCTAGCGAGTCACACAAACAGCCCGCAAGTGTTACAGGGTCGGGCATTCGTCATTGTGAAGCCAAAATGCCAGGATATTTCAGGGAAAAATTTACAACTAGCTTCGCTGCTCGCAACTACGTCTGCGTCAAATATTTCTCCCCTGCCCCTTCCCGACGCATCGAATTGCCTGCTGTTTTCGTTCATTTTTCGTTGCTGCTTCGTTCCTTTTGATTGTAGCGTGATGTTACCTATACAGCCTATAGCCTTCCTCAATAAATAGGCTACCCAACACAAAAAAAAAAACTATTCTGACTATCCTGAGATTATCGCGTTCAACTAAACAAACAAATAAAAAAACAAACGAACTCTTCAGCTTTATAATATTATACATATATAGTATAGATTGTGTCATTTGGATTTCACAACAAGTAACTTACCATTTTCGATTCTGAAAAAAAAAAAAACTAAGTTTCGCGAAACCACAATTCAGAATCGCTCAACGCAAACTCCATTAACTGTGAAGAATGTGTGGTAATTAAAATAATTGACACCTACTTACCAAACTACGTTTAAAGCCAGTCCAGCACCCAGTACGTAACACTATCAATTAGAATCATTTTGACGTATGCAGCTAATACATTGCTTCTTATGTTCTACAAATGTGTCTGATCAACAACGTAAATAACGCAATGTATGTTGTTGAACTGTCAAAATGAATGGCATCACTACTGTTAGTGTGTTACGCAAATACAGCGCAGTACTAAATTCATCATCATTTCAGCCGAAAGACGTCCACCGCTGGACTTCCTAAGTGAGTCCTCCCCCAATTTGGGGGGGTTTGCCATAATCGCCAGGCTTGGCAGTCGGCTTGGCGATCGCAGTATGCTGCCCATTCTCTAGTAAGTCCCTTAGTCGCCTTTTACGACACCCACGGGAAGAAATGGGATGATGCTATTCTTTACGTCCAGCATCACACGGAATTACATTACAATTAACAAACTCCAAAACACTACGACAAAACACTACGACAAAATCACAAAACATCTACGAAATTAACAAAACTTGACATTCCAATGCTCCAATATTCACGAGAGAAAAAAATACAAAAATAGGCCGTTCATGTCCCATTGTCTCGTCGCCAGCAATCTCCTCGATTGCCACTGGGACAATGGTGGGCAGTGGCGCGTGGGACACCGTATGGATAGCAACGACAATGGCAAATGATTGGTGCGATATTTTTTTTATGATTGGTATGAATATTGTGTCCTGATTTTTTAGGGAAGTTGGGATTAAAGATTGATGAATTGGTGACACCGTTTTATTTAAGGTGAAATTAAGAAAAATAATCATCTTTTTTGCCGAGAATCTGGGGCTCGTGGCTAAGTAATAAAATAACAGACGCACAGGTCTACCGATCATATGAAGCTGACCCATTCACTGACCAATCGCGGCAAGCATGCCGCGATTGGTCAGTGAATGGGTCCGTTACCTAAGGCGTTGGTCCCGGCTGTGTCTTTCGTGGTCCTTAGCAGTCGTTACGAGTCGTCTAAAGCCCGAATGTCTGATAACTAGTCTTACCGAGGGATATCGTGTACCCAGTAACTGGGTTGTGGAGGTCAGATAGGCTGTTGCTCCATGTAAAATACTGGTATTCAGCTACATCCGGTTCGAGTTTAAGCCGACCTCAAAAACAGTTGGGAAAAGACAAGACAGATAATGACGCATTTCACTATACAATATAAAATAATAATAATCATAATATTTATTTATTTATTTTAAATAGAACGGCTGAAGCCAATTACACTGTTTAAACATATAATAAAACTATTTTGACACTTACAATTCATTTAGCACAGTCATGCATTCTTCTCACAAAAATTCAAACATTCTGACAGTATCATCTTCCATTCATTTGCAAATATATCAATATCTGTGTTTGAGTTCAGGAGAGCGTTAGTAGCTGCTAATGTCCGAGGTGACTTGGAGTGCGCAACAGTACGGCAAGTTGGAACAGCCATCAAGCGGTGTTTTCTGCCACGACAGTAATTGTCTGGGACAAATAGTTTACAGATATCATTGTGCAAATCAGGAGCATCAATAATCACTCAGAGAATATGGTCCATAAAAGATACAATTTTTTAAAAACGGACTTTCCTACTGATACCTGTAGTCTGGAAGCCGACCCCAACATGTGTAGTTGGGAAAACGTTTTTTTTTTTGGATGTGAAGTCATCAATTGACTTCTCTCGCTCTGGGCGGAGCGGGAGGGCGTGTCAGACTTTTACTGACTAAAACCCACCCGTGTTTCTTCAGTTACCCATGCGCCAGGGTCACGGTATCTCTTTCGAACAATCGCGCGACCCCGGCAGGCTGGAAAAACGCTTATGGTGCTTTCTGAGGCACAGAGGGGTCTGAGTATGTGGAGATAGTCACCCATCCATGGAGCAACCAAGGCAAGCGTAACTAAAAAGATTTTCTTTTCTTTCTTTCTTTCTTTCAGTGCGTATTAGGAAGTTAAAGAGGTATGAATATACTGAATTCATAAAATCTACTCCAATCATAAAAATTCGAAATTATAGTGCTGTTTTTGCCAAAATTGACACCTAATTAACAAGACCAGACCCTTCGTGTTTGATGCATGATGCTCCTAATTACAGCGGAGCGACAGTTGCAGGCTCAATGGCGCGTGCGTGCTATTACACCGCCATATGGTGCGGGGGTCAGCAGTCGAGTAGGGTACCAGTGGTGCTGTTTTTTAGATTAGGATTGTAATGATGGGTGATTTGGTTTAGGAATGACGTGCTCAGTAAATTGCCGAATGAAATTAACAAGGCTCTGATCGAAGTACAGACGCCAGCACATCAAGCTATTCGAAACTGTCAAATTTTCCCAATCAATCTTGAACCTTATAATTTAGAAATAAAGTTGAAAACCTATTAAAGTTTGACAGATTGTAGTAGTTTTTTGTGCTGGCGTCTGTACTTTGCTTTTTGTATACTACGGCGAAGTAAAATGGAGGGTTATGATGTTGCCACACTTGCCACCTAAACAGTACATTCTGACAGTAGTCAACTATTGTATCGTAGTTATCCATGTGGCGGCGGCCGTAGAGAACAGTACCATCTCATTTCTTCCTGTTGGTGCTGTAAAAGGCGACTAAGGGACTTACTAGAGACTGTGAGGCGTGAGTTTATGTATGTACAGCACTGGCGGCTTGTTGTTTATACTAATATTACAAAGAGGAAAACTTTGTATTTTTGTTTGTTTGTTTGTAATGGATAAACTCAAAAACTACTGGACTGATTTAAAAAATTCTTTCACCATTAGAAAGCTACATTATCTGCGAGTAACAAAAGCTATATTTTATCTTAGAAAAAATAGGGATCCGTAAGATATTTGGGTTTTTCGGACCCAAGGTGTAAAAATCATCCAAAAAAGTTCCTTATTAATATGTCTTCGAAGTACCAGGTTGTCATAACTTGGTAGAAGCTCACCTAACATGGGTGTGTGATAGCTAGAAAACGCTTTATGTCTTCGAAGTACCAGGTTGGCATAACTTGGTAGGAGCTCACCTAACATGGGTGTGTGGTAGCTAGAAAACGCTTTATGTCTTGGAAGTACTAGGTTGGCATAATTTGGTAGCAGCTCACCTATCATGGGTGTGTGGTAGCTAGAAAACGCTGTATGCCTTCAAAGTACCAGTTTGTCATAACTTGGTCTAACATGGGTATATGGTACTTGGTGCTCTTTGCTTTGTGTTGGTGGGATCTGATAAGTTAACACAACATTTATTGATTCAGAGGCGGTACGAAGTTCGCTGGGTCAGCTAGTTGTTAATAAAATAAACTGATAAACGAAGTTGAAATAGTAATTGCGAATTGTCTGTTTAAATTTCATTTAAGTACTCCACTCGGTTACTGGTATCGTACGGGCAAGAATAATTGAAACTGAATGAAATGAAACTGTTTATTTTGTAATTAGGATATTGGAATCACTTTTACTCAACATTTTTTAAAATTAATAAGCATGAAAACATGACAAAAGAAACTTAAAAGTCAAAGTCACTTTTAGAGTCCAGACAAAATCTTGGTCCTAATTCCTATTTTTAACCGACGAAAAAAAACGGAGGAGGTTCTCAATTCGACGCGTATATTCTTTTTGATTTTTTTTTAATGTATGACCACGCATATCTTTTTACATAGTATTCCGATTGTCATAATTCTTTTTTTATTGGAAAGGGTATATCCGAAGGTGGTCCCGCATAAATTTGGAAAACAAAATCGAACGCTAAAGGTCGAAAAAAGGGGATGTTTGATTGTTCACTCACTGATTGTAATGTTTAACTACGCATAACTTTATACAGAGTCCAATAAAAAAAGAATTATCAAAATATATTTTGATAATTCTTTTTTTTTTGGATAGGGTATCTATATATTAATACGTGAAGCGAAAACTTTGGATCCCTTTTTACGAAAATTGGGCGGACGGAGGAGTATGAAATTTCGCACACTTATAGTTTATACAGAGAAGAAGTGACGAATGCTAATATTTATTTAAATTATGCTTTAAAATACATTATTTTCAATAAATAACACGTTACACACACTACAATTCATTACCGTGTATCTAATACACACATGCATAGATATTCTTTTGTTTATGGTCCGAATCTGTCTTTATATTTTGTGAAGTGTTACCAACACCCAGAAACATTTACCCCTAAAGCTTAAGTTAAAAACCCCTAAAATTGCCACAATTACTAAAAAATTCCCCTAAAAAATTATAATGAATATAACCAACGAATGTTCAGTAATCATAGACCGGCACACAGTAGTAATATTTGTCTATATTTATTACGCGACATTTGTTAATCATTCACTGTGCATTCTTAGTATCGAGAAACCGTACTAGAAGTCGCTAATACTTTTATTGTAATCAAAAACACAATGTGTATAACGTTGTACAAACAGTGTCAACTAAGTTTAACGTTGTTTTATTGAAATTAGTTCTAATTGCCGCGACAGATGGCACTTTACTATTAATCAAATCGCGGTGTTAAGACTTTCCGTCGACACCATATAAGGACCCGCTGTACTTAGAATAAGTTAGTCAAGCCAAATATACCATTGGGAAAACATAGCTGCGTTTCATTCAGAACCTTCTGAATTCGAGACCGAGGCCCCGACCAGACCCTGACTGGACATCATCAGGTCGTACATGGTCCTTCGCAACCGGATACACCAGTATCCTGGGCACCAAAGCGGTGGTGCATTTTTGTGCAACTGAGTCGGGGGGGGGGTCTTCCGTGGAAGCAGACCAGCTCGTGAGGAGCTGCTGCAGCATTGATCAGGAGCCAGGGTTTGGTGGTGAATCCTACCTTGGACTTCGAGACAGGCGCTGGCACTGTCAGGACTTGGACCCGGAAGCCACCTGAAGAAGCAAGGCTGACCACGTGGAGTGACGTCACGAGGTTGGTGCAATCGTGAGTGAGTGAGTGAACCAAAGTGAAGTGAAAGAACCGTGAGTACTGAACCATTTTATTAGTGACTGTCAAAGTGACATTAACTGTCACTGTCAAATAGTGACAGCTGTCATTTCCAAAAGTGACACGGACTGTCACTGTCATATAGTGACAGCTGTCATTTCCAAAAGTGACAGACTGTCACTCAATGTGACGTTGACAGTGACACAGCCTGTCTTTCAAAGTTACAGTGACACTGCAACGTTAATTGTCATCGGCGTTACAATCTGCAAACTTTAAGAAAACATTTCAGAGACTTTAACTTTAGATAATTAACAAAAATATTGTGTATAATTTACGTTGTGTATTGGGTTCGGACTAAGTCCTTTGTGTTTCTTTAGATAAATTAGCTAGTTTACGTAAAAGTTAAACATCGATCATTAATTTTATACTTGTTTGGTCATTTCGTATTGTTTTTTCTCTCGACTTTATGATCGTTATTTTAAGATGGAGTCCAAACTGTTACTTCAAAGTGACAATTTGAATAATATTGTAAAGGCTAGACGTAACTTTAAAAAGTCTCCTAAGGAAAGGATCACGGATGTTTACGTTAAAGTGAGATTAGAAGCATTAGAAAAATTATGGGATGTATTTACAAGTACCCACAAAACTTTAATCGAAAAATTTGGTTCTCAGTTAATCGGCCATGAATATTTAAAAGACGATATGTATGATGAAGCTGAAGAATGTTATTTAGAATATAAAACAGAATTGAAATCTGTATTGTTGTTATTTTGTAAAGATTCAAAAGATGAAAACGTATGCGCTGAGTCTTCAAAGGACGAAACAAAATCTCAGACTGTTCAACTACCAAAAATAGTTATCCCTAAATTCTCTGGAAAGTATGAAGAATGGGTTTGTTTCCGAGATTTGTTTATTTCATTAGTACATTGTAATTCACAATTGAGCAATGTCCAAAAAATTCATTATTTGAAAAGTTACTTGACCGGTGAAGCCGAACAATTAATAAGGCAAATACCCATTGCAGACGACAACTATGAAAGGTGTTGGTCGTTATTAAAAGGTAGGTATAATAATAAACGGTATCTATCTCACAATATAATAAGGCGACTTCTTAGTCAGAAAAATATTACTACGGAATCAGCATATCACTTAAAGGAATTAGTGGACACTACCAATGACTGCTTAAGTGGGTTGGCAAACCTCGGAATAGATGTAGCAAATTGGGATATAATGATTATTCATATTTTAACTTTAAAATTGGACTTAGAATCGAGAAAGCAATGGGAGTTCGAATTTAGTAATAGTAACAGTTCCGATGACTTGCCAACTTACCAGCAATTCAAAGATTTCTTGACAAATAGATACAGGGCTCTAGAGTTTATTGATAATAAACCTTCAGCAAACAGAACTAACAGCAATAATAATTCTAAATTGAAATCATTACATGTATCAGAAGTTGTCTGTTCGTTTTGTTCTGAAGATACTCATAGGTTAAGTGGCTGTAAGAAATTTTCTCGTGAATTAGTGGACAAACGTCGCGATTTCGTCACTACAAAAAGTTTATGCTTCAACTGCTTGGGTAATAATCATACAGCGAGGGTTTGTCGCATTAGCACCAAATGTAAATTATGCCATCGTCGTCACCACACACTATTACACCCAAAGAACTCAGATACGCCTGAGACCACTGATGTCAAATCAAACAGGGAAGCAGGCAAGAGCGCTCCGCAGCAGGAGCCGGAGTCTCCTAAGGCAGGGGGTTCTGCTGAAAAAGCAGAAAGCCAAACGTCGGTAGTTAGCTGTTTTTCGACAGGGAAAATTTGTAAACAGGTTTTGCTAGCGACGGCGCTAGTCAAAGCAGAGTCGAAATTCGGTAATCTTCACGTTTTAAGAGCGTTACTGGACCAAGGCTCGCAGGCAAACTTTGTCACAGAAAGCACGGTTCAGGACCTGAAATTAAAAAAGATTTCGTTGGGAAGTAAGATTTCTGGTCTAGGGGGAGATCAAGAGTTACTTTCCAAATCAATAGTATACATGAAAATTCAATCTAGAGTCAATCCGCATTGCACATTCACCTTTAAGGCTCATGTTCTGTCCTCAATCACAACTCTTCTTCCAACGAGGAAATTTGATGTATTGGAATGGTCAGAATTAGGAGGGATTGATCTCGCAGATCCAACGTATCATCAACCTAATAAAATAGACCTTTTATTAGGAGCTGAGATATATAGTCGGATTATGAACGAAGGATTGATGCATAGTCCTACAGGTTCGCTTATTGCTCAGTCTACAGCTTTAGGTTGGATTTTATCTGGAGTTGTAGATTCGTCCCTTACTCAAACGGAAGGTGTACTGGCATTACATTGTCAAGTGCAAAAAGAAGAGGACTTATTAAAACAATTTTGGGAACTGGAAACAGATCAAGAGCTATCTAGTCAACAGAAAATGACAAGTGAAGAAATAAAATGCGAAGAGTTGTTTAAAGCTACGACGGTCAGAGATGTAAAGGGCCGTTACATAGTGAACTTACCATTCCGAAGCGAAGATCCAGGCTGCAAATATGGAGGTTCAAAAGCCATAGCTTTAAAGCGGTTTCACGCCCTGGAAGGTAAACTTAATAGAAATGTCGAGCTCAAAGCAATATACGCCGAGGTAATGCAAGAATATTTACTACTAGGTCACATGAAGCCAATAGCCGAAGTGGATATAGAAAATAAACATGCGGTCTACTTACCTCATCACGCGGTTGTGAGAGACGACAAGGACACCACAAAGGTCCGAGTCGTCTTTGACGCCTCCTGCAAGGGAAGTAATGGGGTTTCTCTTAACGATGATTTAATGATCGGCCCTGGGCTGCAACCCGATTTGCGTCATCTATTAATTCGGTGGCGAACTCACCGTATTTGTCTAATATCGGACATAATTAAAATGTATCGAATGGTGCGCGTGGCTGATGAGCACACTGACTTTCAACGCATTGTGTGGAGAGATCACAAGGACTCGGACATTAAAGATTACAAGTTACTTACCGTTACCTTCGGGACGTCTTCTGCGCCGTTCTTAGCGGTTCGAGCGATGCAGCAGGTAGCTTATGATGAAGGAGCAAAGTACCCACTGGCGGCTGAAAGAGTCCTCAACGATTATTATATGGATGATTTGTTGACCGGTTGTGACACTATTGAAGAAGGCATACAAATTTACAGTCAAATGGAAGAGTTACTGGCTAAAGCAGGATTCAGTTTACAGAAGTGGTCGAGCAACAGCGATGAATTACTGGAGAAAATAATCGGTGAAAGGTGTAAAGGACAAGAAAGGGTAGGTAAAGAGATCGACATTAAGCAGGATGCGATAATAAAAACACTGGGACTTACCTGGAACAGAAGCAGGGACGCCTTCCAGTACTCCGTCAAGTTGTCTCCATTGCAGGAACCTGTAACAAAAAGAAAGGTATTATCGGAAATCGCAAGATTATTTGACCCTTTAGGATGGGTAGCTCCTGTGATTGTAATAGCCAAAATGCAAATTCAAAAATTATGGATTTCTGGGATCACATGGGATGAGGAAATCCCATCTGAAATAAAAAATGAATGGTATACTTACCGCAGTAGTTTAGACGAGTTGAAAAATATTGCGATACCCAGGTGGGTAAGTACCAACTCTAGCAACGTCACAGTAGAATTGCACGGCTTCTGCGATGCCTCGAAATCAGCATATGCTGCGGTCATTTATCTCCGAGTGATTGATTCGACGGGCAACATTCAGATTTCGTTAGTTACTGCCAAAACCAAAGTCGCACCGATAAAACAAGTGTCGATTCCGCGACTAGAGTTGTGCGGGGCAGTATTGCTGAAAAGACTGTTGTTAGAAGTAGCAAAGGTATTACATATAGAAAAACCGAACGTGCGAGCTTGGACTGATTCCAGCATTGTCCTGGCTTGGCTTAATGGTTTGCCGAATAAATGGAAGGTATTTGTCGCGAATCGGGTGTCAGAGATACTTACCTCGTTGGATCCATGGCAATGGTCACACGTTCCTACAAAACAAAACCCCGCTGACTGCGCATCTAGGGGCATGCTCCCTGCAGAGCTAAGCAAGCATTCATTGTGGTTTCATGGACCTGATTTCTTGCGGGAAATAAACATTAAATATGATAAATCTCAAGATTTGAACACTGACTTAGAGTCAGTCGGAGTGCATCACGTTGTAGAAGATCCAGATATCTGTGATCGATTTGCGACGTTGACGCGGCTATCTAGGGTTGTAGCATATTGTAGGCGTATGTTAACAACAAAGAAAATCAAATCTTTAAAAATGTGGAAAGGTTATTTACGAACCGAAGAAATAAATGAAGCTTTTGAGACATGTGTAAGATTGTGTCAGAAAAAACATTTTGAAGAGGAAATAAAAGCATTAGAAAGGAAAGAACAAATTAAATCAAAAAGTATTTTAAAAACATTAACTCCATTTTTAGATGCAAAAAATATTTTAAGAGTAGGCGGCAGATTAGAAGAATCCGAATTAAATATTTCAAGAAAACACCCCATTATTTTACCAAAAAAATCACACTTTACTAATTTAATTATTGATTTTGGTCATAGGCAAACTCTTCATGGGGGTACACAATTAACCTTGAGTTACATTTATAATAAATTTTGGATCTTCGGAGCAAAACAGCTTGTATCTAGCCATATACGGAAATGTGTTACATGCGTTAAAAACAATGGGCTTACCTGTAATCCACTGATGGGGCAGCTACCTTCAGCTCGTGCCAAACCCGCTCGCGCATTTCTTCGTAGTGGTGTAGACTTTGCTGGACCTATTCAATTGCGTACAGCAAAGGGTCGTGGACATAAAGCATATAAAGGATATATATGTTTGTTTGTCTGCATGTCAACGCGTGCCGTTCATATTGAAGCAGTATCGGATCTTACGTCAGAAGGATTTTTGCAGGCCTTCAAAAGGTTTGTAGCGAGAAGGGCCATTGTCAGGAGGTATGGAGTGACAATGGCACAAATTTTGTAGGCGCTGCAAAGGAACTGGGTATTCTCTTTACCAGGGAAAAGAATAGTATTTTGTCGGAGATAGCGGAAACTTTAGGTACTAATGGAACGTCTTGGCATTTTATTCCGCCTCACGCGCCCAACTTCGGGGGGCTGTGGGAGGCGGGAATAAAATCAGTGAAGTATCACCTAAAACGGAAGTGGAAGCATGTCTAAACTCCCGGCCGCTGTCTAGATTGGGAACCAATTCCGAAGATACGGTAATTTTGACTCCTGGCCACTTCCTGGTTGGTGAGCCTCTTGTTACGCCTCCTGATTATAACTTCGAAAACTCTAATATAAACTCGTTAAAGAGATGGCAGTATACCCAACGTATGTTGCAAACATTCTGGCGCAAGTGGTCTCAGGAATATTTGAGGCAATTCTTTTATAGACATAGATGGACCTCGGAAACTCCCTCTCCGAAAAGAGGAAATGTGGTCTTAGTCAAGGAAGACGGTCTTCCTCCGTGTCGCTGGGTTTGGGGTTTAGTAGAGGAAGAGCATCCAGGTAATGACGGGATCGTACGAGTGGTCACTATTAAAACGAAAAACTCGATTATTAAAAGACCTGTTTCTAAATTATGCTTGCTTCCTGTTACTGAATAGCCTAGTTAATATGTAATAATTTGATTTTATATTTAGGTAGTAGAATTTATTAATAAGTACCTATGTACGGTGGTGGGAATCCAAGTGTGTTTGTTGTTACCATTTTAGTTTACACCTATACAATTATTAACTTTACATTAGTCTAGTTGGTTAGTATGTAATTTTTAATTGTTGCGCTGTTGTCTGAAATTGTTATAATATTAAGGTCAATTTATGCTTGCCCTTAATGGGGGGAGAATGTATAACGTTGTACAAACAGTGTCAACTAAGTTTAACGTTGTTTTATTGAAATTAGTTCTAATTGCCGCGACAGATGGCACTTTACTATTAATCAAATCGCGGTGTTAAGACTTTCCGTCGACACCATATAAGGACCCGCTGTACTTAGAATAAGTTAGTCAAGCCAAATATACCATTGGGAAAACATAGCTGCGTTTCATTCAGAACCTTCTGAATTCGAGACCGAGGCCCCGACCAGACCCTGACTGGACATCATCAGGTCGTACACAATGAGAAATGTAAGATGGCAAAAAATCCCTAAGAGTACCCCTAAAAATGGAACGCCCCTAAAAAATCCCAATCCTCTTATTTACCCCCTAAATTTGGGAAAACCCCTAAGATAGTAAGCCTGATTTTGTGTCTATAGTCTTACTGAATGTCAAGTATAACCATAGGTAGTAAATTAATTTTATAGATATAGGTACCTATTTCATTTTTAAAATCTATGATCATATCGAGAATATTTGTCTTTTATATTATTTGTCTATAGTGTTACTGAATGTCAAATAACGCAAATATAACCATATTATTCTTTTATATTTATTATTATAAATTTTTTTTCTTTTAATAATGTTTTTCTATTAAAATAAAGTGCGGTCGAATTTCGACCAACGGGCGATCACTAGTACCTTAATAATACCCAAGTATTATTAGTAGGTACATTAAAGCCACAAAAAATTTAAAATAAAAACTTTTTAACAATAAACCTTATAAAATGACGAGTCGGCGCTTTGAGTGATCTTTGTTCACTGATTTTTCAGCGCCGACTCAAAATTATAAGGTTTATTATTTTTTGCTTTTCAGTTTTTTCGGCGGTTTGATTTTTGTTAAAAGTTTTAAAAGTCACTGAAATGGATTTAGTAGTCAATTATAAACAAAGTACGCTCAGGACTGGCGCATATCTATATATCTAAGCTTAATATATAAAGCTGAAGAGTTTGTATGTTTGTTTGTTTGGTTGAACGCGCTAATCTCAGGAACTACTGGTCCGAATAGAATTTTTTTTTTGTTGGGTAGCCTATTTATCGAGAAAGGCTATAGGCTATATAATATCACGCTACAAAGAAGAGGAGCGGAGCAGCAATGAAAGATGTTGCAAAAACAGAGAAAATCGCAGGGGCAGGCGTTTCGATGCGACGGGAAGGATTGGGGGAATAAGATATTTAACGCGGACGAAATCGCGAGCAGAAGCTAGTCTGTCTTATATTATGTACATCCAAAACACAGAATACTATGCTCTCTATATATTCATTTATACCTACCATAACCTTCACACCTACATATAAAACCCCAGACAAACGCGAACATGATAATATTTTGGGGGTATTTTCCTCAACTTATCTACTGTATACGTAGGTATAGCGATGTACAGCGCTGTATAGCATCGATGCAGCGCTTTTAATCCTCTTAATGGAAGCGGGGTTGAAACGGGAACAGCAAAAACTCTAGAGATGCCCGCTAAAATTGTAAATAATCTTATAATTATTAATTATTCTTCTCCTTTTTTTTTTTTTTTTTTTTCAGGATGGGAAATCATCAAATGACTTCTCCCGCTCTGGGCGGAGCGGGAGGGCGTGTCAGACTTTTACTGACTAAAACCCACCCGTGTTCCATCAGTTGCCCATGTGCCAGGGTCACGGTATCTCTTTCGAACAATCACGCGACCCCGGCAGGCATCGGTCCTATTAGACCCCTACGCTGCTGCTGACATCTCTTTGAGGCGCGCGTGGAACACTGCGCGCCGTCGACCCGAGCCTGGTCCTTACCGGGCGGCGAGCTACCCATTGCTCGCCACCCGCAAGCTCGCGCCTACGGTGGCCGGGAGTCCGCAATCGACTCCCGACGCCCGGGGCGTCTCCTCCTGCGGCGGCTAGGGACGTGAGGGCGCAGAGACTGCCACTCCCTCACGCGCCCCGCCTCCTTCTTCGCGAGCATTACTGCTTCGCAGAAGGAGGTGACGGCTTCCCACTCCCTCTCGCTCCGTACCATGGCTCGCACCAGGGCCGGACGCGAGAGGTCGCCGCCGCCGATCGCCTCCACGAGGACACGGCGGTGCTCCGCCCAGGCAGGGCACACCTCCACCGTATGCTCCACCGTGTCCTCCAGACGATCCTCGCAATGGAAACACCCGGACGTATCCTCCCGCTTTATCCTGAACAGGAACCCACCGAAGCACCCATGCCCGGTGAGAACCTGCGTCAGGCGGAAGGTGAGGACGCCGTGGCGCCTCTCTATCCACTCCTCAAAGAGGGGACTTACCGCCGCAATTGTGGCGTGCCCTGCGCTGGGTTGCGACAATCGTACCCGCCATGTCGCCATGAGATCACACCGGAGCTCTGTCCGCCGAGCCGCGATTTGTCGCGGCAGCGGAGTTTCGCCCCGGCGTTTCGCCTCCTCGCGCCACTCCCACATGTGCGCGTGGACCTTTGCCTCCAGATCCCATGGCGGATTATTCTTCTCCTCTCGTTTGAAATATTACACAGTCAGCTCAATGCTAACCCGTTAAACATTGTTCTCAGAGTGCTAGAAAATCAATCTAAATACGTAATAAGTTAATTATGTTATACATTTAGACTGCCTCATTGGTCTAGTGGTCACAAGCCATACTGTTGAACTAGATGTCCTGGGTTTGATTCGGTTTTCAATCGACAAAAAAAAAAACGGAGGAGGTTCTCAATTCCTCGCGTATATTTTTTTTCTATGTATGCCCCATGCATATCTTTTTACAGAGTAGTCCGATTGTGATACCTAATTCTTTTTTCTATTAGGAATTTCTCATTAGTAGGCCGGAGTCTGGTTTTGTGCCCGGTTGAAGGCAACTCGCCCTAGAACATGGGACGTACGGTAAAATGTGGGTGTACTATTGGTACACGTCTACCCAACCCTTCGAGGAAATAAGGCGCCAATAATAAAGTGTTTTCTTCTTTGCCTATGGCTGATAAATTAATTAGTTCCGGCTCATTCCGAACGGGACAAAATTTAACGGGACTTCCATTGGCAGATACCAGGAGTAATTTATAAATTAATAAACTACTAAAATTAATAATTTAAGAGTAATTTATAAATGATAACATTTTAGCTACTTTTAATTCCGGTAGCACGTTCCTTTGAGATAATTTCCGACATCCACGCGGCCGAATCTTCTAGCACAGCTAGTATCTATACAATATTGCTCCACAAATCATCTCCACAGCCTCCCCTGTTCTCTTCAAGTGGCGTGCTTCGTGTTTTTGTTTCGGTAGCTCGCCGGGTGCCGCTAGCCGTGCCGTGGCGACGACGGCGACACTTACTGTTCTTAACACTCTTATATTTTTATGTTATTACTGCGGAATTCTTATTCTTACTTAGACAGAAGGGCCCTTAGCTCGTAGTCGCTCTAGTTTTAAGTATAGGGCTTTTGCCCTGGTTGGAGGCCTTAATTTATTAAGGTAGCCACAGGCAAGTCCGGTTAAGCAGCCGACAACCTCATAGGTTGATCTGCGAGATGTCATTTCCAAACAAACAAATCTTATTTGGATATCTTTTGTATGATGGTGAGAGGGGAGTTGAGAGAGAAAAGTTTTATCGGTAAGTAGGCAGGTAAGTCAAATGGGTATCGGATTTAGTTCGGTACTAGCTTTTGTCAGCGATTTCGGACGCATGGTGGTGGGAAGTTATACAGCGGGAACCCGGGTAAAATAGTATCGTTTGTGTTAATCCAGTTATAAACTATCTGTGTGCCAAATTTCATCCCAATCCGTTTTGCCGTTTTTACGTGATTGAGTAACAGACATCCAAACAACTAAACATCCACACAACCAAACTCCAGTTAATCATCATCATCATCATCATTTCAGCCGTAAGACGTCCACTGCTGGACTTAGGCCTCCCCCAATTTGGGGACTTTGCCATAATCGCCACGCTTGGCCGGCGGGTTGACGATCGTAGTATGGTGGTAAAATGCATAGAGAACGCTGCTGCCCATTCTCTAGTAAGTCCCTTAGTCACTGTTTAGTACCGAACGATTTGTTTACTCTATGCGCCTACGTTTCTAAACGAGTAACAGAGTGACATCTCACTTGTCATTTTTTGACGTTGACACTTGACAGCTCTCTTGATTTTCGGTGGGAAACGAGGAAGCATGTCGCCGTTTTGAGTCTCGCGGCTTTTGTTGAAATCAATCTCTTAACCGGTCGTTTTGGTGGACAATGGACCATGACCCAGTTGTTTGAGTTAATAACCCCTAGCTTGGTGTAATAACACGGGTTTTGGACATATTTTGGATAAATAGTTTGAAGGTTAAGCAAAGTGTGACGCTATTGTGAATGAGTGATTTGAAGACCGCATGTCTGGAAGGCAGATCTCTTGGAGCGGAGCGGATTGTTACCAGGAGAATACTCATAACGTCACGACACGATACACATACACTCACTTACATACATATCTCCAGGTTGGCACCAGAGCAGTGTCCTTCAACCAACAGGTAAGTGCTTTTGTTGTATTTGTAATTGTTCACTTGTATTGTCTGCTCCGCGTACGGCGGACAGTACGCTAGCCACTTCTTGTCTCTAGAGCCCCACGATTATAACTCTTCCACTGCGCACTTGAGATCGTATTGGGAGGCCTAGCCTGGCAGCGTACATTTTGGTATGCAGAGGCGTGGTTTTAACCTACATAACCAACAAATTGGTAATTTACAGTGAGCTAATTACTTGGCAGTCTCTATAAGGGAAGTAGTAATGCGCTGTAAATGTTTGTTAACTATGATTGCTAGTTTATTTGAAATAATTTGTAAATTTGTTGAGACGGGTAACCTGATGTTGCCAAGGTCAGCCGGGCTAATAAAGTGGATTGGATTGGGCTGTGGTGCAGCCCCTTGTTGTAGCCCCTTTTTGTGTCTGATCTGTGTTGTATTGAATGTCAGGAAGACATTAAAATATTGAGTTTGTACCATTGATATGGTTATTTGTGAAAATTAATATTTGAAAAATTATTGGCATTTTTGAGTATTACCATTGTTTTGAGTTGAAATAAAGGTTCATTATTGTTGTACCATTAACAAAGTGGTTTGTGAACTTAAATTTTGGAATTGGATAGAACTTGAATATTTGAATTGAATATGATATTGAATGTTGAACGTTGATATTGGTTTGAATTAAAATAAAACTTTATTTTTGTTCATTGAATTGAAAGCAATAATTTGTTATTTCTTGAGTTGCTGATTAGTCAGTTTGGTAGTTTGATTGTTTGCTTGTAGTTATTTTGTTATTTATTGTTTGAACTTTGTTACTTAATTATTTTGTTTGGTATATTGAATTGTATTTTTTGTGCAATGGCATACAAAGCGGTGAGAGAGGCAATCAGTGGATTGACCACACAGCTGCGGTGGTTCGCTTCAGCTGCAGCGACCGCTGAGCGCCAGGATCTTGAGGGGATCACTCTTGCTCGGTTCGAGCAGTTGAACTTGAGACTCGGCAACGTTGATGCTCTGCTCACCCGCTACAACCAGTACATTTGTGAAGTGGATTTGGAAGTGCTGGACCAAGCAGCACGTGACAAGGTCCTTGCTGACTACGACCAGATCTTGGACCTGGGGGATGTCATTGGTCAACGTGCTCGGGAAATATTGGAGAGCCGGACACCTGTCCAGGTCAAACCGGAGACCTCGGTTGTTTCAGGTCCCGGACTATTGAGTAGACTGCCTACCTTGGAACTGCCACACTTTAACGGTCGCTTGGACCAGTGGTTAAGTTTCCAAAACCTGTTTGAAAGTTTGGTTGATGCACGCTCGGACCTCAGACTCGCCCAAAAGTTGGCCTATTTGTTGTCTGTCCTGGAAGGTGAGGCCCGAGCCTTGGTGCAGCATCTGTCTTTGACTGACTCAGCCTACCCTACCGCTGTGGAGCTACTCACCCGGCGGTACCAAAATAAACGTTGTTTGGCTGACGTTCACATTGAATTGATTTTGGGGTTACCGGTCATTACTGGATTGTCAGCATTGCGTACTGACCTGTTGAACCCGTTGGTGGCAGCGACCAACGCTTTAAAGCAATTGGACTTGCCGGTAGACCAATGGTCTTACCTTTTGGTGCACGTTGTGCTGCAACGGCTTCCTGCCGATTTGAGGGCTCGTTTCGAGCAAAAGTATGGTGGGGATAGTGTCACACATCTCCCCCCATTTGATGACCTCGTCCAATTTTTGGAGGATGAGTGTCGGTTTGTGGACAACTCTGGCGTTGCCACTGAGTCATGCCAGCCGTCTTCCCGGCCACGAGACCAGGGACGGATTAGGGCTCGCGGGCCTGTTGATGGTCGCCCCGCCGCTCGTTTTGCTGGCACCCAGAGTCGTCCTGGTTGTGAGTTTTGTAGGGACACGGGGCATGGCATGGCAACTTGCGCGGCCTTTTTGAAATTGCACGTGAGTGCCCGCCGCCGAATTGCCAATGCACGCCGCATGTGCTTCTCTTGTTTGGGGGCTCACTTCCATCGGGACTGCCCCAACCCCCGCCCTTGTAGAATTTGTGGGGGGTCCCATTTGGACATATTGTGCGCTAACGCGAACCACGCTGGCAGACCAGCCTCTGATGAAGGTTCGCGTACGGGGGGGTACCATGGAGTTGGTCACCGGGCTTCTGCCTCGCCGGTTCAGAACCGGGGAGAGGCCCGCAATTTTGAGCGCCGCACTCCACCCCCCGCGCAAGTTGATCGGGAGCCGCGCGACCGCCATTTGGTCTCCCCGCGTAAAGGCGATTACGCAGTTGTTGCTAGGCAGCGCTGGCCAGACCAGCACCGCCTTCCCTCCCCTCCATTGGCGGAACGTCCCCGGTTGGAGTCACGCCCCCCGCCATGCGGGCATCCGGTGGGATATGCCCTTCCAGCGATGGCGCGTGGCTCGGGACACCGCGCGGACGAGGAGTTTGAACTCCATACTCGTCGGGAAAGACTTGGGTCTGGGTGTGGCGATCGGTCGCCGCCCAGACATTGTTAGGACATTGGCGCCTGCCCCGCTAAGGTACCCCTCAGATCGACACGGTTTTGTTGCCAAGGCATCGGTCAGGTCTGGGGGCCCACGGGGGACTCTGTTGTGGTCCGTGTCATTTTGGACATGGGAGCCCAGGGTTGCCTTCTGTCTATTGTTTTGTTTGTATTGTTTGGGCAAAATTGTTTTCTTGAGCGCCTTTGGACTGCGGGACTTGGCTGGGACGAGCCAATTCGGGAAACCCTGTTGGAAGATTGGCTCCAATTTGTATCCGCACTCCCTGCAGTCAACGAGGTCGTGTTACCCCGCGCTATCCTCCCCCCTGGGAGCTACT